>JAWNMY010000003.1:3395000-4645000 GCA_035043505.1 Drosophila setosimentum | reverse complement strand
GGAGGGGGAGAGTGCTCCGTTTGACTCCTCAATGCTGCGTGGTACAAAATTCGAATTCGAGACCGGACAGCATATGGTGCTGGAGGGTTTGGAGGCAGCGGTGCGCGGCATGTACGTCTATGAGCAATCGGAGTTTATTATATCCTACAAGTTGCTCTTCCATGAGCTGGGCTGTCCGCCACGCATTAAACCGCGTGCAGATGGTTTGTTCAAGATCGAAGTAATTAGCTTTACGCTAATTGGCGATGAGCAATCGCTGGAGCAGATAGCACCCGAGGATCGCAACAAGTTCTCGGTGGTGTATCCCAAGGCGCAGGATATGCATTTGCATGGCAAGGATTGTGTGAAGCGTGGCTCGTATCGCAACGCAATCACAGCGTTCGAGCGTGCAATTGCTTCACTCAACTATTGCCGACTGGCCGATGAGAAGGATGAAGTGCAGCACAATGAATTGCTAATTACACTCTACACAAATCTCATGATTTGCTACAATAAGCTAAATAAGCCGGCTTGCGTTTGTACTTCGATGAAGGCACTACGTGTTCTCACACGCAATCAGCCGTCGTGCAAGGCTCTGTTCCAGGAGGGAAAAGCTCTGGCCGCTTTGGGGGAATACGAAGGGGCACGCCATGCTTTTATCCGGGCCCAGGCCAAGCAACCGAACAACAAGGAAATCAGCGAAGAGATTATTAAAATGGAGCAGCGTGTGAGCAAATACAAGAAGTCCATGCGTGAGATTTGGACACGTGCCATCTGCAGCAAACAGAAGGAGAAGCAGAAGGAGGAGGATCAGAAGCAGAAGCACGACTCAAATGAAACTGAGGCAAATAACGAGTTAAGCGAGTCCGTAAATCAACAGTTCCGGCACGACTTTGAGTCGCAGCTGGTGGAGTTTGAGAAGTCGTCGCTGCGTTCGCTCAACATGAGTCGCAAACTGTATACAGACAAGGAGTTTCATGTTCTGCGTTTGCTGGCCACGCGGCACAACATGAAGTTGAGTCTGTCCCCATTGGATGTGGATCAGTTGACGCTTACAAAGCTACAGCTTAAATAGAGCATACTTACTTTAAGCAGTTGAATCTCAAGTATAATATTACGATTAGTCATAATGAGCAGCTACTCAGCAAATGATTCCAAAGAAGACTTACCAACTTACTTCGTTTACTTACTTGAAACTATGAAAAATACGAAGTATGAGAAATAAGAATTTTTAACAGAATAAAAGTGCCATTTTTAGTGCCTTATTAACACTTAATCCATATATTTAAAAATATTCTAGTTACTGTTGAATTGTTGTGTATTTTATTGATCGGCTCTTTGCTGCAGCTCCCGGGCCACCTGTCGCTGTAGACAGCCCAAGCAGACGCATCCCTTGACATGGGGCAGTGGATGATCCAAGACATGCACTTCCTGCAACTCAAAACTATTCGAACTGTAGGCTGCCATCCTTTCCGCATGCTGGCACTTGCAATATAGACAGCAACAAATGATGCTGGCTGCCGAAAGTAATTAGAAAGATACAAAATTAATGTATTTTTATATGGTTTATGTTTAAAGTTTGGGAGGGACTTAACATCTGATTTATATGTAGTTAAATTGAAACTGGAAAAGAATTTATTTTCCATCTAGTACACAATAAGTTAAGCATGTGGTAAAGCAGCTAAGACAATAAGTTTTTAGTTTTATAATTGCCGTGTAATTTGAGATTGCCTATCTATCTATATCTATAAGAGTTTGTTTAGTTATTATTACACTCACTTAGGCATGTTATCCACAAGGCCAGTATCAAATAGGGATAGACCAAAGGAGGCACAAAGGACTCTGGCTCCAAATAGTCGTTGATGATGTTGTTGTTGCTTTTGTTGTTATAAGATTCCAATGCTGATGGTTTGTGCCGACTGATGTTGTTGCCCGCATAGATATCAAAAATTGAATTCAATAACGTTTGCGAATAGTGGCCAACATTGGCAATGTCAGCGAGCACAAGCACATGATTAGTTAGGATTAGAATTAAACGAATATTGCGAGCTAGACGCATTTTAATGCTTGTGCAACAAATGTCACCGAATGACTGTGGAAAGTTGGTCACCGAGTGTCCAGTAGTAGTTTAAAACTGCTCTTGGAGATGTGTCTGTGTCTGTTTAGTGCTGTTTAGTGCTGGTTCCAAATAGCGCTTGTCATCAGCGAATGTGAACTGAAAAAAGAGTGTTTTGTTGAGCAGAACCGTTTTCTTTGCTGATAAGTAAACACTTGTGAAAGGCATTTGGAATTTGCAAAAATATGTTTTCTCTGTGTCTCAATAATGACAAAACTCAGGCATAGGATTGACAATTTATTAACAATTTATGTGCATATATGGATAGTTAATCATTCTGTATTTTGATTGCCCAGATAGGCATCGCGAGCATTTTGCACAACCAATATGGAGATTTTAGCATCTGGTGTTATGATAACCTCATGGAATTTGGTGCGCACACGAAGCATACAAAGATTTTCGGGTGGCTCCATTTTCTGTAGAAATGCCTGGGTCTTCTCGCGCAAATTGTCATAGAGACAGGCATGCTGCAGTGCATCCTGTGCCTGCATTGAAGTCTTCACTGGCACCCCCGAACGATTCATGATGAGGACGTCCTCAACGCCGGGTTTCTCGAGCACCTGACGAAATGCTTCATCAACATAGCGCTGAGTTCGCTTTGGCTAAATAATTATTTATTATTCATCTTTATATCATTAAGGAAGTGCAGTAAATTAAAAAAACTATTGCGTACCTCAACTTCTCCAGCTTGCATCTTGTTCTGTTATTAAATTTCTCCTATGTTTTAATAAGTTTGAAAACTAAAATGCTCAGTTTACGAAGACTTCATAATAATAGTCGACATACAAAAACATTGTATGAAGAAAATTGTAGATTTTGCCAGGATTGCTTTGTTTCCTCGCTTATATTTAGTGTTTGCAAGCACCATTTAGCGAAGAAAAATTTGAGTAAAAAAGTTACGCATAAATTAAATATATATACATATAAGTATACAAAAATTTATACATACGAACAAGTTAAATGCCACAAATGCTTTATAAAAACTTCTAATTTGTATAAGCATTCAAATTTATAACGCATCTGGAAGCAGTTGTAAATAAAGCAATTTGCTGAGCAACGTCTTTGAAAGTAGTTCTAAATTAAGCAGTGCATATTTATCGCTCTCTTAAAACGAACAACTGCCAGCGACGCTCTCTTAAGAAACGAGCGGGTTGAACAAAACTGATTTTAGACTCAACAATTTACGATGCGTTCGTAGCGTCGCTCGCTGACTTCTCGTTTAGTTTGGACTCAGTTCGCGGTCGAGAGTTCGAATCACCTCGCTGTGAATTTTTATATAAAATGAAACAATTTGTTGTCTGTCTCTCTTATTATCATATTCTTAAAAGAGGTGTACACACTACTGTTAAATAGAGCCACTCTCTTTGGCCGGATTAATGATAATATAATTAATGCCGATTATGCGAGAGTAGGCAGATTACAATTTGGTGGGAATTACGCCTTCGGTGCCCATAACGGTTATCAAATCCGTGGGAAAACTATCATCCTTGTTTCCCTCCACAAATCTAAATTTTTTGTCAGACATATTTTAATAAAAGTCGCTCGAGTTTGTGTTTTGTGTTAAAACCCATAAATATTTATTCATAAATTATCTAATAATTTAATAATTTATGTTGCTTAACATACCTTCATTTTTGTATTGATGGCCGCTTTGGAATATAATCGTTTTCTTTTTGTTTTCAATTTTACATTCACATACACATGTGCATAATAGGCAATTACAAGAACAGCAAAGTATTTGGTATTTGGTAGGTTCCTATTTCTCAATGTCCCCTTAAAACGTATTAAATAATATTTTAAGATCATATTAATTAAATATTATTTTAATTGGACAGTGAGAAACGATCCTTAGTATTATTTTTTTTTTTTATTATTTATATATGTTATAGTACATACAAAATAATTGTAGATTTTATTTTTGCAACATTTGAAGTTGTGAACATTCTTTATAAAGTTAGTTTTAGTCTACCAGATTTTTTTTACCCCATACATAAGTGCATTATCTTCCATTTATATTTATTTAACTTCAATCTTAAAGCTTATCTCAACAACAATAACATTCTCAGGTCATTTAAGTATGGGGCATTGTCTAGTCGATGAATTCCGACATATGCATAAAATAACTTAATACAATTTTATATAATTTAAACTTATTGTATAATTAATACATCAATTCTATTCTTCGGCATATATAATATATATGCATATAAGTATATTTCTTTATAATAATACTATTTATTTTTTTTGCCATTTTATATCGTAGATAGTATTTAATGAGTTTTTGTTTACTGTACATAGATCGGATTAGAGAGGTGGGTGGTGTTTTCAAAGATTACAGATTCCGTCGTATAACTATTATTTGATTGGCTTAATGTAGCGATATGAATTTTGCAAATATTTTCTTTTGTAATTTTATAATTTTACTCTGTCTTAGCCCAAAGTTTCATACAAAATTTGAAGCTCCTGTGATTTTTTTGTTTGATTTTATTACATTTTTGCATTTTGCTTTTTAAAGTAAACTTTCTTATATTCTATGGGGGTTCATTCAAAAATGTTGAGCATTCTTCTCGCAACATTGATTTTGGTTTAATCAACATAATTTTTTTGTGTGTCGGAATTGACAGTTTTTGCTAGAAATATATTTAATTTTCAAGGTACGAGAAACTGAATTTTTGATTTGAGCAAATTTCTTCAGATTTGCCTGATCTTAAAAAATATTCTTCTTCTCTAGTTTATATTTACACAATATAAACATAACGTACGCATGTGTTGTTTTTTTTTTTCAACGTTTTTAAATTGAATTTTCTAATCAATTATATAATTTTTTATTTATTTGTTTAACAGCCATTTAACATTTCCATATTTAGATTATTGTTGATAATTTTAGTATTTTCATTTTTGGTTGCATCTTTTGTTTTACAGGTACACAAAAATCCACATAAACTAACAGCATGCAACAATGGGTTAATTATCTGAACAGTTTGGGGTTATAGTACATAATCTTTTGGTATGGTCTTATATATATATTCTAGGTACATTTAGTACATAGTTTTGTAATAGTATCTCACAGCTACTGCGCTAAAAACAACGACAAACTAAAGAACCACAATTGATTAAAATTCCTGTTTTGTTAATTTTCTTACATGGCTCATATACTTAATATTATTAACTAAGTTCTATCCCCTATAAGTGGACAATACATAATACTTTTTCCAAAAATGTAACATAGTTTTTAAAAAATGTTCAAATGTCTTTAAATCAGTTATCACAAATATGGGTTTTTTCTTTTTTTTTTCAAATGTTATTGTTTTCCTTTGTTTGAAAACTCAACATAAAATTAAACAAAATTTTCTTTTTAACATAATTAGTTGAAATAATTTTGATTTTGTATTCCTTATTAAATATAGAAAATTGTTCTATTATTTGTAATTTATTTTTACCACTAGCTACACGTACAAACACATACAAATATTTATAGGTATTTTTATTTATATTTTTTTAATACAATCTTTACTCTTTTACTCTGTTTACGGATTGGTTTTTAGTTTTTCTTTTTTAAATTGTTATTTTTAGGCAACACATAGCTTATATGATTTCTTCTAATACTCAACATTTATATATAAATATGTTTATTTGAACAACAATACACAATAATTGTCTTTATTTATTATTTATTTACTTTCCCTTTAAGATAATTATTGTTTCGATTTTTGGTTTTTAGTTTTATTGAGTTAGCTAGTGGATTAGTTTTAGTTCATTTAAATACAGCACACATAAACACACGCACATATATAAAACATTTCTATATATTTGGCTTACACATAGTTTGTCATGCTGTTAGATTCATATAAGTTTTGAATAATCCACTCGGTATTTTAATTCCATTTAGGTACATGAGTCTCTCATTTGTTTGTTTTTATGCCTATCAAAATATAGTTATACATCATACATTTATATTGAACTGTGTACGTTTTTCACTCTACATATGTATATATATAAATATTATCTAAATATTTACCTAAACATGCATAAAAATATTGGATTAAATTATACAAACAAAAAGTTTTATAAAGTTTAAAATCCAACCTGTGCTTCTTTTCTAATACTTTTTCAAAATATTCTTTAAACAACATTTGCACTAAAAATAAACATTGTTTTGTTTGTTGTATATGTTATATTAATATATAGTATATGTATGTGTATATAGGGTATATTGTATATGTTTATAAATGTATTTACCTAAATCTCCAACCTTATCATCTTTCCATTGCATTTCCACATTGCTCTCGAATTGAATCGGTTACGTTTCGAACGCTTCCAATTATAATCATTAGGTACATATAATCGGGGTATATATAAGTTTATGTGTTATGTATATATGTATATATAGACACATTTATTTTTCAACCAAAAAACGAGCCAATCTTTATCTAACAACTAGGTTAACTTCTTTGGTAATTGCAATGAGTCTTTCAACATAATACTAATCATGAAAATAGAGCACATAAATCAGATAAACCGAGGAACTATTGAAAGATAGTTGATTTTTTTTCCATGTCTTTAATATGTAGGTACACGAGTGTTGAATACTATATTGTATGTGTATTGCTAGGAAACATTTTCAGGTGATCAATCTTATACCCTTGCAGTAATATTAACGGCTATATTTTAAATAAAGATATTTTTGTATTTTAGTTCCATACTATTGAATCTATTCTTATTGAAAATTATATAAACGAAATGTTAGTTTTTGCTTAAACTGAATAGGTTTACAATAAGGCTTCTATAATTTGAGAATTTCAATTGAAATCGGACAATTTCTCATATTTTTCTCATTTCTGAAGATATATTCATATTTAATGTGCTTATTTATTGCTGCAAAGGTATTTAATCATCGGTAAGCCGAGAATAACTCTTTGTTCTTGTTCTCTAAAGTCTGCTTATAGGAAACAGTAAGTATATGTGTATGTATATATATATATATATATATTAATGTTTTTGGCAAATGTACATAGTTCATGGAGAACTATTTAAATGTTCAAAAAATGTCGCAATTTCTTTCATTTGTTGCTGTTCGCTGCCAAAATAAATGTAATCCAAATAAATATGTATAAAATCTGCATCTATATAAACATCTAGGCATTTAACATTCATATATAGTATATATATAGGCATAGCTGAACAACGATTTTTTCTTTGCTTAGCTCGATTTCTTTTACATTATGTAGGTACACATTTAGAAAAATAGTGTTCGATAAGGGAACTATTTTAATTTGTTTATTTTTTAGTTATTGCTGCTTTCGTTTTGCTTGACGTTGCTGCCGTCTTGCTGGTTGTTGGCGCCTTTGTGGGACTTGTTGCTATTGGCTTGGATGATGTTGTTGCTTTGCTGATCTTTGGCGACATGTTGCTGCTAGATGTTGCTGTTGCTGGTTTGCTTGTTTGGGGCTTTGTAGCTGCAGCAATTGTTGTTGGCGCTGAGAATGTTGTAACCTTTTTCGTCGGTGATGTTGCTATGGGCTTTGTTGCTGCTGTTGTTGTCGAAGGCTTTGATGTTGCTGATGTGCTCGCTGAGCTTGAGCCGTGTGGTGCGTTATTCACTGGGATTGCTGCTGTGTGGCTGGCGGCAACTGTTGTGGTTGTAAGCGTAACAATTGTTGCTGCTGGTGTGGCTTTTGTGGTTGGTGCTTTTGAAATTGCAGCTGTTGTGACAGTATTAATAACAATTGTTGTGGGCTTACCTGCACCAATTGATGTTGTTTTTGTTATAGTTGCTGTTGCTGGCTTAGTTGCAATCATTGTAGTTGCTACTGTTGGTTTTTGCAAGTTACCGGTGGCTGTTGGAGCTGCTGGTTTAGTTGCAACAGCTGCAGTTGCTACTGTGGGTTTTTGAATGTTGCTGACAGTGGCTATAGCTGCTGGCTCGGCTGCAACAGTTACTACTGGAGGCTTATGCATGTTGTTGGTAGATGTTGCAGTTGCTGCTGCTGGCTTAGATACAACAGTTGCAATACTTGCTGTTGTTGCTACTGGTTTTTGCATATTACTGGCAATTATTGCAGGTGCTGTTGTTGCTGGATTAGTTGCAATAGTTGCTGTTGTTGCAACTGGTTTTTGAATATTACTGGCAATTGTTGCAGGTGCTGTTGTTGCTGGATTAGTTGAAATAGTTGCTGTTGTTGCAGCTGGCTTAGGCATAGTTGCAGCAGTTGCTGTTGTTGCTACTGATTTTTGAATATTACTGGCAATTGTTGCTGCTGGCATAGTTGGAGCAGTTGCTGTTGTTGCTACTGGTTTTTGCATATTACTGGCAATTGTTGCTGATGCTGCTGGCTTAGTTGCCAAAGTTTCACTTGCTATGATAGGTTTCTGCATGTTGCTGGCAGCTGTTGCTGTTGTTATTGTTCCTGTCTTAGTAGCAGCAGTTGCAGTTGTAGTTGCTGTTGGCTTAGTTGCAACAGTTGCTGCTGGTATGCTTGGCTCTTGCATGTTGCTGACAGCAGTTGCTGCTGTTGCTGCTGGCTTAGTTGCAGTAGTTGCTACTGGCTTTTGCATATTACTGGCAACAGTTGCAGTTGCTGCTGCTGTTTTGTTTGCAGTAGCAGCAGTTGTTGTCACTATTTGTGGCTTCTGAGCAACCGTTACAGTTATTGGCGCAAGAGCCGCAACAGTTGTTGCTGGCTTGGCAGCAACACTTGCACTTGGCTGGGTTATTGTTGTTATTTCTTTTGTCAACATCATTTGCGACTTGTCAGCAGCTGCTGGCTTCGATGATGTTGCTGCTGCCGATGAGACGGCAGCAACAGTTGCTGTAGTTGGCGTCACTGTCTTATTAGCAACCGTCACGTTTGGCTCCGGTTTTGTTGACACGATTTGTGGTTTTGGTTGGGTTACAGTTGCAGTTTCAACACTGCCATTGCCGGCAACATAGGTATTTACATCTGTTGCAGCCATTTTGCTATTATTGGCAGCAACGGCAGCTGTTGTTATTTGCTTTGTGACTGGCATAAAAGTGGTTAGTGCGGGGCTTGGCTTCGTGCCAGCTGGCACAGCAGCAATATTGCTGTTAGCAGCTGCCGTTCTCTGTATAGTCACTTCTCCAGCAACTTGCTCGCCTATTGTAAATGTGGACATTGTGTTGCATTCACGTCCGCTGCTCATGGTGCCCGTGGCCAACACTTTCGTGGTGGCAGCAGCCACTGTTGTTGTTGTTGTTGCTGTTGCTGTTGTTGGCTTTGCTTGTTGCTTGCTTGCAGCTTTCTCTTTCTCAGCATGCTTAGTGGAACTTACCTCCGTTATGACCTGGACTTGAGCCGGCTGCTGTTGATTGCTGTTGATGTTGCTGCTGTGATGCCTTGCGGATGTCTTCAATATACTCGGTCCCGGCAACTTGCCCACCGTCATTGGCAACACATCAACCGCATCAACGGCCATCGCCGACGAGGCTGATACATTAACCCGCTCTCAGAGTTGCATCGCCTCATCCCGATAGCCGTTGCCGTTGCCATTGCCATTGCCATTGTCATTGTTGCCATTCGCATTGCCATTGCTATTGCCAGGAGCAGCAACATCCTCGTAGGGGGTCACCTCCAACGGTGGTGCACCACTTATCAGTATTTGAGTGTTTGTCACACCATCGTAATTCTGACTCTGATAACGCTCGGCATGCAAATTGACACAAGGTCTGCCAGCTGGTCCCCATTCCGCTGTGGGCCTCAGCAGATGTTTGAGACGATCCCGGAAGTTGAGATGCTTGGGCGCCTTGCAGATCTGCTGTAAGCCCACCACAAAGATGATAAACACCGGCAGTAGACCTATAATCCAGCCAACTGTATCGGCCCAGATGGGATAAATGTAATGTCCATATTGGGCGGGCTTATACTCAACCCAGTTAAAGAACAAAATGAACTGCAAAAGAAATTTCAGTTTACTTGAATAGAACATCAGCCAGAGAGGCAGCTTAAGCATGGATGTGGGATCCTCAAGATATTGGTACATACCAGTAGCGTTGCTGGTGTTATATAGCGCCACATGGTGCCCCAGAAAATGTTCCATAGACGCGATCGCTTGCCAATCATGCCCTGTATATCGTTGAGGAAACGCTGCGATCCATAGATCCAGGCAATCAGGACACACTCCGATATGGCTATGAGCAACACCGACCAGTTTGCCGCATATTTATCCATTAGCTGCAGCCAGTACATGCCACTCTAAAGAACATCAAAATTAATCACATCCATTCATAAATATATTGTTAAATATGTGTACTCACATTGGTGGTGAAGCCCAAACCGCCCAGGTAGCCAAATATGCCCACAAAGAGCACAACCCATGTTTTGTATTGTCGCAGATTTGGAAACTTGTCCAAAATGGCAGTAGTGACGGTCTCCATTAATGCGAACTGCGAATCCAAACCCAACGTGAGCAGCATGACAAAGAATAGTATCGACCAAACTGGCGAGATGGGCAGACGTGTAACCACCTCCGGATAGACAATGAACGCCAAACCAGCACCCTGATCCACAACCTTTTTCACCTCCACATCCAGCTCGTGTGCCAGAAAGCCAATTATAGAGAATATGACCAGACCCGCAAAGAACGAAGTGGCTATGTTGCAAAAGGCCACAATGAGCGAGTCCCTGAAAGTGGATGAGATAATGGTCATAAAGATAGGTAGATATAATTGACAGGTATTTGGTGTAGCCAGTATTATAAGGTCGTTAACCCTTTCCGATGTTTTTAAATCTGTTTGAAGGATACATCCGATCAAAAACCACAGGATTAGAACCATTTCTCCTTTCGGAAATAAGTTTTAATTTCTTATGACCTATATTTTTAAAGTCTACAGGACTTTTATAGGCCCTAAGTATATCATACTTACTTATAGCAATTATTGGAGAACTTATTGTATGAAGACAATGTGATGAGTCCACCCCAGGCGGGGCTGAGCGCAAAGAAGATCTGCACAGCGGCATCGCCCCACACCTGAAAGATACAATAGAACGGTTCAATTTAGGATAAGGAGTTCGATTTAATGTTAGTTGAGTTACTTGACCACTGACCTGAGCATTTGCCAGTTGCTTCCAATCGGGCGTTAGATAGAACAGAATGCCTGTGCTGGCACCTGGCAGAGTAACACCGCGGAAGAAGAGTATGACCAGCACCAAGTAGGGAAAGAGGGCCGTAAAATAAACGACCTTTCCAGAGGATTGAACGCCCTTGCAAAGGCATAGAAAGACAATGACCCAGGCCAAAAACAGGCAGGCTGCCAATGAGTACTTAATGCTGCCCGTTTCCTCAATGCCCGATGACAGGCCCAACACAAAGTTGCTGGGAATGAGCAAGGGAAAGGATTAAAGTTTACTTAATATATAGTTGCTGCTTAGTGTCAGAAAAGGGTTGCTTTCACTTAAGACTTCGACTTAGACCCGTTTTTTGCTATCAATCAACCAAGTATACTTGAACTTTAATACACTTTAATTATTGTTAATATTTAAATGCTGTTTTCTAGATACTAAATTTTGGTTTACTCACTTGAAATACTCCTCGGCTGGTGGACGTTTCAGGGCATGGAGCGCCATTTCGGTTATGTTGTGCTCATCGGCGTAGGTGGCATTGTAGCAGGTGCGCAGATAGTAGGTGCCATTGATAGCCTCACATTGATCCGCCATCACGTAAGAGAAACAATCTGCAAGTGTCATCAACTCTCTTAGCACATTGAACTAAATAAACACACCTCAAAACAAACAAACAGAAATAAAAAAGGATACGCCGTTAGGGGCAATTCAGGTCGAGAGTCGCTCAATTATGCAGAAAGGGGGCAGCAATTTTTTAATATTTATGAACTATTTGTCGGACTCATAAAAGAACATCAGAGAGATAGAGAGAACGTCCAGGAAATGGCAGCTCTGAAAAAAAGGACTCGTGAGGAAGGGCAATAAAGCAAAGAGCGGCTCCGTAATTAAAAGGACAAAGTAGCAAATCTGGCAAAAACATGAAAAGGGTTTGGTGGCAAGAACATTGTTCTTGCTCCTCGCGCCTGCCAGTATGCAAACAAAAACAAAATGTGGCAAACAGATGCGTGGTGTGGTATGCGACTGCTAGATACCCTGTATAACACTAAATGGAGGCAGACTCCACGGTATAAAAATACTCGTACTTTTGAATATATAGGGCTATGTGTAATCATCTTGTTTAGGGCATGTTCAGGTCGTTTGACCTTTAAGGCTTAAGTTATCTCTTACTTATGTAAGCAGTTCCGCCTCTGCATCCGTAATAATATAAATAATATATATTACCCTGAGGTGTCATATAGGAAATCGATTACGGCTATTCAAACGTTTCTATTATTTACCATATTTAATATTAACGCAAACCAATCAATCGAATTGAAAACACCTTCTATTATATAATAATTTATTTCCATCAACACTTATACAAAAGTAAAAGTTACAGTCTCATTAAAGCTCCAAATACAGGGTATATATAAAAGGGTTAAAATGTCGATGGGATCGTCACAGTGGGTTCGCATAACAGTGGGTCACTCTCTGTCATTTTGTAGGAAGAGCTCCGTTTGTTGACCCAGGACTGATTAAATTTTGAAGAGCATGCTTTATTAAGTTGAGGCGAAAGCAACTCGATGTTGGAATTCGATGGTGGATGGGGTCAAAGGTCAATAGAAATGCTGACACAGTTGATTAGAGGCAGGGCATGAAATTTGTTTTTTTTTTTTATTATAATGGCATTAATACAAAATGCAAGAGGATTCCAACTGGCTTTAAGCTGATTAAGCTATGTTGAATATATAATCGGAGTAGCGAATATATAACAAAAACTCTGTCAGTTTCGCTCCCTCTTCTTGTTAAGCTTCTTATGTGAAGGCATTATTGGAGAATGTATCAACAATAATTAAATACGTCAGCTGTTCTTTCGAGCTGTCCACTCACGAGAATTGGATAGAGACCTCGACTGTTTTTTTAACTGGTTTTTTTGGCTGGCGCTTTTACACACCTGACTCGGCCACATGTTGGTGGCCAACAGCGGTAAGCCTAATCCAGTAGCTGCCACAATGCAACGTCAGAAACTGTTGATGACATTTGACTTGTAAAGCTCGTCACCTGCCACATGGGGCATGGGTATGTGTTTTTTTGCCTAACAATAAGTTTGGGCTCGTACTTATGAGTTTGCTGGTTTTGTGTCTGTTCTGGTGTTAGTGTGTCTCTCTCTATGTGTGCATGTGTGTGTGTGCGTGTGTGTGTGCAAATGCACAAAAAAGTTTTTTTTGGGTCTTACAGTTTACTAACGAGGCAACCGGTTGACCGCAAAATGACTAACTGAATGTGTCAAGTTTTGAACTCACAATTCGCATTCTTTGTTTGCTCTTGAAATGAAATGTGGCATCGATTGTGCGACTGTGTCAAGGTGCATTATGCCACTTTGCCACAACGGTCCAGTTGCCTAATAGCCTTAATGCAGAGCTACCACACAAATGGCCTTCTACCCATCACCATCCATGCTGTTTTGTGGTTCACCAATTGAAAATGTGATTTGAATTCAGTTGCCCAGTTTTGCTAGTAGATTTTCGCATGTTTTTGCTGTCCGCTTAAAATTTGATTACTGTGTAAGTTTTAAGCAGAAACTGTTCAATTTGCAAACAGCCAGCAGAACACTGGCAATTGAGTTTATGATTCCATATTTGGCATGCAATTAATTTTCAAATTTACCCATTCAGTCCACGTAGCTGCCAATAAAGAGCTGAAGGCTTCACAATAAAACAACAGCAAAACAACAGGCAAATTTACAATTTGTGTTTGTGAACGGTGAGAATGCCAGCGTAAGTTGATTACAGTTCAAACAGACCAGTTTCCTACGAATTTCGGCCAGTTGATTACGTGCCCCAAAGTGTGCCCTTGTCAAAAGTTACCCATGTTAAAAATACGGTACAAATGATTCAAATTTCAAATGCATTGAACACATTTTTCAAACCATATTTCATAACTTTAAAGTCGATTTATAACATTGATTTATTGCATTTTATAGATGTTTAGAAACTACAGAATTGCTTTTCAGTGGCCATACAATTTTTGTATAAATGTAAACTTTTTCTCATTTCGCATAAGGTTTTCCAGCATTAAAGTTGAAAACTAATTAAAGCTGACAAATATTATGAATTTGTAATGTGTGGGGCTTGCAACTCCATTGAAATTAATCAAAAAGGCCTCGACATGTCGACGACTCGACAACTCGACAACTCGAAAACCCAACTCAATCAGCGTTGATTCAATTGCCAGCGTTACTCATACGGCGCATAGGTCGCATATAGAAGGCTCTTCCTGGATGGGTGGTGGGTGGAGGTGACAGTTAAGTCAAGGTTAGACATATGGCACCACATACCACACATACATATATATGTATTTCTATGTATATATTTTACGAGTAAAAGTCGGTTGCTTTTTGCAGCACACACTGCATATCCATCATCTAATCAATCAGCATCAAAATGAAAATCAAATGCTCCACAGCTAGAGAAAATTGAACACACAACTTCCTTCTTCTGTGGTTGGTGTTTATATTTCTTATTCCATTTTTTTTTTTTCGTTTTCGTTTTTATTTTGTGGGCGGGGTACAGCTTCAAAGTGTTTACACGCCGTTTAATTTGCCTGTCTGCCTTTATTTGTTATGCAATTAATTTTATTACAAATATACAACTCACACACACACACACACACACATGCTGTGACAGGACCCGTAGATACAAATCATATAAAACTTTATGTGAATGCGGCATCAGGCAAAAACTGTCTGCCTTTCAATTTGGGTAACTGGAGCGTGTCTACTCAGCCAACTGTGCATCTGTATGTGTGTTCTGTGTGTGTGTGTGTGTGTGTCGGCATCTTACATTTGATTACAAACACACACACACTTATAGAGAGAGAGAGAGGAAGAGAGAGAGAGAGAGATAAGATTCTTATATAAGCCACTCCCAAGTCGACTAGCACACACAGGAAATTGCCATTAAATTCTGTGACCTTTAAGTTTGATGTTAGGCAGCAGCCTTCAAGTTTGCTTATTTTCTTCTTTATTATTTATAATTTTTGTTGTTGCTCTTCTAAAAGTCTTGTAGTATACCCACAAAATTTCGTGGGGCACAAGTTTGTGTCCATAACATCAGTTTGATTAGCTCCAACAAACCTTATTGACCCAATTAGAAGTTATAACAGCAAATATAAACACACACGTGCTGTGAGTTTAGTTCAACTTTATGGGTTTGGATGGAGAAGATACGATTGGCCTAACGAAAGATCCATTAACTAGTAAATAATTCAATAATCGATATAGTTATCCGATTCGCTTTACTACACTATTAATTCACATTTATGTGGAAGAATTAATTTTAGTTTTTTAATCTTGTAATTGGGGATTTTAAAGTCGAAAAGATACAAAGATATATTTTTGTAAATATCAGATCAATGTTCTCCCAACGAATTCTGAATTGAACTTCTCAAAGAAGAGAAATTGAAAGAAGTACAAAATAAATTAATTCATTTGTACTTTTGTTCATTTTCGCCTATCTTCATAAAAATTTCTATTTTATTTTCTTAAATATGACAAATTTATTGACCAATATTTTCAATTTATCTAATATTTACACAAATTATTATTTGCTTTACAATAAAATAACACTTAGCAAATAAAGGGAGATCCATGAAAATATGATATAAACCAAACACAGCCTGTTATGTAAGCACTTTTGCCTAGGAGGATAAAAAATATGGAATATCCCAGCAAAATATTGACAAATACAGTATTTATGTTGTTATTGTTATTGTTATTTAAGTTGTTGCTATTGATGCCTTTGTTGTTGTTGCTTATGTTTATGTTTGCTTTTGTATTTTCAGGGTCGGAGGGAAAGCAACGCAGAAGGCGGTGTTAAGTGTGCCAGATATTCAATCAATGGACAAACAAGTTAAACACATTTTAATCATGAGGCTAAAAGTAAACATTTGTCATCTAAAAATTCAATGAGACAAGTTCGTCGATGGGGTCGACGACGATGGCGGCGACGATGATGATGACAAAGGGAAGGAGAATGACCAGAAGAGGCCAAAGCCAAAGCCAAAGCCACAGACGAGACAAGACGAGAGGTGAAAGTGTCAATAAATGAAATCCTTAAGAAATTGCTTGTCTGCCACTGAGATTGCGGCGGTGCGGATGTGTGTGTCTGTGTGAAAGTATAGCTAAGAAGCAGCGGCAAAAGGTTGCCAGCCGACGATTGAATGTCAAAAAGTGTTTAGGCATAATTGTTGTCACTTTAAGCATCTATTTTTGCCAGCCATAAAAAACAAGCGACATCATCGTAGGTGTATCGAAGCAAACAATGAAAATCGCATCCATTGCGCATATCGATTTCATCACAAAATCTATCCGTTCCTGCTTTTTGTATACCCTTTCAAAGCATTTTATATTCGCCTTGTATATAGATATATTCTTAGAGGCATCTAGAGTTGCAAAGATAAGTACTGCCTTAGATTTCAATTGTCTTCTTTTCATTTATGAAATATACTTTTTTTAAAAGTATAAAAAAATCAGAACTATTTAAGACATTTATTTTGTTTTGAAGATTAAATCAAAATTAAATATTTAAAGAAAAAAAAACATATTTCTCCAAAGCAGATATTCCGATATTTCTTAGATTTACAAAAAATTCAAATAATTGAGATTGCAATATATAATTTCTAAGTCTGATCTTAAGAAAAATTTGTAATTTAATTACTTATTTAATTATTTTTCTTAAAATTCAGTCTGGAAGTGCATTTAAGCTTCGGCATACTGTTGCAGCTGCTTCTTCTTTAGGCAGTAGCTGTGCATCAATGGCGTCCATATTAAATCAAGTTGGCTACAGCAGAGGCGTGGCAATTGAAGGGGTTGCGCCGAGCTATGGGCAACTGTTGTAGTGTATATTGTTGGATAGTCGCAGCTGTGCTGTAAAAGCTCATGCAAAAACTTTCAATGGCGTTGGCTGTTTGCTGATAATGTTGTTGCTGCTTCTGTTGCTGTTGCTGCTGTTGCTGCTTCTGTTGCTGCTGCTGCTGTTTCTGCTGTTGCTGCTGCGGCTGTTGTTTTTGTTATTGCTATGATTATTACTTGTACTGCTGTAGCCTGTATACAGTAAGCGCCACTTCAGTCTCTTCGTGCATGCATGTGTGTGTGTGTGCGTGTATGTTTAAGTGCCACTGAGGCAGCCACAATAAAATAAGCAAAGTACGCAGTGAGCGGGGGCATATAAAAAAGAAAACAGCTAAAGATGCTGCTAAATTTCTTTCTTTCTACTCAGGTAACGAATGTTGGATGCACTGCTAAGTAGCTTATCAACTATACAAATAAATAATATATATATATATATATATATATATATAAGACAATTTTTATTAAAGCCATTTTAAGAACAGTTATTAACAAAACACATGCCAAAACTTCGGCATTGTAATCTTACGACTTTTTGAATAGTTATTAATAAAATTCATTTCAAACTTCAGCATAATAACCGTTCGAGCTATATACACAGATTATTCCATAGCTACTTTTTATGACTTCACCAAGTTGGCTAAGCCTACATAACAGTCATAACTTGTCGTATACACAACATTTTGCCACCTAGTTCAAACAATAACCTTGACTGCCTGAATGCCACTCCATTTCACAAAGACTCGTTAAAGATTTATGTCTTTCGCGTGGCAGCGAGAAAATTTTAAATTGTGTCTGTATTTGTGTTTGTCTTAGTCTAAAGAAATCAAATGCACGTTTAAGCGCGCACAATATGCGCTACAGCCGCAGCTTTTCCTCTTAGTATGCCACACACACATACACTCTCAGACACATACACACACACACACATAGAGGAGCAGACACACCTCTGGCAATGTCAAATGGAAGCCCAACGAGCCACAACACAAAAACAATTGCCTACTTCAAGGCGCTGGCGTCCTTTTCAGCAAGCGTTTTTGCTTGCCTACCTCGGCATTATTGTTGGCTGTGTATTATTATCATCTTTTGTACAAAAATTGCTTTTTATTATTTACGTGTGCGTAAATTGCAAATGAATAAAAACCTTGCCAGTTTTATTTGCTGGCGCACAATAAAATTGCTGTTATCAAACTCAAGTTATCGATATCGATTTATGGGCATAATATATTGCTTAATAAGAGTCAGGTCGAAAATATATGTATATATACATATATACACCTGAAAAGCATTAATTGTGAGCATTCTCCAGCTATAGCTAAATTTCTATATACATATATACATGAGCAATTATGTTTAGAGGCTTATTAAATTTACTATTTACTTTTTCTCTGTGAGCTTGACAGGCCTGACTAAGTTATTCATGCCACGTATGCGCAAAAGTTTGGTGCGAATCAAAAAAAAGTTTCACATATGACAGCTGGCAATTTGCTTAATCTATTGCCAGAAATAAGGGAAACAAAGTGCTTTTGTCTTGATATTGTACTCACGCTCTGTGCTCCACTCCGGTTCGCAGTTCTGCCACGGCAGCTGTGTGCGGAACGAGGCAAACATATAGAATATAGTCCAGGCAATTATTAGATTGTAGTACAGCATCACAATGGCCGAGACGATGATCATGCCAGTGCCGAGTCCACGGAAGAGCGGGCAAAACCGACGATAGATGGCCACTGGACCCAAGGCGGCATATTGGCCAAACGAGAGCTCCATAAACATTAGCGGTAGTCCCGCTATGATTAACATTATGGTGAATGGTATAAGAAAGGCGCCTGCAAGCATTACAATAATTATAGAGTTTAAAATATTAAATAGTAATTGCTGTAATTGAGAACAATTCAGAACTTCTCGAGGCCATCATCATTCTTGTGCTATTAAGTGATTACTTACCACCTCCATTATTGTAGCAGAGATAGGGAAAACGCCAGACGTTGCCCAGCCCCACCGAGTAGCCGAGCAGTGAGAGTAGAAAATCAAAGCGACCCGTCCAGTTGCCACGTTCATGTTCCGCTGTCTCAATGATTACCGCATCCGCGTCGAGTGTGACCAGCGCCGTGCCCGAAGCACAGCCCGCAATGCTGATGGCTGTGGGTGTAGTGCTGAGCTGTGGTGGTTTTGCGACTGTCACATCTTTCCCCGAAGCACTCGCTGCTGTTAATGTTAACGCCGCCGCATTGGCTGGACAAACTACGCCTACACCACCAACACCAACACCACCAACACCACTTCGACTCCCGGCAGCAGCTGGTGCTCCACCAATTGCCGTTGCTGCAGTTGCCTTGCTGTTCTGGGCACGACGCTCTGAATTGAATTCACAGCTGCTGAAACGATCCTCATTTTGCTGCAAGAGATTGGTGAGAATGTTTTGTGGCCCAGTTAGTTAACCTTGCGTGACAATCACTTGACAAGCGACACGCCTGGCCCAGCCTAGCCTGACCAGCTGCCAGGCAAACGAATGTACAATGAATGACATTTGGCCTCATTAAAGGCAACAGGCAAATCTGTCTGACACCGAAGTTATTGTGCCCTTCAGCATCGCAGTCAATTCGAATTGAATGTTAACGTTTTGGCTTCTGCTGGTTATTATTTTTGCTCTTAATATTGCTATTTTTTGTACAACTATGGCATATCAGCGATATAATAATATAATAATTTGTCTGATACAATCTATTTTCTGAGAGTCGAGAATGAATTTATAAATCTTTATATTCTACCGATTATGATTACCAATTTAATTTTCCATTTAACAAATTTAATAATTCATTTGAATTCCGTGTTCAAACTTGAACATTCGATTACGCTAAACTGACACGAATATAGAACACTATAAAAACAGTTTTAAGTTGAAGCTCTTACCTCCCATAGATCCACATCCAGTTTAGTGCTGGACTCTTTGTTCGGCTTGAGGCTTTTCGTTTTAGATTTGGTCTTTGATTTCTTATCCATGTTGTGTCGCAGTTGTTGCTGCTAATTGCATGCTATTCTCTGGCTATATCTTTGTGTATTTGTGTGTGCTGCTTTTTGGGGGGCACTGTTTCGTATGATTTATGTCAGTTGCTTCATAAATTCAAATTCTGCTAACAGATGGCTCTCAGTTGTGGCCTGGCCTGCCGGCCCTTCTGGGCTGGCCTTGTGCTGTTTGTTTTGGTTTTTTTCGGGCGTGGCAACTAACGGCAGCCCCCTTAGGTCATATCTATGGTCTCTGTAAGATATAAAAATATAATTTTCGGTTAATGACGATGGGCAACAAAGAAGATTTGCATAGCTGAGTTCAGATTGCGCTAATAATATTTAAATTGCAATTTTCATACACATATATTTTTCAATTATTATTCTATATCCGTATTTGATAAATTTCGCAACTCAATTGTCATAATTTAATAAGCACTGTTAATTAGCGCATAGCGCATGTTGCCAACTATTCAAAATTCATTAGCCAGATTTCCATTTCCTTTCCCATCTGCTGCTGCTGCTGTTGGTGTGAAAATATTGACATCGAACTGGCATCGATTCATTTCATTTTGCACTTCGACTGGCATTGAACAGAGCAGTGAGCAGAAAAAAAAGATGTTATAATATAGACAAAACCTTCACATTGACATTCAAAAAGAATGAAACTTATTTATAGTATATATGCAAAATATATGTTACATATATTTATTTTAAATTAACTCAATTGATGCTGATGTGGGCGAGGTTACAAGGGCGCCGGATATATGGATATGTTTACATATTTCTGAAGGTTTTTACCTTTCGCCACTCTTTCCCTTCTCTTTCTATCGATCTCTCTTAATCTCTTTCTCTCTCTCTGTCTCTCTTTCGCACACGGTTCGTTAAGAAGAGATTTTGCTCAAGGAAATATGATGAAAAAAAGAAAACAAAATAATTCATTTAGCCTTGATGCAGATTATTCTACCAGTGCAGTAAAATGGAAATGATAATATGTGTCACATTTTAGTTACGAAAGTGTTGTCCATGCAGTTTTTGTAAGCATGGATGTGAAAATGACAAAACACCAATCATATAAGTCATGTTACCAGCTTGTTAGCTTGTTAGCTTGTCAAAACTTTTCAATTTGCATATAATTCTCTAGCTTTGAATTCTGACATATTTTTCGAGCTTTGAATGTAGATAACGATTGAAATTAGATCATCAAATATATTTATGTATGTATATTTTTCTCAATTCTTACATAATCTATCGCTTTTAATTGGTCAAAAATATATATATAAAAATTATTTTTCCATTTTCTACATCAATTCCATGTCTTTCTCAAAGCTTTCAATTCCATGAATATATATTTACTTAAAATATGCACATATAATTCGGAATAAATTTTAAAAGCAATATTTTTTTTTTGTTTTAAATTGAATACATAAAATTTAATCGGTTTTTCCGAACTATTGCTCAATCCATTACGCTTTGACCAATTTTCACGAAGCCTTCCAAGATTAATGAGTGCTTGAGAAAATGACGTGCCGTCAATGACACTTGACGCTGTCGGTTCGCACACTTGCACAAAGCACACACATATAGAAATGTGTGTTGTTTTTGTTGGCACCATAACATGATGTGATGTTAACTGTTAGATGTGATGCAATGAGATGAGATGAGATGTTTCAACGATGCGCCCTGTTGTATAATACATATCCTTTCCCTCTCCTCCCCTCCTCCCCCTGCAAACACCCTTTCAGCTCATAGTGTGTTGGTCACGTTTTTATGCGCCATTTTGCCTTTGAGCTTAAACGTAGCTTTTGTTTTTGCTTTACTGTCTGTGTGGCAATACGTTGACAAGTCTGATAATTAGGCAGCCAAATGTGCATTTAAGTGTGTGTTGGGGGTGTGAACATTTTTCTTTTTTATATGCCTGATGACGATGATTATGATGCTGATGAGGTTGCCCGTTGCTAATGAGCTGCTCACTAACCAGACTGCAACTGGTTTATGGTTTATGTCAGGCAGTTGTTTTATAGGCGGACAAGCATTTGGCATGCTTATCAAGTTATTTCATTAGGTTGGCGCTTTAATCGTTTGAGAATTTCAATTCTATTTTAATGCTTCTGACAATTCTAATTGTTTTCTAGATTTAATAGCATTTTGACTATGCTTAGGCTGCTGAGAGAAGTACTTAAAGTAAATATATGGTAATTGCTGGTTGCTATTTGTTTGTTATATAAGTATAGTATACAACGCATAATTCAATATATACAAAGTTAATTTATTGTAATACAGTTTAGTCTTACTTATGATTTTCTATTGCATGATAATTGTTAATCCCATCCACGATTATGGGTTGCAGCAGTTTTAACCATAGAATTTTTTGATTTCAAAAATACAATTTTTGCTGCATATTTAAATTGTATTTATTTGTTTAGTTTATATCATATTCTTTTAATATTATTATTTATTTTTTTAAGACACATATATTTTGTAAATTTTGTGTATAGGACTTTCTAAATAGTCTGATTTATGATTTTATTTTATATATACATATAAACATTTTAGTTTCTGTTCTATTATTGGGGCTTTAAAGCCATTTTTTTTGTTGTTGGCCAGAAACTATTTGGCATTTATACTTGTTCTGGCTTTTAACCACATTGCTGCTGTATTATTTGGTATTGCTGTTTCTCTTTCCTGGGACTGTGGGTGGGTGGACTCTTGGGATGGCAGAGGATGCTGCTGCGGCTGCGGCTTTTGTGCTGTGGCATTTGCTTAGCAAATAGTTTTTAATGATTCCAATGCCTGCGGCCAGTTTTCGTGTATATATATATATATATACATATATATATAACGCTCCGATTCCCATCCCCTTAACTTGACAATCCTACTTGGATATATAGGGCCACAACAAGGACAATAGCAATCGTTTGGCTTTGTGTAAATTGTTCGACATTTGTTGCAAATAGTTGAAATGTCTGCTGTGTGGGGGGTGTGTTTGAAGGCTAGTTGTATTAGTGTACCTATTAAGCTGTTAACAACCAGTTACAATAGCATTAAGAATTCTAACTGTTGTTTATTGATTTATTCGCGACTACACAGCACAAAAGTTAGTACAAGGATACAAAAACAATATATATATATATATATAAATGAAGGAGCTAGGAGAAAATTGCTAAGCGTATTGCAAAGTTGAAAGTTTTTGCTCTTGTTTTTGTTTATAGCTGATTTTTCTATTTTTCGCGGGAAACACAAACTTTTCTCGAACTTGTCTTAGAATCTCTTTTTCCAGTATTGCGCAACTGCAAAGATGGCTCATAAAACTAACAAATAAAACAAGTTAACCTTGCAAAGTCGAGGCTGAAATGCTCTCTTAATAATAATATATGATTATGAATAATTCCAAGAACAGTTTTACCAGCTGTTAGGACTTTTTTTTATTCTAGAAAGGATTCGTGCTTGTTTTTTTTTATATTAAAATTCGACATATTGCATCCTTAGCCGTTTTATGTTATTAAATGCGTTCTCATTATATCATAAAATCAAACTATTCTCTTAAAAATGAGTTAAATGCAGTTTTTTCTTTCAACTTTCTGATTGCAGCAATGCTTATCGCAAATAAACCCATTTAAATGTGGAAGTTTAGACAGCTAATGGCTATGCTCAACTCAGAAGGGGTAACTTTTAACTTGATGTATGTAATTATAAATGGGCTAGAAAAATACTTGAAAATGATAACGATTTAAAAAAATATGCATGCATTGAAGCATGGGGGGCCATAAGTCACTTATATTATAACATTTACAAGCTTAAGTTGCCAAAAGGGAATTCCCCAAAATTGAGAAAAAAAATAGAAGAAAAAGAGAAATAAACACTCAAAACAATTACTCATAACAGCTACTTACTACAGCCATTTGAATTGTATTGTTGGCAACACAAGCATCAAGCACAACCACAGACACACACAGCCGCACACACACTAGCACACACACACGCATATTCACGAACGCAGAAACGTTTACAAAAGTTTACAAAGCCGATTGCCATCATATTTGTGAGTTGCCAGATGTTTGCTGCGTTGCCAACAAAACTTGCTGAAAACTTCTTAAAGTGCTGAATCATGCCACACACACACACACACACACACACACACACACACACAGCATGTAATTATTTTTCAACGGCATATCCAAAAATATACAAACATATGCTTGTGTGAGTGTGTTAAGAACCCCAATAGTAGCAATTAAGTGTTACGTATACGACAGGAGGTGCCCTGCAGGAGGTTGAGACAAAAACTGTATTTTTTTTTTGTCGTGTGTTGTGTTTTAGCTTATAGTTTCTAGTTTCGTTTTGTTTGGTCAATTCGAGTGTGAAAATGTTCTCGAGCGTTTTTCCCTATTTTGTGGCTGTTGTTGTTGTTGTTGTTGTTGCTGTTGTTGGCGCTTTTGTTGTTGTTGGTGCAGCTCTCGCTTATTTACACACAGGCACACACAGCCATTGACCTTGGGCTATGGTGCAATGTGCAAGCGCATGGAACGAAACGCATTGCCCATGCCCCAGGGTCGCCAATGTGGGCGTTGCTGATGCATTATAGACTTTTTTATCCCAGCATCTTGTTTGGCCCCTAGCAGCGTTTTCCGTTTTGAACATCTTTTTTTTGTTCGTTTTTTTTTTATTTAATTCTTAGTATACCCTTGAGTAGAAATGGCCACAATTGTATTTTGTTATGTGAATTATTTCAGCTTGGGGGAAGCGACATGAATATATGCTTAAAACTACATATATAAAACATCGATATGGTAAATATTGCTCAATTTATGGGAGTTTATTATAAAAGACAAAATTTGTATAAATTATCTTCTAAGCCAAATTGATAGTTAAGCTACTCAATATAAAAATGACAACTTTATTTAATTTGATTAAATGCTGAGCTTTTCTCTTTTTTATTAACTCGATTTAAGCCTAGCATACTCAATTCTTTGTGATTCACAACTTATAATCCTTCTTGATCAAATCAAATAGATATGCTAAAATTTAATCAAACAATTTGGGTATGAATAAAGCACTTCTCCAGTGTTTTGTGAAAGTTACTTGGCCCATTCATTTTTATTTTATTTCTTTTTTTTTTGTTGCATTTTGATATGCACTATTCAGATTTGTGCTGCTATTTGCAAATGGAAGCACAAGAGAACTTCATCAAGAGCAACATCCACATCATCATAATGATGAATGTAATCGTTTGTCGCCTTCATTCCTGTCATTTGTGCTGTGTTGTTGCACAATTCTGGCCAATTTTTTAAGTGGCCATCAGTTGGCTGAGAAATGATTTGACGGCACTGCGTGGGGGGTGGGGAGGGGTGGTTTTTGTACGGGTGAGTATAGACATGCTTGAACTTGATCCTACGAAGGATGCATACATTCAACAAATAAGAACCACAGCCTCGACCTTTCGCTTGTGCGATTCTCTTGCGGCATTTGGCATGGGGTTGCATGCAGCAGCAACCAAAAAAACATAACACAAATAAAATTGAGAAATCAGCACGTAAAACAAACTGCTGACAGTTTTCTTTCTTTATGTATATTGTTGTTATTATTGTTGTTGCTGTCCTGTTGCTGCAGCTGTAAAATCTAACAGAAACCAGATAGAAACCTGACCTGAGCCCCGGACCATCCCCGGGGCAGTAATATCGATTATTGAGCATTCTCGTCGAAAACCATTTGACAACGCATGCAAATTCGCTCTTCAGCAACGAATTCCATTGAAATTCACCTGTTTGGAATGTATAAATGGGACTGGTGTGGCCAACCAGGGGCGGTGCTGTAAGGGGATCTTCGCATGACAAACAAATTTTACGAGCTACTGCATATTTATTTATTTGGTTTTTTTTTTTTGGAATAACCTTTTCGGTTTGCGGTTGCTTTTCACTGGCATCGTTTGTCATTTTTGATATCCTCTTTCCTTGGTTAAGTCTGCAACAGAGGCATCCTGACTGGGGGCGAATCATATGACATGAATATGTAAATGAATAGGTGTCGCCACAACTTGTGTTGAGAGTTTAAGTTATTGTGTTTTCCTGTGATATGTTTATTTGAATAGTTAAGGGGTAAAATGGTATATTCAATGTTATATTCAATTTATTTAACTTGAACAGGTGCTCGATGAGCTAAGAATTTAACATGAATAAAATTACAAAAGCGAACACAAGCTAAACATTTTGAGCTCAAGTGAAACATATTTACTGTATTAAAAAATACTTATAGTTATCCGGCTAGTTGTCCTTTAAGCTGTAAGGCATTTTTTCTTTGAGCGTATTTAATATTCAACATTCTCGAGAGCTGGCTGGCATTTTTGCTTGCCTTTTTGTCGCTAACTTCAACTACATAAAATATTCATGTGACTGGGGCATGGCGCCCGTCGATGTCGTCCTTGACAGCTGGGTTTTGATCCTTGGCGGTTGTTAGTAATCGCAAATTCAGCGCTAAATCTCAATCAAAATGCGCGTAAAGTGCCATTTCACTTGATTTTTATGAATTCGAAATGTGCCATTTTCGTTGATTGAAAAGAACTTCCCAAAAAAATGTATATATATATAAATAAAAAACATAAACCGAATAAGTTAAATGAAAATGGGGTTCCTAACTTGCTGAAAGATCCACGAAGAGACAATTTCTGATAGCTTTACGTTGCCTAAAATATTTGTAAAAATTACTTAACGATTTGCTGCCTGGGAAATGTGGCACAGGTATATCATCAAATCGTTGCCACACATGTGCATACAAACTTAACTTTAACGTGACAAGCAGATGAGTAAACCAAATGCAATTTCGTTGATGGCAGAATGTAACTTTTTAAATTCGAAATTAAGGAAATTTCAGTATTTTTTTTTCCAAGGACTGCACTGCTTGCAGATGTTATTTACATTTGCATGTCGCCCCCAAAAAAAAAATAAGAGAAATTCGCCTCAAATTGCATTTCCATTTAATTCGCTCAATTTGTCGCCAGTTTCTTTTTTTAATGTCGCCGACTGTAAAAAAAAATTGCAAGCTTTGCCTTGCCTTGAAGACAAAATGCGCTTCATTTGAATTTCGTAGCAAATATGAAAATAACAGCAGCAAAAAAAAAAAAAAACACCAACAACAACGAGAAGAAGAGGAAAAATGTGACAAAGAGTTGAGAGAACTCCTGATACACTTCGGCTAAGTGAATTAATGCTTACGTTCGCCAAGTTTTTTAAGTGATGTTTTCATTTTTTATACATTTTTTCTCTCTCTATAATTCTTTTTTACCTAACGCATAAACTTTGCGTGTGTCTGTTATTTGTTATTGTGTTTAAAATTTGCAATTTAAATGTAATATCTCATATTTGGATGTTTGTTTGGCTTATGACAAGTGCAAGCGTACTGACTTAACAGCCAGCGACAGCGTGCAGAGAGTGGATTGTGGGCTGTTTCTCCTCCTGTCAGCTGACAGCATGTGAATGATGACCAGAGATATAAACTGAAGAGGATGTGACACCAGTTTTGATTCCAGTTTGAAAAGGTAACAAAGATTGCATTGTTGCCATCCTCAAAAGACGAAAGCATAGTATTTATTGCAATTCTATCTCGTTTCAAATTGAAATTGAAGAGTCACGTTCCACTATAATCATATTATTCATATATGTCACAGCTCTCACTCTCTCAATCCTAATAAAAAGGATGCCACATTTCATGGCTACGAAATTTTGTATAAATTTCAATGGAAATTTGTCCATTGGACTGCAAACATTTGCACGTTTTATGACAAAATGAAACACAGCTTATAGATGTGTGCATGAAAAATTGGCAAAATTCAACCAAAGCCCAGTAAAACTGGCAAACATTAGATTTTTTAGGAGTTCACAGCCAACATATCATCAAGTTTGGCACGTTTTATTTTAAATAATTTCCCATTCCTTTAAACAATATTTATTTCGATGTGAAAATTTAAATTTTAGCAATGAACAGGTGGACTTTAATATGTTTTATATGTTGAATTAATATGTATATTTTCCCATAAACTTTCAGTAGCTATTATTCTTCGTTGAAAATCGATGATCTTTGAGTTAAAAGATGTATTTAAGAAAATACATCAATAAGCAATTGTAAAATCCCTAAGGTATGTGCCTGGTGTATACACAAATGCACAAAGAAGACAGCAATTTAATCAACATTGACAAAGCCTTGTTTTCAGGCCCGTGTTTGAAATGTAAAACAAAAGTGCTTCATAGAAACAAAATTCCAATATGAACATATATATTAATCTCTGTGCCCGACTCCGAATTTGCCACGTTGCCCACATTTGTGTGCCACTTGAACTGCAGCCAATTGTTTCATATACATCGCCTATTCAGCCCATTAATTAAAATGGACAACATATTTCTGTTGATCCAGTTATCCATCATAGAATAGTAATTTGTGCGACGCTAGAACAGCGGATAAGTATCCCTCTGGCTGAGTTGTATAAGCAGTGACAAAAGGAACCAAGACTGTCGAGCAACACAAAAAAAAAACAACAAAAAAACCAGCGCAATGTGCCAAATTTTAGATACAGATGGGGAGGAGCTGTTGCCCAATGCCATAGAAGTGGAAAGGTTGTCCGTTGTTCAAGCGGCACACTAAATGCTTTTGGCAGCGATTACCTGATCAACAGCAACATGTTGTCCAATCTAATTGAATGTCTGGAGCAGCAGTTTGAGGCGAATCAACCCAATCAAATGTCTACAGCTGGTGCCCCTCTGTGGTCAAACTGTAAACATATCCACTGTCAGTAAACAAGTTCTTTTGATGCTGGACAACCTCATCTGCAATCATTATATAGTGATCTTAACCCAGACACTTCCTAACGCATCTGCAGCGATGTCAACTGGGTCTAAACTTTTTGATCTTAGCTTTAACTTTAGAAAATAGCTACATTAAAAGTTGAAAACGCGATGCTGCTTCGAAAATCATGTTATAATTGTACCCTTAAATATTGCTTCGGGAATGAATCAATACTTTAAGTAGCCATAACTTTGTTAAATGTTGTTTAATCATGGCTTGACCTCTATTACATTCAAAGTTGAAAACGCGATGCTTCAATTTGCATGTTAAAATTATGCTTCCACAAGAAGCTTGTAGGAACGAGTTAAGAATTTGCACATCCATAAATTTTCTGTTGGCGTTTCATTTGGTATTCGATTTTGTCAAAAAGTAGTCAATATTTAAATGAAATTCGTGAAGCAGACGCTTATAAACTTTCGACACTTCAGCATATATAGTATATACCCATAATAGAAATCAATTGAATGGTGATGTCGCTTGCGCGTCGCTCGCACAACTGTTTTGTGGGATGTGTGGATGTGTGCATATGTGTGTGGGTGGTGTTGGTGGTCTTGCGACTTGGCCAAGAGATAAGCACTCGAAGCAGAAGTTTCGCATTGGAACAGAAGTGCTGAGGCAGAGACAGTCGTGGAAGTTGCAGTCTTTTAGTCATTAACGAAATGGATTTTGGCCAGAGCACACGATGCATTTCCATTACTTGGGCAATATTAATCATAGTCTGTCAAGCGGCGAAGAGGGAGAACCAGAGTTCTGGCCAGAACCTTGTGCTGTATATGCCCGCACTCAATGCTGTCTACTGCAGTCATCGTGTCCTCTTTCTGACCATCCTGGGCACTTTATCTCTGACGCTGCTCGGCTGCGTTGGTAAGTGTTGTGTGCACTGTGTGTGTGTTGCAAGTCTGGTCAAGTTACACTGTTCGCTTAAGGATGCATTTGCTGTTGCTGCTGGCGTTTGTCGCGTCGACAAACTGAGAGCCTCGATGCCTATGCTCCGAGAACGCAGAGTATTGTCTGGCCACCACTGCCGGAAGAAACTGCTCATGTGCTCAAAGTTACCTTTCTTCATATACCCGGGGCAGTTGATTGCCTGTGTCGGCGCTGCTATCAGGCGAGGAATATGCGATGCCTCGAAGATTGCCTAAACTCAACGGAATGTTGAGTGTTGTGAATGTTTTTTTGACAAGTGATTGATTTTAAAATCATTTCTAAGTAATTATATATGTATAAGCTATAACCACGATAATCGACGAATGCAATTATTTAAATAAATGTTCATAAAGTATGAATAAACTTGTGCTCCTTCCTTATTAAAAGTTAATTTTTGATTTAATAATTTTATTTACTTTAAATATAAACAATGTGGATTGCTAATTATGAGTTAGTTTTATGATTCTTTTGAGATATTTACCAGGAGCCTTATGTTATGTTTGAGAAGGTTTTCCAAGTGGATGCAAGCTATAAATCAACATAATTAAATTATACTTTCAAATTATATACGAAAAATATTTTTGGTAGCAATACAAATACTTAAAATGTTAATTTAATTTTTTTTTTTCTCTATTATACTCTGCTGAAGAACAAGAACTCTCTTAAGTTCATGAAATTTATCAATTATCACTATTAATTGTTGATAATTCGCAATTTCCGATTCTCAACTGATTTCTTTGATTGGGAAACTGGTACCATATTGAATTTAATGCAATGTCTGTTCTCCAACACCTTAAGAAACAGATTAATAGTACTTGTGTGGCAAACAATAAAATATGCTCAGTGCCTGCCTCCAAAAGAGCTTTACTTTACACGCAGCTGTTTTTGATGAAGCTGAAGCTCAGCCACCAGCAGGGCTAATACTTCATTGCCAGGTATTTGCCGGTCTAAGCATTAGTTTGTGGGCCAGCACCAAGGTAACCAACACTGTCACAATAATAATACTAAATATGCTGTCGGCACAAGGAGCAAGAAATATGGAAAAGTTGCTGCTGCTGATGATGCTGGTCTTGGATAATCCTGATTTTATTGAAGCCAACTTGTTGCCATGTTATTACTGGCCAAATGGAAGCCAATCTGTGCAAGAGGACGATAATGCGACAACTTATTCGAGTGACTATGAAATTAATAGCGATACTAACGAACACAGTAGCATTTTAATGCCTATGAATCTGCGCATGAAAATTGCAATTTTTGCCCTGATGCTTCACATTTTCATCGTGGCTGGCGGTAGGCTTTTCCATTTTCAAATTTTAATGAGCAACTTGTTCGCTAATGTGGCAACTTTGTGCAGGTATTATTATTTACAGCTTTGTTTACTGTAAATCCTGGACCAATACCAGACGTCTGGTAAAAGAGACGATGGAGCTAAAGCGTCGCCTGCAAAATCCACTCGCTGTACAGCATTTGCCCAACACACAGAATTGTCCCTGTCATGGCTGTCGTGTGGCCAGACAAATGCTGAACGGTCTGATTGTGCAACAGATCATTACGGAACGTTCAGACCGTTAGGAGGCCATAATTGTTAAGCATTGAATGTGTCACACTTTCGTAGCTGTAAGCCTGTTAGCATGAAGCATCTTGTGATATGTAGAAATATGATTGTACCACCCTGATAAATTGTGCTTGATTGGGGCATACATGCTGTAAACAGTCTATTTTGTGTGTGTCTAAGTATTATTATTATTTAATATAGCAAAATTGCAGTTATAAACTGAAGATTTGTAGTTTAATGTGGGGCTTTAGCACGGCTAACTGTGACCTTCACATTTGTTTATCAACTTCGTGTGATACTTAACAATGGCACAATTGTCTAGCACTGTAATCGAATGTAATCGATAGGCAAAATAAGTTTTGCTATCAGTGCTTAATATGGATATGCAGAAATATAACTATATGTAATATATTGTTAACCTGTGTTTAAATGCTGCACATTTGCAGTGTTTGCCTATGTTATCCTGCCATTTTGCATTCCTTAGAGCACTGAAATAATTATTTATTTGCTAGTCAATTTGATCTGTTATTTAACATTGCCAAAATTGTGCAGCACTGTAATCGAATGTAATCGATTGGCAAGAGAGGATTTGCGATCGCAGCCAACTTAATTTGTCGCTTAATTTTCTGTTAAGTCATTTGCACAATTGGAAAACTAAAATGAATTATCAGGCAAGAAGTTTGTTTGTGTCAAACAAAGAAATGCATCTTTTAGATAGGAACGACAATAGTGATGCGGATAGTTTGTACAATGATGTGCAGGAGACTCTGCCATCGCTCACATATCACGAATTGCCGCTGCTGGCGGCAAATTGCTCGCAGTATGTCGTGGCCCATTCAAATGGGAATTTGCAGCCGGCGCGTAACATGAGCGAGGTGTGCTTCTTGCCGCACATACAAGAGAGTATGCGTCGTCTGCGTCTCATGCCACTGCTGCGCTTGCACAGCTATGCGTGGCCACATTTGGGACAGGGAGCGGGATATGGCGCTGTGATTGTGAGTGCGCCTCGTAGTGGGCGGACGTTGAGCTATGTGCCGCCTCTCTGCCAGGTGGTGTGCAGCGAACTGCAGAAGCAACGTAGTCGCCCACATCGCTGGAATCTGCATGGACCCATTGCGCTGGTGCTCGCTGCTGACTTGACGCGACTCCGACAAATTGGTGGGTTGTGCAATGCGATGCTGCGCAAGGCTAGAAACGAGGAGTGGCTGACCTTGGTGCTAACGGTGTCATCGGCACGTTCCGTGGAGTTCTTTCAGCGACTGCTCAACGGCGTCGGTTGTCTGCTTGCGACGCCAGCTCAGTTCTTGTGGCTATGCGAGAATAATATCAAATTGCCATCTTTGAGATTTGTCGCCTATGATGATGTGGATTTAATGCCAGACGAGCAGCTGCAGCAGGCTCATAAGGAGCTGCTATTCCTAGTCAAGCAGCAAGCTCCGCAGCTGGTGATCACCACGCAATCCTATAAACCACAATTGCTGCGCATGCTGCACGGATTTAATGCACATCGTTTGCTACTCTTCGGTGATGTGCTGGAGGCGGCTATTTATGGCGGCGCTCGCTTGCGCATTGATCTTCTCAAGCGGGAGGATAAGATGCAGAAGGTATTGCATCTGCTCGAGCAGCGACCACCGCATCTTCTACGCACCGTTATCAATTGCCAAACAGATACGGATATATGTGAGCTGGTTCAGATGCTTGAGGCACATGGCTATCACTGTCTGCCGTACTATCAGACAGCTGATCTAACTGTGCGTGATCATGTGCATCGCTGGATGCAACAGACACGCGGCGAGCTGCTGCTCTGCACTGATCATTGTCCCGAGCTAGATATACGTCATGCGCACACCCTGCTCCACTACAGCATGAGCGATACGTGGAGTGAGTTCAAGCTCAGGCATCTCGCGCTGGCAGACAATCTGCGCAATCGCTTCAAGGACAGTCAATTGGAAGTGGAGTCAAAGCAAGGCGCTGAGCGGCACTTGGAGCATGGTGAATTATGAATATATTATATATATATATATATATTAGGGATTATTTCTAAAAAAATAAGCTCGTTAACTAGAAATTTATACCTCCTTTTAGAATCGCTACTTTCACTGGTTTTCCTAGACGAGAGCAACAAAAATCAGTTGCCGCGTCTCGTGAACTTTCTGCAAATGCATCAGCCGGTGGATGAGCGCGTGGTGCAACTGGCTCGTGAAATACGCGATGAGCAGGAGCGCTCCAAGTGCAATGAGCCGGCGCTGTGTGATCTGCTGCTCAGTTTGGGCGTTTGCAAGGATACGCAATGCGAGCAACGTCACCAGCTGCTGTCCAGGGATCGTCAACTCTGCGCCCAGACTCCCGCTAGTGGCGATGTGAAACTGCAACTGATCCGTGTCTATTCGCCAGCGCATTATTGCGTACGTGTGCTGGAGCACTTGCCGCCAGGTGGCAACTGGCTGCCTGTGCCGCATCAGACAACGGTCGAGCTGCAGCTGCAGCTGTTACAGTCACAGGAGTGTGTGCGTCATTGGCCACCGGTGGCCAAAGAAATATGCGTTTATCGCAATGCTAATGGCTATGAACGTGTACGAATATTGCGTGTGGCGCCTATCACCCATGTGAATCTCTCGCGCACCGATGTCGCTGTGGAGGTGCAAGCGATGGATGTGGATACGCGCCAGTTTAAGACAACCAGCGGCAAGCTGTACGTCTGCCCCGAGCAAGTGCGCGACAAGCCAGCTTTAACGATTGATCTGCGCATACTTGGCCTGGTGCCTTTCACCGGCGAACGCAGCTGGCATTCGGCGGATGGCCAGCAGTGTGATAAGTTGTTAAGTGCAGTGCCACAGCCCAATTTTCTGCAGGCCAGCATTGTTGTGGCACTGATGCACACGATCTTCGTGCAGGACTTGGCTGTGACGAGCTATGCACCCAGCTTGAAGATGCATGTGCGCCGCTTTACGATGTGTGCTCAGCTCAAGCGCCAACAATTGGCCAAAAAATGTGAACTGGCAATTGCAAGACTCTTGGAATTCTTGAAAAGGGATAAGGACTCGCTGCTGGCAGTTGTCGAACCGGAGCTGCCTGTGAGACCACCAAGCAGCTTGGTTAAATTGGACACCATTAAACCACTCACGGGCAAATGTGGCTACTTTGCCAAAATGGCAATGCAGTTGGGCAAAGAAAATCGATTGCGCCAGGAGCAGCAACAACTGAAAACGGAATCAGTGGATACAAAGGTTAGATTAGTTCTAATTAAACAATAATCGAGATTTTTAATTATGTACTTTTTCTTGTCGGCAGTCTGCAAAGCCAGAGTCTGTGGACAGCGTTGAAGCTCTATACAGTTGCCTAATGAACTGCACGCTGTTGGAGCTAACCGAGGGACCACAGCAGAAGCCACAAAGCGATGTGCCCCAAACTCTGCTCAATCAAATCATGTTGCCGGAAATGGAGTTGCCAGAGCCAGAACAGCAACCTGTAAACACGCCTGTTCGGCACAAGCTGGAGAAACTCGTGACTCATGGAGAAACGTATATTACTCAATATCAGATGCCGGCAAATGTTCGACGACCCAAGGTGATTTACTATCAGACCCGTTGCACGCTGGAGTTGCAGATTATATTGCCTGAGGCGGAAATGGCATATGAGGCAGTGCTGCAAAATGGTTCCTGCATTGCATTTTGCACAATTGCAGAGCCCATTTATCAGTTTATATTGAACACGCATTGTCCATATCAGCAGCTGAGCCATCATATGCAAGGACGCACTGTCTATTTGAGCATACTCAAAACACTGGCTATCATTTATCCACTTGATTTTGGTTTCTATCGATTTATGCACGCACATCATGAGAAACTGCATATTTTGGAAGAGAGACGTCGTGCTCGAATTGCTGACTTTGAAGCTTATCTGCTGCACAAAGGCTACATTAAGGGTAGAGTCACCAAGCGTGTAAATAGCTCGGATGAACTGAGTAGCGAAGATCAGGCGGAGGAGCCTTCATATGATCATCGCCAAGAGCGTGTGGAACGCGCTCGTGGCAATAATGAATTGAATTCCGATTAGTTGGGCTTATTCGTCCAGAAAATTGATAATTTCTTATTCCTTTTAATCAGGCACGGAGTATTACAATTTTTTCATTTGAAAAAGTCAACTTCCTTATTAGTATGTATTTTTGTCTGCTTTATTTTGCTGATTACTTTAGACGGTATCTAAATCGTGTGGAATCCAATATATATTATTAACTTATCGTATAAGTCTTTAGAAAATTTGTCTAACATATGAAAAACATCAAACTTGTACAAACGATAGTTTGTCTATACCTAAATTATTTTAAAAAATTATTAATAATAATGAAATAAAAAATAAAACGAAAGATAAGAAGCGGAATATATGTCTTTATATTTAATCAAATTGGTAGAGAAACTTTAATGGACATAACTTTAGTTGATGATCTATTATTCTAATAACAGTCGTAGTTCAACATTTAAACAATTTTTTAGATAAGTTTATATAAAACGGATTAATTTCAAAGGTCCACAACTATTGTAAATATTGAGAAAATTACTTAGATATTTTATCTAATAATAAATAAATACATAGAAATCATTTCCAGGATTGTATTATACTGATAATTTTAAAAACTTTTTGTTTATTATATATAGTCAATAATCAACTAAAAAAATAAGTGAAATAGAATATTTCTTATGAATAGTTTAATTTTTGATATAGGATATCCATTGAAACTTTACCAATCAAATGCCAATTGTTCTCATTTCAATCAACTGTCGTTGGCATTGTTTTTTTTGCTGTTGTTCTAACTGTTGTTGTTAATGTCGTTGTTGTTGTTGTTGTTGTTGTCACTGTCAGTTGCTTTGTTTTATAGAAATGCAATGTGCATTTGGCTGACAGAACAGGTAAATGGGATAACATAAAACAAAAATGTGGCTGTCATTTTTGCAGAAGTGTTGCACAAGTCGTGACAGCTTTAAGCACGACTATAAACTCTACTATATACAACATATATAAATATATATACTTATAAACTTGTATTCATACTTCTCTATAGTTTTGTATATGAACCAAGCCAACAAATGTCCTTTGGCAAAAATAAACTTTGCCTGACAAACAGTCTGTATGAAAAACTTTGGGCTTAAAAAAATTGTTGATTGTTATAACCATCAACGATTCAACTATTTGTGCATAACAGAGAAAAAACGACTTGCATTTTTATAAAATTATGATGAAATTATGGTAAACTGAATGCTTCCAAGCGCTTTACCAAGAATTTTTGTGCAAATATTGAATAAAAAAAAAGAAAGAAGATAAACTGGTCAGTTCCGACAATTTGCTATGGCTACAGGTTTTAAATTGCAAATTCAACGAATTATTTGAATAAAAATAAAACCTGATAATTTTACTGTTTGACAGAACTATTTATTTACTCTTGTGCGGAGTTTATTAAATGAAATATTTGGCAAGGGACTTTGAGAAGTTTACTTGTCCAGTTAATTAGCAGCCAACTGTGCATTGAATGTTGAAATTTTAAGTGTAGAATTAAACAAGAGAATAAATGACAACCAAAATGTGCAAAACTTAACATAAATTTGAAGAAAAATCTCAATAAATGTTGATTTGTTCTAGGGCGAAGTCATTTGTAGAAATGGAACTTATCGCACCGGAATCGAAATTTAATGATTTTTTAAAGATTTAGTTAGAGGAAAATATATTAATTGAGTAGATAGTATTATTATATATTATTTGGAACAACTTCAAAAATCTTACTGAAAGCTTTACATTCAATATGTAAACTTTACTGCCATTCATAACTTTCATCGGAACCTTTCAACATTACGTAACGAAATCGATACAGGAAATGAATTCAGTTTGACAATTTTGAACCGGTAATGGCTGATCAAAACTTTGAAACAATATAATCTTAATCAGCGTTTAATATATTTTAAGACTATTTTGCTGTTGCAAGTTAACTTTACCTAAATATGGCATTATTCTTTGCCTGCACATATGTTATAAAAAGCACTTGATTTTCTTGTTCTATTTGTTGTCGTTGTCGCTTTATGCTGAAGGTGCGCTTAAAAGCACATAAATGTCAATGTTAGCCGCAAATAACTAATACAATCAGTGACACACATGCATACACACACACAAACACCTTCTCGCACAACATGCAGCTGCAGTGTCATAAAAATTGTGGCAGTAAAAGCCATAAAAACAAAACGTTGCAAGGAATGGAAGGAAGGTTGAAAGGGGAGTGCTGTTTAACAGCTTAGCTAAGCATTGTTGTTGTTGTTTTTGCTGTTGGTGCTCCTATTGGTAAATGGCTGGGGCAACCACGTTAAGGTCAAAGTTCACAGCAAAAAGGACGCGTGCGTAAGAGAGACGTGTTGCAGTCCTGGGCAGGACACTAAGCTCGCACGTGAGGCGTAAATATTTATAAATCTCGCGTGTGCAACACAACATTGAAATAAACATTCAGGATTGAAGCTTAATGAGCTTAAGACACACACACACACACCACAAAACTCATCTGCGAGTATCCTTTTTGGCAAGGACTTGGCAAAATTATGGTATAAAACTTATAATTCTCTCTCCGTAGTATGTTATGGAAGGTCAGGGAATTAAACTTGCAGTTATTTGATTGATTTCTGTTTCTGATTTAAAATAAAAAGAAAAAAGCAATGAAAAATTGTTTTGTGAGCATTCAATTTGATTTGTTTTTGCATACATTTTTAAGTTTTTTTTTTGCCAACTGCGCTCTTTGCCATATATTGCGCATTTTATCAATCGAAATTCCCAGTTCGTTTTAACATGACAAATCAACTCAAGAATGTGACCTGAATTTTAGTAAAGAAAATGTGAGTAGAGTCAAGTAAAAAGTAAAACTGGAATTTCTAAACCAAACCTTTTAATGGACTCAGAGTGGAAAATAAGTTGTACTAATGTAGTCAAAGGGTTTCTCTGAAAAATGAATGCTCTCTGAATTAAGCTAATTTGTTCTAATATTATGCAGAAGGAACTTAATCATCAATAAATCTGCAGAAAGGATATAATGTTCTTAATGAAATATGTTTAGCTGTTAAAATAATACTTATTGTAAAGTTGTCTTTTTTTTCTATTTTAAGAACATATCCACAAAAAATAGAGCCAAGAAGCAAACTCAATATTTTTTTTATGTGCAAAAGTTTCTCTCGTTTGACTCGTTGGCTTTCGTTTTTATTATTATTTCCTTGGTACCCTTTTTTTGTGTGTGTGTGTACTTTGATAATACTTTCTATTATCCCCTTTATGTATAACATTGATCTGTGCATAAAAAGTATCACATTTTCGCTGCCTACTTATTTGGGATTTAATATTCGGCTGTCTTTAACTTTGTCGGTAGGCAGCTGATTGAATTTGGCTTAGTTGCTAAGCTAACTCTCGCATTACGCATACGTCATGTGTGACAAGTGAGGCAATATGTCAAAAAGTGCCAGCTATCAATCAAAATGTTTTTACTTTGGTTTTTGGCTTGCAAGCAGCTAGACAATAAATTGCACACCTGTTGTTGTTGGTGTTATAAAGTTACCTGCAAGTTGCTGTTGTTGTTGTTGTTGTTGCTGTTATTGTTGTATTGTTTAATTTCTTTGCTTCGAGTCGTTAATTGTTGATTGTGCTGAAAATGAAAGCGCTGCGAAAGAAAGCCAGAAGCCAAAAGGCACATTGAGCCAAAGCAAACACGTCAAGCGAATCTCAGTGTGTGTGTGTGTGTGGGTGTGTGTGTGTGTGAGTGCGATGGAAACAACGCACGTTCACGTCGAGCAGGAACCAGGAAGGAAACCGGCACAAGGCAAACAGACAGGAAAGCAAAAAGCGACAACGACAACGATTTGACGAGCGGCATCCAAGGACAAGGATACTAAGGTAACAACAGCAATAACTATAACAAAAAAAGGGGGCAGAAAATAAAAAAAAGAAAAGAGAAAGTAATACTGAGGAAAAGAGACAAGGAGAGTTAGAAAGACAAGCAGAGACATTCCAAAAACAATGAGGCTGGCAAAGAATAGCACCAACTTTTGCCAGGTTCTGCTTTTGCCCAGTTCTGTGTGCCAGGACAGCGGAAGCAGGAATTAATTTTACGTTTCGCCTACGCTCGTCATGCAACGCAGTCAGTAGCTGGCAAGAAGGTGGGGCCAGCCAAGTATAGGGTGGGGGGGGGGAGGTGTGGCAGTCATTGAGCGGTAGGTCAGGTTGCCCCAAAAACTTTCTACAAATATTTGTCGACAAGCGTTCGAGCTCAAAATGGCTGAAGATCTCTTAAATATTTGGTACAACAACTCAATTGCAGCATTTGTATATATATATTTACATATATACATATATACTATATAGTATATTATATATGTGTGCAGTAGAACAGCAAGGCTAACAAGAGAATAACTCTTAACATTTACAAATGGCATATTTGCTGCTGAAAGTTGTAAAGTTGAACTTCAAAATTTCAATGCAGCTAAAGAGAAACTTCCGCAGGAATGGGAGAAATTAAGAGAAATTTAAGATTTAGTTTCATATTTGAAATAGGACTTAAATGCTATCATTTTTTTTATATTTTGTGAATGTTATTTGAATAGTTTTTCCTTACAGTATTTGCTATTCATTTTTCTTGCTCTATAAGTGCTTAATTTTAGACATTGTTTGTGCTCTTGATTAAATCTATATTATATCTATATTAAATATATAAATGATTAAATATATTTCTTAATTATATATTTTTTATGCCAAGATTCAACTAGACTCATTCTAATATCCATAAGATTTGCTATTGGAAATTTTCTGGCAACTTCGGTCACTGAAACAAGAAACTGATAAACCTTTTAAAATTCAATTCAAAAAGGACACACTTAATGATGATTGACTGGAAGCAATGCAATGATAACAAATATAAATACATTTGCTTAAGCCTCAATAGCTTCGATTTCAAGAAATGCGACAAAATTGGCTGCTATTAAAGGGACTAAATATAATATTTAATATAATTCCAATTCAATCAAATTCTGATTTTTAGTTTAGAGTTTGGCTAATTGGATGGTAATTAGAACACAAAAACCACTTTGGCAGAATAATACGAGCTGCTCAGACAGGGGCAGCAAGGAAGGAGAACACATATGATTTTATTCCATACTATGAGCTGCATCCTGAATTCAGCTGGCAAATAAGGCTAATTGAATCATGTCAGCCAAGGATGAGAACGCTGACGCTTTGTTGTGCAGGCTACCTTTTTTTTTATATCATTGAACGCGCCACGTCAGTTGCCGTTTTAATTGTTTTAAAATGTTACTCTTGCTAAGCAGGAGAAGCAGGGGGCCAGGAGGAGCAGAGATGGAGCCGGAGCAGTTGGGGTAGCAGCAGCAGCAGGAGCACTGAGGACACGCGTTCGCAATAAGGACAGCTGCACGCACAAATAACGCACGGATAAATATGAATACGTCGGGATTGGCTACCTTTTTATTTATTTTTCACCTCTTTTGTTATTTTTTATTCCTTCTTTATTTGTAGCGTTTTAAAAAGCGATTTTAAAAAAGAACCCGACTTACACAATTTTCGGAGAGCTTAAACGATTTTATTGCGAGTCGTGTTGTTGTTGTTTCTGTTGTTGTTTATAGTTGTTATAGTTGTTGCTGATGTTGTTGTTGTTGCTGTTGAGTTAGGAGTTAATTGATTGTTAGTTAACATGAAGCAACCACTTTGGCGCACAATTCGAAAGCAACTGAAAGCAAAATCAGCCAACAGCAGCGTCGGCAGCGGAAGCGACAGCAGCAGCGGCCACCCACACATACAGCTTTTGGGTGAGCGCAAGCAAAAGCTGCTTTGCTATAACAAAAAAAAAGTTTATGGCGTGAAGCGTGGGCTCGTTTGCTCGCTCTGGCTCTCGCTCTCACTTGTTCGTCGGCGGTGCTGCTTTTGATTTACAATTTGATTTATTAGCGTCGCCATTTTTTTTGGCAGAGCATGCGAGAGCTTTTTGCCAGTAGGTGTTCTTGCGTCTCTCTCTCTCTCTCTCTCTGGGTGTGTGTGTGTGTGCGTTATTGTAAAATGGGTGCTTGGATATTTATTCGCTTAATTTTGAGTCCTGTGTGTGTGTGTGCATGTGCATGCGACATGTTGCATACTTTTGTGGGCGTGCTAAAGAACTTTGTGCGCGTATAAATAAACAATCCGTAGGCGCTGAAAATAATCGCAGTTAATTTGCCAGTCATTATTTCTGAGTTCATTTATGCTGAAAGGATTATTTTTTTGTGTGGAGAATGCAAATGTTTTGCCCCTTTGAATTGGGTAGCATCTAATTTGCATAGTTGCACAAATTGACCTTAGCACATTCTGCGAATTTTGCACACAAATACGAATATTAGCTTTGCTTGCAGTAGAAAGTTTTTCATTTGTGGGCGTCTTTATGCACTAGTTTCAATACATATTTAAATATTGAAAATTTCATATTTTATACAAGATAAAAGGTACTCAAGGAAATTACGTTTTATACATTTCAAAGCCCAGATATATTTATTACTTATTTTGTAATTATTTTTTTCAGAATTCAGACGTTAGAATCTCACTGTATACAGGGTATTTAAAGATTGGTATAATTTTTTTTTTGTTGCTAGTCTTAAAAAAAATTAATTTTGGATATTTGCATTAACCTAAATTACATTTTTTTTTCTAACTTTATTCTTTAAATATTTTATATTATGCATGCTCCCATTTTTTATTAATTTTGCATGACTAATTAAAGCATTTACTGTTGCTTAAAATAATTAAGCAGTCTCTCTAAACTCTTATTCTTTTGGGAGATCTCTTTTTGGCTATTTTGCTGCTCTTAAAAAATGCATGTAAGTATGTGTGTGTGTGTGTGCTTTTTCAGTAGTGCGTGTGACCTTCAACAAATGATGAAAAAACACACACACACACACACATGCATAGACAAGCACACACATTCACACCTTGCCTAGCTGAGGCATAAAGCTGCTGCAGTCGCAGTCACAGTCGCTGCTGCTGCTGCTGCTGCTGCTGCTGCTGCCTCGACCTAGACACTGAAAGCGTCATTGTCGTTGACGCTTGCGTTGCTTTCGCCTGCGAAAGAGATAGAGTCAGAGAGAAAGAGAAAGAGAGAGTGAGAGAGAGAGAGAATGCGAGTGAGTAATTTGGGATGCTGCGCTCTCTCTCTCTCTCTCTCTCTCTCTGTCTCTCTCTGTCTCTCGCTGCATGTGCTAAGGCTTAGCAAGAGCTCTTCGCGAATCCAACGGGATACTCTCTCTCTCTCTTGCTCTCGCTCTCACTCTTAATTCTGCTCTGTAACCTTTTGCATTTTGTTGCGTAGGCGTTTAGTAAAACTATAAGGCGATTATAAGAAAAGCAAAAGACGGTATTGGGCGCAATTTAATAATAAATATGATAATAATAATAAGCATAGCTGGATATAATAACGTCAAGCTAATTTTTTTAGTCCCTTTACACAGCTGTTGTTGCTGTTGTTGTGCAAGGTTATGAATGAAAAGCTTTTTGCCGATTCGACTTCAGTTTGTCGCCCGCCGTTCGGTAACATTTCTGATTACGATTTCTCCTTCATCGTCGGTTTTTTTTTTTTTGTATTACGGCTTGCAAATCTCAAAAGCTTCTGTTGGGTCGCATACGCGAAAACCTTGACAACTTGTTAACAAGGCATTAACAATAAAATCGCAGTAGCAGCAGCAGCTGGCCTGAGAGCTTTCAAGCTTGAGTATTAACTGCTGCCAGTAAAATTATTTGATGATTGGAGATTATTGTTGGTAATTGCGGGGGTGTAAATACATACTGATATTTATGCATTTACACGCACATATATTAAAAGGTGTGGGCTGATAATGCCAGACAATAACTCTTCAGCACCCTAATTGGCTTCACTTCCAGCATGTTGCATGTTGAATGCAGAATAGAAATAGTTATTAGTAAAGCTTTGGTGTAATTGAATTATTTAATTTTAAGTGAGTTGATTTTCTAGTTTGTTAAAACCAAACTCCTAAATTATCCCTGAGTTTAAAAACGTAATGGTACTTCCAAAATTCAAATTCAATAAATTACTCTTTAAATTTTGGAGACATTTTGTTTTATGGCAAGTCTAAATTCCAATCTGAAGCCTGAAGACTGTTAACAAAGCTGATCTAGCAAGCTTTTGCTTTGTTAAATGCGATCTCACTCATTTGTAATCTAAGCTTTTAGCGTAAGCTCGAACCACAGTGGGGCTTTCATTAAACGATACCATAAGAGCAATTCTTTGCTGAGCTTGCGTTCGCCTACCCAAAGAGAGTTGTTGTCTCTCAGACAAGAGAGGCGCTTCGCGCACAGCTGATTAATTGTGTGCCGGGCAAACAATAGATTGCTTAAGAGCGTAGCAACTGGAAAGATGGAGTAGCTGACGTAAGCTCTGATCACTTTTTTGCCAAGCATATTGCACAAGAGTGTAGCTATAGGCAATTGAGAAAGAGAGGTTAGCACGAAAGTTTTCTGCAGAGCGTAGTCAAAAGTGGAGAAAGAACACAAAACTTTCGTAGCAATAACTCTCTATGTTGGACAAACTTAGGGAGCCGCCCTCGACAATGTGCGCCTGTGTGTGCGTATGTGTGTGTGTTCGTCTATGTGTATGGATCGACAAATTGCCGATCGACGACTCGACGACGCTCACAACAATAAAAAGCCGCCTTTGCGAAAATCACGCAGCCAGTTTGCATTTTGGCAGCAAAACAAATCGACGTGAAATTGTCGCGTGTGGTTTTTTTACGCATTATCATCGCGAGTTGAGTTAGTTTTAGTTTTGTTTGTGTTTTAGCTGAGTGTTGAGAACTAATTCTTAAATCGAATGTGTCTTAAGTAAGCGCACTTAATTGAAGTTCGATTTGTGCCTTTGACTAAGGGACTAAGCACTAATTATAAAATTTGCAAACGACTGAATAAATTAGATACAAAATGAGCAACGAGAGGTAAAATTAACAACATCAAATAGTTCAAATAAATTTATGTTAAACAAAAAACAAATGCCCAGACAGCTATTCACAATTTAAATTTTTGTCTGTCTTAACCTTATAAGGCATATTTCGACTTGAAACCGTGAGTTTTTTAATACAAAAGGGAACAAAACCAGTTTTCCAGATCGTTTTTATATCTGTCTGCTGCCTGTTGCCAGGCCTTCAACTCAAGTGTCCGTTCTGATTAGAAACACACACTGCATTGAACTTTGAGCCCCCCCCCACCCCCAAAAAATTCCCCCCTTTAAATAAAGCAACTGAAAGAAAAGTAAAATAAATGCAAGAGCGAAACAAATACTTAAATATTTGATTGGTTTTTAAGCATTTCACTTATCATTTTTGGTTCAATGAAATGCTGTAAAATTATTGGCTTATCGGTTAAAGTTTGGTTTTTGCTCACACTCAAGTTGAACAAGCGTTTTCATTGCCATTACTAATTGCTTTGCCAACAGACACAGTTAGTTGTGTATAAATATTAATTGAACAAAATGATAAGATATCAATTTTATTGAATCAAAACTCGTGTTGAGCCAGTCAAAAGACAATTGTTGTTGTTAAATGACGAAATTATATAATAAATGGAGATTGTTACAAATTCGAATTGTTGACAGATTTTTTAATTTTATTTTTTTATGAGCCAGCTTACTTTCAGCAAGCTATTAACATTTTTAATGAGGTTTCAGTTACTATTAGAAGTAATTAGCTATGCATAGACAGCTGATAGACTTTGTTTGTCGATGACATATCGATAGCGGCTTAAAGTCTCAATATTAATTTGAAATTTCTGCCATATCATCGTTGACTGTGCAAATATGTTAAATTTGTGCAATTCACAAAAAATAAATGTGCTGAGAACAACAATTAATTGATTACAATTATTGACAATATTGTGCAATTTCATTGTGAAATTGGTTTAAATTGAAACATTTTGTATTTAAAATTCATGCCCATTAAAGAAGACTTGTTTAGTAAACAAATATGCTTAATTATTTGATAAGCGATAAGCTAAAGAGCTGAGCTGCTGCTTGTGATAAGACGTTGATTGTATTGCATTGTAAAGTAGAAATTCACACGCTACCTACAAAACTTATCTTATCAACACTTTAAATTTGTTTGATATGTGGTGCAATTTAATTACGCATACCCATCGCGTGGCTGTCATGACAACAATTTAGAGCCGCTAATGATGATGAAACCGATGCGTTTATTAATATGTCTATATGTACACAAATATATATATATATATATTTATTTATTATGCTGATTGGGCGCCTCTGGGGTCTCTACTCGCATCTCTATTGATGCTGGGCTTAATTGGCACAATTTGTGACACAAAAATCGATATTAAAGTGCGCTCCCAGCTGTATTCTGACTCCTATGCATTTATTATATAGCTTCAATTGAAAATATAGCACCAAAATAATCATTTGTCATTATTAAGAAGTTTATTTTTTATTATTACTATTTATTTGTTATAGATTTCTTGCCTTCAAAGAAACATAAATTGAAATTGAGTTGGTGTATGTATAAATATATTTGTGTATATAATAAACGAAATGTCATTCCCAATTATGATTTTATAGCTCAAGATAAACTGCAGAAACTGACAAGGACGTCGAATCTTTTTTTGTTAGGGAATCCAGCTTCTTAAATTCTCAGATAGCTCAAAAAGTTCTTCTCTCTATAGTCTTCCTGCTTGATAAGGTCAAGGTAATTGTGCAATTGGTAGACCCACAATAATGGCATTATATTACATTATTTAAAATAAGGAGCATATCCTTATCCTGAAATCATCAAATTTTTATCCAACACAAAAATCATTCAACCAAAGCTCTGAAGTATTCTTTATAATCTCTGATTAAATGACAGTGCTATTTATTTTTTATCCGTCACTGTATGTCAGCATATTTCTTATCAATTATCAAATTTGTACGGTCAACATTTAGGCATTTTCAATTCACACTTGGTAAGTGAATAGGCGACGTGCGTTTCAACTTTCCATATTGTAATGATTGACATCAATCACGCCGTTTATTGATTAACATTCGTGTGATTCTTCAACTCGTGTTGTTTAATAATTGCCTGCTCTGCTTAAATCTATTGTGCAACGATTTTTTTTACTGTTATCGATTGGTTTATATTTATTTTACTACATTGAACCATTTGCTTTTTTAATACTTCCTGAATATTGTGGTAGTTATTTATTGATAAAATTCAGTTCATTCTTTTTTGAAAGTTGTTGTTCTTTGTTTGTTTCGGACAATCTTAAAAATGCTGCTCACGATTGAGCTTATTTTGGTGTGTTCACAGAAAAGTTTACTGTTCAATGTTAAATATTTGATGGATCTAAATGATCAGTGACACATTATATGTATGTTCTTTTGATTATATAGGAAGTTCATGTAAGATATAAAAAACATATTGTCAGTTTTTAAAATGAATAACGAATTACATGTATATTAATCTTAGGGGAACCCTGTACAAACCGAGACAATTTCATGGAAAATATAAATATATTGTTTGTTAGATAATTGTTTTCAACGGAACCTAGTGAATAGTTGAATTCATTTATAGAAAAGGTGTCGCAAGCACTTCCTTATCATCAATTATGGACAGCCTAAAATCGAAAGCACAAAAAAATAGCAAAAACCAAAAAAGATTAATGTAAGGCAATAGGTGAATCAAGGTAAATTCAGTATTTGCCTTGACAACCAAAACTTTTTCGCACTACGTTTCTATTGTTCACCAAAGCAATCACAACAAAACAAAAAATCCAAATAGTTATTTTTGCCAGGCAAAATAATTACAAAATACAAACACCAAATGCAAATGCAAAAAACTGACAAATTTTACACTCAATTAGGCTAACCAAATAATAAGAAAAAACGTGTTCAAATAAAAACGGAAGGCTATCAAAAATACAAAACACGCAGCAAAATGCCGTTTGTTTTTGTTATTCAAATTTGTTGTTATTATAATTCTTTTTTTTGTTTACTATTAACAAAAAAGTGTGAGAAATCTATATCAAGATAACGCGACACATGGCATTTTGGCTTATTATGTATACGCAATGATTGCTAATTGATTTAATCACTCTCTCTCTCTCTCTCTCTCGTTACCTTTCTGTTTGTGCCTCGTTCGATTTCACGCTCTCTGGAACAACAAAATTGTGCATAACTTATAATACCTACATGCATTATTCAAAACAAAACCGTTAATGAGAAAACCCCCGTTGTTACCGGATTTATCGTTTATTTTTTGTACACTTTGGGTGGCTTTAAAACCAGTTAACACAGTACAGCCTAAATAACCCCAAATTGAACCATTATAAATCTTGATTTCGATTAAACTGAACCTAAATGAACTGTGCACAGGTTTAAAGCCCTTCGCAAATGATTTTTGAAAGTGTACTTATCGATTTCATTATTTTAAATAATAAGTAATTTCATTTAATTATAATGTTTGCTGAAGTTTATGTCGGGCAAAAATGATCAAGATCGGTGCAATGCATTATATAGCTCGTAATCGGTCACTTAACTTTTCTGCTTCTCAACACAATATTTTCTCAAAATTTTCCACCCAGCAATTGTCAAATATGGAGCAACATTTATTAACTTTCTTTTATGTTATCTTTTCTTTTGAAATCCCTGACACTCTTTCAATAATAAAAAAGTTGTGTGTTACTTGTTGTATGATCATCAAGTATGTATATTTCTATATGTTATACAACTCTGATGTCGTAGCATATAAGCAAAATGCGAACAATGACAGAAAATTTGCCTGCTTCTCAATTGATTTTATTCAAGTGTTTAATTGTCGCTTGTTTCACTCCAGAGACGAGGATGAGTACAGTAAATTTGTGCCACAAAAGATGTCATATCATGTGGTGCCCGGCTCCGAGTTCCAATGCAAGCTGCCCATGTCCTCCTCCAAGGCCATGTGCATGTCGATGCCACAGAGTCGCAAATTGTCCACCATCGATGAGCAGGACTACGATGCAGCCAATCGTCGCGGCATAATTAATCAGGTAAGCAACCACTACTCGTATAACTGTGCATACATCTCTCAATTCCTAAAAAAAAAAAAAAAAATAGCCGCCCTCAGCAGTTCGCAGTGCGCAGCTCATTAGAATATTTTTGGGAACTACTTTCAACCACAGCAGTTCAGTTAGCAGCAGCATCATCAAATTGCTCTTTTCTCTTAGCTGCTGCTGGCGCAGCTTCGCGAAGATTTGCATTATAAGTGCGCGCTCTTTGTCTCTTCTCTCTCTCTCTCTTTTATGGCAACTTTTGTTGGGTTGTCCTTGAGAACGGAAGTGCAGCAGGACACCTATTTTTGTTGTTGTTGTAGTTGTTCTTATTATATCAATTCTCAATTTATGCAGCACCGAAAGAGTTTTGACTTTCTAGCCATTTGTTTCGAAAAATTATTAGCTGTAGATAACTCAAATCTAAAATGAATAATTAAATTCTAATAAACACCTGATGCAGCTTTTTAAGACGTGGAAGATAACGTAGTAGTTTTTTAAGTTTCTAAGAATGAACAACCCGAACAGATTTCTACGAATTTTTGGAGTGTTCTCATGACAAAACTGACAAAATAAATGTAGAATTTAATCTGTTGATAAGCTCATAAAATTACTTGAAAAATCTAATTGAATTCGCTTACGATGATTTTCATATAGCCAAAGTTTAATGACTTATTTTTATCTGACGAATGTAATTAAGATATGATTAATTAATAGTATTTTAATTCTTCGTTTGAGCCAGCAGCTACACACCATTAAATAAGTCAGTATCTTTGGCTAGCATCGTCTAGACAACATTTCTAAATTATAGTAATAGCAATTTGTACTATCTCTGGGGCAAAATAGACTACCTATAACAGGCATAATATATATCGTAGCTGCAAATTGTGAAGGACAAAATGATAAGATACGCAATTGAACTTTCTTCGCATGATTAGAAAAAAATGTGGCACTCATGTGGCGCACACATGTGACACTGATGTGTCGCGAATTGAGCCAAATCAAATTCGATGTCAGTTCAACACAATATCAGACTGACGTCATACATATATATATATAAATATATATATATATATATGTATTGACTGAGCAAGGCAAGGTTCGCTCTGACTGTGAAAGAGATCGTCTTTCATTATTGCCTCGATTGAAAACACAAGGGTTCCACTTGCAAGATGTCCTCAGTTTGTTGCAACTATTTATTTGTTTTTGGTTTTTTTTTTTTGCACACACGCCAATTTGGATTTAAATAGAAAAGTGCCGCAACTTCAATTGCCGGCAATTACTCAGTCAGCAAAAAGTCGCGTCTCTGCATTCAATAAACAATCAATTGTTTTCATTTATATACTGTTTATTGTTCGGTTCTGATTTGCCTGTTTTGCTTTGTCTTGCAGATTTTAGCCACTTGTGCGGTGTTGCTGCTTTCCGCAGGATGTGGCATGCCCATTGGCTACTCGGCAGTGTTGCTGCCACAACTCAGCTCCAATTCCACCGAGGTGCCCATAACAGTTAGTACCGGCTCTTGGATAGGTAAGCTCATCAAAATATTCGTACCTATTGATCTGACTGGAGCTATTATGAGCTAATTACGGCAAATCTGAACCCGTTCAAAATGGGAAGAATCGATATACTGATACAAACCGATTTCTGATAGCAATAAAAGACACAATTGGAAGGATATAGTTTACGTATTGATAAAGAATGTAACCTGCCACATTTATGATCAACTCTACAAACTGTATAAGAACAAGATTTTGTTAACTCAAACGTATTTTCATTATACTTAAATGTACTTTATTTAAACAGAATGCAAACTGCGAATTTGATTTTACTAAACGATCAAATCGCCAATTAATAAATAGACTAGTTCTTTTATTTGTCAGTCGGTTCTATATATATATTTTATAAGGCCAGGCAAAATGTATCTTAAGAGTCATTTGTAGTATTTCTCAGATGCAGTTTCTGTTGGCTGGCAAAGCTCTTCGAAGTTTCGACCAATCTGTCAGCCAGCCCAGATAAACTACATTCAAACTCTTAAAATTTGAGCATATTTTAAAAACTGGAATTATAAGTGAATTTGCATAAATGTAATTATTGAAAGATGATCGTATTTTTGTATAATTTTTAATTTATAATTTTTGAGCCATCCATTAACAATATCTTTTCTGCTTTTTCCTTTACAGCCAGCGTTCATAGTTTGGCGACACCAATTGGATCACTTATGTCTGGGCCCCTAGCCGATTATTTGGGTCGTCGCAAGACACTTCTCGTATCCGCAATACCCCTATTCTTCGGGTGGAGCACCATGGCGATGTCGACCTCTGTGAAGGCCATAATATTAGCGCGATTTATGTGCGGCTTTGCCACTGGCATTCTGGGCGGACCGGGTCAGGTAAACAAATAGAGAAACCGAAATAGAAAATTTAAAGAAATAAACAAATAGGTAACCAATGCCAGTGCCGAAAAAGTTCATTCACACACTAAACTAAGAAGAAAATTATGCGAGAAATGCGACTCAGAATTTGTACAACTGACCCATTAACCAAATTTTGGGATTATATAATAAGCACGGCCTTGAACCCGGAGGGACTAGGAAACTAAGAAAGATGCACATCAAGCTGTCAGTTAAGCTGAAGCTGGCTGTCAACTTGGTGGCAGGCTGGCCGACTGTCAATTGTTCGCTTAATGTTATTATTACGAGACGAGAACTCGACTGCTCCATTGTGACTATATAATCAGCTGTCAAGTGAGCAACAATTTGGCACAACCGGCTTTTTTTTCTCATGTTCATGCTTAGTAATACATACAGTTGTATGTTTATTTATCTTATGGATATGTCCGTGACTTATCAAGCGGCCAAAATGATAACGAAAGCAGTCGTGTTTGTCAACATTTGAATTTAGCAAAAAAAAAATAAAAATACAAAATCCAAAAAAAAAACCAAAACGCTTCCCGCACTGTTTGTGCATAGTTCCGGATTCTTGACCTTACTCTATAATAAGTTTGTTGTTGTTGTTGTTGTTGTGTTTGTTGTTGACTGTGGGTGGCTGACTTGGATTTCCCCATCAGCAACAACAACAATAACAATAAACCTTTCATTCATATGCTATTTTTTGTGTGTGTGTGTCTTTTTTGCGCGTGTCTCTCGATTCATTAATTTAGAAGAAGATTTATGAGTTTATGATTATGATTAAGATAAAGATAAAGATTTAAGTGGATGCTGCTGTGTGCTGTATGCTGACCCTGTTTCTTGATCAAATTGTTTGTGTTGCTTTAACATTAAGGGATAGTTATCGCTTTGCTGTCTGTCCGTGAGTCTCTCTCTCTCTATATCTGTCTTGTCTGTCTGTCTGTTATCCGCCGCCTGTGGGCATTTCGAGAACGTGTCCGAGGTCAAGGTCTCTCAGTTGCTTTTCTAGGAATTGTAGTCAAGAGTTCATTTTGATTATTTCTATACAGAGTGTGGACGATAAATGACTTGTGGGTGCAGCTAGCATATTGGGTTATACAAGCATGTGGATGAACTACTGATTAGTGAGAGATTCTCGAGACTTATTTTAGCAAACATGAATGAATATTGAAATATTAAGAAAGTCTAAAGCACTTTTCGTATGAAACCAGGCTTTTGTAATATAATAGAGACTGGAAAGACAGATGTAAGGTTTCTGTCTGGTTTCATCTGTGACTAACTAGTTGACATTTATGTTACTACTCTTCTATACTAGCCAGATTCGTACTCTGTATAGTTAGGAACAATCTACTTTTGAGTAAAAAAAAAAGTGATAATTAATGAGAAAGTTATGTCTAAGGGAAATTTACCTCTCCCAAACGAATTGTATTTGTGAATATATTTTGAACATGAATTTCGAGTCTTTATCGTATACACAATATTAAATATAGTATCAATCTAGTGCTCAATCCATATCTATAAAGACATCTGATATGAATACAAATTAATTACACTTTCTCTCTTCTGATCTCTATATCTCATTACAGGTGTATATAGCGGAAACCGCTGAGCCAAATTTGCGCAGTCTGCTGATCGGTGCTCCTTATGTGGCATATTCGTGTGGCATACTGCTCGTATATTCGCTGGGGACGTTCCTCTACTGGCGCACTGTGGCATGGTGTGCCAATATTCTGCCCGCTCTCGCCATGCTGGCCATTTTCTGTATACCCGAATCGCCCGTGTGGCTGTTGCGCAATGGACACGAGAAGCGTGCGATGGAGGCGCTAACATTCCTGCGAGGCAGCGAGATAACCGCCCAGAAGGAGATCAACGACATGAGGCATCGGCTGGACAACGAACGTGTCACAACCAAAACAAATGAGAACATCTTTAAGCTGTGCTGTCAGCGTGTGGCAATGAAACCATTATTCATTGTCATTATCTTCTCGCTGCTGCAAATGTTCTCGGGCACATTTATTGTGATCTTCTATGCCATTGATATTGTGTCCGAGTTTGGAGCTGACTTTGATACAAGTCAGGCAGCGATTTGGACGGCTGCGGTGCGTGTCCTTTGTTGCATGATCTTCTGCGGCATCTTGATCTGTGTGCGTCGCCGCCTTATCATGGTGATCTCGGGCATTGGTTCGGGAGTCTTCTGTCTGGCTCTCAGTGTCTTTATGTATGTGCGTGCCGGGGAGCCGAGAATGCCCTATGATATCCTCGTGGCTGGTGGCTGTCTCCTTGGCTATATAGTCTTCAATACAGCGCTGATGGTCATGCCGGGCATTATGATTGGTGAACTATTTCCGGCCAAGATTCGAGGACGCACGGCGGGTGGCGTTTTTGCCTCAATGAATGTGGCACTCTTCATTTTTGCGAAAGGATTTCCCGCGCTGCAAGCATATTTGAAAATGCGAGGCGTTTTTCTCGTCTTTGCCGTTTCCAGTTTTCTTCTGACGATTTTCATGTGTCTATTTCAACCGGAAACAAAGGGACGTAGTCTGGAGCACATTGAGGATTACTTTAATGGCAATAACTGGCTCTGGATTCGACGTGATCGTGGCTATAAAACGGTCAAGTTGCTCCCACTGCAGCCGGCCAAGGATTCATGCAACACAAATCAGGCCTAGTCCTTATTGAACGGAAAATTATGACATTTAATAAGCTTTTATACAGGGGCTCACTGAGATTCCATAGTGTGTTAGTATTATATATAATATATATATATATATATATATATATGTAGGAGTACCTCGTAGTTGTTAATACTTTAGTGATCCTTATATTTACATATCTACATTTTCACTCAATTTCTGTTTATTCTACCAATGTGATGATTGCAATTACGCAATAGCTTTTTATATAGTCTCGATAATATAATATGTATGCATTATCTACATGATTAGTTATACAATAAAATTTTAAAAATATGATAAACAATTTTTGAAATTCTCTTGAATTTGGCGCCTGCTTTGAGCAGGCCAACAAATTTTAGTTGCTGCTCTTTGATTCCACGTTCGAACGAGTCGGTTGTCTGCTATTAATTATTACATTTAACAGTGGTTTTATGAAAAACCAATTAATTGGTTTAAGTAGAAGTCGCAAAAATAAGTAAGGAAAATGCTATTAACTGGTTGAAGTTGAACTGTTTCCAGCCAGTCGCAAAATTTCTCATTATTTTATTTTCGCCGCTATTCGTAAAGAGTTGCCAGACAAACAGTTTTCGTTGGCTAACTTTCGTCAAGTAAATTAATATTGACCGACCGCCACAAGCCAATATTTATCGTTAAGTATATCGGTTATGTGAAAGCTCTGTTGGAGTAGAAAGCTGCGTCGAGCGCGCGTGTTTCTCTTAAATTTAAATTTAAATCGAGGTCGTTTATATTCGCTTTTTTTTGTTGTTAAAAAACATTTCTATTAGAAAATAATAAAAATGAAGAATATTGATTAGAGCTGATTAAATGTATTTTAATATCTAAATATGCAATTCAATGAAATTCAAAGACAATTTTTGCTTATTCGATTTACTAGACAATCACTTTTTGAAGCGGACATTCACCTTGGATCTAATTGCACATAAGGTCCGTTTGGATTACATACATTAAAAATGGCCCGCGTGGCGTTTAATTTTTAATCGACTTCGCTGTCAGAGTAGTTGAGCTAAACTTTGAAATTATAAAAATAAATGAAAAAAAAAAATAAAGAATGCAGTTGGAGAAGGGGTCGTCCATGTATATTTAAAATTCTATTATTCCCATCAGTCGTTGGGGATTTTTTTCTTCATTTTTTTTAGCTGCCCGACCTCAGTGCTAATAAATTGTATAATTCTTTTTATTTATTTTTGGTTCTTTTTTTTTTTTTTGCTTGTTTTGACTCGACAAACTTGTGCCGTGTATTTTTCTTGTGCATGCCTTTGAGTAGGTGGTGCGAATAAGTGGGTAAGGGGCAGGTTGGTGGGTTAGGTGGACTTGCCACTAGCTGGAATGCTTGTTTGTAAAGGGTGGTGGGTTGGGTAGGGGAGGGGTGCATTGCTGCGGCATACCCGAAACGCTTCAAGTTGCTGAGCTCATTCGTCTCTTTGCGATTTGTTGGCATTTTAACGCGCTCAAGCGCCGACCAACAAGTTGGTTACACATTGGCATGTGAATGGCCATTAGATACCCTGTGAATATAATTATTACAAATATTAAAGTGGGCATGTTTGTGTGAAATTTTTTCATTTCGTTTTTAATATTATTAGTTTTTTTTTTATAAAAATGAGTTAAAGTGAGGAAGAAGAAAGCATCTCCGGCTCCATAAAGTATATATATTTTTGATCAGAATCAACAGATATTAGATATGTCCATTGATTGCGTGTATGAAAAGCCAATCTCCGATTTAAGAGCTGAAGACTTTAATATAATCCAAATACTCGTATATCAAAAGCAGATTAAGTTAATTTCAGTTACAGTTATCGAATTAAATCGATATCACATTTAAAATTCATGTCGCTTTTTATAGCTTAAAGTGTAAAATAATAATTTTTGAATCTCTCACAAACATTGTTCCTTAAACTTATACTAAATTAGAAAAGTCTACTAGCATCTTATGCCCTATTAGCTAAGATTTGCGGGGTACAACGACATGGCCAGCAATAATTGCAGAGAGCTTCGCGTCTACTGAATGCTGTATGGATAAGCGGGAAGGGAGGAGGGAAATGGAGGTGTGTTGCCTGCTCATGCAGTGATAAATGAAGTTTTAGTGGCTTTTGACCCATTTAATAAATTGTTAAAGTTGAAAATTGTGTGCAAGAATATTGTAAGCTCTTGCACAGGATAAATGCGTACAAATATATTTATATATATGTACTACCAATATATATATATATATATATATTTATATATATATATATATATATATATTTAAACTTGTTACCAGTTGCAGTTGGAATTAGGGTTAATTTAAAAGTTGCCATTGCGCCGCTTTACAACACTGCCTGACCCATGGGCAACGAGTTCAACGAGTTGTTCTTTTTTTTGCAAAGTTTTTGCTGCTGCCCCACTTTTTCGTTGCAGTCAAAGTTGAGGAATTTTAAATAATTTTGTTAAATTGCATAATTTGCCATGTTCTTCTGCTCCATCCGCCACCCCCCACTGTGCAACCCACTGTATTCTGTTATAAAGTTTTAACTTGGCTGGTTATTAAGTTAGCGGCGACAGTTTTCAGTTAATATGATTATGCGTCGCTTTTAAGTGTAATTTGTATCCACTCTTTGCCTCTCAACTGACAAACTAGCTTCAAATATGCACAAACAGCCAGCTCAAGTTGCACTGAAAAAATTAAAGTGGTTGAAACTCACAGAGCGAAGTTAAGTAGCACTAAAAATAAGTTCAACGAGCGAAAAGTTTGTAGTGGAAAATTAAAGATACGCATTACGAATATTTAACATATATTAAAAACAAAATACTTTATGATCTTGAGCCTATTTTCAAAGTTTGGAATAAAAAATTGTTAAAATTTTGCGTTCAACTAAAAAGAGTGACAAAAATTGATTTTTCTCGCAGGATGTCTTGGATATATCAATTGCTGATTAAGAAAACATATATATGCATATAATATGTAATATCGGTCTCTGATTTGTAATAATATTATTTTTGAGTTACATTCACGTTTGTATTTTTTAAGTTTTTATTTATTTTTTTTGCGTGTAGAGTGGTTGAAGGGGTTTGGCGGGGTTATGACATTCTTGAGCCGCAATAAGCAGCATCAAGAAGGAGGAGAGTATATTAGAGCCGCAGCTGAGCACAAAGATCTTTGCCAAGCAAACTAACTGGCTGGCAAGCAGGCAAGCAGGCAGGCAAGTCCTTGTCATATCTATATAGTTGTTTCTTATATCTACATATATCTATATGTGTACTGCATGCAGCACTAGATATATAGACAATTTTCTATTATGCAAAAGATAACAAGCAAAACAGCAAAAAACAACAACAACAGTCATAAGAATAATAACTACAATGGATTTTTGCATAAGAAAGCACAACTGAAGTTGAAATACGGCCAAAGTAACAGCAGAAGCAGCCTAAGCAGCCAGCTAGAGACCCAGAGCCAGAGACTCTCTACCACCCCCCACCCCCACACCCACCAACTTCTTGTGCCCCTCTCCCCTAACTCTATGACAGCATAGAAAAAAGCCGTATGAAATATGTTTTCCATGTTTTGTAAGGAGATGTTCCCAGAAGATATCCAATTGGAAAATATTTTATTTGCTTGCTAAATTTATAATTCTATTTTAATATTGTATCGCAAATCACAGGCATTTTATTTTTCCTTTATCTACTTTCAGAGTTTGTTATAATTTGATATCTGCTTGATAGATTGATAGATTGATGCAATCATTTCAGTTTTCAGCTAATTTAATATTGATCTGTTCAATTTCGTGGCAATAGCAGAGCAAATTTGCTGCCAGAAGTAGTCAATTCAAATATTGCGTAAATTGCATATTTATTTTGTTTATTCAGTATTTAAACTCATATTTGCATTTATTTTGCATGTTATTTCTTTTATTTCATTGCTTAATGTTAACATTGAAGTGCACTTAAAGAAAAACCGCATTCAGAAAGTATATTTTATATGAGCTTTTTGGCAACTTATTCAATGTATTTCTGCACTTTGTTCGCTCAAAAAACTTTATTTGAGATACTTTTTAAGACTAGTTAACCACACAGTATTTGAAAATGAGCTAATTGCATGTCGAAAATTAGGTACTTTCTCCTTCTCTCTCTCTCTCTCCATCTCTCTCTCTCTCTCTCTCTGTTTCTCTTATTATACAACCTGACCGCAGTTGTTGCTAACTAGCTGCTGAAACTGAGGTTACCTCTACGCACCAAGTCACTGCAAATGGGTTAGCATGTTGCACACAAACACAAACATTAATACAAACACACACTAATGCACACACACCTACACACACACACACACACACATATATAGAGTATATTGTAGAGGCAAAATTTGCAATAGAAGCCACAAGAACATCACAGACGGCACGGAGACGCGCCCAAGCCACAAACACTGTATATAATGCTAAGCAGCAAGCCAGTGACTCCACATCTTCACATCTTCACACCGCTCCCCCATCCCCCGCCTCCTTGCCACACACGCCCACCCTTAACCCCACTCTGTGTGTAATCTGTGCTTGCTTGCAACAGCACAGAGAATGATGCAAAAACGCAGTTGTCGCTGGCATAGCGAAAAGTGCTGAGCATAAATAAGACATTTGCGTGTGTTAGAACACACATACACACACACACACACACTCACACACACACAACTAGAAATAACTCTACACGCAACATTGAAATGTGACAACAGGGAGCACGGCACCACAAACCGCAGGCAATGATATACACTTAACGAAAAGTACTTCATCTTATTTAATTTATTGTGCAGCTTTCTGCATATTATGCGAAACATTTTGTTTGAAATTTAGTTGAAATTAGTTAAAATTATTTATGAAATGGGTTTAATTTCATTTGACTCTATTAACTCACTTCACTTTATTAACTCTTAATATTTAAGCTAAAATATATTTAAGGAGATTCGTTAAACAATTTTACACAGGAAACAACAATGTGTTGTATTGTAAATATATCTCAACTTTTTTCTCTGTCTCTGTCTATATCTATCTGTCTGTCTTATGATGTTTTTTTTTCTTTGTCTTCCAATCCCTCTCTATAAGCCTGTTTTTTCTGTCTTCTTCTTTCCATCTCTCTGTGAGTTTTAATCCATTTTCCATTTTTTACAGTGTAGACTGAAAGACAATAATTTCGAAACTGCTTTCAAAGCAAAGTCGCCAGCAAAAGTAATGCAAAATGCAAAGTCATCGCTCGCTCCAACATCCAGCTGATCCGCCTACACCAGCACACACACGCACACACACACACACACACGCACACGCACACACACAGAGAGTGGCAACTGTAGCGGCTCCACCCGAACAATTGTTGTGATTTCTTTCTTATTCTGCATTTGGATTCTTTCTTTTTTCTTTCTTGTTTTTCTGTTTCTGATTCTGATTCTGTTTCGAGTGCGGGCAGCTCGTGCACATGCATTTATTTAAATTCCTTACTCAGTCCCAGTGTGTGTATGGGGTGTGTGTGTGTGTGTGTGTGTGTGTGTCTTGCCTCATTTTGCCAATGTATTCATTGTCTGTGAAATTGTTGTGCGGTATGCCGGCGCATAATGTCTTTCTTTATGCCATGTCCTTCAGTCAGGGTGCACTCCCACACTCTCCAGGTGCCCCTCCATCCTGCTTCCATCTGAATCCTTTGCCACAGACTAACTGCAGTTTGCGGTTTTTAACTTGTGACAGTTTTAAGTGGCTGCGGTTTGTCTCCCTCGTTGGAATGCCTTTGCATTACTCCCCTTATCCGTATATTTGTGTCTGGATTCCCAGTTTCACAGATTTTTGCATAAAATATAATGCTTGTTATTTGGCGCTTATAAATTGCTCAACTGTAGCAATAAATACCTTTTGACTTCTAAGCAGCTTTCCTTACACAATTTTCACGAGATTAGCTTCCTAGTTTGTTTCTGTTTCGGTTTTAAGAGCTTAGCAAATAAGACTCTGCACATTGTTAGAAATTTCTTATGCAATTTATTATTGATTTTTATCAAATAAATCTTCATTTTGTATCTGTCTTGTTTACTCAAATGCAATTCATATAGTTTATAATAATTGATAAGTCATTTTGATTTGTTAGTAAAACTTTTATGAAAGACCACAAGGAAATTTACAAGCAGAGCTTCTTGAGAGTTGAATACCTTTTCATTTAAGCTGATTTTGTTTCTATACCCTGAACACTTTACAAATTTGGAAAAGGGGTATAATAAAGTTATGCACATGTATGTAACAGGCAGAAGAAGGCGTCTCCCAACCCTCTAAGTGTATATATTCTTGATCAGCATCAGCTGTCTGAAGAAGCTATAAGAATTAGAGACTTATCTTATAGAAGTTTCAGGTATTCCATTTAGTTATTTAATATGCTCGATCTCTGTGCACAATTGCGCAATTATCGATATAAATCGATTTCCGATAGCAATAGATATATAATTAACAACAACTACTACTATTGATCCACTGTACAGATGTCATGCAGAAAACATATTTTCATCAAGAACAGATTCCTCTCAATTTGCTAAATATTTATCAGCTGGATTCCAGAGCAATCTAGCTTGTTATTGTAATACAAGCTATTTCGATGTTTTAGCCTAGCAATTTGCCTTGCAACATAATCTGGGAACGGAAATGACTGCTTTGGAGTAGCAGCAACATGTTTTGCAGTTTTCGCAAGCAAATTTCATTCAATTTGGCAGAGTTGAGGGCACCAATGCTTCGTTCGATATTTGTAAATCAGCTTTTCATTTGAGATGTGGGCGTGAAACTGCTGCAGCACAGCAGCTATCCTTTTGACATCCTGTTGGGACTTCCACACTTCCACCTCATACGGTTCTCTTTATTCGGTATGTGGTCATTCAATTTTCAATCACGTCACATCAGCTCGCCGCATTACAACTCCATTTCCATCACCAGCTCCATTCCGAGCTTCATTGCAGCACTTTCTGCTTTAATGCCCATATTTTGCTGGTCGCTCGGCAGTTTCGTCACCCATTTGAATGGGGTGCAAATATCTTGCCCGAATCCCGAGTCCCGAGATTCCATTGTCAATATGCGGCCTTTGGCTGTCTTACACCTGCACTTAGGAGCAGCAACAGGAACAGCACCAGCAGCAGCAGCAGCAGCAGCAGGAAGAGGATTAGTATGGATTCATAGACTCCTTCATAGTTTCCGGTTGATGGCAACAACCTTTGCGCCTTTTGTTGTTGCTACCAAACAAAAGGAAAACAATTTTCATGCGTGCCTGCGAAAAATCAAAGCAAAACATGCCCAACACATACGCAACACACACTGACTGGATAGAGTACAATGCCTATTTGTGAGATAACAAAAACAACAAGAACAACAACAACAACAATAAGATGAAACTCAAAGCAATTTCCAAGTGCTGCCGCAGGTATCCGAGTAGTTGGCACTGAAGCTGGCGTAGTACAGAATAGGTTCCACTCTCGAAAGCGACACTCGACGCCTAAGTGCGTTTTTTGTTGTTGTTTTTTCCGGCAAAACTCTTTTGTTGACATTCACTTTCCTAGTTGGTCATATGAGCTAGTCAAAGCTTGGATTTAATGAGAGCTGCAAGAAGTGCCAAACTTCATTTATTTCATTGGGAAAATGTATTCCAATCAGACTAAAAATAATAATCAAAATGAATTTGTTAAGATGACCAACCAGAAACGGGACAAGACGTTTAAAATTGAGTTCCGAAAGATGGAAAATTGGGAAGAGATGGGATTGTAATCATTAATGCAAGAATTAATTATTAGTACAGCGATTAAGAATTGCTTAAAACCAATTTGGCTCAACAGCGCAGCGGAATCGATTTTGCCATTTAGTAATTTAACTACAAATGGTAGAGAATGCTAATGAGCACATGTAGCTACAAGATTCCATCTGGCATATGCCCATTGGTGTAGTCGAAGTAACAAAGAGTATACACAATTCGTTGTTTAGGGCTTGGAGCTTTGTTCTGGGTTCGCTGTTGTTAGTTGTTGTCAACGCCAGAGACAGGCAAATGCTTTGTCAAAAACCCCAAGTCTGGAGCGCTATAAGCCATTTTCCGGCTGGTTGAATGACACGCCAGAAATTGCAAACACACATGCGACACACACACACACACACACATAGAACACATATATATATATATATGATAATATATGTACATATTGGGCACACACAAATATATGTAAAGCAAAAGCAATTAGTGACGATTTCAATGAGCTCATTAAGTGGTTAAGCACAAATGCCAATGGGAGTCTAATTAGCACATCAGCAACAGCAGCAGCAGCAACAGCAACAGCAGCAGCAGCAGCAGCAGCAACAACAACTGGAACTGGAAATGTGACTGTAACTCTAACTGTAACTCTTGCCACTTGGCATTTGGGCCACTTGCCGTCCAAGACGCCTAAGTTCTGGTCGAAATGTTCAGATTTGTGGCGGCCGCTTATTTTATTTGATTTTATTTGATATTTTTTTCTTGTTGCCCACCTGGCAAATGCTTGTCGAAACTTTTATAATTATGTTCAGAGCTATGGCAAAAGTTTCAAGCGTTCGCCGACGTCTGCTCATTTCTCATTTCTCATTTCTCAATTCTCAATTCTTTCTCGCTCTCTTTCAAGTTTTTAGACGCAGTGAAAGTTTGCATTCTTTTCATTTTCAAATACCCTATGCGGCAACAAATGAATGAGGTGGCAATTTGAGATACACACACATATATATGATAATCAATTTTCGAATATAACTGAATGGGAATTTATTAGAAAAGTTTTGAATTCGTTTCAGTTTTGGCAGTGATAAGTTCTTGATATATATGCTCACCTTGGAAATCTTTGATTATCAGTCATAATTCGCATTTTAAATGCAGTCAGAATAGTTTTGAAAAAGTTATGGCAGTTTCAAGTTTTTGAACTGCTATTTTGGGGAATTGAGAATCTTTTGAAAGTCTGTTTTCTCCTCTTTTATTGCGCTGCAGTTTTCATTTCATGTGCCGCACTTAATCGCTTTAATAGCTAAGTTTTTAGCTTGCCTAACAATCCTTTTTTGATTTCCTAGCTTTAAGGGGTATCTACACTTCCAAGACTTTAGAGACTTTTTGCTTTTGCTGTTGCTCATGCCCTGTGTCCGTGGCACTTTTGAAACTTTTCACAAGTGGCTGCCACTGCTGGCTGTTGGCTGCTGGCTGGTGGCTGGTGGATGTGGGCGTGGACGTTGACGTGGGCGTCGTCCGAGCAGTTGTCAGTTGTTCTTGTCCGTCGTCTGCAAGTTAATTACGCTCTGCGTACGGCACCCACTTCCGGTTAGCTTGACGCCACATTTCCGATGCGTCAAGGAAATTAAAAATGTCGCAGCGCTAAATGGGAAGTAGGTGAAAAACATAAAAATAAAAATAAAACGAAAATGAAAATGAAAACGAAAAACAAGTGAGAATCTCGCAAATCCAACTGCCTAATACTTTGTTTGAGTCTGGTATGTTGGGGGCAGAGTTAGGAGGTAAGAGGTGGCACATAAGATTGCTTGTGAGCAATCCAACTTTTAATTTTTGTGATTTTTTTTCTGGGGACTTCACGAAACGAATATTCCCATTTTAACTTTAGGGTAGCGGAGTATTAAATATGTCAACGCGGCCTGTTAATTAAATGCGGCAACAACGGGCAATAATGAGCCATGTCCAGCTACCAATTTTTGCAATTTTCCAATGTACAGTTATTTGCCACTCCCCCTCACCCTCGCACCGCACGGCAACCCACCAACCTCCACCTGTCCCATGTATACGAAATTTTTTTTAATCAATTAAAAATGCCACTTAAGTGGGCCATGCGTACCAACAACCAATATTTTTCATGTTCCATTCTGTTGCCACTTGCGTTGCCCCTTGCCACTTGCCACGTCCACTGTCGCCCTTTCAGCTGCTTGCCACACTTGCTGCAAGCAATTATCGAAAATTTAATTAAAGCGCCAAGTGTTAAAAAGTAGCAACTGCTTGCATCTGTTGTGTATGAGTGTGTGTGCGTGTGTGTGAGTGTGTGTGAGTGTGTGTGACTGTGTGTAAATGTGTGGCCTATTTTATAATGTTAACGCATTAATGCATCATTAAGCAACGACTGGTTTCGTATCCTGTGTGTGTGCTATGTGCAAAGGATGTCATTTTCACGCTCGTCCACAGAAAAGTCAAACAGATTTTAATTTGAGAATCCGTTTGCATATTTACATTATAAAGCATACGAAAATGTCATGCATATTGCTGTAAACCAACCATGTGTGTGTGTGTGTGTGGGTGTGTGGGTGTGTGTGCATTTATTGTTTATTAATTGTGCGCTCTTTAAAATATTCTCAAGCAATTTAAAAACAAGTGAGAATGCTCTAGCCGAGAATACTTCACTTGGAGATATTCCGAATTCAATTGTGAAACTTATAGAAATTTTAGTGATTATAGTATTGCCAAAACTGAACCAATATTCATAACAATATGCATTATTAATTATAGTTTTACCATAACAGATTTACATTGGGTAATGTGACTTTTTGTTCAAATTATCGCTTAAAAATTCAACATCCACTTGGCAAATGGTCTTTAAATTTCTGCAAAAAGCACACAATAGTTGAACGCTATTTTTGTTAAATAAGTCAATTGTTCAGTTTGGAGAAATTCGCACAATTTGACGCCAATTTAATTTGGCAGCTACTTAAGCAAAAAAAATGTGTATGCTTCCGCATTGGTCAGGGGACCAAAGGAGACTCGACTGCTCCAAATTGAAATGCAAGTTGTTGTCGACGGTTGCTGCTGCTGCTGCTGGGCAACGTTGGAAATGAAATTGTTTGTGATTATTGTTGTTGCTGTGGCTGACAAATTCAAAACCATTTGCCAAATAAATAAGCAGCTCAACGTAAATAAATATGCTTTCGCCATGCGCATTTGCACTCAATAAAGATGCTGCCACCGAAGACGGCGAGTCAAAGGATAAGTCTGGCAATGCCAAGCATAAAAATTGTATTTTAATGCTTGCGCATAAATAACATCAACAGGACAAACACACACACACACACACACACACACAGGGATTCACACTCAGCGTGCCACACGCTGGCATTTTATCAAACGAATGAATCCGGCAGGGAACTGAAACTGGAAGCTAAAGTCGCTGTCACTAATTTAGTAGGTTTCCGTGGCCGTGCCGAAAAATCAACAGGAAACAAACATGGCAACGTTGACGATGATGATGATGATGATGATGACGATGATGCCGGTGATGATGATGATGCTGCTGCTGCTGCTGCTAATGATGATGCTGTTGATGGCAACACCGTTTAGTGGCACTGCCACGCCTCACTGCACAGGCGGCGTTGACAACACCCGGACAGCAGAAAAAAAACGAAAAGAAACGGATATCGCAGACAACTGTGCGGCAAGGCGACAACTGAATACCCTTCATGACAAATGACCTTCAATATGTGGACAGCTTTTATTCAATTCTGTCAAAATACAACCAAACAAATAAGTCAATTTGAGAGTAACATTTTGTGTGTGGATAATTATCGATTGTGTACAAAATAAATAGCTGAAAAATCAAACTAACCAACTAACCTTACAGATATATATATATCCTCTATAGGCTTGCAGTAATTGTCGACAGTTATCGATAGTCTTTCAAAATGAACATGTGAAAAAGCAACTACGAAATTTCTATCAATGCACTGTAAACCAATTAGCACAGGAATCCCAGGTAGCCAATACTTTATACATTTATAGATTTAACATATTATTTAACTATCGATAGTTATCGATAGTCTAAAAAAAAAACGAAAATCACTAGCCAAACAAACAGCAAAGACTATCTAATCGTTTTGCGCCTTCTCTTAAGCTTCACACAGTGTGCGACAAACTGAGAAGACTTCCTGAAAGGATATCAGAATACAAAAAAAATATAGACTGGCGATGAATGGGAGAGGAAAACAAATCGGTGCGATATGAGCGCCCAGCAGCATCTTCATCATAGGGCGGCATATGTTGGCCTTTATCGTTTGGCATTGGCGTTAGCGGCGGAATTGGAGGTGGAGTTGGATTTGGAGGTGCTCATCAATAAAATCATCGAGGTCATTAAGTGGATTAACTGCAACCCATCAGAAGCATGTGGTGCCACACAGCACAAAACGCAAAATGCCAAATACGCATACACACACACACACACACACACACAGTCAACAGAAGAAATACGAGCAAAATCACACACAAACACACACACACACAGACACATACACCAACACAAAGAAATGGTCGTCATCTTTGACTTTTGCTTTACACTTTGCACTTCATAACAGACAATAGAAAACACTGTGGAAAATACTCACTTAAATTTTTAATAAAATTTGTTGCAAATAAAGAAGATAAGTTAATATAAAATTGAAATTAATTAATATAATAATATAATTTAAATTAAAGCATGCTAAAAAATATTCTTCTAGATTTGTTTTTTATATTTTGGTTACTAAAATTGTCCAGATATCTCTATAAAGGTATCACAGAAATAAATATAGTTACGGATGTGCTGGTGCTTAAAGTCCAAAGAAATAGTGACAAGCAGTGTTGGAAAACTTGTTGAGATATACGATTCGTTAGTTAGCTATAATTAGACTAACTTTTGGTATCTGTGTGTAAACGTATAAATTGTTTTTGCATGGGCACAGGACACAGAGCCCATTGTATAATATTCCCTGCTCGTTTGCTCAGCATCACATCAGTATCAGTATCTGTGTGTGTGTGTGTGTGTGTCTGTGTGTGTTAGTGTTAGTGGCACTCTGTTAGCTTGTGTTGCAAGAAGGAGCTGTCAGGAGGAGCGCAAGAAGGAGTAGAGGAGGACTGGGCTGGGCATGGCAGGACAACGGCAGCTTGTCTTGTCTTGGTTCCTGTTGTTATTGACATGTACGAATTAGGTTAAATTTATTTACTGTCAGTTCAGTGAACTGCAAATGGTTTTAGTTTATTAAATTTGGCCAAGGGGGACCAAAGTTGACAATCTGTTTTAAGTTTATTAAATGTCCAAAAATCAAGATTGAGATTAAATTATCTTTGCTTATGGCACAATTTATTGAGCTGCTCCTTTAATGCTAAGCTCTCTCTCTCTCTCTCTCTCTCTCTTCCCCTCTCTTCACCTCTCTGTCTTACTCTTTTTGCCTGGCACTCAACTTTTAATTTACAGAGGAAAGCAGCTGCAAATTAATTTGAAAGCTGCTGCCGCGAGGGTAAAACTCAATTGCGGTTTGATTAATCGTGCTCTACATGGAACTCAGCACTCACCTATACACTCAAACACTCGCACTCGCACTCATACTTGAACTGGCACACAAGTTGCATTAACCAGCACAGCTCTGTACGCTCAACGCTTCCCATTTATTTGCAAAACGGCAAATGAGCAAACGGTAAAAGAAATAAAAAAAAAAAATGCTAAACCTGAATGGGGATTAAAAAAAAAAATGCTTCTGCAAATCGCAGTCAAAGTTAAGTTGAGAGCGAAAACCTCAAAAAAAAATAAAGCAATCCAGATCAACAACTGTATTTGTATAGACGATATGGAAATGCTCTTTGAGACTAGATCAATTTATTTTCCTTTAGGTTATATTTATTTTTATTGTATTATTAAAATAATATTTAAATTCAATCACATTCAAATAATAAAAATGAATATATTTATGTATTTATAATCTAATAGTTTTCTTCTCATATCTCTTTCAATATTTTTAACAATTAAAAATTCAAATTGAGTGAATGAAAATATCGCCAAATTGTAAATAGCTAAATAAATGAATTTGTTATTCTCTAACCTGACTAAAATAAAATTAGATTCCACCAACGGCTTCACAGAATCTTTCTACCTTATATAAAATATGTATATATATATATATTTTTTAATCGATAAAGTATTCGCGTCCTTGCTGTATTCAAAGCGTTGGCCAAAGTTTGTTAGGCAACTGCGCAAAGAGCGATTGCTCTAGAAATCAATTAAATTGAAATTACGCATACGACATGTGTGCAAACAGCAAAACGAGCAATCGTGAGAAAAAGCGAAAAGCGAGCGTGCAAACTGAAGTAGCAGCAACATTTTCACTTTCTGCCATTTGAGTTCATTCTGTGTCAAATTGAATTTTTGACTGCCTTGACGTTTAAATGAGCCAAACGTGACATTTTCAACTCGGTCACTGGTGCTACATATAAATTTGGATTTTGTGTTTTTTAGTTGTATGCACTGCAAAAAAAAAATACAGACAGAGAAGGAGACGTCTTTGATTCTCGATTATTAAAATATTCCATAAAGGAAATTAAATAATAATATTATTATTAAACAATAATGTAATTATTTAAGGAGCTGTTTAAGTTTGAGCTTGACAAAGTGTGTGTGTAGCGTGCAGCGTATCGCCTAGTCGTGCATACCCTAAGGGATTTTTGCTATATGTTAGCAAAGCCAAATTAAAAGCAATATGTTGCAAATCAAATCAGTTTGAGGTGATTTAAGCTTAAGCGATTATAATTAAATTGAATGCTGATCAATTTGAAGTCAAGCCATCAGCTGAACTAATTGCTGATGTGGCAATATTGTCAACACTTTATATATATATACGTATATAAATATATATGTATGTGCCTGACCTGGTTTGGACACACATGGCGTATGCTTTATATGCTATGAGTGTGTGTGTTAGTGTATAATAAACAATATCCAGGAAGACAGCCGCAGCGCCTGAATTTATGTTGTCGTTTGAGCGCAGCCACGCAAACAGTACACCACACACACATACACACACACACATACACACACTCTCACACAGACACACACACATACATAGAAATAGAGTCACGCCTTCGCCATTTGCTTCATATGGTAGATGAATATGCTATGCATATGCACCGTTATGCAGCAGATGCGGTCTCTCCCTCTCTCTCTCTCTCCCTCTCTCTGTGTGGCCGTCTGACCGCAACAAAGAGTCAGCTCACACACACACACACACACACACACACGCCGAGAGCAATGTGTATGTGGCATAGAATAAAAGTGTTGCATATTTTCTGGCGCATTTCACAACACCTTTGGGCCATGCAAGTAACTTTTGCCTCGCTCAGAAAGTTATAATTAAGCTGACCCCAGGCTAAAGCTCAGACAAAGCACTCAATAAGCGAGGCGGGGAAACTGCGGACGGGGTTTTTCCCAGCTAGCTGGCTTATTAATTTGTTGTGGCGGCAAAGTGCAGTAAGCCACAGAGAAGACCAACATTTTGAAACGACCTTAAGTTAAATTGTGTGTATATTTATTTTATTTGTGCCAAGCTTAGACGATTTATAGAGTATTCAAATGCACATATTTGATAAGCCTAATATTACAATATTTGTGTAGAAATCCAAAAGTTAGATGCTATAGAAAATTATGGAAAAATATCACGTTTTTGTAGCTTAATTCTTTTTGTTAGCATTAAAAATTGTAATTCAAACTTTTAAGCCATCTGGTTAAATAAAAGCAATTATAGAATGCATATTACTAATTCTAGTTAGCATACCATGTGAACAAGAGATTAAGTATTATATAAGAAATAATTTAATATAGCAAGGATATATGCAATCGATATATATTTGCTGGACATCTTCAAGTTGAAGAGCTGTTCACACAAACCTAAGAATATTTCTAGCTACTTTTAAGCAGAGTTTTCAATTTTAGATGTATTTTCATTTATTTTTAGTTCCGTCTTGTGCCGGCAATATTTGTCATGCTTGTGGCAAGTCTCATGACTTGCTGAGCAGCCGTGCAACAATTTGTAGCAAGCGGCATTGTTTTGCTACACTTGCTTGCCTCACAATTGTGTGTTGTGCAAAGCAAACAGCGGTAATAAAATTGCAAAGAAAAAACTCACTTTTCATATTTTCTGGATTTTTTTCTTGGTAAAGTGCACAAATGAAAATTTTCAACGTTTGCTCTGCGGCTTTGGCCGTTTGTGGTTTGTTGTTGACTTAACTGTCAGCATTGTTGTGTACACACACACACACACACACAATACACACTAAGCACACACATGGTGTGTTTGCTTGGCAAGGAAAATCACAAAAACAAATTAGTTGCGTATAATTTAATTTGAAATGCTCGCGCGTTTATCAAAGAAAATGGAAAACTGTGAAATGGAGCAGCAGCAGCAGCAGCAGCAGCAGCAACAGCAGCAAAGACAGCAGCGGCAACAAAAGGGGGGAATGATAATGCTAATTGGATTTTGTTTTAACATGCAAGACGTCGCATTTTGCCTGTTGCCGCTTGCCACCTGCCACTTGCCACCTGCCTCATGTCTCATGGATCTCAGCTGCTGTCGTGGCTCGCTTTTGCCATGTGCGTGCGTGCCTTTGATGGCCAAGTTAATAAGCATTAAACGCAATTATGCTGTTGATTTTTATGATGCCTCATTTTCTTTGCTTTGAGCAGCTTTCGACTTACTTTGGGTTGACATTGACGTGGATTCCGATTCTGATTCTGATGTTGCTTGATGTTGCGCCAGACTACTTAAATGTTATAATCTGTTTTGGTTAGCTCGAGTTGGAAAAATGCTGTTGAAAGCAGGGTTTTAAAACAAAACTGCAACTTTACCGATTAAAAAAAAAGCGAATATTGAAAATAATTTATAGCAGTTACACAATAAGTAAGGCATCCAAACAGAAATAGAATATGTCTTATGTCAATGAAAGTCATAATTGAATACATCATTTATTAAAAAATGTGCTTCTTAAAAATTAATACACATTTTTCACTCATTATCAATTAAACAAATACTGACGTAAGGTTAATGTCAGCTGTCAAATTTTATTGGCCTAATTAGCTACCTAAAGTACTAAATATATTATATTAACATATACATACATACGTATATATATATATATATGTATATATATATGTATACATTTCTTGTAAGTGTGAACTTGGGCCAAGAAACGCGAACAATGCTTTAGAATTTATCGTTGCTGGCTGCTTTGTGGCTGTCAAAAAGTTTTGCTTTCATCATTTACAGCAGCGCTTGTTAATCAATTTGATGCGTTGAGCTAAGCTGAGACCGAAGCGAAAACCTGTGGTGATTTCTTTAGACTGATGAGGGCTCATAGAGTGGAAAGAGAGAGGGAGAGATGGAGAGAGGGGAGAGGAGGCCCTGTAGCCTGCTTGCCTGCCAGCAACCTACAATGGCCGGCTTTATAAGTAAGCATTTTGTTGGCACTCACACAGTTGGCTAATTAATAGGATTAACTACCAAAAAGCAAACACAATTGGCTCCTGCGCAAACAATAACACAAAGCACTCAACTTTTTAGGTTCAACGCCAAGGGGGGCGGTACACTTAGAAAAAAATCGATTTACCATCATTTAGAAATGGAAGCCTTATCTATTTTGGTGTTTTTTTTTATCAACTAAAATGTAGGAATTTTCCTCTTCAAAAATTAGCAATAATAATTTAATGTAAAGTAAATTAGATTAATAATTTAATGTAAAGTAAATTATGTTATTTAGAAATGCAAAATTCTCTTGTTAAAAATCAGAGTTATTATTTTGAATTCAATGAGATTAATTGTGAATTTATAAAATACTATTATTATAATTAAATGAATTATTATATATAAAAAAAAGTTAATAAAGTTGTTTTTCTATGAAAATGTTGCCAAAATGCTATAATTAAAGATTCTCGAGGCTTTTAAATTTGTGTTTCCGAGAAACATGTTTTTCTTAGAAAAATTAAAATTCATTTAAATTATGCGAAGTTTATATTGCTATTTATGTTTTGCTATGTGTAGAAATTGAAGTCTTGTTTCATAGTGTAGAAAGTCCCCAAGCAAACATCATTACACACACACTCCGTGTACACACACCACACACACACACACACACATACAGAGAGTGAAGTTTCAGATGTCGACACCTAACGCGCTTTAATGCAGGTGATTAATTGCTTTTGAGGTTCGTTGGCTGCGTGTTGGAAAATTTGGAAAATTTGGAAAATTTCATTAGCCCACGCTGTGGCTGTGTGTTTGCATGTGTGTGTGTGTGTGTGTGTGTGTGTGTGTGTTGAACTTTTAGCCAAGTTTGTGAAGGGGTCCAATCGGAGTTTGTATATGTGTTGACTGAGGACTGCGTGACTTTTGCAGACAATGCCAGCCTCATTTCTAGTTGCTTCAGATGAGCTAATTAAGTTAAAGTCTACTGCTGCTGCCTGATTCTGAGTCCTCAGCTTGCCCCGTTTGCTAATGATGAGCTGGTCCTCCTCCTCCTCCTCCATCCCGTTCGTGGAACTTGCTTTAAATTGTTTTTGATTTACTTATTTCCGCCCTCTGATAAATTACATTTCGCCGGAAAACGACAAAGTTGAGGCCGTCATTTTTGGCTAATGCGCAAAGTTTTTGGCAACTTTTGGCAGCTTGTAGTTCGGTGTGCTATTTTCCCATATATTTTGTTGGGTTTTTCTTTTTGGCGTCTTGTCAGCAAAATGTTGAATTATTTATTCATATGTTACGTGCGCTGACAAATCGCACGTGGCGACATTTTCCACTCGTTTTATTGTCTGTCAACTCTCAAATGGAAATTTAATTAGCTTGCGACTCTATTAAAATGTCATTTGGCACACGATAAACGTATAAATCACCAAACTGACAAAACAGGCCAACCAAACCGATTTAAAGCCAAGACAAACTCCAACTGTAAGCTTTGCATTGATTCAAACAGTTGGCACTGAACACAATTCTTGATGCAAATCAATTTGATACTCTGCAGAAAGTGAAATTCATTTGGTAGGCCATGCCCAACTTTTATAATTATTTGTGATACTATTGAATATATATATATATTAGTTTATACTTTAGTTTTATCTGTAGACGAATTGATCTAGATATACGCCTTCAACTTTGCAAATTCCAACGTTCTCAAAGACTAGACGAGCAACTGCCAGAAAATTCTGTATGCATATACACTTCTATATTCTAAGGTTCAATTTAAATGTCTGCAGATGATTCTCGTAGTCAACCATCTAACAATTTTTTACCAGCTATAAATTGTTTGCTGTAGTTTTGCGCAAATCATGTTGAAGCATCGACAACTGCATTTTATTTACTCACTGGGAAATTGTTGTATAAAAAATGCAAAATATTGACTTGAGAATACTGCGCAACATTCTTAATTAAAGCTAAATATTTGTATTTGTGTATATTAAACTACATTTGTTGCAATCATTGCAGTTACTGACTCTGTGATTGCATTGCCATATAAACTGCAGCAATATTTCCTTAAGCTCAAACTACTGCCATCAATTTGTTCAAAACTAAATTAATTTAAGTAATATTTACTACGACAAATATTTGTCTAACAGAGAGCTTTAGCAAATACACTAAATAAATGCGAAGAATCTAAGTGGACTTAAAACTACCCACAAAAATGTGAAGCTTTTGACAAATATGTTTATAAGGATCATTTACTGTCAAACACTTGTACAAATGTTAATTACTATAATTGTTGATTTCCATACCAAATCACTTGTAAAACATTTTCGCCAGTGTTTTGCTTATCTGAAGACTTTGTAGTAATTATTTGGCATAATTATAACTCACATTTGCCAACGAAAGTGTAATTTATTCAAAGCCAAAATGCAAAGCGAAACGAAATGAATAAATTTTCACTTCCTGTTCTACTACTTCTAGCCACAAGCTGTCAACTCTTTTTTTTTATTATTCAAAAGCATGAAAAGAGAGAGAGAGAGAGAGGGAAAGAGATAGAGAAAGAGAGGGAGAGCAATTAAAGAAAATTAGCATTAAATGTGCATAAATAATGTCATATTATGGCAAATAATTACAACTGTCAGATTAGGAAAGTTGATTCGAGGAAAGGGAAATGCTATACGGATAATTATGGCATGCAAAAAAGTGTGGACCTTTTTGGTTAGCTAGTTTTGTGTTCGGAAAAAGCTGTAACCCAATATAAATGCCATTTATCATGGGTGTTGCGTTCTGAGTGGCGAGTGGTGAGTGGTGCGTGCTGGGTGGTGCCTACTGGGGGGCGTGGCTGGTGCCCAGCTAGAGTCTATGTGGTGACTGTTGCTAATAAATTATAGTCTTTAGCTGGTCCCATGGACATGTGTCGCACACAGCAAACTCTGAGATAGACAGAGACAGAGACAGAGAGAGAGAGATAGAGAGAGAGGGTTGTGGGATTGTCGATGGAGTCGTTGTCACGCCCCATTCTCGTCCATTTGCCTGTCGTTGACAGTTTTAAATTACAAACGTTGCCGGCTTTGGTTTTTGGTTTTTGCATTCGGTGGCACTAAATTCTGGTCTCTCAGTTCTCTTTCGGTTCATCTGGTTTTGGCCTATGCCAAAGCTAATTAAGTTGAACATTTGGCAATTGCAACTGCGTCCTTGTCATAACTGCCTCTGCTGCTTATTAGCCATTTATAATTGCCACGCAATACACGCAAAGCGACCTTTTTTGGGAGCCACAACAAATGGCACATCAAGATCCAAATTTGTTATTTATTGACACACTTATTTATTTACCAAGTAGCGAAGTGTTCACCACACCACCCCCTCGTCCCTCGTCCCTCGTCCCCCGTCCCCATCATTAGCTTTAACCTGCTCTCATTTTTCACATTGAATCGCGCCAATTATGCGTTGACAGCCTCAAGTTCCAAAAATTGGCCTTCGGGTCTTTGTGCCGAATTTGGGTGGTTTTTCTTTCATTTGCTATTTTTTTTTTATTTTTTTTTTGCAGCAGCAGCAGCAGCAGCACTCACAATTGCCCCATTGTTGAACGGTTTTGGGGGTTGGTGGCGAACAGATTTTCTGGCAGCTTATGCTTCCTATAATCTGTGGCAATTGGAGAAGGACTCCGCTGCACAATGGCACTTGGCTTGCTTGCCAAAATCGTTGCTTAAGCGAGGACAACATTTAAGAGAACTGTGCAGATTGAATACAATTTATATAAATTTAGTTGAATAGGCAATTGATAAATGTTTTGATTGTGAATGTTTTTTGCACATACATATGTTTGAATTCATTTAGAACTGAATAAAATAAGTTCTTATTTGTATACCCAAAATGCATTAAAAATGGATAAAAGGAGTATGATGAAGTTGGCCAAACGTATGTTTTTTATGTAGAAGGAAGCAGCTTCGACTCCATAATATATGTAAATATATATATAAATTTAATCATGATCAACATCAACAGCCGAATCGATCCAGCCAACTCTATCTGTATGAGTTAGAGAATTCCTAATATAAGTTTTCGCTTATCTAGTTTATCATTTGATCGATAACTGTTCAAATCGATTTACGAATGAAATAAAAGATACAATTATTTAGATTAAGCCTTCCAATTAATGTAGCAGTTGATCAATTATAAAAATTGTGTTGTATTAAAAGGGTAACTGCCAATCGGTCACTCTCTACTAATATACCTTCTAACGTGTTTCTTTGGTGTTGGAAATATATTTGCTTTTGTTTTCTTCTGTTTTTATTTGCTTTCTTTCAAATGAATTTCTGGTTATGGCCGCTACTAAGGATAAATCTAAAATACAAATCAAGAAAAAATACTCGAGAGCTGTGCAATTCTTATGAGAGGGCTGTCAACTGAGTTGTCTTTATGCACTGCTCGACTGGGGAATGTGGTTGTGGGCTATGTGCTATGCTTGCAACGCTACGTGGCATGTCAAGGTTTGTCGAGTTGCTGACAAAACAGTTCACCGAGCAGCGACCACAACGAAAAAAAAAAAAAATGTATTTGTATGCAATTTGTTTTTGTTGCTGTCATTGCAAATAATGTAAAAAAAAAAGAAACATCAAAAAAAATTGCATACTTTTCATTTGGCGTTTCCATTGTTTCTGCTGTCTGTGTGTGTGTGTGTGGGAGTGTATCTATGGGCGTGTTTATGTGTGTGTGTACTTATGTTTTTGTATTTATTTAGTTTTTTTTATATTCTATATTCTGTCATCTTTTATTTTGCTGTCCGCAATTGTGTCATGCACTTCAATATGCACGTCCATTGTTTGCGCACTGTCAATGTCGAGTGCCTTTCAAAGGGGGCCTGTGGATAAGGGGAATGGGTTGAACAGAGTTTACACCCTTTCCCCAGCCTCTCCTGCGCCATGCCACTGCCACTGGTCAGGGTTCTCAGTGTGCATGCCACTCGTGTTCGCACTCAACGTATCGCCGAGTATCATCAGGATTGTCGCTTTGATGTTGCAGTAACCAACTGGGTTAATAGCACAAATGTTGTCACCATCTCCAACTCTTCCCACTCCCCACTCACCCCCCTCTCACAATACCTAGACCATCCAGTGTGGGTGCCCATAGACAAAACAATCAAAATAACACATACAAGTGAAGAGCGAATGTGCATTTTGTATACGAATGTTGAATGGGGGTATTCTCTAAATATATATACATATATATATATATATATATATATATATATATACATATAGAGGTTCCCGCATTTATCATGTTTTTTTGTTGTTCATTTTCCAAGTAATTTGTCTCTTCTTTTTGTGACGAAACACGACATCATATATTAAATTACATGCTTTGTGAGGCACAACTGGAGACAGCTAGAAGCTACCAGCTGAAAGAGCCTGCGGTGCCATTCCTGGAGACAACTAGGTGCGTGCCTTGTCAAATGAAATTAAATCAGCACCAGGCACAACAATTTAAGTAGCTGCCAAACACCGAACAAAATGCCTGCGCTAACTTTTCAGCAAGTTCTAAGTCGACGGTGGAATACGCTAACTGGCTGAGTAGATTGTCGACCAGCTCCTGTTTTTTATTGATTTGTCAGACTCTGCAGAAATCCTTTCTATATAGAAACTTGTCTGTTCTAATTGTGATTATCTTGAATGAAATAGCAAATTACTTTTTGACTTTTCTATTTAATTAGTGAGTATTATGCCCTGATGAGTAAATTAAGTAGAATGATGGAAAGACACATCTTCGATAAGGTTAATATAATAACAGCCGAGTGGATATATATCTATATATCCATATACAAATATTTCGTGACTATAACTTATTAGTAGTCAACTCTAATAATGTTATTAAGATCGGCGAAGAATCAAATTCATTATTCATATTAAACACACATCTATCTAGTCGAGCACTCTCCACTCTCCAGTTGACTACTCTTCAGCTAGCAACTTGTGTCACAAGCATAATACAATTGCCCCATATACTCCATATTTTTTAGCTATAAAGAAAAAATGTTGAAGCTCAAGAAAGTGGAAGTAAAAACAAGCGCAGATTGACAGTTAATAAAGTGGCGACAAGTTGCCAGCTGGGTGGTTGGATGGTTGCTGGTTGTTGCTGGTTGTTGATGGCGGTTGGTTGCCACCAGGCACTGCGTGCCTTGGCTTAACAAAAACCTGGCCAACTGTGCCGTTGACAACTTGACCCAATGTGTGTGACAACTGCACTCCCCACAAAACCACCTCTCCACCCTCCTGGCTAAGTTGGTGAAAATTTACGTCGAAAGAATGTGTAATAAAGTGAAAAAATTACAACTTCAAATTTCACAAGCTGTCAAAATATTGGATTTCGAGGCGTGGCTCCAGCAACAGTGTGGTCTCAATTTCAAGGTTTGGCAGCAAAATTCAGCTGCATAAATTAAATGCACATTTGTCAAACAACAAAGGGAAGCAATTAAACAAACAGTGCCACTCAAATATGTTGCCACATGAGTCATGACTGCGGCACAAGGAAATTGCAACATGACATCGCGAACTTAATTGGCAAGCAGCAACAGCGATTTGTCAAAGGGGCCACAAAATTTATGTAGATCTGTTTAGATATGCTAAATTGGATTTAATTGTATTTCGTATATCGAAATTATTGCTTTAATTTAATAAATCATTACCTTATCTGTCAGTTAAGATTTCAGCATTTTTCAAAAGCTTTTCCAAATCGCAAGTTACTTTTTTTTTATGATTTTAGTTGATGTCATCTTTTGGGTTCATTGCTCATCTTTGGTTTGAGAGCTAATGGAGGATAAAACCAGCCAAGCAGATAGCACTGCTGCAGGCTCGCCTTGACACTGTCGGGTCCGACACTTTAATGTAAGTAAACACACACTTCACACACACACACTCGCACACACACACATACTCGCACACACACACACACACACACACACTCGCACACACACACTGTTAAGCCTCATTAAGTCAGTCAGAGAGAAGGGGCACTCAACGCATGACATGAAACAAACTAACTTACAACTGTGCCGCACAACCTCCCTTCATCCCCCCCTCCCGCGCAGACTGCCCCTTTTTTTTGTATTGGTCTGTGAAATGTTTTTCTTTTTCTTTAGATTTTCGTTTTTCCTTTCGTTTTGCTGACGGCGCCGCAAAAAGTAAAGCAAGTTTTTACAATGTCTTCTCGGGGACTAGAAATGGGCGAGTGTTTTTTCAACATGACACGAATCCTAATTATAAATTCCAATAAAACACGCATGTGCCTGTGTTTTGTAGTAAACAGAAAACTACACCTATTATTTAATAAATTTTAAATTGTATAGAATTAAAAATATCTAAAATTATGTGTATAAGCTTCAGTAACAAAGCTAAATTGCACTGATTACTTAATGCCAGTTTTTCTTTTATGTGAGAGATCAAATTTCATGGCTTGTGTTTGTGTGTGTGATTTTTTCCAGAAACCAGAAAACCTATCTATTTGATTTTTATATTTATATATTTACTTTTAATTATAATTTATGATTTATTATTATTTTATTTAAACATATCAATCATTGATTGGACGTTAGATGATGATTTTCACAACTACAAAGATCTTGCTCGATGTGAGTTGCCTATTAATATTCTCGTGTCACGAAACAAAATCACGTCACGCATTCATCGCTAACACTGAATACAATGTGAGCGAAAAAAAATAGTGTGTATGGGTGTGTGTGTGTGTTGTTGTTGTTGTTTTTGCTTTTATGCACCCCAAAAAACTAGCGTGTCTAATGAGCAATTCAAAAGTTTGCATTTTCATTTTCATTTTTCCCTTTTGTGTTTTCATTTTTCCACGCATTTGGCTGGCGAATGTGTTGTGCTGTTGTTGTTGTTGTCCTCATCTTGAGCAGCAGAAGCTGCAGAAGCAGCAGACCCTCGTTCTCCTTTTCTTCGTGTGGAAGCATTCTAGTGACAGCTCGAGAGCTAAATTTTTCAACGTTGTGCGCTACTTGTGGATCATCTCGGTCAGAGCTAATAGGCCGCCGACTCAGATGCGAAAATAGTTTTCCACATCATAGCCCTCGCCCCCCTTCCTAATCCCCAGCTCCATCCAGTTCGTCGGAAACATCGCTCGAGTGTCTGAGTGAGTGATTCACGTCAACTAAGGCATGATTCTATGAAGCTAAATGAGTTGTCGTTTTTATTTTCGTAAGTGGGCGGCTCGGAATGAGTAGAAGGGTGGTTGGGGGCGGGTTAGGCGGGATGTGCCACACTTATACGCTCTTGAAAATGCTTGAAAATCTGCTTGTGGCACAGTGAAAACTCACTAAGTTGACTAGAATAAAGCATAAGTAATTAAATAGCTGCCGGCAAATGAAAACTTAAAAATGAAAAGCATTTGAAGCAGACATGCAAAAATCTTAAGAAATATATCAAAGAGTGAGATAATAATTCGAGGCAATTAACAACTTTAATGTGCTTAAGTTGGTTTCCTTTAATGGTTAATAGTACAGAAGAAATAATTCTTGAGATGAGAATTGCCAGAAATTTAAAGTTGAAAGGAAAAATATTTGTAGCAGAAACTGAAAAAGCTTAAGGAAGATATCCTTTTAGCTTATAAAGGGGTGGATAATGAAATAGTGGCAATTAATAACTTTTTTTGATGTAGTTTGTTTCTTTTTATTATTCATAGTACAAAAGAAGTAATTTGTAGGATGCTTTATGCTTTTATGGATATCTTTCTATTAAGCCTAGATAAATATTATTCATATGCAAATTAATTCTTAAATGATACAAGCGCTTGGCATAATTTAATTTGCTAAGAATACATAAAAGATTCTTCTTGAATTCTTCAACTTCATCTACAACTCAATTATCGCATAAGTAATTCTCATTTCACTTAAGGTATCACTTTTCTTGCCACATACAGTCAGCACTGTACCAACATAATGAAGCAGAATTTGAAGCGCCACGAATCCACTTGTTAAATGAGTTGAATGAATTTCAAATTCAATATTGATGTTAGCAGCCCCCGCCATCAACTTGGCTCTGCTCTCGCGAATTTGAACGCTGTCGAGTGAGACTTAAAATATTTCTGCTTAATTTGCTGCTGCAGCACTTATTAAATATTTGAAATTTGTAAAACATATTAAACTAATTTACCAAGCCAACAAGTAAAAGAAGCAGCAGCACAACTTGAAGCTATACAAAATGCAACCAGATTTAATGACATATTTTCACGATTTTGAATATGCAATAAAAAAAAATTTGCGTCAGGCACTTTTGAATACGCTGTAAAAGGCAGGTTGTCAATCCAAGTGGAATTTTCCATTTCCTGTTCCGATTAGACACCAATATTTGTTTATAATTAATGCACAAGTTGAAAGTATTATTGTTCCAAGGTGAATGCAAATATGTTTCTATAAATAATAATAAATTTGATATGTGAAATCGCTCACAAATCAATTTACAGGGTATGTGTGCATTAAGCAATCCTCAAATGGCTTCAATTCATGGTATTTCACTCCCCAGTTTGTTTCTATTTATGGGAGTTTTATTTTCAGAACACAACGGCTGCAAAAGTCTTCTTTTTTTTTCAGTTGCGAGTGAAATTCCTGCAGTGGATTTTACGTAGATTTCTTGGAATTATGTGGGGCGACTAAATGGAGCGCCAAGCGCCAATCGGAATACTTCTAGAAGTTGCCAGTCATGTGGCAACTACCTGGCCCATCTAAATATATATGTACATATATATATATAAATATTTGTATGTGTATACATTAGTTCGTGCCACAGTTGCCTGCTGCTTGTCAGTGGCAGTGGCAATTTTTAGCATTTTAATTGCCTTTGGCAGGCTAATTGCCAAGAGTTTGCTAAGAAAGCTTTAAGACTTCAAGACTTGTCCCAGTTGCTGGCTGCCTGTTGCCTGTTTGCCTATTTTACCAGTTAACCGTATTGCTATTCTGGCCAACCAAAAACTTTGAGTGCGACTAATAATAAAACGTTTTTTCGCAACTGCCGTTGACAAGTGAAAATCCGAATTTCGCCTCATTCGGCTGTTGTCATTTCGTTTATTGTTGTTGACTTTTTGCACCGGAAAATGATATTTGTGCAGCAGCAGCAGCAGCAGCAGTAGTAGTGGCAACATTAAGCGCCTCATGTACGCTCGCAGTCACGTTTGGGGCATCAGGCACAGACGGTGCCACATTTTGTCCCCACATTTTTAGTTCCATTTGCCCCAAACAATTTATTTCTCCCTCTCTTTCCCATTCCCGTTGATCTGCTGCAAAAGTTTGCAGCACGCACCAAATGATTTGGCCAAAAAACTATTTATTGAAAATTATTGTATAATGTGCAGTCAGCTAGCTATGTACCACAATCTACCCCCTCCATCATCCTCCATCACCCCGCTCGCTTTCAAACTGCTTTCTCTCCCTCTTCATTTGTTATGTGTCCTCGCTTGTCGCCTGCTCTAAGCCAGTTTCACTGCCAAAATGTCAACGGTTGTCATAAAAGAAAAATGCTTTCAATTGGCTCTTCCAGCTATTGAAAAGTGCGTGAAAATAGCTTTGGCTAAACTACCCAAGACCCCCCTTCCCAAAACATCTCACATATCTTTCGCCATCGCCCCCTCCAAGAACGTCTGCTTATTGATTCTTGGCTTATATATATACATCCCAGTCTCTTATTGGTTTGTTCTGAGAAAATACTTATATACATTTTTGTATCAGTTTGCTTTTGTTCTTTGGACATCTAATTGATTCCCCTGGAAACTTATTGGGCAACATTTTTCATGGCAACTTTTCATGTGGCCAGAAATAAAAAATAAGACATCAAATATTTAATTGGGGTATCTAATTGGAAAACTTATCTTTAGAGGTAGAGGCACAAAACAAACTAAACATTTGTTTTTTTTTAAATTTTTTTAAAAGCAAAAAGTAATTTGAAAAGCGCTTTAATTTAAAGTAAAAGGCACAAAGATTAAATATAAAAAGTATTATAAAAGTTGTTATATTATTTTTGCATTTAAATGAACTAAATAACAAATTTTAAAATATAAAGTAAAGAAATAAAATTTACGTTCTTAATAAAAATAAATTAAGTATATTTATCTGCATTTCAAACTGATGTTAATTATATTTATGAGCTTATATTTTTTATGATTATTACAAGTATAAATTTTGTGGCATGTGTGTTCCGCATTTTCACAATACCTTTGTTACATATATATTTAGATATGTAACCATGTGTGTGGCCCACAGTTCATTAAATATTCGTTTGCCACTTGTTTGTCCCTCTCCTCCCCCTAACACTTTGACGGCGTGGCTTAATCCAGTGCAGCATCAAAATTTGTCAGTTTTGTAAGGCTTAGCGCATAATTAATGTTATTTAAAGTTTTTAGCAAAAGATATATATAAATATACACCAAAAGATACACGTATATGATGAGTGTGTTTGGCCATAAACTTTCTAAATATGCTGTCGTTCCTATGCCCTGTAATGGCAAGCGCTCAAAGCGGGTATATTCGTATCTGCCTTGTAAGTTTTTACTTACAATCCTAATCCTATCCGATTATTTTTGCTTTCAATGGCCATAACTCTGCTAAAATGCATATGATTTTAAGCATGGTTTGACATCTATATTAATAATTAATAATACGCTCAAAAACCTCTTTAGGGATGGAACAAAACTTTCCACATATCAAGTTAGTTTTCTCTTATTGACAATAAATAATTCATAATAAATTCTCATTCCTTCAGAAACATACTAAACAGGGTATCTTCCAGCCGAGCATTGATCAGTCGCTTTTCTGCTTGTTGTTTTATGCTTTGTTTGTTTCTCTTGTTGGCTGTCAGAAATGTTATTATTTGTGGATCATTATGTGTCATGGGGCGTTCTGTGTGTTCCTTCCGTTCCGTTCCGTTTCGCGTCGCATAAATATTTACACAAATATACATGTATGTATATATAAATATTGTTGTACGAATATTTGAAGTTAATTTTAATGCTTTTATCAAATAAATATTGTATTTTTCTCTTAAACAGATCAAAAATGGGTTAAAAGGGTTTACTGAACATCTGCCAAAGTATGAAGCAGGCAAAAGCATGCATTTTCGATAAGATAGTATATATATTCGTGATCAGCATCAACAGTTGTCAATCTTAATCTAAATATTTACAATTTGGAATACAAATTTATAAATTCTATTAGCAGATAAAGTTTATTTCATTTATTGACAACTGCTTTAGTCTCTGAGATATCGATTTAAATCGATATAGAGCCATAATTTAAAATATATGTCATTCTAATTAAGTATAACTATTCCTATCTGTAACTATTTGATTAAGTTCAGCTAAGATATACGAAGGAAAACCGTATTTTTATATCTAGAAAATTATCCAGAAATAAGCGCAAATATTTTCTTTTTAAAGATTTGGGTTTAGGGTAGCTGCCAGTCGAGCACACTCGGCTAATGCAATCGCACTGATTTTTTATTTTTTATCATGCTGATGACGTAACATCCGCCGTTTGTGCCTTGATCTATTTAAAATTAATTTGATTTAAAATAACCCCATTTTTGTCGCTCGCAGACTGACTTCTTCTGTCTGCTCGTCTGTCATCTGTCTGTCTTTTGATTTCATTAACTGCCGTCAAAATCATCGGAAATCAATTAAACATTATTTATATGCGCATTAAGGATTTGGTTCTTGTTGTTTTTGTTGTTGTTGTTGTCATATTGTTCGCTGGTTGACCACAAATTGCATATTTTCAATTAGATTTTGAGCTGGCGGCAAATTGTTAGGGAAATGGCCACAAATGCATTCTGTCTATATATTATTGTAGTTGATAATTACGCGGCAGCCGCAAATCGATCGAACAATCGACAAATGCGATTTGCAGTGTCATCGTTTTAATTGATTTAATTATGTCCTCGCATATTATTTTATAGCTTCTCATCACACCCCACAAATTAAGTCGTTAAAGTGAATGTATTTTTGCATCTTTATTGTCTCCTAAAAACTGATTACAAATATCCAAATATTTGAGTTGCTTTTATCGAATTTTCTCTGTGATACAAATAATTGTGAATTATGAGATAATTATGAAAATTGGGAAACAGAAGATTCTGAAACAAAAATCAAAGCAGATTAAAATTGTATGGGAAATATGAATATATTATTAAATATGACTCCAGGTCAAGTATCTTTTCAATTTTATTTTGTGTTTCTCTTTCTGTCTCCATCTCTCTGATTTTTTTTCAATACCCTTTAAAGTTGTCAAGGCTTGGGAAATATCTAAAATCTATTACCATATAAAAATTGTTTAGGCTTTAAATTAGCTGTGCTCTTCTGCACATGTATAAAATTAATACTCGGGCATTATGTAAACTGACAAAAACAACAAGCGTAACATTGTCGGTTAACCGCACAGGACAACATTTTGTTGGCCATGTTCATGTTGGCCCAAAACAACAGGCAACAACAACAACAACAAAAACATGTTGTGCGAGTAATAAACAGAGCCACAAATGCGTTTCGAGGGCGAACACGGTTAATATAAATATAGATAGAGAGAGAGAGAGGAATAGAGAGAGCGAGAAACAGAGGGAGAGAGAGAGATAGAAAAAGAGGGAGAGAGAGATAGATAAAGTGATAGTTACTTATAGTTTTTGGGTCTGTGAAGCCTACAAACGCTTGCCAGACTTTCAAACGGGGGCAGAACAAGGCCAAATGTTGCAAAGGGGGACTGCAAAACACACTAAAAAAAAGGCGAACCGCTTAAAAACTTTTCTGCCTGAGAGAAAGAGAGAGAGATAAAGAAAGTGAGAGAGATTGGTTGTGTTGCAGGGCTTAATTAAAAATTGAAACACGTCGCCTCGAAATCCAACGGAAAAGCAACCGAAACCGAATCCGAAAAACGCTGTCAATGCCACTTTTAGCTTGCGCTTCTTGCGCATCTACTTTTGCGGCCCAAAGCTAATTTGCCGCCAAAGAACAACAACAACAACAATAAAACAACAACAAATAGCAATAAAAAAGCGAAAAGAAAATTTTGGCGAGTGTCAAAGTGCATGGGAAATGCATTTGCGGAAGATTAATTGCATAAATTTCGACGTCGCTTTTTGAAGTGAGTGCGCACAAATTTCTCAGAGAGAGAGAGAGAGAGACACAGAGGGAGAGTCAAAGAGACAGATAGAGAGAGAGAAAGAGATGCAAAAAGTCATTAAATGTAGCTGCTGCATCTTTATGCACAACTTAGAAACGCGACTGGGCAGAAAGGATGAGGTGCATTGAGGTGTGGGTTAGTGGAGAGAATGTGGGCAGGCGGGGGATAGTGCTTGTGTTCTGTCATAATTTGATGCCTAACTGTGTCAGGCTGCCTGGCTGGCTGCTGGTCGGCACCAGCTTTTAGTTGCAACCTGCAAGAGGTGCTCATGCATAAAGCATTTTGGCGCACCTGAAAAGTATGCTATGAAAATGTAACTCAGACCTGTTGCCACACACACACACACACAAACACACACACAAACACACACACCCAGGCACACCCAGAGGCAGTTGTCTGGTTTTTGGGGCAAGCGCCTTAGATCAGCTGCCATTTCATTAAAATGCACGCAATGCCAGCCAGTTTTTCATATTGCAACACTCTTTTTTCGCCCACTTTTCGCCCACTTCTTTCATTGCATTTCTCGCTACATTTTTGGACGCGCCTCTTTTTGTGCAACTTTAATTTAGCGTTATGCAACATTTTTATGCACCATCATTTTGGAATGCTTTCAGTTAAATGATGTATATTTTTTTAATTCTTATCTCATTTTTGTGTGCCACTTTTTAATTGCATTTAAATCTGCACTTAAAGCTCAACTCATAATCAATCAGCAATATTGACTTGCTGTGCAAATTAATTGACATCAATTAAAATGATAAATAAACAAAACTATATTCTCTTATTTATCGTTATTTTTTTTTTTGCTTTTGCGGCTCATAATTGATTTCTTGTGTTAAAATTGCCATTAAAATATCCACTTTTTTATTATAGCTCCTCGGTTATTGTGTTCGACTTTTATTCATGAGTTACAATAAAATTAAATGTATTGCATAAATAAACTGATATTTTATTGATTTTGCATGTTTATTGTGTGTGCTAAAATTGCGATAATAAGCTGAAGAGAAGGATTTTTAGTTAATCGACTTTAACATCTTATTAACACAAATTAATTGGCTTCCATCGAACAACAAAAATAAGTAGCCTTTAACCACTCCACTTTCCACAGTGTAAGATCTAAAATCAAATTAGATCCCATTATGACGATCTTCACCGCTATATGTTCTACAGCCTAGCTAAAATCTAAGATGAGCACAACATAATTCCCATTATGTTTAAGCTTTTAACCCACTTTAGCTAAGCTTAAAGATTAATACAACATTATGCCCACTATGACAAGCTTTACAGGGTAAACCTAAGATGAGTAACACATAAATCCCACTATGATAATCTTTTTACCCATTTGCTTCAAATTTTTAACAACACAATGGCAGTAACCACAAAACAGAGAAAATATTTTGTTGCCCCATAACCCAAATACGTAACTAAATGGTAAATAATTCTGTCAAAACAAATCAATTTGCACAAACAAAAAAAAATAAATAAAAGTGAAAAATTCCCAGCATAATCGAATGTGCACAAATCAAAGCAGAAAGAGGAGAACTGAAAACAAATACAGAAAAATACCAAATACCTCACTCACACACACACACATATTTAAGCTTTGATGAGAACTTAGTAGTTTTCGTTTGTTGTTATTGCTTTTTGAGCTGTGAAGCTTTTGGCCTGCACTAGCATAAATAGCTGTAAAATATTACCGTATAGTGTATGAAAACAAAAATGTGAAAAAAAATGTGACAGCACACAACAACGGTTGTTTTTGTTGCAGCTGCTGCTGCGGCTGTGGTTGCATTTATTTTGAGTGGATTTATTTATTTGCAGCGCTACGAAAAACAAAGCAAATCAACTAAAAAATGCTTGCAATAAAAACGAATGAGCATAAAAATATCCCCCAGAAGCACGTGCATTGTTTCACACACACATGCAAATGTGAACAGTGTTCCAGGTGTGGAAAAATGCATATAATCTGCTTCTTGTTCTTCTTCTATCTAGTCAATGCTTTTTGTTCAACAGCAGCAGCTACACATGTATAGGTGTGTATATGTCTGTGAGAGGATTAGGTGGAGGACATTCCCCGCTATGCTGTTGCTTCGTTGATGTTTGTCTGCATGTCTGCGTCTCTGTTTGGCAAATGCCAACTTTATTAGTAAATTTTGCAACGTGCATGTGTGTGTATATGTGTATCGTTAATGCTTTGCATGCAAGTCAATAGATGACAGGCCGAAATCAAAGCTCATTGCTGATTTACCTTTGCATCTGTCTGTGTTGTTATTTTTTTTCTTTCTTGTTTTTGGCAAGTTTGTGTGTAATATGCACATATATACATGATTTTTATTATTCCCACATTCTATTTTTGCTCAATGAAACGCAAAGTGTGTGTGTCTGTGCGTGTGTTCAGGTGCGGGAGAGCAGCCAAAGAGAGAGAGCGAGAGAGAACTGTGAACGCTGTAAATTGCCAGCGCCTGTGCAGAGCTGCAGAGCTGTGTCAGCTGTGAGTGGAATTTCCCTTTATTTTTGCTGTTACTAACATTTACAGTGGTACGCAACGTAATTGTTAATGCCGGAAATGTAGGGTCTTATTTTATGTTGTTAAATTTTCAATTATGAAATTTAGTTTTATGTGTTTAGCATATTTACTTGTTGTATTTACTGCTAGAATGTAAGTTTATAATATTTTCAGTTAACTAGGCATCTATAATTGATTATTGAACATTTATTCACTAAATTACTTTATGTAACCCCATTTTTAATGGCTTCATTAGCTAACAATTGCTTGGACATTATATAAACAAAGCACACAAGCAATGCAAACATTAAAAACATTAGCACATCATAAGCATAAATTTAACTGTGGCCATAAAAAAGAACGAAAATCTCCCTAAACTAAATGGACATGCCATTTAAGCACAATAAAAGCCCCCAAAGGGCACAAGCCTGCGTCGAGTGTGGGAAGGGGTTGGGTAGGTTTGGGGCTGCCAACCTATCTTAAGACAAATAGGAAATTGTCGTTGATAATTGACCACAGTTGTGGAAGCAAGGGAGACGTGGCTTGCGCCGTTTTGCGTGGTCGTCATTCAAAGTAAATGGACAATTATTATTAACTGCAATAAATTTTACGCACGCATAATTTACATACAAAGGCACGCGAGCGTGATGTATAGGAGAGAGGTGGAGGTGGAGGAGGGGGAGGGGAGATAGGGGGAAATTATGGGCATAATACACATCACGTACAAATCGTTTAAGTGCAACACATAATTGTTGAAGGACCGTTTTCGGCTAGAATAATTGTGTGTGCTCTGCGTGTGTGTGTGTTATTTGTGTATGCTTAGGAGAGTGTGTAAGTGTGTGTGTGTCAATAGCAATTATGCTCAAGGGCTGAAAGGCGGAAATAGCCACACTGCGAGAAATCAAAGGCAATCTATTAAATCAATATCGAGTGAAATCCAAAAAATGTATATGAAAATGATTTTCACACTGTTTTAGAAAAATCACCTATTATTGCAGCAGATCTTGGAAATCTTTCAGAGTATTTCATTATCTTATGTGAATTGAAGTAAAACTATATTAAATTCTACTTAGTTTCATTTTTAACTACTTTTAATTAGCTGATCAGTCATAACTATACTCAATATCCACTAATTTCGCTTAGTGTCGATTAGTTTTGGTAACGCATTTAGTTAATGGCAGAAAGAGATAGGGAGAGAGACACAGTTTATTTGTTTTTTGCGCCTGGGCACGAAAACTTTTACCTTGACAAGTTTTACTTAAGCTGCCAGAAACAATGTGCAAAGAATTGAAAAGTAATTTCAACTAAGAAGAATATTTCACAGTGTGTGTGTGTGTGTACACCCATGCTGCAAATCGATGTGGCCCAGTCATGTTTTATGTTGTAGTTTGTTGTTGTGGTTGTTGTTGTTGTTATTATTGTTTAGTTCATTAGCGCATTCTTTAATTGAATTGTAGCAATTAAAGTGCTTCAATTGATTTTAATCGGAAATTGTTCCCATTGTTAGCAGCAGCTGTTCGGTACAGTTTGCATTAGAGCAGAGTAGTCGACGCTTCTGCCATTTACCGTTAATTGCATGACAGGCGCTCTGCTTCATTAACGCTGTCTTTCAAATTTCGAAAAGGAAATGTGCAATAATTTGCCTTAGGCCTTGAGGTCAACAGCAGCAGCGCCAACAACAACTATATCACACACACACACAAATAACTTTAGCTAAAGCTCAACAGGCTGCTTTTTTGTTTTGTTACGCACACAAGCAAACAAATTTCCCCAAACACACAGAGAACACAAAAGTACCAAGCGCTCTGCCTTGGTCGCGCTCTCCCTCTCTCTCTTTCTCTTCGGCTGTATAAGTTCTTATGCTGCTTTTCTGTTCTATGCCTTCCGCAACATGCGCTCCAAAGCAACCATTCAGTCCGCAACGAACTTTGCACGCAGACGGTTGAGTTTTTGTCCGCATTATTTTCCCAATCAACTTTTAGCTCTTAGCGCGTGAATATTAAAAAGAAAGAAAATAAAAGGGACTCCAAAAATAAAAGCACGCGCGCGTCTTTCACATGTGTGCAAGTGCGCGAGTGTGCGTGTGTGTGCGTATGTGTGTGCGTGAGTGTGTGCATTTATTTTTAAGCAGCGGCTAATCTAAAAGGTGTAAGCGAAAGTAAATAATCCAAATCAAAATCCAAATCGAAATCGAAATCTATAAATAAAACAGGCCGGCTGCAGTTGACAAAGAATTAAACGAATAACGGATTAACGAAAGCAAAATGAAAGCGAAACTCACAAATCAAAAACAACAAAAACATATACCGCTGCTGGCAGCGACGCTTGCTGCGTTGCTGCTAACGGTAAATGTAGTCGCAGCCGCAGCTGATAGCAATTATGGCGCCTCATTCATATCAAATCCAGCTATATATGCATATACCGTTGCCAACCAGCAGCAGCAACAACAACAACAACAATCGGAAAACTATATAAATTTTGATACTGCTGCAAATGTGAATGGCAATTCGAACGTGCCCAGTGCGAATGGCAATTATCGCAATTTTTATTACACGGCCACAAAAATAGATCAAGCCACGCCCACCGCAAATACCTCGCCTGCAGCAGCAGCAGCGGCTGTTGCATCGGCTCCAGTGGCTGCCACACAGCCAGCACCGTTAACCGGCTGCACTTTGGACCGCTTGGCCGTCTACAAGGTCATCCTGCACACCTATTGGACGAGGGAACTGTTTCCCAAGCATTATCCCGACTGGCGACCAACTGCCCAATGGACCAAGACCTTAGGTGAGCAGGGGGGGAGATATGTTATGGAAGAGGGAAGTAAAGTTTTTGAGTGGCAAGTTTTTTGGCAATTATAGCAGCAATTTATGGTACATGTTTACATATGTGTTGGTTTATTTTAATGGAATATCCATATATTAAATATGTTAATATCTAGAACTATATTATTTTTGGTATTATGATAAAGTTTTGTTTTTCTATTGTGCTTTTATTATATACTCAGACTTGCCCAAAATAAATTTAACCTTTGGAAATTTGAATAACCACTGAAAATCGTTTGAATTTCCAATTGACATGTTTGATATTTTAATATACACAACATATTACTTTTGATGTTTATTTATTAATTTTTGTAATTATAATTTTGCTTGCAAATAAAATAAATTTAATTTTGTCATCAAATTTTACTTCCTCATATCCCATTGCTTAAACAAATTATTTATGTAATATTTAATACAATAGAATATTAAGCCTCAGGCGTATTTAGTGAGTAAATTATATGAAAAAAATACCCATAAATTGCTTTAGATACTTTCCGTTTTCTTTACTTTATTTGTTATCACAAAATAGTTTAATCAAAACAAGCTGCTACCTAAAATGAAATTCAAACCTAGATTCGACTTAAGGAGCACATGTTTTTCCGGCCAAAAACGTTGATGATAAAATCTTATAAAATTTGTGCCAGCTCAGCAACAAACAACAACAAATAACAAACAATAACAAAGCCGAAAAACGTAAAGACTAATTTGTCACAATGCTCGCAACTTGGCAGACATATAAAAATAAATCGAAAAGCAATTTCGCAGCAAGTTAAGATAGATTCCTTATTTCATTCGCAGATGTTGTTGTTATTGTTGTTGTTGCTATTGTTGGGTTAAATATATATATAGAGAGGCCGTGCCAAAATAGATGAGATACAGATATAAACACAGATAGGAGATATATATTTTGGTTCAAAAAAGGATGTGGCTGGAGTGGGAGTTGTAGTCGGACGAATCTTTGGCCGCATTGGCATGTCGCTTGTCTTATCATGTTCTTGCAGATTTAGCTGTCAATTTATAGCACACATCTAGAGCAATATAGAGAGCGAGAGAGATGGAGAGTTGAAGCGAGAGTAGACAAGTAAATCTGACAGCCAAACAAGCGTTGCCTACTTACAAGCACACACAGCGGATACACACACACACTCATCAGACACACACACACACATACACTCGGAGAAAACACAGACTGCCATAAAAAAGGATAAGGCCAGCGCCTAAGAAATGCGATTTGTACGTGCTTATGCGCTATATGCTCGTCTCAGCGAACGCAAGAAATAACGGAATTGAAGTAACACACACAGGAACATTTGCTGCTGAGGTGTGACGAAATGTGTATACTCTTGTTGAGCTTTGAATTTTCATAATTCACACGTTAGTAAATAAAAAGGATCCATTATTAGTTTTGTTTTATTTTTTATAAAAAAAATTGAAAATTCGTTGAAAAAATTAATTTGATGAATCCAGTGGAATATTTATATAATTTATATATCTTTATGTTAAAATTCTATCTTCACTTTTCCAACATAAACAATCATAGTATACAAATCAAGCAAGTATACAAATCTTAAATTGATTACCTTTAAAAACCAAAAAATATTTCGCAAAGAAGAAGTTTAAATCGTAAAACGATTTGTAAATAATTTGTAAAGTCAACGACAACTCTTTTACCACAAGCCTCGCCAGGGTATCAAAAAGGCGACAATAAGAAATTGGCTAAAGTTTGATGCTGCCGCCATCAGCTGTTGTTTTTGGCACTCTCTCTCCGCCTCTTCTCATGCTCCTCCACTTCTCCATCTTCTTGTTGTTGTTGTTGCGGCGCTCTGTTAACTTTTTGATGTTATGATTTCTTTTTGCTGCTGTTGCTTTGCGCTTCGAAGAGTTTTTCAAGATATATTTTAGCGACGGCTGCTTATTTATTATATTGTTTGTTATACCAGCTGAACAGTGGATTATAATCTGCGCACAAGACACTCTCATACTAACACAAACACACAAATATTGTAGCTATATAAATTATGAGATAATTTACAAACTGCCCCAAGCTTGTTTAACCACAGATATATATATATATATCCACCTCTCACTTTAAAATGTATTCCAATTAAACGCAGTCTACTTAACTGAGTAGTTTTATGAATGCATTTTGTTGTTCGTCTCTTTGCGGTCTATTTTTGTTCAGAGAGATAGATGCTCTGAATTCACTTTGGTGGCTTGTTTATTATGGCGACGTGGTAATTTATAGTATTTGCCACTGGAACACATTGCGTATTCGTGATTTATATGCATCTCTTGTCAGAGTGCTGCGAGTATCCACAGATTTACCGCCTCTAGTCTATCGCTCTATATATTTACTGATAAAATACGTAGTTTATACTATATCGTGTTCGCAATGCTTGCAAACAATTCTGGCCATAAATTTGAGTGCCTAATTTAAAATTTAAGTGCCTTCGATTTCGATTTGTGAATTGCTGTAAAATAAACTTTTTATTTTTATTTTACTCAATTCTTTATTGCGCTGCTAGGGTAAATAAATTTTGATATAAAATACAGTAAAAATTTATAAATAAATCAAATACTTAAAACTTAAGCATCTCAAACAAGAAGATGCCAGCAATATTGTAGAAATAATAGTTTTTACGATTTCTAGCACAAAATCTTGAAATGTTTTCACATTTCATATTTGCTTCTCAAGTGCATACTATTTGTCAATAAATAAAAATGTGTATATATACGTAGAGCGTGAAAAGTATAAAAGCATGTCGCAATGAAAAATATGTACATGCTTTGCAACTGTTTTCCTGCACATAAAATATTTAGAGAAAATGATTTTTTTTGCCACTTGAAACTGAACTCATCTTGAATCGAACTCAATTCAACTCACTCGTGGCACAGCAGCAGCAACGTTTAGTTAAGCCAACGGCAACTTAAACGAATAGTGGCATTAAAGCGCTGGCAAAATCAAGTAAGAATGCTCTAGCCGAGAGTGCTCGACTGGGACATAACCTTAGCTGAACGGTCAACTACAGAAGTCTATATGAAAATTCATTATACTTAATAAAATCTGTGTTTCATTAAGATTGAAATGAGGTAATGGGTATATTCTACATCAATTAGTATAACATAAGAATAGTAGGAAGTGACTAGATCTATAGATACATATATATATAAATATATATTAAAATCATTATCATAGCCGATTCCTTCTGTTACATACTTACTCCAAACTACATCATACCCTCTGTACACATTTCTACTGGAATCGGGCATAAAAACTGAATCGAGTAGCTCAATGCTGCATTTGTGACTGCAGTAGAATCGCCGACGGAGTTAGTGGGGCAGTGGCAAAGGCAGTGGCAGCTTCCTGCCTGTCATATCCTGTTTATATATAAATTTCAGTGGCTCTGCTCGTTGCTCAGCATCCGTTACATTCGAACTGGCTCGCAATGAGGACTAGCAGACCTACAAACTATCCCGACTGCATTTTTGTTTCTGTTTTTTTTTTTATTATTTTTTTTAGCGTGGGCGTCGACAAATTTATTATGAATGTTGAAAAACAAGCAGCGACTGCAAATGCATTTCTTGTGTGCTCCCTGCGCCAAGTTAAGGTGCCCAAGTCAGCAGGCTCCATCCCCGCCGAGGCCTCTTCCTCTTTTCATTCGCGTGGAATTGTTAAATTTCATTTGGCGGCATCGTTGTTTGCCCTGGCGACTATTGTCGCCAATTTCGGGCCAAAGTTGCTGCTTGTTTTTGTCGCAAATTAAAAGCGAAATAAAGTTTTTGCTTTTGCCACTGGAACCAACGAGCGGCCGATCACGATCTCGATCCCGTTACACGCGACACATTGCGGCAGTTGCAAAATGCCAGCTGACATATTTTTCGATACCCAGCACAATATTCTAGAAGTGGCAGTTTATTTTAGACAGTAATAGAAAAATTAGATAGGTACTTTCATAGATATCTGTTTTTTTTTATTTATATATATTCTTTTTATTCCTACTCCAATACATATCGAATCGTCTTCGGGAAGAGATTCACAGCGTTCATTTAGTCAGTGGAGTTTAAATTTCTTATGTAACTCCAAAATGCATTTTAAATAATGCAGAACTGCGGGAACGCCAGCGAATGATATTAAAAGAATATTGATATAGAATCGATTAACAGTGAAGTCTTTGATTTAACAAATCAGCCCATAAAATTAACAATTTAAATAATTATTAAATCTTTATATAAAAAATATGTTCAGATAACACCAATAAATATTTTTACTTTTGCCTTTGGTGTATTTACACAAGCTATTTCAAAGCTATCCAATTGTTGTTCAAATAACTTTTTCCTTTTACAAAGGGTATCTCACAGATGTTCAAGCATTCCAATTACCAATCCTTGCACTCTTTCACGCTATCACAGTTGTATTTGTTATGCTTTGGGTTTATTTGCTTTTAGTGCTGGATAGTTTTGAGCAACGGGGGCATTCAACACTTTTTGTTTAGCTTTTTGCGCGCAACTTTTGGTTGAACATAAATTTTTGCAGGTTTTATTGCAATGGCCACGCTCTTTTAGAGTTTATTTTTCTTTCTTTATTTTATTTTGCTTTTATTTCTGCTTCTATATTTTTACAATTCTCAAGCGCTTTCGACAGGATATGCCAGACCTTGACAGTATGCAGCGTGGCAAATCCTCGACTGCAAATGAAATGTTTCCCAGTTGCAATTCGCAGCAGAGACGTGACCCAAACTCAGAATAAAAAAACTTTGATTTCAAATCAATGAAAGATGCAATTGGGTTTTATTATTTTGGATATCTGTGAGTGGAGTTTAGAGGGGTGGAGGGGGGGGGGGGGTTGTTGCAAGTTGCAAATTATTAGCGGCCTCAAAATAAACAGTGCTAGAATAACAATAATAGCCAGCCACTGCTGCAGCTACTGCTGTTGCTTCTGTTGTTAGGTAAACACAAATGTGCTAAGTGCCCGCAATCTATACAATTGTCATGCAGTTGACCAACATATACACATCAGCCTTCGCCCCTACAACAACTGCCACACTTAGTTGCTGCTACGGCAACGTTAATTGCCTGCGTGGTCCGGCAATTATCATTGTTTGAGTTGTGCGTGCTGCTCTTCTAGTTGCCTGCTTGCCTCTTATTTGGTGTTAAATACTGTGCCTCTGGCAATTTTCACGCCTCGTGTTTTATTGTTTTAACCAGCCCCAAGCTCTGCTCTCCAAGTAAAATGCCATGAAAAAAAAAATGTTGTTTGGGTTGCTTGCTTTTGGCAAATTAGTTATATAAAGCTTTTTGCACAAATGTGTGCTGTATAAATATAACATGTGCCCGCCTAATTCTAGCTGAGTGTGTGTGTGCGAGTGTGTGTTCTATTTTATGCACCCCAGAAGACACTCGCACACACACACTCACACACACATAGAGAGAACCAGTAGAGCTTAGTTCTCGCCTGTCTTTTCCTGTCCTGTTTCATGTCATTGCACCTTTGATTTTATACACTGCACGTCGAGGTACGAGTATATGGGTTATTGTATATTGCTACCTGATCAGCTTTACACAGTTATGGCTTTCCTAAGGTGTTGATATTAAATATATTTTCACCTCTTCCCCTGCAGCCTCAACACCCGATTTCAGCTAGTAATAGCGTATTACTAAGTCGCTTATTCTCCTATGATTCTCTACTTTTGCTTGCTAGGCAAAAAGTTTCGTAGCGCTGATGCTCTTGTAACAAACTTTAAATGTTTGCAATTTTTTACACGCACTCAACGAGCGCAAAGGACAAAAAAGAAAAACCACTCAGGAAAAAGAAAAACTCGACCAAAAAAGTGATGCAGACAAAGAGATGAAATCATAAGGCGCTTGTCTGGCTCTGATCAAACTGGGGAAACTACAATAGAATATTATTTATGTGCATGTGTGTGTATGGGGTGTGTCTGTATGTGTGTGAGTGTGAGTGTGTATATTTCTTGAGTAACAGCTGTAATGCTCTTTCCTTATGCAGTCTACATTTGCAGATAGTTAGTCCTTTTACATATATTTTGTGCTTTCTGTTAAATATAGTTTTTCATTATTTTAAATTGCTTAGAAACGTATATTTTGCATAGTAAACATGTTTATTTATATTATTATTCATTACTATTTATATGATTATAATTTAATTATTGAAATAACAGCAAATATATAAAAGTCTGTCTCGGATCTTACCTTCTTGGGCACGTTAAACTCAAAGTCAATATGCAAATTATACATTATACGTATATATTAATAACTCTTTGAGCGTTGTTTCAACATATTTTCTTGGCTATTAACAAGAAAGTTCTTCAAGCTCTTAATAAAGTTGGAAAACTTGCTTACAAAAAAAAAACCGAAAAAAAAGAAGAGGAAAATGAAGCCACACTGACAATGAGAAATGTGAATTTATATCTTGGTGCTGATTACGTTGACTAACTGCAGATTGTCGGCATCTCAAGAGAGCTGTCGCTGAATGTGTGCGTTACAAACATCATTACAAATTCATAATACTCGTACACCCATAAATATATATAAATACATATATACGTATACCTGTATGTGTGTGTTTGTGTCTGCGTGTATGTGTGTGTTTGTGTAAGTGTGCGTGTGTTCTGTTCCCAAAAGGACGCACGAAGACAAAAAATCATGGCACAAACAACTTGTGGATGGGGTTCGCCGTTGGTGCGTCGCTCCTCCATTCGCTGCAGCATAAGTACATTAATAATAAATGCAAATTTTATGCTTTCGTTATTTTTCTTTTCTCTTTTCTTTGTTAAGGGTGTCGGTGCAGGGGATGTAGGGGGATTGGGTAGTCAGTTTTCCGGCAACTTGCAGGCTACTTAGTTTGCCCCAAAGTGTTATAATTAAAAGCAAGCGTTTCACATTGCGCCTCTGCGACTTTGATATGAGTTGGGCCCAGGTATTGGGCCAACAGCCAAGCCCCTTAAGACAACCACCAACCCACCCACGCCCACTTGCGGCCAGATACTGTTACGTCCCTGTAAGCTGAGCCGCGTTTTGCAATTTTTACTTGTCGTCGTGGTAAATCACAGCAGGCCAAGGCAAACAAATTTGTTGTATAACATTTTTTTGTGTGTTTTGATACTCTATCGGTGGGTGTTTTTGTTACTTAACTGGTTGTGCTTGTAATTGAGATGAAGAAAGCAGCTTTGCGCCTAAATGTTGTATATACATATATATATAAATCAGATTGCATTTACCGGTAAAGGATATCAATTGGTTTCAAAACTTGTTGGGTATACGATTTCATTCTTACTATAAGGAATAATAATATAGGTTCATATAACTGGTTCTTAGGAGAATATTGAGTGTTGGTTCCATTTCGAAATGTAAAGGGCTTAAGCTGTGGTTCCGATTTCAGTTTAATAAAATCGATGTAAAGTATTGTTTCAGATTTAGAACAATAGCTATGCAAATATTTGAATGTGCCTCAACTGCCATAGTTCGATCAAAATAGAGATTTATGAAACAGTAACTAAGACTGGAATAGTATATTTTATATTTAGTTTTCATCAGTCTTTCTTTCAATCGTTCGATCAAATGAATATTATATTATTTATTTATTTATCATCTGTCGCAGCTCCTTGCAAGAGTATTCAAATCTTCGCAGACAACTATGAAAACATGTCTTCTGTTCTTCTTCATGTTGTACATTTTGTTGTCCTTTTTATGCGTGCTTCTTCTTTGCTATTTTGAGCATTTACTTGCATGAATAAATTTTTTTGTTCTCATTCTTCTTGTTCTGCTACTTGGACTACTGGTTGGGGCTGCATGTCTTTTATGTCTACACATTTTGTGCTATGTCAAATTCATGTCATTATTCATTCATACATGATTAGGCAACCGAAGACGAACACGAAACACAAAAACAGCAACAACAATAATAACAACAACAACAACACAAAACAGACAACAGACAACGTACAGGTTTTGAATTACACGCTGCCAAGGAGCGTTGGACCCGAGGGGGTTGCCAACTCACAGCAAAAAAAAAAAGGAAAAGAGAAAAAACCACTGATGGATAGTCAGTGGGCCAGTTTATTGTGCAGTTAGAGGTAATAGGGGAGGGGTAGGAGAGGGCGGCACGGGGTAGACGACAGGCGTGGCAGCACTGCCAAATGGAAATTAATGAATGAAATTTGATATACTGTCAGTCGTTGCTACTGCTCCTGCCAAGGGTTACCAGCCTCATCAGCATATAATTTAATTTATGCGCACGTGCTGCAGATACGCCAAAAATTTCCCGGCTTTATTTTTAATACCAAATATATGGCCACGGCTTAAACCAATTTTAATTTGTCATTTATTTTACAATATTATAATTTTTTATTTTCTTTTTCAATTACAATAATAATTCGCTGATTTAACAACTCGTGCTTGAGGGGTTAACCAACAAAAAATAAGAAGAAAAAAACGGGTAACCGCAAAACTTGTTTTATTTTTAACCCTTATCCAAATTGACATAAATTAGCTGCGCTAATTGCAAATTAAATTACGCAATTTTGTTTTTATATCAGAAGCAGCAGCAGTAAAAACAAAATGTTTGTAATGTGATTACATTATCTACATGATTTCAATTTAATCACACATCAAATGTGCATTCAATTTGCTCATTTCGCATATTTAATTTTCAGTACAGAATGTGGCTCAACAAAACATTTGTATAATTTTAAAGATATTATGTGGGATTTCTAAATGGATTTTTAAATTGATTTGCATTTCATACAATTATACGAAAATATTGTGAAATGTTAAAAAAACGTTGAAATGTAACTTTAATAATTTAATACCACAAGTAGCGTAAAGTCATTTTGTTAAAAAAAATATTGTTATATTGTTGTGTTTGCAACTTAATATGCCAAAATAACCATGGCATAAAATGTTGTTTGCTAATTTTACCTGGCAATATATTCATAAATTGAACAACATTTTAAATACAGACAATATTGAAATAAAAGTAAATTAAAGGAGGAGGTCGGTTGGGCAATGAATGACTAACAGATACTCTTTGAATAAGAGACAATGAAAGGTTTTGAATATAAAGATAGAGATACATATGATGATATTAATACACATTTTTATACTGTACAAATACAGATGGTTTTACAGATATTCATACAGATGTTAATACAGACTTAGATTAAGATACTGACACAGAATCTGATACAGATATAGATACAGATATAGATACAGATATAGATACAGATATAGACAGCTATACATATATTCTTGGAGATATTCAAACTGATATAGGTACAAATATTCATACAGAATAGACATATGTCTGCCTAAAGATGTTCATATCATATATTGTGTTTTGTATAAAGAGAGTGGGTTATTCACTCAAGCCTGACTGTCAGTACAACCACATTTTTTAAGTATTGGCGCATTTATTTTATTACAGTGTGCATAAAAATCGTGACATTTTAATTGGAATATTTATGACAGCAAATGAAAAAAATATGTATGTCAGCTGATGTTTAAAAGTTGCACACTTTTTTCCGATGCTGATTTAAATGTAATATTTACGAAGTTGACAATGTTATTGTGTTATGGTTATTAATTGTCTAGTGGATGTATATATAATAGATTGTTATAGTTTGTATAGTTTTCGGCCAGCATTTGTGGTTTCAAAAGAATGCAAAAGTCCATTTAAAATCGAAATCAATTTGATTGGAAAAACAGATACACTAATTATGTGTCACACATAAATCAAGCGCTGCAAATCGGCCCATTAATAATGCATTTGCATTATACCCGCAGTCAAATACCGAGAAAACCCTTTTTCGAGTTATTTATGACATTGCCACCCAATCCACCTCCTGCAAAGTTGCAGCCACAGAAAAATGCCCGAGCAAAAACATCACAAATTTGTGGCTAAAATCTTTGAGTTGGCTTTCTGAGTTGTGTTTGGGGCCAAAAAGTTACAGTTGCTGCTAATGGCAGCCTAATTATGCTGACCACAACGAACGAGTGGTTGCCCAAAATATAGAACCCTTTCCAGCACTTTTCTCTCTTCCTCTCACTCTCTCTCTCTTTCTCTCTTTCTTTCTCTCTCTCCCTCTCTCTTTCTTTCTGTCTATCTCTCGGCTATAAATTTTTGCTCATTGCTTTTACGCTGGCAACTTTAAGATGCGCACACCTTTGGGGAACTTCATAAATCTTTGCCAGGTGGGTGCGTTATGCGTGTGTGTGTGAGAGGGTGTGTGGGAGTGTGGGCGTGATTCTCACCCTAAGACAACCCCTGCAATCCCAGATCCACAACCACCCAACACCAATCCACACATTAAGAGGCAGACAGGGCGCAGACAATATGCGTGTGGCAAACGCACAAAACTTTGTCTGTCTGCGTAAAATTCGCTCTGATTGTGTGGGTGCGAGCTTAAATGTGTGTGTGGGCGGGTGTGTGTATGTTTGGGTGGGTGTACGAATGCCTCGTCTATTTGTCGCATCGTCTCACAGTCTGTTGTGTCTGGCATTTTCGGATGCGCCCTACGGCTTGCCCTCTATGAGAAATGTCTACAAATTATACCACACACAGTTGCCGGTTATTGAGAGCCTTAATAAGGGGCATTGGCTAAGTAGGTATTACAACTTTTGATTCAAGTTGGGATAAAGACCAATAAATATGTTGAGAACTGGCATTTATCTGACTGCTTCTCAGTTTTACAGTTTTAGACTCTATCACAGTTTCAGCCATGCTTTGTTTTATTTGTACTCATATTATTATTGTTCTCGCAAATTGATTTTAAAAAACAAAATTGAATTGAGGTTGCTGCTTGACATTTAAATGTATTTGATGTATTCAAATGTATTTGAATAGATTTAAATGTCAAGCATTTCTTCTCATTCATCTTCCTCATTTCTCCGTTATGAACATTTTTTTTTCCACAATCTTAAATATATTTGCCAATACACTTCAATAATGTTATAAAGCAAACAAATTTCTAAATATTTCCTTATCTATCTGTTTATTTTTTTGTGTTGCATACCCCAACATTAATTTGTAACATTTTTATAACATTTTTTGCTACGAAAAAGACAAACATATATATAATAAGTATATATAGATGTTGGTTATGATGGGGCACGCGTGTCTTTGTCTCCTTATCGCAGCGAATGCGACAATTTAACACAATAATTAAGGAAGCAAAGGAGCGGCAGAGAGGAGAAGAGCAGAGCAGAGCGGAACGGAACAAAAGACCCCAAAGTCTTCAAGTATTAAATATGATATTTATATATCAAGTATTGGAAAGATACTCCAACGTCACAGCAGCTACGTGACATGTCTGAATAAATTTGTTGTCGTTGTTCTCGTTGTCGTTGGCTCGGGGCAATGACGGAGAAGGCGGCGCCTCGCTTCGCATCGCATCGCATCAAATTTGAGTGGTTGCAATGAAGCAATAAAACATAAATTCATTTAATTAAGCAATTTTATGTGGCAAGACAAAAGCGTAGAAATAAAAATAAAACTTAACAAGCTGCGAGCATAGCGAAAGCAACAGCAAAGAAGTAAACGAAGAAGTAGAAGAATAAGCGTAGAAGTAGACAGAGAGGGGCTGGGCAGACAAAAATGGTAAAGTTTTTGATAGTGAGCAATTTCTACGCATTTGACCCAAGGGAGTGGCAATATTTTTGCCTCCAGTTCGTGGCAGGAGAAAATAACGAGTGAACGAACAAGTTAAAGTGCTCGACTCGATAGAGCTCGACTAGCAGATATCCTGGACTAGCTGTTGGCTGGTAGATATGGATATATTCTATATTCATTTTAATTTGTGTCCTTTCAATTGTATATTTTATTGCCATTGGTTATAGATTGTGACAAAACGAGTGCAAGTATCGATACAAATGAAAAAAACAGGAATAACAGAATTTATATTCTAAATTGGATGTCCCTAAGTTTTATAGTCCTGCAGACCAGCCTGTTAATACTCTTACAGGGGACTAGATTACTGATGCTTATCATAAATATATATATACCTTATGGGCTCGGCAAAACTTTCTGCTGCCTGTGCAGAACTTCAATATACCCTCTTTCCCATAACTAGGGGGTGTAGGGAGGGAGAAATATCTAAATACGGCAGCTCCTTGGAACATCAAAGCTCTGCGCACTGTGTGAAAATTATACAACTTTTCATTTTGATGGGTGGCCACGAAGCGAGACTCAATTTTTATGGTCAATCAGGCGTATAATAAGATAAAGTCATTGCAATCACACTGAATGATAGATATATATATATACATAGATAGATGAATGAGATAAGTTCAGATGCGATGATGGCGACTCAAATACCAAATTAACCGTTACAAGTGACCCAAGTGGGGCAGCAATCGGAAGTAATTGCAATGCATTTCAAATGAGCCGTAAGGTAAAAATCCATAAAGTCAGCTCGGCAGAGCGAGGGAGAGAGAGAGAGAGGGCTAAACAGAGAGGGGAAGGGAGAGGGAAAATGCCACTCAAGTGTTTTTAATGCGCTCAGCACAAACAACAAACAGCAAAAACCAGAAACAATAAACAAGAACGTGAAAGCAGTGCGCCAACTTCAAAGAAAACACCGAAATTAAATGAGATTTTATTTTTATTTTTCTTCTTTAAAACAAATATTACCCAACAATATTAAGTAGATACTTTTACGGCAGCTGCTTGTGAAGTGGTGACGCGCAAAAAACCCTTGAAGAGAATTAAATCAAATTTCTGCGGCAATTGCTAAACCAATTACAGTTTGGGGGTTTGTTTCGGAATTGGCAAATATGGCCAGATAAGGGTACAAAATGGAATACGCCCTTTGATATATAGCATAAATCTACAAAATCAAATAAGTTTTCGTTGCTTCATAAATATTTATCGAATGATTTTAAATCCTGTAGTGAACACATAAAAGGTCAAGTTGATCCTCAAAGTCGGGGGGAATTTTCATTATAAATCATTGCTTAATTCTTTTAGCCTTAGCCCCAACTTATCAAAGTCACTCTCGTTAAAAACTGATTGCCCCTGCAACATGTGATTAAGTTATTTTCGTCTATTAGCACAGCATCAATTTAAGGCACATTTTAAATGCGTTGAAAGTTTGGCCAATAAAAATCATATAAAAAAAAAGCCAAATACGAAAAGTAAAAGAACAACTTGAATGTGCAAGAAAATGCGCTAAAGCGTTCGAAAATATACTTTCCTTAGAGTGTTTGGGGGAGGGGTGGGGTTTGTAAAGTAAAACTTGGCTAAGCGTAAATAAAGCAAATAAACTTAACACAACCAGCGCCAAGCGCCCCTAAAAAGTCAAGTTGCCTAAGCTGATGTTGTTATTGTTGTTGTTGCTGTTGTTTTTTGGGGCTAAGAAACTTGTGCTCAAGTTTTTGGTTTTGAGACAGTTTAGAGTTTGCTTAGCAGCCAAACCAAAAACCATAGCATACAAAACGGGGCGTGTTTCTTGGGCACCACAACAGCAGCCAGGAGCAGCGGCAAAAGAAGACTAAGCAGTAGCGTCAGCAGCAGCAGCAGCGGCCGCAGCAGTCGTTGTTGTTGGTGGTGTGAATAATGTTGTTGTTATTTACGCCTCAATGCGTCACGCTCCCCGCCCTTTCTTAGCACTGCCGTCGCCGCAGTGGCAACAGCAGCAGCCCTACGCAGTAAGCCAGGCAGTGGTTGGAGAAGAAGAAATTGCAATTTCCACGCCCAGGTTTCGGGCACTTTCACTTTATGGCACCGCACAGCAACACCAACAAGCAACTCTGCACTTGAAAAAAAATAATTTGGTATATAATAATCAGAAAAATAACCAATTACAAAAAATACATTTCTTAAAAGCAGCTAATTTTGACTACTTGAGCACTTAAAATTTACCCAAGAAAAAAATAAAATGCTTTTTTTAGTACTTAAATATTTTCATTGTGAAACTCAAAAACATTTTCTGTAGGATTGGAAAACATCTTTAAGACAAGAAACCCAAAACCTATGTAATATTAGCATTTTAGATTTGTAGATACTTTCTTCTACTATTCAAATCAATTTTCCTTTTAATAGGTAAGCAGTTGTCAAAATTCTTTTTATATTTTTGTCTCAGTGTACCTGATGCACTTTAAGTTTTTAGAAACACTTTCATTCTAAAGCTCCGAAACACTTTCCTTGGAATGTTTAAGTTCTAGATTATATAAAAAATGCTGGTTTATGTTTTTCTTTTAGTGTAGCCACTGCTGCTTTTTATTAAAAGTTTTCTTGGCCAACAACAATGGGCACATTTTTAAAGTGTTTTTTATTGTCGCGTTAACCGACCGCAACGACTCGAAGCGGCAGGGGCGTGTACGTTTAATGGGCGGAGATGAGAGAGGGGCGTGGCAAGGCGCTAACGCTGCCGCTGCGTAAGTGTAAATTATTGTTAAGGTCAGAAACTTTTCTCAATCACCAACTTTGTTTTTGTTGCTTTTATTTATTTATTTTTTTTTTCGTTTGTGTCACAAGTTTCTTTTCACTAGTTTTCGTATATTTTTTTCGTCTTTTTTAGTAGTTTCGTCCCTAACTGGGCTATAAGTTAATGTCTTTAAGCAAAGCTGGCAGCAGCTGCATAATTTTTGAGCACATTTCACTTAATTAACGTGTTCCGAAAAGCGCTCATAAAAATGCCACATTAACTTACAATTAGCAACGCCGTTTCCCCCATGGCCATTTTAACGCAAAGGTCAACTATGCAGTACGGCACAAACACCAACCAACCTCAGCCCGTAATTGTCTCAACCCCACCTCCACCCACACCCTCCCCCGCACCCTCTCCCGCACCACGCTCAAGTAAAAGTGTAATAAACTGAGTTTGTTGTTTGTTGGCGCGGTTGGGTTTGCTTCTTTAAATAAAAATTTATGTGCAGCCCAAAAACACTTTTACTTTCGTACCAGCCTTAAGCACTACTACCATGTTCAGTCTGTGGATACCCTTCCCACCGCCCCGCTTTTGGCCATCACTTGACATTTGAAATATGTTGGCGCTTTTTATGTCGGTCAGACGGGGACAGCAATTAAATGACACTGCCCAAAGGCGTAGTCACTAAAGTCCGAGCAAAGAACCCGTATTTTGTGTGTAGTCTTAACCAAATACTCTCGAGTAAAATAATTAACAATTATTAATATTGCTTAAGTAAATATTCTACTTTATTTAAGCTGTCTCTTAAATTCTGAATCCTGAAGAGAATATTCACGTCAGATATGAGTTTGCTGGAAAACTCTTCCTTTCCGCAAAACCGAAACAGAAAGCAGCAGCAGTCAAAAAAAATAAAGATAGATGAGTGTCCACTCGAGTTTAAAAATAGTCCTTAGGCAATGGTATTAAAAACTGCAAGCACAACAACAACTACTGTTATAAATTCTGGCTGACAACTGTACTATTTCATTCGCATTCTCTCTCTCTCTCTCTCTCTCTCTATGGAGATAACCAACTGACAACTGTACTTTATGGTAGTGTGAGCCGCTTGCTGTCGCTGATGGCCTCGTATGATTTGTAGCCGACAATTGGGGGATATCTTAAAAGGCTCCGCCCCAATCAGGGCCTCCAAAAAGCGTCTACAGACTGCAAGGGCAAAAAAAATAAAATAAAAAATAATAAAAAATTGGGCAAAAAAACTGACAGCAAGCTGAACTGAATCAACATCAAATTTTAATGCCACTCATAATTTTTTCATGCACACAATGCGCAAAGGTTAAAAGTGCTACCAAAAAAACTGCGATATCAGCAAATTCTCATATACATATATGTGTGTATTTGTATATGTGTGTGTGTGTGTGTGTGTGTGTGTGTGGGACATTAATGTTGTAAAGAAATGAAAAGTTTTCGTTGAATTGCTGCGGCTCAGTTATGGCTGAAGTTTCTAATCGAAAACAGAAGTTGTATCTGAGATGAGTGGGTCACAGTGAATGGGTTAAGGGTAAATCGAGTTAAGAATGAACCAAAATTTTATGGTTAAGGATAAATTAAAATAATAAAAATAAAATAAAAGAGTAAGAATGATTTAGAGAAGGTTGCTTGCCTTGCAGAGGGCCTGAAACAATGTCTACCAATTCATAGGCGAACATTCCTGATTGGAAGGATATGTTCCTATAATTATTGTGAAGAAAAGAAACTTATCGATAAAGTTAAACAAAGTTGATCGGTGTGTGGCATATAGAGAGATTATTATTTATTATTTTATTTGTTTATTATTTTATATTCATAGTTCAGGCTATAAAAACTGTTAAGTTTTTTACACTAGTTTTATAATTTCCTAATAAAATCTATCTAACTATAAGCTGAACTTATTTTTTTTATAATTGTTTGCCTCTTAACAGTTTGAATTTATTCGTTAGTTACATCACAGCGAACTCAGTCACTGTCACAGCTTTACTGTCTTGGCAACTTATCCCCAATGTATAACTGCAACCGTTCTCATCACTGCTAAATCTACAAAATACAAATCACAAAAAGAAAAAAAAACCAACAACTACACAAAAAGTGCCCATATAGCCTGAATATGGCATATGCCATTTGGTTTTTGTGGCCAACTTTGAGTGCGCAACTTTCTCAAGAGGGTTATACACAAAAAGGCTCAAAAGGGTTCTGCTGATTGTTGTTATTATTATTGCTTCGTGTATGTGTGTGTGTGTGTGTGTGTGTGTGAGTATTTCTGAGAGCACCATTGAGTTATGTGCGACACAGTAAGCAAGCAAACAGTTGGGGAACACAAGAAAAGCAAATTGATTGTTGCATTGCTCAGTTTTTGTTTTCTTTTGCTGCTTTTTATTTTCTTTATTTATTTATTTATTTTGTTGTTGTGAAAGTAAGGTAAATGCGTTGCTTTACAATACGTTTGCAATTTGAGATCATAAAAATTGATGTGCCTCCCATAACACAAAGGGAATGGTTTTTGGGGACTTCTGGGTGAGCTGAAGTGATTGCCAGCCTGCGAGCTCTGCTGGGTATAAATATCATTGAAGCACCTCTGCCATATGCAGGATATAAAGGCCAAATGGACAGAGGAGGGGGGGCGGGAAGGCTGAAGCAGAGGGAATCGTGTAGTTGAGCGTGAAACGTAGAATTTATTATGTTATCGCTTCAGCGATTTACTTTATCGATTTCACAATCAGGCAGCCAAACACTCTGCCTTCAGTATCAACACCTACCCTACACTTCCCCCTTCCGCTCTACCAATTTCCACTTCATGCATCCCCTCCCTTCCCTTAACAGAGTCGCCCATTTGGTGCCCTTTTTTGCCAGCATTTGACGCTGCTGTTCCCCAGATAATTTTGCAGTCATGTTATTTGTGTTTGTGTGTGTGTGTATATCACTGAATGTGTTTGTTTGTTTGAGTGTATTTGTTTGTTTGCTTTGGCATTTTACCGTGTGCCTGCAACTTTTTTTTTTAGGATGGGGCCCTTTGTTGCCATCAGCCTGCGGCGTTGTGGCAAATATTATTATTTGTTTAAAATTTAAGCCACCGGAGAAGTGAGTTGACTTTGATACGTGCCCTGCACTATCGCCTTGAGGCAGGCCATTGTCCCTTGTGAAAGGAGTCATCAAAGTTCACAAATAGTCGTTGCCATAACTTGGACAAAATTGAACCAATTTTCCGAAGAAATCTATTTTTGATGACTTCCACAGCCATTACTTTGTCAAAAGTGATCCGGTTTTCGAGCAGCAAATCTTTCTAGTCGTGATTTGATCTCTAGATTATTTCTACATTCAAAGTTTGAAACGCAAAATTCATGCTTAAATTGTGTTCGAGTAAGTGGTTTTGGGATGGATCAACATTTTCAAACGTCATTACTTTGTGAAAAGTGATCCCTGGCTTTTTGATTACGGTGTGCTTAATAAATTAATAGTGCATGTTTTTCTAAGCTAGCTAATAATGTCATCAAATAGAATTTGTTTACATAATAATTAAAATGCATAAGCAATTCATTCCACTTAAGGGTTGTCCTATACATATCTGTACATACACAAATATACACATATATATATATGTATATATATCTTGAAACCATTTGGGGTTTGTTGACTAAAACGCTATGCTGTATTATCAGCGTTTTCTCCAGGCTTATGCATTTTTAATGAGCTGCCTAATGGCAAAATGTCGGAAGTTTGCATTTTGGCTTTGATGTGGGCTCACAAAAGAGTTGTTGGCCAAAAGCAAAAGCAGGTGGAGGCACATCAATAGGCAATTTGGTAGCTAAGTGCCTCACTACGGAGCTCTCACCATATAATATAAATATAAATCTGTTTTCTTTAAGCATTTTTTTCTTTAGATACCTTAACTCAAGTCTACTTTATTTCTTCTATCTCTCTTTGCAGGTAAGCAAATCAGTGAAATTGAATTCAATAAAGTTGGCGGCTTGTTTATTTTTAACAATGCCGTTAGGACAGCGGTAACTGGACCAGCCAAATAGCCAACAACCCTCGTCCTGTCACTGAATTGATAATAATTGGATTAGCGCATCATTTGCAGCACCGTTAAGGGGTTCACGATAGAGGGGGTGCTGGGGATTGTGGTATGGGATATATCTGGGCTGTCAGGGAGTTTTGGACAGTTGCAGAGTTTAGCGAGTTGGGTTAATAGTGCCCAAAGGCTTACGGCACGTTGAACACGCAGCGAAGCAGCCAACTGATACTCCCAGACACATACCTACACTCGAAAAATATGAGTTCGACATTTCCGACAGTCATCGAGAAATAATTTTTTTTAATTAGAAATCATTTTTTTAAATAACAAATTTTTAATTAAACGACAATCCAAATAAAAGCTTATTTTGTTATCATTTTTAGTATTTACTAAATATACATATGTAGAAATGTATTATTTGATGATATTATTTAATTTATTTTTGGTAAATTCTGGCAGAATTTTTTGAGATTAGAAACTAGAACTTTTTAAAAATAAAATGAATCTGTTCAATCAGAAATGATATATTTGAAAATAAGGCTAGCTGCCTTTTAAGTAATTTTGCCATATGCTATATTATATATATTTTTTTTGTCAGTGTGCTGCGAATATATTTTGTAAAATTTCAATGTTCGCCATATTTTTCAATATTTTTGCGCGCATATTTATGCGAGCAAGAGGAAGGAAGAAGAAGACAGGGGCAAGAGCAACGCTGCGCTTCAACAATTTTACAATTTATATAGCCAGGCGCAGCGACCTAAATGCTCTATGGGTGGATGTGTGTGCGTGGGTGTTGGGGTGTGCGTGTGTATATATTTTAGCAAGTTTATGCGCCCTATGGTATTCATCACTTAATTTCCACGTGCCGGCGAACGTTGCCATTGCGAAATTTATGACTTTGCTTCCAATACTGGCAAAGTTGTTGTCATGGACTTGGGTCCCCAGCACCAGGCAATAACAAGCACTCACATACAGACACACAGGCAGACACGTTAGCACACACACACACAAAGCACACCCGACTACAAATAGACAATGTTATCAAGTTTTAAACCCCTTTAGGCGAAAATTGTGTTGCGTTTGCCGTTTGCCAGCTGTCAGCGCATAAATAGAATTATGTCAGCTAATTGAATTTGCTCTCCGACTTGACATGGATTTATGCACTAATGCAGTTTTGCCCATGTCGTAATCAAATTTCTGTTTTGACCCGGCTGCTAACTACCCGGCCTGGTTACATGTTTGAACCAGCAAAGCTGCTGCCTGTCAAACTGTGAATTGATGCCTCCAAAGGGGTTGATTTTATTTTTTTTTTAAATGTTAGTTGACTTCTGAAATGCTTGCCCAGCAACATATTTTACTTTGCTCTCGACAAGAATTATTTATTTAACACTGGAGTTATATTGTTTACTACTGCGATGAGGGTTAATTGAAAACTTTTTAATTGGAAACTTTCAATTTTAATTAAAATGAGGAAAACTGTTTGAAATGGGTCATAAATAAAAATTGCATTTGTGTGTAGCCAAAACAGTTTAAACTAAGAAATGAAGACCTCAACATTAATGTGACCATAGAGAATACGAATGACAAAGCATTCTAGTTAAGGTAAAAGTAAAAGCTGAATTATGAAATGAATGCTATTCAACTATGAAGTAAAAGTAAAAGTATGTAAGACTTAACATTTTCTTGATAGTAATAGACGATGACAAGCTTAATGCTTAATGAAATATATTTGAAAATGGAAAACCCATAAAATGGTATTTTATTAAAGCTCTATTCTACAATTAGATTAAAGTATCATTTCATTTTTAATTTTTTGCCATATTTGGCCACAAATTTATTACATTGATATACAAAATGTAAATTTGATGAGCTGTTTTCCCGAATTTATTGTCTAACAGACAAAAATGTGAAACAATTATTTTTGCAACTTTACGCTCGAGCAGCAGACAAGGCTCTGTTCATCATTGTCGACAGAGTTTCGAAACTGTCGTTTGTCTTGTGGGCTGCGGTTGCAGCTGCGTTTCGATTCCATTTACCATAATCTGTCCGCTTGCTTTTATACACTTTTTGATTGATTTCGTGGTTATGTCTGCTGCTGCTGCTGTTGAAACACACAGCCAGCCAAACGCACAACAGGCTCCGTTACGGCTCGATTTGACCAGCAATAACAATCAGAATTCACAGTAGTTATAGCAATTGCAGTTCGAGTTATAGGGGTTGTGGTTTGTGGGGCGTTGGGTTGCTGGTTTGATGAGGGATACTGGGTGGGTTGTGGGGTGTTAACGTAAATCGAAACAAAATGCTAAAGTTGGTTGCAATTCAATTTTCGCCTGCCCCACCAAACTTCTGACAAGCATGTAACGCAAATTGTACACAATTATATTTGTTATGCTATATTAAAGCACACACACACACCCCACCATAATACACACACCCACATACACAAACCCCCAAACACACACACACACACACACACACACGCGCATGTAGAGCGCTATCTGAAATGAGCATGAAATCTATCGAAACGTAACGAATTGTATCGAACGTGCCTAACTGTTAATGCGGTTATAATACGCCAGCGGATTATCATTGATTATGGATATGATTGTGTGTTTCCATGTGTGCCAGTGTGTGTTGAGTTGTGTGTGTGTGTGTGTGTGTGGGAAGGGGGTGGGTGAACCACCAAAACTGTTTGTTGTGCGCGTCGAGTCAACAGACAGACATCAGCAGGGAAAGGGGGAACTGAATGGTGAAGTCGGAAACGGAACTGACTATAAAAGTTAGTCCTGTGTGTGTACGCCGAGTATAGACATAATTTCAATTTTCATTTCGTATTTATGTCTGCTGGTGTGTGTGTGTGTGTAAGCTTACAAATTGGCGCAGTGTTAGCAATTGAGTCTCGTAACTGGAGCAAAGTGTGGGTTGCTCGGTATTATGGTAGGGGTTAGGGTGTAGGGGTTACGACCCTGTTATATATGACTGCAAAATGCGGTATTGGCAAAATCCCAGGAGCGCGCTTTACTTGATAGCTGCAAATGGTGGGGCAGTGCTAGTTATAAGTATCCATTGCACAATTGGTTGGACACGATTTGAATGGACCTATGGGAGGAAGCCTACACACACACACACACACACACACACATATTCGAGTTGTGAGTTGTGAGCTGTGGTCTATGCAAATTTATTAAACTGTCGGCGCCTGAACCAAATGACCAAAGTTTTAACTGCAGCATGCAAAAAAAGATGTGTTTTTTGTTAGTCATTTAGTTTAAGAGCATTTCAGAAATTTATGATTAGAAAAACAGTGGGTTTAATTAAGAGAAATATGTAGAAAAACATGAAAAAACAAGAAAGTAAGAGGAAGAGCAGAATAACACGCTTATTGAATGATTTTTCCGAATTCCTTGGTAAACAAAAACGTTTTCCATAAAAGAACTCATCGGTCGACCGAATATTGCTATGCTAGCTATATGGTTGGCTCCATCATATCTACCGCCTGCAGCAAAAAGAGAAATATATGCTAAGTTTCATCAAGACTTAATCTGAGGGATAAGTTCGTAAGGAAACAGACAGATAGACAGACAGACATGGCTATATCGGCTTGGCTAATAATGCAGATCATGAGTAGAAATAATTTATTACGTCAAAGACTTCTTTAATGTGCTACAAGCCTAACGCCTAAATTACAATAACCTTTGCAAAGACATAAAAGATGTATGTTAAAAAGAGTTTCCAGATTTTTGTGAAATCAATTGAAGTAAATATTAAACAGCTTTAAAGGAAATGCTTTGACTGTTATTGAAAGCAGTTTTTGTATATTTTATATATTTCTTTCATAATTGATCATGTTTACAAATTTATCTTGCTTTTTTTGCATTTGTATCAATATTGATTAAGGGGTCCATATTTTTTGTTCTCTGTAATTGGATTTGAAATTATAATTAAAAATCAAAGACCTTGTTATTGGGTCTTTTTTTTCTTGGCCCGGTTTGTCTCGATTTTCGTAATTTGCGTTCGCAACGCTAATTTTGTCAGCCTATATAATTTGCACACAAATGGCTTTTAATTAAAAATAAATACAATTTTAATCAATGCCAGTGTCAAATTTTATTTTCTTTTGGGCCGCTGCCCAATTTGCAAGGCAAATCAAAAAAGAATATACAAATAATTGTAAAAAAAGAAAGAAAATATGCAATACCCGACGCTGACAAGAGGCCATTAAGTAAACCAATCAAAGTCGAAAGTTGGCCCAAACGGGAAAAGGCAGTGAAAACCGAATTTCATAACATCAGAGAGAGGCACATAAAATGCTGTGGTCGCTGTGGCTGCCCAAATGCAAAATACAAACAGATTGTGTTCTTTTTGGCGGCTAAAGGACTACGCCGAAATTGAAGGTGGCCACTTCCTGCCAAGATGGCGGCCCGCCTCTTCCGCCGCTTCCTGCTTTGGTGCTGGCCGCCTGCCTGTGCGCTGTTGCGTGCTTAATTAAATGATCATCATTTGCGCGCAATCAACGCACAAATAAATTTTCGGTCTAGCTATCCCTAACTCGGCCTAAACTCCCCATCTCCCTCCACCTTCACGGTCCCTACACCTACTGGCTGGTACTGGGCCTAACCCCGGGCGCTTTGGCGTAGTTTTGTTTGTTTTTGCTGGTTTCCGCTTGAAATTATACGCCAGTCAGACGCTTGTTGTTCTCGCTGTTGTTGTTGTCTTAATTAATTCCTAATTTCGCTCAAGACAACATTTCACTTTGACTCCTTTTCTCTCTCAGTTGCGCATCTTTAATTGAAAATTTTCTTCAAAGATGTTACAGCCACGTCCGAATGTATTCATGACCATTTGCCGCATTCTTATACACTTGCCGAGGGTATAATAATTTTTTGATATGTGGTGTGTAGTTCTGAGGGTACAAGGTAAATTCATTTATATAAGAATTAACTGTTGACTGCATGAAGTTTTTACTAGAATTTTTGTATAGATTTAATACTGTCAAATCGGATCAGTATATCTATATAATTGTCATAGATATAAACGTATGAATATTGTGCATTTTTACATTTCGAGTCTTTAGAAATTTATCAAGTTACTCAACATTTTGATAAACATTTTTGCAACCATTAAAAAACACTGATGAAAAATTCGACAATCAGCATAGAGTTTAAAATTTCCACGATTATTCAACACATTAGTGCATTTTTCACCAATTACTCAATATAAATTCCTACCCTTGATAAACCACTTGCCAAACTTCTAGTTATACGAACATTGTTATATAAAAATCAATCGATTATATTATTTGAGTGCAAGAGTATTTCATTTTCGTTGGCGTAAGACTTATCCGTCTTGTTGGACTCCTTCTTTTATAGCCCTCCTTTGTCTGGTGTTGGCCATCGACGCCAGCTGTTTGGGCATTTGACAGTCGCTTTTCATTCATTTGCATATTGCTTTCGCACTCTGCTTTGTTATTGCTTTGTTTATGATTTCGTATTACGGCTGCTTTATTGCCGCACTTTCAATTGTGTTGTGCATAAATTTGATTACATTTTTGGCCCCGGGCATTTGGCCACGGCTTAGATCGACTTTCAAGTAGCTGTCAATTAGCTGCGCTTTATGGCCCAAGATATTAAAATTTAATGCAATTTAGCCTGCTGCAATTGTCTTGGCTCCTTTCCTTATATTCAATTACACATGCACTGGCCAATTTAGCCAAAAACCTTCTCGTCAACAATTAGTTACTATTGATGGCAGTAAACGCTATATCGAATCATGCACATACCACACTTGCCGTGATTTTAATCAAATATTTATTTATAATTTTCATAACAAATTTCGCCTGCATTTCCGATCTATTTGCCATTCATCTATATTACAGCTGTTTCCGTTGGGAGACAACACTATATTTCATTTTAATCGCATTTTAGCCACAACAGTTTGTGGGTCATTTATTATGCCATAATTTAAATCAATTTTTATCCAACGCATAATTGCATTTCAAGCAGCTGCACCAAAAATGTGCAAATATCATTAAGTCAACTTCATACGATAGACATCATATCATAATTAACACATACATACACAAACACACACACACACAGACATACACACTCTCTGTGTCGAACATGTTTTTCACATTTTCTGTTTTTATACACTGAACCCATTAAAAATGGGTAAAAAGGGTATAATGGTTTTGTGCATTTGTATGCAACAGGGAGAAGGAAGCATCTCCGACCCCATTAAGTATATATATTCTTGATTAGGATCAACACCCGAGTCGATATAGCCATGTCCGTCTGTTCGTCCGTCCATCTGTTCATCTGTCCATCTGACTGTCAATATGTTGTTGTGTATATTCTGCGTGTGTTTGTCGGCAGAGGGCGCTTCCAGAGTTACTCGCATTTTAGTGCAAATTTAATTAAAGGGGAATTTGCCAATAATAATAGAATATATTTCATAACTGGGTTCAGGGTATATCGTAGTCGAGTTCACTCGATTACAGCACTCTTACTTGTTCATTTATGCATCGAGTTGAGCTTATTAAGTGCCCTTAGGTTGGTTTGCACTTAGCTGTCTAAGCAATTAACCCAAATTTAAGTAAAGTGAGCTTTCAATATAGCTGGTGCTATAATATGATTACGATAAGGCGATAACTGTCAACATGGTTTTGAACTTTAAGGTCCAACTTGTTTTTAATACTATTTATATATTTTCAATGATAAATTAGCTCCTTAAAGTAATTTTAAGTACGCTATTTAAGCCAAGTTATTTTGTTGATGATAGCTTCACAACTAACAATAATAATATAATATTTTGGTGCATCATTATCACACACAAAGCCTTAGGAGCACATAAGCTTTAAGCAACATTAGGTAAGCCTTAAACTGGATGAATTGTGTGTTGTATGTGAAAAGCGGTTTTCAAGCTGAGAGCTGCGCCAACTAACATAATTGCGCCACTGTGCATAACTATTTATCGTTTGGCTTAACCCTTATAATACATGTCCATTAAGTTTATCGTCCAGTTTAAGTATCACTATAAGCTAATCGCACTGCCATTTAAGCTATAAATACATTTATTTAACATAAAACCTCTAGAAAGTTACCAACACTTTTTTCCGATCACACATATCCTGTTCCATAATATGTTATACACTTTTATGTGTTTTCTTAAGCGGAAAGCGTTTGTGTAACTAGACCCACGGGTGTAATAAGCGCACACATAAACAAATTCACACCCACACACACACACTCAGACACCGAAGCCCAAACACCTCGTTGCCTAGTGAGAAATCTAAATCTAAGCATGACTTTGGCTTTTTTGCATCCATACAAAATGGCAGCCAATAAAAATTAAAACAAAAACATAAATTTAAAGTGCCACAAAAAGCGTGACAAGAAAAAAGCAACGCCGAGAAAAAAAATATCGTTCTTGAGCTAATTCTTGAAGCTTTATTTAACACGAGGGCGACCCAACAACAACAGCAACAACAACAGCAACAACAACAGCAACAGAAAAAAACTGGCGGCAATACCTAAAAAATAAAATTAAATTTGGCAAAGCAGTGAAAAGAAAAACAAGTACAAGACAAGAACAAAGGCAGGCAAAACAAGTCATAAAGATAAAGGAAATTTATGGCTAAGCATTGTGCGAATCCTTGGCCACAAAAACAACTCCAGCAACTCCAATGGAGCCATAGGAGCTGAAATTAGGTTAACGATATTTCACTCTCAGCTGCCGCGCTGTGCCTGCAAATGCTCTAAAAACCATCTACTGAAACTGCTGAATATGTTTTGACAACAACAACATTGTAAGAAACTCTTCTTAATGAGAGCTAAGACTGAGAAAAACCCTGTAATCTGGTTTTGATCAATTACAATTGGCCTTGGCTACTCTAAATTGAAAGAAATGTTTTTTTTTTTCAATGGTTCAGCTTAGAATCAACATATAAATTTAAAACATTAAACTACTTTTCAAAACTGATTCGATTTTCATAAGCAATGATGTTTTCATAATTTGTTGGCCTTTATATTAATTCTACGCGCTAAATTGATGTATCTAATTTTTTCCGATTTTATAGCAATAATTAGTAGATGTTAAGTTAGAAACTTAAGAAACTCAATGACCCATTGACTCTTCTCTACACACATGTTCTGTTTACAGGGTACAACAGCAAGTACATAAAGTGTGTAGTATCTTTTGTTTTTGTGCTGCGTCCGTTTACAGTTTACAGTTTAAAGTTGCGTTTGAAAGACAAACTGTTTGGCATGCCAAATGTCGCTTTTATCGCTAAACGACGCCTAAGTGAGGCGCTTGAAATGCTACTCGTTCAGCTCGACTCTCCCCGGGGCACATTAGTCGACGTAACGACATTGATATCCTTTTCTTTTTTTTTTTTTTGTTTTGTTTCTTTTGGCAACCAAAGGTTCTCTTTGCCTTCGTTTGTTTGGAGCTACTCAGAATGCCTGAGCCTTTTTGTATTTACGCTTTCCATTTTCGGGGTGCGCTTTTTGCGGTTGCTCCCCAATTTAAAATTAACAGCAAAGCCACCAATAAATTCCTGAAAAATCTATTAAACTTTTAGCTCGGTTTTGCCTTTAAAAAAAAACAACAAGTAAAGAAAGAAGCAATAAAAATCTCTCTCTATATATATATATATATATATATATATATATAAAATTAATTAAAATTAATTGCTGAAACATATTTGCCTTGGTTAGGGATTGTATGGGTTTCCTTCGCCTTCTGCTAAATGGGAATTTTCCAATCTTTGTATTCACATTTTGTATGTGTAGATGTGCACATACAGCTCGGTATAAAAATATTTTATGCCAGCAACACAAACACATAGAAAATAAAAAAAAAATGGCAAGAGTATGAGCTCGGAGCTGATACTGTAGAAAATTAAATATTTAGCAAAAGGTGGATTGTGTGATTTGACCCACTTGTAGACGACGGAAATGTGAGTTTTGCTGTGAGGCAAAATTGACGGTACGCAAAGGTCAAGATAAGCGAACTGATGAAGCCTGCTCTTATTGTTGAAATTGGGCCCAGTTTTGCCTCGAGTGGAATGTGTTACTGTGCTTACAATATCTTTTTGTATAATAATGGGCAGATATAGCTTTAGATCCGCAGTGCAAATAGCAAAAGTATTGCAAAAAAGAGAGAGCCTACGTTTATGGAGGAAGGTCTGATAAGACATATGTGGATATACTTAAATATATTATATTTAGTTGTTCAGTCACATTTCATGTGAATTGAGACTTAGGCTGCAGATAGCTTGTGCCTGTTCTTTCAAGTTAATATTTTCAATTGAAATTTTCATTTCTTTTCCTGTGTATATCTGTAAAACGGTTTTGCGGAAATTTGTAAACCCATTTATTGTATTTGAAATGAAAACATCGTGGAAAAATAGAATTCAAATACCTCATAAATAAATCAGTTATGAGAAATAATTTAGAAATAACATATAACAACCTCTATTAAATATTTTTGATAATTTTATCTGCCCTTTCCTCATTTCAACATATTTCCTTTGAAAATTATTCATACGTACTTTATTTCACTTGATGGCATTTCCAATCTACCCAACATAATCGATTTTTTATTTTTTTAAATATTTTTTTTATTAAAATTTTGCCAGATATATCTTTGAGTCAGAGCATTTAGTAACTTGTTCGTTAGGGTTCACAGAAAAAAAAGTGCAGATATTTTTCCTTTTGCCGCTTGCGGTTTTTGCCTATGTTTGTTGAATACTTTTTCATTTTTTTTGTGTTATTGGAAAATGAGTTTTTGCTATGCTTTTGTTGGTTTGCGCAACTTGAGGCTACCTCAAATACTTTATGTACCCTGTATTCCAAAGAAATTGTGAATAGGGGTTTGATTGGTATATGGACAAGTATGTACTCGCTATAAGTGAGATATTTTCGAGTCTAGGTTGAACTTTTCAGCAACTTTTGTAGCTGGCGCCAGCAAACTTTTATAAATACATTCAGTCTAAAATTAACTACAGGTAATTTTCCAGTCACGCAAACTTTTATTTTATGTATTATTCTTGCTAGTTTCCTTTGCTGTTTTTTTTTTTTTATATTTTTTTGGCTGTTTGTTGTGCCTGTTTTTTTTTAATTTTGTTTTACTTTTTGTATGCTTGTTTATATTTAGTTTTGGTGCAACTTTTGTGCGGCTGCTGTTGTTGATGCTGCCGGGTTCAAAACTTTCAGCACGGAGTTCTCGAGGCCTTTGGTTGCTCACGAGTTTATTGCCAAATAGTTGCCATATTTCAATTGACCATGGGGTCAGAAGCAAATGCAACTATTTCTAAATAATCGAGGCATTCATTTAAACAGCTGCTGCTGCTGTTGTATAAATTGCTAGAAAAACTCATTTGAGCTTTGCATTGCTTGCGGGTGGCACTCTTAGGAGGGGGTGGATGGATTGGTGTAGGTGCAAGTGTAGGTGCAGCTACAGTTGAAAATTCACAGTGTCGTCGTCTGGCATGTCTAACATTTTGTTTGAATTTCAATTCCTTTACGGTCTGTTGGGCAACAACATGCCATGCCAAGCAACAAATGCAATAACAAAAACAAAAAATTGCAGTTACTGACGTACTTACAACATTGTTGCTATTGTCGCAGTCCTTGCGTTTGTTGTTATTCTTGTTGTTGTTGCTGTGACTGCATAAATATGCTAGAAATGTAAATGCAGTAAAAAAATATTGCAAGTCAAACACATACATATACATATACATATACACACCCAAAAACATTACACACCAACACACAGTTACAAGCACTGGAAATTCACTATCGAATTGCATTTTCATTTTCAATTGGCCACACGACGTATGCGCAACGCTTTCCATATATATATCTCGCATATTGATACTGCCGGACACAATATGCAAATGATGTGCAATTTTAATACAATTTGGCTTTTGGCCAAGCGATATTTCAATTAAAAACGTTCCGACAAATAAGTTAAATCAAAGAAATATATGTAAGTAAATCGGAAAATATGCTTTAAATAAGCAAAAAATAAAAATCGCCAAGAAAATACACATATATATAAATTACACTTAAAAAAATATTGCAGGTAAACATAGAAATCTGGTTAGTGAGTGTGTATTTTTCTTGTTTTATGTGTGTGTGTGTCTCGAGGGCACAACATGTAAACAAAAGTTGCTTTAGCGCTTAGTAGGATAAGCGCTCAAGTGTGTAGAGCGTGTGTCTGTATGTGTGTGTGTGTCTGTGTGTGTGTGTGTGTGTAATGCACAGACGCTGACAGTTTACATGGCAGAAAAGTTTCAAGAGTTTAGCCAACAAAACTGCCAAAGGAATAACACACAGTACACATTGGGGAAAAAAGCCAAAAAGCGCCACGCGGTCGCCTGATTACAAAAAACTTTGACTCTCTTTCTAACCCGATCCCACCCCCCCCTCCCCTCTTCCCTTCCCTTTCTCTGTGTTTCTGTTTCTTTGCTCTTGCTCAGGTACGTCAAGTTCTGCAACTTTGATTAAAAATTCCACTAATAAACAAACAACACGCAAACAAACAAATAAACACTGAAATAGCATTTCCCTGAACTCCACACCATTTTTAGGGGTGCCTCCACCTAGCGCTGACAATGTGCAAGCACACATGGTTGCTGTTGTTGTTGTTGTTCTGCCAGAGATGAAGGCGTGAGATAAAAGTAAAACAAAAAACCACATTTGAAGACGTTTACCCATGGGAATAAATGATAATCAAATAGTCACCATTATTGGTACTTGAAAACAGAATCGCTTTGTTTTATATAATGATATAATTAAATCTAGATATGATTATAAGACAAAACAAATGTCTTTCTGGCAGCCATAATCAGAAACGATTTCAGCACGTAATTTTTGAAATTGTGAATGAATCCGGATTGATGGAACAGCTTTAGACACCGAAAGGAGTAGAATAAATCTAATAATAATAAATATTCTGTGAGACTAATTTTTATAGATTATTTCTATTAAATCATATACAAATAGTTGATTCTTTGATTAACTATGACTCACGCCGCTCACGCTGCCATCTCTAGTTGGCTCACCTGAAGATGCTGCTGCCTAAAGTTTGGGGACGCTCAATAAACATTGCGTTTAACAAAACTTTGTTTTTATATAAATATATATGTATATATGTGTGAGTGTGTATATTTGTATATATGTATATATGCTCTTTGCATTGCACTTATGTGCATGTGTGTGTGTGTGTGTGTGTGGGTGTGCATGTGTGTGCGTACCGCCATTTTGTTGTGTAAACTTGTTACGGGTTGTTTGGTGGTAACGGGATGCTGCGAATGAGGGAAAAGTTGCTGAAAGTTGCGAGCTGCTGTTGCAGCCATTTTGTAAATTTTATGTGTATTATATTTGCAAATTTGTGTTGTTTATTTATGCGTGAGAGCGCAATGCATACACCACACACACACCACACACACTCGCTTAGTGATTCAGAATGTTGGGTTATTTGTTCATGTGAGCGTTTGCTGTGTGTGTGTGTGTGTGTTTGTGTGGTTGTGCAAATGCAGAAGCTTTTGTTGAACTTTGCACTTTAATTGCAATTGCCTTTTATGCCAAGCAACTGCATTCACAAGTGAAGCGTATAACATTGCCAACCAATTTATTAATTAAATAAATGCTAATTAGGGCGGCGAATACGCCCACTTGCTGGCTGCCTGTGAGATTGCATATTTAATGCCTTCCAGCATAACGCTTGACTTACGTAATGCTTCATTATAATGTGTGGATATTTAAGTATCAGCTATTGATATGATGATGATGTATTAATATGGGTTAAGGGAATATTTAAAGGCAGTATTTGCTAGCTGATCACTTTTCGGTTGCTCAACTTATGTTTATCCAGTGTTATCGAGTAAGCTGTTTTCTGTGCTCTTCTTGCCAATTAATTGAATTTTGCTGTACGTGCTAAGCTATCACAAATTCAAAAACAAATCAAAATCAGTTAAAGCAACAGCAGCTGCGACAAAGGTTACGAGCAACTCCCGAGAACACCGATATGCCGTAAATTGATGTGAAATGCATCGATGCAGCTTGATTGCATTTGCATTGTTCACATTCCAATGAGCAGCGATGACTGCTGCAAGCGTTTGCCTTGATTGAGAAAATGTTACGTAGCCGACGTGTGTTTTTGCGCATCATTTACTTTCATTTATGTTGCTTTCAGCATTTGATATTGTGGCTGACAGTCATCGATGTATATATATAAATATGTATGCATAAGTTTCTTGTCTGTTTTATCTTAACGTTGCAGTTCTAATCAAAACCAATTTTCTTCATGACAGCATAAGTCAAACAATTATTTGTTTGTTGTAATGAGAGTTAAGCTTGCCTAGATTTATTATTTCGTGATTTAATTAAAATCATTTTCAATCTATTTTGATTAATGTTGCATACACCTAAAAATCTTTAAAAATAACTTATAGAAGTTAGAGAATATGACAGTTATTTACGCAAAACGCATTTAGAGAGGTGTATTTTTTTGCCACAGCCTTTTCTTCTCTATGCTTTTTTACTACTATTCTATTTTATTAGTTGGCAAGTTTCGAGAGTGAAATACTAAAATACCTCGAGCACAGAAAGTTTCATCTAAATTTTGTTCTCTTTCCATTTCATGTTCTGTATTATATTATTCGCTTCAAAAATACTTTTATAATCAACTGTAGTCAGATGTATAACTATATATATATATATATTATATCTACATGTCTCTTTGGGACTTCAAAACTGGACTTTTAGTGCAGTCAATTGTAAATGCTTTAATGTCAGTTTGCTTTCTTGCAAGACTTTTAGCATCACTCAAGAGTCACTCTGGCACACACATGCACACACACACACACATACACACATACACATGCACACTTACACAAATACACACACAGCTACACATATTTATTATATTATGAGTGTCTGGCACATACTCACATACTTGATGCTTGGATGCTTGGAATTGTGCTTCACTATTCGAATTGCTGTCTGCAATTTGCTAACATTTTCATGATGACTCGCGAGCAGCAGCAGCAGCAGCCGCTGACATGAAATGTACGAAAAGCATTTTACCACCTCCCTCTCTCACATTCTCTCTCTCTCTCTCTTCCTACCTCTCTTTCTGTGTCAGACAGTGAGTGCCCATTTCGAAACACTCAAGTGTTGTACATCTTAAGAGCCCCTCTACACTTCACCAGCCAATTCATCAATCGATGCGTAACTTATATATATATATATATATATATATGTATATATGTGTATGTATATTGCGTGCGTTTTATTTGTTTTACAATTCTGTTCAATTATTTTAATGCAACAAATGTGTTTACGGTTAAGGCACGTACAACTCGATTCGGTTCGTCTTGGAACTGAGCAATTTTGACGAGTTTCAGGCCCAAACGTATTTTTTATGACTTTTACTTTTGCCAATTTATGACACACATACACAGCCCCGAAAACTGTGTCACTGTGTTGAGCTGAAAGCTTGAGCATGTGTAGCGGGAGTGTGGCACGGGCCGGGCAAACGTCGCTGACTTGCCACAAGAAATCAATCAAAATTGTTGCCGCAAAACAGAATAAAAAAAAAAATGGCGAAGAAAATGAAAAAAAAAATGGCCACAAATAACAAAAGGTGCAGCTCACGCGATGCTCATCAATTTGTGTGCCGTTGGAGCATGTCCTTGCATAAGTCCTCTTCCCATTTACAAACACACACACTCACACATATGTACATGTACATGTATGTGGGTGTGTGTGTGTGTGTGTGTGTCTCTGTCTGCAGTCTGTCTCTCTATCTGTCTGGATTTTGTGTTGGTTTAGTGCAATGCAAACAAAGGACAATACCGTGATGTGCCTCGTAACTGTGCCTGAGTTGCTGCAGTCAACTGTCATTGCTCTCTTCATTCCCCAAGCCCTTATCTCGGCCAGCTCCTTCAATGCCCGCACATAGCCACCACCCACCACCCACCACCCACCTCCTACGTCATTCGTTCTGCTTGGAAGCTTCTTGTTTCTGCCTTTGCAGGCTAACACGACTGACACACTTTTCATGGTACAATAAGCCATTATAATGAATGTAACCAGAGAGTAAGCCAAAATACTAACACACTCAATCACACACACACACACACACAGGCAATAGGCTTCAGAAAAAATCGAGTTACGGAAAATGGAGAAAAGTACATCAAACATTCTCCTTGACTTCGTAATGCCCTTTATTCGTCTAATGCATTTCTTTCACTGCAATTTTCATCTATCAAACAAACATAAAAAGTAGAAGCAAAGAAAATGTCATTCTGCTAGCTTCTGGTTAAGCAAGGAGCAACAGAAAAAGCTGAGAATTGTGGAATAGTTGCATAGTATATATGCACGTTTGTGGTATCTATGGGAATAATTCGGCTCTGACTTCAGTTGACAGAGATTAATAGTTTTTTGGTACACCTAAAGTTTATGGCTTTCATTTTAAAAAACTAAACAAATAAACCTGAAATGGATGGACGATAATTTCCCTTACCCTATTTTACATTACTATAAATATTACTAAACTGCACTCTCACTCTATCTTAGCTTATTAAAGCACCTTTAAAATATCTTAAAATGTGGAGCTTTCTTATTAAAGTATAAGATAGAAATTCTGGCCAAGTACAAGATAGAAATTCTGGCCAAGTATATATAGGCTTGCATAATCAGCAAGCTTATCGCTCACCTTTGTTTCAACCTTCAACTATGTTTACATGACTAACGATAAGCATCATTGAATACACACACACACACACACACACTCTCTCTGTGGGACACATAGAGGCATCTTAAGGGGAAAGCACTCGACATCATGTGTTTGGCTATTATTATTTACAAGTTGGCCAAGAAGCAACATGGCTGCTGGGCACAAGGAGCTCGTACAAATAATTGGCATAGGCATATGCACCTAGAATAGGCCCAAATCACATGTGGGCCATAAGACAAATGGCAGCTGGGCACAAGGACAAAACAAGGCGGTTAGTTAGGCAGATAGATGGATAGTCGGATAGTTGGATGGATGGATGGATAGATGGATGGATGGTTGGATGGTAGGACAAAAGGGGGTTTGGGCAACCCTCATTTGTCACACGATTTTATAAACTGCAAATCCAAGACAGAAGCCTACTTATGCTGCTGGTTATTGTTGTTGTTGTTGTTCTTGCCTTGTTATGTTGCTGGTCAATTTCATTTGTAATCCCTTTGAGCCTTTGAGCCACACACACACACACACATGCACACGCACACGCACACACACACGTCAATTGACGATAACTGAAGTGACAACTCTAATGCCAGCCAGTTTGTTTGTCTACATAATTGCCCCAGTTTGATGGCTTTTTGGGATTGTGGCAGGGGCATCTCATTTGCCTAAATGCCGCATTGTTGGTCTTAGCTTTTAGTGTCCTAGCCTAAGTCTGACATGTTCTCAAATATCTACGTTGTTAGCTTCACACACATTAATTATAAAAGTCGTTTGGGCCACCCAAGCCCAAAAACCAAAGCCACAAAACTGCATTTTGTTGTCATTACGCAAAAAACAACGGGTTGCATAAGTTATTTGCCCAACTTTAGCTGCTGTGGCCTGTGAAAATAATTGCTAAATTTTATTTAACTAGCTAACTAGGCTCGCACTGCGGTTAACCCTACGTTTAACTTGCCTGTCAATTTCAACTATCCCAAAATAAAATAAAGGCAACTAGCTGACTATAAAACAAAACTGAGCAAAAGTGTGAGGCTAACTAAAGCCAGGCACTGTTATATAAGCTCAAACTACAGAAGCAGCAGCGACTATGAGAGCCATAAAACTGGGTTACGATATCACAAATGTCATCAAGTTGACACTTTATCAGTGGCACAATGCTGCCGCAGTTCGTGTGACTGCAGAAATGTTGCAGCAAATATGACTCGAAATTACGATTAACGGGCTGTGTGTCAAGAACAACTCAGCCACACCCATGAAGCCAACCCCTCGGCCGCCCTTACTCAATTGCTGCCTACACCATGGCTGCTCTATTGAGCATATGAAAATTTTAACATATATTTGCATACCCTGCAGTTGTAAGAGATGGTGTGGCAAAGAAGTGGGAACAAAGTGAGTATATTTTATATATATATAGTATGAAACATATATATATATTCTTGAAAAAAGATGTTCAATAGACGGCTTGAAGTATACATATTCTTCAAATAATTTTAGTCAATCCAATCTCTAACTTAACTTACTTTATTTACTTTTATTTACTTAGAAGTTCTAAATATCGTCATACGGATAAAAAAGTTCTTTACGTTAGTTAAATGTCTTATTGTCTAATATTAATCACAGTCAATCTATAAGATTTTTCGTTGTTAAAGAAATAAACGGATTACAGGTCATTAAACAGTTGCTTATTTGGCAAACAGCACTCTTTCTATATATGTGTCTGATGTTTAGATATTTTGCATATGTGGCGTATGCGTAATGCACACATAGTTCCTTTGAAGCTCGACTCTTAGCTGCACACACACACAATGCTAGGGTTCTTGACATCTATCAGAGGCATGCCAAAATAAAAGACGAGAAAGACTGCAATGGCGATAGAGTGTGTGAGCGAGAACAACAAACAACAACAACAACTAAAGTCTCGTACATATATTTGACAATGTCGCAGATTTTCAAATGCAGCGCACGAGTTTTGCATATCAAATGCCAGCTGCAAGGACTTCTGATTGTGTGTGTTTCTGATGCTGACTTACTCACTCTCTCTCTCTCTCTCTCCCTGTATTATCTTACCCTATTCCGCCTTCTTTTTGTGCGCGTGTTTTGCATTCACTCTGAGCTTTCAAAATTTAATTTGCTGCTTAAATAGGTTTCCTGCGCTCCGTGCTGCATTTTATAGTTGGCATATATTACGCATACGAATCGTTGCCCAATGAAATTAGCAAACTGCTTATGTTGGATATTTGCACCGTGTGTGTTCATATCTCTAACAACTGTTGTTTGTTTTTTGTTTTTTGTTGTTTGTGCCAACTATTCAACATGCCATAAAAATGTATGCATAAAAGTGAATACTTAAAATACATATATCAAGCATACGCCAGGTGTGCACACCCAATTCTGTTCTGTAATATATTTATAGCGTGCCGCTCAGATTTCAGCTGTGTCTGTCTGTGTATGTCTTTCCGTGCGTGTGTGTCTGTGTGTGTGTGTGTGTGTACTGAAAGCCAATTAAAATTGTCATACATAATTAAGTGGAATTGCGGCGTGAGTGCCAAAGGAGTTTAAATATATTGAGTGGGACAGGTGAATTGCATTTTTAATTAGCATCGAACTGAATTTATTACTAATTTCGCATTGTGTCTCGCACCGCTAAGCTAATTAGCATTTGGGCGTTTTATTGATTGTCTACTGACCCAAGTTAAATAATTAATCAGTCAATAATTAAACTGTTTAATTTGTTGTTTTTTTTTTACCAGAATTTACGCCATCTATTGTGTTAACAATTTATGTATTAAATTTTATTTAAAAATTTAAAGCAATTAATCAATTGCATTTTTTTTCCTTGAATTATTCAAGAGTCCGCATTTAATGGTCTATAATTGAATTGTGCAGTTATCTCTTGCATTTTTAACAGGCAAACTGAAATTTATTAGTTACAATTATTGCTTACATATTAAATTATTTATTGCAATTTACTATTGCATTTCTTCACATGCTTTGAGATTAAATATGGCTTGACAGCATATTATGACACAGTTGCAAACATTCCAATTTTACCTGAGTTTTGCATTTTCTATAAATAATATTTTTGTGTTCAGTGCAAAATGAATATCGTATTTCGTATTTCTGCTTAAACAGAACAAATCATTAAAGCACTGTCAAAATAAACTGTCTTGACTATATATATTCATATATATCTATATAGAATAATTATTTTTGCTGACATTTCGAACATTTGACTGACTGACTACAAATGTAATGTAATCGAATTCGTCTTTGAGCAGCTTCAAAAATGCCTTCAATTTTATTTTACACACGTTAATTCCATTCTCTTGGTGACTGGTTAAGCTTTTGAAACAAATTTATTGCCTATAATTAAAAGATTAAATAAAAAAAAACTTAAAACAGAACTGAACTGAGCATAAATATATCATAACAATTTTTGCGGAAACTGTTGGAAATCGAGCATGAAAAGCGAGGTAAAAATAAAATAATAAAAACAAATTGTCATTTATTTTTGCACAGTTTAAAATGAAATTGGATGAAAATGATGATGATGATGCTGCCGCTGCTGGCCAATGTGTGTCAGCTGTGCATCAACGATTTTCAGGCGAACTGACCAAATGTGTGCCATATAAATACACACACACACACATATATATATATATATATATATAACCAAATATATACGTATGGTATATATAGTCGCACGTTTATTAATACCTGACTTTCAGGCGTGCTAAAAAGTCGCAGCCCCCAACGAAATTTCGTTGCCATTCAAATGCTCATTTCGCTCGCTGCTGACGCAGCGAAACTGTCTCGGATGAGTCATGATTTAGGGCATTACTAGAGAAAATCACTTTTAGATTTGTTCACTCTAAACAAAACATTTATTTTGTAATTTTTCACAGCTAGACACGAAATGCGTAAAATATTTCAACTTATGAGTCGACTAACTAAAATTTATGACTTATTGATAATTGGCAAGCCAAATTTTTATTTATGGCTTTAGTTATGCTAAGAAAGAACAAAGCAAAAGAACCAAAAGCATTGAATATTATTAATTTATTTGGGTAACTTCCGCTAGATATTGATAACATTTAACACAGAACCATAACTTCGTTGACAATTTGAAAGCTTCACAACATTTTGCTTTTTAAGTTCATTTCATAATATATTATAAAATACTGCTATTGTTTAAAAAGATCTTATCACAACTATTTATTGATCAACCCACCCGAAAATGGTTTGGCTCTGCGCCACATTGCACTCGCATTTTACGACTATTTATTTCCTTTTTCCCCCGCTTTCTTTTTGCCAATTTAGCAATTTTTTATTATTTCGTGGCTATTACCGATTGTCAATTATGATATGGCAATGCGGTGGCTGTGATTCGATATTCTGTACGTTTAACTCACCTTGCATTGTTTTACTCCAGCACAATGCGGCGTATGCGCAATATAGTTTTCATAGCCTTGAGGGGGGGTCAAAGTGTAATTTATGGGGCATACGTGGCGTGCATTTATTACGTGGGCATCAGAGGAGCAGCAGCAGCAGCAGTCGTGTCAGGTTTTGGCTTTTAATGTGCATAATTAAGCATTAATTACACTCACGTCTCTCAGATGCCCCCATCCTCTCTTACTTTTGCTCCTGCTGCCCTTTGCATTATTTGTTTTTACAGCTCGCATTTATCTCTCTCCCAGACGGCAGAGATCCACATTCCCTATCCCTGTCTCTCTCTCTCTCTCTCTCTCTCTCTCTCTCTCTCTCTGTCTCTCTCTCTCTCGTTGTCTCGCTCTCTCTGTCTGTCTCTGTGGTAAAATAAACGAAATGACCATTTGACCACTAGCTGCCACCACCTCCTCCGTTTCATTACGACCCGCCCATGCCACATTGGCAAACCATTTGCACAATTTAAGCATTTAATTGCAAATTTATTATGCTTATTTTGTGGGTAACACAATGGCCATTCCGTAATTGATTGAGCTGTTGGCCGTATTGGTCCGAAAGCGAAAGTGGCCATAAGCTTCGAACCCCCAAAGCTCATTTGCCCAGTTAGGCAATAAGCCACAGATGTGCAGCTGTCACAATGAACTAATGACCTTCATTCACTTGTTGCCTGTTGCAGTTAACTTAATAACGAAAATAACAAAATCACGAAAAACTGCATCATTACGAATTGAGGCTAATAATAACAGACAGCTGACAGGCTGAGTCAATAATGTACAGATTTACAGCCAGGAAAATATTATTAAAACAAAAGTAATATTATTATTAATTTTTGCCTACTTCTTAATTCTTGAAGGAGAGCTGAAAAGCAGATCGATGATTTCAAAACTACCTTCAGAATTCAGCAAATATCATACATATATATATATATATATATATATATGTATATATATATATTCTGATACTGAATGGAAAAATCACCATAAGATTATTATGTGCTTTATTATTGAATGCTTTCAATAGAATTGTAAAACAAATTTTCTTTAAATTAATTTTATAGATATTCTTTTTGCATTTGAATGTCTTTTTTGTATGCCAGTGGCAGAACTTTGTTGGTTTAATTTGTGTCTTTTCTGTATTTATTTTATACTTTCCATTTGCTTCACTTCTGACCATCACTGATTGTGTATATTTTTTTTTATATCTTGTCTTGGACTCAATAGCTTTGTTTTTCTTTCTCCATATTTCTGTGTCTTTCGTTATTTTTTTTTTTTGTGTTTACTTTTCATTCTTTGCTTTGAAACAAAAAGTCATTTGCAGTGTTCATTGCCCACAAGTAATTTAAAATGTTGCGCTCCAATTCGCCTTTAGGCAGTGCGATGTCTTTTTTTTTGTGCTCTCCGTCTTATTTGACTTGACGAAATTGTCACACGCTGCTGTAGTTGCTTATCCCCTGCTGCCCGTCGACCACGCCCTCATCTATCACACTTGCTGCAGCGTCTTTGAAGTTACATCCGCCTGATTCTGTCTCAGATGCTGCTGCTTCTGCTGTTGCAGCGGTTTTCTGTCTGTTTTCATCTACGTTTTCTGACCCGTCTTTTGCAGTACTAGGCCCCCCTCTCTCTCTCTCTCTCTGTCATATTGCTGTCTCTCTCTCTCCCTCTGTCTTGCTACTATGCTGTCTCTAGGCTTTTATTTGTCTTCAATTAACATTGCAACATGCCACTTGTGCCACATTTTTTTTGTTGTTGTTGCTGTGCCTTGTTCGGTTTCCTTTTTTGTTATTTGTCTTCTTTGAGATAATTCTTTGCTTTTTTCAATGGCTCGCGCAGTGTGTCAGCTTATTTATTAGTTTTGTTCTCTCTTTCTAAGTCTATATCTCTCTCTCTCTCTCTCTCTCTCTCTCTCCATCTCTATCTCTCGCTATCTCTCTTACTTATTTTTAATTTACCATTTTTTTCTGTGCTCTGCTTTGACAACACCCTCTGAACGAACTAATGAAAGCCTCGACTACAAAGCATATTTTTGCCTTTTCAACTTTTGCGCTTTTATGCAATGCCGCCAGCTAGTTGAGGGGCGTGTGAAGGGGAGGCCGGGAGGGTGGTGGTGGTGGTGGTGGTGTATTAGAGGAAGCACTGTGTGACCAGCAACCTGTTTTGAAAGTGTGTCAAATGCAATATTATTATTTATGCTTGGCTTCTGAACATTTTCATTTGTTTTTTCTACTATTTTTCTTATTTTTTTTTTTTTTTGTTGCTCTTTTGCCATGCACTTTGTGTAATTGACAAGTTTGTTGCATACTTTTTATTCGCTTGCCAATAATCGGAAATGACGTTTTGCTAGGACTTTGGCTTTGGCTCTGCTCAAACTTTTGCCATGGACTGCTGTCTTGCCATAACTGCAATTGAGATTAAGAGAAGTTGACGGCTTTTGCATAAGCCATAAACAAAATTGTATGCTTCTGGCTTTAATTAAATAGAGCACATCCGAAGTTTTTTATCTAAGACATAAGAAAAACTCTGCAAACATTTGGGAATACAGAATATCAAAGAAACTAAACAAAGAAAGATTTATATGAATAAATCTAATAATAATAATATTTGAGTGAAAACTTCTGGTAGGAAAGAGCATTGTTATCTAGAAGTTGTTTAACAAAAACACTTTGAAAACCGATTTAGTTTTGATATTCATTATGTTCCGGGATTTTGTTAACACGATAAGCATTAACTAAGATTGTGCATTCAAATAGATGTCACAGCATGGCATGAGAATCCTATAATTGCAACTAACTGCAGTTGCAACACCTGTGCTTGCATTTTATTAATGATTCGCTCAAAAATAGTATCACGTTGCACACACACACACACAGACACACATGTAAAAGTCCACAGCTCTATTCTAAGGCAATTTAAAACGCAATCAGCGCCACATTGCGTATACTTAGTGTGATAGTTAAGCTGTCAGCAAATGAAAACAGCTGCCGGCAGCAGCCGTTGAGTGTTTGCCAGCAAGCCTGCTCGTTGCCGGCGGCAACTGCAAATGTTTGCACAATTTGCAGCAATTGTTTCTCTTGACTATATTTTAGTTGTTACTTTTTTTTTTCTTTTGTGTGTGTTAAAGCTCATTAAATGTAAATGACTCACTCGGATTGCTTTCTCTCTCGCCCGCGCAGGTCGCACACACAATGCAAACTATGCGCTGTATCACATTGGACAGCCGGCAACGGCTGGCGTCAAACAGTTTGCCGAAACGGGTAAAACAGATCTGCTGGACAGCAATGCCGGTGAGCAGCAGCAACAGCAAATGCAGGCACAAAAATCAAATATGGCAACTGGATCAGGAGTTGGAGTTGGAGCAGGACTGGCAGCAGGTGCAGCAGCTTCCACAATGAGTGAACGAAGCGTATTTGATGAGTTCAGCTTGCCGGCGATACAGCTGGGCGAGGGGAGGAGCGAGGCGAAAGTGTTTGTCGATAGCAATCACAGTTTGGTATCGCTAATGACGCGCATTGTGCCATCGCCGGATTGGTTCGTAGGCGTCGATTCGTTCGAGGTAAGCATTCAAGTCAACTCCAACTCCAAATCGAACCGCAAATCATTGAAAACGTATTCGCCTTTTCTTTCTTTCTTTATAGCTGTGTGTGGGTGGGTCATGGATTGATACAGTGACCGTTGAATTGGACCCATTGGATGCTGGCACCGACAATGGCTTCACCTTTACCGCACCCAATTGGCCAACAGCGCCTCAGGGTGTCATCTATCGCATAACCTCCAGATATCCAGCACATCCTGCCGGCAGTTTCTATTATCCAAAGAGCAAACGTTTGCCGCCCATTGCCACATTTCAGTTTATCAAGGTAAGCGTGAGCAGCTCTTGAAAAAATCAAAAAAATAAAATAAAAAAACGAGAACAACTTAAACAAGTTAATTAACTGCAAATTAGCAGTCAAAATGTTGCCATCGTTTACAGTCCTAATGACTTTTCATTTGCGTGAAGCCCTCTTACTTGCTGCCCCACACTTGAAACCCATACCGAAAAAAATCAAAGTGCTAATGAGCCATTAGCATTACAATGGCGTCAAACATGTGTAACAGCATTGCGTGTGTGTGTCTGCGAAATGTGCGCTGCGTGTGTGTGTGCGTATGTGTGTGTGTGTGTGTGTGTGTGTGTGTGTGTGTGTTTGTGGGTGTGTTCCGTGGGTAAAAAGCATATTCCTGTGGCTGCGTGTTAATGCGCCTGATAAATCAGCTGCCTTCGCCACACAGCTGGCAAACACACATAGCAAAAAAATACAAAATAAAAGAACTCGCGGGGAAAAAAAGTTTTTTGTACAAAAAAAAAACAGCGGTGGAAAATTAATGTTAATTACATTAAAATTAAATGCATGCTGTTGAGTGGTGAGAACTCAGCAACACAAAAAAAATAACAAGCGATTCTTATGAATATTTGTTGGCATCATTAGCAAGGGGGGTAAACAGATGTGAGTTTCAGACAAGGCCAAAACTGTTTAGCTGGAATGCCTCTAGTATTATATTTAACAGCGGTCGTTATTTCGAATTTATTATTATTATTACTATGCGGTCAAAGAGGTTCTCAACTCCGTATAGCTTAAAATCATATCGAAATCAATTTATTCCTTTTAATGCCCGTAAATCTCAGTTTCGAACAAATAAAGCAATTTTCATGGCTTTATGAGGATATTGTGGCAACGATTGGAAAGTACATAAATTGTATATGCTGGAAAAGAAGGAAATGGTGAAAGCGCATGAAAAATAAATCTGATGTGATGTTAAGAAATTCAAAATCATTATAATTATGGATACATAAAGAACACAAAACTATGGGAAAATTGAAAACGGATTTTGTTTCCCACTTTGAAAGCAGAGAAGTGTAGAAGAACTACAAAATGAGTTCATATTGCGTCCAATAAATAGACTCCAATCAAATGGGAACTAATATTGATTATCTGAATTTCTAGTTACAAATGCACACGTAGTTTCTTTAACTAGTGACAGACCCTTATGAAAAGCACTTCATTATTGCTACTTCAGCGATTCACTTACTGAAATAGTTCTCATTGCTCCCCAATCAATTTCATATCCCGAAGATTAGATAAATTCTGTCGGTCCCCGAAGTGCTCGTCAATTAAAGGTTACACTTGGATTCAATAAATTATTTCTAAATCGCCATTACCTTATCTAACTTACATAATCTTTGTTTCCTAATGAAAGAGACCTGTTTTAGTCATTGCAGTTGTGTGAGTGGAATGGTTGCCAGGAACCCTAATAAGCGGCAATCCATTAGCTGCCACAAATCGTGAAACGTGAACGTGAACCATTTGCGGCACAATGCTAATGCAAAATTTGCTATGGCCTTTCCAGAATAGAAGAAAATCCCTCAATGCGAGCAGAAGAAGCAGAGGCAGTTGGTACTAAAACCGCCCACACACACACACACACACACACACACACACACACGCAAACACACCCACGCACAGAGCGAAACAGAGAGAAAGGCCATTCAGGCATTGTAATTATATTGCTGGACGTAGGATGTTACAGAAAGTGCGGCACTTACAGCTTACAATGCATAGAAAGAACCAAAGACCCCAGTGTAACCCAGACCACACCCTCTGCACCAACCCCGTCGTGGGGTAGCCTTGTAGCCGTCGTTGCCGCTCATCAAAATTGCTTTTATGTGCGCCAGAAAGACGCACATAAAATTTACGCCCAACGTTGTTGCTGCTCCTGCTGCTGCTGCTGCTCCTGCTGCTCCTGCTGCTGCTGCTGTTTGTGCTGCTGGCAGATGTTTCGACTACGTTTGCATAGTTCGCTTGCCCGGACGGCGGAGTGCGAGGAGTGCGTGAGCTTTAGGTATGGGCGTGGCAGTAACTCGGTACGTGTGGTCATTATTCTTTATTTGTTGGCCAGCTCCCTGGCCAGCGGCTCCTCCTGTTCATCCTGTTGCGGTGGTTGCTGCTGCATTAGCTGTCGTCGTTGTCGTTGTTGTCGTTGTTATTGTAACGCCTTTTTGACACTACTAATTCTAGTTTTATTTTGTATGGCAGGCAACAGGCGTGGCAATTGTGGGAAGGGAAAGTCCTAAAAATGTCTACTCCTTTTAATGCGCTTTCTTGGGGTATATCGAATTTGGGAAGTGTTGAAACTACAGGAAAATGTTTATTCTTTCATTTTATTCATTTATTTAATACAAGGTTAAAATAAATAGAAAGTTTAAAACGAAAGTAAGCGATAAAATGAAGGATATAGTAAATAATATATGGAGTAAAATAAAACAAATCTTAAACAGATACTAACCAGAAGGGCAAACATATTATTTATCTAAATTTCGTGTTTTCAAACAAAACAAATAATCTATGAAAAATAAAATGTGAATCAAATAAATTTTTCATAAATTTCTTATTCAATCAATGTAAGCCAAAAAAATGTAGAGTACTCAAAGTTCTTTATGTTTGAGAATAGTGTTCATTTTTATTCTGCTTATATTTGGCTACTTTTGTTTATGGCCAACGAAATGGAAAGTTATTTACTGACGAGAATGGACGTCTGCTTCATTTTATGACCGAGACATGTGGATCCGGCCAACTACTAAATATGCAGAGTCCCCCATATACACACATCCACACACACACACACACACACACACACACACACACACTGGCACACACTCTCCACTGTTCGTTGTAATTATGTGTTGATTTGGTTGAGCATTAAATTCTTAAATTTGTAGAAATGCTGAAGAGGAATGCCTAAAATGCGAAATCTCGGATTGGAATGGATTGTATGAGAAACATAGAAAGATAGAGAGAGAGGGAGGCATACATAGAGTGAGAGAGAGAGATAGAGACTAAGAGACAGAGACACATAGATGGAGTCACTCAGCTGTAGCCTGTGGATTTAGATCTAGGTCTGTTTTTGTAATCCACCAGGAATTTCACAGCTATGCGGATTATGTGTGTGTGTGTGTGAATGTGTGTGTGTGTGTGTGTATGTGTCTGTGAGTGCCTTAATGCCACAAAGCAAGCAAGTCGGCGCTGTCGACGCATTTGCGAAAGGTAGCCCCTGATAAGCTGCTGCTGCGGGCTCCAAAGTGTGGCGCCACCAACAACAATAGCAACAACAACAACAATAACAGCTATGTGTGGCAATAACAATGCGAGTGGCGCTCGCTTCATAGAAAATGACAGCCAGTCCCAAACAAATAAATTAAAATGCGCGACAGCGTGCTCGAAACAAAAAAGTTTCGTTTTGGACTGCCGTGTTCCTAGTCACCGCTGTCACGAGAGACTATATATGTATATATATATATATATATATATATAGCTATATATATATATATAGCTATAGCTATAGCTATTTCTGCTAACTACCCCAACCTAACACTCTGCTCACACCCAGCACACACCTGGCGTATAGTCGGCCCTCTTTTGTGCGTGTGTGTGTGTGTGTCTGTGTCAATATTTACCACAAATTGAAATTAGCAGCGCGTTAGGCGCACCTGTACTCACACTCAAATACACTGCTACCAAAATATGTGGTTCTCAGTTAACTCTTATTCAGTTAATAAAATTGTAAACACTTCTTGCATTTCAATTTCAAGTAAATTCGGATATTTTTTTTTTTTGCATATTTATGAATTTGATGGCCTTTTCAGTTTCTAGTTTTCAATTTAAATTGAGTTTGATTTGAGTACCCAATTTCGAACAGTGTATGGACTGAGTAACGTATGCTTGCAGCTATTCATGCAGCTGTGTTTTGTGTTTAGCTGGCGGCACTCGCTCTTGCTCATGCAAGGCACATAATCCGCGTAAATTAATATGCTACACACACACACACACGCACACACACACACACATTGTGTTGCATGTGTGTGTGTTTAACATTTGCCTTTGCTTCGTTGAATAATCAGCATATTCCCATGTTCCTTTTGCCATTTACTTGCAGCTAAAGGAGTACGAGCTGAGCGAGGTATTCAACATTGCCGAGGATGATCGCAAATATGAAACGGTGCAGACACAAACCCACCTGGATGCCGAGCACAATCACGTCGAGATGAACAACGAGCTATCCGCGAGCATCGAGAGGGAGCGGCAGCGGGAGAGGGAGCGACAGGAGCAGCAGACACCGCAACAGATGCAGCTGCAACAGTTTAATGATGAGAGGCAACGCATTCGCTCCCAGCTGTTGGCCAAAATGAATCCCAAGTGAGTACAAGCAACAGCAACACTAACGTTTCTTATTATTACAATTTCTATTGAATCTCATCAGAATTTATGTGGAATTTTTGGGTAACCAGTGATCGGTTTAAATTCTACCATAAATTCTCTAATACCATTTCTCAATTTCATAATCCTAAAGAACAGAGATATTTACTGATATTATTATTCTAATGATAAAAGCAAACAGCTTAAGCAGAAAATACTTTGTCTTCCGGTTTTGTAGCTAAGCTTTTCATAATGCGCTCATTTTGTTCTAGAAGGAATTTGATTAGAAATATAACCGAATGCCAGAAATTGGTTCTAATCAAAAATCCAATCAAAAATGCTTAATTGACTTAGGCTTATTACTGGGCTAATCGTTAATCAATCACAATTTTCTCTAAAAATAATATTGACCTGTAAATGTATGAATAGCTCAAACGCAGAATTTTACTAATGGCCAATTACAAAATAATTACAGCAGGTCAAAAATATAGGCAAATGATTAATGAGCAAACACGATAAGAATTAATAAATGATGACAAGGAAAATAAACAAAATAACCTACTCGACGTATACGTAACGCTATGTTCCCCCTTCGCGTAAAGCCCCAACTAAAACGATGTGATTTCTTAGGTATTTGACAGAGCTTAACATATTCAAGATAAACCTTAGTATTTGTATACATATATATATATATATATATATATATAAAGCTGTAAGTTCTTTCGGCACACTTAACGTATGCGCAATATGAAGACGACATGCAGTTTTCGACTAGAAATCGATCTGCATATCATTGCCAATGGCAGCAAAACATCAATTGCTCTACGCCCCAATACCCAAACACACTTACAGACACACACTGAAACATACCCACACAAACTTAACATATGCGGCAGGTGTGTTTTTTCTGACTCGACGTGGCAAACTACTTGCAACCCATCTAACACAGCTGAGAGGCAAGTAACAAAAGCAACAACAAATAAAAGCTGTTCTCTGGCACACTTCAAGCCATATTACACCCAACTCACACAAACAGGAGAGTGTGGGGATGAGTAGGGGAGGTGGGGGGGGGGGTTTGTGTGGGAGAATCATGGGTGTGGGTAGCGTGTTAAAACGCCTGAGACACCGACTGAGATGGTGGCACGTAACTGGGCTAATGCTGCAACTTTAAAGAGCTTGCCACACAACGGAGCTAAAAAAATCAGGAAGAGGGTAGCAGTTGAAACACTCTACCAAAACGGAGTTTAACCTTTAAAAAATGAATTTAGTTTCAAATTAAAGCAACATTATTGCTAAAATTGCTATAAGAAGTAATTTGATTTTGAATTTGTATTGGCATTAAACATTTCGCATTCCTAAGGAATGAAATATATGGTAGATATAGTAGTCCTTTATTGAAATCTGATTTTAAAAGAGTTCTGAATAAATTAAAATAACAGAGAAAGTCCGATTCCTCAGATATGGATATATTGTGGCAGTTTGCGGCGGCCATAAATATAGATGGGTGCCATTAATGTGTTATTTATCTTCTGACAAAACTAAACTACCCTCAAACAATGAGGCATTTTTGTGGGAAAAGCAGCGCAAAAAGAAATCCTTAAGAACTGAAATCCAACTTGAGCAACTCGAGCAAAGTCGGTTCAGTGTCCTCGACGTGCAGGATCCGAACACAAAACTACAACTAATCCAGTGTCACGCCCACTTTTTTGATGTTGTCATTGTTTTTGTTGTTTGGGACTGAAGCTGCTCCTGCTGCTGCTGCTGCTGCTGCTGCTGCAAAAGCGGATTTTTGGCAGCATTGACACTGGTAACCTGCATATTTAATGACAAGACCCAAGACCATTCCAAAACTCAAACCCGAATCCAGATCCTTGGCAGGCTGTAAGTTGTCGCGTACGTGTTCGAGTGCCAAAAACAAATATTGGACAGAGGAAATGGGAGAGAAAAACACTCTGCCTTTGTAACGGCGTGGGCGAGGACATGCCTTGAAAACAACGCAATTGGCATGCTGACAGCACAGTCCAACAGCAATGCCAACAAATGCCGTGCTGCTAAAAACTGTCTAATTACTTGAAATCTTATCATATACTATCAATGCCACCTAGCCAAACTCGTATTGCCATAAAACCAAACAACACACTAAACACTCACAACAAACTTTCGTTAAGTTCTGACTCGATAGCTACTGGCTGCCACGAGCAACCGACAATAGAAATTGCAATTGCTGCAACAACAACTTTTGTGATTGTTGCAACAGCAGTCGCAGCAGCAAATAAGTGAGCTAAGAAACCACACTGTGCAACAATTAATAAATTCATAAAATATTTGTAGCGCAACAGCCACAACAAGAACCAAATCCTCAACCAAAAATGGCAACAAAACCGCAGCCAAAAGAGACAACAATTAATAAGTCGAAAGACAAAAGCGTGGAAATTAAACAGAAACACAAAATATTTAAACGATATCCGAAAAACAAAGATATTTCAAATATTTGCAGTGCTGAAATTAAATAACGTTAATATTATTTTCATTGTTTTGATATGTATGAAATAATAATAGATTTTAACTCAAGAATTCAAGCGATAGCAAACAAATCAAAACAAATCACAAGATAAAAATAAACTGTGAACGTGCCATGAACTTTATATTGACCTTACATTACCAAGAGCAATATAAATAATAAATAAAAACAATGACGCCATTAAGATATCTATTACTAGAATATTTACTAGAATACTCAAAAGTCGAAAGCAAACAAATGAGCTTTGATCTATCGATAACTATCTTATCAATAATTGACTGCACACTGTGCTGACTTATAAAAGTTGAGCAAATCAGTGAAATGGCCAACAGTTGACTTACCTGCGTCCACAAATAACAAACCAAAAAAAAATAATGAACGCAGGAACATTTTGCATCATTGCAGCCGGTGCAAATAATGCACAAAGAAACCAAAACAAACAAATAAAACAACGGAAGCAAAGTAAGCCAATTATCAGATCACATCAAATTAGAAGTTGTAATAATATTTAATGAAAATTAATGTAATTTTTAGAGCCAAGCAAGCAGAAAGCCATAAAGCAAGAAACCAAAGTTGCGGAGCAGTCAACAGAAAAAGCACAGGAAACACAACAATCGAATGCCAAGTCGAATAGTTGCCAAATGAGTTAACAAACATTTTTGGCAGCTATCTTATCAGTTTTATCAGAGACTAGCATATATTTGTAAGGATTTGTGGAATGAAAATACATTTGATATGACATAAACACTTAGACTATAAATTGGCTGGGTCGAGAATGCAAACTTTCAGTTAACAATCAGAACGAAAACGCAACGGAACCAAACGAAAAATACCCAAAAAAAAAAAAAAACTTAGAATGGCAACTACAATCGAGGAAATTAGCACAAGTGAAACGATAAATAATGGGATAATAAACGAATCGATCGCAATAACAACAATTGAGACAACGCCAACGCCAGCAAATCGGCAACATCATCATCATCATCATCATCGTAAGCATCATCACAAAGATCCTCAACCTCAGAGGCCAACAACTTTAACTATCACTGATATCAGCGATGATGGCTTGGATATTATTGAGATTGTATCCGATGAAAGTGAACCTCGTCATCATCAGAAGCATCATCATCGTCATCATCATCATCGTTCGCACAGCAAGCAGCAGGCACCAGAGATACCACCACCACTGCCCAGCTCTACACCACCTTATGTGACGCCCACAGAGGAGGTTTTTTGGTTAACGGATTTGGATGCACCATCAGAGCCAACGGCGTCACTGCCACCACCCTCACCCAACAGCTCAGAATGCAGTGAGATAACCTTACAACCAATCGAAACAACAGCTGCGGCACTCATCATAGACAGCCAATTACAGACTATGCCACCGACACCACCTCCAGAACCTGTAACACTTCCAGCACCTGTACCTGCTCCAGCAACTGTCCCACTTCTAGCACCTGTACCACTTCCAGTAACTGTACCACTTCCAGCACCTGCACCTATACCATCACCAGCACCTGCACCTATACCATCTCCAGTCGCTGCACCTGTACTCATCGAGGAGATTGTATTACAAACAGATTTGGAAATGCCAGCACAGAATTCAGTGAATGCGATGCCAATAGTTCAACAGCAAACACCACCCAGTTCAAGCAGAGCAGCAGTTGAAACTGTAACCGAAACGGAGATCATCATTGAGGAACAGCCGCTACCGGCTGTTGCACCTGCACCGCCAGCGCCACCACTTGTACTGGTTGGCACTGTAAGCGTGGACAACAACGATGTGCGCCTCAGCACTTACAGAGTCAGCACAGATTTGACACAGCACACCACACCACAACAGCAGGAGCCATCCAAGCGTTGCTGCTGCGTCATTTGCTAAGAAAATTGGAGTATTGCTTTAAGATTCGAAATTGTTCAGTTTACACCTGCAATTTTGCCGTATTTAATATTAATCATAATACTTAGGAGTTAGGCTAGAGCAGTAGAGCAGCTCTCAATCTGTCTGTATACAAAAGTCATGTTAAGCTATGCGTAAATATACATTTCAATACTAATTTCGAACGATTTGAGGCTCTTAATAAATAAATCACTTCATTTAACAGAATATTTCACGATATGATTTAACGAACTGTTAAATGGTTAACAGAATGTTAAGTGTTGAACAGCATATTAAATGTTTACATTGGAAATACATAGATCTGATCAGATCACTGTCTGATAACATGTTGCTGCTAAACAGCACTTTGGCTAACAGAGTTGCCACCTGTTCCAAGTTACATGAAAATTCGAATATGATTATAACAATTATGTGTGTGTGTGTGTGTGTGTGTGTGTGTGTGTGTGTGTGGTAAACATTCCTCGCGCTATCGCCACGCACAGTCATCGCTCGAGATCGATGACAAAGCTTGCCATATCTTTGCGCATGTGAAGTTAAGCCGCCTTTCGTCGGCGGCCTTATCTAATCTAATTGGTGGCAAGGCGGAAACAAAATCACCGCTCGTTGACAAAATCGTAATTGATTATTAATTAGCACTCTGGTGGGCGAATCGAGCTGCCACCGGGCAACTGCTCAAAGTGAATGAACAATATTTGATGGCGTTCAGTCAGCGGTCAACGGTCAACCGTTGCTGAACTAACCAAGATTTCAACGATTTAGTGTGCGAGATGCCGCCGCCTGGACGCGCCTTTGGACCCGGACCAGCACGTTGCGGCGGTGGCTATGGTCCGCCACCGCCCGGACCCGGTTATCGTCCCGGACCACCACGCACCAATGTCAATGTGGATGTTAACATTGGCGCACGCCCACCGCCCATTGGCGTTGGCATTGGCTTTGCGCCACCGCCACTGATTATTGGCGGTCCGCCAGTTATTATCGGTGCCCCACCGCCGCCGCCAGTTATTGTCGAAACCTATGGGCCGCCACGCCCCGCTGTTGTAGGCGTACAACCACAGATGGCCACCGCCACTGTCTACACCCAGCCAGAAGTTTGTTGTTGTGCCATTCAATAATGCCCCAAAACACGTTTGTGTCCTGTGCGTGTGTTGTGAATATATCCTTGTGAATATCTTCTATATACATATATGTATCCTATATCTGTAACTTGTGACTGTGAATAAATTGTTAAGTTTTCTGAGCGCAAATGTCTGAGCATTTAATTGGGCAAATTACTGTTCTTATCTATGTATTTATTTATTGAAACTCATCAAAAGCACAACAAGAAAATTCCCCCTAAAAAAAAAGCTCTTTCTGAAAGGAAAACTAGTTCTTCTTTTTAGCCCTACAGCAATTACTCAAAATAGATAAGGAATTTGAGTAATAGCCTTAAGCTAGTAGCTGAAAAAAGACTAAAAGTTCCATTCAAGGCGGAAATTTAAAGAATGTCTAAGCAAAAAGTAAACTAAAAGATTTTCAAACTTTTGAGGAATGCGTTGTAGAAGTTGAATACTTTTAATAAGATTAAGCGGGAGTATCTTAAATGTATATTTATGCCACATATGCAATAATAAGCCAATCAAACTATAATGAATTATTATTTATTTATTACTATAAATAGTTAAAACTACAACATTTGACATGCTTGAAATTCGAGTTAAATGTCAACTGTGAAATATTAATTTTCATGCTTTTGCTCATTGCGCATAAATATTACAGTTTGATGCGTTCGTCTAACGGTAATTGCCATAAGTATGATCAACGCAAATTGTTGCTAATAACTGCCATTCAACACACACACACACACACATACACATACACACAAGTGTGTGTGTTTGTTGGCAGAAATTTCTTACTCAAAAAAAAATATATATATAAATGCTTGTAATTTCAATTTGGGGAATTTTGCTCATTACATTTCACTGGCAGCTGCGCCGCCTCCGGCAAATGTGTGTTGTATATTTTCCATGTCTTTCCATGCATTTCTACGCTGTTGCCTTGCCTTTCGACAATTGCGAGGCTTTGTGAGGCTTTCAAGCCTGTCCTATCCTGACTCGTTCGACTCTTTAGTCTCACATTTTTCAATATTTTCGCCAATTTAGTTGGCCTTATTCGGGGTGCCGTTTTGCCTCCGTTCTGTTCGCCTACCCATTTCCCTTTTGATATCTTTTTTCATTATTATTTGCGCGATTTTGAACGGTATATGTATGCAAATAAACGAAAAGTGCAGGAAACAAAACACGGAAGTCAGCCAGGAAGGAAGGAAGGAAGGAAACCGACGGCGGCACAGCAAATGTTTCTTCTGCCTCTGCCTCTGCCTCTGCCCCTGGCTCTGATTCTGACTGTGACTCTGCTTCTGAATCTCTCTCTCCTTCTGGCCTGGTTTTCCGTGTCTGCTGCTTTTTGGAAGCAGTCAACACAGACACACTCCCAAAACACACACACACACACACACACGAGGAAATCCACACAGGGCAAAACTGCAAAAGGCAATTTAAATTGAAATTGTCTACCGTTGACGTGCTGAAATAAGAGACTCGCTCAGCGCCAACGCGAGAACACCTTACCACATGTAGTCTGGGTAATCTCTGTGTGCACTGTGTATATCTGTGTGTGTGTGTTGTGTGTATTGTGTGCGAGTATTTGTGTTAAGCAGTACAAAAATCGTGCTTGTAACGCAGCGTATTATGTTCGGAGCTGTTTAACAAAATCAAAAAAGGCAAATTGATTTCCCAGCAACTTATAAATTCTTAAATGAAATTTTTACTTAATTTAAATATTGATCGAAGAATCAGCCATCAGCCAGCTATGAGGCAAATGTATGTTGTCGAAATAATTGAACAAAATTATGTACATTTCATATAATGAGCCATTTTCATAACATTTCTTTTGTGCAGAATTTAAACATGTTGACCCACTTTTTATGTGTTTATTATTTATTTATTTGTTAATTCCAATTCGGAAACAAAAATGCATTCATTGCATATGCGGTGAAAGCAATGCCATCTCAAGAGTTAATGTTGTTGTGTTAAGAAGCAATTAATGAATTACATAATTTCATAATTATATTTATTTAATTAAATTGCATTTTGCACTTGCAGCTACAACAACAGTCAACAGCAGGGCGTTGTTAATGTGGTGCCCAAGAACGACAAGCATGCCCTGATGCAGAGCATTGCCAGCAGCTATAGGCGCAACGATGCTGGTGCTGCTGCCGCTGCTACTGCTGCTGCCAATAATGTTAACAACAACAACAACAATAACAACAACAACATCAACAACCACTCGCTAAAGGCCACATCCGCCTCAAAATACTCTTCATTATCCGCATCCGTATCCGCATCCTCATCTCCATCCTCATCTGCATCCGCATCGTCAGCGTCAACGCGACGTCGGGGTCCATTGGGATCGAAACGGCGTCGCGACTGTCGCGTCAGCCACTGGTCGGAGTGGACGGCCTGCAGCAAGAGCTGTGGCATTGGTGAGATGCATCGATATCGCAAAGTCATCAAGCATGGCAAACGTGGAGGACGACCCTGTCCGGCGCTCCAGCAATCGAAGTGGTGCGGCACCGAGCGAAACTGTCACGGGCCGCAGACCTATTTTAATTGGTAAGTAGCCACCATTCGTATATCCCCCATTTCCATATCCATTTCCATATCCATCTCCATCTTCCATTCCACCGTAACCCCATATCAGATATGCATTTAATTTCTCAAATGATGACACTGCAGGTCCGATTCCGACACATGAACTACGCGCCATGCAACACCACAGGCCATATAAATACAATTTTAATTTAAGTCATAAGAAAATGTTTCTTGTGTCGTCAGAGAGAGACAGAGAGACAGAGAACGAAGAAGGAAAACAAATCAACAAACAACAAGAAGAAAAACAAGAACAAAAAGAAAAAGAAAAAGAAAAAACACAAAGCCGGACAGACCAGACCAGACCAGACCGGGCAGGCCGAGTCGAGTCGAGTCGAGTGCAACCCCCTCCCAGAGAACAACTGCTGAGCGATTTTAATTTAAATTTAGTTTACGATACGAAATTGAAAATTCATTAAAAACAAAAGATAAAAACAAATTAAAAATGGCATGCACGCAAATGCAAATTTTCGACAAATATATAAAAACAAAAATAAAAATAAAAATAAAAATAAACACGAAAAGAGAAAATTGCATATGAAACCGAAGACTACTGACAATATTTAAAACAAAATGGATTTAATGAAAAACATAGACACATGCACACCCCTAATCACACTTAGACACACACACACACACACACACACACAAACACACACAAACACACTAACATTTGGCTAAAGAATTCTATGCAGATAATTGAAGTTCTTCAATTCTGTTGCTTAAGTTACATTTTTTTGTATAAATCAAGCAGAACTTTCATAATATGTGTCATATATTATACATATAAATATATATATATATATATATATAAATATATATAGAAGCAAATCCAAAGAAAAACAACTTAAAACCCATAAAATAAAAAGGAAACAACTTAATAGTAGACATTTAATTTTAAGATGCAAGTCGATAGCGAGAGTGGTTCAATAATTTGCAAGAAATTAAATCAATAAATGCAAGCGTAATAAAAGTAATAATAATATTAGAAATATAAAATAAAACTACAATTTTAGATATTTCTTATGCGTTGTTTTCATTTTTTGTTAGCTAACCTTTTATTGAACCATTTTCGCATATCCAAAGTATATTAACTGAATCAAAGTAAAAACCAAAAAACCAAAAACAAAAACAAAGCGTGAACATTTGCGTAACCAAACAAGGTAAAAACCAAAAACAAAAATTAAGCTAAATTTAGATGTAAAACTAAGTTAATTAAACTTTACCACAATGCAATAAAGGGCAACAAAATAACAAGAACAACAACAGCAAATTGGACAACAGCAGTCGATTTAAGTCGAGTTTAAAAAGTACCTACAACATGTTCACAAAAACCACAATTAGAGAGATAAAAAAAAATATGTAAAGTGGATAAACATTAAATTTGAGTTGAGCAGCAAAAAGCAAACATTTTTAGAACCAGACTTTGGAAAAACACACTCAATTTAAGCTTGCAAAATGCAAGCAATTTGAAGTTTGAATTGGAATTGCACCAAATTGTTAACAAGAGCAAATGCAATGCGGTTTTAGATAACATGAGAGAGTTTTAATAAAAACAAAAAGAGCCAAAAACCAAAACAAAACACTTAATATAGCTAGAAAAGGTGTTGGCAGTTTGAGAGCCACTGCTTAATCATTATCTTAGGCACTTCCCTTAAATGCAACGTAAAGCCAATTCCAATTTGAGTTCAGCAAATAGTTTGACAGCCAGCTGAAAAGTTTGAGGTGCATAGAGCTGAAGAGCCACCGCATGTGGCAGCCAATAAAATGTAAAATAAGTCAAATGAATACAAAATGATTACAAATTAGAGATTAATACACACACACACACTTGATGATTATGTAATAATAAAAACAAATATAAACTGCAAGTGCATAAGACATTTTGTAAAATACAACAAACAAAACCAAAAAAAAAAAACAACAAAAAAAAAACAACCAATAAAATCAATGCATCGTAAATTGTAAACGAATTTCAATCAATTATACTTGTTAGTTTTGCGACATTTGAGCAGCGCCGGCAAAATCAACTTGAGCGCCCCGGAAACCATTATACAGATGCCGGCAAAGGCAAAGGGCACCACATAGCCACCAGTTCGATCGACCAGAATACCACCCAGTGTGGTGCCAATAAAGACGCCCAAACCCATCGCCAAGGCGGTTATGCCAAAAGCATTCGTCAGCTTCGAGAGTCCCAAATAGCGCACATAAATCAATGCACGCAGCGTGGCAAAGACAGCTGAGTGTGGCAAGTATCGGGTTGGTTAGTTACTCCTCAATAAACGCAAAATTCAATTCTGGTTTAAATTCCATTTTGAACTTTCATTTTTGCATTTAAATTCCATTTTTTTAAATCACAGTTTATAATCGATTTTCGATTTGATGGCAAATACAAATTGAATATTGTATTTTAATCAAATATGCTTGGTAAATTTGGAGAAATTTAATATTGAATTTCACAGAAACTTAAACCAAAATTGTTTGTGCGGGAAGCTTACCTGGTGCGACGCCAAAGCAGACGGCGTAAACAAACTGAAACCAGACCAAATCGTTGCCGTAGAAGGCGCTAATGAAGACCATAACGCCGCCGAGCATCATGCCGCCACCGCAGATATAGTTGGTCCAGCTTCTCAGCTTGTAGGCGACAAAGCCGCACAGGTTGCGCATGAGGAAATTGGATGCACCGATGGCGGGGGATATCATTTGGGCATACTGCAATGGTATAGTGGAACGCATCTTGCTGTACACAAAGGGTATATTGAATCCCAAAGGATAGAGAAAGGCGGAGGCCAACAGAATGCGAAACTCAAAGTTCCTCAGCAGATTCGCATCGAAGAGGCGATTCAGCGCTCTCACAATTTTCGTTCGCAGCCAGTTTTTCTTGTTTTTCCTTGACTTCTTGTGCCGCTTCAATGGTGGACTGGTTGCCAGGCTACGCACCGGACTGAGTGGATCTTGAACGGAGCCAGATTTACTTGGATTGGTGCCGTCGTAATCCTTGATATTGTGCAAACCATAAGCAGCTCTTTGCAGCTGTTGGATTCATTATTATTATGAAAGTTAAATATTAAAACACAGAAAATATATTTCATTTAATTGTGGCTCACATGCGTTTCAGTGCCGACCAGCTCCAGTTCCTTGCCATCGAACTGTTGCCGACTGTGGGGTTCCTCGTAGTCGGCGGGTCCCGTATAGAAGAGATCCTCGCGCTGTATGGGATCTGGTCGCACCACATAGTTGAGCTCGGAACGCTCGGAGGGTTCATGTTTGTCCTCCGGCCTCAAGCAACAGGGACAACAATAGTTTGCACATCGTCGCAATTTGCTCGTCTTTTTCCTGGCCGGCTCATAAGTGTTGAGCACATGGTGAGATTTCCTGGAGCCGACTTCATCTCCTAGAAAGTAATGCACATAGAAATTGCCATAATACTCATTCGAACTGGATGTGGACAAGGGATCCGTGTGCATTACGCCCACCGGAGTCGGAGCAACCTCCAAATAGGCCAGTGCCACAAAGAAGAGCAGGCAAATGAGAAGCATCTGAAACCGTATCGTATTCCGCCAGCCAATGTGCTGCACGAGCATGTTGTTCGTAATGGAGAAGATGCAGATGCCAGCACCAGCACCGGAGCAGGAAAATCCACTGGCAATGGGACGATATCGCTCAAAATAATATCCAATGATGATCTGTGAACTCACCCAGATCATGCTCAGGCCGGGTCCACCTACAGATTGACAATAATCGCATCGAATTGAGTGGTTACAAGTGGTGCACAGTGGTTACCTACCAATAACACTATAGAAAAATATCACCGTTGCCAAATTGGGACTAAAACTGGCCGCCAGAATGCTCAGCGCCGAGATAATCACACCAAGCAAAGCCACCGGACGAAAGCCGTAGCTGTTGATCAGTGCACTGGAAAAGGCACCGCCCAAGAAATAGCAGCCAACTTGTATGCTGCCCACGAGCACCACCTGGCCACTGTTTGCATTGAACTCCTCGCTGATCTGGGGCAGCAATATGCCAACGGTGAACACAATGCCATCCACGATGAGCTGGGCAAGGAAACTGAGCACGAGGACCACCCAACCATAGCCACCATCTGGCGGTATGGCCATGTAGATCTAGTGGTGGATAAGGAGTTATCAGTCGTGGTTGATTTAGCCACTCCAATCACTCACTTACGAAGCCCAGGCCTGAGGCCAGATTGCCCTGCTGGAAATCACTGGGATTCAGATCGTCCAAATTGTTGTCTGTCATCAAAATGGATTCGCTGCTAGTTAGCTTTGAGCTGATGACATCGCTGAATTTAAACACATCCGTGTCTTCCGATAGCGGAAATTCCGTATCCACATTGCTGGCTGTGGCGTCCTGAGTGTGTGCACCAACAGTTGAGGCATCCACTATTGCCAGCGAATCATCAGAATCATCGGCTGCCTGATTCTTAATTGATGATCCTAGAAATGTGTAAGAACCTTTTGATTATCTTTATCTTTATAGTTATATAATTCTTTAGTGTCTGCTTAGAACTGACTTAGAACTGTAATAAATATGCAATTTGTGTATAATCAACGCAAACATACTTTTCTTATATATCTTGGTTGTCTTGGTGGTCAGCGGCTCCTCATGGTCGTAATTGTATGTGGTGGTGCTGGAATCCCCAATTGTATTTCGTTTGGAATCGATTCCAACACGTTGTCTCCATATCCGTTGAGCTGTTGTTGTGCCTGTCGTTTTATGGGACGTTGAGGGCAACGCATCGCGTGGCGACTCCCTCAATTCATGCGGCTGTTCTGCAGCAAGCAGAATGACGGGCATATTGCCAACCATCTCCGCCTGGCTGCTCGATGTTGCTGTTGCTGTTGTTGTTGTTGCCACATTCCCGTCTTGCTCGCGTTTGCGGTCCAGTTCAAGTTGCTCTCGTATTTTACTCAGCTGCGATGTTTGGCTGTGTGTGTGTGTGTGTGTGTAGTGGTTAGTTCTGTGGCACAGCTAGCTAATGTTGGACGCTCACACTCACCTACCTAGCTGGTTATGTGTTCGACTCATTTTTCCAGTCGTGTCTGGGCGGGGGAGAAGCTAGTTGACATTTTTCTCAAAAACTCTCTCGCATCCGAAGCAGCCAAGACTTAATGTCAGTGACAGCAGCACAGCCGTGAGCTTTTCACGGGAACGTTACGTGGGGCAGCCGTGTGGCAGTTCAGGATCATGCCACATTCTAGCGCGTCTACGTGATGCCAGCCAAAAAAATATCCACCGATATGAGAAAATTCCTGGCTGCTGCTGCTGCTGCTGCAGACCGCGTTTGCCATTGCCTTTGACTGTTGTCGCCAGACAGTCACCCGTCTGCCACGCCCCGTTGCAAGCGTCCACCCGCTGCCGCCGGCAGCAGTTGTGACAGACAGGCATCGCTGCTTGCCACAGCGCATCCTTGCCCGCATTCATGCTTGCTTGCATCTCGCAAACGCACAAGTTGCAAGTTGCTTTTACTAATGCATCTGTTACTTTTCTCCATTTGCCCCATTCGCGCACTCAGAAAATAAATCGCTCAAAGAACTTGTAGATTTTTCTCGTTTTTAGAAATAATCTCTAAATATGAGAAATGCAAATTTCTTCAATTTGGAATGGAAGAGTTTTGCTGTTGTCTGCATTGGAGACCGAGTGGATCAAATCAAGTGAAAGATGAAATATAAGCAACAACAAAGATCAGGAAATAAGGCATATTTTTTCAACATTTTAGAAAATTGTGCACTAAAATTAAGAAAAGAAAAGCGCTGATTTTTAGAAATATACTTTCTGTATAACTTTGTTAATTTCTAAACATTTTTTCAGTGTAGTGCAACTGTTACTTTGTCCATTTGCCCCATTCTCAGTTGTTGTTTATTCTGGCTCCCCAAACAAAATTGCATCAGTGCAATTTCATTGATTGCAAGTAAATGAAATCATTCCAATGTGCTCCACCCCCATTCCACCCCCCTTCCAACACCATGTCAACTCCTGCTCTTGCCCAGCTTTTACTGAGTAGTCCGTGTTCCGAGTGCTCGAAAGTGGCAACTGGATTTGTACATTGCTGTATTTGTGCTTTATGCGAAATTTTGAGGCACCAAGTTGCCGTCACTTAATTTGCTGTATTATTTATTCAAAGTATACAAAGAGACAGAGAGAAAGAGAGAGCGAGAGAGAGAGAGAGAGAGAGAGAGAGAGAATAGCTCCTTAATGGGTAACATAGAAGCACTCTCATCAGCACAAATATATACACATATATATATATATATATATATATAGACATCACACTCAGCTCTTAGATTATTTATTCAGCTGTGTGTCTCTCTAAGAAATGAGTCATTAATATAACTCATACTGATACTAATCGTTGCCAAAGTGCATTCAAATTTCCACTTAATAGCGATATATAAATTTTGTAGCAATTAACACAGTTTTGATACCAATCAAATGGCTTTTTCGTGTTTACTTAGTTAACTGTTTTCTTTATTTGGCCCATGGCACTCCACTATATGGAAAAGGGAATGGAGAATGGAGGCACAGCGCAACAATAAGCCAACCAAATAAAAACCAAATACATTAAGTATAAAAGCCAAGACAAAAAGTCGACATAAAAAAGTGGTTTGGCCAACAGCAGGACAAGCTCATGAATTTTGTTGGCCTGCTACGCAAACAGGTGAACAGCAACAGAAACAGTCAGGGATAAGAGGTAAACAAACAAAAAGAAACAAATAAGTATACGGCATGTTGGACGCGTTGCTTGGACCAGTTAACTGGACGAGGGCCAGTTTTCGCTGCTGAAGCACAATATGCATGAGTGCAGCAGGCTCCACAAGAATTGGGTCAATTGCTGTTAACAATTTGACGGTGCAATCTTTTTGGTGCCGTTTCGATTTCAAGGCAGCTGCCCAGAGTCCAATTGGGCAGCCAGTTAAAAAACAACAACAACAGCAACAACAGAAAAACCCAAAAAAAAAAGAACCCAAAAAACAATCTCGCATAGAGTTGCTGAGGAAACTCACCCACCGGCCAGGAGTGGGACGGAGAGATTGAGGCTGATGGCTGTAGGGCACAGAAATGTTCACTCACTAATTAATTAGTGCGTTTTGTTTATTGTTGGACGTTGAAACTTTTTGCGAGAGTTGCCCAACTGTTTGCTGCACTGTAACTGCGAAGGGCTTGCCGCAAGTGATGAAATGTGAACCAACTTTTATTTGAATTTCATGGAACAAACTGAGTTTTGCACTTGAGTGCATTTGCTTTTTTTTTTGGTTTCTATTATTTGCTGAGCACTCAACTATTTGTTTAAAATTTAAATTTAAGAAACTATTTTTAAATATTAAATTTCATTAATTTACTTATTTTTTCTTACTGATAAGTTGGCTTTATAAAATATGTCATAATGCCTTGAAGGCTGGCTGCGTTTAAAAACGGGCGAAGTCAATAAATTTTTTGGCAATAGTAGTTTTGGACAATAAACAAAAAAAATCAAAAGAAACAAAAGCAAATCAAATTCATAATTTCTACAAAATGGCGCTGATGAACTTGAAAAATTGTGTGCAACATTCGCTTGGTTTGTTTCGCGCCACACGTTGCATGTCCATCTTCAAACACTGCCGGTCTGCTGCTCGTGTGAGGAAAGTAAGTCGCATAACGGAGAGAGCCGTGCCGGCATATTTCACACAACTCCGGCCGTGCAGGACGGATGAGGAACTGCAAGCGCATTCCAGTTTGGGCTATCCGCGCTGCAACAAACCGGAATGTATGAAGCCACGCCTCAACATGCAACGATTCGATGCACAGCATTACAGGCCCAGCAAGAGCCTGGATCGTGACCATCAGGTGAACTGGGTGGACTACTGTGTGCTGGAGAAGATGAAGATACCAAAGAGTTGTCGCATCGAACGCATTTCACCCCAAACTAAACGCCGTACATTGCCAATGACCCGTTGTGTCCGAGTGCCGTCGGAAAAGTGCAGCTCACTGATGTCCGCCAAGTGGGGGCCTTTCACACCGGCATCGGCCACTGCAGACGAACGTTGCAACAATTTACCCAAGCCACAGACAAGCTTGAACCGAGTGCGGACACGTTATCCTAGCTTCTCCGAGTGCCACAAAGATGCAGTAAGTCGGCCTGCAATAACCGACTGCGCCAAACATCAAGATTGGGAATCTTTCGGAAAATATCAACAATGATCCTGATCAATATGCCCAACTGCAAATCGATACAGCGAGTGAGCCAATTTTAAACATGTTCGCATTTCATTCCCATTCGAAACACATGGCCTACCATCAATCCCAGCTGCTCAGTCACAAGCAGAGTATTCAACTGAAATCGATGCCATAAAGCAATTCAAAATTCCAACTTTGATTTTAGAAATATGAACAAATTACGGATGAGCTGCCGAGAACAGGCTGCAGAGGAAGCTGCGTCAGTTGCGATTGAGAGTGCGTCGCGTCGGAGTAGAAGTGTCTGCCTCTGCTCTGTGGAGGATGGGTTTCTGTGCACAACCCATCGATGTGTGCGCCTACAGGTCGTCGGACGAGAGCGATCGTTGCTATCAGAGAAACTGGTGTGAGTTGAAACCAGTGCTGCAACGTAAGCCAAACCCGTAAAATATATCCAAATCGGAAAGGTTCGCGATCCGAAAGCGTTTCACGCTAAACCATAGCCGGAGAGCAAAGCCACCAATGCCAAGCATTCAACCTGAAAACTGATGCCGTGTTGCAGGCTGCGTAGTTTCACCTGTCATTTGAAGTATGTCCACCCGACCTGGAACTGTGAGAAGTGGCAGACGGCGTCTCTCAGTTTCTGGATGTGCAAAAGGTTACCACTCTCCGCGCCGTGAGTGTGCTCCACGGCCAAGTCTCTGCCACATGTGGAACTACTATCGGACAAGGTGCTAAATTATTAATCCTGCATCCAGGATGAAGCATCTTTTAAATTGTCATTCTTTTATTTTGTCTCGCTACGAATTTTGCTCCATCGGAGAACATTCTGAATATAGCAAGATAAATTTTCAAAAATTTGTGCATTGCATTTTAAAGTATTTGTGATCGCTCTCGTGATAACTAATTTCTCTTTCTTTTGCGAAATAGTCTCGGCTCGAGTTAAAAGTGCAATTTGAAGTTGATGTTAATGGTGCGCCAGTGTTGGTTAATGCCGCATTGCCACTCACATACCAAATAGGATGCCGTTTGTCAGCTAGTCTGTCCTTTGTGCGGAGAATCTCAGCACTAGAAATGCTGAAGTGCTCTCCTGGGCCTGGTGACATTCCTAAAAGGGATTTGCATGCCGCTGAGATGTTTATCGTAAATTGTCCTCGTCCTTGTTGTCCTACTCGCCCTCAACCCCGCTGTGGCAGTCATCGTAGTCTTCGTCGTCTGGGCGCACAAATGTCAACAGCACAAAGCGCTGACGTTTACATTGAAAGTCACTTTGGTTGCCCAGACAGCAGCGTGTGGCGGCTGGCCAGTGGGGTGTGGCATTGGGGCATGGCTAATGAATGGCACCAACACGAATGCATTGCATTTTTATTTGTATTTTCACTTTGCATTTATATTTTGTATTCTTTCTTTTTTATTTTAAATGCAAATGTTTAGCTTGTTTCAAAATGTGACACACATTTTTCATATTTTACTTCCGGCCATGTTTAATTGTGACTAGTTGACTTGTCTGCCATTGGCAGGCAGCTGCTCGCCTCTGTCTGCTGGCTGTTGTCTGCCTTTGCTATTATCCTGAGCATCCTGAAGCTCACTTGCAAATTTGCCAAAACATTTGTCCTTGTTGCTGTCTCTGTTGTTGTTGTTGTTGTTGTCGACAAAAGTATGCCCCAGAGTGACATTTCGCACAAATGAAATGTACGGCTGAAAAACTTGTCTATTTGGGGGCCCAAACAAATAATTTTATTATAAAAGTTTTTTATGCATGTTTGCTCGACTGTTTGCGTTCGCCACCTCCATCCATTTGTGGCCGGACTCTGTGTCACAATGCGTACCTCAACTCAAAATGAGGCAACAGCGATGTGTAGAGAGAGATGTGTGAGAAACTACGAGTGGCATGGAGATGGGGCATAGATGGGTAATACAGAGAGGAGGCTAATAGAGTCAGCAGGCAACACGAACTTTATGCTACGCATAGAGAATATTATTAATGCTATTGATAATAGTAGAAGAAAACATAAAACTGAATTGCTAAAAGTGCAATTTAAAATTGCGAACTTTAGGCTGCAACTAGGCAAACAAGAAATGCAATTGTGAATAGTACAAATTATTATTGCTGCTGATAAGTTTTTGGTTTCCATAACAAAGAAAACATGAAACTTAAAATAAAGTAGTGAATAGTGCAAATTATTAGTGCTGTTAATTAATGTTTGTTTTTATAACTTTGAGATGGGGATTGGAGGCTGGAAATTGGAAATATGAACTCTTTACTAAGCACAGTAAAAATGATTATTGCTGCTGATAAGTGTTGTTGTTTTTTTTTTCTAAAGATAAAATCATAAGAATTTAACACTAAAAACGCAATTAAAAATGTGCAACTTTAGGCAGCAACAAACAAGAATTCAAGTTGTGACTCTTGCGGAGGAGTCAACTCATTTGGTCTCGCAATTAGTTGGGAGCCTTAATTGCACAGATGCACTTTGAATGTAGTCCGTGGTCTTTGCCTTTATTACTTGCCTGCCGTTAGCTATTTGCTGCTATTTGCAGCTTGCAGTTTGCAGTTCTGCTGCTCGTTGGTTAGCCCTTAAGCTCGACTCTTGTCCCTGCCCCTGCCCCTACATCTGCCGCAGTACGTGCCCCTACTACTAGTGGCGCATTTATGAGCAGCGGTATCCAGCACCCACATAACCATCAATGTAAAATGCCACTTTCGTTTCCCACGTTGCTGTTTTTTTTTTGTTTCCTCGCTCAAATCGCTGTTTGTTTTTATATTGTTGTAGCAGTGTCCACTTTTTTGCAGCTTGTTTAGTCTGGTGCCTGGTCCGGCACTAAATGGCCGCCAGCTCTTTGTGCTCCACAGTTTTTACTAGATTGTTAATATTATTTTATAATTTCTTTTATTGCTGGCCATTCGGTGGCATTGCAGTCATATTGTTTAAAAACACTGCCCCCAACAAACCCGAGTGCTGTAAACATGTTGTGAAGCGCTCAACAAATGCAGTCATTTCACATGAACAATGCCGTAAATTGCTTGGGGGGCATCGTGTTGGGGTTTTACCCATGTTAAGTTCACTTATGTTGCACTGATAGACTGGCATAGACTTAATGAATACTTACGGTGTTGGCAGCAATTTAAAGTTAAAGTCTGTACATTTACAAGACATTTCTTGAAATATTAATTAAATTCATTTCGCTTTACACTAATTAAATGTATTCATTTAAAGCCAAAGCTGAGCACTTTCCGAAAAATACTCGAATATTGAATTATTTAATAAATTGTTACTCAATACTTGAGCTTAAAGTGTCTTGTTGTTGGCATTGATGGCGATGATGTTTATTGACAAGGAGCAGCAATGGAATGGGATGAGGGATGGTGTGGAAATTGTGTGCAATTCTATTGACATACTCGTAATTCAAATAGGCAACAAACGTGCCGAGCAATTCAAAGCGCTGCAAACGCGTCAAAAATGTAAATTGCTCACTGCGCAGAGAGGGTATCGCGGGGAGTTGGGCACTTTGCACTCTACGTGCTGCCAGTAGACAAATCAATTTGACAAAACGCAGAAATTTGTAATCAAACACAGTGTGTGTTTGTTTGTGCGTCTGTGTGTGTGTGTGTAGAAGTATGTGTGAGCAGCAAAATTTGAGTCCATTGTGTCAGTGACAATGGGACAAAGACAAAGGCAAAGGCAATGGCAAAGACAACAGGCAGATAAAAATGCCAGCCGCAAGCTTAACAAGTCAACGTCTATTGAGGGAGCCGCCATTGTTTCCAGTTAAGCTGACAACATAAAGCTGCCAGTTGGTGGGCAGCGTGGGCGGATAGTATAGGTGTGGTTTGGATGGAAGTAACGCACACATTGTTTCCAAAAAAAAAAAAACAAAAAACTGAAAAGAGTTTCAACAGCTGTTGGACTGTGTAGCGTTTAACAGTCACTCAGTTTGGGACAACAGACATCACGAGTGTGGCCACAGAGCGAGAGAGAGAGAGAGAGTGTGTGTGTGTGTGTGCGTGTGTATGTGTGGAGAGGAGGCTGGCAACAGAACTTTAGCTTATCTGAAACAATTTGACAATTGCCGTGGCGTTGTGTTCAGCATAATTATGACATTAGATTCCAAGTTCATTGTGTGCCAGATTTTTCTGTGCGCGCACAAAAGTATGCAACAGTTTTGCACAGCTTCCTCCTCTTGCTGCGGCATGGAAATATTTTGTAGTTATTATATATATTTATATATATATGACACCAACATACAACAGATACACACACACAGCCTCGCAGTCAGACATTTGTTGAGCCCCAGGGGCAAAGTCAGCTGTAAAAAGCATTAATAGAAATTCATATTGTATGCGAAATGTGGTAAAGCGACAAAGCGGCAAAGCGGTAAAGCGGGCAGGAGCCTACATAATAAACCCATTTTGTGCGGCTTTAAAATGCCATTTATGAAACATGTGCTAGCATTTATGCATATTAAATTAGTTACCAAAAAATAAACTGGCAAAAGGCGTCCAAAAAGTGCCACAATAAACTGAAATAAACATAAACATACAAAAACTCCCACACACACTCAGATATATCCACACACGCACACACTTATACACACTGATACACACGCCCACGCACACAGAAATTCGTATAAGTGGGAACCCTTTTTTATGGAGCATCGTTGCCGACCTAACATTAGGCACGCACAAATGGCATTGGGCGACTGGCTCTGAGGGTTTTGCAGCTGCTTTGTTTAGGGGCAACCATCAGCTTCATATTCACACACATTAACACACCGAAATGCGCAATAATGAACCAAAAGCAATACGCACATGTTTAACACGCTTCAGCATGCATTCATCCCAAAAATGAAGCATTTATGAGATACGTCTATTTCTCACATGTTTTCATATTCAAATGTATTGCATCATATAACAGGCATCACATTTATGGCAACATAATCCAATTTTAATCTGTTAAATGTGTTAAATGGGATAAAGCAAGGATTATGGGAAGTCGGCAGCTCGATCTTTAATGATCTTTCTTCAAAAAATTCAAAAATTACTCAAATAACATATAAAAGTCTTATCTATCGTTATATTCTTAAAACTGAAACTTTTCATACCTTAAGGGTTAAAGCTCAAAGCATTTCTTAAATTAAAAAAGATGAAAATTTGTGAGTATATATAAAATAGTTGGGTCGTCTTTGTGTCTGTGTGTGTGTGTGTGTGTGCGACTTATAAACGCATTTTGAAACTTTTCAAGTGTGAATTGCTCTTCATATTTGCAGCAGACACAAAACTCGTTTCGTTTCGCCTCGCGCCCATTTTGGTTGCCTACTTTTGTGCGCAGCCAAATGTAAGGCAGTTGGTGAGTTGTCAGAATATGTATGAGTATGTTAGTGTGTGCGTGTGTCTGTATGTGTGTGCGTGTGTGTGTGTGTGTAAAGTGTGCGTGTGTAAATGAGTGTATGAGACGCAGTTGTAACAAAAAAGAAACATAAAATAAAATGGCAACGCCAGAAATGTTTTATAAAAATTTATATGAGCATAATTTGTAACAGACAAAAAAAAAAAACGAGAAAAAAAAGATATAAGAATAGCAGCGAGAGGAGAATAAAATTATATGTAAGGATGCTGCTATGCTATGGCAATATGCAGGGTCGTGGACAGACCACAGACAAGCAGGCTGGGATGGAAACCAGCCGGGATTTAAAAAAAATAAAACACACACACAGAAAACAAGTGCTTAAATATGAAATTCATTTAACTTTTATAGAAAATTGAGAATTTATTAACACAAATACATCTATTTATATATAGAAATCGAATGAGCGTGAGAAATTGAGGCTCCTAAGTAACATTTTTAGCAACCAAATCAATTTAAATGCAGATTCAATATTGAGGCCTATCTATGAATATAAAGTTTTCACTAAAACACCAATGGAATATTAAAATTTAGGTCAAAACATTATTAAAAATGCTTTGCTCTTTTAAAAATCAGTACACTTTTGGTAAGGTTATTTAAAAAAATTCGGAAAGTTAACTTTTTTAAATACACAACTATTAATGACTTTCTTATACCAAGTAATTTGTGCTCCTACAAAATCAATGTTTTATTATACGAAAAACCAATTGCCAAGTATTCGATGATAAATAATAAACTTTAATGGGCATCTAATAATCGATAGCTTTTATCCTTAATGCAATCGATCAAATGGCGTGTAAGCAAGTATTAGAACAAACTCATAGAGAAGTTTGCCACTACATGGAGATGGTTGTTTGCCTTTAAGTTTATGAGAGTTGCGAAACTAACTTTAGTCTCTCTCTCGCTGTCTCTCTCTCTCTCGCTCTCTCTCTTGCTCTCTTTATCTCTCTTTTCGTTCCCATTCGACTCTTTCGGCTGCCGCCTTGAAGAAGTTGAATGTGTAGTTGAATTATAAAAGTAGCTGTCCTCTGAGAGATGCTCGTATCCTTTTTATTTTTGCCTCCCACGCAATTAACATGCAAATTGTTTTTGCACAAAATCAAGTTCTATGCTCTGGCAACAAATCAGTTTGTCACTTGATGTTTTCCTTGATATTGTTGTTGTTGTTGTTGCTGTTGTTTGAATGTTTTTGAAGTTTCGAAGTGAATTGCACTACGTATGCAATCGACACATGTGTGTGCAACAAGAACAACAACAAAACTCGTTAACACTTGAAAAGTTTCAATGCCAGAGGCATTTGTAATGGGATTCTTACTCTGGTTCTACTTCGTCTTCCATGTAGCATGTAGCATGTAGCAGTAAGTAACGCAATTCTGCTAAAAAACACTTAGGCAAAATCTTGTAAGCAGCAAATAAATCAGACTTTGGATATGTGTGTGTGTGTGTGCGTGTGTGTGTGTGTGCGTGTGTGTGTGCGTGTGTGAGACTGGGATCATCTTGACAAGAGAGCTGTGTGCCTCAAAAACAAACAAAGTTCAAGTACGTGACACCTGTAACCAGAGAACACTTTGCAGCACTCTTTCTCTCTCTCTATATATATACGTATATAAATATATATGTATATGTATCGTATATATATTGAAGTGGTTTTTGTTACGGTTGGGTAACTGAACACCAAAGCAAATATTTTGTTAGGATTTCACTTTTTGACAATGCATATATGTAATTAACATAATTGAGTTATGCATATTAAGAGCTTTATTTAATTATTTGCCTATTTTCACTTTTGGCTACATTTTGTGGCAGCTGAAAATCGTTCATATCTTTTGTGTACATACATGAGTTTTTGATCTGATCGCAAAGCATTGAGGAACACGTCCTACATCGTCGTAGACATCAAAATTATTTGTTTTAAATGGCCCAAGGCATTGGGATTTGTGGCCAAGCGATTCGTTGTTTTACTGGCAACGCATTGACTGAACTAATTGGCCAAAGTAGCCTTCGAAAGAGCACTCCGACAGATTATAGAAAGCTGCGTGAGATTGTCTGCACACTGGAACGCTTCGGCACCTTGGGCAATGATATTCAGCTGACGAATAAGGAGATCGAAGCGAACCATGTGATCATGTGCCTGAAGACGAACGAATACAACAAGGGCATTCAGGATCCCAGTCAGTTTGTGCCGGGCCATCACATAATGCGACGTCTGAAGAAGATGAAACAGTCGCCGTTATTCCAACTGCTCAGCAGGATGCCCAAGGGAGGCGTCCTTAAGGCCCATGCCCACTCCATGTGCAGCACCGATTTCCTAATCAAGTTGACCTACACAAAGCATCTGTGGATCTGCACCACTGACAATGGCTGTAAATTTCGACAGTTTCGCTTCTCCAAGATTAAACCCACTCAAATTCAATACGAAGACGGAGAATGGCAATTAATGGAAGAATTGCGCGACTATCGCGGGGAGGAGAATCTCCGTAAGCATCTTAAGAACGCTCTCAACATGTATCCCTCTATACGAACTACCTCAACTATTGCCGCCTGGGATCAGCTGGAGAGGATCTTTGATCTCCTCGACGGACTACTCAGATATCCACCCGTCTGGCGTGAATATTTCTACAATGCCCTAAAGGAGTTCCACGAGGATGGCGTTCAGTATGTCGAGGTGCGTTCGAAACTGCAGCGTTTCTATTGCCTGGATGGCACCAAGATGTCAGTCCAAGAAACCGTCAAGATCTATCAGGAGCAAATAGAACGCTTTAGGACCGACAATCCCGACTTTATCGATGCGAAAATTATTTATTCGCCACTGAGGCATGCCACAGTCGATCAGATGGCCAAGTATGTTAAAATGTGCACCGTTCTAAATGTGAGTAACTTCAATTAAACCAACTGACAAATGTTGACCTCGAATTGTTAGTCAAACAAAAAACGTATTTTAAATCTTTTTTCGATTTGAATTTTGCAGAAAGAGTTTCCCGATTTGGTGATTGGATTCGATATGGTTGGGCAAGAGGATTTGGGTGATCCGCTTAGCCAATTTGCCAGCGAGCTGCACAAACTGCCCGAAAATATCAACTTATATCTGCATGCGGGTCAAACCAATTGGTATGGCACCCGTATCGATGAGAATCTAATTGATGCCGTGCTGCTCGGAGCGAAGCGGATTGGACACGGCTATGCGATAACCAAACACCCGTTGGTCATGGAACTGGTGAAGCAGCTGAAAATTGCCATTGAGGTGTGCCCCATTTGCAATCAGATGCTGCAGCTGGGTGCCGATTATCGCAATCATCCGGCAGCCACATTGATTGCATACAACATACCCTTTGTCATCTCCTCAGGCAATCCCTCATTTTGGCGTACATCCCCACTGTCCCATGACTTCTACGTGGTATTCCTTGGCATTGCGGTATGTTCATATTCAGCTTCTAACCAATAATCAGTATTTGAGTATTATTTTTTATCTTCGCTCAGCCGATGAATGCGGATTTGAAGTTCCTGAAGCGCATTTCCAAAAACTCTTTAAAATATAGCGGTCTTCCAGATGAACAAAAGTCAATGGCTATGTCCAAATGGAAAATCAAATGGGAAAATTGGGTGGATTATATTATCAAAAACATGGATAAAATACTGGCGCAAATCGCAGAGAAATAATTGATGCGTTAATATGTTAATTAATGGAAGAATCGAATGATTTTGTATAAATAATAGGTTTTGTTAAGGTACAAGTTCCTCTAGAGAGAGACCGAGAGAAAGAAGGGAGAGAATCAGAGAGAGAGAAATAATATATTTTATGTGTTAATGAATCTCGCAGTTTCTGCAATTAAACAAGATTTCAAAAAAAAAAGGGCGAGGAATAGAATATTATTATGAAATTAAGATAAGATTTGGAGTTGCTTAAAGCTCAAAAAGTGGAGCAGACTTTCCAAGTTCCTACGTCGATTCGGATCCGTTACTGGGCAAAAGTTTCCAGGGTCAAGTGCTCTGTTATGTTATAAACTTGGCTAAAAGGAAATGGCCAGTGTAGTACGCAGGGCAACTACGCACTTTTATGAGCTGGCTCAAATTATTTGAGTTTCCGCCATTGATGATAATCAGAGAGAATCCAATAAGTTTCGCACAACTTCGTAAAGCAGCTGAACTAATGCGGAGGAGTTGGGTGTGTCAAATGTAAATGTCAAGAAGGCGGAAGGATACAACCATACTGTAGTACTTCCGGTTTGACTTTGTGCCTGCTAGCACTAATTTAATTGACTTCCACAGACCCACAGACAAAAACACACACATATTCAAGAGCAAGTTGCACGCACACACGCCCGCAGGGGCAATGTGGCACGCACGAAGTTGAAACAGTTGCCCTTCGTTCTCGTTCTCATTTGCAGCTGCAGTTAGACAAGAAGTCATCTCTCTTCAGCAGTTTGGATATGATTGCTATCTGAATAACGTCAGAAGAAATGTTGGGCGAAAACAGAGAGAAAAAACCGAAAAAGAAAACAGTTGTTCAACTTTTTCTCTGCATTGCTTATAATTGGGAACTTTATTATTTGTTTTAGTTGGCCCGCAGCTGTGTTGCACAATTGACAACACGCGTGGCAAACTGTTCTCTTTGTCTGCTGTGCAACTACCCCAAAAAATTAGCAGCAGTTATCGGTGAAGAAAAGTTGTGCTTGCAACACAACAATTGAAGCATAACAATTAGTGAAGGGTTCGCTTTGTTTCCCGTCAGCACCAAAAAAATATATATAAATTTCTGTTCGAAGTACACTTTACAGTTTGACAGCAGCCATTTGATAACAACGTGACAGCCAACTTGCGGTAAAGTAGTATATAAAATGATAGCTAAAGATAGCTATCAATATTATTTTGTCTTTCGCAGTAAGAAATAAATATTTTAAAGTCAGCTTAACATGTGGATGATAAAGTTAGATTAATTGGATGAATTACATTTTTATTGGGAACATTTGTAATCCTATTCAATATTTTCAACAGCTATGCTGCAGTTAAGTCTATGAATAAAATATAAGTAACATGTGTAAAATGCTTTCCATTACAAAAGTCATTTGCAAAAATTAGGTGTCAAAATGGGACATCATTTTATGAATGCAGCTTTTGACAAGCGCCTAAACAAGAGCATGTTTCAGGTAGGTTTTTTGCTGAAATGCTAACAAAATTTAAATCAAATACTTAACTTGTGTATGACTGCCGCACGTTTGCTAATTTGCAAATTCATGAATATAAATTGCTTTTCAAATGCCATATAAAATAATCAAATATGCAAATTTTCTGTTAACATGCGTAAGCCACAGGACTCACACACACACACACACAGGAAACACACTCCCGATTTTCACACCGACGCAAAAAAAAAATGTGTTATTAGACATGTAAAATGATTGGAACATGGTGCAGCTGCATGGGGCACAAGTTCCGGACTGCAAAGTCTCATCGAGACAGCATCAATTCCGTGGTTTCTGTTTGGTTTCACCAATGCTCCTGTTCTCGGGCCAACTGCTGCTGCCGTAGACAATGCCCAACAAAACCCAAAGTCAACTGCAGTTAAGGGACATGTACAAGCCACAGAGCACAGAGCACAGAACAGCAACAAACCAAAAACTAAACTGAAACCAATGCCAAAGACAAGTGACCGAAACAGAACAAGACTTCAAGCGACACGACACCAAACAAAAGCAGTTGGCAACAAGTTTGTTTCGCACCTGTTATGCCCTGTACAAATAGAACTTCTTACTTTCAACCTAAGAAAACAACGAAATTGACTAAACAACTCGTATTATAAATGCCCAAATTAACTTCATATTTAGACTTCTTTACTTAATACTGGCGTTTCAGTATATAGAATTACAACAACAACAAAATGGTAACTTGCCTGCAAATAATTATTTACAATTTAGAATTTGAAACTAGAATTTGGAAAGCATTTGTTTCCTGTTCATTTTAATTGCATTGTCCTGAACAGATTATTTGAGAGTTGAACAAATATTCCTAAAATGCCACAGTTTAGTTTTCCACATGTTGTTCATGTTTTTGACTCGTTGTTTTACATATTTGAAAGCGAATTCTTTTGGAATGTTTAGCTTTGCATTTTACATATGCGACTACCTCTTTTCCCAACTAATATGCCCAGAACTTTATGGCCTCGCCGAGCAGAGCACAACTTTAACACTGATGCATTGTCATTTACATAAGTATATGTACGTATGTACTCTTATATAAATTGCTGAACAAGTTTCGGGCTCGACCATAAATCCTCAGATGCTCATTTCGCGCCCAGACAGCGACTGTGTCTTGCCAGCGTACAGCTAGCCAAGTTCACATCCTGGCCAGAACTGTACCAAAAAGAAAGTTTGGAAAAATAAACCATAAAATTGGAGTTGTAGTTGAAGTTGGGCAAGAAGTGAATGTTCAGTTAGTTTTTGCATACAAATGGCATATCAAAAATGTGCAAAAGGATTGTGGAAAAATCAACGCGACATGCAGCAGGACAAATAATGTGCATAAATTGATCAAAACTGACAGAAACAAGAAAACAGATAGCAAAACTGAAAGCCATCACAGAGAATGGTGTCAAATAAACTGAAAGCGTTGGCCAACATGTTGCACTCTGGACATCTATCGATGACGATGATGAAGATTAAATTGTGGAAGCTGAAGCTTAAACGGGAGCAGACAGAGTGCCCACATAATAACGTAGATGAGGGGATTTGTGGCATTACCATACGATAAATATGTGTGCGTGTGTGTGTGTGTGTGGGTTGGCAATGGAGATTTAGTCGATGGATTTGTTTAGGGGTCGTCGTCAATTTCTCTTGACTCATTTTGCATTATGCTCTTGTGTGTGGCAGACAACGTTCCAAATGATCAAAGTCTCAAATATGCAGACACACTGGAATTTTGTTTTTGTGCCATTCTACCTGATGCTAATTTTGATGCGGATGCTGATGCTGATGCTGATGCTCATGCTACGCAAGCTGCAGCAATACTCCTGCGACATAAAAATTGTCTGGTTGACCCCCTGTGGTATATGTATTTATATATATATATATATATATATATATATATATATAGTGAGTGGCTGGCAATTACGCAAATCTTTTGAGGGCATAAACAATAAAAGGGAGTTGTTTTCACAAATAAATAGATGATTTTGAGTTCTAAGATGAGCTGCTACTTTTGTGCTTAGGAGTTTTGCATCTCCAATGCGATGTTTTCTTATTATTATTATGGGATTCGTTTTAAGGCTTTGTCCTTACAATTACGAACCTATCGATATTATGATTTCGACCGAGACAATCTTACTGAATTATGTATTTGGTTATATGGGTTTTCATGCTTGCTGTGTATTTGTTGTTGTTTTTTTTTTGTTTTTTGGGGCACAATGTAATAAAAGCTTTTGCCACATTTGATGAGACGCAAAAAAGGATTTGAAATTTAATGAATTTTTGTTTTTACGCACGCCTGCGTGCCACATAAAAGAAGATGAAGAAGAAGACATTTAGCTCATTTGTGGCACGGGGTGAGGGGCGTGACAACTCTGGCAAGACGCACATTTGCCACTGTTTATTTTGATGTGCGGTGACAAAGAATCGTGAGATACACCCACGACTACACCCAAACACCTACCCACAAACACACACACGCCCACACATACACCCACACACACACACACACACACACACACATACGTATAGAAGCAAGCACTTTGCATAAAATGTCATGTGGGCCACAAGTCCAAAAAGGTTTTATGTCAGATTGAAAAGCGGCCACGCAAAAGCAACTAAAACCAGTACACACACACACACACACACACACACTATACATTTTTGGGGGTGAACTCAAAATGCATGACTCGTCATGGCAGGAATCAGGAATCAGGCTCTAAATAATTTAGCAACCGGGCGGACAATAAAATTCGAACCGAAATGTCATACGCATGCATTTGCATATGATTTACCATGGCATGAAATGCCAAATGCAATGCTTTGCCCTTATTGTTGTTGTTGTTTTTGTTGTTGTTGTTATTATCCTTACTGTTGTCCTGTCCTGGCCTGGCTGGCTGTAAGCGCGCAGTGGCAAAATCCAGTGAAATTGATGCCAGTGGCAAATCAGCTTCTCACTCTCTGTGTGTGTGTGTGTGTGTGTGTATCACTGTCTGTCTCTATTTATATGCCTGTCAACCGTTCTGCGATAAATTCACAATATAATTTGTATATTGTGTTGTCCATATATAAGTGTTTTTGGCCAGAGCACACACAGAAACATGCACAAATATCTGGTTGAGTTTTGCACAATTTGTATCACGAAATTGCAACTTATTTTGCACAAATTGCATTTTAGCTACTTTTATTGTCAACATTAATGTGTAGCTTACAAATGATATTTTCACAAATTTACGATATTGCTATTAGGCACTATTATTACGCACTCACAGAACTGTTTATTAGCCTTGGTCTAAAGCCAATGCCGTTTCGGGCCCAAATGCAAATTATTTGGCTAAACCGTAAACATAATTTCATTACTAAGACCCACACAATGCAAGTGTTCATGTGTGTGTGTGTGTGCATATGCTTAAGGATAATTGATCTCCTTCAGATCGACTAACTCAAGCTTGTGGCTTTTGCAATTTGTACAAAATAAATTGATGAAAATTAACAAATTATTTATTATACCATTTGCATATTTAATGGCCGTTTTGTTAATTATTTTGCATTTAATTTCAGAAATGTTGAATATTTTATTGGTACTCGTACAGCTAATATTTACTTGTACATTGTTATTTCAACCTCAACTTTAAATATTTACATAAAAATTTCATATTTTCAGATGGAAACTGTTATTTCTTCGCCAATAATTGTCCAAAGTCAGAATTTCGTTTCGGCATTATGAAATCCATTTATGCTTAGCAGTTCTTACAAAATGAAATAATTGAATAATTTTAGCTGAAGACCGTGCTACAACAATCCCTTTTCAGTTTGTTTTACTGTAATTAATAATACTAACTTAATAATTATAAATAATTCATTTGCAGGTATTCAACTACTGAGCAAATCTGTATTTTTGCACAAAACTGGACTTTCTTTCTCAGTACGCAGTCAGTTTATGAGCGTGTGTGTGTGTGTGTGTGTACGGCAGAGACATGTGTGTGTGAGTTCTAAAAGGCTCGTTAGTTAACTGATGCGGAAATTTTTAGATGAAAGATTTTGTGAGCAATGGCTTCAGCTTAGCTCGAAGCAAAAGAGATAAGAACTTTTCTGTGCGCATTTAATGGCTACAAATTTGTTCGTTTTGGTGGAATTTTTTTGTCGACTTTGTAGCAGCTTAAAAATTTCGAAAATACTTCAATTTACATAGAGATCAGATGGGCGCATGTGAAATGTAATTAAAAAGGGGGCCAAACAAGCAAACGAGTGTCAGAAGTCAAAAGTCGACGTCCATTGCCCATTTGACTGTCCGATTCCACTGTCTGTCTATCTGTCCGAACTGGCCGCAAATTGACAGCTGGGCATGGGGCATAGACACCGGACTATAGACAGGGATACACACACAATAATTTACTACGTAATGGGCGTACAGAACTCTAGACATGTGCTAGACAGCAGGAGAAGCAGGAGCAACTGGGCAACTGGACAGCTGGGCAACTGTTCATTAACACAAACATAAGCTGCCAGAAGAACGGGACAGTCGAGACAGATAGATTGTCAGACATGCCAGACCTTGCCAACAACTGAGCCAAGTTGCATGAATTGTGTGTACGTCATAAATGCAGCTTGGAGCGTGCAACTTAAGAGTTCTCATTTTGTAAAACTTCCAGCACCATTTCGAATTCCATTAAAATCGCTTTCAATAATGAGGGGGGCCATAACTTTATGCACTGAGAAAAAAAATTAGTTATGAAATGCTTACTACAAATGTTAGTTGGCGTTGTTAGAAACCCAAAATCGTCTTAATTCCAGCTGAAGATTAAATAATAATAATAATAATTTATGAATTGATTTCTTTCTTGATGCATGCCACAAAAAAGTATTCTTTTTAGAAAGAGTAGCCAGATCGAGACTGTTCTTTTTTCGCGTGTAGTTTGTGTCTTGCACATTGGTATTGTTGGATAGTTTGTGCAACAAATTAGTGCCAAGTTGGCACTTCGTTTGCCTCAGCTACTCATCTACGTCTACCTCGCATAAGGCCAAGCAAATATCCGGTGCGGAAATTGCAACAAGACACGTGATCATAGAACTGTACAGTCAGACCTAGGCAGACGAACAGACAGACAGACAGACCGACAGACCGACAGACAGACAGATAGAGGGACGGTTATCAATATGCATAGAGAGCTGGCTTCTATGACTTCCGCTTGCCAGACATATAAATCTTCATTTTGCTTGAACTTTTCGCCGACACTCGCCGCAAGTTTTGTGGCCCGGGCAAAAACTTTCCACCAGTCAGACACCAAATTAACAGCAGCTGCTGCTAGTTGGTGTTATTGTTGTTGTTTTTATTACTGATGCTAGTACTGCTGCTAACTAGTGTTGCTGTTGTTGTTACTTGTGTTGTTAATGGCGTTGTTACTGCTGTTGTTGCCAGTTGCTGCTTCAGTTTCCTAGGCTGCCGTTGCTGCTGCTGCTGCTGCTGCTGCTGTTGTTGTTGACGATGTTGCTGTTAGTATTTTTGTTGCTGCTGTTGTTGTTGATGATGTTGGTGCTGCTGCTGTAGGATGTTGCAGTTGCAGGACTTCACGCTTTTGATTTCGCTGCTATTTGTTCGGCATTTGCTGTTGCTGTTGCAGTTGCCGCGTTTCTGCTGCTGTTATTGCTGCTGAAACTGCTGCTGATATTCCTGTTATTTTTATTGTCACTTTTGCTCGCTGTTGTTACTTTGACTCCGGCTATTGCTGCTACCGCTTGATGTTGCTATTGCTGCTGCTAATATTGCTTTTTCTGTTTTTTCCGCTGCTGTTGCTGCTGCTGCAGCTGCAGTTATTATTGTTAACGATTCACATGCTGCTGCTGGAGTTGATAATGTTGCTGTAGTTTGTGTTACTGCTGATGCCTTCCATCTTAAGACAGCTTTATTTTGCTGTTGTTTCAACTTCCTCTACAAAAACTGCATTGCTTGTTGTTGTTGCCGCTATTTGGTCCTCTTCTACTATTACTTCTTCCACTGCCTCAACTGCTGCTGTTGCTGTTACTTCCTTCACTGCCTCTGCTCCTGCTGCTGGTGCTCCATTTTGCAGCTACTCTTTCAGCTGCCTGAACTGCGTCTTAACTTTGCTGCTGCTACTTCCTTTCATCCTGCTGCTGTGGCTTTGATGCGCAGGTGATTTACGGCCAGTCGAACAGTGTCTGCATATTAATAGGTAGCTGGCAGTTGAAGCAGCTCGGTGCATCGACAAGTTATTCGCTTTCGCTTATTCAATGCACGCAACACTAACAAAAGTAAATCCCAACTTAACCAAAATCTGACTGGCAAAATTATTGGCAAGCAGCACTTGGCCCTGGCCAAATTATATTCAACAATTGCAACTATTGACATTGTTATTACGACTGTTGTTGTTGCTGTTGTTGTTTTCTCTTTGCTGTTGCCGGCCAATTTGTGACAAGTGAGTGCATTTTCCATATTATATATAAAGCAAATTATATTTCATATTCCATAGTGTTCACTCGACTGGTTGTGTCTCAAGAGGAGCTGCAATGACGATGACGTCTGCATACCCAACCATGCCTCTATTGACCAGTTGCTGTTGTTGTTGTAGTTGTAGTTGTTATTGTTGTTGTTGTTGTTGTTGTTGTTGCTGCTGCAGAGAGGTATACGTGACCGTGGCCTTTTAAATTGTTGCTGCAAAGTATGCTACAATTATTTTCATCAAGCGTACACAACACAAATTCCATATATATATAAGCAGAGTACATACTTTCTGTGTAGTTTCAAAGCTGCAGACAAAAGTGTCCGGTGTGATATAAGTGTAGACTGAGTAGAGTACTGATTAGAGCTAAATTTTAAATTGAATGCGTTTAGTTAACTATTTCTATTTCTAAGAATTGTCTAACTTATACAATATTTGGCTGACTTGTTCTGAGTAGAGCTAAATTTTAAATTGAATTCGATTAGTTAACTTTTTCTAACAAAAAACTTGTTATCTACGCAATAAAACGATATACAGTTGTTATTTTATTCTTTATTTACAGTTGTCACTTTATTTTAAAAAAAATCACCCAAGTGCAGCTGTCTATCAATTTTAATAAAAAAAAAAACAAAAAACTAATGCATTTTGCTTGTCGCCTGTGCGACAATTTTGTGAGCAAACAACAAGCAAAAGCAAAAGTGCACTTGAAATTGTTGATAGCACAACTAAGCTGGCCTTTGTACTTGTATCTCTGTGTGTGTGTGTGTGTGTGTGTGTGTGTGTGTGTGTGTGTGAGCTTGTATATGTTTAAACTTGTTGTCAAGCGTTCTTTTGTTTTTACATTTTTGCAAACCTCCAACCGCAACTCTGGCGCCCCATGGGGCTCTCTCTTTCAATCTGCATTCATTTTGAAAAGCATTTCAGAAATGTACAAAACTTTTGGTTGCAATGACGACGAGCAACGTTATTGTTGTTGTTGTTGTTGTTGTCGTCGTTGTTCGGTGGCAGCCGCATGCATAAAGAGCGACAGTCCGAAGGACTTTTATATTTAATTTACAGTGAAACCGCAAACTGCAGCACTCTCTCTCTCTCTCTCTCTCTCTCTCTCTCTCTCTCTGTATTTGCGTATGTGTGTTATTCTGAGATTTTATTTAGCATTTAATAGAGTGTAATCTGGGATTTGAAGTGCCTGAAAGGCTAATAAACGATTTCACATTTACTTACTACACAAAATGTAGAGTGTTGATTTTCACATCTCTCTCCCTCTCTCTCTCTCTCTCTTTCTCGCTCACCATTTGAATTTCAATACAATTTTCAATTTGCACTAAATGCCCGTGTTTAACCGCATGCCCAAAAATTTATTTCTGTTCATTTAATGCACTGTTTATTAAATAAACACGTGAGCGCCAAACACACACATTTTCCAACGAAAATTGCATTAAATAATGTTGAAAATAGACTGGGCACTTGGATATGCCAAGTGGGGATTAGCGAGAACACGACCCAATCACATTTGCCAAATAAACAAAAAGCAAAGTGCCATTAAAATGTGTTCACATCAAACAGAACTTTATATGCTCTATAAAAAGTTGGCCCTTATTTCTCATAGAATATTGATTGTCACTAACATTTATTATAGTTCTGACTATTTTTTTATTTAAATACATTTTATTTGAGTTTATTTAATATTACACTCACATTAAATCTACTGAGCCAGGTTTATTGCGCTGACTGTCTCTTTGGCCTTGTTCAGTTTTATCTCACGAGTCTCACATATCAATAAATATATATTAAGTGATTTCTTCATGTATTGTATATGTTTGATATTGATCCACATTCGCTACAATTGCCATTGCTCTGTCTTTATGCCCACTTGTGAAAATGTTTTCATTAAACTGGCCAAATAAAACCAAAGCCAAAGTGCGCTTTTCAATTATTTTTTATTTTATTCTTTTGGCCGTCCACTCGACAAGTTTTTTAAGTAAGGCTTCCGCCGCTAAAGGCTGTCGGAGCACAGATTAAGAGCAAAGGGGATGGGTGTGGGAATGTGGGGTGGTAACTGTGAGTGGTGCCCTGTATGGATTCGGCGATTCAATGTGCACTCGTCTGTCGTTTTTATTGCTTTAATTGCGCACTGGTGCGCGTCGAAGGCAACGAAATACACTCTCCACAAATAATGTGCCACACACACACACACACACACACAGCAACACACACAGACACATCCATGTGCGGGCTAATGAAGTTCTCTAACTACATTTGTTCTTCATGTCAGATCATAATCTGTTAATCTGCGAGCCAAGCCGCTTACGGGGTGCCAGTCGCCATTCATGCCCCATTCTCACCACCTGATTAGCCCGCCTCTCTTTTCTTAGCCTTTGCAACATGTTTGCTTGACTGATTGTTCAGTCAGTGCTGGGCTAGTCCTTGATTGCCCCGGTTACCACATAGACACAAGACACATCCCAGCCACGAACACATACACCGTCGCCGAAACATGTCAAAATCAGGAACACACATCAATCTGGCATTTTTCGGCCAACTCGGGCCAACTGCTCGTTGCCAAACTGAAAAGTGAGCAAAGGCTACTCGACTGCCACATCAGATACACAAATTGCACTTCACGCATAGCTGGGGTGGACAGTCTCGCCTTACTTATCTCTACTTTCTTCCTTATTCACTTTGACACAGGCAACTTAATGAAAATGGATTTTTAGTTTGACAACCATTTGGCCGGAAAAAAAAAACAAAAATGTGTCGACAAAATTACTTTTACCTAGCTAGTTTGCTGTCTCTTATCTTTGAGACTGCTTTATTATGTAGCTTAAATCGTTGAGTCTTTCAGATTAGCCCACAAAGAATACATTAAGTTGATACAAACATTACATTAAGTAGTTGCCAAGAAATTTAAGTTGTGTAATTTATGAATAACTTCTACTTAGTGGATACATTTCTTTATTCATCAGTTGTTGGCTTAAAACTTGCAAAAGATATCAAACCTTAAGCTAAATGGAATTCGTAAATATAGAATATATTTTACATTTCTGTACATATTCTAGACTTAATATTTAGCCCCACTTATATTAGGTCAATCGATTAATTAGTCAGTCGATCAAAAGGCGTAAATTAAATGCGTCCATCAATGTTTTTACCCATCTCAACTGTTGTTGTCGTAATTCCATTGATTGGTTAGGCAGCGAGTGGAACGAATCGCGTTAATAATGTCCAAAGCAAACACAAATGCGTCAAATGAAATAGGCAACAACAACAACAAGAAAAGAGAAACAACAACAAATACAACATACAAATGCAATTTAAGCAACATGTCAAGGCAAACAAACAAATAAAACGTCAAAAGTCAGCAGTAACAAATAACTGTGGTGTGTGTGACACCGTGTGTGTGTGTGTGTGTGTGTGTGTGTGTGTGTGTGTGTGTGTGCAGAGGGTGTGACTGCCATATCATTCTGTTTGCGTATTTGCTTGTTTTATTTTGTGGTATGGCGTTATTTCCGTTTTGTTATTTGTTATGTTTACGCCTCGATTGTGTTGAAAAATAAACAAAAGCCCATTTGATATCCCATTGACATCTAACGGGAATGGGGGGGGGGGGGGAGTGGCTGGCGAGGGGCGGTGCGGAGCGGTGCCCTGGGCACTGCGCAAATGTTTTAATTAAAGTTGTTTGGGAAGCATTTATCAGATGCAGACAGGACACACATGCCACAAGCATCGACTATGCACCTGGCCCCTACAACTAAGCGCTGAAAAACGTAACAATTGCAATTGTAACGGGATTCGAGGACTCCAAACACCACCGGTTTGAACAAAGGTGCACAGTGGCGACAACCAGCTGGGAGCAGGCAATACCAGCCAGCAATAGCACAGAACCAAACCAAACCAAGCCAAGCCAAGCCAAGCCACGCCAGCCATGTTTTACTGTTAATGGACTTTCAATATTTGCAGCAGGAAGTTATGGCAGCTAGATTTATGTCCCTATAGCTTACTGCATGTATCTATCGCCTCCTAACTCGCCTCTTTAATTATTGAGTGCCATTTGATTAAAATCCACACTCACACACACTCACACACCCACACACACCCACACACAGAGAGGTACACTAAACCAACGCCAGCCAAAATTTGTCTGACCATAAAATTGGAAAAAGTCACAAGATTGATTATTTGATTTACAACTCATCAACATTTAGATACACTTGAAAATATCGAGATAAATACAAAATAGATAGAAATTCATATTTATATAAAGTGAACATAAATTTAAACATATTTTAACACTTGACAGTTTTGAAATCAGAATCCAATCTTAATGATTTTCAACTAGTTAAATAAATTTCTTGGCTAAGATATCACTCAACTCTAACTGCATTTGAGATATATCGTTGAATATATTCTTATTAAATACTTAAACATTTTGTAAGATGTAAATAAATATTATAACAATCATATAATCCAAATCAAAATCATTGATCGGTGAAAGTGTAGGCATAGTTAACATACCCTGACTCAGAGTATAGGAAATACAGTGGAATCAAAATAATTTGTGCATTTGTAACACGTACAACACACATGCCACATGCCAGGAAGCCCATGAAGATACTTGTTACAGCGGCGCAGATGGGGTAAGTACGCAGGTATGCCAACCCATGCCAGTGTCGCCTCCCCAGGCACTACATGATGCTGACTTACATTAAATAAAATGGAATTTACGTCTTTGGGCCATAAACTTGAAACGGGCAAATTGCGATTGCACGTTAAACAGAATCAAAGTAAGCGGCTAAGAGGCTTATGCAAAATGTAACAAACTCGACACAAAAATTGTGGAAAATTCTTATGCATTTATTTCACTCTTACTTACAGCTCGATGGCGGCCAATAGGCAAAAGTGTTAAGCAAAATTTGTCTGGCGTTTATTGAGTGGAACGAAAATATTCAAAGAAAATAGAGAAAAGGAAGCAGCTTAGACAAAAGTAAAAGCAAAAGTTTAAATTACTTTCGCAGCTTTTTCGCTGGGCCCGCAGCCAAAGTGAAACTTTTGCGCCAAAAGATTAATGTATAAAGCGCCATGGCAAATGCAAATGCAAAAGGGTAAAATGCTAAGGCACTAAAAGGATAATACATTTCCAATGAAGTCGTCACATAAATTCCTTGTTCTTTTACTAAACTGACACCTCAATTGTAAATAGATAAAGCTATGTGATTTATAGCAGATTGAAAGATACTATTTCGGTTAGTCAAGTCTCTTATTACTAAATTAGTGCTATTGTCAATTAAAGAACAAGAGTAATCAATAACAGTAAATAAGTCAACAGTTAATTTGCCAAAAAATATACGAAACAGACTTTAAAAACGGATTGAGTTGAGACCAATTATTATTTATTTAATAGCTTTTATCATTTATAATTGATTTATTGATATCTTTAAGATCTCTTGGCTTAAGGTCATTAAAAGCTTTCATGCGCTTGCAAAGCTCATTAAATCTTGAACTTCATGAAAAATGATAAAGTTAATGGCGAGCTGATCACAGTCATTATTTTGAATAATAGTTATTATTGCTAAATAGTTAAGAAACTTGAACTTCATAATATTCCATTATCACTTTAACAGTTTGGTTTATTTCCACGAAGCACTCAACTAGAAGAAATTCTACTTGCCTTCCATAACTGTCGTTTTACTCATTTAATGATATTAAATCACTTAATGCTTGGTATATCCGAAGGACAACATCATTGCCACTTCGATTTGTCAGACAGCATGACAGGGATATTATTCTATTGAACTCTATCGCAACTTCAGAGCCAGTCAGCTTTCTTTTGATGTCCTCGAAGCACTCAGGCAGTCAGCCAGGCAGACAACACAAAAGGCCAACTGAATAGATAAACAAAACTCCAAGCCACAAACACATGCAAATACATACAGTACACACTCTGTGTGTGTGTATTCGCTAGATATTTGCTTTATTTTCATTTTCATTTTCTTATTTTTTTGTTTTTTTTTACTTTTAAAGTTTATTCGTTTGTAAATAATTTTGCTAGCTGGCGGCAAAATCGATACTTCACTTAAGATTTTTGCATACAAATACGAGTATCGACGGCTGTGGGGCGGAAGGGGCATCAGCTACCTCGCCCTATACTCGACACAGACAGCGCAAATCGCGCACATTTTGTCAAGCGGCAAAGTTTTCCAGTCAACTTATATAAAACAGCAGCGTATGCCGATAATGCAGTCAACAAGGCAAGATGCCAACAAGCCAACAAGCCAACAAGCCAAGAGGACAACAGGGATACAAGAAGGCAAACGGTGGCAGGCAGCCTCAAGTTTTGCTATTAAACTTGTTTTTCATCAAACTGATGGCCTCTTTTCGATTATGCGCTATAATCGTAAAGAAATAAATATGATAAAAATGAAATTATCAAACAACTTGTTTTCCACAGAAGCGATATATCTCAATAGTTCATAAGATCATAACTATCTTAATATATTTCCTTAAATATGAAATAGACAATAAGTCACAGAACTATGTAAACGATTTAAGAAACAGAGCTGGCATATGGATTATGATGAAAGACAGTTTTTAATAATATTATAGGGATGACATTATACAACTACAATGATATGTATATATATACATATCAAAAGATAATTCTTAAATAGTTGACTGCACTCAGTCAAAATGAATAAATCTAAAGAGAGAAAATCAGATCTTTAAAACATTTCCATAGAAATAAACCATTGGCATATCCCAAACCCTCCTACAGGGTATTTGCCATTCACGACTACCCTCGACTAGTGCACTCTAAATTTTGGTGGTTTTTCTTTATTTTTGTATGTTTTAGTATTTGAGCAGCACTCGAATGAGTCGAGCCTAATTCATTGGCGGTGCAAATATTTGTCAACCAATTAATTATTAACAGCGTGTGTATTCCTATTGCTTGCATCTGTATGATGAATAGACTGCTGTTGGAATTAATCATACGCCTCGTTGGCAACGTTGTCCTATCGCCTAAGCGGCAAATGCAAACAATATCCAGTTTTGGAGGGAAGGCAACCGCAATGGCAAATGGGCTCTCAGCCTGTGGCAACAATTGAGTGCACTTGCAACCCTGAGATGGAGTTAGGCTCTTCGTTTTGGCGCTCCTTTCTGTGTATCCCGTCGTTGCCTTTCGGCAATGTGATTTGTGCACACAGACAAACACTTGAAACGGCTCGTTGAAGCGGCTTAAATATTGTCTCGCCACACTGCAGCATGCTAATTAATTAACAGTGCTGCTCTGTTGTAGCAGTAAAATTTATTATTTATATTACGCATTACGCATACGCAATGTTGCTAGCTACATAAAAATTGACAATGTCGCACATTCATTTTAATTACCTGCATAACAGGTTAACGTGGCAAACAACACGCAAACCAAAATTGGCACGGGGCACATTTCGCGACATGTTTCGCACATTTTAATGACAAAATGGAAATGTTGCGTATACGCCCAATGGCGGAATGAGTGAGTGAATGTGCGGCTGGCAATTTCATAAATATAAATTGGTTTTAAATGTTAAATATAACAATTAAAATTTGGTTCAGGTGCACACACACACATCGAGTACGCACCGAAAGGCCAAACAGACGACAGACAACAGTTGCCATAGAAAATCAACAAAATTATGTTTGCATATCGCATGGTAAACGCGCATAATTAAATTATACACAACACACAACACACACAGTGTTTGTGCGTTGAGCACACAAAGCAATGCATATTTTATACATAACGAACTGATGAACATAATTTATAATCAAATAGGAATCTAAACGGCTCAAATCATAGTGCCCCAAAACTTTGTCAAAGCTCTGCTTATTCTCTAGATCAATGCTGTGTGTTAAATATAAAAAATATCTTCCTTAACAAAATATGCTGCACAAATTGAAAGCCACTTCTGCATATCCTTTTGAGGTTAATATCCCCCTCCCTCCCCTCACACACACATATCCCCGCCTTGTGCTGTCAGAATGAAATGTCAAATGGACAAAAACTTTTCGCAATTGTTCAGTTATTCAGTCATTCAGTCGATGGCATTGTTTGATGATGCATCGAATGCATCATTAAATTGGCAGTTATGTGTGACAAGAGTGCTGGCAAGGGGGGGTCTGTGTGGTGGAGTTAAGGATAAAGGGTATTAGTAGGTGAAACAATAAAATAGGCGTAAACCACAAATACGCACACAATTGCAATGGGTTTTATGTGTGGCTATGATACACACACGGACACACACACGCACACACCTAGCTATAGATAGTTATAATGTGTAGAGTGTGTGCACATTTAATTAGTTTCGCACGCCAGCAGCAACAACAACCACATTTTCATTAATTATTTACCAATGACAATTTGAGATTGAAATCTGCAAGCGCAGAACAAAAGCCAAATAGATATAGATGAATGTCCACACACACACACAGACACACACACACACACACACATATCTATTCAATCAATGGCAAATGTATTTGTAAAAGACAAATGCAAAGCCATAAAACATGTATAGTGCATATAACAGATCGTTTATATTTCATATCTATTTTGTAGTTGTTGTTGTTGTTGTTGTTGTTGTTTTTATTGTCCGCATGACAGCAATAAAACAAAAGCACATATAAAACAATTCGTTTGGCCATGTCATCATAAAGTTTTCCTAATAAAATACCATACAAAATAACCAAAACACACACAAAAATGTGAAAAATGAAAAATGGTGGAAATAAAAATATTTTTTACTAGTGACATAAAGAATTTACTTTCTAGCTGCCAGAATATGAAATTGGTCAACTGGCAACATAAATTGATTTCTATAAATAAATAGTTAATGAATCAAAGGTTGACTGAGTGCAGCAGATGTAATAAATTATACTATGACAAATTACTGGCATCAATTAAATAAATCAATTTTATAAATTAGTTCAGCAAATTTGCGAATTTCAGCACATCAAAAATAAATACGAATTTGAATTGAATTGAACAAATTTGATTATGGAGTAAATTGTATGAGATCTTTTAAATGCTATAAATTATTTCAACTGCATGGCGACAGCTATTAACTCAGTTTTGCGTACTTGACTAATCGATATTTAATGACTAAGCCTATCCACGCCCCACACACATCACACACACACACACACTCAACACACTGACATGCACACACACACACACATTTGCACTTATAGTAGTCAGCACATACATCATTGTCAATGTCAAAGTGTCAAAGCAAACTTGCACAGGACCAGAACCGACTAAGTAAGGGCAATAACCCAGGCCAGCCTCTTAGCATGCCACGCCCACAATGTAAGGCTAAAGCATAAATGCTGTGGCATTTATGATGTTGCTTCAATTGATGTTTGCCTCTAGTTTTGGTTTAGGTTCTGCAAGCAATAAGAAAACTTAAATTTGTAGAACGAAGAGAAACTTTATTTTGGTTGAGCTCAAAAATCGACTTGCGACAAGTTTGAAGCAAAATGCAAACAATTTGAACTGACAAAGTCTGGCGATAAAAATTGCTTAAGCACTTTAGTTCTGCAACGAATGCGAATGCAGCTGGAAAAAAAAAAACACTGGTCGAGGGAAAGTGGAAGCAAAACTCAAAACTTTATTAAATATACAGGTGAAATCTGGCAGCAAAGGTCCAAAAATTGCCACTCAACCAGATTCAGATCAAACACTCGCACAAAAAGCACAACAAAATGGCAACAACAAAAATAAAGAAGAAACTAAACAAAACAAATAACATGAACAGAAAACATGGCCAAAAATATCAGCCGCCATATGTCCTGTGGCATATGTCATGTCCTGTGCTCGTTCTCTTGTTTGATTTTATTTTGTGTGCGTGCAGAATGAAAAGTTTTTCAGTATGTTTTCTTTTATTTTTTTGCGCAATGATTCCGTTTTTTCTGCTGCTATTTTTGTTGTCGTTGTTGGTTTGACATTGGCCATGACTAACAAGATAGGCAGGGAAACAGTGTAAGTCATTGACTTGAATACACTCGTGCTTCAAAACTACAAAAAAAAAGGAGCATTTTTCCTTTTAATTTGTATTAATTTTCGGTTCATTTCCAAGTACTGCAAAGAAACTTTTTTCCAGAACTAAGTTCCCAAACTTCCCCGAAGTACTATAGAAATGCTTTGAAATTCGAATCAGTACAATTCTGCAAAATCATGATTATTTATACGCGGTTCAGTTACAGTATACGATATAAGTTACCGTTTTAAATTCACTGCTTTAGGTTTCCTTACTGTTTAATGATATTTTGTTTTTTGGGGTAGATCGAAACGAATCGTCAATTATTCCTATATATGTATAAGCACTTCCTGTGTTGGCTTTGCTCATCGCACTCACAATTCATTTGCATGCCTGAAATACTCGGTAGTTAAGCTCTCAAGTTGCACTTTGATTCCTGTTTACAGACGAAAGCGAATCGAATCGAATCGAATCGGATCGACTCCAATCGAATCGAGTTGAGGCGAGTTGAAAAAGCTTTGGTAAGTTAATACCCGCAAATTGTTCAGAGGGGATTTCTGTTCAGGTTTCCCTGTTTGTTGTATCTTTGTGCAATGGCAATGGTAAATAAGCAAATTGTAAGCGTTCTCCGTATTGATTTCCCCATTTTTATTAACAATCATTTAAATGCAATGAACCGAACTGAAAATTCAATGCGAAAGCAATGCTTCAAATTGAGTTTATTCTATATATATATATATATATATATTTCACAAATTCCATCTTCGTAATTTGTTGATAATTGTTATTGTGTGTGCCATTTATTGTGTAGTTGGCATTTCATGGGTGATTTAACCTGGTCTGAAGCGCCTAACAGCGTCACAGTTATTGCTCCTACTTCGATCGTTTTTCATGTGTCAGTGGCGTAAATGAAAACGCAAACGGGGCGTATGATTAATGTGGTTTACATATGAAAGCGACGGCCAAAGCCATGCAACTAAATTGTGTGCAAAATGTATATGTCTCCATCTCTGTCTCTGTCTCTGTCTCCGTCTCTGTTGCTCCTTTATTTCTGTTGTTGTCATTGTTGTTGCTGGCGGGAGTGCTTATTCAATAATTTATAGCTGCCAGCCGCAGCCACTTACAATGTCAGAAAAATATGCGCGAAATATGCATAAAAGTATTACATGCAGACTTTTCTGTTATTGCCACAAAAACAGCAGCAGCAACAACAACGACGACAAGAACAACATAAAATCTCTACCCAAAACATTTTACTAACAATCCGCAACAAGAGCTTTACGTGTCCATCGATGTGCAATGTCGCTTTAAAAAATATATATATATATATATATATATATATATGTATTTATTTATATTCTTGACTGCAACTGAATACATTGTAAGTGAACTTATTAAATGTTGCAACAAAACAGAGACTGTTAAGTTCTGTGACTGTCCGCTTGAGTCTATCAATTAGCTGTAAATAAAAAATTAAAATAAAATAAATTAGTTTTCATAATTTTACGACAACTGCGATAGGGTGAAATAAATGTGAAAATAAATGTTTGCTAAGAGCGAATGAAAGCCATAAGCTGATAAGCCGCAAATGTATTTAATAACACAAAAATAATTATTCAAATAATGCTGATAGTAAGCAGAATGATTTAGTATACATTTAGTATACTCTACAGTTGGAGAGTCTGTTGAACTGCAGATGAGAAATATTTATTAAAAAATAAAAATAGATTAAACAAAGAACAAATTGCAATCAGAACTTTGAAAACAATACAATTTAAGGCTCCCTTTAAAAGTCGAGAACTTTGCTGCACTTTGCAGAGCGATAAGCCGATTCGACATTCCTCGACCCACACAAAAACTGAATGAAGGGCATAAAAATCAACAAGTCATTAACATTAATGGCGTTTTAATTATGTGTATGCGACATGAACTCGAACTCGAACTCGAACTCAGACTGAGACTCGAACCCATCCGCACAGAGAGCGATAAATCTTGGAGCTGAACTGGTTGTTGCATCGCATATGGCGACAATAGTACAAAATGAGTGGTCAGAAGATCGGCATCGTCGGCAGCGGCCTCATTGGGCGTGCTTGGGCCCTGCTCTTCGCCTCTGCAGGCTATCGAGTGCAGCTGTTCGACATAGTTGAGTCACAGGTGGCCACAGCACTCGATGAGTTGCAGCAGCAGTTGCTGCAACTGGAGGCAAGCGGCACATTGCGCGGCAACTTATCGGCCCAGACACAATTTGAGCTCATCAGCGGCTGCACTCAGCTCCCACAGCTGACCAAGGATGCTGTTCACATTCAGGAATGTGTGCCGGAACAGTTGTCATTGAAATGTGCCCTTTATGCTCAGCTGGATGAGCTGCTCGAACCGCAAACTGTTGTGGCCAGCTCAACGAGCACTTTTATGCCATCCCTCTACAGCAAGGATTTGCAGCGACGTAGTCAGGTGAGTTATTGAGTAACTGTTCCATTTGGAAACATCTACAAATAGATGTAAAGGCTTTCAAAATAAACCAACTGAAAAAGTATTGTAATCTTGTTGACCTTTTTATATCTTAAGAAATACTGTTTATATGTTTATTTGCTTCAAGTTTATTAACATACAACATTTATCAATCTATAAAAAGATTATTATAAACACACTTAACAAATAAAACAAAATACTGCACTTTTTCTTTTTTTAAGAAACACTTTTGTGCACATTTTTATTACAGTTCCCAAATATTTGCCTATAAAGCTATTTTCCATAAGCCTGCACAAATATTCAAATACTGCTGTTAGTGATGAGTATTTTAATTATACTCTATATTTGTAGAGTTAGTTGAACTGCTAAGAAGAAATAATAAAAAATTATGATCAATTTAGAAATAAATAACTTCAACTTTATAAACAGTATAATTTTAAATAAAGCAGTTGCTATAAATATGTCAATTATTTTTTTAAGTTTTCTTTATAAATCTATTTTTAAGCGAGTTTCTCTCTGCCTATCCACCTGTCTCACCCATCCTCCCTCTCTCTGCCCCCTCTCTCATATATATATATATATATATACATGTGACTGAAATGCTTTCTTCACTCCATATTCGATACAGATGCTGGTGGCCCACCCACTGAATCCGCCCTACTTTATACCGCTCGTCGAGCTGGTGCCTGCACCCTGGACCAGCGAGGAGGCAGTGGAACGCACACGCCTACTAATGCTGGCGTTGGGTCAACGTCCTGTGCTGCTGAAACGGGAGATTCAAGGCTTTGCCACGAATCGCCTACAGTACGCCATTCTGAATGAGGTGTGGCGTCTGATCTCCGATGGCATCATTAGCGTCGCCGATGCGGATCGTGTGCTCAGCGATGGATTGGGTATGCGCTACGCTCTGATGGGCTCCATGGAGACGGCACATCTGAATGCACCCGGTGGCGTTAAAGATTATTTTCAGCGTTTTGGTGGCGAGATTGCCGCTGTTAGCGCCACCTATGGACCAACGCCGAATACGTGCGACGATGCTGAGACCCTGGCGGAAGTTGCGCGGCAATGTGAAGCGCTTGTGCCGCTCGAGGAACTGGAGCAGCGACGTGCGGAACGGGATGAGTTTCTGGTACGCCTATCAGCGCTCAAGCGGCAGTTGCCATAAAAATTGATTGTCGAATACTGAATATATCCATTTGTGTTGATTAAACGAGCGCACAACCTTCTCTCCAACCTCCTGTTTTGCTGTTTGTGTAGAGCAAGGCTTCAGTTCAGCTCGTTGCGTAATTGCAATGTCCGGTTTCAATTCATTCAATTCATTTTCAGCTAGCCGTCGTGCATTAATGAAATTAATTTTTGTGGCAACCGGAAACATTTGGCTGTGGCAGCCATTCCCACAGTGCGCGTTCAAGTTGAACGTGTCACATTTCCGCTTTCGGCTTTGCCTTTCAATGCTTTCTATGGAACTGCTTTTCCATTTCCATTTTCAGCACTTAAGTCCAATCAGCTTTAATTCCGATTTCACTTTGAATTGGTGTTAAAAAAAAAACTAGTCGACTGAATCAAATGTTTGATTAAAATCCCTGCAGGACTACAAGCAAAGACCAATCTTCCATAATAAAAAATTAATTCATGATTTATCTATTAATTGCTTAAGGCATATTAACAAGAGGTCTAACATTAAAGGGGAATTTTCTTATAGCTCAGTAAAAGAAGCTGAAACCCATGACTAATATTTCATAATAATATATTAATTTATAATTTGCCTATTAGCCGTTAAAATAGGTCTTTAAGTCGACTTTCTATCAAACCATTCAAACTGGAACACTGTCAGCTGGTGTCATTATTAATATGATTTATTAATGGCTGCCTTTGCTTATATTTTATAAACAAAGCAAAAAAGATATTTGTAATGCTCGTTAAGTTTATTATGAGACCAAACTGTGCAAAGTATTTGTTAATGCTCCTTAACACTTTGCGGCTTAAGTAGATGTGTGTTAGTGTGTGTGTGTTTGTGTGTGTGTGTGTGTGTGTGTGTGTGTGTGCGCTTTTATTAAAATCATAAATCTGCATTAAGTGAGCCTGTATGTAACCACATCTAGATATATACATACATATGTATATGTGAAGCGTTTTTCTCCAACAAACCGCTTTAGATTTAACTCGTAGCTCGTTGCAGGAAAAGCATTTTTCATTTTTAGTCGCAATTTTTTCTGTTCGCTCTTTCTTTCATTTTAATAAACTCTCAGCTGTCTCCAAGCACATGCTCGTACATCCCATTTACAATGTTTCAATGTGTTTGTGTAGCCAGCTAGCTGCTGCCTCCCATTCGTGGCATTCTGTAATTTATTTCGCTTGGGCCACCAAAAAGAAAATGAAATGAAAAGAAAAAAAAGAAAGGCGAATAAAATAGAAATTGATTAAAAACCACTTTAATATAGCTCATTGTCACATTTGCCTGCCCTTAAGCGGCAAGCAAAGAGCCTTATAAATGAGCTCGAGCACTCTTCACAGATTGCCAGTGTAGTGCACCAGGATATTATTTCATTTTACGTATCAGCTATTTTTTTTTTTTTGGATACCTTATGTGGTCTTTACTAGTGATTGGCGGGTGGAATTTCCAATCTAAGCGACCGGTGTATTGTTGAGTTCGAGATGCGCACTCCTGCTAGTCTCGTCGTAGCTCGCCGGATTGTCGGGGTTCTTTCTCACTCAAGCAATACAGACGTACTCTGCCACATTTAAATAGTGCGCGTTTATAATACAAGTAACAACTTGTGTTACTAAAATTCAAGACTCTATTATTGGAGACGCCGACACGTCGTATATAAACTACCCTGAGTCACTAGTCCTGTTAGAGGGAACATAGATGGTAGTTGTCCCTCTTATAATGACATTAATTTATTGCATTATCCTTTGGACGGACTCTTTAAATCCTATCACATTCCATAAACAGTTAGCATGGATACTCGACAGACAAATACTACTCCTTAGCACTTCATTTTAAATTCGTTTCAAATTCATATATTCATCCTTAATCTAAGTCGGTAGAGTGTGAACATTGTTCTTAATTCTACGTTCTATTACCTATTCGAACTATAATCTATAAGTACATTTTCTATCTTTTAATTCTTATTCAACAATTTATTTATTTTTGTTAATTAATTTAAACTTGATTATAATTTCAGTATTCACGCCAAATTCAACTTCAGAATGTATTACTTATATTTAAGGCTTATCTATGTATGGTATTGATTTTAGATAATGGAAGTTACATGGTTTATATGGCTGTTGATCAGTCCTTTCTTTTTTTTATTTTTTTGTGTACAATGTGCTCAATGTTTGTCGACGTAGAGATGAAGCTATTGGTAATATTATTTAGACATTAGGAATACATATATATATATATATAATTTAAATTTGACCTTCCATTTAGTTTAATATCAGCCAGTGAATTAGTGTATATTTAGCACATCAAACTACTTCTTCTTACAATAAGATATTTATAAGTTTGTACGACAGTGTACATATTAATATAAACAAAATAAAAAACTTTAACGATTAATTTTTACTCAGCTGGTGATTACGCGAGTCACTCAAAGTAATTTCGAGCATTTTGCCAAGCACAAGCTGAGCTTCTTCAATAGTACTGATCTTATTTATTGTTATAGATTTTATGATCTCCTTAACCTATATGATCTACTTGTCCACGCTCAGACAAAACAAACAAAGCTGATAAGCATTTCAGCCCAAAAATAAATATGTGTGTTTGTAAGAAGGCGCGTGCACGACACAGCTGTTAATACACATACACTTGCTGATAATAAACTCGGAATTATTTGATTGCACAAACTATTTATTGCCTCCTGGACAATAGGGCATATCCTTTCAATCGGAATCCGTGGGATGAAGTTGCTGTCTTGGGTTAACCCACTCCTTCGCCCCTTTGTCCCACTGACTTCCGACGCCGACTCAAGGGAATAACGCCATAAATAATTATAACCTTGTCGGGTTATATTTATATCATTCCCTCGGTGTAAATTATCAGCCACGTGTAGCTTACCAGAAAAGTTGGCGGTTCTGGTCTTTTCTCTTTCCCAAATAGATTGCCTATAAACATTCTGGATTGGTTTGATTGAATACTTTTCTTTTACCAATTGCACTATCATACCATTTGTTCTCTACCGCATTTTCACTATAGCATATATATAGACAGCGCTTCTCGAATGAGCGATCTCATGTTGTGTTTTGAGTGGTTCTGTTCTGTTCTGTTCGCTTATCTGCCTATCTCTTCGCTTGAGCGGCCGCCTAAGTACCAACTACTTATTTAGGGTGGACCAAGATTTGTAGCCAAAAAATGGCGACTACACCAGTTAAATATATTTATTCAACTCATGGGATTTTCTATCGCATTCAGCTGATGTAGATGAATCTGGTACTTGGGATGAAAAATCGTTTGGATATCATTAGCTGATTCCCATCGAAAAAGTGTATAAGCCAGCGCACAGTAACATTTTAAAAATATTCGAAATGCAGACTAAATTATAATTTAGTAAAATTTTAACAAAAATTCTGAATCAACTCTATTATCGCCTGATCGGTAAAGCCTCCGAGATAAGGCAACAAAATTAAATATAGAACATGCTGAGAATCACTAAAACGACCAGAATCGTATAAAAGTGAATCTTGTGTGTCAGTTTCAGACAGTGTCTAAGATTCAATCAAAAGATGAACATCCTTTGGCTTCCACTACTTATTGGGATCATCGCCTGCTGCCTTCATCTAAGCCAGGCTATGGCAATACGCCCTACATCAATCCACCATTTCGAGTCATTAAATACTTCGACCTCAACTATTGCGCCTGTACAAAAAATAAGAATAATAAGAAGAAAAAAAATAAATATTCAATAAATGAAAAAGTGAACACATAAAAAAAGTAACCCAGTTGTTTCTATTGACACGCTTAAAGCGAATGGTCAAATCAGCCAAGATGGGCTCATTTTTGTTAGCTTTTGGAAATTCCCAAACTTATCAATACGTTTCTTGGTGCTGCGAGTTGCCTTTGGCTGCACTATAAAGTTCAAATTACTGCGCATCGTTGCGGTCAATTGTTAGTGTAAAATACCCCAAACAATTAGAAACCACAATTGCTGCTACACAATTTCATTTTTACTGGCACTTTGCTGCCAGTTGAGGCAGCATTTTGCTGCCAGCTCTGTCAGATCTCCTAGCCAGAGTTCAAGGCAGTTGCCAAATCAGGCAGAGGCCCTCTTTCAGTTCGCCCACAACACAGCAGCAGCCAAACTGCAAATGCATTTTGAGGTTAATGGCCCCCATCCGGACAAGAACTCTAAGCAGCCGCCCCAAAAAGCCAGGCACACAGTGAGGATGCTCAGGGTTGCAGCACTTGCAGTTGGATTTATAAACTTGCTCAACACTGAAATTCTTCTTTACTCCTTATACGCATATACATATATATATATATATATACATATTTATATGTGTATTTTTTGAAGCTTTGAACTCTCCGTCAACTATTCTCCCCTGTCGAGTGAGGCGCAAATAATGCGATTTTAATACTGATTTCCTGGGGGCAAAACTGGCTTTGGCTGTAGTATCCTTCCTGTAGAGCTACATGCTAAAGATGCATATATTTGGAATGATTATAAGTCTCTAACTGTTTATTCGTTGCCTATTTGAGTTCTGTAACTGAATAATAAGTACTTAATAGCTGACAACTATACTACAATGTGTCCCTCTATCTCGATCTCCATCTCCATCTCCATCTCTCTCTCTCTCACTCTCTCTCTCTCTCTCCATATATCTGTTGATACTAAAGAGGGACTCTTTGTGCCGCACTTTAAGCTTGTAAGCCGCTTAGATGGACAAATTGCAATTTCCCATTCAAAATTTGATACGCTGCCGTTTTTCCAAAATTAGCATTGCTGCAAATGACAATCGTATTGAATATTTCAATGTTAAATATTTATTGTTGTGGATAAACTATGTTGTACTTACAATATAATAAATATAATTATTTAGTTTCATTTATTCAAGTTAGGTAAGTAATAAAATAAATATGACAAATATAGAGATAACAACATTTTAAAATCAAATTAAAAATTTGAGTAGCTTGCAACTTATTTAAAGAGCTTTAGACTTAACCTACATAAAGTTGAACTCTTATTTGCTGGGCGAGGAATCAAATGTTAAATACACATCAAATGCAAAATTCATAACGGATAGATAATATATATATATATATAGATATAGGATAGATCTGTGATCTGACGCAGCAGAAATTTTTGAACAAAATTCGTGTTTGGAAAGCGGAAAAAACAAACGCTGAAAGACACAACAATAAAGCAATATATGTGTGTGTGTGTGAGAGAGAGCTTGTTTTGGGGTGTGTCTGTGTGCGCTCTTGCAATCCTATTAAAGTATCAGACAATCTAATCACCGGCAGCTCAAAAACCGCGCAAAACGCGCACACGCGCTAAACGTTGCCAAAACGACCACAAATAGCAACAAAAAAATGGTGCGGGGACAAGGAGTTGTGGTTGCGTTGACAGCACACCATTTACAGAATATAGCTACACAATCAGATAAGAACAATAACAACAGCAACAACAACAACAACATGAACAACAAACGCATTACAAGCAAAATGTCCACTAAAACGACTGCCACTTGAGCAGAGCCAAAGAGCCGAAGGCCGATTCAGCTGCTCGATTTGGACTTGGAGTTGGAGTTGGGGATTTGAATTTGGAGCTAGGAGTCGAGAGTGGGTGAAGCAATAGTCCCACCTCCCCCTTTCTCTCTCTCGCTCTCTCTCTCTCTCTCTCTCTGTCTGTCTGTCTCTCTCTTTCATTCTCCCTCGCTCTCTCTGTCTCTCAAAGCAATGCCTTTCATTTTGATGGTCCATTCGAAGTATGCCGTTTGCTGCTGCTGGTTGTTGTGCATTGTCTCTGTTTCAGTTCACAGAGAGACTGTGCTGGTTGCTGGTTGTTGGTCCTTGTTCTGTTGTTCTGTCGTTTTGTTGTTGTTGTTGTTGTTGTTGTTGTTGTTGTTGGTCTGCGTCAGTTTAATTTGAATACACTTAAGTGTACTGCGGTCTGCCAGGGCCGTCACAAGAATTTACAATTGAAAATCACTTCAAGTTTAATTTGATTGCCGCTATGTAACTCTGCTTCCTTCCCACCCATCTTTACTACGATCCTGATTTCGAGTCCAATTCCTGCCAGCCATAAAATTCGTTCTACAACTTTAATCACATTTGCCACACCAGGCATTAATATTGATGAAAACTTTTTACCTTTTGCATAAATTATGGCTGGCCGAAACAGTGAAAATATCCAAGCTTTTACAGGAAAATGTGTAAGGACTCGTAGAACTTCTTCATTTCAGTTGAAGCCCCATTTCGACACAAATTGCAATGAACTGATTATTGTATTTAATTGCAAAAGTATGCAGAGCATTTTCTGATATGGATAAACCAGATTCGAAAGTATGCAACGAAAATGAGGCACTTGCAGCTGTTGCTTTCCATCTCGTCAGAGACACAGATAAGATATTATCTTTCGCAATATTCTTACTTTCATACAGAGTTTATTTACTTAAGTTATATACTTCGATATTAATGATAAGAAATACAGTTCTATGTGCAAATTTATGCAATTATTATTATTTATAAATCAGGTGTTGCCATAAATCTCTGGAAGGAAAAAATGCATGTTCAGCTTGGATGTCTACCCAATCCTCACGTTCCTGGATGTATAGCTATCGAAGCAGTAAATCTGAAATATATAGAAAAAGAATTATTAAGTGCAATATGATACAGCTGCCATAGAAACACAGATTAATTAAAATGTCTGCAAGGATATTTTAGACGGCGCCCAAACCCAAAGATAACAAATCTGTCTTATCTTTCATGCTCTGTGGCAGGCAGTTTCATTACTTGATTATTTCGTCTTCGGCTTACAACAGAAAAGAAAAAAACAGAACGAAAATGCCCAAAAAAGGAAGAAGTCCCAAAAAAGGAAGCAGAGAGGCGTAGACATTTTGGTTAGGGGTAAGTAATGCAATCGCATTGGGAAAAATACAGAAAATGTGCCCAAACTGAACTTCAAATACCCTAACAACATAAAATAAGCAAAAATGCTATAAATAAAACTATGATTTTGCACAGGCTTTGACTGCTTTTACGGATTACTTTGCCTGCTCAGGTCTGATCTGCCACGTTGTTATGCCTGCAACAAACTGAATGACAAATGGAAAATGGAAAATGGGCAACTGAGTTGAGCTTAGGGCAAAGGACAGAGAAAAATTGGATTTACATTATTTACAGCATATTACACACGGCAACGGCAGAGAGACGATGATGCCACCTTAAACTGCACATCGATAGACGTACACTATATACATATATACATATATATATATATATATTTTCCATATATATATATACATATATATATGAGTCTGCAGCCAAATTTACTAGGCTGCAACATGGCGTATACGCAATACACACACAACACATACGAAAAAATAAATAAAATGCAGGCAGAGAATAAAGAGAGCCGAGCCAAGAGGCAAGAGGCAAGAGGCAAGCAGCAAGCAGCAAACATATATTGGACGACCCTTTGGGCCAGGCAAATTAATTAAATTAAGTCAACGAAAAGTGAAACGGCATAAGCGAAAACGCAACACGCAGACACACACGCAACAACACACGCGCACACACACACACACACAGCAACACACACACATCGAGGCAGACAGTTTGCTGGCTGGGACAGCAGCAAGTTTTGCCCGCAGGCCGACGTTGATGAGAGGAAAAGCGGTGTCTTTTGACATTCGTCGTTTGCTATTCTCCCTCATCACTTTGATGCCTCCGTTCTGCTTTTGCCCCTCTTCACTCCTCTGTAACTCTTCCTCTTCACCTCACCCCTTTGCCTGTCTCCTGCTGCAAGTGTGTAGCGATAAGCTCGGTTCGTTATAATCCTAATTAAATATTTAGGTTTACTCTATGGCTGTATTTACTTTTTTTCGCCCCACTAACATGCCCCTCTTCTCACCTCTGCCCAGCTCTTCTCGCTTCCTCCCCTCTCTCTCTCTGTCTCTCTCTCTCTCTGCTCGCTTTATCTATCCCTTTTGTTGAAGGCTTTTCACTCTTTGGTGCGATGCTGTACGCCTGATAAGCGTGCTTGGGTCACCTCCAAAGGCAAAGGGTTAATTGCATTAAAGTTATGACAATTGCCAACAAATTTGATGCTCGTGGCCAAAACGAAAAAGAAACAGAGGAAATCAACAACAACAACATAATGATGATGATAATGATGACGATGACGATGAAGACAGAATCAACTCAACTCGAATTGTGTATTGTGCACTCGAGAAACTAATTAGCTAAAGTTGAAAGCTTTGTCACATTACAAAAAATTGTCTGCAAATACAAAAAAAATAAATAAATAAATAAATAAGGAGAAAAAGTAGCCCAAAATAAAGTAAATAACTTAACTATCTCGTTGGGAAATACCAAAGTGCATACTTTAGAGATAATACAGTACAATAAAGTGCCGCAAGTAAATGATAAACCCTTTTTATCTAGACGGCGTTATAAGTGAATACTTTTCATAGATGCCACATGATAAAGAAAAAGTAGATGCTAAATAGATGCTAAATTTCTATCTTGTTGGCCTTAAGAATAATAAATATTTGTACACAGAACAAATAAGAATAAAAAAAGAGTAGTTAAAAATAAATAAGTAACTTTATATCTTGGGCTAGTAAAAATATCTGCTTTTCTTTGATAGATTCCTACTTCACTTTTAAAGGTATGAAATGAACTTAATTTTTTGTTTGCATAAATCAAAATACACTTTGCAAAAGTGGTCAAAAATAGCATTCGTCTTAACGTCTTGTGTCTTGAGTCTTGAATCAATTAAGTCGGTTTTATAATCAACTCAAGTCCGCCTTACAAATTGTTAAATGGTATTAAAAAGCTATTTTGACAACTACCAAAATTAAGCAGGAGCCGCAGCAGCAGCAGCAGCAGCACCTCAATCCGACTAGTTGTCTAATAAAACCAATTTAATCCTGACACCCAGACGAAACGTCTGGAGGAACCGAACCGCATAGCCAGAAGATGCAGTCCGAAGGAATCCTTCACTGGCGATGGAACCACGCAACTTGCTTGACTTTGCTTTGCTTTGTTGGACGGACGGACAGGCGGACGTACGTCTGCCGCACTTGAAACAGCGCGCAATTTGTTTTAATCAACAAAGTCAAAAAGGGGCACGTAGAGAAACAGATAGACAGAGAGAGTGTGGAGAGGGGAGAGGGGAGAGAGAGGTTAGCTGAGATCGTAGTGTACAAAAATTAAATAAACTTTGTGTGTTGGTCCAACAATTTGAGGTAGCAGCTAGGAGCAGCAGCACCACCTCCACCACCACCTACACCACCACTACCACCACCATTAGCAGCAACCGAAGCCGGAGCCACAGTCAGCGCTTCAAATGTCTGTGGCTACGTTTAGAACGGGTGGGTGGTGGGTGGTCAGACAAAATGCTGACAGGCAGCTAAAATACGGAACAGCAGGAGACGGTGTCGTATCAGGAACAGCAGCTGGAGCAGGGAGCAGGGAGCTGGTGGCTGGTAGCAGCACACAGAATGCAGGACGCACAACGTGACTGGCCGTCGGCAACAGCAACAGTGGCAGGGGCTGCGCCAGCATCACCATCCACTTGCCACACACAACGGTTGCAATCGTTGTTGCCAACTGAAAATCCTTTAACTGTTTAATATTGCAACGAAATGAGAAAAACGTTGCTTTAGGTCCCTTTTAGCGTCCTTTGCAGCAAATGCAAACAAATTAAGCAAAATTGCATGAGTTGTGCAAACAATTAGCGTATATTCCACAACCACACAGACAATCTCACAACTATTCACATTCATATTATATATATATATATATGTATATAGTTTATACATATAGCTATGTATGTAGTCCTCTGACTGGCCAATAAATGAAAATTCCTAAGATGCCCATAAATCCTCAGAGCCATTGTGATAAATGTGGCGCTGACCACAATTCGATAAGGCCAATAAGAATATTGTGTGTGGCTTCATCTCTTCTTCTTCTATGTTTTTTTGTGTATATCTAACACACTTTTAAGCACTTTGCTATACACTAGAAAAAAGGTATAGTTGGAAACATTTGCAGAGCAACTGAAAATAGTCTTTATAAACTCAAACAAACAAATCAACTTAAATTTTTGGAAGTGTACCTTTTTATTCAGAAAGTATATTTATATTTTCCTCTATTCTTTTCTTTTCCTAAATTCAGGTTAAACTCTTATGAAATTTAGCAAAATATGTATATTTTCTCTATCAAAAATGATACTTTGTATGAAAATCTTAATGGGAATTAACTTTTTTGGATGGCATTTAGTGAAAAATCTTTTCGAAAAATGAGTTTTAAACATTATTATTCTTTTTAAGATACGAGAAATTTTATCTAATATAATTCATGGAATACTTCCATTGGTTGTCTACAAAAACAACAACAATTAATTGTTTACAAACTAAAACTAAAATTCTTTGATAAATTTCGCATTGAATTCTTGCTACAAAAAATAACACTTTTAAAAAGGGAAGCACATGGAAGAGTCGTCAAATTCATGCCCCAAGCATATGTACACTATATGTTGTTATTACTGTATTGTGTTTGCCGCTCATTGTGTGTGTTATCAATAAAACAAATTGAATTCTGTTGCGATACAAAAAGTGTCACTCAACTCGATTCAAGATAAATGCCAACTGTGCACACGGAGCGACCATGCCCATAGATGAGGTGCAAGCTGCGAGTCGCCTCAAGCGGGGTGGGGTGCTGAGGGGTGGTGAGGGGTGGTAAATGCCACCTATTGACAGAGGAAATGTCCTCAATTTGAAATGGGCAAATAAAATTAATGTATTAGACTTTTGTCTGCCGATCAAAGTGCGTTGATAAATGAAAAGGTTAAGTCACAGGTCAAACTAACACAAACCTGCCACATGACCCCGCTGCTGGCTCCACTGCCCCTCCCCCCCCCCCCCCCAATTTATGGTTAATTTGTTTTTTTTCTTTTTTTTGGTTGTTGGTTGTTGATTGTTGGTTGTTGCTGCAAGATGTAGACATCCCAATAGAGGGAACTGTGATTGTTGCCGTCAGCCTTTGTTGCTTATTATTTATCATCCGGTTGATGCTTCCTCTTCCCTATTTCCGCAATGAATCAAAGTATCTGGATGTGTATGGTGTGTGTGTGTGTGTGTTGCTTGCCTCAATAGGTACAGCAGCATGATTTATTGCACACCCCGACCCCCAATCAGTAGGCGTGGCACCACCTACAGCATGTAGCTTGTAGCAATAGACTAATGGCTGCAAGAACTAAGAACATTCAATGGATACTTAACAACTTCTTAAAACAAATCAATGATAAATTGTGCGTTCTCCGCTTAAATATTCTTCACACATTTTCTAGTTTAGAAGCGAGTTTTAATTGATAATTGGTAGACTAGTTAAAGATTGATAATTGCGAAAATAACCCATTTGCATTTCTACTTTTTATAACCTTGCTAAATAAGGTGAATTTTTTTGCTTTGTGTGCATATTTCTTGATTCTGCAGCCAAGTTTAATGACTGCAATGTGGCGTATACGCAATGGTAGTTTACAAACCGATAACAGAAAATGCTATCGATTAAATGAAAGGCTTACAAATGGAATCGCTTTGGATGACCTCAAGTGTAAAGCTTCCACTTTATTCATTTGATTCGCTAAATATCTAAAAGTGCAATTCCGTTTCCGGTTCTCAATTTTAATCGGTTTTTTTCCATTCAAACACTTTGGCTTACGAATATCCAAAACGTCTACATTTATCATATTATTTATTACTTTGCATAAACATACTCAATTCACTAACATGCAATTAGTAAAATATATATCAATAACTACGAATATTGTTTAAGCACGCTTGCAACAATTCAAAATTGTTTGTGTCAGGCTGTACAACAATTTGTGAGCAATTAAAGCCGCATAATTTCTCGCCAGCCTATAACGCCTGCCTCTGGGCGCCAGACCTACACCTACCCGTACCGCTACCCGCCCTCAATCTCCAGCTCCTCGTCGCTTTCAGTTAATGCCCCTGACATTGCTGGCGGTGGCTAAAAATTGCAATGTCATTGTTGCAACGCACAAAAACCATGTGGCTAGTAATTCATTACCCAGACCACCAACACACACACACACACACACACACACAATACAGATGGCCAACACCAGGGACGCCATTTAATGTGCAAACAAAAGGCGTCGGCACCACACAAAAATAAAATACCCTCCAACCAACAAAAAAAAATGCAGTTTAAATGCAATAAAAGACACAAAACAGTAAAAAACAAACAAAAAACAAAATGAGACTAAAAGGAAAGCTTGTCAAATGTTATGAAGTATTTGTAAAGTGCAGACGGCGCACAATGACAACAAAAAATAACAGAAAAAACAGAAAAACAGAAAAAGAAAAAAAAAACTGAGAAAGAGTGAAAAAGAAATGACATAAATGAAGAGAAAAAGCTGGACTCTATGCTAAAAGTTGAAATAACGAACGATAATTAATGGAATGACAACATAAAGCAGCCAACCGTTTCAACAGTTTGCAATGCTAGGCAGGACTTGCAACACCACCTTGCCCCACCCCCATCCTGCCTATCCCCGTGCAACTGTTGGGCGTGTGAATCGCCAGCAAAGTTGGGGCGCGAAGAAAAAATACAATTGCAACGGAAGCAACGCAAATGCCAATGTGAATGTTTGGTGTGGCATGCTGCTTTTGGGGGGGCATGTGGCATGTGTACAAACCGGAAATGCATTGTTGCACGCGCAATTTCATTTCGACATTTATTATGCACTACAAATTCAATGCAAAGGTGGAGACGGATGTGGGGTGGGGTGGGTGAGTAGGCGTGTCATTCAATTAATCGCAAAGTAATCAAAATAATTAATTAGGCATTCCCCATGCATCGTGCTCAAGTGTCTGTCTGTGGTCAGTGGCAGCACTAAGCTCAACGCGTGCCACTCCAAACAATTCAAGTGTGGCAACATATTCAAATCCAGTTTAAATAAAATCTTAGCTTTGCTTCATCAGCATTAAACAATTTGATATAGATGAGAATTGAGCAAAACTTTCTACAACTTAAATTAAGTTGTTGCTTTAAATATTATGCTCAAATTTATGACAAACTTTTCACTATTCAGAAATGACCCTTTTTAAATTAACTGAATGCGGTTTGACAGCGTTTTAGAGCTATAGAAATGTATAATTCAGATGCTGCCTAAATTTAAATATGTACTTAAAAGGATTAAAAGCGTATTTTAATGCATAAATTTTGTACATTTTTGCACTCAGCTAAACCCAAGGAAAAAAGAATAAAAAAAAAAGTAGTTCTTGTGCCAGTTTCTCAGCAACTTTTGCTTTTTAATAATTATGCAAATATTAAGCTATGAACCAATTTTATGGCGGCTTTTGCTGCTGCAAGCTGCAAGCTGCATTTATTAGCTCAACTTCATTAGCTAAAAAAAGCAAAAACAACAAAATCAACTGGAGAAGGGAGGCAAACGTTGTGTTGCAACTTTTGCCGACATCTTTTCAACATTTTCAATTTGGCAACAAATGGCAGGTGGTTTTACTCCCAGCAGATAACTACTACATGATGGTGTGTTTTGGATTGTGGGTTGTGGGTTGTGGGTTGCGGGTTGTGGGGGGTAGTTAAGGGAAAAGCGTGGTTAGCACGCAAATAGCGCCGCGAGCATTGAAACCGAAACAGGCGACAAGATGACGATGTTGACGATGTGGTTGCACTTATTTCACCTCCCCCTCTCCATACTCTCCCTCACCTGCTCGCTCTCTCTCTCTCTCTCTCTCTCTCTCTGCTGCTGATGAGGAAATTGTTTTCGAAAATGACAAAAAGCTGTACAACAAGCAGCTGCACACACAAACACACACACACACACATTTACTACATACCATGTTCTATGTAGATTTTTGCCTAAGGTGCAAATATTTCTAGATTCCATTTAAGTTAACATTTAATATGTGCTTTTTATGTTAGAACAAAGCTTTTAGCTTTTAAGCAATACATGTTATAAAATTCATTTAGCTAATTTTGCATTTGTTTTGCTCTTAAGCCACTTTACAGCTATGCGCAAAGAAAGAGAACAACGTAATGTCGATTAAGCTGAGCTCGGCTTGCTTGGAGAAGCACAATCGAACAGCATGGCGAGTGCTCTCAGATTCAACACACAAATTAAGCTCTCGTCTGCACTAACTCGGCAGACGCACTCTGAGCTTTTAAGAACAGAACACTCGCAAGACACATGAATTAAATCCAGCGCTCACACTATCCACATGGGATGCACTCTGCATAGGCGCTCCCTAGCGGTGGAGTGCAAATCCAACTGACTGTAAACGTGTCATACGCTATCTAGCGGCAGAGAGCAAAACTAATGTAGGAGGATCGAGGAAACTTAAACTTACCTCCCACAAGCTCCCACTTACAATGCTCTCTCTTATAAAATAACACCAGTCATCAAAGCTTAATGCTCAAATAGTGATCCAATCAGCTTGCCTTTAACACTCCTGACAGCTTTGCAAGCTGAAATAAACTCAAAATGCAAACTCAACTTTTGCTCAAATAAAAAGCACTCATAGCTGGCAGGCTTGTTATCTGCTTAAGCTTGCGATCGAAAAGCTCTCCTAAGAAGCTGTCAACTTTTCCTTTTTCGTATTCGATTCGAGCAAAAATAAAAACAACTTGGAAACAGTTGAACATTTTCTACTATCCACTTTTAATATGCACAGGGTGGATATAAAAAATAAGAGTAGAAACCCCATTCATTGTCAATTTGCAATAGAACTGAGTCTAGACTGGTCTAAAAGAAGTCGACGTATGGCATAAATAACTTTGTCAGCCAACAAATGCATTGGCAAATGTCAAGAAGAGCTGAAGAGGAGTCGCTCCATGTTGGTCGCTTACATTTTGGCCAATTAGACGCACAATGGGCCACAAATTATGCAACATGGCGCGACAAATTCAATTTGCTATGCCCCAAAACACGTGCCCAACAACAACACACACAATTATACACACACACACACAGAGTGAGACAGGAGCCGCAGTCGAGCGACACGTCGAAACTTGTTCAAAAATCCCTGGAGAAATTAGTTTGATTTATGTTGAGTTTCCGGTGCAAATAAATTGCCAAGTTTACAGGACTCGGACAGGGACACGGGGACCAAAGGACACAATGCGAACGCATAATTGATAATGCGAGCGGCGTAGAAATCAGCTTGTGGCAAGTGGATGACGATGGCCATGGAAAGAGGAATGTAGTAGGTGGTGGCAAGTGGATGATGGAGGGGCAGCTGGGGGGCATGTCCTGTATCAAATTGACACTTATTCGCTACTCGTCACAATCGTGACTCATCGCCCCATCTATAAAAGTGGCTAAAAATATGCTGATAAGAAGAAGAAGCAGAACTCTTAACATCTCTCACTAAAGTTGGATAAAAAACCGCAACAAAGTAAATGCAAAAAATGTACGAAATGTTGTCGCAGGCTTAAGGCCAGATCAATTTTGAAAAAAGCAATTCACATTTAAGCCACCTCATCTCCCCTTACCAACCAAGCCCCCAACCCCCACCCCCCACTCTCACTCCCGTGGTGTCTGTCAAATGCGGTCAACTGTCAGGGCTAAAAATCAAAATCGCTCGGCACACGGCAAATGGAAAACCTCAAAATCAATTAATTTTATTGGCTACCACATTTATTTTCTTCTTGTTTTTTTGTTTTTTTTTTGTAGGACAAACTGAAATGTCATTGTGGCGACAAACTATTTGAAACAAGCATGTGGCACAAGCTTTGTTCGTGCCACACACACAAATCTTGCCAGGTTTGCAAAGCAAACAATTTAATCCGCTTCTTTGATACATATGAATATATACTCTATTTAATAAATTGGGTGAAATCATTTTATTTGTGAGATCAACCATAAAACAGGATTATTCAGCTTTAAGCCAAGCTGATCAATTTGGAATCAGACAATTGATAAGGGCATAGATAAATAGTGAGTCAAAGAAAAGTAACCAAAACTTAAAAACAAAATTTAATAGAGAATCAAATCGTAATACAGGAAAATAATCCAATTTGAAAACAACTATGAAGCACATATGAAAACAGGTTGATAAATTAGGAATCAGACAATTGGTTAGGGCATAGATAAACATTGAGTTCCTTTCTATTTGGTATCTTTCCTGTTTTTATCGGGTTTTCTCTGCTTGTTTGCTGTCCATTTAGGGAAGGGAAGGTGTGGATGGGGAAGGGAACTCCCACAGTTTGACATTGACAAAAGTGCAAAGGATTAAAACTTGTGCAGTGCCAGTCAAAAATCCCCAAAAACACAAAAAAAAAAAAAAAAGAAATAGCCACAAAAAGAGCACTACACACTAATACACTCATACACCTCTTGGAACGGTATGTGTGTGTGTGAGTGTGAGTGTGTTTTGAGGTTGAGTGAGAAATTGAAGTCACGTAGCCTTGTGCAAATTTTTTGTACCGTTGACACTGACATTTTTTGTGGGTTTTTTTTTGGTCTATTTTTTGTTATTGCTCTTTTTAGTACAGATTTGGTGTGTTCGGTTTTTATATATTTTATTTGGTTATGTTGGTAAATTTAATTTTTGCTTAGTAGCCAGGCGCACAGTGTGCGATGCCAGACTGATTAAATTTGCCAACATTTACGTGATTTCAATGCGTAATTTATGCCGCTGCTAACGGTACTCAAGAGACAACATTGCCATATGGACCACAGAGAGAGAAGGAGCGCGAGAGAGCGAGAGGGAGAAAGAGAGACAGAGAGAGGGAAGCGAAAACTTTTTAATTAGTTTAGTGTGAAGAGCGTTGCCAGACCAATATGAGAAAATAAACGCAACACTTTTCAATTGCATCTTTTTTTATTTACAGATCGACAAAAAGATAGTCGTTTAGGTCTAATCTCTGTTTGCATACTTGCCACAAAGGCATGTTGCATGCCACATAGGTGCTGGTGTAATTAAGGTCTTGGTCTCGCTGTTTACAGATCTTATCGGGCAACTGTGATGCAACTGCTGCTGCGGCGGCTGCTGCAACTGCAACTGCAACTGCCACTTGCCACACCCACATCCACATCCAATTAAGCAGATGTCCTCGTCGTCCTCGAAGGCCTGTCAACGCCGTGCAAAAGGTAAAAAGTTGCTGCGATATCAAATGTGTCAAGGCCTGGCCAAAATCGCGTGACTTGCCTGGAGTCAACGGTGACTACTTACAGTGTTGCCAGTGTTGAGTAGCACACAAAACTGCCATCTATAAATGCCCTTTGCAAGTGTTAAGCTTTTAGCTGAAGTTTTCAAATTAAATGCATTTTTTAATTGACTTTTCTCTTTTTTGTGAGAAGAAAAAATCTTTGAAATACAAAGAAAATGCATTCCACTTTAATACAATTCATATATATTCAATTTAACAACATCATTTTGGTTAGTGTATAAAAGTACCGACTTTTTATGCTGGCAATTCCTCCATTTTTCAATTTTTATGGTACCTGTTTTTTTTTTTTTTTGTTTGGCTCGCAGCCCAATTTAATAGTTTTTCGATTTGTTGAAAGCAAAACGCCAAAGCATAGAAAATAAATTGTCCCAAAACGCTGGGCAAACCCAACTTAAGAGCAACCGCAAAGGTTAGCCAAAAGATTCAGAGAGAGAGAGAGAGAGAGAGAAAGCAATCAACTTCTACTTGGTCTTATCTTTATCAACTGCGAAGAAAAGCGCATCGAGAGCTTTTCTTGTTGTTGTTGCTGTCGTCACATATCGAATGCTGGCAAAAAGTTCGACGACTCCTACCTCTCCCCCCCCCCCCCCGCTCCTTGCCCGCTCAGCACTCCACTCAAGAAAATTCAGAGAGGCCAAATATCTTGGCGTTTTGGCCGCCCACCAACTTTATTTGAAGTTGTAAATAACTTGAGGCATTCGCAGGCAAATGGCAAGAATATAAAAAGAAAAGAATTCAATTGAAATTCATTTGATTTACTCTCCATCCAATAACTGCATAATTATGAACGCATTTTGGACTCGTCATAAAATCGAATATATATAAACATAAAACCAAGAACAGGAATAAAATCAAATAAAAGTGCCTCCTTTTTGTGCTCATAAAGTGCTCCTTTTTAACAGCGTCGTCTGCGTTTGTTGTAAGTAGTTGTAAATATGCTCAACATGCTGCACACTCAATGAATGAAATGTATGTACAATGTTGAAAATAGTTGTGACACCCCCCGCAACAACCTATATGTCCACACTTTCTGCTGTTGTAGTTGCTGTTGTTGTTGCTGCTGTTGTCCGTAGCAGGCATCTTGTTGTTGTACAACTTCCGCTTATACGGACACCACTTGAGCATGATAAATTGATGTTGCCGGTTTTAAAAATGGCATAAGGGAAAATAAAATACGGAGCAGCAGCAGCAGCAGCAACAACTATGTATGAGCTTGACTTTGTTATACCCGTACATAAACTATATAATATATAATAAAGTAATATAATAAATAAAAATGCATTAATTGCTCAAGTAAACACTTCTGTTTTTCACCTGCAACTTTCATTCGTTAGTTTTATAGCATTTAGCTTACAGTGCTGTTCATTTGGTTAGGGTATTTTGCCAGTTCTGCTAACACTATGTAAGCAGAGTAACTGCTTATCCTTGTGTGGACAGTTGGCTATGTGCTTGCATAATTGCAGCAATGCATTCGGTCAGTCAGTCCGTCGAGGAATTAAAGGGCAATAACAACACATCAACTTGCGGGCACATATATTTTGGCACTCACTGTTTTAAGTCTACGAAATAAATGTAAAAGTTAAAATGATAATAGCTCGTAGCAGTCAGTTGTTGTAAGGCAGCATTCAAATGTGGTATTTATTATGGTATTAATAAACTTGACAAACAAAAGAAAAAATATTAGTAGGCACAAAATAAAATTAGTGTTTTAAACAAGTCGCAAATACTTAGTTTGCCATTGGTTTATAATCTTGACAACCAAACTCAAAAAAATGCCAAATAGGCACAACATAAAACTTAGTATGTTTTGCATTTCTGGATTTTAGAGCTGCCCGCATACGGTCACATTTTCGCAATAAAAAAAAACAAAACAGCTGAAAATGGACGCAAATCCAAAATTAATAACATTTCTAATACTGGGTGAGTTTCAGCAAACACAAACTTTTCGCATTGCTCCAACAGAGGTGTATGCTTTACAGGGCTATGTGCGGCAACAGCTCACGGGGACATTACTGGCATGCTGTCTGCGCTGCAATACTTTGACATGTATCTTAACATGAATGGGACGACGACGACAGGGACGGTCGGCTTGTCGCGCGGCCAATGCGACTACAGCTTTCAGACGTACGCGCTAATGCGCGATCGTCACACATGTGTGCCAGACGACGAGCACATTGCGCATCTGTCGGAGGCGCCGCATCAGCGTCGCCCACCGATAATGTTGAAATGCCTGCAATCCGATCTGCCGCAAGCTGGCAATATGCTGATGCTGAGAACAGCCAAGGAGGTTCTAACGCTGCTCAAGCCCATTGGAAATGCCACTAAACGCCACGAAGCTGGTAGCTGTGTCGTCATCCACTTTTGCACACCGTTCGGCTTGGAATGTGCTCGGGTGGCAAAGGTTGTTAATCTGTTGCCACATGTTTTTCCCACGCTGCCCATTGGCTACATTGATGCATCACAATTTACCCGATTCAATGCCGAGTTTGGCATCATTTCGCTGCCAACGCTGATGATCTTCCATCAGGGCAGACCGCTGATCAAATACGATCCACAGGATAAGACCAACATGATGGCATTCATCATGCGACATACGAATATTAAACCGATTAACTTGCATCTCATTCAGCCGTTTCATACATATAGCCCGTTGCGATCGGAGCCGGATACCACAACAGATTTTTATTTATTCCTCTCCTGGGGATTCATCATCGTCTGCCTGGGGAATTATGTGCGGCGCACGCTCTTTTGGAAGCAGCTGGTGGAAATGGTGCAACGCAATTGGCGCGAGTCCGAAGAGACCCAAATGGAAATGATTGACTAATTATTTAATTTGGAGTCATATTTAAGGGGGTTAGATCCAATAACAAATAAGTAGGACAAATTGACTATGTGTTTGTAATGTATAGTTTCGTTTAATTAAATTCACATTAACATTTACGCTCATTGCCTTATAATTAATTACATATGCATATTTGGGATTTTATAGTTTAGTTTCTGTTTTATTTTTTTTTTTTTCAAATTTGTCGCTGCAAAATGTAAAGCTTACTTATTTCGAAAAAAACAAACTAGATTCTCGTTGAATATTTTATATGCAGAACTTAAGCTTAGTGCTTTCAATATTATTCAATAGTTTCATTAATCTTTAATACAACTAAAAATTTGCATTAACAGTTTTAAGTGTGTGTCTGGGTGTGTGTGTGTGTGTGTGTGTGTGTCAACAGTTGCCTGGAATGCAAAAAAAAAAACGATTTTGATATAGATTGGTTTCTTTTTTTGTTTGGCAGATTTGCGTGCGCAAAACCACTTCAAATATTTTGTAATTTTCAATTCGTTGAGAAGCACGCGAAACTGCATATACAATTTAGTTATTATGTTTTTGTTATGTTATCAAGCATTGTAATCGTTTATCGATAAACGTACTAGTGGTGTGGTGGCTTTGCTTTTGGAGGCGGTTGCTAAAATTATAACTGTCTACATATGTGTGTGTGTGTTGGGTATCTAGGTATGTATGTGTGTGTATGTGTGTTTGTTTAATTTCCCCATATCCGATTATTGAGGCTTGTTTCGCTTGGCCGATTTGAGGCGTGGCTCATTCGCATCCTCAATTCCATTGGAACTGGAGTTTGAATTGGATTGCTGGTGATGATGATGCTTCAGACGCTGCTGGCGACGGGCGGCTGCATGATTTGCAGCATAGGGATGTGGATGTATGCTGTGTATTTATAACAAAGAGAATAACATATTAATTTTCATTTTAAATGCAATTCAACAATACGTAAGGACGTAAGGGCACAACAATACGTAAACAAAATAAGATATGACAACGTAAGAGAGAAAGAGTAATTCCAATTCGAAAGTAAATTTTTTCATAAAAATGGTGAGAGCGATGCGAGGCGAAATGTGTGTTATTCAAAATGAGAGAGAAAGAGCGGGAGAGCGAGCTTTTTAATGAGCAAACAGGCTTAAGCTGGATGAGAAAGGGTGTGAGCTGGGGCGGGTAGACGAGCGGGCACCGTTACGTGAGGTGAAAAGGTACGCAGTAATTAATCTTTGTTGTTGTTGTCGTTGCCGTCCCAACGTAAGACAACAGCAGCGGCACAGTAGCAGCAGCAACAGCGTTAGAATTTTGATAAGCGTCGTTTGTTGGTTTTTTTTTTTTGTTTTGGGAGTTGGTTGTCAGCGTAGTTTACGTAGATAGTAGTGTGTCACGTGGTACGTAGATGAGTAACGTTGACCAATTAGGCGTTGCGTAGTGTAACGTAACAATGATTTCAATGCGCAATTAAAACATATAACTTAATGGAATTTGTTAAAAAATTTTAATAATAAAAAATTCATATAAGAGCCAACAACGCGCGGGGGGACGGGCTTACGTAATACGCAAACATTCTGATTACGTGTGACGTCGCCTTATTAGTTGAGATGCTCTACGTAGAGAATGTGTGTGTGTTTGCATATGTGTATTAGTAGTAGATTTTATGTACATAGCTGATTGTTGTTGTGTGCGTGTGCGGCGGAGGCTTACAAGTAACATGTGGCACGTAAGGCAGCGTAACGTGTGACGTATGATGCGAGGCGGTCGCAGCGATGATTTTGTGGCTCGTCGTAAAAACGCCGTGTGACTTTTGCTGATTGGTTGGTTGCTTTGTTTGTTAGTAGGTGGATGGGATTAACGTAGTTGCTAACGTCGTCGTTAACGTAGCGCGCCGCTGATCGTTGTTCAATATAACGTCGTAATGTGTATATATATATTTATATTTATATATAGTAGTAGTATATATTGATTAGTTTTTTTATATTTCTTTTATCTGTGTTTCTATTTGCGATAGAAACGTGAATTATACAAACGCCAATCTCTACATTAAAATCGAAATATATATATTATGGTAGAAAGTGAGAGAGAGAGAGGAGAGAGAAATAGAGCGAGAACTTGTTAATTAAGTTATAGAATTTAAAAAACAAAAACATATATACATTAAATATGTTTATTATATATATATATATTGTGTAACGACTATTTTAACTTTAGCGGGGAAAAAGTCCAAATAACATAACGTTGTGAAAAATCCAATAACGCAGTTAATTTGCGGAGCTTATTACGTCTAACTTGACACGTCAAATAACGCAACGTAACGTAAAGTGAATTTTCTGTTAACAGAGAAAGCGATTTATGGTTTTTTTTATAACGATTTTTAGGCTAGTCTCAGATGCCTATTTTTGTGGGGGTTATGGTTTTTGTTATTGCTGTTGTTGTCGTTTTTGTTGTAGTTGTTGTTGTTGTAGTCTTGTTTTGCTTATGCGAACAAACCTTGGCGTTGCGGCAATGCTGTGACTAACACTCGAAACAGTGGCCAGCGGTGACGATGACGGCGTACGTAGTGGGCGACGTGGTGTGGCCAAATGCTGACCGTTGCGTAAATACGCACGACGCGATGATGAAGCATTGACGTAATGATTGTTGTTGTTGTTGTTTGTTAGGTCGTAGACAGGAGGCGAATTCGCTGCTGTTGTTGTTGCGGCGACGCAGCGGGGCGAAGTTGTTGTTGCTGCTGCTGTTGCAGTGTCGCTGTTGTTGTTGTCGGCGTATGGAATCGATTCGAAGAAAATTTAAAAAAGATTACAACAAAACATTTTTTGGGGAAGGGGGGTTTGGAGTGGTGGGGGGACGTATGTTACACCTTTTTTTTTAGGAACTCTTAAGCACTTAAGTGTTACGTTTCTTGGAGTCAGTAGCAATTTTTAATAGCGTAGCGCAATCCGTTAACGTAACTCGTGTTTTGGGTCATTATTTACGTAACGTATGTTAAATGGATGAAATGATTTAAAAAATATATACTTGAAAACTTATATAAGCAATTCGAAATAAAAATATATATATTTGAAAATCAGAGAGCATATATAACAATAAATAAATTGCTTGCCGCCTACCTCAAGAATTGTTCTCTTTTTTGATTTATCTTTTAGTATTTGTATTTTTAACGTAGTTGAGGAATGTAAAAGCAGAAATTTAAATTCAATACATATATATATAGACAATTACATACATATATATGCTGTTAGGTTTCTTGGACTCTGATATAGAGATTCATTTGTATATATATATATGTATGTTGATAGTAAAATATATACTGTATGTACATTGCTTGATTTAGTAATTATTGTATCTGCAAGTAAATACAAACGTTTAAATTTAGCAGGCATTGTTACACACAAAAAAATGTAGTACAAAAAAGGGAACAGCCTAACTCTGTTAAGGTGTAATGGCGTGGGGTGTAGGTGGGAAGGGAATATGCCTTGTGTTGCTGTCGATCTTATATTATGCAACTGTTAGTGTACAGTGCGCTCTTACTAACTGCTGTATGCTCTGTTAAACAACTATATACATTTAGATGCCTTAATTATATTATTACTATTATATTAGAGTTTTTAAATATATTTTATAGTTGCCATTGTTAAATAAATTAAGAAACTTAAACGTAGTTCTAAGGGCAGCTACAAGTAACAGTCGCATTTTGATTAACATGTTTATGCCGTGTTAAGCAGATATAGATGTTAACCTTAACAGCGACAGAAGGCATATGGTAACAGTTAAAGTGTTAGAAAACGCCAAAAGCTCTCGAGTTAAGTGTCGCATGTGGAAAACAACAAATGTTTAACAAAGAATCAGAATCTTAGGCGACTGATAGACACCACTTTAAAACCTGTAAGCGACTTGCAAGGATATCGATTGATCCTTCAACTAGCAGTTGGACTCACCTGGTATGCGGTGCCGTTGGCGTCGCTGGCAGAGCGGACAATTGACGGCCGGCGGAGCGTGTTGGCTCCTGGATCACACAATCATCATCATCATCGTCGTCATCTAACGGTTCAATGGTCAGTGTCGAGTTGTTAGCAGCTGGACCAGCCGTGATGGCCTGCATTCCGCGGCTGCCATGTGGCATAATGCCACGTGTGGCACGTGTGGTGAATTCGCGATCAAATTGCTCGGCCTCCTCCTCATCCAAATTGATGAACTCCTGACGCTCCTCCAGCTGGCCGGAGCGCAAATCCTGCTCCTTCTCAATGATGTGGGCCCGTTCGCCAATATGATGACCAATGGCCATCTTTTTCATGCCCGTACGCGAATCCTGTACGGTTTTGCGTGTCTCACGCACGCCACCTGGACCCGTCTTGGTGCTCGAGCTGGCCTGATAGATTTGTGGACGACCGTCGGGACCCGAGGACATGGTCATCACGGTGCTTTGGCAAAATGAAGCGCCATTATTGGCGCCAATGTCTGCAGAAATAAGAATAATATTAGTTATATATATTAGATATTATATAAACACATCTGTAGACAGAAAAATAGGTGTGCATTTTTTTAAATACACAATATATATTTATAATTTTTATCTTAAAAATGCATCTTGAGGTAGATAGTGAAACAGATGCGACTTGCATCAAATTAAGAGAACTTTATTTTCTCTATTGATTTTCTATGCATAATATAATATTAAATGGGCCAAGGACATCACTACAGGTTGAGCATGATATAGATGCAAAAATGAGATAATTTTGGTAACGATACTAAAACCATATTGTTTATATAAAACTTAAAAGAGCTGACTTGCATGATGCTTGCCGCCAAGTTGTGTTGTCTTCACACATGTTTTACTGTCCAGTTGTGTGTATATATTTTAATTAATTATACGCACCGGCATTAAGCAAACGATTAAAATTGGGCATGGCTGGAAAACCAAACAAGCCACCGCCCATGGGAGCCATCGCCTGTTGGCTGCGATCCATCAACGCTCCCTGCTGGAAGCCGGCATCGAATGGCGACGGAGCCAGCATATTGAACGGATCCGGCATAAAGCTGTTCATCAAACGATTCATCGAACGCATTTGCATATTCATTGCATTCATGTGATGGTTCATGTGATTGCTGTGAATAGAGTTAATGGAATCTTTAGTTTAGCTTATTTCCACTTGAAATAACTTCAAAACGAACTTGGTTGTCTCTGTCGTCGTTTTGGAATTATTCCTCGATTTTTTGCGGTGAAAATTTCGTTGGCGTTTCATAACTTTACCTAAAGTCTAAGAAAGTCTAGAATTGACTATTTTGTTATTTTTTTTTACCGATTAAAGATAATTTGAAAGCACTGAATCTTAAGCCTATATACTAAATTAACAGCCTGCTTTTCTTTCGTTCAAAAATAAATCGGGTTTTTCGTATTAGAAAATTCTAAAAGTATTAAATTAATGGCAACTAGAATACAGACTTCTGGAAAATTCTAATTGCTAGCATTTTTCTCTTTGCTAAATTGATTAAATTATTTGCAACAGCTGTTTGTATACATATACATATAAATACATATATATTGCCACTGTTACCATATATATATATATATAAAAAAAATAATGCACTTTTTAATGTCAGTGCATGCAAAACAAGCTAATAATTAAATCAAGATATTTAAATAAACGATAAATAATAACAAGTAATTTTCTTTAGGCGCAATGCATATGCGTTGTGGTTGCAAAAAAAAAAAAAAAGCGAAAAGAAAAACTAAAACTTAATTATTCATTAGATTGACAGTAGCCGCAAGCGTGCAATCGAAATTATCGATTAATTACGAGCCCTCGTCTTCGTCGTCGTCTTCTTTTCTTCCTGCTGCTTTTTACGCTGGCATGCTGCGCACTCACACACACAAGCATACAACGAAAAACTGCTTTGTGTGTGTATTGTGTAAAATTTACAAACACACATACACTCACTCACACACACATACGTTTTCTGCTTTGACCAGCGGAGCACCTGAACCAGCAAAGTGCAATGTAAAACTGTGAAAACCGCACAAAACAACACAACACACGACCAGTAGTGTTAATTGTCTCGTTTCCCTCTGCACTTAAGGGCCACAACTTTTCCTCACATTTTCCATGCAAAAAAATTTTCCACGCCCCAAAAACAACAACTACCTTGCAGGTCTTAGGTTTTTTTTCTTTTTTTTACTTACTTCATGAATCCGAGATCATCATCGATGTCGCCCATTAACGCACCGAACATCGACATATTTGTTTATTTTGACTTGCTTACGCACTGCTGCAATTATTAAAATGTTTTTATTTGTTTCTGTTTCTTATTTTTGTATCTCTCCCTTTTTTTGTTACAAACTTCACGAGTTTTCTCACAGACAATGTGACCGCGTGGCAATAGTACTGAAATACCAAAGTCAAAACTACAAGAATTAAATAGCAATACGTGTAGGGCTGCCAACTTGGCGCAAAAAAATGAAATGGCTGTTAATATTTAAATTTTGGTCAATTGATACTTTGTTTTTTCAATGCTCATTTTATTTGGTTAAATGTTAAACAAGTTTATTTTAAATTTATGTTAATTTAATTTGATCGCTAAAATTTGTTCGTTGTGCTTTCATTTGAGTATACATACATATAAATGTATTTTTTTTTAAAGATAAGGCTCCGCCTTCTCCACAATCCACTCAGTGTGGTGCAACACGCTGGTATAGACGCCAGGAAAGCCTTCGCGGGCACAACCCACACCCCAGGAGACAATACCGACCAGGACACCATCCACAGCCAGTGGACCACCTGAATCACCCTTGCAGGCGTCCTTGCCACCCTCCAAGAAGCCGGCACATATCATTTCCTCGGTGATAGTGTAATCCTTGGTCATGTACTGAGCCCCGCAAGTATTGATATCCATTATCTCCACCTCGACGGCACGCAGCATGGCGGGCAGTGCCTCATCCTGTTCTGTACGCTTGCCCCAACCACTGACCATGGCATGGGTGCCCGCTCGTGGCATATCCACAGCCAAGGCGATGGGCTGCACCAGATCCGAGTAGATCAAGGGTGCAACGGTGATAATCATGCCCACATCATTCACATGTGTCTTCTTATTGTAGCCACTGTGCGGTATCAATTTCGTCACCTTGACACCCTGCTCATCCAAATCCGCAATCGAATTCTGTCCAGCCACAATTCTAATATACGATGCATAGCGTCCCTTGATGCAGTGGGCAGCGGTGAGCACCACTCGCGGCGCATAGAGGCTGCCCCCACAGATGTGCAGCAACATGTAGGTCTCCAGACGCACCGACACCTGATACGGGTAGCTGCCAATGTCCACCTGCTCTCCGCCGGCAATGCGGCCGTTGATGTGGGCGCCACTGCTGTGGGCCACCAGCGCGAGCAGACCCAAAACGACGATTCCCAAATATGACGACGACGACATTTCGCTTAATCGAATATTGTTCTTATGTTATATTAATCGGTTGTGCCACGACTCTTATATAGGGTCTCGGGCTTATCGCTGTTTAAACCTGAAATCGCGTAGAAATTCACGAATATTATCGGATTTCGTTAACGAGAAATTTCATTCTATTATAAAAGTTTATATGCTGTGTTTTTTATATCCATTATAAACATAAGTTGCTGTCGGTGGGCTTCTAAAGAGAAATTTCTGAACGATTATCAATCCATAGACCCATAAGCTCTTCGATAAGTCTGTTTACGATTTAGGTAAAAAAAAGAAGCAAAATCCAAACAAAAACATTACTACGCGCACAAATAGTCTTTCTTTAATTATTAGAATAACATTGAGTCATTTTAAATGAACTTTGATAGTATTTTATAGACAGACGTCTGCGATTTATTTAATCTAATTTCTTCAAAATTTAAACATTTCTATAGATTAACTTCCTCGTTGGCGAGTGCCAAGGCACCAGTCTGAGATAAGACCCAACAATTACTATGATTTTTATGTTTCCCATATAATATTTTATGTTTCGATATAAACAAATATGGGGCATGCTACCATATCGTAATTTTATATGGTAGCCAATTTTTGAATAAGTTTTCGGTTAGTCATTAAATTAATAGCTAATTTGTTGTTAAGTTCTTTAAATAATCGATGAATCAAATTTTTTTGCTTAGCCATTTATCAAATAGATACACCCAAGTGCTAAACTGACAGCTGCTTGGAATGAACTCGATTAAAATAAAATATACTGGGTGTTATAGAATATTTTGAGAGTATTATGGAGCATTTGTCTTTATATTTTTTTTTTATCTACATTTCATACGTTATAATATGAAGTTAAAAGTTTCCAAAATGTTTTTGGAATAACGTCTAATATTTATTATTTTAATTTAAGCCTTTACTTACCAAAGTAAATGGCCTAGCAATCTTTAAATACTCGTAAAAAAATGATTGCAATATGTGAAGTTGTTATTTTCGAGAGACTACTGTAATCATAATAAATTAACTGTTTGTGTTTATATTAATAATATTTCGGTTTAAATTAGGCAACCGTTAAAATCACATTTTTTGTTAGCGACACAAAATCGATAAGTGTGCCCAATTACTTCCATAGCAGCCAGCTTTAGAGCGTAAGCAATTTGATCAGATTACAGGTTCAAATTTCCAATATGGATAAGATAAGTGTTAACGTTAGTATTATCGCCATTTAATTCCCGATTGAACAATTAAAGCAACGATAAGTCGGCTATAAAAACCCGAAGACATGGAATTATAGCTTTAGTTGAAGGGAAAATGTTTCGCCTTTTGATCGGATTGTGTATTCTGGGATTGGGACTGGCGGGCACCACTTTCCAAAGTGGTGGCGTACCCATGCCCGATGGTCGCATTGTGGGTGGCGTCGATACGGACATAACCCAATATCCCCACCAGGTGTCCATGCGATATCGCGGCAATCACAGATGTGGCGGATCCATCATTGCCAAAAATGTAGTTGTGAGCGCCGCCCATTGTGTGTATTATCTCGATAGTGTTGAGCAGTTGTCCATAGTAGCTGGCACCACCTCTACCATCTGGCCAACTGGTCAAGAGCTGCCTGTACGCAACTTCATTGTTCACGAGAAATATAGGAGCTTAACCCAAGACTACGATGTCACCCTTCTAATTCTGGATGGTGACTTTGTTTTCAATGAATCTGTTCAACCGATTGCTTTGGCTACGGAGCGTCCGGAGCACGGTTCAGTCGTCACTGTAACCGGCTGGGGAACAACCAGCGAAGGTGGTAATATCTCTAACATTCTGCAGACGGTGGATGTCAACGTTGTGGATAATGCCGTGTGCAAGAGCGCCTATCCCTTGGTCCTAACTAGTCGCATGTTGTGCGCCAATGTCGAAGGAGGTGGCAAGGATGCGTGCCAGGGTGACTCTGGTGGTCCACTTATCTTCAATAACCAACTGCTTGGCATTGTCTCCTGGGGATCGGGTTGTGCTCGTGCAAAATCTCCGGGAGTGTATGCATCGGTTCCCGATCTACATAACTGGATTTTGGCGACTTGGAATGCTAACGCCAATGTGGGCAGCATTGATTTTCTCTAAATCAATATATATATAGCCATTAACTAAAGAAAATAAATCGCCTATGGCTAGATCTATGATTACGTGTTTTATTATTGAATAAGCCAATCGCTGATATTGAAAAGAAATCAAAATAACATGTGATCTGATTGCTTAGATTATGAAATAAAATGTTGGCCCTGCTTCGATCATTGCAAGCAACTTTGAAAAATTGGTGAAAGAGAAAAGAGATTTAATCGTTAACGGCTTAGATTGTGATCTTTAGATTATGTCATAGCAAGCAGCTTTTGAAAAGAAAAAGGGAGAAAGAGAGACAGAGAGAGCAATTGGTGAGAGACAAGATAAGTCCGTTAGCTTTTCTATGATTACAGAAAGTTATGTAGATCTCAACTAATGCGTACTGTTTTATTTCCATAGCAAGCAGCTTTACAGTAATAAATCGCAATTAGTGAGAGAGAAGAGAGATGAGAAAAGAAGTACGTTGGATTTTCATTAATTTGTTCTTTCTTTAGAGAAAATAATGTACATTTGATGGATTGATTAGATAAGCAAATCTCAGAAGCCCCAAATCGTCAAGGATCTTAGCTAATTTTCGAAGTCTTTCATTTTCATAGCAAGCAGCTTTGGTGAGACAGAAGAGCTTTTAGTCAATTCATTTCCACTCTCTCTTTAGAGAGAATAATGTAGATTTAATGAATTGATGTCATAATTAGATTAGAATATGTGGAAAGCCCAAAATTCTCAAAGATCTTAATTAATTTATTATGTATGGTGGCTTCATAGCAAGCAAATTTAGAGAGAAAGAGAGAGTTAGAGAGCAAGTAATAACTGAGAGAGAAGAGAAGCCGGCTGTCTCTCAATTGTAATGTAAACTTAATGAATTGATGTCAAACTTGGATAAGCAAATCTGAAAAGCCAAAGAATTCTCAAAGATCTCAATTAATTAGTGTTGTATTTCATAGCAACCAGCTTTGGAGAGAGAGAGAGGCAAACATACAACACGTGGGAGAGAAGAGCTTTAAGTGAATCGATTTTCTCTATCTTTAAAGAGAGTAATGTAGATATGAGCAAATCTCAAATGCTATAAATTCTTAACGATCTCAATTAATTTTGGTAGTGATACCAATAGTTGAAAATACATCACTCTAATCGGCTGTTTAATTACTAAATTGATTATTTTATTATTGAATGGGCAGTAAATCAGTAAAAACAAAGGCTGAATACATATCGCCTATAAGCAATTGTTGATAGCGCCTATCAGCGCATGCCATAGGCATATCTATGTATATATGTCTTTTTATAGTGCTCCGGCGGATTTCAGAGTATCCTCGATCCACGTCTTCAGGCTGGGTGCGTACGTATAGACCGAGGGATAGCCCGGCCGGCCACAGCCGCGACCCCACGAGACAAGACCCACGAGCTGTTCGTCTACGGTCAGAGGACCGCCGGTATCGCCCTGGCAAGCATCGGTGCCACCTTGGGCCACATCGCCGGCACAAATCATGCGCTCCGTCACCTCACCGGCACCATAGATGCCATTGCACTGGTCCGAGCTGACGATGGGCACACGTGCCTGCTCTAGATTGGGGCTGGAGGGACCCCATTCCTCGCGATAGCCCCAACCGATGACGATCGCCTCACGACCGGTCGCCGGACGTTCCGGACGCAACTCGATCTTTCGCAAGCCGTGCTGCGTCAAATCCAATGGTGTATCCAATATGATGACACCAATGTCATAGTCCACCGTGATGGGTGTATATTGCGGATGATGGATCCACTGCGAGGCGGGATAGACGAAACCATCGCTGCCATTGCGCGTATTGGCGCCAGCAACCACAATAAGTTTCGTATCCGGCGTCAGATCAGTCAGGCACTGGGCTGCCGTGATAATGCCCCGGTCCGAGTAAATCACTCCGGCACACTCGTGCAAGTACGGCGACGTGCTGCTCCGACGGTAGCGCACTGATACGCAATACGAATGTCGTGTTATGTCCACGCTGGCACCATTGATGATCCTACCCTCCGGATGGGCTTCCGAGTGGCAAACGAGCGCAGCCAGCACCAGCAGCAGCATCAGCTGCAGCGGTAACACACACACACACTGCCCGGGGATTCTCATGTTTTGCAAGTGGACAAGCGACCGCCAAATATCGAACTGATTACAAAATTTGTGTTTTATTCTGTTTTCTCTGGCATTTTGCAGTCTTGAAATTTATTCCGGCGATTATCTTAATTGCCGTCATTCCAGATAGGGTCGCCTGAACAGGGTCCGATCTGATAACGTCACTCCGCTAAAAATCAAATGCAACCAAATCGAGCTGTCAGCTTCGTTACGTGACGAGACAAGTTACGTTCGGCGTTACGTTACGTTAATGAGCTTTTTACTATTTTTAGCTTTACTTGAGCTTATTTCGTATTTATTAATCTATAAATATTTAAGAAACTATAGGTAAGTTAGGATTTATTGTAAAATAAAATCATTGATCTGTGATAAATGAGTTGAATGTGGAAAAATATACGTTTATATAGTTTCGTTTAACTTGGATTTTACTATTTGTTAGCTTACTTTGCGCTATTATTTTGTAAAGAAAAAATTGAGAATTCACGTTTAAAGTTTTTTCTTAATTCAAATTAAAACTGCTATATCTGCGTCAAAATTATCCGCCTTACGAATTTTCAACATTTTGCAGGGCTTTTTATTTATATAAAATCTGCATCAAAACTTGAAAAGTAGCTAAATAATATTAATAGTGTGGGAACTTTGACATAACATGAACATGTTAAATGTATATATAAATTAAGGGCAAATGTAGCGTAGCGACACTATCAGCTATCTGTGAGACGGAATAGAGACCTTTAGTAATGCCCTTCAAAAAAAACCGTAGCATACTTATCGTAGCATGTATTATTTGGGTTTTTTTTCAGATTGTGTTAATCTTATAAGCACAAAACATAATCTAGATTGGGCTAATCTGGGCCTTGCATAATAACACAACTTATGGAATTATTGAAGCCATAATCAACCTTGATTAAATCAGGTTATAATTTAAAACAACAGAAGAATACAAAAAAAAAAAATGGGTGACAATCAACAGCATATTTATTTATTTAGACATGTGATTGGAATGGAAACTGAAATATCCTATTGGATTTGGTGACACTAGCAACTAGTCCTAGATGGCGACCATATTGGCGTGGATCCAGTCGATATAATACGAAACTTTGGCATAGACGCCGGGATGTGTGGGCAGAGCGCACGATCTGCCCCAGGAGACGATGCCATGGAGGAGACCGCCACAGGTAAGCGGTCCACCCGAATCACCCTGGCAGGCATCTTTGCCACCCTCGCCACGAAGGCCGGCACAGAGCATGCCAGGTGTAATTAAACCGTCATAATCCTCGTTACACTGCTTATTGCCCACAACTGGAACATTGACAGCGAGCAACTGGTTTGACGGATTTCCTCCCGGTGAGGTGGTGCCCCAGCCGGATATGATGCTCATCTCACCATCCTTGGGCTCCTCGGTGCCCAGCTCAATGGCCTTCATCGTAAAGTCATTCAATGGCAACGGCGAACCCAACAAGAGCAGGGCAACATCATTGTCATATGTTGATGGATCGTATTTCTCGTGCATTATGATTTTGGCGACGGTAACTATGACGCCGTCGATGCTGGTGCGCTGACTGGTGCCGGCAACAACCTTATATTGACTGGCCACATTGCCAATAACACAATGAGCCGCTGTCAGAATGTAATTCTCATTGATGATGGATCCGCCACAGTAATGGGTATATGGATTCTTGGGCGCTGTGATTGCCTTGCGTCGCAGCGACACCTGATATGGAAAGTGTATCACATCTGTCGCATAGCCGCCCACAATGCGTCCGTTGGGGGAGTCGTCCTGCAGAGGATGTGCCAGGGCAACGATCACAAGGCTCAAGCTCAGTGCGAGCAGCAACAGATTCGCGTTTGCCATCTTCAACAATACCTTAAAGACTGAAAAAAATGACCAAATAAAAATACCCAATTCGCTGGATTGTAAAGTCACCTACCTTATCGACAGGGCGGTCAACGACGATTAGATCATTCAATAAGTGGCAATAAACGTTTTACTACACTACTCTTATGACTCAAAACTATTGAAATCCAGCGACTATGATAATATTCGTAAGATTAAAATTACTTTAGTATCTAAATAGTATATAATTCTAAGAATCTAAGAACTGTTTAAAGTTAGGCACACATTATTAAATATTTATTATGAAACGTTGAGGTAAACTATATATCGATAACAGCAATCGATAACTAGCTGTTGAACACTTATTTGCATAGACAGAATTATTGACTGATTTAGTTTTGTGCCACTGTGCGTTGAACAGTTCCCATTTTCGCATAAGCCGCTCGCTGCTCGGCAATCCAGCTGTGAAAATGGCTCACTGAGGCATAGACTCCGGGATGCGTTTCACGGGCACAGCCCTCGGCCCAGGAGACAATGCCAACGGCCTCGTTGTTAACGACAAGCGCTCCACCCGCATCACCGTTGCAGGCCTCCTTTCCCCCACTCGGTGCGGCTGCGCAGAGCATTGCCTCCGTGATGGGCCGCCAGTCGTAGGCAGCCTGACAATCCTTGCTGTCCACCAGCGGCACCTGCACCTGTTGCAATCGTGCCGATGGCAAACCATCCTCCTTGGTAAATCCCCAACCGGACACGGTCGCCAGAGTGCCCACAGCCGGCAGCTCCTTGGCCACCCCAATTGTTCCGATCTTGCGATTGGTGTCCACTGGAAACGGTGGCGAGACAAAGATCAATGCAATATCATTATCCGTAATCGTTGCATTATACAGCTCATGTGGCAATAGTTTTGTCACGCGTGACACGACGCCACCATCCATGCCAGAGTGCAGATCAGTGCCAGCGACAACCATGAAATTCTGCTCATGCCGATTGTAGACACAATGAGCCGCTGTCAGCACGGTGCTTCCATCCAATAGAGAACCACCACAGGTGTGAGCATAGGCACTCTTACCACTATTGCGTCGATGTATGGAGACCTGGTGGCGTAAGAACAACACCGACGACTCACCACCACCAACGATTCGAGAGTTCGGATGAGAGATATCCGGACTACAGCTGCAGCTATTGCCCAGCAAAAGTATCACACCGATTAACAGCGCAACCTTGTCCATTTCAAAGTTTGGTCAAAAGCAAACTAATAATTTTCTCGGAAACGTTAAGGTGTTAGTGGTATCGGCTCTACTATTTACAGGTAGCCAATATATTAGCCTATTATTAACTGATAAGACAAATTGATAACGACCACAATACGCATTTTGTGAAACAACAAAGTTCGCAGTTTCAGTTGAACCATTGCTGTATTAGTTGTATTAGTGATAGTATTATAAACAATTTATACCTTCGACAATGACTTTTGTGTAAATTAAAGCATAGTTATTTATATATGCCTAAATTACAAGAACAACCTGCCGAAAATCCTCACTTTCACGTGTCGAATTATCCAAATCGCTAACAATAAACAGCTGGAAATGGGAACACTCCAAAAGCGTTCAATTCAAAACTCTTAAGAGAACTAGCTTAACTAAGAGAGTATATTTTCTACTCTCTTTAACGTTGCATAAAGCTCTCGAAAGCTCACTCTATAGCTGTGCTCATTTGAGTAATAAGCTTAATAATCAATAAATGGATTGCAAATTTGTGATAAGGAAACTTTTAATAGAGGTTTGTGTCGTGGAATCCCTTTGATCTGTTAAGTTTGAAAACATTAAGAATTATAATATTTTTCCACGAATGCCTCAACTGAATGTTGGCGACCTTCTTCTTCTTATACCAGACCAGAACATGATTTTCAAATACTCTTCAGAATCCACAATTGATGAAAATTTACCTAAATATATTATTTACAACCTCAACAGGTAACTATAGCAAAAGTGCCTGCCTTGGCAGTAATCTTAGTCAACTCCTTTTTCAGATTCTGCTTCATTCCCTGGAATAGATCACCATGTATCGTAATTATCATGGTAGCCCAAATTCTTGACTGAGTCCCTCACGCTCGATAGGGTTGGAACCAAAACAGTTGTCTCACAATATATTTCAAATCATTTATTTTGATCTGATTCATATTACTTTCAATCATTTATATTGATTGATGGCTTCGCACAGTTAGTTCGACCTCAAACATCAATCATTTTCACATAACCAGAATCTTCTTCACAATCAATAGAATTGTGCAAAACTTAAACATTTCTGGTCATCGTTATCAATCTTGTTCAGTTAGTTATCTGTCAAAGGCACCGTTCGTTATCAGAAAACGTAATTTATGTGAGTTTTGGGTAAATCTCGGAAGTGAATACTCATAAGACCCAATAACTTTTTTATGACTTTATTGTCATATGTAGGCACAACAATAACTTATTTTTATGGCTCTTGTGCCATATCTAAGCACTATCTACTGTAACCTATTGAGCTCAATTTATCTATTCAGTTCTATATTTTAAGCACACCTTTTGTCTGGCTTGTTGCCTTCAGTTGTATATAAAAAATAAATGTGTAATACATTTCCAGGTTGAGCAATTTTTTTTTTAACTGTTCCTTTAAAAATAACCTGTTTTAATCTTCACAAATAATTGTTTATCGGCCGCTTCATTGCAGATAGCTGCAATTTTTAAAAATTTAATTAAAAACTGACTTATCAATCCGCAATTAATAATTTATATTATAAATATTATTAAAACTCTAGCATAAAACAAAAAAAACACAGGTCACTGTTAAAACTTTAATTCTTTTATAACTTATATTATTGACGACAAAATAAATAAATAAAAATTCCCATTATTTTCGTTGAATTGCTGTCAAATAATGTGAGTGATTCGATTCGAGCACTTTAAAATTGGGTTTCCAAACGTGTGTCGCACTCTGTAACTGATAAGATAATGCTTGCACGTCAAATCTTACATCAATCCTCAATATCTGAATAGCTGAAGAGTTTTTGACGAAAAATCACTTGAGAACTGATTAAAATAATTTTTACTCGTAATTCTACTGATGCTTCCACTCGATAGGGCATCGGCGTCATTGCCCCGATGAATAACCCGGAATAGATTTCAATTAAAATATAAATTAAAATATCGTACTGATCTGTTGATATCAGTTAGAGTTGCGCAAGGCAGCCATTCTTATCACATCATATTACTAAGCCTTAACTCATGTCTCTTGACTTGGACGGGAAATAGAGTCAGAGTTAGAGCTCTAAGTATCCCGAGTAGTATTAATATATACACTCTACGAAATTCGATTAAAGGCAGTCACTTTGCAGCCTTCGTAAAATGAAGTAGCGCGTTATATGGAACTTATATTAATGGGATAATAAATAATATATATTTTTATACCCTGAACCCATTAAAAATGGATAAAAAGGGTATAATGGTTTTGTGCAAATGTATGTAACAGGCAGAAGGAAGCATCTCCGACCCCACAAAGTATATATATTCTTGATCAGGATCAATAGTCGAGTCGATATAGCCATGTACGTCTGTCCGTCTGTCTGTATGAACATGCAGATCTCAGAGACTGTAAGAGCTTAAGACTTTAAATTTGGAATATAGTTTCTCGTATACCAGGCGCAGATCAAGTTTGCGTTATTTTTTCGATAACTGCCTTCGTTTATCGATTATCGATAAATTAAATTTCCGATAGCAATAAATGCCACAATTTTAAAGGCAGAATCCTCTAATTATATATACATAATATGCATATGCATACTATTGATCAAATGCCCATTTTTCGTCAAGATCGGATAAGAAACACCCAAGTTATAGTCGAACATATATTCTCATATTGATCTCATTTCTATCAGTATTTTCTGTATGCATAAATAGGCGAGCGCATGTGTGAGAAAGGGATGGCATGAGCCCCGCTTCCTACGATTGCGTGTTTCACGTGTTAGTGTAAATCTTTTTAAAGGGGAATTTGCCAATAATAATAGAATATATTTAATAACTGGGTTCAGGGTATATCGTAGTCGAGTGCACTCGAAAAAACATTCTATCCTGGGGATATAGCTACGATCCTTAAATGTTGGAAAAGAACACATGTCCTGAACCCAGGAGTGGCAAATTGTTTAATTTTCTGATGATATCAAATTTAATTTCGGTGGTCCAAACGGTTTGAAGTGTTACTGGCATGATTTAAAGAAGTCTGACAGACTTTTCCATACTCGAAGCAATGTCGGTGCTTTACTCACAATCTGAGCTGCCTTTAGTCATCACAACAGGAACCTGATTTGTAAAATTTCAAACCGAATGAGCTGAAATCTGTTATTCGAAGTTTTGGTGATCTTTATGGAGCATCAAACAGACCCAAATGCCTTATTCAAGCAGGATAATGAACACATTATTCATTTGTTATTTTCCAGTAATTTCTACGTAATATATATAGCCTCAAAAGAAAATGTTAATGTTATAGATTTAATTCCTTTTTTATTTGACGTGCATTTAAAATAGCTAACTTTTCTAGACCAAAAAAAATGTTAATTTTATTTTCAATTTTATAAGGAAAACATCAAGTGCCTTTAATCGAATTTCATGTATATATTTATAATAATATATATATAATCATAATATATAATACATATATTATATATACCATGTAGCTCCGCAGTGCAAACTGTTATCAACATCTTCGAGCATTTTAATAGTCATTGTTGCGAACTTTTAGCTTACAGCTCCCGGACGGTGCTCTCAACCCAGCTGTGGAAGAAGGCAACATCGGCGTAGACACCGGGATAGCCGGTCTCGGCGCAGCCACGACCCCAGGAGACGACACCGACAAGACGACCACCAGAGACCAGTGGGCCACCGGAATCACCCTGGCAGGCATCCTTGTGCACAGCATAGGCACAGATCATGGTGTCCTTGATCTGGGAACCATATTTGTACTCTTTGGAGGCACACTCTGCGCGATTAACGATTTTCAGTTCGACAGCCAGCAAATGATTGGGAATGGAGCCACCGGACTCGGTAGTGCCCCAACCAGTGACGATGGCATCCGCATCATTAGCAGGATTCGTTTCAGCAATAGCAATGGAGCGCACTTTAGAGTCGAAACTAATCGAGGATTCCAGGTGAATGATAGCAATATCGTTGATCATGGTGCGCTTGTTGTAACCCTCGTGATTGCGGAAAGATTTCACAGAGTGAACGCTACCGCCCAGGCGCCAGTAGGTGGTACCCACACGCACCTTCAGATCCTTAGCGGAGATTGACTGCAGGCAGTGAGCGGCTGTGACGATTATATCATGGGAGTAGACGGATCCACCACAGAAATGGGCACCATTGCGCTGCAGAGACACCTGATAGGGATGCGCCTCAATTGTCGTATCATAGCCACCAACAATGCGGCCATCCAACTGGGGCAACAGACCCTCCGGCACAGTGCCGGCCAAGGCGCAAGCAGCCAACGAAATCAGAACCACAAACTTCAACATGCTTCAATATTCTAATTGCCCTAACCCACCTACGCAAACCTATTTATAGCGATACGCACAAAGTGCGTGGTTCTATATATGTATATTAGTGCCAGATAAGTCCCAGATCTGATCAGTAGTGAATTTGCTATTGATTTGATCAAAAAGTTGAGATAAGCTGGAAGATAGATAGCACTTCGCAATTGCTCGAAATTCAATATTGTATTTCATGATTTTGATGTCTGTCGATATCTGAGGATTACGAAACTAGATCCTCTGCCTTGATCCACTTAACTGATGTATTTAAAAGCTAAGTTCAGTGTATGTTCTAGTCGTGTTAGGTGCAGGGTATCTTCTAGTCTAAATCTCTTTCTTACTTGTTCATAATCTTTTGCAAATAATATAGTGCTTCATCAGGTTTTGGCTAATCAAATACAATTAATCGTCTGAAATATATACAAATATACAAAAACAAAAAAAAAAAATTATAAATAAAGAAAAACAAAAAATAATCCGAGTACTTTACTTTACCTTTATCGCATGAGAAAAAAAAACAAAAACAAATAAAGAACTTATGTATGCAGCAGTATTAGATAAGGACTCAACTCTTTGTCAATATAATCTTGATATTTGTATAAGATTGCGTTTGACTATTATAATTCGCCATCTGAATGGAGTCTATTATGTAATTTAAAATTTCATTATTCAAAATCAGCATTTGCACTCGGCATTTGTATCGTAAGCCTCTAAATCTTGCCGTTACATTTTCGAGTGGTTCTTATGTATTTTACCGGATGTTATTGTCAAACACTCACCAATCTAGCGATAATTTTGATACCCTTACAGAGGAACCCTCCATCGACTATAGATGTATTTTAGCCGCAGTAAGTACATATGTATGTTCAAGGCAAATCGGATCACTATATTATATAGCTTAAAGAGGAACTTTCGGTTGAAGTTGAACTTTTAAATAAACCAGTTTTTGTTTCTAAAGAACAGAGAAGAATAGATTTCATGGTGACAATTGGTCAATTTTTATATTCATAGTGAAATTTAGATGTCGCCAAGTTGAAGGCTTTGTAGTGATAGTTGATATTTTTATTATTCCAGTATTGTAACACGTGATACGCTGGATTAGAAAGTATTCACATTTACAATGTCTCTAGTGATACTTACAAGTGCCTGGAGTGATAGTGATAGTGCAATGATAATGGATTCACTTGGTTTCCTATAAAAGCACGCTCATTTTCGCAGAACCACACTTTACATTGAGCAATATGTTGAAGTTCGTGATCTTGTTGTCGGTTGTTGCCTGCGCCTTTGGAGCTGCGCTCCCTGAGGGTCTCCTCCCCCAGTTGGATGGCCGCATTGTTGGTGGCGTTGCCACTAACATCGCTAGCTTCCCCTGGCAGATTTCCCTCCAGCGCAATGGCGGCCACTCCTGCGGTGGTTCCGTCTACAACAACAGAATCATTGTGACAGCTGCTCATTGCCTGCAATCTGTGTCCGCCTCATCCCTGCAAGTACGCGCCGGCTCCAGCTACTGGAACTCTGGTGGTGTCGTCAGCAAGGTCGCCGCCTTCAGGAACCACGAGGGATACAACTCCAACACCATGGTCAACGATATCGCTATTGTCAAGCTGAGCTCGTCCCTGTCCTACAGCGGTAACATCAAGGCTATCGGTCTGACCAGCTATGCTCCCGGTAATGGCGCTGCTGCCACCGTCTCTGGTTGGGGTACCCTGTCTTCCGGATCCAGCTCCATTCCCAGTCAACTGCAGTACGTCAACTTGAACATCGTCAGCCAGTCTTCTTGCGCTTCCGGATCTTACGGCTACGGTAGTCAGATCAAGAGCACCATGATCTGCGCCCGCGCCGCTGGCAAGGATTCGTGCCAGGGTGACTCTGGTGGCCCATTGGTCTCCGGTGGTGTGCTCGTCGGTGTTGTCTCATGGGGCGCTGGCTGTGCTCTTTCCTACTATCCCGGTGTCTACGCCGATGTTGCTGTCCTCCGCGGCTGGGTGATAAACAACGCCAACTCCATCTAAAAATCTGATTGGAATAAAACTTACATTGAACATGTCTGTCTGACTTTCATTTTGTGAACAAACAGTTACAGATAAAAAAAAAACTTATTTTAGTTGAGACTTTTGGGTATTGTTATTATTACTAGGCAGGCTTCTCTAACATTGAGATGACGAGTAGTGTAGTAGATTTGATACAGAAGAATTAACATCAGTAAACATTCAAGAAATTCTATGCTTTTCTATAGTTTTAATAGTCTTTTAATACTTATGATTAATATACCATCCCATTTTCAGACTGTGAAAATTGGATTTGGAATTTATCTAAATGGTTTCGCCCTCGATTAGAGCGCATTGTCTTAAATTCGGAAATATTGTGCAAATATGGTTGATCAGATTTTAACAAACTAACATTTATTGGATTCCAATTGATAAATTTTTACAAGTAAGAGTGCAGTAGTCGAGTGATCTCAACTACGAATTTCCCTGAACTCAGTTGTTAAATACATATACTCTAGTTTTATTGGCAAATTTTCCTTAAAAAAGTTTTGCACCAAAAATGAGCAGCTCTGCAAACGCAGTCTGCCTTCATACTAGTCTCTAGCTTTTATAGTCCCTGAGATCTGCGTGTTCATACAGACAGACGGACAGACGGACATTGCTATATCGAGTCCGCTGTTGACCCTGATGAAGAGTATATATACTTAATGGGGTCGGAGATGCTTCCTTCTGCCTGTTACATACATTTGCACAATACCATTATACCCTTTTACCCATTTTTAATGGGCTCAGGGTATAAAAACTATATATATATATAGATATATATATTGGTGTTGATATACACAGCAGCAAGTTTTTCTGATTAGATTTTTAGATTCATTAGTAGGGTTTTCCCACATTATGTTGGTGTCGAACAAATCGCGAAGTCATCATGGACGTCTTGTACAAAACTGGATTGACAGCTTTTGATTAGACAGCGGACAGACGATACGTCGGGCTGCTATAAGAGTCGGCTCTGGCTGTGCTCTTGCCAGCTATCCCGGTGTCTACGCCGATGTTGCTGTCCTCCGCAGCTGGGTGGTGAACAACGCTAAATAAATCTAAGAACCTTGGCAAATAAATAAAGCATTTAAATTGATTTTCAACTATTAAACTGTGTACATCTTTTAAATTGTTTTTATTTTTTGTGTAGCAAATCCTTTCTTTTAAAGAACCTTTTTCCAACTTTTTTCCATTGCTCGGAAAAGTATGCTCTAGAAATTAGATTATAATTGTTTCTCGTCTCTCTGTTTGGAACGCAATTCCTCGCTTGCCATATGCATATTCTGTTTATTGAACTTTTTAGGTATTGAATATAAATATACTTTGAAATAATACTGATAAAATGCTTACATTTTATCAAGATCGGACGAGAAACACAGACTTTGCTTACCAAAGCAAGCAGCATAATACGCAAAGCGAGCAGAGTCATTCAAAATTAGTTCAATTGCAATAATTAAAATAATAAACTGCCTACATTTGGGAGTATTTCATTGAACCCCAATTGATGGGTAAATATGCAACTAAACTAGAACCTGTATTTTAATACATTAAATATATGAATTTAGTTGGGTTCCGGGTATCCTCTAGTCAAGCAAAACATTCTTACTTGTCGATAACCTCTTGTTGTATTTCATAAATAATTATTTGTGTTTATTGAATGACCTCTTGCAATAAAATTTTAAATATATATATATATGAAAAGAAAAATATTATAAATGTATCGATATTCTATAAACGGAGACAGTTATCGATAAAAATAACGCAAACTTGATCTGCGCCTGGTATACGATAACCTATATTCCAAATTTGAAGTCTCTAGTTCTTACAGTCTCTGAGATCTGCGTGTTCATACAGACGGACAGACGGACGGACGGACAGACGGACATGGCTAAATCGACTCGACTATTGATCCTGATCAAGAATATAGATACTTTGTGGGGTCGGAGATGCTGCCTTCTGCCTGTTGCATACATTTGCACAAAACCATTATACCCTTTTTACCCATTTTTAATGGGTTCAGGGTATAAAAATAATCCAAATATAAGATAAGGATTCAACGTATGCATATTATATACAACTGAACATTCACACATATATTCCATATCACAAACCCAAAATAACATTTTCGAGTGGATCTTAAGTGCTTCGTCAGATCTTATTCTCAAGCTCTCTGAACTCTTTCATTTCTTTTTATAGCTTCTCAGGGGTATTATAATTTTATTATGATGCTTGTAAAGCATTTTTTCTTTTCTGTAATTTATAGAGAAAATTAGATGTCGCCAGTTATTTATACAATTTTACTTTTACAAGAAAAATATATATACTCTTTATGTGGTCGGAGATGCTTCCTTCTGCCTGTTACATACATTTGCACATACCATTATATTCTTTTACCCATTTATATATAAATATAAAATACATCCGCCCAAAATAAGTACTATTAATAACAATATCTGCACTCGTTGAATCCTCACGTTCTTATTTATCGGATTTCTTATCAGTTCCTAACAAATTCACAGTCAACGCATGCCAGCTTTCTGATAAAATGAATTGAAACTTTTGATTAGCTCGAATCGTGGAGATAATAGACACTCTGGACTGCTATAAAAGGCGTCTACACTTCCAAGAGGGACACATTGTTAATTCAATATGTTGAAGTTCGTGATCTTGTTGTCGGTTGTTGCCTGCGCCTTTGGAGCTGCGCTCCCTGAGGGTCTCCTCCCCCAGTTGGATGGCCGCATTGTTGGTGGCGTTGCCACTAACATCGAAAGCTTCCCCTGGCAAATTTCCCTCCAGCGCAATGGCGGCCACTCCTGCGGTGGTTCCGTCTACAACAACAGAATCATTGTGACTGCTGCTCATTGCCTGCAATCTGTGTCCGCCTCATCCCTGCAAGTGCGCGCCGGCTCCAGCTACTGGAGCTCTGGTGGTGTCGTCAGCAAGGTCGCCTCCTTCAGGAACCACGAGGGATACAACTCCAACACCATGGTCAACGATATCGCTATCATCAAGTTGAGCTCATCCCTGTCCTACAGCGGTAGCATCAAGGCTATCGGTCTGGCCAGCAATGCTCCCGGTAATGGCGCTGCAGCCTCCGTCTCTGGTTGGGGTACCCAGTCTTCAGGATCCAGCTCCATTCCCACTCAACTGCAGTACGTCAACGTGAACATTGTCAGCCAGTCTTCTTGCGCTTCCGGATCTTACAGCTACGGTAGTCAGATCAAGAACACCATGATCTGCGCCCGCGCCGCTGGCAAGGATTCGTGCCAGGGTGACTCTGGTGGCCCATTGGTCTCCGGTGGTGTGCTCGTCGGTGTTGTCTCATGGGGCAAAGGCTGTGCTCTTGCCAGCTATCCCGGTGTCTACGCCGATGTTGCTGTCCTCCGCAACTGGGTGGTCAACAACGCCAACTCCATCTAAGAACATTTTTAAATAAAACAATGCTTTAACGACTAAATCGCACTTTATTATATCAATTATTGCTATGGCGACTGCTCACGCGCAGCTGAGTTCCAGAGGCGACTCTTGGTGCTTGCATTCGCCTTGTCTTGCTTGCTAATGGGCTGCAGATGGGCTGCATCAACGACGTCCCTGTACAAAAAAAAGCAAGGAAGAGTACTGTAGTCGAGTGAACTCGACTACGATATACCCTGAACCCAGTTATTAAATATATTCTATTATTATTGGCAAATTCCCCTTTAAAAAGATTTACACTAACACGTGAAACACGCAATCGTAGGAAGCGGGGCTCATGCCATCCCTTTCTCACACATGCGCTCGCCTATTTATGCATACAGAAAATGCTGATAGAAATGAGATCAATATGAGAATATATGTTCGACTATAACTTGGGTGTTTCTTATCCGATCTTGACGAAATTTGGGCATTTGATCAAGAGTATGCATATGCATATCATGTATTAATTAGAGGATTCTGCCTTTAAAATTGTGGCATTTATTGCTATCGGAAATTTAATTTATCGATATTCGATAAACGAAGGCAGTTATCGATAAAAATAACGCAAACTTGTTCTGCGCCTGGTATACGAAAACCTATATTCCAAATTTAAAGTCTTTAGCTCTTACAGTCTCTGAGATCTGCGTGTTCATACAGACGGACAGACGGACGGACGGACATGGCTAAATCGACTCGACTATTGATCCTGATCAAGAATATATATAATTGATGGGGTCGGCGATGCTTCCTTCTGCCTGTTACATACATTTGCACATACCATTATATTCTTTTACCCATTTATATTGGGTTCAGGGTAAAAAAGAAAACACATCCGCCCAAAATAAGTACTATTAATAAAAATATCTGCACTCGTTGAATCCTCACGTTCTTATTTATCGGATTTATTATCAGTTCCTAACAAATTCACAGTCATCGCAAGCCAGCTTTCTGAGAAAATGAATTGAAACTTTTGATTAGCTGGAATCGTGGAGATAATAGACACTCTGGACTGCTATAAAAGGCGTCTACACTTCCAAGAGGGACACATTGTTAATTCAATATGTTGAAGTTCGTGATCTTGTTGTCGGTTGTTGCCTGCGCCTTTGGAGCTGCGCTCCCTGAGGGTCTCCTCCCCCAGTTGGATGGCCGCATTGTTGGAGGCGTTGCCACTAACATCACTAGCTTCCCCTGGCAGATTTCCCTGCTGCGCAATGGTTACCACTCCTGCGGTGGTTCCATCTACAACAACAGAATCATTGTGACTGCTGCACACTGCCTGGAACTCGTGTCCGTCTCAGACTTGGAAGTGCGCGCCGGCTCCAGCTACAGTAACTCTGGTGGCGTTGTAAGCAAGGTCGCCTCCTTCAGGAACCACGAGGGATACAACCCCAACACCCATGCCAACGATATCGCTATCGTCAAGCTGAGCTCATCCCTGTCCTACAGCGGTGACATCAAGGCTATCGGTCTGGCCAGCTATGCTCCCGGTAATGGCGCTGCTGCCTCCGTCTCTGGTTGGGGAACTGACGGAGCCGGCAACAAACCCATTCAACTGCAGTCCGTCGACGTGAACATTGTCAGCAAGGCTTCTTGCGCTTCCGAATCTTACGGATACGGTAATCGGATCCAGAGCAGCATGATCTGCGCCCGCGCCGATGGCAAGGATGCGTGCCTGGGTGACTCTGGTGGCCCATTGGTCTCCGGTGGTGTGCTCGTCGGTGTTGTGTCATGGGGCACTAGCTGTGCTCTTGCCAGCTATCCCGGTGTCTACGCCGATGTTGCTGTCCTCCGCAACTGGGTGGTGAACAACGCCAATTCCATCTAAGAACATTTTTAAATAAAACAATGCTTTAACGACTAAATCGCAGTTTATTGAATAAATCAATTATTGCTATGGCGACTGCTCACGCGCAGCTGAGTTCCAGAGGCGACTCTTGGTGCTTGCATTCGCCTTGTCTTGCTTGCTAATGGGCTGCAGATGGGCTGCATCAACGATGTCCCTACACAAAAAAAAAAAAGATAACGCCATTAGCCGTTTATTTTGAAAAGTTTTCCACTCACTTGAACTCGTCGTAGCTTTGAGTGTTGTTAACTGCTCGCAGTTTGGCATTGTTGCGCAGCTGATAAAGCTCATCGTCGCGCAGCTGCTGCAGGCAATTATCGCGCAGACGCATCAGCTCCTCAGGGGTTATGGGATCAGACATGCCTGACAATTGAATTTACTTGGCATAGATTTTAACACTGAACATGTAATAGTGATTATCGCTATAATTGCAAATGCAATTATGTTACTATATTCCCTAATGTAGTCGTCCAGCACTATAAATTATAGCAATCGAAAATCAATAGATGGAACTGCTTACGATGCAAGTGTTCTAATGTTAACAAAATAAAATCACCATCCAACATCATAAATTATGATGCTATTTGCTAAGCAATCCTGTAATTAACAGAGATTCCGAAGTCTGTCTTTATACAACCAAATGTCTGTTAAATTTTAAAATTTGATTTGTTTTTCTATTTTTGTAAAATGTTCACAATATACGCTCGATAGTTGCCTACTAATTTAGTTTGTTTGTCGCTGGTCGCCTGGGTAACCCACTCGAAATGATGTCTTCGATAAGCCATTAGAAGGCGATTAACATTTACAGCTCTTGAGCAAGCGATAAGTTTTGCAATAATGCACGACAAAGGTGCGTTCAGTTCCAATTTGGCTTTCATTGAGTATACATATATATTAATATATGTATATATACAATGTCTTCCATTAGCAGGATGTTGTTTCTGCTGCTTTCGCTTCTGGGAAGAGCAATGGCAATGCCCACCAATCAGGAATATGGACGCATTGTGGGTGGCAGCGATTTGGCCATACACAATGCACCATGGCAGGTGTCCATTCAGTTGAGCGCTCGTCACATCTGCGGCGGCAGCATCTACAGTAAGGACATCATCCTGACAGCGGCACACTGTGTAAAGGATAAATCAGTGACTTTATTGCAAGTGCGTGTGGGCTCCAATCGACACAATGCTGGCGGCACACTCATCCCAGTGGCTGCCTACAAGCTACACGAGCACTTCGATCCATATCTCATGCATAACGACATTGCCCTGCTGCGGCTGGTCACGCAGCTCAGTTTCAGTCTTTCCGTTAAAGCAATTGGGCTGGCTGCAACGAGTCCTTCAGCAGGCAGCAGTGTCTCCGTCAGTGGTTGGGGAAACACGGAAGAGGAGAGCACTTCCACTGCCACTGACACTGGTAAATACTCGAGTAGTTTGCAACTGGTGCAGCTGCAGATTATCGAGCGTGACGATTGCTCATCGGCCAAATACGGCTATGGCTGGGATTTTGTGGGACTGGAAATGATATGTGCCGCCGCTAACAATAAGGATGCCTGCACTGGCGACTCGGGTGGTCCCCTGGTCTCCGCAAATTTGCTGGCTGGCATTGTCTCCTGGGGCTACGGCTGTGCTCAGTCCAATTACCCAGGTGTCTATGTCAATGTGGCCGTGCTGCGTCCCTGGATTATTAAGACGGCAATTGAAGTATAACAATTTAAATTAAATTGTAGTTTATTATAAAGTTGTTTGTAAAATAAAGTGTTTATAAATCTGCCATAATTCCTTCCTATTCATGAATTAAATATTTTAATATATATAAATATGTATTTTTCTAATATACATTTAAAACACATATTTCTAAAAATAAGTACATTAATTTATACACATTATTTAAAATAAATAAATAAGTTCATATTATATTAAACTACATCTCCGATCGCCCCCCAGGTGGAATCGAACCACTTCGACGTTAATCGACTACGGATTTGAAGTCCGCACCCCGGACCACCGAAGCTCAATGGGGCAGTTTCATAATTAGAAATAAGCGTATTTATAAGCACGAATGCTCGAAAAAAAACTTGGGAATTCTAAGCAATAACTCAAAACAATGATACACATTGGATTAATTTTTTTTTTATTTATTTAACTTGATGCATAATTGCATGTGGAATGTGTGAAATTGTTAAACAAAAGAATTCAAAACAAATATTAGAGTAGCAAAAATATAAGGCATATTTAAATTAATCTCGTTCACAAAAGCCAATAAAATACAGTTACGAAGTCTGTGCTTGACGTCGATTCGGATCACTTGCGTGGCTGCTGTATCTGATGAATCTGAGGCTTCTGCTGCACAGCTGCTGGTGGCTTGTGCGAATGAGCTACCTGCGCACCAGCGGGCGTAAAATCTGTGTTTCCCTTGACGGGTGCTCCGCTCACCGAACTCGAATTCACGTTCACCGGTTGCTGTGTCAAAAACAGTTATTAAAATGTATAGCATATAGTAGATATATATGTATATAAAATACCGTTAGTCCCGTGCAATCTTCGGCATCCTTGGCCGGGCGCTCGGAGGCGGGCGCCTTATGCTGCACTATGCGCATTCCACCGGCCTTCACTGTAAATAAACATAATGACGTCAGCAATCTGTAAAAAAAACACGCACTACGCAATAGATGACGATAGTATGCGCGCGTGTGAGTGTGTTTGCGCTACTTGAGGTAAAAATTGATAAGATTAAAGATATTGGGGCCAAGTTGGAATGAATTGACAAATTATGTGCTGCCAGCAACTTTAGCTCATCAATATTATCATCATTTGTAAACCAAAACAAAACATAATTTATCCAAAAAAATTACTTCACACAAGCACATAAACAGTCAGAGAGAAAAAAAAACGATGAATGCAGCACTTACATGCAGGTGGGTGTCCAGCCACCAGATTAGGTTGTTCATCAGCCATTGTTAGTGGGTAATAAGCTGAAAATATACCATATGTTACATAGGACTGCCGACAATAATTGTGTTTACCAGCAACAACCTCTAATAAGGAAAAATTAATGAGGGCCTTCTTTTTTGCGTTCTACTTTGTGACACGAATGCAGTTTTGTTAGTGATGAGGAGTAGAAAGGCTGCACTTGTCAACTGCTTGAACGATCCGGCAACTCTACAAAACGTAAACAACAACAAACAGGTAGCAGCAAAACTAAAAATCGATAAGCGCGCCTAAAGTATTCGGTCAAAAAAAGTGCACAAAAAATTAAAAAAAAAAAAGACATCTATGGCTATCTGTAAAAACGAGTAAATACACCACAAAACACGAACAAAAAGGGACACTTGCCGGTTCACTTGCCAATCTGGCAACTCTGCAAAACGTAAACAAAAAGTGCTGTGGTGCTGCCAACTCAACTATATTTCGTAATACTAAATAATCGAATGCTAAAATACTCATCCGGATTATTTCATCAAAATTTGCTGCATTAAATAAGTTCAATTAATAGACAATAAATTCATAATTCTCATATACAAAATGAAAGACACAAAGGTAAATAGCGGAGTGTATGGGTGTGTGTGTAAGCATTATACAATTGCAACAAAATTGTGGCAATCAGTTTGACCTCAATTTAACTAATGCGGCGACAATTTGGACTTCGATTAATTGTACTATTGTTGCTTCTTGCACGAATTTCAATTAGCAACAACCAAAACAACACACTCAAGTTGACCTTTCGCTTGCAGCCCTTTCCGCCGCTCAAGAATGATAATTTGTTGCGTGCCGCACGCGGCGAGGTCGTCGATCGTGTACCTGTTTGGGTGATGCGTCAAGCCGGACGCTATTTGCCGGAATTTCAGGAGTTGCGCAAACAACACGATTTCTTTACGGTCTGCCGCACACCAGAACTGGCCTGCGAGGTGACCATGCAGCCGTTGCGTCGCTTTGATCTCGATGCCTCCATCATATTCTCGGACATATTGGTCATCCCACAGGCACTAGGCCTGACCGTGGAGATGCATGCCGGCGTTGGTCCCGTGTTGCCGCAACCCATTTGCACACCGGATGACCTGAAGCGTTTGACGCCGGACGGTGCTTTGTCGCGTTTGACCTATGTCGGCGATGCCATTACCATGATGCGGCATAAGTTGGATGGTCGTGTTCCACTGATTGGGTTTACGGGTGCACCTTGGACTCTGATGGGCTACATGATCGAGGGTGGCGGCAGCAAAACCATGTCCAAAGCCAAAGCATGGTTAACCGACTATACAGAGGACACCAAGCTCTTTTTGAATCTGATCACCGATGTGATTGTGGATTACTTGGAGATGCAGGTGGCGGCGGGCGCACAAATGCTACAGATCTTTGAATCGTCTGCCGAGCATCTGAGCAAGGAGGAGTTTTTGCTGTGGTCAGCGCCCTATTTGCGTCGCATACGCAACGATCTGGTGGAGCGTCTCACCAAGAAGGTGGTGCCATTAGTGCCATTGGTGAGTCAAATTTGATCAATCTATTTCAAATATAAATAATACATCTAATTCCCCTTAGACAATCTTTGCCAAGGGCGCTGGCCATTCGCTCAAGGAGCAAAGTGAGCTGGGCTACGATGTCATTAGTCTGGACTATACGGTGGATCCGGTCGAGGCTCGTGCGCAAGTCGGACCAAATATAACACTGCAGGGCAATCTCGATCCACAGGATATGTATCGTGAGCCTGGCGAGTTGCGCACTTTAACAACTGAAATGGTTCATAAATTTGGCAAATCGCGCTATATTGCTAATTTGGGACATGGCATAACGCCACAGACGCCCATTGCCAGCATGGAGATACTCGTGGATGCAGTGCATCAAGCGTTATAAATAGCAATTAAATTGTAATGATTTCCACACTGTATTTCTATATGTTAAACACAACTTTTGGCCTTGGTTTAGGGTAATAAACTGTAAAAAGTAGAAACTTTAAATATTTGTATTTAATTCGTTGTAATATTTTTTGGTTTAAGACAAGAAGTAGTCGCTGGATTTGAAAATTATGCGTTAATTTACAAATTTGATTTATTAGTACAGGTCATTATTTAATAATATGAATTTCAAAGAGTCTAATAAACCTAATAATAGTAATTTTAATTTATTAAATATATGGAAGGTTTTGCAATTTCTCATCAAACATTATTCATAGAATTGCAAACTCTGACTCTTCTGTTCCTGCAGCAACTTGTCATAAATCATCAGGGTGCTGCCGCAACAAATGAGCAGTGTTCCAATAATGATGTCTGTAGCGATATCAAAATAAATACAAATTAAAGAACATGATTTTAAAACTTCTTCGCCCACTCACTTTTGCCAGGCTGCTGCTCGCCGAGAAGATATCCAGTTATTGCTGTGAAAACAAAACTTAGTGAATTGGCCACTGGCACAGCAATTGTAATATTGGCCGTTTGCAGTGTCCACACGTAGAGCAGACTACCGCACTGATTGAGCCCAAAGGGTATCCAATAATGCAGACGCGAACCGATCATGCGAATCTCGGCGAGAAAATTTCGATATTTAGAGCCACTGTCCTTAACGGACTCAATGCCTTGGCTGCCAAGGCGTATAAAGGGATTCGTAACGCCCCACAGCAGGCCAACGGTCAGTAGTTGTACTAAAAGTAAGCAGAAATATTTTAATAACTAACACATTTATACAATTTAAGAGTAATTAACTTGCAGTTGCCAGCATTGTTTATTTACATAGCAACAGCAAACAGCTGTTGAGCCGGCTGTCATTTGTGCAGGGTTGCATGCGTTGATTGTCCAACACTGAATTGTGGTCACACTTTGACAGAACTACGCAGCTGTCAAACTCTTTTACGTCAAGCTTTCATTTCCCATAGGTGGGTTTTTGCTTATTACCCGAAATATAATCAGAAAACATCGCAATTTACGCCAAATTAAATGCAATGAAATCTATGAAAATGAATGCTGCAAACGCCATGCTAAACGCGACAACCAAAATATTGCATCAGTTGCAGCTCTGTGTGTGTTTAAATGGCGTTTGAAAATTGCTCTGTTTTGATTGAACAAAATTGGGAGTAAAAGTAAACGAATTGTTTTTTCACTTATTAGGATTGAACAGCAATAGCGATGGCAAAGACCAAGGGCGAGAAACGCAACAAGTCGGCGATCAACGAAGTCGTCACCCGCGAGTGCACCATCCATTTGGCCAAGCGTGTGCACAACATCGGCTTCAAGAAGCGTGCACCGCGCGCCATCAAAGAGATCCGCAAGTTTGCCGAGCGCGAGATGGGCACCAATGATGTCCGCATCGATACCCGCCTCAACAAGCACATCTGGTCCAAGGGCATCAGGTGAGTTCATGCAAATATACACTGTGTTAATCGTTTACCCATTTTGCATTTCTCTAAATCTAATCTCTTATTCCTCCAAATCAGGTCAACGCCATTCCGCGTTCGTGTGCGTCTCGCGCGTCGCCGCAACGATGATGAGGACTCGCCCAACAAACTGTACACACTGGTTACGTTTGTGCCCGTGCCCACATTCAAGAATTTGCAAACGGAGAACGTTGAGTCTAGCGACGATTAAACACAATATAGAAAAGAGAATCACACAACAACTAAACAGTTTACGCCGCTAATGAAAATACGTTAATAAAAAGTAATTTTTATTTAGAAATAACAATAATGTTTCAACAATTTGTGTCTTGTGCGATCACATTGCCAAAAACTGCACTGGCCTCGCCGTCGACCATCATCTCTTTTGGAACTGCAGCGAATTTGTGGAAGAATCTGTTTTATGCGGTGCTCAAGCTGCAAGATTAAAGTAGTTGATTTTGATTCTGTTTTAAAAACCTACAATATTGTGTTAAATTTATATTGGCCAGCATATATTTAGTTTATTATTATTATTACTAATCAGCTATTTATTCGTTAGGCAAGCTCTTCCCCTGAAGGTTTTAATCTCTTGAGACGAATTCATCTTTGTGTTGTATTTTGGTATGCTTTCATTTAAATTCGAAGAGAGTTGTTTTTAGCAAATTTGGTTAACAATTGAAGTACAGTAAAAAAGAATTTAATATTTGGATATATTATGAACATAAAATTAACATAAATTATTATACACCTGAAGATAATTTATTAAAAAATACTTTCATTCAGAAGTACAACAACGTACATCAATTAGGGCTTCAGAGTTTTGTGAACTGTGGCTCGACCAAAAAGATACCATCTTCATTAGTTAAAGCCAAGAACTGAAGTCGTGTTGTGGGCAACTCCAAGGCCGGTGGCAGTCGAAACGAGTCATCCAAGTCAGAGATTTGTGAGTGTTGTAAAGTGCATAGTCGATTTCTAATAGAGTAGCAGCCGTTTTGACAGGCATGCAAGAAATCAGAAGGAAAAACAACAGAATAAATACTCGGCTTGCGATTAGAAATTTAAATGCCAGTATAATGAAACACACGAATAAAACGTGTTCTACATTTCTAGTGCTTTTTTAAAAAAATAAATAAATCTATATATATGTACATATATGTAAATATTATCGAGCATATGCCTGTTCATGTTCAGAACTAGGGTATAAGAACAAGCAAAAACAGATGAGCGATAAGGTTTCATTGTCGACATTTAAAAGCCGCTTTGCAGCGATTTTATTTTCATTTTGGAAGCAAAGGCAGCACAGTGAATTTATATCAGCTAGATATGATGCAAAAGTCCGCCATTTGGCTGCTGTTGTGGACAGCAATGCCCAGTGTCATCCACTCCACCTCCTCCAATTGGGGCCTCACCCTGAAGCCGAACACAAACAGCAGCAGTAACACCATCACCCCAAACCAAAATCTGATAACTACAAGTCGCGGCTCTAGCCCCAGGCCGAGTTACGTTGCTACCATTATGGCTAAGAAAATGGAACAACTGCTGCCGATGGTCATCAACACGTGGAACATGTCGGAAGCCAATGAGATGGCCTGGCGCATTCTCCAGCAGTCGGAAGGAGGTGTGCGCCAGACCCGCAATGCTGTCGTCGAGGGTGTCACGAGGTGCGAGGAGTTGCAGTGTTTTCATTCCGTTGGCTATGGTGGCTCACCCGACGAACGGGGCGAGACAACCCTCGATGCTATGGTCATGGATGGTGGCCTTATGGATGTGGGCGCTGTGGGAGGACTACAGAACATTAAGGAGGCTATACGTGTGGCGAGATTTGTGCTGGAGCACACGTCGCACACAATGCTCGTGGGCCAGTCTGCAACGGACTTTGCCGTATCCATGGGTTTTCGCACCTCTTCCCTGGTGACGCCCTGGTCACATGGCAATTGGGAGACGTGGAAGGCGAAGAATTGCCAACCGAATTGCTGGCGTAATGTCAATCCCGATTCAAAGCTTTCGTGTGGTCCCTATGTGCCCAAGGCGACGCCCCTGACACGCTGGAAGGAGGATTGGTCGCGAACCGAGTATGAGATTGGGGAAAACAATCACGATACCATCGGCATGATAGCAATCGATGTGGAGAACCAGATACATACGGGCACCTCGACCAATGGCATGACGCACAAGATACCCGGCCGTGTGGGTGATTCACCCATAGCGGGTGCCGGCAGCTATGCGGATAATGAAGTCGGTGCCGCTGTGGCCACAGGAGATGGTGATGTTATGATGCGCTTCCTGCCATCACTGCTCGCCGTAGAGGCAATGCGGAATGGCAAAACGCCCCAAGAGGCAGCCGAGGTGGGCATAAAACGCATTGCAAAATATTACAAGGATTTCATTGGAGCTGTCATCGCCGTGAATCGTTTGGGACAATATGCAGCCGCCTGTTATGGCATACCAGATTTCGACTATGTGATCAGCAATCCGACGCACACGGTTAGCGTGCAGACGGTCAAATGTTTGACGTCTGTGCATGTGGTGCCGTTGCCCAAAAGTTAGATTTAATTCCAAAAAATGTTTGTGTCCCAATAAGAAAATAAAGTAATAAGCAAATTGATGGCATTATTTGTTTTACACTTCGTTAGCTGAGTAGGAATAATGCGTTTGCATTTAAATATTTTGATTGCTGCTCAAACGTTCAGTGTGCAAGATGTGAGTCTTTGTATTTATATACTTGATTAACTTGTAGCTAAAAACACCAACAGCTAAACGGGTTACGCTGCTAACGAAAATACGTTAATAAAAAGTAATTTTTATTTGAAAATTGCAGTTGTTTCGTCAGCATCTTCATTTGTATTTCAACAGCTGTAAGTTTGCTATGCAGGAAGAATAAAAGAATGATATTTTATGCAGTGCAAATGCAATTTTGCTGCTATTGTTTTTATTATAAAAATATGCGAAACTAGTTTCAATTTAAATTGTGTCTTTGCCTGCAATAACAGATTATTATGTCGCATTCGCTTGACCGGAATAAGCTCTAGATTAATTGCTAAAACTCCGCGGGATGATTGCCCGGCATAGCTAACAACAGCATTGGAATTAACGCCAGGCATCTGATGATACTAATCATTCCCCAGCTTCTATTTTCCCTAAAGTATTTAGTCTCTTAGGTCGTTTCCCTTGTCAGCAGTCCGCTTGAATCTGATCAAATGCTCACCAATTTTCTTCTGTCTAAATTTTGGTAATAAAAAAGCAGATTGAGACAGATAATAATAAGAGTAAAGTAAATATGAATTTTATATTTCGATATATTATGTACATACGTATATTACATTTGCATAAAGCTGAAATATGTTAGTAACAATACTTTCATTCAGAAGTACAACAATGTACATATTGAAGCATCCATCAATAGGGCCTCAGAGTTTTGTGAACTGTGGTTCGACCAAAAAGATGCCATCTTCATTGGCTAATGCAAAGAACTGAATTCGCGTCGTGGGCAACTCCAAGGCGCTTATGAACTGTGCCGCTGGCAGTGTGCTATCGCCGAGAATCTGCTGGAAGCCTGCTACGCCTTGTTGCTGATAGATGCGCAGAGATTGCGACGTTGAGGCGTTGACAACGCATAGCAACAGGTCCTTGGATTTGTGCAGTTGAACAAACATTAACTGACGCGGACTAACGGAGTCATCCAAGTCGAAGATTTGCTCCAGTTGGAAATTCACAGCTTGGCTGTTGTCAGAACTGTAAAATAAGTAAATGAATAAATTTAAAATGCTTTTTAAGTGAAGTTCATTTCGTGCCTGTAGATGTGAATGGCCGCAGCTGGAGATGCTGTCATGACGGCTAAATAAAGGCGATTCTCATAGTGTGCCAACGCCATTTGATCAGCCTGGATTTGTTGCAGGCGCTGTAACAGCTTGCAGCTGTTTTCATTGTTCCACTGCCACAACTCGAGAGAATTTGTGCCAAGGAGCGCCAGCAGTGAACCGTTATCGTTTCGCGTGGACAATAACTGTTTTACGTGTCCAGTTGACAGCACAGCTTGTCGCTCGATTGTCCTATTGATTCTCTCATTTTCGTAGCAATAAATGATAAGCTCTTCGCTTGCTTCCTGCAGCGCCCAACAATCGAGGGCACCTAGACGCAGGGGACCATGGAACAATGCATCCGCGGTGAGTGTTGTAAAGCGCACAGTCGATTTCTCATAGGGCAGCATCCGTTTTGACAGGCCTACAAATAACAGAAGGAAAAATAACAATATATAAATAATAACCGGTTCGGCTTTTTATACTGTTTGTGATAACAAATTGAAATGCCAGGCTTAAGCATAATGAAACTCACTGTTTTTTACAAAAATAAATATATATATTTGTCTATATAACTCACTTTTATTATGGGCAGTATAATAAATTTATCAAAAAGCATACCCCTGTTTATGATAGAACTTATACCCTAATAAGCACAAGAAAAACAGATGAGCGATAAGGTTTCATTTGTTGGAGCTTGCTCACGAGACATTCAAAAGCCGCTTCGCAGCGATTTAAGTTTCATTCCGGAGGCAAAACCAGCAGTGAATTACAAAGGTAAGATGCTAAATACCGCTATTTGGCTGCAGTGCAGCAACACACCCACACCGAACTCAAATTTAATAACTTCATTGCCGAGTTACGTTACAACCACAACGGCTAAGAAAATGGAACAGCTTTTGCTGAGGTGGGCATGCAATTCGCAATGCAAGTACTACATGGACTTCAAGGGCGCTGTCATCGCCGCGAATCGTTTTGGGGCATTATGCAGTCACCTACTATGGCATGAAGCACTTCTCCTATGTTATCAGTAATCCGGTCAGCGGTCCGAATGTCAAATGTCTGCGGATTTGTGACTATAGACCATATGACTTTTTAATAATACATATTTCAAGACTTCATGAAAAGGAATCTAATCCAAAATATGTGTTCTAACGACATTGTAAAGTGAAAATCTAAAAAGGGATATCTTTGTCTCAATATGCTAAATTGCTTGCTTAAACAGCCGTCGGGGAATAAACAAAATTATGGCATTTGTTTGGTCTGTCTCTGAGCAGTGTTGCAAAACGATTCGCAAGGGTTGCATTTGAATTTAAATGTGTTGAGTGCTGCTCACACGTTCAGTGTGCATGATGTGAGTCTGTATCCTTAAATATTTACTTCACTTGAAGTTATAAATGCATTTATGCATTTATAGTTGTATTTCGATTATATTATACAACTGTAACATATTTTAAATAATTGCACACATTTGGCAAATGTTAATTACATAGTGCATTGATCGATTTAGTCATTTTATCGCGTATGTCTGCTCGTGCCTAGACCACCTAATTATTTTCCGCCAAATCAGCGTCGCAGCCGACGCCGTCGCATACGTGAAAAAGGCGAAGTTGCAAAACGAAGCAGAAGCTGCACAAACACTAGCAAAAAAAAAAGGGCGCCGAAGCCAAAGTTAAGTGAAAAAGTGTGTGTGTGAAGAAAAGCCGTCAAAATTCAGAAAAACGCCGCGCAAACCGTTGGCCGCAAGTCACTGACTAAAATGGCTATACAGCTGGACAAGATTCTGGCGGACATTGCCAAGGAAAAAGCGCTGCATCCGAATAATGCCAACGCCAGCAAACAAGAGCAGGACGACGCCTGGGCGCGCATTGGCCGCTTAAATAAGCTGACCGTGCACGAGTCGCGCTCCATTTTCATAGTGCTGCAAAAGAAATACGAGCAGGAGAAACTTAAAGGCAACTCCGGCTGGAAGCTATTCGGGCTCATGCAGAAAATCCATCAGGAGCCCAAGGCCGCCATCAAAGTGGAGGAGTAAGTATTAAAAAAATCAAATTACATCTGAAATTTATATATAAATATATATTATGTGTTAAGAGAGTCACTGCCAATGGAGGATGTGGAGGAGTATGAAATGCTGGAGGTGCAGGAGCAGGAGGAAGATGATGAGGCCACTACCACGACACAGGAATACGTACAGAAATCGAATTCCACTGGCTCGGCCAGCTCTGATGGAGATAGTCCAACAAAATCAAACAGCACCGGCGGTGGCACACCCGAAAAGGAGGAGAAATCCCATCATGGCAACAAACCAAATGTTGACACACCGCGTCCAGCATTCGAGGAGAAGAAACTACTGAACACAATGGCCAGTAATCCGCAACGTTCGTCTGGGCAACAGGCGAGCGCTGTTTCTGTGGCGGCAGCAGCGCTGCAAAAGAAGGGCATCACATTAAAAAAGGCATCGAGTGGTGGCGGTGGCCACAAATCGACGGCAACAACAGCATCTGCGACTCAACTGCAACAGCATAAGGTGGCACACTCCACACGCACCACCATCCAACTGCCGGAGTCGGTGAAACGCAAATTGTCCGATGAATGCGCCAGTTCGGTGCAAAAAAAGCTGCAGAAGACGCAGACAAGTCCCAAGCCAACGGCCTCAGCATCCACATCTACAGAGGCGACCACACCCACAACTAGCAATGTAGTGCACACGACCACCGCCCAACTCTTGCAGGTGAAGAAGGAGCGCGAAAGCAATCAATCACCACCGCCGGGAATTAATATCATAACTATACCACCCTCACAGCAGCTCAATGGCAATCTGTTAGGTGGTGCTGGTGGTGGTGGTGCGAACTCTTCTACAGCTGCCACAATTGCCACCACATCGGTGGCTAGCACCAATGGGTATTCGCCGCACATGGATGAGCTCAATGAGATCATCTTTGATTCGTCAAAAGTGAATGCGGGCTCCCACAACACCGCCGAGATTATCAATTTGGGTAACTATGATAATTCGCTGCCGCCAACATTCTTCAAGAATCTATGCAACTCGAAGCGCCACGAGGCACTCGGCCTCTATGTGGCCAATGTGATGAATCGAATCTCACAACGTGCAGCTGCCAAACTGGAGCTGGGCATCCTACGCGCCATTGTAGATGTGCAAAGCGATGAGCTGGAGCACTAAGCCAACCAACCAAGCTGATCAAAATCCCCTAGAGCTAGAGACAAAACGTAGACAACGTAGACAACAACCAACATTTTGTGTTGTTTTAATATGACATTATTGCAAAGCTGCTAGTTTACACGAGTTTTTATCAATGGTTTACATGTTCAAGTATATCATGATATTTTATTCCCATTTCAAAGTACAAACTCATATTTTAGCATGATTTTTTTTAATTTTCACAAGGTTTCAATTGGAAATCGTTTTCTACTTTTGAGATTATTGATTATAGCTGCTCATTTTAACTTAAAGCATTAGATATTTATTGTATTAGCAGCATATTTTATTTAAATCAACTTTTAAACGTTTTATTTGCGACTTGAAATTTGAAATGTGTAAACCCAGATTGGCAGTTAAAATTTTTCTACATCTCTTTACTTGCTACAAATTGGTTTCGTACAAAGACAAAAAAACTATTTATTATGTATGTAAGACAGCATTATTAAATTGCAAAATAGTATTTAAAGAACTCGTGTAAACGCACCATTTGAATTGCAAAATAATATTCATATATTTTAAGAAAATTTGCTACGTTTATGCAATGAGCCAATATCGTATTGATGTTCGAATTTAATCTACAACTACATAAGACACGCTTCGTGTAAACGTAGAAATTACCAACAAGAATTCATCCTCGAACTCAAAATTCATCCATTCATCATTTTAGTTGATAAGCTCGAATCACATTTAAATTATATGATAAATAAAGACGCATTATATAATCCACTTACTTGCATTATACTCAAACCGTTCCATCTGAGCATCCCACACATAGCTCTCAACTTGTTGCACGCCCCGCTTATCGGTATGCCAAATGCCCAACATATCCTGGTTGGAATCCTGATCGTGAAGCGTCTTTAACTGGCTCACATTAAAAGGAAGTTGTTGCAGCATTGCGAAGTTTTTTAGTATAAAGGCGGGTTCTGTTGAAGAATTTGGTCAATTAAAATTAATTAGATTTTTAATGTAAATGCAGCATTTAATATGACTTGCTTCACTCACCTGCCAAACGCTTCTGCACTGCAGCCACATATTGAGCCAGCTGCTGCCAATCTAGAGAATTTTTGCTCTTGGTCGCACCGCGTTTCCATTTATATCCCGCCGTGGGTTCAAAGTTGGCCACGCCGAGCGGTTGGCTGAAGATCAACTGACTAGCCACGTGCAGATTGGGACGATTGTGTGCCTTATTCTCGAGTAGCTCATTTACATTGAGTCCATTTATGCGATCCACCCAGAGCTCTTCAATGTTGCTACTAAGAATTCTTTGTTGTTCTGGTAACGCATTCTCAACCAGCAAAGAGCCTGCCAATTGCTGATCCTTATCGCATAGCATTAGTTGATTTGGTTGCCAATAGTTCCCATTTATAGGACCCTCAACACGCAGATCGTTGTAGAGATTAAGCGTTTCAAGGGTTGTGGTGCCAGCAATGCTGTGATTGCCATAAATATAAACCGTATTGTTAATCCATTGTGCCACGGGCACATCCCCTACTGTGCTTGTGGGCGTGGCAAAAAGTCGTTTGATAATGGCACTCGTCGCTGTTTTGGCTGCATTTATTAAAGTAACGCCTTTGGTATCGTTACGCAAAACGTCGTCAACTAAATTTAATTGATTTATAAGCACATTATTTAAATCGCCTGTAACTTGGGCTTCAGGTATACTCCAGTGTCCCGTAACAATGTGTTCGCCGGCAGTTTTCAATGTATTTGCCACAAAATCATCAAAATTTAGCGAGAAATTCCTAGTAAATTAATTAAAAAACAACAAAGAAATTTGAAATTTTAATATTAACCGTCTAACAATACGGTCACACTTCGTACTATTGAATCGTGTGAGTCGATAGTGCGATATATGTGCGAGTGTCATCATTTGTGTAGCAGCCCTGGGAGCGTTGTCACTTTAATGTTTTTCTTCTGGTGAAGTGTCGAAACTCTGAAAACGGCTGCTGGCCCGTAGAAAGTGCATTTAAATTAAAAAAAAAAAACTAAGAAAAAACGCCCAACAAATACGAGGTAAAATCTATATGAAATCTTAAGAAAACTCAATTTACGAGCGAAATGTACAGAAATTTCACCTGCAAACAGTAGCGCGCACAGCTGATTTAACCTAGTGCGTATGTGTGTATGTGTCACACAGTTGACGGGGGTGTTGACTGTGTGTGTGCTGGTGTCCCAGTGGCTGTTAAACTGTTTTTAGCGCGTAAACAAATGTGCAGTGAAACTCGATACCGAATTACAGTTGAAACGCTTTTACAGCTTTTACCACTTACCCAATGCCCTCAACAAGTGCGCCATCTTTGACACGTAGCTGTACTCGTCGTGCGGCTAGCGTCTGTGCAAAAGTGACGTCATGCTCAAAATACAACGGCACATTAAGATGCTGACTCCGAGTACGGCTAAAATAATCGCCACCAATATGATTCACATCCAGGCCATTCATAGTGCCCTGTTGCAAGTAAAGATTGCAAAAGTTGCTTTTTTGATTTACACTTTCTCTTCTCAGCTCTCACCTCAAACTCCAGTAGTCCCTCAAAGCTGGCCGAATCGAGTTGTGCAGCTTTCAGTTGCACCAACTCATTGTCCAGCCACAGTTTGTCGAACAGCGTTTGCAACTGGCGCCCATTGAGCTGCTGAAAGTGCGGCGGCGCATCAAACTCAGCCTGCTCCACATGCAGCGTGTCCAGCGCAGAGTCTTCACTCAGGTACTGCGCAAGTGCATCCAGCTGAAAGCCATTTAAAGCACTCACATTGCATTGTTCTGTGGCTACCACCAGCTGACCATTGATCTTCATAGGCGCTTGCAGCATGCCACCTCCTTGGGCATATAGCATATCCTCCGGCACACGCAAGCCATTTAGACGACCCACGCTAAGTGAGTCTTGCAGCACTATGGGATTCACTGAAAACGGATTGATTGTAATTTAAAGTGGATACTATTAAGATCAGAGCATATATTTTCCATTATTTATCTAATAATTAATTGCAGTCTGTGTTAATTTCTCTACTCACCAAATTGGACAGATGGCAACTGCTCGGTTCCATTTAACCTATAGCTACCGCTGACCAGCTGCTCCAGCGTATAGTTGTTCAGTCGTCTCTGCAGCACCACATCCTGATCACTAGCAACCGCTGCCAGTGTTTGCGGTGCTGTAAATTGCTGTTGTCCGCTGTTTTCCAGCCAGCAGTGTCCAAAGCGCTGTGCTTCAATGCCATTCAAACTGACGCCAAACTTGAGTCCACTAATGTTCATTGGCTGGCGAAAAGTAAAGTCGCCCACATATTTAATATTCCCCGCCAATTGTTGCAGCTGTTGCTCCAACTGTGCCACACTTGCATCGTTCAAGTGTCCCTTCAACCACACATTTCTCGCCTGTATTGTCCCGTTAAAATTCTCCGGCAATTGCCAACTGTGCGCTCTTTGTGTGCCCTGGGCGCTAAGCTCCTCCAAAGTGTGGTCAAATATAGTGCCATGCAGGAGTAAGTCGATCACCTGCAGCTCCTCCACCTGCAACTGTTCTACATAGAGACTGGCATTCGAGCGCTGATCTCCACTCGTTCTCAGATATTGCTCCAATTTCACTCCGTTGAGCAGCAATTTCGTGGCATTTATTTGTGGTGCTTCCAAGCCGCCAAATTGCATGGGAAATACAAAAGTTTGATTTCCACTTTTAAGGAGGAGCTGCTTGGACAACTTCTCCACATTGACACCATTCAGAATATTAACTTCAGCGAAGCCTTGGCTGACTGTTAAGCTTTGTGGCAGCAATTTGGTGCCCTCAACAAACTGAACTTCGTCCACATTTAGTTGCACCAGAGACTGCAAATCCTGCGCATTAATGAAGCTCAGATTGGTGTCATTCGCGCTCAGCGGTTGCTCAAATCGAAGATTAATGTTCTCCAGTGGTTGATCCACTCGCAGTGCTTGCTCCAATGTGGCGGCTGCCGATCTTTGTGTGCTTGCCTCTATCAAATCCTGCACTTCCAACAGTTGACCTATGGTCACATCTCCATCGATCACATAATCACCTTGCAGATCCAACGACTGATGGGTCACCTTCATCGGCGACATGGCGTTCAGCTCGGAGCCTAACAATTGACCCTGCAATCAGTTAAGGAATTTTGGGTAGAAGTCAGACGTTAAAATTATACTCGCAAATAGGTGTCAACATTTTATCAGCCATAACTTTGTAAAAAGTGCTCCGAGTTTCAAAAGATACTCCGTTTTGATCATAAATTGACCCCAATTATAATAATAAATTAAATAGTTATAAACGCGATTTTGGCTTCAAATTCTTGATAAAATTAATTCGCCAAATGCGATTTTGGAATGGGTCAAATCTTTCCAAAGACATAACTTTGTCATAAAAGAGATCATTTTAAAAACCAGGGACTTTTGATCGTGTTTGGCCTCTAGAAAAAGCAATATTCCAAGTTAAAATACACGATTTCTATCGTGGTTTGACCTCTAGAAAATACTACAATTGAAATAATAGTATTTTTTATGGAGCCACAACTTAAATAACTTTAATTATTAGGCACTGTGACCTTAACTACTAAAATATTTTTAATAGGGGTTATTTAATTATATTTGTAATTAGCTGACTCACCGCAATTGTGATGGGTTCAAGCACACGTATATTCTCGAAACGCTTGACACCCTCGATGATCTGGGTGTGATTCGCTTGATGGAGCAGTACATCAAAGCGCTGGCGATCCACGTGAATGTGATTCAGGCGCTGATTGATGAACAGTCGATTTACTTCGATGGGTTGGGCAAACTGCACATCCTGCTGCACAATGTAATCGCCGCCATCGATTGAGATGAGTTGACTCAGAATTCGATCGTTGATCTCATTGCTGTTGACCAGCACAGCTTCTGCTCTCAGATTACTGATGTCCACTGGCGATTTGATAAACTGCACCTCGCTGCCATGTCGCTTGAGTGTGTGCTCCAATAGATCGGTCCAGTTGTTATCATTGAGCTTGCCCTCCAATTGAAGACCTTGCACAATGAGCTGCTCCATTTGGGGCAGGAGTTGATTAGATGCCGCCTCTTTATACTCCTCATTTACATACACTTTGCTGGCATTGATCGATTCGTAAACCGGTTGCTCCCTATTTACACCGTTGATGTGCTGAGCTTGCAGCTTCTCATGCACCACCAGAGTGCCGACTGTAATCTCATCGAATTCATGCTGATCCTCGACTGCACGCTTTGCTGGACGACGCTGAGCCCGTGCTGCATCCAGTTCAATTACATCCAAGGCGCGTTTTGCGTAGCGCAACGCATCCCAATAATTTCTGGTTAGCCTCTGATGCGCATCGACTAGCTGTGAATTTAGTTGAGTTGGGTTATGATTAGGTATTATAAGGTCAGTAAAAAATGTTTACAAAAATATATATATTTTGCAAAGGGATTATTCCCACAAATCTAATAACAGCTTTCTACTTGCTTATATTATTAACAACCAATATATATAGTTTAAGACATATACCCAAATTGTATATAGTTTACAAATTTGCGATTCTATATGTATATAGAATATTTCTCTTTATAATAGAAAATAAATAATTATAAAAATAATTGTACTCACCGCTTTAGCATTCACGCGTTTTATGTGCATTCGCTTTAAATGCTTTTGCGTTTCTTCAAGTTTTTGCTGATGGAAACAAAACTTGATTAATAAGGCTATAGAATTGAGTGAACTTTAAACTAAAAAAAAACCTTTAAATTCTGCACCAATTGATCTACATTGACCGCCTCTAATCTCTTGCGCTGCTCACGTGCCCAGTCAATGATTTGCTGACGCAGGACATTAGCGTGTTCGTCCTGTTTGTAGAGCGGCTGGAATATATTTGTCTCATTGGCGGCCATATTCTCATTGGCTATAACTGTAAATAGAAGTGGGCTTAGTCTTTAATTCTTTGTTAAGACAATGAGAGACTCACCCAAGTAGCTTTGCTCATTCTCCTCGTAGCTGCGCATGCGTGCCACGCCCCTGCTGAATGCGCCCTCAGTGAACTGAACTGTGGATTCCTCTAATTTCCAATCGTTTAGATTATACATTTTCACATCCTGCTTGCTGCAGACCACAAGGAGAAGGAATTTTTCCGATATCGAGTGCTACATGTGAAAAATTGTGGTTTCAAATTATAATGCTTGTTTTATTTTTAATGACGTTCAGACAGTGAGAAAAATGTGTACAAATTTATGCAGTTTGCTTTGCGGTTGCATATATTATTATTGTTTTAAGTTTCGTATTGATTAAGTTAAGTTATTTTAAACTAGTAATTATAGAGAAAAATTGTGAACTGGAATTGATGTGCAAATCTGTAAATTTATAAATAGCTCGTGATTATAATTGGCAAAGGTTGCACGTAAACTTGCATTCATTTTAAGATCTCTTAAACATTTTTAATTTTGTACAATTTATTTACACTCTATATGCAAATTAGTTAAATTTCTCTATTTATAAGCAGTTTATAGTTTAAGGTTAACTCACCGTCACGGGCAAAAATCGTTCCAGGGCATAGAAGCTCAAACGCTGATAGGGCACAAACTGTCCATTATCGAAGACATAGATCACCGTGTCAGCCTCACCAGCTGCGCTAGCCGCTGCTCCCGCCGCACCCACCGAATTGCCAAGTATGAGAAAATGTCGGCGACTCACTTCATTCACCGGCAGACTGAAATACTTGACATCGACGGCACCGTTGCTCCTCAAACGTTGAAAGAGTTGAAAACGCCCTGCTTGGGCATCGTATCTATAGATCTCAGAGTGGGTGGAGGTGCGTCCATCGGCACTGGCATAATTGGCCACCGCCACATAATCGGCATAATCAATGCCAAATGCCTCCAAGCGGCGAGCGTTGCTGCAGGGTATCGAGCCGAGCCGTTGAAAGGTGGCGCCCGTCCACTTGAAGTAGGGACAACGTTGCTGCTTCTTGGTGTCGTCGCCATCGTAGGCATGCAGCAGCGTCAGCTCCTGGCTGCTAATCCTCAAATACATGCCACGTAGCCGTAGGCCCGCAAAATATTGTACGGTGCGCAAACCACTCTCTGCTGACAGTTCGAAGATGGGTGAACCCTCACGTGCCTGCCGCACAGGCTCTGTGTGATTCAGGCTTAGTGCCACATAGCCAAGTCCTGCATATGCCAGGCAGTCGAGGGCCACAGCCTTGGGCGCCGGCTGTTGCAGCAACAGTGCATATTTCTGTTCGCTTGCACGCCAAATGTAGACCGCAAACTGACGCACTCCTGCAGTATCCTTGTGCAGCGTGGTTGCATACTTAACCGTGGGCAACTGCAGCATGCAAATGTCCAGGGGAAAGGGCACTGGAACAGAAGCAACGCGAACCAGCCCATCAAAACTGTAACCAGCTGGAAGGCGTTGCAAAAATAAACCTATTATGAAGTCTTTGCGAAGGTTACAAATTCTTCTACTTGAGTTTTATGAGGCTCTCAAGTAAATTGGCTGAAACTAAGGCAAAAAATTCTTTAAAATTTGTACATTGCTGTCTTGTGTAAAACCTTTATCGAAAAATTGCTGCATTTCACGCTTATGGAGACGCTGCTCCGTCTCGACGTCCAGATCCGAGGAGATATGGTAGCTTGGTAGCGTTTCCTGGAAACGCACCTCGAAGGCATATCCATGTTTCCAGAGCAGAAATATTAATACAAACATCAAACGACACATTTCAATTAATTGGACGAAACTAAACACGTGCAACGTATTCAAACAAAGAAACCGTATGTGAAACTAAAAAGCTTCAAAGAAGCTTTTCAAACGGTTTCAAATACACAAGAAAGAGCCAAAACAGGAATGAGGAAGAGTGTGAAAGGAAGAGAGAATTAATTGCGGACTTAAGCACGATCAGCTGATCAGCAGGTGTACAACAGAGCACAGAGTCTATAAGTTTTTAAATAATAAAAGACCAGCCAACGATATTAAAATATTTTTTGTGTTACTTATAATTCGCTTAATCAGAACTCCGTCGAATTTCCATATAACGAATCGTCTATATGCGATAATGATCATGATCATTATATTAATTCATGAACTATTAATCTTATCTATGCATTGTATAAATCGTGTAAATCTGCTGAATATTAATCTGCTTTTCGAATGCTTTGCTTCCCAGCTTTGCCAGGAATTACTGTTGTTCTGTACACTCTTAACATTACTTTTCTCTATTGTTTCGGTTCTTGTTCCACTTCTGTTTGAGTTTTTGTCAGGCACTCCAGTAAACAGCCCGAGACTAAACCAAAAAAAAAAACTCTCTCTCAATTTTCGCCAGCCGATTGTTAGAAGAATGGATCTCCAGGCCTATTGTCGCTGTCTACGTCAGCAGCTGGAGGAGCTGGAGCTGCTCGAATCCATATACTGTGCACCTCGTGAGCTGCAGCTGCTCGATGCCAGTGTCGTTGCCGATTTCAATGAGTTTGTGCGTTCAGAGTCGCAGATACCTCTCCGCTCCCACCTAGAGTACATCATCAAGTTGAGTTTGCCGGGCAAGCGGTCTGTGGATGTGCGCATTGAGCTGCCGCATTTGTATCCGCTGCTGGAGCTGGCCAGGATTAGTGTACACACCGCACTGCTGGATAAGGTTAAGGCGGAGCACCTCAAGCAGCAAATCAATAACTATTTGGCAAAGCAACGCGACGACCCCGGGGAACCTTATGTATATCAATTGCTCATCTGGCTGCAGGAGCAAATTGAGACTCAATTATTGCATCCTGCTAGCGAGCTTTCTGCTGTGCCCAATGAGCCACCCAAAGTGGTGCAGCTCGAGCGCATTTGGATCTACTCGCATCACATTAAGTCGAGTGCCAAGCGACAGGAGTTGATACGTCAAGCACGACAGCTGCAACTCAGCGGCTTTAGTCGTCCCGGCAAGCCGGGCATTATCTGCGTCGAGGGCGAGCCGGAGCAGGTGCAGGAATACTGGCGCTCCATTAGAGCCTTACGCTGGCAGAAGATCAGCTTGGTACGCACGGAACCCTGTCGCAAGCGTCGCTTTGAACAGTTTACGGAACAGCTCTTCAATGATGGCACTGACGGCGATGAGGGACCGATTAATATGGCACAGTTTATCAAGTTTTTGGAGGACCATGGTACAGGCTATATGAAGTCTGAGTTCTTTGGTTTAACTTGATGTCGAAAATGGTTTCATGTCTATTGTAAATAAAATTTACCATTGTTTATACTTTATTTGTGTTGTGCGAAATCCGTGTCCACAAAAAACATGTTTCGTTAGCAAGTCCGCATTTCTTGGCAGGCATATCCATATTTTTGCAGAGCAGAAATATTAATCTAGTGATTAAACGTCACTTTTCAATTAACAATTAAATAACGAACTGCATGATACAGCTTAAGAGCTTCGATGAAAAAATATCTGTGTTAGGCAAGTATTTTCTTTTTGGCAAGGTTTTGTCAATGTTTTGGCAGCTTGAAGTCTATTAATCCGATAGTTGGAATTATTAAGTGTTGTATTTGTTGTTTTGTGCATGTTTTTGAAATAACACATGTAATGCTATTTCAACTTTACTAATAACTATAAATATACCGGGATCTTAATATAATGTGAAGACCCTTTGATAAATGTTGTGATCTAAAATGAATGTGAAGACTTTTCGATAAATGTTCTGATTAATGTGAAGATTCTTTGATAAATATTGTGATCTATCTGTGAAGACTATATAATTAGATATTAAGGCTTAAAACAATTTTATTCCTTTTGGGATTATTTTAATTGATTTCATCCCGTTTAGGGGATATAAATATATGTATACACTAAAAAATGTGTTTTTAAAATGAATAAATAAATACATTGTAAATGTCCGAAATTTGTTAAAGTATTGGAATAGCTATAAGAAACTAATTAACGATTGTGAATTAATGACATGCTATTTTGGTGGTGTAATGTATTTTTAATGTAGACTTTAAATGAAACCCTCTCCATCGATCTGTGCCACCAAAGAGTCTTCGATATAACCATCCAAGTTGGATGTTTCCTTAGCCGCATACTGTGAGATTTCCGTGGCTAAGCTCTTCTCTGCATTTGTATTTGCTTCTGTTTGTTTTTGATTGTTCTTCTTGATGAAATCACAGTAGCAACAACGATGAATGCGTTTCCCTTTGGCTCTTCGACGTTTCACACAAGACATCTCGGCATAGGCACGTCTGAAGTTCTCGTTATTGAAGCCGTAGATAAGGGGATTGACGGCCGCATTGACAAACATTAGATATTGCGAAAAGTATGAAAAGTACAGCATTGCACTATCCACACTGGCCTCGGTGTTATAAGACTTTTCGCGCAACACCACGAAAATGGTGAAGGGCAAACGCAGCACCACAAAAACAATTACCACAATGAATAGGGTTTTAGCCACACTGCGTTTATAGTTAACACTCAGCGGATTTTCACGGTTCAAAACGCGCTTCTCATAGCGATCGAGCTGGAAAATAAATTTGATCATTGAAATAATATAGATATATTTGTACTCTTCTCTTACCTTGATAAAAATAGCCGTATAGCAGATCAGCATAATGCCCAAGGGCAACCAAACTAAAACCGTTATCAGCACATACCAATATTTAGGCAAAACATTTGTGTTCTCCTTGCAATAGCGCTCCGTAAAATTACGCCATACACGTACCCTATAGCCCCGATATATAGCTAGGGGCAGGGCAAGTAGAACTCCTGCCAGCCATGTGCAAAAAATTACAATCTTTGTCGCACGCAACGTTAAACGCTTCTCATGTGGCAGGACAATTGCGATTAGACGATCGTAACTAACTAGAGACAGATTTAAAACGGCTGTTATAAGGAATACAACCACCACAAAACCCTCCATCTTGCAGCCCACATAGCCCAACTGATAGTTCTGATAGAAATCATTGATCATGAACATTGCCGGACAGATGAGCAGTGTGAGACAATCAGCCACTGCCATATTGGCCACAATTAAATTGGTTGGCGAGCGCAGCGATCGATTTGCGGCTATTAAATAGATCAAAACCGAATTGCCGTACAGGCCAAATACAATTATTGGCAGGAAAGAAAACACTTTCCAGGCAATCTCCCCAATCGGTTTGCATAACCAAATGCGATCCTCGGGAAAATCGCATTGACCAAAATCGAACTGGAAGAAAGTCAAAGATATTATGCCTATAATTCTCTATATAAGATTTTAAATGCTACCGACCTCCGAACTATTGTAATTATTTGCTATCATTTTGAACTTCTGTTTTAGTCTACGGCTGCAGCGCAACTGACTTGAGCAGCTGCCAGTTAGATTCCAGTTAACATGCAAATTAACATGGCCATTTTATTGATCCCCCGTCTAATTCACTTCATTGATAGATAAGGCTATTAACACTTGTCACTGATATCGCACACTAAAAGCTTCTGAATTTGACGCTTTTTGTTTACCATCCGTAATGCTCATCTGTTGGGTTGTCAAAGGGACGCCGCCGCTCTTTGCGCTTCTCAAACAACAATAATGTTTATTAGTTATTACTAACAACTAAAAGAGTGCCTTTAGTGGTTATTTTAACATTGTTTTCACTCTGTTCAAAGTTATAATTTTTTTTATAATTTGGACTTTTGTCAATCCGAATGATTTGAGAATAGAAATTATATTTTATAAATTAATAATATAAATGAAATGAATCGATTTAGTTTATTGTACGTATTATATTGAAAAAATGCGCACTATAATCATCCAAGTTTATTTCATATTTAATTAAATTTGTAAGTTATGTCAATTTGGAGATCTTCTTTCCCATCAATGTCAGTTTCTCAATGTGAGCTAATCTAATCGATGTCCAATTTGCGAAAGGAGCCCTCAGTGCCGAACAGTGTGTCGGGAGTTAGGCGTTTGCCTGGTCTCAGCTGTTCGTTGACGCCGTAGTTGACCTCATCCTTTAAGTAGTCGTTACAGCTAAGCATGTGCCGTTCCATCTCGACAATTATGTCAGCAATGCGTCCATTGCTGCCGCCATATTCCTCGGGCAGATATTCGTTGGGTATTATTTTGGAAAGTTGTTCGATATTTTTGTGCACGTAAAACTGTATAAAGAAATTCTCGTTAAAAATCGTAAATAAAAAGGTACCACATAAAATGCATAGACCATCTATAAATAAACTTTTATAATCTTGCCGGGCCGTTCACAATAATCAATAATAAATAAATCCAAAAAGCTTCCACTGAAATAGTGCTGATTGTACTTTAAAGCGATTGTTTATGTACTTGAAGGGGAAAGTACCCAATTTATGATCCTATTACAATTAGTTGTGGTCATAAAGTTAATTTGATGTTGATAATGTAGCACGAAAAATTCTAGGAATACCCTTACTGTACATCTGATATATTTCAATACGAATCGATTGCAATAGAAAACATTATTGATTTTCTCTAATTGGAAATTAATACATTTTCTTTTTGGGCTTATCAATTGATATTTGGTACTTGAACAGCTGGGCTGATAACAAACTGATAATAATGGATAATCGCCTATTTCCTTTTCAACAAATGGGATAAATTGTAGCCAAAATATAACAGAATATTGCAACAGTTTGAAAAAGAATTTCTAAATGACTTACTCGGTCCTGCAGCTTTTTGGGCATAAGGCTTCTGGCCAAGTTAAGCACAGCTGCTGCCTCCTTGGGGCAATTGACCAAATGAACACCCTTCATGCGCGTCGGTGCCGCCTTCTCGGCAAACACGCCCAATTTCTTGACGAGCGAAAAATCCAATTGGGCCACCATAGAGAGGTTCCACTTGGACAAGTCGAGGATCTCAATGTAGCCGCTGATGACGCTGTTATCATCATCGATTATCTGTCGCTCCATGATCAGCGTCTGAAACCGAAACAGATCGCTCATCTGAAAGACTTTCGGATCAAGTTTGGAATAATCCGTTAGTTGTATACGTGGTCCGTCCAAGCCAAGTGGTTTTGGTAGTCGCACATATGTCCTGGAAATGTAGATAATGCTCTTAGATTTCTTGTGGAGCCAGTCAGTTTGAGATAGTTGCATAGTTTACCCCGTGCGGCAAAAGGCAATGTTTCGCTCATCCATGTACTTCTGGCCAAAGATTTCTGGCATCATTGTTTTTATGGTATAATAATGATCCAGTTTGGATTTGACCTTCTCCAAACTGAACTTGCAACCGCGCAAAAAGGCAACGAGGAACTGAGCATCCTGGCGTGCTTTCAAATGCGGCTGCTTGGCCAACCAATCCCGCAGTGCCTGCAAATCTTGAGGCAGTCGTTCCTCCACCTCATTCAGTTGGGTTGCCGCAATGTGGCGCAACTCGGCGCTGAGTGGACGTATTACCTCCTCGGCCATAATCTGCTGAACTGCGCCTCGTGGCAACTGTGCGACTACTAAAAATAAACTGTGTTATACCAATTCATTCTCTATTCTCGCTCTTGGTAAACTAATCAGTTGGCGCTAATCATGCGATCTTATGGCCAATCGTTTGGCTAGTCTGGATTCCATAGCCATAGCCAGCATAGTGAAGCACTCTGTAATGTTATCTAAATTTGATTAGATAGAGCGTCATATTCATGCTTAGCAATTGCTATTAGTCGAACAACTTAGAATGCTGTAGTCGAGTTAGCTCAACTTCCATATACCCTTTATTGTCTGTCATTTTATTTATACATACAGAAAATGCTTGCGCCTGCTGATGATGAATGAGGTCAAAATGCGAATACGTCTTTGACTATAACTTCAGTGTTGTCTTATCCGATCTTGATTAAGTTTTTCCCGTTAATCAATAATATGTCAATGCATATTATATATTAAGAAGAAGCAACAGCTTTCAGATTGTTGAAACAAATATGTCTTGATACTTGCAAAATGGTGTCAGTTCTCGATAAAATGAAATAGACGCGATAGGGGTATATGAGATATACTTATATTCCAAATTTGAAGACTCTAGCTATAACAGAGATCTCTGAAATCTGTATACAGAAGGATGTGATTCTGATTGAGAATAAATCTATATTTAATGGATCGAAGATGCTTCGTTCTGCTTCCTGTTACATACAAATCCATTATACCCATTTTCAATGGGTTTACGGTTTAAAAATAAGAACTGTTAACTATTGGTTCTTTTTTTGGGATGAGGGTCGATGCAACGGATTCGGGAGTCGGGAGCTGGGAAATGGTTATAGTCGACACAGATGCAAAGTTCGCTTCGCTCAATAAAGCTTGTATTTGTTGGTATCAGTGGCCTGTTAATCGAACCATGCTACAGTTATATATACCCTAAGTCTTATCTTATCGCAAAACTTTTGCTGCACAGTGGTGATTGCTTAGCAAATGAAATATTTAGTGTTTGTTTAACGAATAATAATCAAAGCGAATAAGATAACTTACTCTTATAAACTGGAGACAGATCAGACAGATTTGTCTTATGGAATGTGTTATAGCGTTCCCCAGCATAATTAAAGAGTTTTTTTTCTAACATTGTTTTTCGTTACTCTGCCAGCTATATAATAAAAGTGATTTGATCGGCCAACACATATTTCCTGTCCGCATATATTCCAAGTATTACAAGATATCCATTTGGATTGGTTCATGTTGGTATTGAACTTGAGAAAGGTATCTACATTATGTTGGAGCAAGGTCATATAAATTAGTTTTGAGTCACTGTGCACTTTGGTATCGTCAAAATATCGACTCGTATCATTTACTACAAGTTGCTAGCGTGCACTTGTTTGCCGGCCAAGTAGTCGTCACTTCGAAGCAGGCACCGATTTTGCTGCCATTAGTCGTGTTTCAACCTAGACGGGGCACACACATACACACGCACTCACACACAATCCTCTCTCGAACAACCATTGTTGCCACAATTTTGCTTAAAGTTTCGATAGTACAAAATTTGCAGTTATCCCCAACACAATGGCCAATATAAGACAGCTGGTGCCAGAGTTGGCGGAAGTGGCGCGTGTGGAGCTCAACGAGGATATGGCGAATCGGGATGCCTTAATTATGGCTCTGCGCAATTGGATAAACGAACAGAACTATTTGGAGGCGCGCACCGATGATCAGTTCTTGGTCGCATTTCTGCGCTTCTGCTTGTGGGATCTGGAGCAGGCCAAAAAGCGTGTGCTCTTCTTCTACGACTACAAGTCCAAGGAACGTGGACTGCTCAAGTCACGTGCTGTGGATGATAAACTCATTGAAATGGCCAGATCAGGGTGAGAATTGAGTTCAAGCGAACTTAAACAAGGGGATGAATCATTTTGTATTTTCGTTTTATTTTCATTTAGCATATTCGCTACACTACCCAATCCCATTGGCCCTGGTGGTCCACGTATCCATTTCACACGCATGGGACATATCGAGACTTCCAAGCACAGCGTTGGCGACATCTTTCGCTTTCATGCCTTCCGCTCTGAGATAGAGATCAATACCGATGACAATTGGAACATAGCCGGAGTCGTTGAGGTCATTGATTTCACAAAAATACCATATTCGCTGCTTTTGCAATTTGATTCGAGTCTGTTCAAGCGCATGAATGCATTCCTCGAGCATGGCATACCCACGAATCTGTTGGCTACGCACATTGTGAATGCCTCGCGTGAAACACAATTTGTCCTAACCATAATCCGCAATGTGATGAAACAGAAAGAACTGGTGTGTAATTTAAACTGCAACTTATTCTCTTATCAAAGAAATTCTAATCAGTCTCTCTCATTATCTTCAAAAGCTGCACATACATCCAAACTTGGAGTCGTTGCATAAGGCCATTGGCAAGGAGTACCTCCCGACGGATCTGGGTGGTAGCAATGGATCACTGAGCGATGCTATTACCCGCTATGAGGCACAATTGAACACCTTTACGCCGTACTTCAATGACGATGAACGCTTTGGGGTCGATGAGAAGCTGCGTGCCGCGAACAGCCAGCAGCAGCAACCTGTGCTTGTCACTGGAGTCGCCCCCGCTGAGGAGGGCACCTTTCGCAAGCTAGATTTTGATTGAAGGGCTTCCGCGGCCATTGGGGCAGTTAACTGTATATTCAAATGCACATACTATATATATATATATATACAAAAACATATACACCTCACACTCCCTCCCTCTCTATCTCTCTGTATCTCTCTCTCTCCATACATTCTATATCTATATATATATATATATACATATATTTGTACATATATATATATATATATATATATAAACATATGTAATAATATATATATATATATTTGTCCACATACCCTATACATATAGCATGTAGTATACATCGCTATAGCGAACTTTGATCATTGCTAAAACCTGATATTTTATAAAAATTCATAGAAAGCAAAATCGAAACTAAAGCAAAATTGAACAATGTTACTACACAGAACACATCTAAACAAAACAATGAAAGGAAAAATATGTCATAAAATGGCAAAACCCTCATGAATGTCGATTATAATTTATTGCCTTATCAGTGAACATGCCCACAATTCCTTAAGATTAGGACCTTCCAGGAAAATATAAAAAGAAAGAAAAAAGTTTAACGCTAAATATCGCTCACTATATGTATGGATGTCATCGCCTAATTTTATTCTTACTATATACATAAGTTTTGGTTGGCTTTTATTTTAAGCATGCATACTCACTTACAAATATGCATACACACATTTGCACACATATACATAAATACATTCTTTTTCGATAATTTTATGCGTTGGTTAAGTGTCGTTTCTACTAATTTTTGATACTAGTTTACATTTATACATATATATTTAGTATATACATACATGCATACATACTACAGATACATACTTACCAATTGACAGTGTATTATTGTAGCGACCCATGTTGAGTACGTTAATAAATTAATACGAATTTGTTTAAATGTCAAAACCAAAAAAAAAAACAAAAACAAAATAATGAACATTTTCATGATTTGCTAGAAAAAAGATACCACACTATTTGTTCCTTTTGTCATCGATTTGTACAATGATTTATGTTGCAATGGTTTGAAAAATGTTATCAACAAGCTGATAAGCGCCTCTAACGATATTATCCCCGCTTTAGATAAAAGGTTTCTGACACTGCAAAGTTGTGTGGTTAAATCAGTTCCAACAAACTAAGCAATCGAATTCACTTAATAACTTGCTTTAATGCCAATGTTGATATTTACATTTTAAGCCCTTCATGGTTTGTAAAAATATTTAATATTATTCCCTGCTCTTCATTTGAATTAAAATTTTTACGCGCGCAATTGCGCTAAGTGTGAGCGAGTCAACTATATAAGTAGTCAGTTAGGGCAGTGCTGACAAATAGCTAACGGTGTAACAGTGTTGTAGAGCATGAGAGTTTGGAACTTTGTACCCCAGCTGTCTTTTGGCACAAAAATATTTATCCGGTGTATTTGATCCAAATGGCACAAGCTATTAAATTCTATTTTGATTTTCTATCGCCGCCATCGCGTGCAGTGTGGCTTGCACTCAAACTGGGTAAAACGCCATTCGAGGCTTGCCCCGTAGCGCTGCGAAAACGTCAGTATAAATGTGAATTGACTCCAAAAGCCGGAAAACTCTAATTTATTATTGTCACTTTACAGGTGAACAGCTGACAGATGAGTACAAAAAGATCAATCGCTTCCAGAAGGTGCCCGCCCTGGTGGATGGTAACTTCCATTTGAGTGAGAGTGTGGCCATGATACGGTGTGTATATTAATCTTAGTTCCAAAGGTCAAAAGTTAAATTGTATATCATTTTGTACTTTCTTAGTTACCTTTCGGATAAGAATCAGATGAGCGAGCAGCTTTATCCGAAATCCTTGGAGTCACGGGCTCGTGTTGATGAATATCTGGAGTGGCAGCATTTCAATGTGCGCGTTGCCTGTGGCACTTTCTTCGTGAAGGCCTGGCTGTTGCCCATTAATGGCTTGGCGCCAAATCCCAAACCGGAGGCAGTTGAGAAGTTAATCAAAGATGTTGAAAGCTCTTTGGGTTTGTTGGAACGCATGTGGTTGGAACAGGACTTTCTGATGGGACAAGATCTAACGGTTGCCGATCTCTTTGCTGCCGCCGAAATTGAGCAACTGAGTAAGTGCCACATTAAATTTGCTATTAATTTGCACCTTGTTAAATGCCCCTATTCCTTGCCAGGACTTTGCAAGTTCAATGTGAATGAGCGAAAGTTTCCCAAGGTGGCCAAGTGGCTGGAACGCGTCCGCAATGCTGCCAAGCCCTATCACGATGAGGCCTATGAGTTTGTCAATAAAAAGTCCAAGACGTCGGTGGAGTCCAAGCTCTAAACTGAAGCTAGTCAAAGTACCTATGTCCTTGATCTTTTTAAATGGCCTTGTTTGTTTGCATTTGTTTTACTGCCCAGTTACGTTGAATTTTTGGTTTTATGCTTTACAATAATCTATTTGGTTTTTGTGCTTTAATCATATTCTTCTTTCTACAACATTAAACAATATTATTTACCATATATGTGCTACTTTGTGACTTTGTTGCTTAGAGCTAATCAATGTCCAGTTTTCTAAACGAACCCTCAATGCCAAAGAGCGTTTCGGAATTGACGGGCTGACCTTGTCGCAGTTTCTCATTTGTACCATATTCCGCATCTTGCTGGAAGAACTCGGTGTAGTTTATCAGCTTCTGCGTCCAGGTATCCACAACATTTTGTATGTTGCCATTGGTGCCGCCATATTCCTCCGGCAGACACTCCTTGGGCACATATTTGTAGAGTGTATCCAATTTGGAGTGTATATGGAACTGCGAAAAGTAATTTGTATGTAATTATTATAATTATTATTATTATTGTTATTATTTTATCAATACATATATCCATTTTAATTAGATTATTGATTCAACTATTATTTGAAAACTCACCCGTTTGCGTATCTTGTCGCTCATCAAACTCTTTGCGATGGACATTGCCGTCTCGGCCATCGATGGCGCATTGATGAAGTGAAATCCCTTTGGTCTGTAGGGTAACGCTTTGTCACCCAAGACGGCCAGTTTCTTGATCAACATCGCATCGAACTGGAACATGTGTCCGGCTGTGACGCCCTTCATATCAATGATCTCCACAAATCCGGAAACCATTGCATTATCATCCTCGCGTATCTGTATCTCGCCTAACATTGTATTGACCTGCATGACCTCCGCAATTGAAAAGCGATTGGAATCGTACTGTGCATAGCGCGAGATGTGTATCCTTGGACCATCCGGTTGCAGTGGTTCAGACAGTCGCAGCAGGCAGCTGTTTAAATAATTGGCAGCATAAATACTTAGTGGATAATACAGATGATTATTGAACATACCCTGTTTTGATAATGTTGAGCTGTTTGTCGCCCACAAAGCGATTCTTGTAGAGCTCTGGAACTGCGCCACGCATCGCATAGAAGTTGTCCAGTTTTAGTTTCGTCTTCTCCAGACTGTACTTGCAGCCGCGCAGGAATGCGACCAGGAATTGTGCATCATCGCGTGCCTTTAAATGTGGCTGCTTTGAGATCCATGTGCGCATTGCCTCAATGTCCTCTGGCACACGATCTGGCACCTCGCCCAACTCCTGTTCCGCTCTGAGCTCCAACGCGGCGCTCAATGGACGTATGGTAAATTCATCGATATTCCGATTGGATAACATTATATTTTTCTGGTGGATGACACATGAAAATTTTATTTATTGATTTTCACTCTTGCAACAGATATATAGATATATCATTTATTAGTAGCCAAAGGCGAACTTCCGGGAAAATAGCGGCTATCATGCATATAAAACCTCAGATTAGATATGAAAGTAAAGCAATCCAAGCTGATTTGTCATTGGATTGTCAAACATCCTTAAAACATTAAACATGAACATTAATATTTAATTACAATCACTTTACATTTGTGTCGGCAAGTTAGTCATAGACGTTTATCAGCATATGGCGCTAAATCAACCTTATGCACACTATCTATGAAGGCTTAGGCCGTGACTTGTCTTTGAGCACTGTAATATGCGTCCTCTACTCACAATTCTCTATAATTTAATGTTAGCAGTAATTTATATAAGTCTGAATGTGCCCCGACGTTCCTGTGTGTGCCTGTATGTGTGCACATAAGTAGATAACTGTATCTTATATATGCATATGTCGTGCAGTGCTACGTTATTTAAATAATAAATTGGGATTGAACCCTAAGTAACTACTACTGTCCGCGACTATAGTCGATGTGCGACTGTCAGCGCTTCACTTTTGGGTACTCTGCTTTTTGGGTACTCGACTAATTTGTTCATGTCGCCACTGGCCTTACATGACGCATGAACAAATGACAGGTTGTTGGAACACCCTCCCCAAATGCGAAAAGACTCAATATGAAGAGAGAGAGAGAGAGAGAGACAAAGAGAAAGAAAGAGAGGAATTGATGACTCTTTAGAATAATTTAGCACCCACTGTCCCACAGGCAATTAACTAGCAGAGTCTTATCTCTAACAATATAATGTATTATAAAGATATACATATAATAGACAGGCCGATTATGAAGCGGGGATATCAGCTGCACTTGAGTGACATCTTCAACAAGTGCTCCATCACAGAGATGAAAGTCCTACGAGTACAAAGTTCAGCAAACATCTGTTATTGTTCTGTATACTTTTTTTTTTGGGCCGACAACTTATCAGTTAACGAGTGTGAATATCATATCATATCTAAAACATTTTAATTTTTACCTGTCTATAGTGTTTAGATAAGGGCATTATCACTAAATATGATATATCTATTTTGTTGTTGTTGTTGTTTTTTTTCACTTAAATAAAGTTTCACTCAATTTTTTGTATTACATGGCCGCACTAATTTTCATTCGTTATCAGGAATATATTTAATGAATGAATAATGGAACAAATGCACTTAATTGGTTGCCTATTTATATATCGTTATATCTATAACGTTAGGTATATCAATTCTGATTCGCCGTCAATCATTACTTCACAAAACTAAATATATCGTGTATAAACAATTTAAATCACTCCTTTATTAAAGAATTCAACATATATGCATAGTCATACACAATTCAAAGTAATAAGCGTAGGGAAAATAATAATTAACGAGATTTTGTAATTATTTGCACCAATAAGTATGCAATCATTTTTATAGTTGACAGCAAAAGCATGCGTTGCCTTTTAATATTTCATTAATTTCAGCCAGAGTAAAAGTAGGCAATGCATTTTTTAAGACTGGAAGTCAACAAACAGCTCGTCAGATCTTCGAAAGACCAACAATTTATGTGCATTTTAAGTTGCCAATTGATTTAATTGGTTAATTAGAATTCAATTAATTAGTTAAGGCCAAAAGGATCAGTTCTTAATTAGCTATCTGCGCAACTGCTGCAACACCAATAGTACTCAGGCAATGTATGGGCTGTGCAGGATGCGGTGGATCCTGTTTTTGGGCGATTTTGAAGGACTGTTTCCTGGTGCCACGTATAGAATGCAACTGCTTAGTATATCTATATTTAACTCCTATTATAATTGTACCATAGTAAAATTGAAAACATGAAATGATGTGAGTTTCCCTAGTGATATATTGATCCATGATGGCTCCAGTTTAAAAGTCGTTTCTCTATTCGATTTTTTCCTTTCGTCTTGCGTTGAAATTTGTAAAAGTTGTTGCTTTCTTAGATGACCCATAATCCTTGAATGCAGATTGATAGAGTTCGTCCTTCAATTTCAATTTGCATTGCATATCCAAGTGCTAAAATGTCACAGCCATTAACGAAACCAAAACTCTCTCTTTTGTGGTGTGTAGATTTGGCCATAATAATAGGACCCACCCAATAATAAGAATTTATATTGCTATGAATGGTGCAAAACTGTGTATTTATTTATTTTATCAGAATATTTATGTATATATACGCTCAACTTAAATTTGTGTTGTTTTTAAGGACATAAATGTACAGATGTATCGAAGTAACACTAATAAAAAATATTAATAATCAATTTAATAACTCGAATTGCTTATTGTTCTTGTTTGATGTTTTTGTTCTTCCTTTTATGTTTCAAAACTGAAGCGAACACTTAAAATTTATGATAATATCACATTATTTTAATATAAATAATTAGAATGGGTTTAAAATAATCAAATCAAAAATACAATGAAATGCGGGGCAGCTCATAGCTACTAAGACTCGGGCCAATCTGTTCGTCTATATGAAGCAATGCTGTACTTAACGCTATAAGGCAGTTGTGGCTGAGAAATTCGAACAATATCTCAAACGGATTCATTGCGTATAAAACTAGATATCTAATAGATTATATTTATATATATATTTATATAGTTGTATGAAAAAAGTGGTATATACGTTATAATATAGATATGCGGTACAAAAACATATCCGGCTATTCGGTCCAATAGATGGCAAGTTTTCTTATATTTTTGCTGTTGTTTTTGTTCAATAGCTCTTCGACAGCAAGTGAATGAATTTTAGAAAAAATATAAACTAAAATCAACACTCGCTCTGTAAGGCCGCTGTGTGTTTGTTTGTTTGTTTGTTATGCAATGGAACGTTCTACTGTCTAACAGTGGTATCGCTTAAGGATGACAGCTAGGATCATGCCTTACACTATGCTTAAAGCTATGCCTAGACTTTTATAGATCAAATGATGAGTTGAATCTTAACTAAGCCGGGCCAGCAAATTTAACAGTATTGCCAATACCAATAAGAGTCCTTGCAGCCCTGTACTGGCTGCTGTTGCTGAATTCCCCTCGGTCGTCCCATTGACACCAGATACGAGTGGCGCCGTCCAGCCCTGGTCCTCGTCGACCTCGTTCAAACTGCGAGCACACTGCATCCACATACGGGAGGAGGGCCTGGGTCGTGGATGGGCGACTTTCATGCGATCATCGTTGAACTCCCAGTATCCGAAGTTTTTGAAGAAATACGTCTTGCCATTTGTATACTGGAAGGCCGCATCGATATTGTAACCGACACCCGCCCAAATGGACATGTCCCGCGGATAGTCCAGGTCCACTTTGCCCGTTTGATCGTTGATGCTCCAGTAAAGAGTGCCACTGGTCAAATATGTTCGATTATTGTGACCCCACACAAAGGCAGCATCCACGTGCGTCAAGCTCGGTGGTAAGCCCAAACTAGTCAACGGTTGTGGATAACCTGACACCAGTGTGGACGTATCAAATACATAGTAACGACGTCCTATTGCCAATTAGAATATATATTTAGCATATATATATATATATATATATTTATTTCATATAAATCTTGTATTATCTTACCAACAAAGAACACAATCTGGTGCTTTGAATTCTCATAGACAGCATCGATTCGATTGAAGTCCTCGGGCAGATCGGGCCAGTGTCTGCGCGTCTCCGCCGGATAACCAGAGTATAAGCCATTTCTACCGATGCGCCACACAAACTGTTCGAAGTGTTTGTAATAAAATGATGTCAACATTAAATATTTAACAAATAGAAATATGTAACAAAATTATAAAGCATATTAAAATAGTAAAAGTTACGATACGAAATTTTCCTAATTTATTGAAAATAACAAAAAGAATACCTTAGTAAAATGTTGACTTAGTTGACTTAGTTTTTGCTTACCTGTCCTCTGAAAATGAAGAGTTCATTGCGTATCATGGAGATGGCATCGTAGCTGGTCATGCACGTGGCTGGCTTAGGTTTGCGTGGCTTCTGTGGTTTGTTGGGCCGATTCGTAATTGGGTAGTTGTATGGTCTATTTGTTGTTGAGGTTGTCACCAACTCACGATCACGATCACGATCACGATCGCGGTCACGATCGTGTGCCCGTTCTCGTTCTCGTTGAACACGCTCACGTTCCTGCTGCTGTCGCTCTCGTACACGATCACGTCGTCGTTGTCGTTCCCGTTCCCGTTCTCGCTCCACCTCAAGCTCTCGGTCCCGCTCACGCTCTTGACGGATTCGCTCTTCCCGTTCCCGTTCCCGTTCCCGTTCCCGTTCACGGTCTCGTTCCCGTTCTCGCACGCGCTGCCGCTCTCGTTCCCGCTCCTGCTGCTCTTGACGAAGTCGCTCTTCCCGTTCACGGTCTCGAGTGGGATCCTTATTGGAATAGTGAATGATGGGCCTCCTTGGATAGTAGGTGAGTGGCCGTATTGTTGTCGTTGTTCTGATGGTGGGTCCTGGTCTATAGGGTCCCCAGACCTTATCCTTGGCCCCGTACAACTCCTGGATGCCATTGCGATCATCGTCTGGCAATTTGCCATCAACCTCATTGTTCTGATACCATGGAAACATGACCGCATTCGAGTCCGATGAGTGGCCCAGTCCCAAAGAATGGCCCAGTTCATGCAGTGCCACATTCAAAAAGTTGGTGCCTGTGAAGAGTGGAGTGCAAAGGAAAACGGAATATCCGATTATGGTTAATGGCAACAACTGTGAAAATCCAGAAGGCATAAAGAAGGGACGGGTGGGGGGGGGGGGGGGGTGGTTGGGTTGTCACAAAGACAACAACGCGACGTAGTCGCTCTCACGACTTTGTAAGTGGCATAAAAATGGCGCTGTTGCAACATTTACAATGAAAATCTCATGTTCAAATACATTTAAGGGGCATACTCGACTCAGCTGTTACCCTTTTTGGATCGTATTGAATGCAGTTGAAGTTGACAGTTGATTGAGCAAGATGATGTCTATTAAACCCAATGTGACATGTGATTGTTACAGGGTATACAGAACGATTGCTCGCTGCTGCGTTAGCCAACGTCACGCGTCATGCTGACAATTTTTTATTGGCATTAAAAACCATTAAAAATGTCGACGTTGCTTGTGCGTTTTTGGTTTGTTTATGGGTAAGGGTTTGTAGGCATCGGGTTATGGGTTATGACTCGAATTGGGAGGGGGTAGAGCGGGTTAGGGTTAGGGGCAGGGGTAGATATAGGGGAAGCGATTGTTGGACTGTTGCTAGGGGATCGATTTATAGCGCTAAATTACAAAACGCATGCAGCCAGCCGGCGCCAGTCGCATTTGTTGCCGTTGTGCCTTTGCTGTTGCCGTGGCTGTTGTTATGTGTGTTGCCTTGCGTTGCGTATGGAACGCTTATTGATTTTGCCACTTGCAGCAAACTGAGAGAGAGTCGGTTCCTATTTTGTGTGGCATTGGCTGCGGTTTTGGCGCCTGCAATTAGATCCCGCTGGGTTTTCTAGACCACAGACAACAGCCGTTGCTCGTTGATGCTGTTGCTGTTTGTCTGACTATTATTATTATTATTATTATTATTGCTGTTATTGCTGGTATTGTTGTCATTGTTGTTGTACATTATTATCAACCAACGTAATTAATTTATGCGACTAAATTATGACGTGGCCACAGCAGCAGCTGTCAGCTAAACCTCAGCATACCTTCACTATTACTGCTATTGACATCAAAGTCCCAATTCTCATCCGCATCGAAATGTGCATCGCCTCCGCGCCCAACGCCCGGATAGAAGGCGTGTGCCAAAACCAGACCAGGTCCATCGAACTTGTAGCCATCGCCATGATCGCCCCTGCAAAATTAACCATAATAAAGATGTAAGTGTTGTTAACAGGTTTAATTAACATGCTTTAAACATTAAACATTCAAAATTTAAACTATTCTTATAGAGTATTAAAGAGACTTGCTGCTACTGTTTGGCATTTGGTGTTCACAGTTTAGAGCACAGCATAGTTTCTACTACTCAAATTGCACCTAGAAAGATTGCATCAATCCAATTTATTCGCTTTAGTCTAAGATGTGTTTATGGAGTTGGCAGCTTGTGGCAAGCGTTGATTAGTCAACTCAATGGAAGTTACGAGAAGGAAATGGCCGAATCTAATGTTCAGCTTATCTAGCAAAAAAGCAGCTGCAACATAAACTCTTTGATTTGAAATTGGGTAGCCAGTGCACAAGGCACCTAACCCCCACCCCCCCCCCCCCCTATATACAGCGTCCACATGACCACTACCACATGACTCCACTGCCCCTCTGCCCCTATGCATCCAGCACGCCAGCAGCCAGCCAGAGCGCGTTGTCGTCGTCATCATCATTGGTTTCATGGTTTTAATACTTGGCTTATTTATCGTTGCCGGGCTTTAAGTGTAGTTTTATGTGCTTGCCCCGTGCTGCCCATCTTTATGGTGCTAAAGAACGTTTGATTCTTTATGGGTGCGTACATAAAGCAGTATATATATGTTTAACCTACCCACGTACACACACACACACACACACACACACTATATATATATATATCCTTCTTTATACGCACCTCACAAACATAACCTGTATATCCGCCTGAGGGCTGTACACCTCTCGAAACGTCAACTTCGAATTGTTTTCCCATACGAGTAACGCTCCAGAGACCAGCTTTCGTATTTTACCCGCATCTGGCATTGATTGGTTGGCAAAACTGTAAAGATATATATAAAAAAAAAATAAATAAAAAACAAATTCCAATGGTTTAATTATACTCAATACTTATGAGAATTTGTAAAGATGTCAGACAACAGCCAGTCAATAAAGTGATCATCTTAATCTCTTTGATTTCAAGTCACATTCAAAAATTGTAAAGCATTTTCTTATCTTCTCAAAATATTTAAGTGCTGCTCGCAACTACAAAGCGCATTTGAAATGCTCTCGTATTCGAATATTACATTTGCATTGAGACAGTCAAGGAATTTGACTAAAGTACAAACAAAAAAATATAACAAAAAAATAAATAAATTCTTGCAGCATTGTCGCATATTTCAACACATGCGTTTTTTTTTTGTATTGAAAATCCTTTATCAAAGATTTCACTGCAAACTCGAAACTTCAAAGCGCATACCTAACTGTAAAAGAATCCTTTCTTAGATGCATAGTTGGAGATATACTGAGACTATATTTAGGAGTACTGAGACTTCTTTCCTTGTACATTGTTCGTTGACAATTTGGCCAACAACTTTAGCTCAACGTGGTCATGTTGCAAAGGATATAAACCGCTAATATGAGGGAACGACATGACTACACACACACACTCACACACACACAGCCACAGCCACACCCAACCCAACCCGACACGCATAACTTTCACTTTGTGATGCAAAAATATCCTTTTGTTTTTTTGCCACATATATACAAGTTAGTTGAGTTGAGCCAGAAAAGGGGTTTGGTGTGTATGAAATTGTGGGCGTGTTGCTTTCACTTAGTTTACTATTTGCATTTTTTTTTGTTTGGGGGAAATTTTGTGCCAAAGTTGGCAACAAGTTTACCTGCTCTTCACTTACTCTCCCCCTGCTCGATTGTAGCCGCTCGGACAGTGTGGAGGATGGCGGAGTTTTAGTATCCCTTACTTTACGATCCTTTAGCCTAGCACATTTTATGCAAATTAGTTATGTTTCTTTTATGACACTGCAGCTGGTCGTCTCTTTCTCTTAACTAAGGCACAAAGTTAAATTTGCCCATTCTTTGTTTTTTGTCCTCTTTTTCATTGCCTCTTTTCTGTTTTTTCTTTCTGTGTGTGTGTGTGTGTGTGGCTTACAGCAAATCCCCAGGAATGTGTGCAAGCAGAACTTTCTTTCTCTCAGCTGTTGTCCTCTTACTTAATTTCATATGAATTTTTTCTGGAACTATTTGTTTTTATTCTTGGCTGCTAGCGTTTAGTTGGTTTTTGTGACTGACCCTTTTACTATTGACTTCTCTCCAGTCACACAGTGCGTATGCGTGTTTTCTGTGTGTGTGTGTGTGTGCTGCCCATTTGAGACTCGTGGCCATTTAAGTGGTTAAGTCCCTGGCAGTTGGCTACTCTTCTTACAGCTAAGTTTTTCCAATCAAATTGTGTGTAACACGTCGCCAAGTCAAGGCATCCAACTCCATCTGCAGTCGACAGTCGACAGTCGAGTCGCATCTGCATTTGAATTGGAGCCAACAACTGAAAGCGTAACTGGCTGCAACGTCATTAGCCTCACGTACGTTACGTGCGACTGGAGAATGTGTCACAGTGAACGCTCGACTAGTGAAACTGATAGTATTTGGTATTGTTTCGAGAGAAGTCATTATTTTTATGGGATTTGTATATTGATTTCATAGTTGTGAGAACATTTCTGTTCAGTAACTTCTCTCTTTAAATTAGAGTATATATTTTGCAGATAGAGTAAAAATTTTACTATGTAATTATTATTGATTTAGTTAGTTAAAATAAATGTTTCTCAAGCCAAAATAAATAGTAAACATTTGTGTTACACAAGCGTTTATTATTTAGCTATTGACTACTGTGCTGTACATGACATAACCTGCCTAGTTATATTTTAGTCTGTCGTCCAGTGTCCTGTGTGCGCCCATGTCCAGAATGTTATGTGTCCAGTTCGTGTCGCAGTTCATTTCCATTGGGCTAATGTTAAAAGACTTTAGACAGTGATTCTAGAGCGCTTTACCCCAAAACGTGCTCAATTGCAACGCCATTTGTTTGCTTAGTTGTTGATCCGTTTGTTCAGGCGGACGGCGGGTAGCAGGAGCAGGCAGGACAGCTCGTCCTGCTGCTGCTGTTGACGCGGTTCGTTTGCTATTTGCTCATCGTTTGTTGTTGCTTTGCAATGTCAAATTAACTGAACTGGCAACAGGAGATGTATCCGCTTCTATGCCCCCGTTTCGTTATGCCGTTGCCGTTGCTGTTGCCGATGCCGTTGCCGTTGCCCAACCAAAGGCTGACGGAGTGCCTTTGTCGTGCTAATTTCGTTGCCACTGCGCTTGGATTTAAATGCGAGCCATTGCACTGCGTCCTGTCACGTAGCCATTTCCAGCTGCTGCAACAGCAACAGCAACAGTCGCAACAGTCCCAACAGTCCCAACAGTCGCAGGAGTCGCAGCCAGAGCAACACGAGTCTCCAGTTTGACCTCTGTTTGTCTTTGCCATGTCACTTTGTGTGCCGAGCATTTAAATTATTATGAACCTGCCTCGCTAACTAACACAGTATGGGGGCAAGCGGCACAGCCACATTGTGGGCTCGAGTTTGTGTGTGTTTGGGTTACCTTTGGACTCCAGGTGCTGCAGCAGCTGCAGCTGTTGGCAAACGTGTGCTTTGGCCAATTTGTTGCCTTACACGTAAAACAAACTGAACAATTAGCCAAATAGCAGCGCGAGAGTTCATTCGCTTCATTTCAGGCAGACTTCAAAATGACGGGGAAATTGTTGCTCAACGGAGCTGTCTATTGACCAAGTACTGCCTGCTGTAGTCCTGCGGTGGTTAACGGAACATTTTAAATAAAATACCGTATTTAATGGCATTTTACATGCAAGCAGAGAATAATATATATCGCCCGAAGGACGTGTTTAATTACTTGGGAGCATTGCAAGCGAGTATTAATAATTACTTCTTTGTAATTGCAAATTGTGGCAATTTACTTGGTAATTTGCAAAATGCATATTACATTTATTATATACAATTGAATACTTGTCAAATGTATCTGGTTGTGTCGGCCATTGAAATCACTTCCACTGTTAGCATGTTGCCGCCATTTAATTGATCTATTTTTGTATTTATTTGTTTTGTTTTTTTTGTTATTCAAGTTGTGAACTGTTCTATGGCCAAACAGTTAATGGCGCCGTCGACACTCGAGTTGAAGCATAATCCACTTTATATATTTGAGCTGACTTAAAGCTGCTCAGTCTGCATTTTGTGGCTGGCAGCTGGCAGCTTAAGGCCTGAACATTAAGCACTTTGCCAACTTATTGAATGCCTTGGATAAGTTCGCCTGAGATTCGAGAAATCGAAATCGACTTCTAAGAACAGCCAACATGAGATATTTACGCGAATTCTTAATCAAAATGATGTACATATGTATATATATATATATATGTATGTATGTATGCCGGAGTTATATATTAATAGCTGACATTCAGTGCCGATGAAAAGTTTTCGCGACGAAAAATTGCTGTTTTTTTCAGCAGGACGCACGCAGCTTAAACTTTTTTCCCATTTCATTCATATTTCTTTTTTTTTTCGATACTTTTTTCTTTTCTTATTCATTGCCGTATCTATCTACAGACATTTTTGTAGTCGAAACTGAGCCGGATTCGACGTTTATAATTTGTGGGAAATTAAGCAAAAAATAAACTTATTTTGTTAGTTCGCTACGCTGTTGGGTAAACATTGCCCAAAAACTTTCTCGATAGCTGTCTGACAACAACAACAGCAACAACAGCAACAACAGAACAGAAAAGATTACAACAAACCCAAAATTCTTTAGACCGAACCAAACTTTCAACGGAAGTTTATCGGGCCACAACGAAAAGAAACCAGAAAGCAAGTATTCCAGCGAAAATGTGCACGAAATTGTCTCCTGCTACGCGATGAAAAATCTATGCGATTTAGGAAAAATTGCAAAATGCGCCACCGCCAACGCTGGAGTTGGCTACGCTTGCATTCAGCGGCCCCAGCCATTTTCAGTTACTCCATCTTCCCACTACCCTGTAGATATATAGTTGTGCCATTGGGTATATGTATGCAAAGTGTTGTGTATTTAACAAACTGTTGCAGGCAATCAAAAAAATGACATGTTAATGTTATACAACTGCCCAAAATGATTATACTTATATGTATATAGAATAAATCAATCTTTTAGCAGTTGTACATATAAATAGTTGCTAAATTTGACAATATTTAAATATATTTTGAAGACAGGTGTAGCAAATTTTAATTTTTATGATTGCAAAATGTTAAGTGTTTTATTGCTGACCACGTAGTATTTAATAGCTCAACTCCAACAAACATATGCTCAAGAATTCTACCGTGTAACTTGACTTTTGCTTTAGACTCAGGAGAAAAAAGCATGCAAAGCTGCCAACGGTGATTTAGTTGTTAGCCGTCGGGCAAACATTTCATGGCTCAATGTGCTCAATTCAATCAATTGGCGTACGAAGGATGAACAAATTGTTCGCCAGGAAACCAGGCAGGCAACACACACACACACACACACATACACCATAGATAACACACACACACATACACCCTCGCCATCTAGTAACTGCAATTTTAATCAAAATATTGTGCGCGTATGTTTGAGGACATTTTGTGACATGACTGTGATAGGCTGTCACAGATTGCCGTAATGCTGACATCCCGGATAGCAAAGTGAAGAGTGCCAGCCTTTTCCTTTTTTTTTTTTTTTTTTTTTTGTGTTCCCCATAAGGTAGCTCTGGCTCTGGCTCCTTTTTAAGGAGATATCCTTGTGTGTTACACATTAAATTCGAATTTTTGAAATAAATTGAATTTATTATACTATATTTGGGAATATTAAATCATATTAATATGAATTAAGTAATAAGTTGGCAATATGCCAGTAGAAGGAGTACATCAAAGTTAATCTTCCAAAGAAGTTACGATAAGAAGAAAATGGATATTTTATTCGCAGTAAAATAAAACAATCAATTCATTTTCTTAAGGACAAATTGATATTGTTAGCATAAAAGATAAAGATAGATTTTTAAACAGATGTATATCTTAGAAATGTTATTAAGCAATCGCAACAATTAATATATTTTCAACATGAAAAGACATTCTTATCATTTCAATACAATAGATACTCTTATATATATCATATCAAACTATGTCAAACTTCGTTGATTGAATTGCATTGCGATGAAAGTGTGTTTAAAGTATTTCCGAGATTATTTCATATATTTTGAGAGCATTTGTCAATTCAACTGGGGTAAGCAAAATAATGGTTCACAAAAAAACCATGTCTGTTTAACTATGGTAAAGCATCTTGGGGACGACAAGTTGACTTGATGAATACGCTTTCCACAAATTCTCAGTTTACACATTCATAATTGTCAGCATATAATGCTGATCTTTTAAGGTCCTTAACAGCAACAATTTATCGCAGTTGATGCCACCTGGGTACACCGTGGACATAACTCAGGGCAACCGTACAACCGCAACCTTCTCACCTGACTCCTGAAAGCAACTATGGAGATAATTACGTTTGAGCTTTCCAAGCTCGTACATTAAATATTTAGGTCTAGTGCTTGACGGACCGTTGCAACCTTTGCTGCTGGACAACCACAACAACAACAACAACAACAAAAAGGAGAGTTTAAAAAAAAAAGGGTTTTTGTGTATACATAAGTCAATAAACTGATTTGAAAAATGCTCACACGCAGCAAAGCCAAGGATAAGTCTTCAAATAATAGGCGAGTTATGTGCATATGTGTGTGTGTGTGTGTGTGTGTGTGTGTGTGTGTGTATTTTGTGGTCTCAAATCCGGGTCTTGAAAATCCCCGAGAGCTAAAAACCACAAAGCCAAACACAAACACAAACACAAAATACGAAAACGAATTTGCTTTTGCTGGCTGTCTCATGGCAAATTTAATTAATAAATAATCACAATGTAGCCACAAGAGTAATAAGCATCAACATCAGCAACGGAGCAACATCACAGCAAAAAATGTGTACAGCAATGAAAATTGTCATTAGTAAGAGACGAAAATTGACAGACATTCTCACAAATACACACACACACACACACACACACACATATATGTATGTAGTACATGTATTTGTGGCGACAAGTCTCAAGTGTTTAAAATTGCAAATGTTATTTTCACATGCGCTTGGGAGTAAAAACCCCTCTAAAGGTAAATATTTGCCACAAGACTCTGCCGCAATCCCCCTCCCCCTCAACCTACTGACTACTAGAAGCAAGCTACGGATTCAACTTGAGTGCTTGCCCCGAGGGCACACACAAACAGACACGTATGTATATAGACAGACATACACACACACACAGCCACACACACATGTAACGAGAGCTAGCCATGTGCTCATAAATTTATTACCAAAAATGATTTTTGCCATTAAGCATTATTAAATTGGCATTTCAAAATTTTATTATGCATACGCAGCTTGACTTTTGTCCCGAGGCCCTTTTGCTGCCGTTCCGCATTTTGGGGCAACTTGAATGTGCGCTGCGCTGCGCTGCTTGCCCCAAAGAAGAAACCAATGAAAGGGCATCACATTATACATTATTTTGATGGTGTATATATCAAGACGAGGTCGCAGATTATAGCAAATTGTCGGTTATAAGGTCATAATATGGAGTTTAGTGCCCTTAAAAAACATGCCAAGACCATGAAAATTTGTTCACCTTTCGACACACTTATAAATCAGATATTAATCACTATAAAAATTAGATAAAAAAAAAAGTCGACAAGCGTCTGAAAAGCAACGATTTTTTATAACAGAAGTTTAAGGGTTTCACACAGCTTAAAACTAGCTAACTTTTTGCTTAAGTAAGAGTTTTCTCTTTCCTTTTTTTTTAGACTAGTTAACTTTTAGTTTGAGAAGTGTCTTAATTTTTGTCAGATTTACAACTAGTTTTCTTTTCTTCTGCTTTTATTTATCAAATTTCAAAGTTAATTTTAGCTTATGGCCAGCATCTATTTTCTTGTGGATATTCTATCCTGCTATCGCTCACTCAAGGAGGTTGTGATGGATACCAAATCGAAATAACATCACACCCAGGTTGAGTGAGTCAAAGCAAGACAAAATGTTTATTTCATTTAGTTTCTTTAATTTTATTCTCCTTCTTTTTTTTTATTTTTAAAGACACTTTTGCACTTTTTCTCAACTTTAACGCTTCATTTGCATAAAGTTTGACGCCTCAAACTCACACACATTGAGAATCTAATTCGGATTCGTATTCGTATTCGTATTCGTATTCGTATGCTTAGTCTGTTTATTCTGTGTCCCTTGAGTAGTTTGGGGGTTAAGGGGGTGGTGGAAAGTGTGCAACTTACGCGTGACTTTTTGGCAAACAAATTGCATGTTTTATACATTTTGATTTGTGACTCTGGGCACTCTTAGCACTGTGCAACGCCCAGCAGCCCTTTTAGTTCCAGCCCTGTCTCTGGGCTCCCTAATTGAGTGGCAGGTACATGTTTTATTTATAAGTCCAATGGCAATAAAAAAGAAACAGTAAAAAAAAGGGACGCTTAAATTAAAAATCCGCACTAATTTGACACTTGATTGAATTTAAATGTTTTAATACTTCAGACACGCTTGCCACAGGGCACTGCGATTTCGTCCATAGACATGCCACAACTTGAGAATTTGTATGAGATTTGATCAAGCTTCAAATTAATTAAACTACTTTAAAGTTGATTTTAACTTTGTTGCCAGCATGATTTGAATTAAGAACAGTTGACTATATAAACTATGATTAAGAAGAACATTCACTTTAGAACTTTTAAGCGCTTTAGCATTTTCTTTAGCGTCCTTTTTTATATTCTTTATTTTAATAAAATCTTTTTGTTGAAATGTGTTTCCGCTCGGAAAATCTCAATAGCCAAATGATTTGCAAGTGTTAACAGTGCGACAAATAAATGGGCACAAATACACTCACACTTATGTACATGCATTTGCACTTATAAATATGTATATATATCTATATATATATATATACCATATATATATATTTCTATGGGTTTGTATGGTAAATCCAAGACTCCGAATACAATGAGTATACGCAATAAATCATAAAATAAATCGCTTACATTCATCGCTGTCAGTTTGCTGCTGCACAATGCTGACTCTACCTACCCCATGCTGCATGCCCCTCCTGCCTACCCCATCCTATTATTATAGCTCCTAACTAGAATACATGCTACGTCTAACAAGCTGTCACAAATACTCACAAAGGCCGAGCCTGGTTAGACGGGCGGGTAGTTTTGTTAGGCGGGCAGGGTAGGGAAGGAGCCCATTGGAGGTGGGGGAGTTTTTCAGAACAGAAATCTATACAAAACCATTTGACAAGCAGGAGACGACGCACCACATCGTGTGGCAAAGTAAGCAGTCAAACCTGAGCGCCAAATGATGCGCACCGTTCAACGTTATCTAAACTGCAAGCGACATCGATGAGGAGGAAGACGGCGAAGGAGTGCCGCCAAAGGAAGCGTCAGGTAAGAAAAAGGAGCAGCCTTGAGCTGCGACCTCTTTCAGATGATTTCGACATGGGTCGCCAGGGGGCGGTGGGGTGGATGGCTGGTTCGTCTGGATGGTTGTATCTCATGGGGTGGTTTGTGCGTGGCGCGGTTTGATGGCGCTGTGTCACATGCTTTTCAATCAAATTCAAATTTACTACGCAAACACACACACACACACACAAACACACACAGGCATACGCAAACAACGTATAACAAATTCAACTGTAAAAATTTAACACATTGCGGCGCCACGTGGCTGTGGCAGAGGTAGGCAACAACAACAGCAACAACAATAGCAACGACTGAGGTTGTGCAAGAGGGCAATGAAAGTATGGTAAAAAGTGTAGCATACAAATGGGCGCATGGGTGCAAATTTGATGGTATTGTGTGTGTGTGTGTGTGTGTATTGTGTGAGTCAAGTGAACCTAAGCTAATGCATATTTAATATTTATATGTATACGTACCTAGATAGCAGTCTGAGCAGATGTAGATGGGTCTAGCTATAAAATGTTTAATTCGCATTGCGCATGCATACAAAATGTTGATTATATAGTCAACAATAATTGTTATGCCATTTACACAAATATTTGGACTTCATGCATAAATTGTTATCGCTTAAACACGTGCTATGAAAATATATATACACAATATGCTGATTTTAACACTCAATTATTTGATGTGTCGATTGAACGCAATTCAATTTTTAATTATGAGTTTAACTTCTGCGCTGAAGCAATATGCTCAACTCAGCGAAGCGTATCTAGTATTATTTATGATTATAAGAATATAGTGTGCAGTAATGTAAGTAAGTATCTGCTTGTGTGTTGCAACACTGAAAGACATGGAGGAGCTTTCAAGGTTTTCAAAGGTACACACATTCAATAAATCAATCCCATTAGAAAAGAATATTTGGTTTGACGGATCTTCGACTATTTGTATAACAAACACAAAAACCTTAAGTCTTGTCTAAGTTAAGGCCAACTCAAATAGATAAAATGTTCTACTCTAATCGCTTCTCGCTTTGAACGTATCAGAGCCAGCGTATTAAAAGATATGTATACGAAAAAATGCAAGTCAAGTAAAAATAGCATTCAGGTTGTTTGTTGCTTTGGTTTTGGCCAAGAAAATGCTATTATTAAAAAGGGGCGAGCAAAGTGAGCAAAGTGAGCAAAGTGATGGAAAACAGACAAAACCAACACCAAAAGCTTTAAGGCGAAAGCGAAAAGAAATCAAGTCACTTGCAACTCTAATCGCTGCGCTTTTCTTAAGACCCTCAGACTGCGACAGGGAAAAGCGTAAGACAAAAACGTAGCAGGAAAACTAAGCAAAGTGCTGGAAAAAGCAAGCGACAATTTCCTTGATCGCTTTACGTAACTCTCTTTTAATCGTTGTTCACTTTATTTAAGCGCTGACCAATGCTTTAAACTTATGCAATCAACGAGTGTGTTATGTTAACGGAATAAAACAGCTTTCATTGCAAATTGTTGTTGACTAGTTTTGTATAATTAAAATACTAGTAAAGCACTTGCAACTGGTATTTGTCATAAAGTCGAGCTTATTGTAATTTAGATATGGCATCAGCATCATCTATAAGCTTATTTGGCGAAACAAAAGTTTATGGTGGTCTACACAACAAAAAAAAAATAAAAGTGTTTGGTTTTTTGCAGTTGTTTAACTGTAGTTTGGCAAATGCGGTTTGTCCCAAAATGCTTTTGCACAAAAATTCAGATGGACAGTCAGATGGAACCGGACTCCGTTTGTTTTGACATTTTTAAGCGCACTTTGTCGGCTTTGAACGGTTTAACACGACAACAACAACAAACAAACAACAAAATGTGAGAGAACCTCAAAATAAAAATCTCAACTTTGTTGTGTTGTGTGGTGGAGTTGGATGGGGATGGGGATGGGGAGGAGGAGGGGGAGGTGTGGGTGGTTGCTTATTTTGCATGTGACTCATTGAGCGCCTGTTTTGCGGTGTTTAATCTACTCCGCTTATATGTATGCTAACTTCCTGCAACGCTTTTCCGCAGCCGCTTTCAGCTGCTCAGCTGTCTGTCTCGCTCCGACTCACTGTCTCTCTCTCTCTTTCGGCCTGTGTGTGTGTGTGTGTGTGTGTGTGTGTGTGGGTGTTGTGTTGTGTTCTGTTGTACATGTGTGTTTATCCCGATTTTGTGTCTCTGTGTGTCTGTCTCTACCCCTCCTCAGCAGCAGCCACTTGGTAACCAGTGTAAAAAAGCTTAAGTTGCGTTTCACTGACTTTGAATTTTTTATATGCCATGTCGACCTTTTTTGTCTTCTTCTTTTTGTAGCTGTTGTTACTTCTGTTGCTTTTGTTGCTTTTGAACCCGGGAGCTAAGCTGCTTTTTGCGCTGCTGTTTCTGGTTAACTGCATGCCAAAACTCCAGCAGTGGACCCTACGGTATGTGTGGGTGTGTGTGTGTGTGTGTGTGGATGTGTTTGGTTGCAAGTTTTGCTTAAATTGAATTGCACATTTGAGCGCATTCACCTAAACCCAAATGCAAATCGGATAATGGTGGACCACCTTTGTCAAGCGATACCCCCGGCAGCAGCAATTGCATCACTAAATTGTTTGGCATTATAGCTGTTGCCGCTGGCAACGACCCCACCTAACACTTGCCAGCATCACTTCCACTTCCAACACCTTCGGATTGCAGTATTGCTATCATAACAACTGCAGCTGCTGGCCATGGGGTCATAACGCTGGGTATTATCAAATCGTTTTGCATACTCAAGTAATAGAGAGCGAGAGTCAGGCGTGGAGAGATACAGACCAGATTGCTGAAGGTAAAGTCAAAGGCAAATGTGTCTAGTGTTACATATAAGGGAAATGAAAATATATAAGAAGCAGAAGAAGAACAAGAAGAAGGAGCGGGAGCAGCAGCAGCAGGAGCAGGAGCAGGAGCAGGAGTAGCAAGCGAAAAAAGAAATAAAGACATATTGTAAACATTAAACAGCTATCAGCAGGATACGTTTGACTTTATTGATTTCATCTCTCTCTCTCTCTCTCTCTCTCTGTCTCTCGCTTAGATGTCTAATGGCAGCATTGTTGACACTGTGTGTGTATGTATGTATGTATGTGTGTGTGTGTGTGTTTGTGTGTGCTTGTGGGTGTCAAAAAGAAGTACGTACTTTGATTTTATAACCAAATCGAGCGTCTTTTAAGCTTTAAACAGCGCATTTGCGACTTACCTGAAAGCAGAAGAAAAGGGAAAAGAATATAAAGAAATTGAAATCTTAGTCAATCTATATAAGTGTTTTATATGCTACATATGTATCTATATATGTATATATATATATATATATATATATATATATACACTTATACGTATATATTTATATTTATTTAGCTGACAGCGTAAGCTCAACGAAAATGTTTGGTTGCTGTGACAACTACTTTGCTTAGTTAGTTTTTTTTTTTCTTCTTTTATTTGTGGGTGTGGTCGGTTACAGTTACAGTTAAGGTTGCTGTTGCTGTTTATATTGCACACCTCCCCCCAGAAAACTCTATAATATATAGATTGTTATATATATATATATATATATATATGCCGGATATCGATTGCTGACGTCGGGCGGCGCAAACAAAACAATTTGTCAGGCAAATGTGCCAAAAAGTTGACACTGAAGATGAAAAGTTATAGCAAGCAAAATATCAACAAAAAAAATAAAACAAAATGACAGCGAATATTGCTTGCTAACCCAAAAAACAAAAACACACACCCACACAAAAAAAAAAACTGTACAGTTGTGCACACAATGACGTAAGCACTTACGTTAAGTTGTCAACCATTTGGGAGCTGTGTCAAATGTAGTTGCACTTTATATGTAATTTGTCTTTCTTACACCTTCTCCTATTTGTTTCATTTGACTCCTCTTTTTTAACTTGCTGCTTTACTTTTGGATTATAATGTGAAAAGTTTGTTGGTGTAAAAGTTGTAAGTTATCTGTTAGTTTAATGATCTAACATATCATTATACTTCCTACATATAGTTATTATAAAGTTTTTTAATTAAAGTTATTTGCGCAAGATTCAGAGCTAAATGTTGTCAATGGCATATGCGATAAATATGCCCAATTAATTAAGCACTACAAGTGACTTTGCTTACGTCACAGAATATAAACTCATTTCACTGGGAATATTAATTAGCGAAGAAGTCTGATTGTTGTTGTTTTTGCATTTGCTTACGTAACACAGAAATATTTAATTACCAATAAGTTAGACGCATACGTCATCAGCTTGCACCACATTAGTGTTATGGGAGGTGGGCGGAACTAACTATCGAATTATTAGCTTTTGCTGTAAGTTGTATACAACTCGTTAAACTATGTTTCTTATGTCATTCACAATCGAATCGAATCGAATCGAGGGTGCGACACAAAATATTGTTTTCATGAGTAATATGCGTTTAATAGCGCGCACAGAAGGCGCTTGGAAAAAGGACATATGCCATTGATGCCATGGCCAAGAAACGACCGAACGAAGCCTAGGACCATTAAATCGAAGTGTTTGCACCACCACCACCACCACCACCATCATCAGACATCGCGTTGCTCCTTGGCCCATCAACTTAATGATGCATAATGATATGAGCCACAAGACGCGGCCCATTACCCACAAAAACCACACCACACACAATAATGAACAGTAAAAGTGGGTGGCAGTGTGATGGTGGTGGTGTCTTTGGTAAATGTTATGGCAACTGCTGCGTTTGTTTAGCTAAATGGAAGGCTGCACAGTTTTTGCAGACTTCTAAATTATTTATTTTCATTAGCGTTATTATGATTTCCATGATTTCGAACTGGCCAATGTCAATGTCCGTTGGCTCAATTATAATTACAGGCGATGAATTTCATCAAATATGCTTGTCCATATTTATGGACGAACTGAAAAAATATATGGAATATTTGATCCGATTTAGCATTTCAACGAATTTCGTTTGCATCAATATATTTTTGTGTGATTATTTATTTAAATCACATTTGCTGTTTACTGAATTTGTATTACATTAAGTTATTTATTGCGTATTGATGGTATTCGAATTTAATCAAAATATTTAAGCAGCTGTCGGGCCACATCGCCAGCCAACTGCCAATTGCTGTGCTTTGGATATATTCCACCTTTTTATTTCCAGCTTTTCCCTTTTTTTTGCTGTGTTTTTTTTTTTTTTTGCTGTGGGTCCTGGCTGCTGTTTGTGTTGATGTACTGAGTGGCTTTTGAAGTGCAGCCAGTTACACAAAACACACTCACAAACACAGCACAGGGATAACAGTGTGTGTGTGTCTGTGTGTGTGTGTCTGTGTTTGTTTGTCATGTACACACTTAATGCTGAAAGAGTGTCACTAACAATATCATCGTCTGCCTGTCTGTTTGGCCCTGTTTGAGCTGCTCTGTTCTCGTTTGGCTGGTATTTGTTTCGTGCAGGTGACATTTAAATTAAGCTGGCTTCGTTTGCAATTGCGCTAAAAGTGGTTTCACGTTGCGTCCTCGCTGCGATAGCTCGTTAAATCTAATAAACGTTTGCACTCTTTTCTATTTTTTTTTTCTATCTATACAACATATCTATACACTTGTTGTGTGTGTGTGTAGGTGTGTGTAGTTGTGTGTGTGCGTGTGGATAACAATTGTTCCTAGCCTGATTAAATTTCTTTATGTTTGTGTTTTATTCATAGCTTCTGTTGTTTTTTTTTCTATTTCATTGCCTTTGCATTTGCCAACAATTAAACCAGCCAATTAAACTTTAGTCTGGTCACAAAACAACAGCTCAGCAATTGACTACGACGACTTGGGGTCCTCGTCCTGGTCCTGGCAATGTCCTTGCTGGTTGCAGCTGCTTCTCTCGAACTGCCAAAGTGCTAATACACACAAATACCCAAATGTGTAGTTAACACCGAGTTCTTATGCAATGTGCATAACGCCCATCGCACAACGCCCACCCACTTGGCTCTGACCATTTGCTCCATTTTACATATATTTTTATTGGACTCGACAATTTATGCGCAGAGGGCTGTTTTCTTGTCGTGCATTTTATCTAGTTTTTCGTTTCAACTACTTCTTGAAAATACAGCTCTATTTATTCAGGTAGCGAGTGCTTTATCGAATTGCTACCTGGTCACGATAGCCTACACCAAAAACAAAAAAAAAAAACAAACAAAAAATAAATGAAAATAAAAGAAAACAAAAATCAAAACTAATTTACTTGCCAGTCACGACATTAGCCATTTGCAGTAAAGGCAATAAATAAATAAATACATAAATTATTTAGTGCAAATAAATCAATGCGCAATTGACATAAATTGTTTCAGGTGCAAAAGTTCATCGAATCGAGCCGAATGTTTTAAGCCATTTTTCCTTTGTAAAATGCGGCTGACGGGGCAAGTATAAAAAATGTATGACTTTAGGTGGAAAATTAGAAAAAGATGCTAACTCTGAAGGAAAATATATTTGCATAAGTTCTTAAGCATTCTATTTAAGTATAATGGAAACATCATTACGAAAAATGTGTTGACTTATAGAAATTCTTCACTTTAATATATAAATAAAATATATATTTAATTAAATGAATTGGGAAACTTAAGTTTCATCTAAGGGTTCATCATTGAGTTGTACAGTTTTATGTGAAACAGTAACTTGAGTTTTATTTCCAAGAAGCACTTTGCAAATGTGTGTGGATTGCTTTGGCTTCTTAGACAACTTAACCTAAAGCTCCCAATGGGGGCAACTCTGTGTGGCAATAATACTATTGCCACATGAATATTCCAGTTTGTCCAGCTGCCAAAGTCAGATATAAATCACAACCAAATCAAATTACTCTTTCATCTGTTTTGGGGGCATCAAATAAATTGCCCAGCATATTACGTATACGTCGAGCTGAGCCAAAGGTATCAATTCATTGATTATTTATTGATGGCACGCAAAAAAGCAAGCACGATAGAGAAAGCGAGAGACAGAGAGAGGGAGAGCGAGAGACAGAGAGAGAGAGAGAGAGAGAGAGAGAGAGAGAGAGAGAGAGGGAGGGAACAAAAAGAAAAAAACAAGGTGTATGACTATTGTTTGCCAGATTGGATTGTATATGTAACACACATACAGATACACACACACACACACACAAATAATCACACACACATAGCGAGTTGTTTTCGATTTATATTGACTCGAAAATGTCAAATGCATAACGGGCAACAATTCACAATTTTGATGTAATTGACAGGCAAAAGGGCTTTGCGGTTGAGTTTGATGGTTGGGTGGTTTTGGGTGGTTTTTGGTGGCATTTGCCATATTCTACGTAACTATGATGCACATCATAAAATGTCAAACTTTGTTGTGTCATAACTGGTAACATTTGGACAAAACGCTTTCTTATTTGACAGCCCAAACAACAACAACAACAACGACAACAATTTTGACATGTACAGATGGAAAACCACAGCGACATTCTCACTGCCTCATTGAATATGCAAAGCACTTTAATTAGTGTGGGAGATGGTGGAGTGTATTACAACATGGAACATAATAATTCAACAATGTGCCGCAAAAACAATTAGCCGCATTTACAAGATACGGCCGCAAGTCAAGCCGCAGCTGCCTTGGATTGATTGGCTCGCGAAATTGTCCAAGGATTTTCAGGGAGATGAGTGGCATGACTGTCAGCCGTGCCTTTAAGTGCCAGAGCATTGCGTGTGGCGTATGTGGCATGTGGCATATGCAAAATGAAGTTGACATCTGCTTAAGTGGCTGGGGTTTTGCACAATCCACCATTGTTGCTGCTGCTGCTGCTGCAGTTTCATTTACAGCTGCTGCTTGCCTGATTGGACATGAAATTGATAGCTCACACACACACACACACACGCACGCACATACTTGCAGCAGTGCATCTGTATGCTGCATGTGTGCTTTAGCAACTTAATTGAATTTTGCACTCAAGTCGTTGACGCTGTCGTTGGGCGCTTGTTGGGCGCTTGTAGGGCGTGGCCGTAAACGTTTTGCCGCAGTCGGAAACATTTAAGCTATGACAAGACATTTGTGAAGTTTTAAGTGCATTAGTTGTCAGCCAGGCTAAGCATTAACTTCAAATTCCGGCTGCAACTGCAAAATAGCGACGCACACATGCGAGGCACGCAAGGCAATTGATAGTGGGGCGCCCCCCCCCCCCCGAAAAGTAGGCAATGCTTTTTGTAATACTCAATTTAACAATTTGAAAAGGAACAAAAATTAGCAAAGAAAGTAGAAGAGACTCCAGTTTTAAATGAATATCATATTGAATTGAAATGTTCATCATTATACTTATTAATATTTGTTTAAGAAAAAAAAAACACTATTAATTATTAACTCTTTGATCGGTTTAAATAAACACTTTGTGACATGTTCAGCCTATTAAGAAAACTGTCAGTTTTAAATTAATACCAATTGATGTTCGGTGAATTCAATAGTTATTTGCATCCGATAGTGAATATTTTATACAATATGCATATATGCAAACCGTGTATAAATAATGTAAAAAGGTGAACAATCAAAATGTCGCCACATGTATTTTAATCATTTAATTGCTATGTATACAAATTTTATGCATGCCTTTTGGCCGAAAGCAACAAAAAAAAACAAAAAATAAACCAATTCAAAGATTACTTTTGACTGTACAAAACAGACAACTTGAAAAATATTGTTGGCCAACAGTGTCCATTTGTCAACGCTTTGTAGTTGATGCCATTAATGGATTAAGCTGAAAAACGTGCAGCACAATGAATAAATTGTCAGTTTGCGTTCGCCACAAACGAACATACACACACACAAACACACAAGCACACAAACAGAAGCAGAGCTTGAAATGGGGTTAACCAGAAGGGACTCGACTTGACCAGAAGCAAAAACCAGTAAAAGGGGGCACTGACACTCAACGGCTGCCACAATGCTTACATTTCAATATGTTTGCTCTTGACATTTTGTTTAACTGTTAAACTGTTACCAAATGCCAACAGTCAACTTTGTTTTCCCTTTTTTTTCCCCCAAAAGTTTGGCCGAAAAGCCGTAGAAGAATAAAACATTTTATGGTCATTTGTGGCAGGCTTAAAGTTGTTTCGCAGAGAAACCAAAAACTTTGTTCCGCTTTAAGCAAGCTAATAGTCTTCTATGTGTGTGTGTGTGTGTGTGTGTGTGTTTGTGTTGGTGTCTGTGTGTGAGTGGGCATTTTGTAAATCAGCGTGCAATTACCCGAACTGTGTAGTTTGCAAGTGTATTAAGTTCATTTTTCATTTCGCCCTCATGCATTAAGCATCCCAAAGTAAGTTGGCTGACTCCAGCAAAAAAAAAGAAAGGAAAAAAGTATGTATTTATATATATAAAAGGAAAACATAACGCAAAATCACTTTTTCACTTAGCTGGCTTGTGTGTGTGTGTGTGTGCCTGAGTGTGTGTTGCCTTTTGGCATGCAAATAAAATGGCCTAAAGGCAAAAGCTTCCCCTGCCCTGGCCCAAAAGCATACCGAGCCCAAAACCGAGACCAGAAACCAGAAGCCAACTTAAGCCCAACACGTTAGAGAGAACATCGAGCGCAATTTGGTTCCACCAAAAATTCCAACAGCTTTAGCTTCTCTCTGTGGGTTGGGGGCGCCACAATAAGAAAAATGTTCAAGTGCCAGAATGTGTGCAAAGAACTCAAGTTTGGCAACACACTTCGCGTTGCTGTTGCTCCTGCGGCTGCTGCTGCTGCTGCTACTGCTGCTGCTGCTACTGCTGCTGTTGCTGTTGCTGCTGCTGCTGCTGATGGTGCTGATGCCGCTTTTGTTGCTGCCTTTTTTGCCCTTTTATTTTTGCCTGGCAGATAATTTGAATTTTTTCCATTTGTTTGGTTTGGTGCTGTGCTGTGCTCCTGTTTTCGAGCTCCTTGGCAGGTCAGTTGCATGTTGGGTTTCCTTCCCTTTTTTTTTGAACGTTGCTTTTTTTTATTTTAAGAACTGTAAATTGCTTTAGTTGGCGCACAGTTTCAGCAACAATAAGCGAGAAGAGGAGAGTTGGGATGCTTCTATATTTATGAATACGCGAATAGTAATGGACTGCATACAGCTCGAGCACTTAGAACCTTTTTTCTTATCTATGCAGCTAAAATTGCAGCTTGCCCCATATTTTCAGCAGCGAACTTGTGTGAAATTCTTTGAATTTTTTTCTATGGTGCGAGCAGCTGCAATTAGGAATAGTTCTCTGTATGCTGATATAAATATTATCAACATAAATGTTGTTGCCAAAAATTTCGCATGCAGTTGAAGTTAATTTCTTGGAAACTGCAAATGTATATATTTTCAACTGTAAATGTATGTATTTCTAGGGCTAAAGTTTAACTAAAATAATTTCAAAATATAGTCGAGGATAATAGTAAAATGGCATTTGATGATCCACAAGAAGTTGCAAACAATTCTGAATCACATTAGAATTTGTAAATTAGATTCTCATTTTCCCAAAGCTAGCAACATGGCTAACTTATTTACCCATTTATGACTTCAAACAACTTTGTGGGATTCACGGACAATGTACAAATGTATAAATATATTTATATATATAAGTAATGTGTATTTGTTTGTAGTCACATTTCTTGCATGTATATGGCACAAAAATATTTGAATACTTTATGCATTTTATTTTTTTTCAATTACGGCAAAAGTGGCAAAACAGTTGTCAACATTTCAAGACAAAACAGCAAAAACAGCAGCAGCAACAGTTCCGGACACAGAAGCGGCAACAGCAGCATAAAATGTAATGGAAGTGGATAAAATAAGAAGAAGAGAAGTAACAGCAGCAGCAGCAGCTGAAGAAGAAGAAGAAGAAGAAAAGGCAGCCATGACGCTCTGTCAGCTGCAGAAAGAAAGATGTCAGTTGTCAACAACAATGCCCCAAGTTGCAACAATAAAATTCTGACACATTGAAAAATGTCATTGTGTAACTTAAGTAGCCAACATCACACACACACCCACACACATACATACACATACACAGATATGTACACATATGTAGGGTTGATTATATAAAACAAGGCGCATACATTGCCAGACATGTACCCCTTACACCCCCTGCTCAGCCCCTGCCTTCATCTAGCTAGCTAGCTTTGTGCCCACAGCCTGTTAATTTACTTGCAGTTCCGTTCCATTTTTATGGACTGCCGCCATGACACACACACATATAAACACATGTGTGTGTGTGTGTGTATGTGCCGACCATTTGTTATGCAGTGATATAGCGAGTGGTAGCCTAGCCAGCGTTTAATGCTTTACATGTTTATTAGAGATGAGCGTGCGATTTAGATTTACTTTAAACTTTAAACTACCGATTTATTATTTTCTACGCTTTATTACTATACGAATTGAGAAAGACATAATAAAGTAAAAAAAAAAAAATGTAGATGTTGCCGTGAAAAGCAGTTTACAATCCCATAAAAATACATGTCCATAAAATGTGTGTCCAAAATATCTTCAAAATCTTTACTTTCTATTTGCTATTTTAAGCTGCAGAAGTTTGCAAATTTGAGGACCGTTGCGATTCCCTGTTTATAGCTAAAATGGCTAATAACAATTAAGATCAATGAGAAACATTTGAATATATGCATACTGATATATAGAAGTGGATGCATATAGACATACATAATTTCATGCTCACACGCGCACATCTCTAATAAGCTAACACACACGCCCATATTTGTTGAGTGTGTGTTGCTTATGCAAGCGAGAAATTTGTTATAATGTGCATGGCCATAGAAATAGGGACGGTCGAGAATATCGCTGAATATTATGTATGCTTTTGATAAACGCATAGAAAACCAGCGAGGCGTACACTCTTGGCCCAGGCCTACGTGAGTCAGTGGGGTAGTCTATGTGGATAGCCTGTGTGTGTGTGTGTGTGTGTGTGTGTGTGTGTGACGGCAACCCTAGCCAAAGTCATTTGTGGCGTCGATCAAGTGTACTGAGCCGTTTTATGGCGGCGCTTAACAAACCTCGACAAGGCACAGCAATTGTTGTTACTGTTCTCTGTAAAGTATATAAGTATAAATATATATATATATATATATATAATACACATATATATATACGTACATATATATATTTATATATATATTTTCTTTTTTTTTTGGCTGCTATCACAAGTTGTGTTGGAGGTGACAAAGTTAGCCCCGAGGATTAACAAAGAAACAGACAAAACTTGCGGGTTGTCCGCGCGTCAAGTGAATAACAGAAACGGCGTATAATTTAATTTCCACTACGGATCGGGCTCCGGCTCCGGCTCCGGCACCCGCTTCGTCTGCGGCGCGACAGCGAGGCAGTTATCAGTCTCCAGGCATCATTATTACGTTTAATGGAAAATAATTACTTTTGGATAAGGCAAAGTGAAAGAAATAACAACTGAATAAAAACCCAAAGCAAAGCGGCCCCCAAGGGGCCAAAACAACAACAACAACAAAAGCTGAAGATGGCAACATGGGAAAGCAACGACAAGGAAAAGCGTGATACTTGACAGTTTTTCACTTGCTGTTGCTGTTGCTGCTGATGCTGATGCTGATGCTTTTCGGCACGGATTTTCTTAAGTGCGGCGCTGTTAGTTCTTTAGAGATATGCAAATGTGCTGTGCTTATTAGCCTGCAAGCACAAAACTGCAGCAGAAGTTAAAAGAAAATTGGTTACAAGAGAGACACACTCGGCGAGTGAGATAAGCTTTATGGGATAAGATAATGCAACACAAATAGTAAAAGGATTAGCTGGTAATTGGCAACATTGCTTGGCTTTAACTTTGATACTGTACAAAATGGTCCCTATTGACGACAGTCTGCGTTGTCTGTCTCTGTCTATTGTTATCAAAAATAATAGCAAAATTAAAATGGATTATTTAAATCCACTCTCAATTAATTTTTCAAATTAATCATGAGTTATGTCAGAAATGCTCCAAAAAAAAAAAAAAAAAAAACATAATAATGTCAAGCTTAAATAAAGATGACAAACTTAATATATAATTTCCATAAATGAACGAAGAGACAGCTTATTTTGTGTTTAGCTTATACAAATCTTAAAGCCAAAAGCACATTAGAATTCCGCAGGGTGTTTTTCAATGTACATCGACAAAATAATTAAATCAAATTGTCAGTTTGATATTGAAATGAACACGTTCGTTAAATAATTCAATGGAGAGCTGTTTGTGCATTATAAGTTCTTGAAATCATTGCAAATTGTGTGTGGTTAAATCACCAATGGAATTTATGATTATTGATTCTTCTTGATATATTCGATTTAAGTACGTCAGCCGTTAGAAACAGCTAACTTGGCAACGACTGTATATAAAACCAAGTTGTGCGGATGAGTAATAACAACTGCTATAAGGTTGTTGAAAAGTAGATTTAAGTATTGCATAACAACTATTCTTTATTCCCGCAAAGTTGAGCATATATTCTAGTCCATCAATCAAGTGTGGTATAGTTACTGACTGTCGCTTACATTATAAGCGCCAAAGGCAACAAAAAAAAGAAGACGATGAAATTATGGAAATACTTGCTACTTATTGCTTGTAATTCATTGAGCCGCAATTTCTTTGCAACTCTGACTGGCAACCCCCTGGCAATGTGGCGCCTCAAGTTAAGGCGCTTAAATGTAAGCATTACAGTCAGACAGTAATGACAAAAGCGAGCATATACGTATACCCATATATATATATACATATTTATATTTTATATACATATTTAAGGGCACATCGTGTGTGATGATATATATGCATAACTTGCATTAACTGCCTCCTCTTTTTTCTATTTTATTTTGTTGCCCGATTTAATGAGGTTTGTTACGGGTGGGCGCAAGGGCCACTTAAATATGTCATATGCATATGCTAGATGAGTGGGGAGAGTTCGACGCGAGACTAATCAGACGAGGCGTTTCCGGGGCTGGATAAGCATTTGAATTTCCAATGGATGCCAAGTTCGCCCCATAAAGTATGCTACGTGAATTATGTTGTCCATGAATGTCAGCAGCAGCAGCAGCAGCACCAGCCAAAACAGCAGGCAGGCGGGCAGGCAGCAGCCGCAGCAAGCAGTTAACAGTAAACACCAAGTATGCAGTGGCAGCAACATACAGCAGCAGCTCAAATGTCAGTCGCAGTCGCAGTCGCAGTCGCTGTTTGCAGAGGTTCTCGTTTACTTGGGTGTCGCTGTCAAAGCACTTTATGTCACAATAATTTGCACCGCATATGTGCGTGTGTGTGTGTGTGTGGATGTTGGTGTGTTGCGTACAACAGCGAACATCTTCACGTGTGTTTGTAGGCAGCAACAGCAGCAGCCTTCAGTTTGGTGTCGCGTTCTGCGCAGAATTGTGGCCAATATGCATATGTAAAATATTTATGAACGCGTGTAAATTCATTTCATTGCTTCAACGCTTTTGCCATTTGCATTGTGTGCACGCTTCAAGCCAAGAGTCGCTCGACATTTCCATCGTTTTCCGTAAGCATTTCAAATTCAAATGATATTTATATTTAATATTTTAATCTTTGTTCGTGCTTTTAATTCAACAAGAAGATTAGGCTAGGTTTTTGTTGTGAACATAGGGTATGCTTCGGTGCGTTGTGCTTCTATTCTACCACAAAGTGATCTATTTTATTATCATACATATATATGTATATTGTATATATAAATTGTCGTATGCGCTGCTGCTCTTGTTTGCTTCTTGCACATGAATTTAATGCAGCGCATAACAAATTTTCACAGCACAAATTTTCATGGTCTGCAGGGCTTATGGCCTAACTGGCTAAATGGGAGGCTGACAAATTGTCAACACACACACACCCAGATAGATGCCCAACCCTTTTATTGTTGTGTGTGTTTGTGTGTGTGTGTGTTTGTGTAATGCAAATAAATACAACATTGTGCAATATGCGCGACACGCGTTTATTTGTACTGTATTTATATTTCATGCTGTGCCGGTTTGCTCCATTGCGGCCGTGGAAGAAATGTGGAAAGGGTGCTGTTGACAGGGGGTGGGCTGGTCTCATGTTGCCAAGGGGTGTGACGGAAATCGCAAAAATATTTTCTGCACGCCACGGAAATGAGAAAAATACATATCATTTGGTGGAAGAGGGGGGGGATGTGGAGGGGGATGGCTCGCTAGCTGCTCCTTTTGCAAAATTTTATGCACGTTTATTATTTATATAAGCATATTTGTTGTTTTTTTTTTGGGTGCCAAACAACTGTGACTCGAACTGTGACTGTGACTCTGACTCCGACTCCGACTGTGACTGTGACAGTTGTCTGGCTTTTTAACTAATTTCAGCATGGCAGTTAACATTTTGTAATTCGTTTATGCAATATGCAGGCACATTACATTTAATGCGCTGTGTCTGCATATTTACGAGCAAAACACCACGCGGCGTATGCGTAATATAAACAACGCTTAAGCGACTGACTGCGTATTCTGTTTTTATTTTGTATTGCTATTGGTATTGGTATTGGTATTGGTATTGGTATTGGTATTGGTATTGGTATTGAAATTGGCATTTGGTTTTGCGTGCTGCGTGTGTGTGTGTGTGTGTGTGGCAATTTCAAAGGATTAGATGCCTGAGTGCGCAAGGACATGACAGCAATGACGACGCCTGCATACAGTATCCACAATCCAGTAACAGCAGCCACCAACCCACTTGCACCACCCATTGACTTTGCATACAAATTAAAGTTTTTGCAAACGCTCGCCGGCTGGTTTATGTAATTGAATTAAGCGCTTGCAACGCTACTCCCACAGAGCACAATGCAACACAGCATTGCTTTGGGCGTGACTGTCTGCAGCTATGCAATATATGTGTATGCGTGTGTGTGTGTGTGTGTTTGCTGCATTGCATGCAACACAACTTCAGCACACAATCAAAAGAAACGCTTTGATCTATTTAATCTATTTCTCTCTCTTCCGCTGATTTTTTCTGTTGCACTGGTTGCTTCTCATTTATAAATATTTATTTTAGTTTTAGAATACTTCTTGAATTTGTTCAGAAGCTGTTCATTATCTATAATTTTTATTTAATTTTAATTATGGTTGTTTAACTAATGTTAAACTATATAAATAACATGAGTTTTTCATTTCAGCTTTTTACTACTTCTTGAATTAGTTTCATTATTTCGCTATTAATTTTATATTCATTATTAGAAGTAATCAAAATTTTGCATAGTTAAATAGTTAATTGTGGCATATTTTTTATTTATATATATATATATTTTTATATTAAATAGTTTGCATAGAATTAAAAGATTCCCAATAAATTGAATGTTTCAATTTCAATTGCTCTTTTGCAAGAGGAGCTTTAGTTATTGTTGAAGTAGGACGACAAATCTATGACTTTGCTGGGGAGTAGGTCATGGGGAGAGGATTGTGTTTTGACCTATGCGAGGGAAACGTGCATTGAACTGGTCGCGTGTCAGGTTGCGTTCAATCGCCTCTGCAATGTTGCAACCCCAAGCTACCAAAAACCATAGCATACAAATACAAGACACCCGACCCCGATCCGACCGACTCTCTGGGGTGCCATAGCGATTGATTGGCTCTGGGGCGGAGCGATGCGACGCATTTGTCCTTTTGTTTATTGGCCATGTGCCACACACACTCACACGCACGCACACGCACACACACACACACACACATATACGAATGTGTGCATGTGTGTGGTGAAGCGATTCATTGTATTTAGTGAAGCACCGCTTGTCATCTTATGGGGTATTGCTGCAGGGCATGGCTGGGCTTGGGTTTACATTAATCGGATTTGGGGGTCCATTGTTGACTGAGTTGCTGCTGCTTCTGCTGTGCACTTTAAGTTGCAGTTGCATAATGCCATTGTTTGTTGCATATTTACTTTTTGACGCTTTTCTGTCTCCCTGCACAAAAAAGTTGTGCCTTTTGTTATAGCTCCTGCTGCTGTTGGCTGCTGTTAGCTGCTGTTGGCTGCTGCTGCTGTTGGCTGCTGTCATTCTGCCAATCTGGCAATTCCTGCCCCGGCACGTATGTCGCTTATGTCGTTAGCTCTACGGGGATCTCAGCGCTTATATTCTATTCAGGTCGATTCCTCACTGTTCGATTTGTGTGCAGGACATGTATGAATATCTGTGTGTTTGATTGTGAAGCAAAAGTTGGCTGATGTAACTAAGTAATATTGGCAGTTGCATTTGGGTTATTGTCTTCAGTGGGTGTATATCTATATATATGTGTGTATGCTTGTGTATGCATAGTGTGTGCTTGTGTGTGCTTGTGTGCTCAACTTTAGGGAAGTGCTGTTGAGCCCTGCAATCTGACAGCCATTGAACAGCAGCAGCAGCAGCAGCAGCAGCAGCAGCAGCAGTAGCAGTAGCAGTAAGCAGTAACCATCAACCACTCGTACGAGTTTCTACTGCCTGTAAAACTTTGCTAAGATGCAGCATATAGCCTGGCCAATAGAGTATCGTTTGTCTAGCTATTTGTCTTCCTGGCCAAAGTCAATTGGCCGGCAATTGAGTAGAACAAAATACGTTAAGTACATGTGCAGAAATCGCATTAAAATGAACCGCATTTACATTTTGCTCAAGTGCTGCGACAGAACTTTACAACAATTTATATACAGATGTATGCAATATGCCAGCGAATTGCGCAAGTTAAGTGAGCTGCAAGATTTATATATATCTATATATATATATATATAATATGTTAGGCTGTCTGAAGTTTCTTGGAGAGCTGTCTAGTTTGCAGTCATTTTTTTTATCGCTTGCAATACTTAAGAAACCGAATTTGAACAAATCTGGACAACAACTTTACTTTTTGAACTGCAATTAAGATCTTTTGAACGTAAGAGTTCAACTGAAACAGAGATATTTCAATATTATATGGTATTTTTTATATTTCAAATATTTAACGCGAGTTTCGTATTGCAGAGTGAAGTTATAAAAAAGTTAAGAAGTTTGCATCTTCGTGTGAAATCGAAATCTTTAATACGCTCATAACAAAAAAGTCGACCTGAATTAGAAAGGAGAAAGGGATTTTTCTACTCTTCAGATTTATTATTATATTATTATTATTAAGAAAAAATTTCTTAATAATTGAAAAACTTCTAAAAACCAAGAAAATCTTTCGTAATTTTCATGGGAAACTTTTTCTGAGTGTTGAAATACGGATGCGACTTGGAAATTAAACAGTTAGCTATACACCTGATGCAATTCCCATTCGACTTCACACCACGCCACGCCCCGCACCGCCCCACGCACACTCAACAAATGTTAGCTGTCAGTTTTAATTTTCTTTTATTTATATATCCTGAAGCATATTTGAAGTGTTGAACGTTGCGCCTCAACCTCAACAAAATGTGCAACTTGATTTTCATACGATTTGCTCAGCGGTTTGTAGATGCTATTTTATTTTCCTCATTTATTTTGTATTTCTCGATTTCGTGTTTGGTTGGACTACAGTTATGGGGAAAAGTTGCTTTTTTGTTCGGTTAGTTGCTGTTGCTGGTCAACGGTTTTCCATTTAACCCGAAACGAATTTTCTGCTGCATTTTCATTGTGCGTTGCGCGTTGGCCACGTTCAGCAGTAAAGCAGTTGCCTGGTCCATTGGCGGCGGGGCACGTGCGTGCCCGGTACAGCCCTTGGCCATTATTACACCTATTCGATGGGAAAGGGTGACACAAGGGGTGGGAAGGGGGTGGTGGTGGTTTGTGGGTGGTGGCTTTTGGGGCACGTATAAAGTTGAATGAGGCTGGGTTTCGCAGTGGCTGGTATAAAGTGCATTTTGTTGCCACTTTGGCCGGCGCTTGGCTTATTTCGTTTGATTTTATGTGGTTACGTGAATTCATTGGCCCCAGCGAGAAAGAGTGCCAGTGTGAGAGAGAGAGAGAGAGTGTCAGAGAGAGGTAGAGATAGAGAGAATGTTGAGCAGCTTTTAAGCGTAAGCGATTTTTTATGTACGCTTGTGGTTTTAATTTCAATCATTTTGCTGGCTAGTTAGTTTTGGCCACGTAACATTGTCCGCTGGGGTCAACAAAAAGGCTAAAGGACATGGGGCACGGGGCACGGGGCACGTGGCGTGGGGCGTGGGCCACAAAGAACGCGCACTTGCACACTTGAACGTTAATAAATATGCAAATGCGCCCATTTCGCACAAAATGCGATTAGCGTTGCATAGTTTTTAGGTGCGCCTAATTCCAACATATGCCACAACACTGACACAAACACAAACACAGATTTACACAGACACTCGCTAATTGCTACATCATTACAATGAATGAATGTATGGGTGTGTGTGTGTGTGTGTGTTTGTGTGTGTGAGTTTCGGCTTTAATGCTTTAATGGCCACTTGAGCCGCAACAGTTGCGGCTTGTTTGGCACTTTTTCTATATTACCTGTGCCACATTACACTGCCCCATCCACTCCCCTTCCAGCCTCGCCTCGCCTCCTATATTTCTCTAACTCTAGTTCGTCTCTGGCTACATATGCCACAAATTAGTTATAATTAAGTTGAGCACACGTTTGCCAGGCAGCAACTCCTGCATAACACTTAAGGAGCTACAGTTACACACAGTCACAGCTGTACGAAGGAGCTACGTGCTTTGCTTGCAAGTGCTTTTGCTCGATACCCTGTAATACACTGATATTCAGCGGTGCAGCAATCCTGTGAGACATAACCTGTCTTGAATAATAATGGGTTTATAACAAGAACAAGTATCTCTCTTCTTCTTTGAGAAGTCGCTTGAAATATGATGAGAATAAGTTTCTTATTGAAGATTATTAGAACTGAACGGAGAAGTAAACACCTATTAAAAAAAACTATCATATTATTGTAGAAATATATAATCCAACAATAAATCTACCATATAATATAGTAGAAAGTGTTGGTGATTTCGAAGAATATTGAGAATTGGTTTCTAATATATGATAAATCCTATTCAACGAAAACTTTATGCCACTTTCAAGATATAATCCAACAGTAATAATGGAATATAAATCAATAAATATTACGGCTATCATAAGGGGACTATAATTAGTTTAGCTTTGTTTACAGGGCATCCTGTGGGTCTATAATTGTGGGCTTGTCGCAACTGTTTAATAAGCGTTTGCCATCTATCCACACTTTGCAGTTGCTTAGTCGACACATTAAATGTAATTAGCTGCGCTAAGGTTGGCACAAAACTACAGCCCGGACAGGACGGCTTTGGTCTACGAGTCGCCTTCGTCTAATTAGTTATCTAAAGTTTGTTGGCGACATTAATGGCGTCAGCGTTGGCGTCAGCGATGGCGTTGGCGTTGGCGTTGGCGTTAACGTTGGCGTCGACTGCTGCGCATCGGTGTTGACTTTGGTCCCAGTGGCAATGGCAACAAATTGTATAGCATACTTTTCTGCATTAGCATTAGCTACGGCGCTGGCCGTGTGCAAACTTTGCAACACAAATCATTTCCCAAACAGCAGCAGCAACAGCAGCAGCAGCAGCAACAGCAACAGCAACAGCAGCAAGCCACAACAAATAGAAATATAAACAAAAAAGGAAATTTTTATTCCTGTTTGCCAGCTATTGTTTCTTCGGTTTCTTGCACCGTAAATCACTCAAAACATAATGCGCTGTATTTAAAATATGCGCACAAATGTCCCATGCAGAGTGAAAATTGCGGAAAATGTTTTTTACTTGGTTTTTCCTTTTTTTTTCGTGCCTCAGTTGTTTTCTTTCTTGCAGGCTAGCTTATTGAGCTGCTTGTTCTGCTGCGAACACGCACAAGATATATGATGTAGTTGGCAGGCATAAATGTTTTTACTATGTGGGATGCCATCGTCGAGACTCTCTTCCACTCTCTTCCACTCTCTCTCTCTCTCTTTCTCTCTCTCTCTTTATGTGTGTGAATGTGTGTGTGTGTTTTGTGCTTTTGTGGGTGTAATAATCATAAGAAAATACATACAAGTACGTACAGTATTAGTAGAGTACTGCTGCTGCCATTATTAAACATAATATTTGCACTTATGCTTGTACAAGTAGTTACAGAGCAACCAGGGAAATGGCTTCACTTTGTTTGAACTTTGTTTAAGACTTTGGCTAACATTTGGATTTGCCAAAAGTTGACTTTAAAATAGAATAGTAAAGACAACAATGGTCTAATGGGTAAAATAGGGGATATATAAATATATATATATATATAAATATTTCTCAACAATTGACAAACGTTTTCAGCAGACTTAACTTTGTCACAGACAAAGAATACACAGTTTAAAATTGAAACAAAACTGTATCAACTTTTAAGTCTGTTCACTGTTTGCCCTCTCGATTAATATTCGAAATATGATTTTAATTTCATTGTTTCATTGCATTTTTTCACTCTATCCATAAAAATCAGAGTTGAAACCTATCTGCAAACCAATTTATCTTCGATTCGTTGTAGATTTGGCATTGTAGTTCATATAATGGCCATAAATTCACAATTTACGCAATCAGCTCAGCTCCCCTTATCATATCATATTATATCAAATCGGACAATGCGGGATTTGGCCAGTATTTGTTTTACCACTAGCCGTTGGCCAGGATACAAATTGCAACCTGACTGCTTGTAATTTTTTTTTAAGCGTCTATATTAACAGATTTCCATTTGCTTTATGTATGCTGAGGGTGTGTGTTTGTGTGTGTGTGTTTGTGTGTGTCTGTGTGTGTGTGGTGTCTCTGTTTGTATTGTTAAACCAACAGACAACAAAATAAAATAAAACAAATATGCAAATAAAGGAAGGGAGGGCGGGGCAGACCCGTGGGGTGCAGCCTGTGCAAATTTTGATGGGAGACGAAGTCAACGCATTTTAAATTGCTGGTTTGGCAAAAATGGAAAATCATAATAAATAAATATAAATTTATATTGCACAATGTAGCTGATGCCTCTTATTTTTCTTCCTCTGTTATTTACTTTTTTTTTGTTGTACAACACATACACTGTGGTTCTTGTTGTTGTTGCTGTTGCTTTGCTGTGTTGTCAACATGCTTTTATGAGGGAAGCTGCCATTTTCAATTTATTTTCAATGTTTCTCTAAAAAAAAAATACACAAAAAAAAAAAATGAAAAGAAAAAGAAAGCAAAATAAATTGAACATTTTAGCGCACTTTTAAGCAATGTCGTTGAGAGCACCCAAACACATACACCCATACACACACACACACACACACGCACAGACGCACACCGCACACACCTGTCCAACAAAACAGGAACGACAAAAACATTGCACTTAGAACTTCCGTACGATAAAATTAAATGACGGCTGCTTGCGGCGTGAATCGAGGGGGATTGTTGCCGCTGTTGTTGTTGTTGTTGTTAGGTATATGTACTGAACAATATATATATATAAATATGTATAAAAAAAAGTAGAGCGTTGCGGGGTTGCAAGAACGTAAAACAACAACAGCATCGTGAACAGAACAACGATGAAAATCACTTATGTTGCCATTTTGACGTTGGCTGCTGTTTGTTTGAAGTGGCGCTCAAATTATGTTAACGTAACAAGGTGAAAGCGCAAAATGAAAAATCACTTAAACAATTTGATTTTTGATTTGTCTCGACTAAACGGCGAGCGTGTTGCCCTACCCCACCTGGCCAGGCACAGGGTAACACAGGGCTCAAGGCGACTTTCAGCTGAGAGGCAAACACTTAGCAAACACTGGCAACCAACAAACAATGAGGGTTAGCGGCCGAAGTGGAAATACTCTGGCTTCTGGGGCAGCTATGCAAATGTATGTAGAGCAAATATATTTATAATATATATATATATATATATAAATATATATATATATTTCTGTATATATAGAGTAAGTTGATCAGAAGAGAGATTGGGTCAAGGGGTCAACGGTGTTATTAAGAGCACTGTTGTTTAATTTGGCATGCAATAAATTGCTTGCCACACCCACTCCTTTGTGACTTAAGTTCTTGGCAGTTTTTTATTAGAGGAGTGCTTGTATAGATGTGGTAATCTTAATAGACTGTCAATATTTGGAGTAAAATTAGATGTTTAAAAACAAAAGAGTTATTTGTGGGTCAGTTTTGATTCATGTGCTGCTCTTACATAAATAAAAGAAGCTGGGAAAGATATATAGCTAAAAAATGATTGTTCTCTGATTTTTCAAAAAAAGCTCTTCAATTTCTATAAAGTATAATATGATATTTTAAAACTTGTGCAGAAACAATAGAATTATTTGTAGGTCAATTTTGATTCATGTGCTGATTTTATCATAAAAATCAGCGCTATAATTGGACAGTAAATCAATACAGTCAAAATAAAGTCAGTCTGCTTTATTGCATCTCAAATGACATTTTCACAGTATAATTACAATACCCAAAAGTACAGGGTATTGGGATAAAATAAAGAAAGCGACTCGCTCTTTAAAGATTTATGGAGTTACTTTTTGCTTCCGCTCAACAGCTCAACAGCTCATAAATACGCATAAATATAAAACCACTTGATTTTGGCCTTACTTAAATTATGGCCATAACAAATCTTGTGCCAGTTACAGTCAACATCACGTAGCAACAGAGCCAGGCACATCGACATCGACTACAGCAAGTTCTGTATGTGCCACAAGAGCACAACAGCAGGGAGGGGCAGAGTAGGAGGAGCTTGGGACCTGGCACATCAATACTCAACGCATACAGAGCGAGAGCGCAGACTTTTATTGATAAGGGCATAATTTATTTGAACAATCGACAAAACTCTATTGTCAATAAAGCCAGATAAATATCTGGCATTGTAGCTGTTTTGTATATGTATGTATATATATAGATATATATACATATATATATAACAATATATTTATATGTATATATACACTCTGTACCCTCTGTGTGGCTTGCGTGACAATGCGCAACCAAAAAACGGGGCAAAAACTACGGTTATAAATAGGCTAGACAATGTTGCAGGGATGGTTTATTACACTGTACAGTGTGCGCTGACTAAAGTGGTTTTCTGTGTAACAGAAAAAATTGAATTAATTAATTTTGATGTGGCTATTATTGAATTTGGTCACAGTTAATTGCAGATTGCGAGAATTTGAGAGTCCTAGCCTTATGGGACTTCATTTTGATTGAAGCATTTCAACTTTGATGGTATTTTCATTTATTATTCGAATCATCTATGGACTCTAAAAACTATTGTAGTCACAATTGCCGCATAATTTTAATTACTTATTGTCAGCATACACTTTACTTTACTTTATTGAATTTAACGGTCGATTGGCAGTGGCCAATGTCCAAATGCTGCTGGTTGCGTAATAAAGTCAATATTTATGTGTGTCATATTTATTAAGCTATGTGGGATATATGGAAAATGGAATATGGAATATGATATGTGTGTACAGTAGATATAAGCACATAAGGGTCAGTTTAATTGACAATTTGGTTAATTACACTGGTGTGCATGTCAAATGAAAAGCGTAATACAATCGCACCAGGCGCCGGGCGAAATAAATTATTGATAAATATTGAAAGGACGCTTGGGAGAGGAGAACGATCAAAAAGGTTGACAGCTCTCATAACTTAAGCATATGTTCATGATAAACAGAATGATTTATGCGGGAGTTATAGAGTCAGACAGAGAGAGAGAGAGGGAGAGGGGCGTAGAGGGAGTAGGGGGGGGGGTGGGGGTGGTGGTGGTGGTACATGCAGACACCCTTCTAATAGTAGGTATAAAATGTTTATTTGATGTGGCACACATTTAGGCCTTGTGGCATGTGCCCACGTCGCACTATTTTGCACTTTTTAAGGTCTACCAGATGCCGTCGCTTCAGCTGCCACTCCCCTTACTCCCCATGGCCTCCGTTGCTGCTGCTTCTGTTGCTGCTGCTGCTGCTAAACCCGTCTCGACTCACTCGACAGGCAAACATTATCGCCTACGTGCGCTGTAAGCATAAGTGCCCTGAACGCAACCGCCTTTTAACGCCTGCTAAGCAACATGTGTGTGTGTGTGTGTGTGTGTGTGAGTGTATGTATGTGTGTATGAGTGTGTGCGTGTGCAGCCTGCGGCAAATGTCAATTTGTTAAGCATTTACAAGTTGCTCTGATAATTTTATTTGATTCTTATTTAATGCTACAAATTAGTTGTTGATTCTCTCAAGTGCGCCGCCCAAAACAAGATGAAACATTTCCTCAATCTAAAACTTCTATAACATATATACATATATATATATATATATATATATACATATTTGTATATGTATGTACTGGCATTTTATATTTGGCCTGATGATTTGAACATTTTGTCGCTGGAAATAATTTCGCGTGAGCACTTTAATTACATTTGAAAGCAACACTTGAAACTTTGTCCGCAATGTGAACGCACCCGAAAAACTTACCGCAAAAAGCACAAAAATAAATGTCGAAGAAATTTGGAAACACGATGCCGAGCGACGGGGCGGTGGTGGGGAGATGGTATTTTGAGGACTGAAGCAGTTGAAACAAAATGGCGGAAATGGCAACTGGCAGGCGGCGGATGGCGGGAGCTTCGAATTGTCACAAAGTGTCCGCATGGCCATAATGACAGCATGTTATAAACTTTTGCAGCAGCTTCCCAGCCACAGCAGATGAAAAGTTAAAAAACCAAAAAAAAACCAAAACACAAAAAAAAAAACAACTCTGCTGCATTCAACAGCAAGCGACGGAAGTAGCTTCCACACCCTCAGCCTCCCCGTTTACCCTCTCCGACAAAATGGCGATTGCTTGTTAAGAGTCGGAGACAAGTCATCAATAGATACATACCTGCAAAGAGAGGAGAAGAGAAGAGAATGAGGGAGAGCATTAAAAAAGATGTGTAAAAATTAATAAGGGCTTGGCACAAAAATCACTCAAATGTCAACTGGCTAAAGGACGTGGAAGGACACATAAAAAACAAGTTGCGCAATTTACTTTGTTAATTGGCATCGTTTAAGCGGCGCTCCCCAAATGTGGCAAGGGACACATCTGCACTCTTTACTTAATTTCTCATTCAACTTGTGCTTTTACAGTGTATTTATAGAGGCCAGACAACAACAGCAATGAAAAGCGAACAAAACGACTGACTGCGGCAATTGGAAATAACAAAATACACAGAATGTAATTTGGAAAGTTTGTTGTGTTAACACACACACTAAACACACACACACACACATACAATAAAAAAAAATACAACTTGCATAACACACTCGGTCGGCTGGTCACTTTTTTTCCGGTATACCCTTTGAAAGTTATGGCTGCAGAGGGTATACATCTGCATGCCTATTTTACACTTATAATATTATATTTATCTATTTTGAGTTAATACATTTAATCTCTAATTATAAATTTATATGTAGTTAATAAATAGTCAAATTAAATAGTTAAATAATAGTTATAATTCCAAAGATAATCTCGAAATATATGAAACTCAGATGAAATTTTTAGTTATTTTAAAGTTTTAACAGCTCATCTGCAAAGTCGATCATATTTTTGATCATAATATTCTTATTATTTGTTTCCAGGCGAGTTTGCCCCCTGGCCATCGGTCAAAGTGTGCGTGTTCTACAACTAGAGTCAACATTGCGGCAACACACAAAAAATTTAACAACAAGGAAGCCAAAAAAAAATAAATAAAAAAAACAATAAGAGGAAAAAAAAAACTAGAAATAATAATAGCAATGCAAAAGAAAAAAAAAACAATAAACTGCGACACAGCGACAGCAAACAAACATTAAAAATGCACAACACCCTGACAGAGAGACCGGATTGTGTGGCCCTGGGGCCAAATAGAACATACAGGACCCTTTGCACCCAGTCAGCAGTAAAGTTGACTCGAGTTGTAGACTGGACGCGACGACTCTAACCAGTTTGCGTGTCTAACATTCCGACTGCCTTGGGCCATATCGACCCAGACGACCGAAGCGTCAGTTAGCGCCAATCATGATAAGCACCGATATATATATATAGATATATATATATATTTTCATATATACCACCAGTTGAGAGATGCACGCTTAGTTTAGCTGAAGAGTTCAACTTTAACTTAGTCCTCTGCAATTTACTGGATTATGCATACCAAACTTTTGTCACTTGCATTCGGAAATTGAAAATTTTGCAAAACCGAAAGTTTGTTTCACCAAGTTTTTGCTTTGTTTTAATACCTTTTTTATTTATGCATACATATATACCAAAAATTGTATTGTATGGAGTTGTTAGTAATAAAACAGACCAATAAGCCACTCCTTGCTGATTTTATGTGAACTAAGCGCAAAATAGAAAAGTTTGCAGTTGTTTGGGAATGACAGCAATTATTAAGTTCTTATACGAAAAAACTATGATTTTGGATAAATATATGAACATTTTACTAAAAATAGTAATCATTTTTAATAAATCAATAAATAATATTTATTTATTTTTTAAGTGCTTCAAATTATATAGTTTGTGGATTATTTGAAAATTGTTTTATAGCCATATTTGTATTATTTTAAGTACATTTTCCACTTTATACAAAAGCAAATTGACAAATTGTAGTTAGCCTTAAATTTTGTCAAGTTCATTTGACTTACGATTTGAGTTTTATCTACAACAATGCAAGCATTTAATGTTAATTATAACTTTGCCACAAAAAGCGTATTCAAATTATTGTTGGTTATATATGGAAAGATATAAATATATATTTGTCATTCTCTTAAGCCATAATCAAATCAAATTATCTGTGTGCATCTTTTGGTTGCACATTTTCATGCATTTTCATTTTAACTTTCTTTTGTATTCAAGGGTCGAGATTTATGCTGCCAAACAGACAATTGGCTTAGCTTGGGAAAATGCTATCAAGTGAAGCAAGAGGAAGATGCACAGATACTGATAAAGATACATCTGGATAAGGATGAAAGCGGGGGTGTCGATGGGGGCGGGGGGTGGCAAGCAACTGGAATATTGTTATTTTAATTGCTAGCTTCTGGACTCTCAACGCAATTCAAACTCAACTCAGCTCAAGGGTTCAACAATGGGCGACATTTGTAGCTGGTATGAAAATAAAATTAATTTAAAAGTTTTTAAACAAGTTTTCCATTAGAAGTGAAATATACGCAGCAAAAGAAGTAGCAGATTCACCAACAGCAACATCAACAGCAACTGCAACAACAATAACACAAACAGAGCTCTGACAACTTGCGCTGCTGTAGTTAGAAACATTAAAAGTTGTGCCGTTCATAGTTTTGTGGGGATTTCCCCATCGGTGGGCATGGTGCAATTCAGGCTGTTGTGCTTTGACTTCTCGATCCGCTCCATTCGCCCATTTAATTATGAATATTGAATTATAAATGTCGCCAAAGTGTGCGACGCGATTTCAGTTTCTGTCTTGTGTTTTTCTTTCCAAGAGATTTCACCTGGCCAACATGTATTAGCTTAAAAGCTTTGCGCTACTTCCGCGTTTCGCATGAATAATAAATAAATAAACAAATAAGCTGCTTTTGAAAATCGCTTTCAATTGCTTCATTATTTTCAGTGTTTGCGTTTTTTTTTTTTCATAATCAAATTACACCTGCCGTTGAATTTAATGGCCACGAACATTGCTTATGTTGTCCTGTATGTTGTTGCTGTGGTTTTTCGTTGTTGTTGTTGTTGTTGACGCCAAAGGCCAAAAGCGTAAAAATGTTTGCGCTATAAACAAAATTATTTCAACTATGAGTGGCGCCCTTACCCCTGCCCCTTCACCTGCCCCAATACAGTGGCAAAAGTTAAACGCTAAAAGCACCAGCTGCATAAATCCCTAATAAAATATAATTTAAACATAAGCAACGAAAGCAAAACTTTTCAAAATGCTGTATAATTAAATAAAAATCAAAATGTTTTTAATTGAAATGAAAATTGCATTTGCGTTAAACAAATTTCAGATAATTGGTTGGCGAAAATAGATCAAATGATTTTCCATCAAATTCCTCAGGTATCTTTATGGAAATTGTTATATGGACAGATGGATAGATATAAATTTTTGATTATTATTATATAAGGAAATGACTTCAGAGTTAATTTTAAATTCCACCCCTTCACTTCAAAGCTGTGGCAATTATTTCAGTCCTAAGGCAGTCGCCAGCCAGCTCACAAATTCAACCTGCCACCTTTTGAAGATTAGGCCGCTTTTACGAGAACTCATTGCTCTCCCGCTACAGTCTCAGCTTTAACTTAACTTTATTGTTTATTTATGTATTAGTTATTTTTCTTGTGCTGTTGCTGCTGATGTTGTTGTTGTTGTTGTTGTTGTTGTTGTTTTCAATGTATTTAGCTGGCAGCATAAATTGTAAAGCCGACTTGACGTCCGTCACTTAACTTCATTATAGCTTCGATGCTGATATCACGAATGGAATAACAGAGAGGTTGGCTGCTTCTCAAGCGGAGGAGCTGGCTAAGCTTTATGGCGTGCGTAATGCCCAAAGACATTGGACCAATACCGATTCAGGCCAAAATGAGCGCACGTTAACGCAAAACGTGCTAAAATTTAATGCTTTAGGTTTGCAGCCTGACTAAAGACAGACAGCCACAGAGAGAGAGATAGAGAGATTGACAGACTGAGCAACAGAGAGAGCGAGAGAGAGAGAGAGAGAGAGAGAGAGTGGGGGACACGTCGTAGCGGCAAAATGAATGATAAACGAGCACACGTCAAATTGTATCCAACATTTGGGGTTGGGCAGTCACAGCCGGTCCGAAGTGTGAGGTTTTGGGTGAGTGTGTGTGTGTGTGTGTGTGTGCGGGGAAAGAAAAGTGGCCTGAAATGTAGCCGGAACAGCTGCCCGAGTGCAGACAGACGTTGCTTGCCTTTGGACTGGTTATATAAATGGTGCATGAAAAAGCCAAAACAACAAAACGACGTGAGTTGCACGTTTCCTGAGGGGGCGGGGGGCTGAGGGGGGAGGCGGAGGGTGGAGGTAGTTGGTGAGTGGTGGGTGGGTCTTTGGGACTGTAATGACAGGGTCTCTGTGTGGCTGTGTGAGTAGCCGCCTGTCTGTGTGTGTGCCTTTGTTTACATTTGGCAAACATTCAGTGAGCTTTTTTCCATGTGTTTTGCCAGCTATTGTTAGCCTACCATCCATCCATCCACACCACACCCACACCCACACCTACGCCCATCAACAGCCATCCCCGACCCTTTTTTTTAGAGCACGCTCAAGTTTTTTTTGTCGTACAGCATGTTTTATGTTTGTTGCTTTTGCTCAGACTTAGAATTATTGAAATTTACTTAACGCGACGCTGAGCTTAGCGAGCGGAGTCAGCTGTTTTTGTAGGTATTATGCAAAAATAATTAAGCCAGCAGCATTAGCTGTAAACTAAGCCAAGGTAACTAATGAAGACAGAGAAGGAGAGAGGGAGGAAGGGAGGGAGAGACAGAGAGAGAGAGAGAGAGAGAGAGAGAGAGAGGGGAATATAGCAGTGCTTATGGCGCATAAGCTGCACAACACAAACAAAGTGCAATGTGGAAATCTGAAGGCCTTCCAGCTAAACTGTCAGCAAGGCTAAAAATGTCATCATCCTTTGGACAGACTGCATCATGGCAAGCCCGCCACGCTGCCACTCTGCCAAGCTGCCACATGCCGCTTGCCGCTTACCGGTTGCATCCTCTGAGTCGCTCTAGGCCGCATTTTCTATGCAGATTGCTGTTGACTGTTGACAGCTGCCTAGCTGTTGGCTGGTGGCTGTTTTTCATGATTTTTTTTATGCTTTTTTGGGTTTTAGCTTGCCAAAACTTTGCTTTTTTTTTTGATTGTCTACGCGCTTGATTGTTCTACCTTGTTTTTTTTTTTTTTTTTCTAGTGTATGTCTGTTCACGCGGCATATGTTTGCATAAATGCCTGGCATGCAGCAGCAAAATGAAAGATAAATTTCGCAAACACGCACAAAACTGGCGACGGACAGCACGAAAAGATATACGGACTGAGCACGAAGATAAACCACACAAAAAAAGGAAATAAATAAATTAAGAACCAGGTTCAATGTTGCAGTGACGCAAGTATATGATGCCGGTTGCCGCAAGTTGTGACTGTAGTCAGATTGATGACAGCTTTGAAATTCATATTTTTAGAAGGTGACACACAGAAAAAATCTCCAATAAAACACATCAGACATTTATTCAAAATGAAATGTGGTTCTGAACTGAACATTTTGACTCTTTGAACATGCCACAGATATGGTTTATATATATGGTATTTTAACTTTATAAATCTTTATTTCAACTTTTCTGAGTGGCAAATGCAAACAACATATTTATATTTAAGTAGTAAAATTATGCTAGCTTTATGTAAATTTAATCAATTTGCCCAGCATATTAATTTAAAAGTTTTTGCAACTACCAATAAATGTATTCAATGTGTTTTTTTTTTTTTTGGAAATTTTAATTGCCATATTTATGGCAATAAGCAATAATAATTACTAGAATTTTATGCAGTTAATAAACACCATATTAATATAAACAAAATCATAAAAAAATATGCAGATTAATTGGTGCATCCCAAATTAAACAAATGCCACAATAAAAGCTGTTTTCATTTAACAACGTTTGTCAACGTAATATCCACGATAATTTATAAAGTATGGCAACGGAAAAAAAAAACAAATAGTAATAGCCAATAACTAATTAATAGCATAAAAACTGAGCACAACATTAAAAGGCAATCTATAAAAGAATGATATATGCAAATCAATGAATTATGCCATTAATTAACTGTACACACACCAAAACAAATGGGGGGAATTACGACACTTGCCGCATATATCACAATTAAAATACAATAACCAAGAAAAATATATAAAAAAAAAATAAACGAGCAGCGATGAAAAACATTTGCGAAAAGCTGCCCACATGAATGTTGAACATTGTTCAATTTACCTTTGAACTCCCTCCTTTCCCAACCAGTCCCCCTGACGCCCAATGGTAAATTGGCTAGACAACTACAACAATAACAACGAGAACGATGAAGAGTAAAAAACAAAAAAATTAAGACAAAAACGTTTGCTATCAATGCTGGCCACTCGCTGTTAACCGTTTCCCTTCCTTCTACCTTTTCCAGTGTCTGTGGCCCTGGATAATTTTTCATTTGCAGCTTCGACACCTTTTCAATTTCAGCAACACAAATGTTTGAATTTGTGCCGCTTGACTGAATGTCCTGTGGATCACACCCCCAGGACACCTACACTCTGCCCCACCACCTCTCTCTCTCTCTCTCTCTCTCTCTCTTTCTCTTCCTGTCTCTCTACATTTCACCGGCAAATGCAATAAAATTTCAATATGCAACTTGATAGGGGAAAGAGCTTAACAGGTAAATGGTTTCCTATTTCTTTTTTTTTTTTTGCATTTGGGCCGTCTTCTGCAATGTGTGACAGCTAAATGAAAACATGGCCAATTTTGGATTGCATTGCCAAGTTTTCATCTACTTTTTAACAGGGTGCTGTCCGTTTTCATATGAAGCATATAAAAGCAGCGAATTCGGTTTTTGTTTTCCAAAAATCTACAATAGACTGTTAATGCAGATTTTTAACGAGTTCTTAGTCTGCAAAGCTAAGAGTTCAGTTGTCAAAGTAACCAAAATCAAATTAATTTAATACACAAACACTAAATAAACTTAAAAATCAAATGGTCAAAAGAGATGTATAAGAAACAAGCAATCAATCAATCAATCAAACAATCCAAAGGCACAATAATTTTGCTTATATATCCCACTCGATTTTATTACGAAACTTCGATTGAACTTAGATTGAGCTATTGCCGTCAAAGTGACAGTTTCAATTACAGTCATTCAAGGGTATTGAAACTTCGATGTGTTGCAGCATCGACAGTTTCTGTTCTTTTTTTTTTTTTTGTTTGCTTTGTGTGTTTTGTGCTGGAGTATGCCAATAACTTTTTGGCCTGTGCCTTAGCAATCAATATGAGTAACAGGCACTTGTTTGGCTTGCCGCACTAGTAAAACTTGCCGCCCCAATGTAACAGCTTATTTGAGGTGCCAATGGGGTGGGGGAGGGAGGGGGCGGGGCATATGCTGCTGCAGGCAGCAGGAGCCAAGAGCCAAGAGCTGTGGCAGAGTCCCCACTCAACTGCACTGCTGTTGCCTGCTTACACATGCTCAAGTGCCCGCTGGGTGTGTGTCTCTGTGTGTGTGTGTGTGCCTGTGTGCCAGTGTGTGTGTGTGTGTGTGTGTGTAATAGTGTAAGTGTGTGTATTTTTAGACTTGTCTGCCTTTTTGGCACTTAGTCTAAGGCAAGGAATATTGCAGTTATTCTTCTTTTCTTCTTTCCTTCTTTCATTTCATTTCGTTACTTTTTCTTTCTTTTATATTTTTGTGTTTTTTGGCTCAAGTTGCTCGCTTCTTGTTATTTATAACTTTTTCTTGAGCAAAAGCGGCGCGTGCAGAAATATCAATTGAACACGTTTCAACACACATACACACAAATATATTTATATGTATGTGTATAGACAGCTTTTATACTGCAATATGAATGCTTGTTTCACACACACACACAAACACACGCACACATACACACAGCCAGAGTGCACTCAAGTGTTGATGAGGACAGTGTCGGAAGTTAGTTCTGACTTGCTTTAGCTCCTTTGTACATATAAATATACACAGTGCAAAATAGTGTTGTATGCATAACCCAGGTCCAATTGATCGCGTTTCAAACGCAAAGTTCTTTTGATCATAATTTACTATTTTTTGACACAGCATCTGTCGCCTAGAAATGTTCACCATAAGATAAAACTTTATCATTCATTTCAAATTAAAAACATAACAATTAAAAAATGTAAAACAGCTTTATTTTTTATTCAAACATAGAATTTTCCATTACGAAACCATGTTTAAGAAATGCAGCTGCATAAATATGACTTTTAGCAAAGAAAACAAAATTGTTTATAACATTAATAACATATTTGACTACCAACAAAAAATGTTAAAAATCATTTTGTTTCAGTGTGCTTAAGTGTGAGTTAGCGCGACACTCTGTTGAGTGTTCACTGTAGTAGTTTGTAGTCAACTGGGGAGTAGAATAGGGGCAAAGAGGGGGTGTCGGGTGGCGTTCGCTGTCAGCTGGACGTTGCCCATTGTTACAGTTTGGCTTAATTGCAACGTTTTGTAACGTAATTGCGGCTGCAGCCGCATCCGTCAGTTACAATTTTTACGCTTGTCTTTTGTTTGACTCAAGTGGCGCACTAAACGCTGACACGCCCACGCTCGCTCCGATTGTAGATTGCGCACACAGCAACAAAAAAACACACACACACACACACACACACAAAAAGAGGTAACAGCAAAGTTTCGAGTGCGTTTTCGACTTTTCGTTGTGTTATACAATAGGCCTATTGATTGCCTAAGCAAAATGCAAAAAAACAAAAAAGAGAAAGAGAAAGAGAGAAAAAGCAGCAGCAGCAGTGAATGAGAATGTGGGAAATTAGAAAGCCTGCGCCTGCAAGTAGGCAACGCAATGTTTTTCTCACTTCCACTTTTCACTTCTCATGGCTGGGGCAACAAATCATAATTAGGCCTGCCACGCTGCATAATTAACGCTATCGGAGTCCTACATAATTAGGTGTGTGTGTGTGTGTGTGCGTGTGTATGTGTATGTATGTATGTATGAGTGTGTCTAAGTGAGTGTGTGTGCGTGTGTGTTTATTATCAGCACATTTAGTATGCCAGTCAGCGTTTGCTTGCGTTTACTTTATTTATTTTATTTTTTTTTCGTCTTTTTTTTTTTTACTTATTTTTAACAGGCATCAATAAAAAAGTGCACAGCCGTAAAAATTTCAACCCTCACAGCAAACACACTCATACGCACACACACACACTCATTCGCACACACATTTCCACTTGGGTCTCTCTTATGCAAATGACTTTGACGCCTGCTGCGTCATTTTTGTCTGTACCTCCCCCAACCCCCCGGTCCCGGCCTCCGTCTCCGCCCCTTTCCACACACAAATGAAGCTAATGGTGTCAAATTCAAATCGCGTCTCATATGTTTTACTTTTCGCGCTCTAATTTTATGATCATTTTGGGTTGCTTGTAGGAGTTGGAGAGACGACTCCAAACATCATCATCAGCAGGCAACATCATATTTGGCGTCTGCTATTCGCTTGTCACGTGTAATTTGCAGCAACCTTTTTTGAGACGGAAAAAACGCCAACCGCCCAGCCCCGCCCCGACTTTGTTGCAAACCCCTACGCTCCCCATCGATGCCCCTCGATCCCAACGACCCACACAATGTGCTAACGACCAATTTGGGGGCTTCTTTCTCGTTCCAAACGGTCGCTTTGCCAGTTAATTTTTTCAGTTTTTTTCCCTTATGCTTGCATTTTGTGCTTTGCTTAGAAATGTGAATATTAAATTGGATTTAAGCATTTGAAGAGTTTTGATACACTTTTTCTGGTGGTTGGTTTTCATTGCAAATTGATTGCAATGGAAATTTGTTTATTTTATCAACAATTTAACACAGTTTTTGCGCTTATTTACATATTTACCAAAATAATTGAGGTAATTTACAATTTGCATTAATAACTAAGAGTTTGAAATGCATTTTACACTGGTAATTTGCTTGGCAAGTGATTATTAAGAAATATGATATCAGTTCATAAGTTGATAATATAAATAAATTGAAAATTTAACCACTTCATAGAATTTTCATAACCCTAATCGATCAAATGTGTGCTAAGTTCAGTTTGTAAACATATAAACGTATATCTTATAAAATAATAAAATAAATATTTATTTAATTTTTCAATCATTTCTAAATCGGTTTATTGCAATTTCGTATCCATAATATAATAAATAAGGATTTATGAGATAAAAGGCATTCCAGACGTGGTCTACATATATTCTGCAAGATTTTAGCTTGAACCAAATTCAACTTCAATAAAAGAAAACCCAAAAGATTTATAAAAATGCGCTTAGTCAATATTTTAACCATGGAAACAGCGACACTCCTCTGACGAGAATGTAGAAAAAGTGACTGCACTTCAATCATCCTGGATTACAGAGCTATTCATACAACGCATGTATCATCTTACTAAAGCCAAGTCAAAACACAATAACGGAGCGCGTTCTCAACTTTTTCGCACTCGATTTTTATTGCTTTGTCTGACAAAGTTTTCTTGTTGCAAGAGTCTGGGTTGCAAGGTGTGCGTACATGTGTGTGTATGTGTGTTTGTCTTTTATTGAACACATTTTCTAATAGTTGCATATATGCTGAACAACTCCAGCACAAAATGAATATTTCTGGGTGTGCTTGGCCATAAATTCATAATTGAGCCAAGCCCCAAAAAGGATGTGCGGCTTCTGGTGAAGCGTAAACCAAAACCAACGCCTCAGTCGCTGCTGTGGTTAGCCAAAGTGCGCGACAGTTTTAAACAATGCTAAAAAAGCAGCCCCCGCATACCATCGCCCACAGAAACACTTGAGTACTTAGACAGGCAGGCACTTAACAAAAAACAAAAAAAAGAAAAAGAAAAAAAACAAAGAGAAGAGATGAGATGAGATGAGATGAGAAGAAAACCCGTTACAATTGCTGACTAAAAGATGAAAATTCTACATTTTTAATGCGGCTCACCTGACGAGCCGCACGTCGAGTACTTCACAGGACGCGCTTACACACACACACACACACACACACACACACACACAGAACAAACACACATAACAATGACGCAAAAGGGTTGAACTGGGGTCTGGGTTTGGGTTTCGGTTGTGGGTGGTTCTCTGCTATTGTCGCTGGGGCTTGTTAATTTCAAGTGGCATGTTAACTTTCTGACATTAAGTTGGCATTTCATGTCAACTATGCCAGCACACACTCAAGTGTCCTTTATGTGCATACATATATGTGTGTGTGTGTGTGTGTGTGTGTGCGAGTGCGAGTGTGTGTGTTTTTGTTACATGTGTAAGAGGATGGCTGGTGGGCGTGGCTGGGTAGCTTTCGTGCGGAAAACGCTGTTTAGCAAAATGCCATCATTATGTTAATTATAAATGCGCCTTGGCTCAAAAGGGTTTTTTCTTTTTTCTTTTTGTTGCCACACGAACGACACGAAACATTTAGCACACACGCACGCAAAGAGAGAGAGAGAGAGAGAGATATAAGCACACAGAGATACACAGTGCGGCTTCTACACTTCCGTTTCCGCTGTGTGCTGTGGCCGGATATGCTAAATGCAGTCGCTTTTTATGCGTTTGCCTGATGACAGCAATTATCATGCAGTGATATAACTTTTGCACACAATACCCAACAAATTGCTAATCAAAAGCGCAAACTCCATCCAAAGCCCCACTCAATCCTCAACACCACCACTCTCCACCCCACCACATCCTTCCCCTAAGCCTAAACAGACAGTTAAATAGCTGTCATTTAAGCCAAATCATTTAGACAGTCTATACAAAAATACCGACATCTCTACGCAACCCAATCTTTTCCACTCTCACTCCCTCTCTTTCTCTGTCCCATTCTTCCGCTCTGCCTGCCTCATTTGCGTATACCATAAAGAAGCTGTGAGTGCGTGCTGAGTGTGTGTTGTGTGTGTGTGTGTGCTGTGTGTGTGCTGTGTGTGTGTGTCACATGAGTTGACACTTTCAGTTGAACTCAATTAAGTTCAGGCATAAACAACATTCGATGACAAATCTATGGCCTCGTCTGTATCGCTTTCCCTCTCTCTCCATCTCTCTTTCTCTCTGTCTCTGTCTCTGTCTCACTCGCTGTGTATCTGTGTAAAATATTGGAATTTAGTCTTAATGAAAATTGTATTTGATTGTTGCTATGCGTCAAATGTTGCGCTCAATTTGTTTCTGTTGAAAAGTAGCGCAAGGCGGCAAACTATGCGATTTATTTGGGTTTTGTCTGATACAGCTTGGATCTATTCAAGTGTTACTCTTCTATATGTATATATGTATATATATATATATGTGTGTTCATGTGTGTATATTTTTAATTAAATCTTCGTTTGAAAAAGTGTAACTCTGTTCAAGTCACAATGTTATACAGCAATTAAGGCAGCTACGCAAAAGTTTGAGTCAAACCATGTTGAAGCAATTATGCTTGATAGTTGCTGAATGCGACTGTCTGAGAAAATTAAAAGCATCTTCAATTAAAAATATACTCTCATATTTTATGTATATATTCATAGCATATTTCAGAGTCATGTTTGACACAATTATTGCGAGTAACTGGTTTTTGTTTCGGAATTTCACTGAATTTCTATGGTTTTTTGCAGATTGAATTAAGAATATGTTGAGGTGTCTTAACAGGGCTGCCAAACCTAAAGTGAACAAAAGTCGGCAAGGAATATGAATTGGTCTCAAATTTATGTTTTAAATAGTTACAGTTTACAAAGTAGCAGCAAATTTACTTTTACTTAATTTTTTAATGTATTAAATGTTTCTATTTAATTTATGGTTCTTTTGTATACATTAAGTGCAAGTGTTTAAATCAATTTGTTTGCTTCACGCAAACAATTTATCTAATAATGGTAATGCAAACTTGCTAACATATGTATATATATTTTGATATATATATATATATATATATATATGTATATATAAATAAAAAATTGCACTAATCTGAGATAAAACAAACACTGAAGCGAAAAGCAATTGCAATTTGTACTTGAAATAACTCTGTGAAACCACAAATCCACTTGATAAACGAGTCAATTATGTTGCGTGTCTCTCCGAGAAACAAACAGTCAGCTGGACGACAGGAGTAAGAGAGAGAGAGAGAGAGAGAGAGAGAGAGGGGGGAGAGAAAGATGGGAGAGATTAAAAGGGGAGAGAGAATGAGAAATAGATGATGGGAGAAACAAATTCAAAATGCTTGCCACTTATTTCGTAGCCTTTCTAAACGCAAATTTACTAGCACAACAACAACAACAACAAGAACAAAAACAAGAAGAAAATCAAGAAAAGCAGCAATGAATTTGTGCACTCAAACCAAGTGCAAAATAGTTGAAGCAGCAGCAGCAGCAGCATCTTCAATTTATTCAACCCCATTTCCATTTCCATTTGGTTTTTCCCAGGAGTAGGAGTAGTAGCAGCTGCTTAGTACACTGACTTTTTGGCATGGATCATAATCTGCGTCTGTCATCGCTTAAGGATGAAGACACGCCCCCTCACAGCCCCTTCCTTCGGGCAGCTACGTGCGATGGCCAGCAGAAATCTCATTAAAAAAGTCCTTGCGGCTGGCACAGCAAGCACAAATCTCAAAATTAAAGCTTACAAATATATAAAATAATAATAAGAAAAAAGTCTACCAAAAAAAAAAACATATAGAAGACATCGCTTAACTTGATTAGCCACTGAAAACTTTGCCCCATGGCGTGGCAAGTGGCCGTGTTGCGCCTTCAATTTATGTGCGCGTTCATATCGCATAAAAACCCATTTAAAAAGCAATTATTTTTGCCTTGATTCAATATGGCGCGCATTTGATGGATGCCAAGGCGCAAATATGAACGTGGCCGGAACAAGTTGGGATACTGAAGTACTTATTTAAGTGAGAAGGCAAAAAGGGGTAACAGGTAATAGCCTGTTTGTTGGACAACAGCAGCTGCCAGCTGTTTGTATTTTTATGACTCGTGCTGTGTCAGCAGAAATCTGTGGCCTGTGTGTGTGTCCAGCCTATCAACACTTTTGCGCCTTAATGCATGCAATGCATTAAACAGTTTTCCCAAGCAGCAGAACAGCAAACTGCAGACTGCAGGCGACATACGACATACTACAGACGATAGACGACAGAGGACAGAAGACAGAAGACGGAGGACAGGCTGCATGCAGCTGCGTGTCCTTTGGTGCTATCTCTGGCGCAGTTTGCTGACAGGACAGCAGGCAGGCAGCAATACACTAAAACAAAAACAAAAAAAATCCCAAAAATTTTGAGAGCTTTTCTTGTTTTTCGAAATAAACTCCAAGCATAAGAAAACATTTATTGTCTCATTTTTGCATTTAAATATTTTCTATTATTAAAATATGCAATTTTCAAACACTGTTTCACAAAAAAATCATTTTTATAATTAAAAACAAAAGTATTCAAATTGAATGACTCCGATTTTAAATTAGAGTTAAGCTGCAGTTTACTTTTAATGAATTTATAAACTGTGTAGAAAACTAAAGAAGACTCTGTCTTTTTCTAAATTTTTGAAAATCCACCCTGAAAGTAACAAATATAAATAGTGGTTTTCAGAAAGCTATAAGCCATAAATTTAAGAAACTTACAGTCTGATGAACCCTTGGCGATTTCTATAAATCAGTGGGATTTTTTTTGCTGAGTGTAGCAACCATTGTGGGCAACAGGCAACAAATGGCGCTGGCCAAACGCCAAGTCGGTCAACAGTTCGATGACGTATGCAGAACGTTGGTGCACACTACAAAACTGCTCCTTTAGCCACTGCGACTGCAGTTTCAGCCAAAAGCAGTTCAGCCACAACCGACATCAGCAGCATCAACAGCAGCAGCAACGGCCATTTGAAATAAATATTAAAAAAGGAAATTTTGTGTCGTGCCGGGCATGCAAGAATTTTTGAAACGCACATTAAAATTCAAATTAAATGGCACCACATTTTTTGCACCACTCTCTCCCATCCTTCCTCTCTCTGTCTGTTAGCCCAGTTTAACGACTTTAAGCCCAAGCGAGTGAAAGAGATATATATAGAGAGAGAGAGGGGTTATGGGAGCATGTCTGTCTTTTAAGTGGTTGTTAAATTTTGGGGACATTTAGCCCGTGTCGGTAATCAAAAACTGAATGACCGGCAGTGGATCAGATATGATTTATGTCCATTCATATTAAGGAACTCAAAAAGTTGGTTGAAAAACATGTTCCACTTGTTCCATAAATATTTGAACAAAAAAAAAACAATTATTTCTCATTTGACATGGGATCTTATTTGAATGTTTAAATAGCTAAGAAATGTAATAAGCGTAAGATCTTTTAATTAATTGTAGCAACATATGCAGTAGCATCAATGCGGCTATGATTAATGCATTTATAAATTCATTATTCATTGCCCTCTGACAGATAACAAATAAAAATTGAAAATTGAACAAAAATAAATAAAAAAAACAAAACCAATAAATAATTAAGTGACACATCATTTTCCATTGTACTCATTTTCCCATTTACAATTTGTATCAGTGTTTTTGACAATTTCCCATGCATTTTATTTTCACCAATTTCCACATTTCATTAATCAATTTCTTTTGCTGTTATTTATCATAGTATAGACTTTTTTTTCCATTTTTCCGTTTCCAAGAATAAAGTAATTTTCCATAATTATTTTCAATCACATTTTCAAGAAATTTCATAAGCGTTTTGCCACATTCATTCATAATTTAAAAAGAATTTCCCATGAATTTCTTCACAATTCTACTTATCAATTTATCAATTAATTCCTTTGCCAAAAGTTTTCCATTTGTTGTTCGTTTTTTCCTGTTTTTTTTTAAAATAATTTTTTCAATTTCCTTCCTTAACTTCTGAAGTTCTCACTTATTCTCTCTCTCTCTCTCTCTCTCTCTCTCTCTCTGTGTGTAGAGTAATCATCTTTATGCATTGCTTTCGAAATCTTTTCATTAGCGCATTGGACTTAACGCTTCAGTAAACTCCTTCGGAGCACGGCACATTGTAACCCATTAGAAGCGCACATATTTCAATTTTCTTTCCCTTGCCCCCATTCACCCCTACCCCACCCCCCCTCCAAGACAACCCTTGGGCATTGTGTGTGTGTGTGTTTCTTGTGTGTATTTTACTTGCTCCCAAGAGGAGAACGAGAACGAGGACAATCCGAAAACCAGCTCAAAACATTTAGGCCGCATTTGATTTCATTACGTTTTTATCTTTTGGCTACTAATTTCATTTCGTGCATATTTCAAACATACTTTTGGCTACAACTTGAAGGGGCGGAAAGGGACGGGGAAGGGGGGTGTGGGCGGACTGTACTTTTCCTTGGCCTGCTGCCTGTCTCAGTACCATTTCCCATTTTCCATTTCCCTTTCCCCTCTCTAAGCTACTGCCCCGTGTTCAGATTTGTTGGCATTGCCCGTGCAAGAGCTTAATTAATTCCCAAAAAATATTTATAACTTTTAGGCGCACGACCATTTTGGGTTTCGGCAATTTTTGGCACAATATTGTTTTACCATTGGATGTTGTTGTTATTGTGTGTGTGTGTGTGTGTGTGTGTGTATGTTTTTGGTTTGGTCTTTCTTGTTTGCTTGTCAATGGCCAAATCTAACAAATTTATGCATGACTGCAACAGGGTCAAACTGCTGCAAAATCCTTTAATGCGCCACAGCTGGTCTCTCCATCCCAAAATCCAAACCAAAATCTGACCAAACGAAACCAAACAAAAAAAAAACAAAAAACTTGAAAGCAACTAAGAATTCTGTAGTCGGGCATGTTTGACTTTGAAATGCCCTAAGCGACAAGGTTTTTACAAGTTTTCATTAAGAAATTTCATGACAAAAAATATTTTTGAATACTCCCATTCAATTCGAATTTTTACTGTGCATTTTTTAAAATAAAGATAAACATTTCTTAAGTATATTCAGTTAATAGATTAATAAAAATGTACCTGCTCTAAAAAAATCAAATCAAAGTCAGACTTTACATTTATATTTCTATTAATTTGTATACCAAACTCAATGAAAAAATGTACACAGCATTCTATGAAATCAGCTTAACAATTTTAACTCAATTGCTTCTCAATTTGAGAATTTGTCTTTAGGCGGGAATAGAAGTGCTTGAAAATTCTTTAGAATTTCACTTGAAATCACATTTTTAAATGGAACTCAGAGCTTTGGCTTACGATTTTGGAATACGCTTTGCGAATAACAACAAAGGTTGCAGAGTGTTGCAAAATAGCTTACGGCTAAACATGTTTGCTATCGTTTTCGATTACAGGGTATCCCGTAGGCAAACAAAAAGTGCAAAACTAAAGGCGTTGGCAACTTTGAGCTGTCGTTGGAGGCGGTGTGCGCAGCCAATGCGACGACTCACCAGATAAGCAGATTTATGAGCTAAACAACAAACTGAAATAACTGGAGACAATTCGGGCAATGGCCAAGAGCTCAGTTGGAGTTGGAGTTGGAGTTGGAGCTGAAGCAGCAGCTCGGAAGCGTAAAAGCAAGATAAAACATAAAGTCACCATACGCACACACACACACACACACACACGCATCCACACACATACTTACACAATTTCGAAATCGAAATAACGCCACACTACACTGTGGGAATTGTGAGTAGGGGCATGTTGTAGTTGTTGGGTTTGCCGCACTATGAGAAGATTTATGAGCATATATTCTGTCCCCACACACACACACACGCTGTAGCTGTTGTATGCAATGATGGCATACAGAGAATGTCAACGGCATCTCGCACAGGAAATGCTCTGGCAACAGTATGCCACAAGGAGTTGCCTCTGTAAGGGGCAGGAGGTCCGTTCGTCCGTCTATCCGACTGTCTGTCTGTCCGACTGTCTGTACGGCAGCCATGGTATTTCAACTATTGACACGCCGTGTCCCCATCATCGACATTTCACGTAACCTCAGACGTGCGTATAATTTTACTGTGGTCAGCAACAGCAAATACAAAAAAAAAAACACTAAAAAAAAGCAGAGTTGAAGACGAGAACACAATACCCTATAATCGCTAACGGGGGAGCAGGGGCCGGTACTGCCCAGTAAGGTGCAGCGGGGCAAGAATAGGGTGGGAGGAGTGGCGGGGTTTGCCATTGGGCAGGTGTCAATTTCGTTTTCATTAAGTTGCTGCCGGTTGAGTAGACACCGTCTGCGGCGCATTGCTCCCTCAACGACAATCGGGTTCTTAATTTGCGTCACGCTCTCAAATTTCCAAAAAAGAAATGTAAAAAAAGACAAAAAAAAAAATAAATAAAAAACAAACAAAAAAAATGCTGCAAAGCACTGCTCATTTGTAAAACAAGAAGCGGCGGCAGCAGAAGCCCTACTTAAGATCCAGTTGTTCATTTTTGCATTAATTAATACTTATAAAAATACAAAAAAAAATAAAAATGAAGACAATGTAGAAAAAAGAAGGCTGCAGGAAAAAGGCAAAAACTTATGACCAAAAGGCAGACGGTGTAGGGGCAGGACAGGGTGGCAGGTTGTAAAGCAAGCAGCCAGTTGCCTAGGTAGGTAAAATTTTAATCACTTCCTTGCGCTACATTTCGATACACTTAGCAAAAAAGTATGCTAACTTTGTTAGGGGATTGGTAAAATGTTTAAGAGTTACAATATAGATATAAATATAGAAATATTAATATATTATATAGCCGTTGATCAAATCTTGAGCTTGAATTATCAACAAAAAAAACCTGTATTTAAGTATTTTGACCTGAGATAAGAAATAAGCTTTTTTTAAGTTTACAATTAATTTTTTTGACTAATCAACGTGGGAATATTCCCAATATAAAATATTATAGAGTATCTCGTAGTTGCTATAGCTTCCACACTCAATTTAATCATTAAAAAAATGTTTTACCCCAAATTGATAAAAAATTAAATTTTCCATTCATTAAAATATGGAAGCTGGGTTGCTCCCAAATCAAAAAAAATATCCAATAACAACGAAGGGTATTCAATTTTCGCAGTATAAGGATTATTTTATAGCTTCTTTTACAGGATTTTTGTTTTGTATTTCTGTTGCGACTTAGTAATTTGAGACTGTTAACATTTTGGTTTTGGACTGCAGCCTTTTGTGGTCGGCGCCTGGAGTTTGGACTTAATTAAAAGTAATTTCATTTAAATATTATTAAAAAAGATTTTTGCTAGCCAAAAGCAAGCAGCAGGAGTAGGCTTCGGGCCACATTTTCACATTGCTCTATTTTCTATTTTGTACTTTATTTTTATTTTTTATTTTTTGTTGCTTTGTCCTTTCTTAATTGAATTTGCCACTGAAAGCAAAAGTGTTTGATCCAAATATTTGTACTGGACTGGCTAATGTAGCCCTACTGACTTTGAATTGACTGCAAATTAGCAAAGTTTGCGGGCGAATGCTTATCAGGTGATTTCCTGCTAATAAAGGAGCCGTTTTCGTTGTCATGGTGAAAAAAGATATTCTAAGTAACAACAATAGAAGGAAAATACTGAAAATTTGCTTTTCCCATGACTTTATTAAAACTAAATTGAATTTAATAAGGAATTTTGCATTAAGGAAATTAAATTTTAATAGTTTCTCTCTTTTAAGATTGGGAAAACTGTACATAATAAAGTCCCAAAACAGTTATTTTAATGAAACAATTTTTTTTAAAGCTAATTATGAGTTTTGTTTTAATTTTTATGTAAGTTACAATATGGAATTGATTAATATGTTAACTTGCAGAAGCTTGACAGAATTCCTAATTTGCACCAGTAAAATAAAATAGAATTCGTTAAATGGCTCAACTTTAGCAAAATCGTTTCAAATTTGAAATTAAGCACAAATCTAACTGTAATTAATTTATATAGACATAAAGCGCATTATTTGATTAGTTTTTAAGCACAATGGAAATCGTTGATATATGTGTAGATTTATCACACGACAAAAAAGTAATTTACCAACATTCATATTGTTCAATATATCAATTATTTACATATCAATGCAAACTTTGATTAAAACACCAAATGCGATAAATAACAATGCAAAAGTTCATAAAAAAGGCTTAAATGTAATTGCATGTAATTATATATATATATATTTGAACAACAAACACATCAAACGGCCACACAAAAAAAAGGCCACAGAAACTGGCTGCTGACAATCCACACACAAAACGGAAACAGACCAATCAAATTGTGTAGAATGATAGAGAGAGAGAGAAAGAGAGAGGTGAATGGGGGGCTGGAGGGCAGAAGGAGACCAAAAAACCCAACATTAAAGTGCAATATGTTAAACAATTGATGGCTGATTGCCAAGCGACAAAAGTGCCCATCAAAAAAGCGAAAAAAAAGGGACACCAAACGAATTTAGCAAATGCTGATTGTATGTGTGTGTCTGTGATGTACGTGTGTGTGTGTGTATGTTTATTTGTGGTTGTCTCTAATTTGCAAATTGACAGCAACAACCGTTTGTAGTCTAATTTGTGCCATATGCATGACTACAGTTATGTAATTTAGTGTACTCCACGACACCCTATTGGGTATGCAACACTAAATTACATGGCAAGCTAATTTACAATAAAATATTGCCCAACAATCGACAGTGGTTTACAGAAGAGAGATAAAGAGAGTGTGAGTGTGAGAGAGATGGATAGAGTAGCTGAAATATTAATGCGAGCGTTTCTTGCATTTATTGGCAAATAAATCACTTTGGCAACGCCACTAAAATCACAGACACAAATGCAAAGCACACACGCAGGCAGACACCTACACACACACACACGCCTACACACACACGTATCAGAATAAGATATGCAGCTGAACTTAAGGCTTAAGCCGGCACTTACCTAGGCTAGTGAATTCAGCTCGCGCCGCTCATTAAGAGTCATCGACGAAAGCTGACGCAAATCTAGGCGACAGCAGCAGCTGCTTCTTCTTCCTCCTGTGCTTCTCTTCTTCTTCTTTTCTTTTCGCTTCTCTATTCTATTTTTTTTCCATGTCAATTAATGCGGCGCACTCTTCAAATATTAGCAGACTTTATTTGTGTTTCTGTGTGTGTGTGTTTGTCGCTAAGCTGCATTTACAGTTCAGTTGAGTTGAGTTCAGTTGCAGTCATCATTCAGCGGGGAGAGAGTGAGAGATCCTCCAACAATGAGCGCACAAATGACTTGAGCACTTGAGCGCATTTTTCTTTTGCCTTTTTTTTTTTTTGTTTTAATCGTTCTCATTGTAAAGCCGTCTGTTGTTTGTCAAGTGATGGGGATTATGTTGACTACGTTGAATACCTTCGCTGATGATTCGAGTAGCGTCACTGCTGCCGCTGCTTCTGCTGATCGCTGTACACACATATCAATTTAACACCACAATTTCCATTCACTTTTAGTTAAAGTAATATAAAGTGCTACTGGTAATGCTACTGCTGCTGTTGCTGCTGCTTTGGCTCCAGTGTTTTGTCCGCTGTTGCAACCACTCACACCGACCACTTGCCAGCAACTGAGCGCTCGAGCAGCTGTGCTGCCGTATTTCAATGAAAATCAAGCCGTGTATAAGACTTTTACGTTACGCTTTGTCTGTGCTTTGGTCCGATCCCAAAGCTCGCTGGAAAAAGCTTTATAAGAGCGTCACTCTTCCACTTACGCGCTCTCTCACTCTCTCTGTCTCTCTCTTTTGTGTGTGCTTTGTGCGCAGGCGCATCCTTAATTAGTTTCGTTCTGCTCGTTTTTGTTTCGTGCTTCGTATTTTTTGGCTCGTTATGTCTTTCGGCATTGCTTACTCTTTAGCATTTTTTTTTCTTACTGTCACATTGGCATTTAACTTGCTGCTGTTGTTGTCGTTGTTGTTGTTGTTGTTGTCGTTGGTAACGGTAACATATATGAAAATTAAAAAGCTTAACAACAATTAACAATTTGGTCAACACACACTAATAACAGCACTGGCATTAATCAACCTAGCCAGCCTGCTGACACTAAAACCAAGTCACACAATTAATCAACACTACACAACTCCAATTTTTGTTTTCCTCCTCCATTTTTTGTATTTTTGTTTTTTTTGTTGTTGTGTTTTGGGGTATTTTTGTTGTTGTTGTGTTGCATTAACTGATTGTTGCCAACTTCATGTCAGTTCGCATAAAAGTTGCACGGCCAACAACAAATAGACGGCGAGTATCAAATCAAATCAAAGTTTGATTTGACAGCCAGACACTAAAAGTTCCTTTTTTGCAGATGTCTTCCTCTTTCTTCTTCGGCTTCTGCCATTTTTTTTTTTGTTTCTTTTCGCTAGCAAAGACTTTTTAACAACTTGAACTGCAAGTGGCAAGAAAAAAAAACACTCACACATACAAGTCATAAAGTCGGCTGGAGTTGAGTTTAGTTTTAGTTCATAACCTGGCAAACAGCACCATCTCCTACCCCCTGGGGGAAGGGGGCGTGGGGCAGTGTCCAGCCAATATCAATTTATCAATTAATGCGCCTAATGACGGATTTGCTGTGTCATTTAATGCACACAAGACACTACAAATTCTGTGTGTGTGTGTGTGCGTAAATTAATTAGGTTTTGCTCATCATCTCTCTCTTTATATATATCTATATATATATATATATATATATCTAGTATCATATTGTATATATAGTCCTCTCTTCTGCTGCAAATTTCTGGGTGCGCTTTAATTGACAATCAAAGCGACTAATCAAATTTGCAGCTTGACATTTTTCATTAGAATTATTATGTACATTTATAGCCCAGTTAAAGTTACAGTTACACTTACAGGTTTCAAGGTTTCCCGGTTACCCGTTTCCAAGTTTTCATTTAGCAGTCAGAGTCAACATTATATTTAACGCCCACATCAAAGGCGCATATAAAATTACGTAAAGCTCTGCCCCATTTCATCCCCTTCCCCGGATTTCCCCCCCATCAATAAGCGAGCTAACGTTTATGGCTGCCAGAATACCTGATTACCTGATTAGTACCAAGTGAGGGAGGGAGAGAGGGCAGCTTGATAAGTGAAAGTTCTGGGGAAAAGGGAATTTTGATCGGCAACTCTAATAGTTGTACAAAATAACATTTCAAGATGGAATTCAAAACAAGAACAAGAACAAGAACTATTATGAGTTTTGAAACAACAATTTTAAGGTATAAAGTATATGAATGTTGGCTTAATGCGATAAGTACTTTATTATTATGTTGAATATGTGGAACGATATGGATAAAAGTTAAAGAAATCACATTGAATGTAATTAGAAGTCTATCACTCTGTCTCAATCGCTTTGATCTCTCTCTCTCTCTCTCTTTCTGTATTTCAATCCGTCCATCTCCTTAATTCTCTCCATAATTGTGGATGGATATGTCTAAATATCTGTCTCTATTTCTATCTCAATACACATATCTTTCATAATCTCTCTATTTATCTATATCTCTCTGTCAGTCTCTCTTTAACGATCTCTATACACAATTATAAATGTATCTTTCATATGTATGTATGTATATATGTCTATGTATCTCTCTCACTCTATCCTTCTCTCTCTCTCTCTCTCTCTCTCTCACTTTATATGCCAAACATTCATTAGCTAAATCGCAAATAAATTAAATGCACAAGCTTTCAGTAAACTTCTCTTCAAAATTCGCGTAAGCAAACCACAAATGAAATTGCAATTGTTTTGGACTTTGATTAACTCAGTTTTCTGTGTGCTGTGTGTTTGTTGTGTGTCGTATGTGGTGCGTGTTTGTTAAGCGAAAAAGTACATGAAAACAAAACAAGAATATATATCACGTATATATACAGAGAGTACGTAGAGTGCAGTGTGTTGTTTTCCGCATTGCATTCAATAAAAGGAAAACACCCAGTGAATTTTCCCCAAATGAAATGAAAAGCGTGTTGAATTTAAGTTTGCTGCTTGTTGCTTTCTCAGTTGACCAATTGGAAATTAGAGCGTTAAAATGAAGCCACAAAATGCGAAAGTTGATGGCAAGCAGAAAGAAGGTGACACATCTTGGGGCACGGGAAGGGCGGAAGTGGGAGTTAGTTGGGGGTTGACGGTTTGAGGGCGCCATTCGCTTGTCATTTAATATCCGCAATTAAAGTGGTCATCAATCAAAATGAACGAACAAGAAAACCTAAATGAATTAAAAGTAAACGAAAGAACAAAGCAAAGGATGAATGCACAAGCCAAAATGAAAGCCGCAGTAAATAGAATAAAGCGCAGCAACTGAGCAGAAAAGCAAAAAAAAAAATTGGAAAATCGAAAAAGAAAACAACCAAAAAAAAAACCGTAAAGCTTAACGGAAAGAGGAAAGCCCTGGCTAGCTGGGGAGAGTGGGTGGCAGGAGTGGGTGGCCCGATAAACAAGTGCTATACAAACAAAACGGCGCAGTACGCTGAACCTATTGATGATTGAGCAGGACATTAATCTATCGAAATACAGACAGGCTGCAAGGAAGGCTGGAAGCGTGAAAGCGTCGACGAGTGGAGGGGGGAAGGGAGAATATATATATATGAGAATATGGCTGGCAAGCGAGCAAATCAACTGACCAACTGTGAAAGTGTCAAATTTCAAGCCACATTGTTGTTGTTTCTGTTGTTGTTCACTCTGGCGACATCCTTGTTACTGTTGTTGTTGTTGTTGTTGTTGTTGCTGGCGACACTGCCCACGTAAGCAAACATAATTACGCCAATGTTACAAGCTACACACACACACACACACATATGTATGTATGTGCACACACACATATTGTAGGGATAATATAGCTGACCGTTTGGCCCAGCTGTGTGTGTCCTGTGCGTCATGTTCGGAATTTAAAGTACAGCTATCACATATTTATTGGCATTGGCGATGGGGATGGCGTTGGCAATGGCGTTATAATACCAACAGTATTATGCAATAGACAAAACAATAATTGCTTTATTGTTGCCTGACCGTTTGTTAATTAAGAGCGATCGCATATTTATTTACAGCTAATTTAGGCTTAACAGGGAGAAATAATTAATTAAATGCCAGTGTCTGTTATAATCAGAGCTGAGCTTAACATTAACACAAGTGTCGCACTTGTCTGCCAAGTGAAATAAAGCAAATTTATCAGCTGTCAATTAACAGCAGTTGGTTAATTAACAGCGATCGCATATTTACAGCTGGCTCATTAAAGCTTAACAGCAAGTGAGCTGGGCTTCATTTGAACAGACGTAGCTCTCTTGTATGCAAACTGTTAGCTAACAGGTGTTAAGTAAACATTAACAGAACTGGAGCTCCTGTATGTAAAGTACAGTTAAGCAGATGTTAAAGTTGTTAGTTAAACAGTAAAAGATTTCGTAACGCTAAAACAAAGACTTAAGTAAATAGTAAGTGGACTTAACAAGGTATTTTATGATAAATAGATTACATTAAATGTTAGCTTTATTTAGCTTTATGTATCTCTAAGCACTTTAAGAGAATTTTAGTGGAGTCTTTTCCGTTTAAGTCTACACCAATTTCAGATTAGCTTCTTTAACTTATAAATTAAGCGTTATGTTAGTTATCAGAGCTCAGAGCTTAAAGCGCTGCACAGCTGCGATAAGATAAAGTGCGATAAATTCAGCTTAAAGCCTGCCGATGAACAATTAATGCTCAATCTAATTACTCATTATAGATAGCTGGAAATAGCTTAGCTTAGCAGTGTTGGCTAACGACTCACACAGACACAGGCACAAACTGCATGCAGCTTTCAAGCTGACAAATGAGCTGCATAGGCGCTTTAATGAAGTTTGTTGGCCTAAAACAAAAATGATGCTGCACTTGTTATTGCAGCACAACGGTAAGGACAGTTCTGTAGAGGTGCAGCGAGAGGGGTGAGCAGAAGGTGAGGGGGGTGTAACTGACATTGACTGAGTGACAAAATGCAATTGTCGGCAGTGTTGCTGGCGTCATCTCATTTTGATGGTTTGACAGCTGCGATTGCCAAATGCAAGTCGAGTACAAGAGAAAAGCAAAATCAGCAGCAGCAGCAGCAGGCTGCATGAGGCTATGTTGCAAGCGTAGATGGCATCAGTTCAAAGTTGCTCATTTGATGCTGATGTCCATGCTGCAAAATTAGATGCCAAATTAGCACACACACAGACAGACACAACAAAGGGAAAGCTGATACAAAATGTGCAACGAGCACGATGCAGAGACTGAGGCACAGGCAGAGGCAGAGGCAGTGGCAGTGGCAGAGGCAGAGGCAGTGGCAGTGCCAGTGGCATAGTGTTAAGTTCCCATCAGACAAAACCGTTAGCAGGGGCAACATTGCATCACACACTATAGGCGGACTATGTGTGTGTGCGAGAAAACTGCTGTTGCTGCGGTGCTTTGACTGATGTGGCACAAAAAACGAGAATCGAAAAAGGGGCAGCAGGGACATACACCCAAAAAAAAAAAAATAGAAAGAAAACTTTGCTCGCTTGCTGCATTGACACGTACTGCAAAACGGACCAAAGAAATTAGGGTTGCTCGGGGAGCGGGGGCGGGGCAAGGGGCTATTGGCAAAGGTTTGCGGGTGTAACTGAAACCCAGTTTGGAGCGAGCATTACTAAATGGTTTTTCAATGGATTCGCCCGCATAGAAGCTGCTTGCCCAGCTCAGCTTATGAAATTTTTGCGGTGGCAAGTGCCACATGTTGTTCATCAGTCTGGTACATCTCACAGAGAGAGTATTCTACATCGACTGCCTTGGTTTGTAACATAGCAAATATAGATATAATCATCACCAAGCTGCTTGATAAATTGATTCTTAAAGTTTGAATTAATTTCTGGCAGACAGCTGATTTATCGCAGTTGTTTTAATTGATAGATTTTATGCATATAAAACAAGCAAACCAATTATTAATTTTAAACTGCTTTAAATATCACATTTAAGTTTTAGAAACATTGAATTGAAATATTCTTCAGCTCTCTTGGGAAAGATCGATCAAAGTTGATCTCTTGTATGAAAGTCTTCTATGTTTTCCAATTGACTCATTTGTTGATGTTATTTGATATTTATTATCATTATGTATTTGATGTTCTAAATATGTTTTACTATTACTATTTTTATTCATTTTATTAATTCATTATAATTATAATATAAAGTTTCATTTGCTGCAACAACTCAAGTTAAAATTAAAATTCAATCGTTTTCTTACTGGAAACTGAATCATATATGATTATTGAACTGCCACAGGGTATTTTACATTCGGATAAACAATTATGTAACTCAACTTTCTTAGACTTCTTATCGAATTTGTTGCTTTTGTTGTTGTTATTGTTTTTGTTTCTTACAGGCTGTGGTGGTTTATTAAATTTGAAATGCTACACCTTGAACCGTATCAGATTGCGTCCGCAAGACAAAAGGATATATGCATGTGAATGTAAATGTATGTGCCTCTGCACATTTTCCATATATATATATATATATATATGTATATACATCGGTATTCATGTAAAATGCAAAGCCTTAGACCCAGCAGCAGAAGGAAATATGCCATGTCATAAATTTTATACGAATATAAATATGAATACAAGTATGAGTGCTTCAGACAGTCAGCTCAGCCAGCCATATAAGAATAAACAATCCTTCGCACACACACACACACACACACACAGCCAGACAGACGTATTGTTGACACACATTTTGGTGTGTATTTATAACCCCTTTGCCTCCCCCTCCTCCCCGTACCTCATTCACCTTTTCGGCCGGCTCAGCAGAAAATTTTATATTTTCTATTTTAATATGAGCCTAAATTGAGCTTGTTATTTATGTATAGTTTACAATACCTTATGGCCATAGTCTGGACTTTGTTTTTAGGGCTTTTGCGCCCTGCTGTACACACAGCGTGTGGCTTTGTGTACTATAAAAAAAATAGAAACAAAACAACAACAACAACAAAACAGACCAGACTAGTGGAGGGGGTGAAAGGGGAACTTACAACTGAACAAAAAAAATAAAATAAACATAATTGTAAAGTTCAGGGGGGTGAAGGGGAGAAGAAATAGAAAAAAAAAGACGAGTAAAAAAACAGAATCAGAAACAGCAAAAGCAACAACTACAACAATTTCAACAAGAACTGTCGTAATAAAAATGCCCTGCAGTTAAAATAATTGTCACTGTAATAAAGTGATGCAGAAAATTATATATGCAAGGGCAGTTCGAACAGTTGCTCAATAAAAATGAACATATGAGTGGCATAAATAAATTATTTGAATTTTACTTTCCAGAATATAATGATAATGAATTAACTCGGTTTGTAGAAGTCTCAAAACTATCCGCAACCCAAAGTAATTCTGGGTTAAATATCGGTCAATGCTAAAAAATTTAATGTTTTGGGATGATTTCAAACTTTCTACAGCCAAAAGCACATGAACATGTATGCTTAAAATCTATGCTCCAAAATCATAAGTGGAAATGGTTCCAAATTTGCCTGAACTATCTAATAAATTATACGATTTTCAAAGCAATATTCAAACTTGAAAACATGTACAAAACGCAATCCCAAAAACAAATGCACTTAGGGATACAAATTCGACGTCAATAATTCGTGGAAGCTTGTAGCTAAAGAATATATTGTAATGCCATTTAACAGCCATGGAAATGAAATGCTTTAATCCACCGTTAAGCGCGAAATATTCGCGAATGCACATTTATCAGAGCAACTGACTCTTAAGCTTTCAGCTTAAAGCTGCCCTCGACATTTTCAAAGTTCTTCGGGGGTTTGGCTGACACAGAGAAAGAGAGAGAGCAAGATAGAGGTGGAGGAGTAGGAGTAGGAGTAGAAGTACGAGGAGGAGGAGGAGGAGAACTAGTGGAGTCCACTTGGTCCACTTCCATTTTATAGCAGCCAGCCAAAACATTATAGCCATGATTAATGGCAGATAATAATTTCGAGTGCGAGCACTTGACAGCATACAAAAAGTCAGAAAACTATGGCCAATGACGTCCATTAGACTTGCCACCGGCGAAAATGAAGAGGGCAAGCGTGTTGAAAAGACCCAGCAAGAAGTGAGAGGAGGGAGGACTTGAAGCGACTTGGTGTGGGAGGTGTAAAGGCCAGGCAACAAAGTGCAACAGCAACTGCAAATGACTGCTGAAAAATCAGTAGCAGCAGCAGCAGCAGCAGCAGCAACAACAACAATTTGGATATAAAACTATTGCCATGTTCTGTTTGCGGCATTTAACGATGGCTTTCCCACTCTCTCTCACTGTCTCTCTCACTCTCTCTATGTCTCCCTTTCATTTTCTTTTGGTATGTTGTGCGTGTGATTTACTTCATTTGTTGCATAAATTATTATAAACGCGCTTGTCCAAAAAAATTTGTTAAAAAATTACAGCATATAAAATATATATTTATTTATATTATTAAAAACAATGGCGATGGCAAGCGGAAACGGAAATAACGCACACGACTGCCATTTTGGCGGCCGCTGTGGCATGTCCTGCTGTTACTGCTGCTGTTGCTGTTGTTACTGCTGCTGCTGCTGCTGCTGCTGCACTGTGACACTTGCCACATGTTGGTTTTTTCGATTGTGCACCCCACGCTCCAAATTGATTTAAGCCTTGGTTTTTGTGGCAAGTTGCTGTTGCGCGTGGCGCGTTACTGGTTGCCTGCAACAGCTGCAACAAATGACATTAAAATCCAGTCAGCGCTCGCCAAATGGTTTTAGAATTTTTCGGCCATTTTTTTTCTTGGACGATATTCTCCATTTTTATAGCCATTAAAAAAAGGCTGCGAAAGGGTTTACCAAAGTGCATATCGTTTGTAGCAGGCATCATTTATTTAGCCTAAATGCAGGGTATTTCACAGTCGTACACCTTGGAATAGAATAGCACTTTTAGTTGCTGCCATTTCTTAGTGTTTTTCTTATTTTTTTTTTGGCAAAGAATTTACGAGTATTGAGCTTGGTTGCTGAAGCTATCTTAAAGCTGGTCTCAATTCTACAAGTTTGTAGGGGCAGATATATATGGAGGGACGCCAAGGGGTGAGCGGGTAGCTGAAGTAAGGGTGTGTGGTGTGTGTCGTCTAGAGTTTGCGTTTTAAGTTACACGCGGCGTGCAGAGTGCGCTTTTAAAAGCGACGCCTTTTATGCCCAGCCATAGTCATTACAAAAGGGGACACACACAGACAGGATGTGTGTGTGTGTGTGTGTGAGTGTATGTGCGTCTTGGCAAAGACAATGAACGCCTGTCGAACCAATAAGTGCAGCGGGTTACTTGGGTTTTTTTTTATTTTATTTTTTTTGGTCTCGGCCCATGCATTGTTGTGAGTGCGTCATAAAATTACTTTTTATCATTGTAACATGACAGCCAGAGTCCTGAGTCCTGAGTCGTGAGTCCTGCCGTTGCTGCTGCTGCGTGGTGATGTATATGTCGAGGTTTTTATGAGCCAGCCAATGCCAAACACATTCATACACGTTTTCTTTATGTTGCAGCTAAAAGGATGCCTGCCTGTTTCCTGTCTGCAACTGCTACTGCTACTGCTACTGCTGCCTGCTGCCTGCTTCTTGCCACTGGCAGAGATCCTTCTGCTGCGTCAGCTTCTGCATTGTATTAATGGCTCGCGTGCACGAGAGGCCAGGGCCAGCGCTAATAAGCATAAACGCAAACTTGCCATATGACTCGATTGCCACTTCCTTCCTTCCTTCCTTCCTTCCTTCCAACCTCGACCTGCCTGCCTATCTTCAGCTCCTCGTCCTCGTCCACACTCGGCAAAAAAAAGTTAACCTCAATTTTAGTAGCTCTCCATACTTTTGGCGCCAAGTGTTCCTCAACTTATTATTCAGAAAGTACATTTTTAAGCTCTAAAAAAATATATGTCTTACTATCCATGATGTTGTTCTCAATGAAAAGCCTTAGCTTCTATGTTACTTTTATTATTATTAATCATTAGTTTATAAATTATTATTATTAATATAATACTCAAACTCTAAAGTACAAATATCAGCTAATATTTTTCGGATTATCGATTTAGGGTAAGCCTTTGCTAATTAATACAAATTGTTTCCTAACATTTCGATATTATTTATAAAAAATAAGAAAATCTTTCTAATCTTAGGGTCGATTTTGTCTGAGTGCATAGTCATGGCGTGCGCTCAGCACTTTGACTCTTGCTTTGTGCACAACTTTATTAATGTTATTAAAAATCGAACAAATGGCAACAACTTGCCCACAAACAGCAAAAAAGAACTATCTTGCATGTTACGCTTTATTAATGCCCCACACACAAACACAAAAAATACAGCCAATTAATGTGGCTGGTGGTCAGTGCTGCAAGTTTGTTGCGTCATTGCCAACTGAAACCGCAGTCTGCCTCTAAGCCACAGATTTAATGGTTGCCAGCTCGTTAATGTTGTGTGCCACACTACACAAAAATCAGTTAATAAAAACAAAACAGCTACAATCTGTGGCTTTTAGTCAGGTAGAAATCGTCAGAATACATTTTATAGACGAGAAAATAAGCAAATCTAAAGAAATAAACAAATACTTAAAATATCTTCAACTATAGCAATTTTAGTTCACAGGCATGTGGGAAAGATATCTAAAGATTTATTTATAATTTTTGTATGATTTACACTTAAATTTATTTAACCCTTACGCTTCGCTTGAAAATATTTTCCTATTATTTTTTCAACCACTTCGTGGCGAGCAACTCTGATTTTTTCTTTTAGCTCCCTTCAACTGATGCATTTTGTTTAGCTTAAAATTGGGTTTCATTATGCATTTTGCCACACACCTACCCCCACCCACATTCCTCCAACCCATCCGTCCGTTTTAACCCTTACTCCGCTCATCAACCTCACTTTGGCAGAGCATTTCAATTAAACTGCATGCAGTTCATTAATTTTGCAACGCTCATTTAGACGCGAATTTATAATTTTACAAGGCAAGCGCTAACGGTATTCAGAGTGAACTGCAGCAATCTGTGCCACAAGCTACCCCACTTCCTTTGCTTGATAGAATGTCCTGCGCGTACGCGCTTTCAATTAATTCAAAACTCAAACGTAGCGTAGCTTGTTAATTTTTATTACAGTCATTGCATTTTGTCAGTTCGCAGCAAAGAAAAAAAACATTAAAAAAAAAGTGATTTGCAAAAACTCATCCCTACCAAGCCGCACCCCCAGCTCCACCCACCGAAACACTACTTGCTGGGGGCGCGTCCTGCATTGCATAATTTGATGTCTAAAGTGTGTTTTTATGTAAAACAACTTGCTGTTTTTTGTTGTTGCTGCTGTTGTTGCTGTTGTTGTAGCTGTAGCTGTAGCTGTTGCTATTTGGTTCTTAGCCATGCGTAGCGACGTCTGCGTGAATTGTTAATGGCCAACTTGGCACGCTGTGCTCTGAGAGAGGGTAGGTCGTGAAGTTCGGGGCAGGGTGTCGCCAACTTGGCGCTTTCATTAAACACTTTGCGCCAAATTGAACTTTATGATGGCCAAAAAAAGAAGAAGCAGCCAAAAAAAAAACACAACAAAAACAAGGAGTAGCTGCTCTGATTGCAGCTGTCACTTTGAATGTTCTATTTGATTTTTAATGGGCAGCTGCATAATTGCGCTTAAAATATTTAATACGTTCAGCATTAAAAACTAAAACAAAAAAAGAAAAAAACACAAGAAATTGCAGAAGCTGCCAAAAGCGGCAGCTCATTAATTAAATTATTACGCTACAAATTTCAGTCATCTGCATAGCAAAACAGACCAGAACAAAAAAAAAAAGAGATACGCAAAAAACGATTGCATACTTTTGGGTGGCGCCAGAAAACATTTCAATTGTTGATTACGCATACGACGCGTGTGCTCTTAACGCCATTTATACAAATAAATGTGTGTGTGCGTGTGTGTGCGTGTGTGTGTGTGTGTGTGTAGTTGAATGCCACATGATGCATGCCGCCTGCCACTGTGGCGCGTTGCATGCAGCGATTTAATTATTTCTTGTGTCGTCTACGCTTAATTGGCCATTAAGGCAAAGTCAGCAAGGATGTGAGGGGGATGTGGAACGGGGCGGTTAACATTTACTTGCAGCGCAGCGGTTGGTCAACGCTCAACTCAAATTGAGTTTACATGAAATATACATAAGAAAACACACAAAACCCCCGAGCCCCAAACACCCCTCCTCCATTTAGCTATTAGAGCTGAACTGTGACTGAGATCGCAGTCACCGATAAATAACATTTAATACGGTGACTGAATATCGATTATCTAGATACGAACAGACTGTATTGAAAGAAAATTAAATACAAATTGTTTGGTTAGATTCTTGTAAGCGATACTAGTTGGCTAGCAATTGATACATAAATTATGTGGCAATGTGTAGCAGGCCAGGAGTGAGACTCAGTGAGACTGAGTCATTGTTGATTGAAAGTATATGGATCACTAGGAAGAGATGAAGAAGAGAGCAAATGTAGACATGTTTTATAAAACTAAATGTAAATAGTTTGATTTCAGTTAGGCGATTACACGTGGTAATTGCTATTTCACAATTCTGATTAGCATACAAAGAAGTTAGTTAACATTAAACTGCCTCAGAGTAATACTGAATAACGATAATCAAGATACAAAGAAAATATTCTCCCTGCTTATTATTTCAAGCCGGTTCCCATTGCTGTGTTTTCGGCAGATGACAGATAGACAGATGAATCGAATATTTACATAATTCAAAAAACAACTTGTTTAAGTCTCTATTTAAAAAAGTTGAATTTAAGCTTAAAAGCAAATTAATTTAATTAATTTAGTTAAGTTACTTTTAATCACCAATATTTAAAATTTGCAGTCACTGTGACTAAGAAAAGTTATACAATGGCTTATCTCTACAATAGCGAACACTGGTCAATAAATTGATACATATATATTTATATATATATATATATGTATGTATATATACAGTGACCTGCTTTCTTTATATTCAAGCGCCATCTTAGCTGCATGTGTTCACGCTTAATTGCAAACAAAGGCAGGCCAGGAGGCGAATAAAAGAGACCGAGAAAGGGAGTGGTGGAGAGGAAGGTGGACTGGGGCAAATAGAAGGAAAAGAAGTCGGTTGCGGCGTCGCACAGCATCCCAGAAGTGTTTTTCCATTTCCGGCGACGCAGCATGCAAATTGTCGAAGCGGAAGTCGTTTTAAGCATTTTGTACTCATTTTGTTTGCGCACACAAGGACAACAAGGACAACAAGGACATCAAGTGACAACATCCTGGCACATGGACAAAGTTGCGTGTGCCATAGCAAATGCCTTGAGAAACGTGGAATTAACTGTTGAAATTTCTGCTGCTGCTGCTGCTGCTGCTGCTGCTGGTGCTGCTGCTGTTGCAAGTGACAAAGACACAAATCAACAGACATCTGATGGAAACCGCATCACCAACAACAGGAAGTGGCCAGAAAAACTTGAGCACAAGCCCCTAAAAATGTTTTAAGCCAAATTGACAATTGTTTTGCAATAGAAATAAATATACAAAAAACAAAAATAAAATAAAAAACTCGCGCGAACTGTTGCAAAACTCGTTTTTAATGTGCCATTTGACGACTGCAAATGAAGTTTCCACTGCAGTTTGCCAATGGGTGTGTTTAGTTCGATTGTTTACTGTTGGGGGTCACTTGTCTAACAACTCTGCGTAAGGTGTTAAGCAAAGTTTTCGTCACACACAATAAGTGCTAGCTGTGAGTGTCTTAATTAAACTTGGTTAACTACGCAAAAGGTCAACAATTGTGACTCTTTTGTCATTCGCATTGTGGCTCTGTCATCAATTGGCCTTAGTTCTCTGCCTTTTCCCCTTTTTTTTCTCTTTTGTTCGCCTTATACCCTATAGACAAATTTAGGACTGAAACAGGGAACGGAAGGGAATTTTGTTGAACTCTCAAAAGTTATCATTTTCCAAAGAAAGTAAGAAACGCTATAAAAAAAAAAACCATTTTCCAAGTAACTTACTAATTTTTCAATATTATTTAACGTTAGTCCTAGTTAAACTTTAATACAGGTCACTTCCTAGTCAAGCCTACCTTAACTAGCAGAATTTTCACTTATTTTTGGTTTTTTGTTCCAGTTTTTTTTTTTTTTGTTGGCTTTTCGTTGATAAAGCGAAAAGGGAAAATTGAGTGAAAATAAAGTGAGAGAGAAATGGTCATTGTTCAAATTGTTATCAAATGGTTTGCTGCCAGTTAAATGCATTGGCAAACAGTTGGTTATTCAACCAAAACGGTCTCACAATGCGCCAATAAAATCGCTTAAAAACTGTTGCATTTCTCTCCACAATTCTCTTGATTAAACACAATTTTTGCCCTTTAAAATGGGTAGCAATAATACGCTCAATTATTTAATAGCCAATGTTCAGTTTAGTTTCTGACTTTATTAAATGATTGCAGCATTTACAAGCAACAAAGAGCTTTTATTGGTGTGGCATACTTTTGGGTAACTGTTAAAAAATTAGATAACTTATTATATTTGCTTTGTATACCTTTAAGATTTCTAAACAACACAAAATGTATGCATTGTGTTGAATAACTATACAAGCTTAAAATATTCTATAATAAGTGCACTTCCAAGCTATTTTCAGTGTTGCCAAATTGGGGGTTTTCTTATACACAAGAATGTATTTCCTGCTGCTATAAATGCAGCAATGTTTGGCAATTGAAAGAGGAGCCAACTTAACTTATACAATAATTATAGTTATATTTATTTGTCTTGTGTTAGACTCACCTCCATGTCAGATCCGTTTTACTCCATTTGGCGCCTTGATGGACATAGCGTCGCTGACGTGTGCCATGATCCCAAAGCTTATCCGGTGAGAAATTATACGCATTCTTATTGTCGCCGACGCCGCAACGGGGCGTTTGTATTAGTTTGGCCGTAGCCTGGTCGATTTTGCCGGTAACTGGAATGTTGCCATATGCCTGATAGACGGATACAAAATGTTAGTTTGTGGAATTGTGCATAATAGATGTGGCATACACAGCTAGCCGGTGTGCAGCATGTAGCATGTCGCATGTAGCATGCAACAACATCTGCTTGGCAGCAGCAACATACCTGAAGACTACGTATTGCATCTATTAGCTGGCTCTCGGAGCGCAAAGCACCCGATTTCACGTCCGACTCGGGCAGATAATCAAACTGCATGAGGTAATTGGACTGCAAGTGGAAAGATGCAAATTGTGATAAGTAAGAGGAGACAAGCAGACAGATAGGGGGGGGGGGGGGAGAGAGATAGAGAGATGCTTTTGGGTGTTACAGACAGATGCATTAGGGAACTGTGCCAAACTGAAATGGCTGCCAGTTGTGAGCCAAACTATTTGTTGGCTTTATGTAGGCGCGTCGGCAAATGGTGCTGGCATAAAAAGTTTTTGCATAAAGTTAATGATAAAAGCAACAGTCACAGCAAAACAACCCAAAACAAACAAAACAGAATAAAAAAAAGAAGGAAAACGGAAGCCAAAAACAACAAAGTTTAACGTTACATTAATAAGCCAAAAAGTATGCCACACAAAAAACGACCCCAAAAAACACAACAACAAAAATAAATAAAATAAGATAGATAGAACGCTAAAAGTTGAAGGAGTGCTCGACTCTCGGATTACATTCTTAGTTATCTCATTTTTGGCAGCGAATTTTAATGGAGAAACTTGATAGGCAGCGTTGTTTTAATATTTAATTATATGTTATTAAAATTAAGACCAATTTAAAGCTGTTATGCCAGCTATAAATATATAGTTAAGAAAGTATATTTTGTACATTTTGGATAATCACTTTATGGATACAGATATATAGAGCTACACAGCTCAATTGAAAGACTCGTCTATAATAGACAGATTTACGTGGCACTTTAAATAAATTTGTGCAGAAGCTCGACGATCTCAAACTGAAACCAGAAGTGGAAAGCGGAACCGCAAAATTACCCATTGCATTTCAGCATCGGAACAGGGATTCAACATTTGAAGGACCATAAATTGATATTACTCGTCCATATAGTACCATACATAACGAAACCGAATATCGCAATAAAATAAATTGAACAAAAATACGACTTACTTTGATACCCTCTTAAAAGCACAGTAACCGCTTGAAAATACGATTTGGTTTAACACCACATTTATAACACCCCAATAGCTAAAATATTTAAACAAAGTAACGGTTTATGACAAGTTTTTCGGAGGAATTAAATTCAGATTATAAAGTCTTCATATTCATAAAAAAAAAATATGTACCAAAAAAAAGAAATAATAATCTAAGATAATAATGCCTATTATCAGTATATACAATGCAACCCGTTACTGTCCACTTATTTACAGGGTGTACGGAGGCAAGCATGAATAGTGCCTGCTATCAGCCGCAGTTTCGGGTTTTCTGTTTCAGTTTCAAGCCTCTGAAAGTCTGCTCACAATCGATGGGCTTTTTTTCCGATGTGATTCTTTTTTTTGTTTGGCCCATGGCCTGCAACCAAATAAACAGTCATAACTGTAAAGTGTGCGACAGCGACGACAAAACAGAAAGCTCTTGCCATATGTGTAGACTGGATTTGCATATTTTTACATGTATTGCATACACACACATAGCGAAAAGATACAAACAGCCAGGCACAATTTATTTACCAACACACATGCGAATGCGGGTGTGTGTGCCTGTGTGTATATGTGTGTGTGTGTGTGTGTGTGTGTGTGTGTGTGCGTGGAGGCGAAAATGAGGGCGTGCCACACACGCTCGCACAGACATATACACCAGCAAATTACGTGACCTGCAAATTAAATTTTCTCTTTCATTTCGGATATATATGAGAAAATTGTCACACACTGCCACACGGCTACGCCTCCACCCTTTGCCGCACCAACCATCCGCTGCCAACACGCAATTTGTTGAAAAACATGTGAAAAACGAAAAAAAAAAAACTAGATAGATAATTCTTTAGATTTTGTTGTTGTTGTTATTGAATCAGCGCACAAAAGTCGATTCACCAAAATTTTAATGGCAATTTTTCGTTAACAAGTTAAGATTCCATTCCTATATAGATGCCAATAAGGTTGAAGGATGGGATGTTATGGGGGGGATAGGGAACGTGATGTGCGATTAGTTGAATTTATTGTTAAATCGATTGATGAATGACGCTTGGCTTCATAGATCGTGTTATGCATATCAAAGTAGAATGCGATAAGGCGACAGAGTTGGGTCAAAGAAACTACAAACTACAAACTACAAAATGCAAAGCAAGGGTGAACGGAGAGAGTAGAGGGATATTAGCCAAACTACTTTAAGCTTAAGCAAGCGCTAATTGGCAATGAAGAAGTGCAACAAGTTGAAGAACTTGTTGGCGACAATCAATCAAATGACTTCATTATTTACTAACGCTGCTTAATTTGTTGCACATTTAATGGCACAGATGCAAAAAGGCTGAAGGGCAATATGCAAAATCGTGCCAATTGCTGCATAAGATGCTGCAGACGTTAATCAACTAACGATTTTCTATAGTGACAATTATTTATTAACTGGGGAATATTTATTGAATTTCTTATGGGGAATTTTACAGAAAAGAACAGCTTTGAAAATGAAAACTTCATTAATAAAGAATTATATAAATATAATTTTTCTTGTTATAGAAAATATGCAGAAAGATACATTCTTTGCATAAATAGTTGCTACTAAAACTACAGCTTAAAAAAAACAAGTTTCTTTGATAAAGTATTATTGAAATATTTCTAAATATTTCCTTCACAGCTCAAGAATATCGTTGAAGATTGAAAAGCAAAAGAATCGCTTTGAAAAGGAAAGATTCTTTGGTAAAGTATTATACGGATATTTTTAGCTATTGTACAATATTGAATTTATTTTAATGATCCTTTAATCGACAGCTTAAAAGTATCTTTGAGTAATGGCAAATGTAATGGCACGATTCTTGGAAATAGATAAAAAGTTAACAAGCAATGTTATAAATTATTCTTTGATAATCTCTGAAGCCACAGTCCAAGTATGACTTTGACTTTGAAATATCAAATTTAATTCCGATTAACATTTCAACTGATCCATTCTATATACTACATCTCTATCTCTCTCTCTCTCTCTCTCTCTTTTCCACTAACCAAGCGAGTTACGTTGCATGCGTATAAAAAAATATATCCAAAAAAAAAAAGTTGTGCGCTTACTTAAAATTAATCAAGCGTCGCTTGTTGCAGACAAACTGTTTCCGCTCGTTAGTTGTCCATTTGCTGAGTTCTCTTCACTTATGTCCAATGCCTTAGCTAATAAAACTTGTACATATTTTAATTGATATTGTTTGCAGGCATGTTTGCAATTGTTGCTGTTGTTCTTTTGGTTGTAGTTGTGGGTTCCCTTGCCCAATACGTTATATGAATTTCAATGTGTCATTGTGTGGGCTTTCTTCAACTACACTCGGCAACAACATCAAGATGCGGCTACGTAACAACAAAAGGCTGCGTAACGCACACGTTAACGTAACCAATGAGTAATGCGGACACTGACGTGTTGCAACAACGTGACAACATTTGTTTGACTCTGGCGCACTTTGTGACCAACTGGCGGCATTGACATTTTCTCCCAGCTGTTATTGTTGTTCGAGACTTTACCTCTTTTTTACAACACATTCATCTAAATCTCTCCACCGCTTGCAGTGGGTGTTAAGTTTTTATTTTCTCTATTGTTGCACTCCGGGCTGCTGCACTTGCAACGCTGCACGGGTTGCCAAAGTTATATAATAAAAAAAATAATAAAATAAAAAATAGATGCCTTAAGGCCAAAGGAGCGTGACGCATGTGCCATGTGGCATGTGGCATGTGCTAATGGTAAGTCAGTTGTTTGGCGTGCTCGACAGAAAAGCCAATCAAATTAATCCCAAAGTTTAATGCAATGAATGCCACTAAACTAAAAATTCTTTTAAATATAGCAATGCACTGGGTTTCAGTTAGATATCAAAAATATATTCAGCATAATTTCATTTTGGAACAGCTGACGCATGTCAATTAACACCCCCAGCGAATTTTTTAATATATTCGAACCAGAAAGCGAAATCGTATTAAAAGCTTTTGCGAAATCGTATTAAAAGCTTTTGCTTTCTTGAGAATTTCTAAAAATATAATTATAAAATGTTCATGTCATTGTAGTTCCCCAAATTGATCATCAAGTTCTTACAATTGATTTTCCAACTGCCAACTGAATCATACACTTACTTTGTATTGGGCCTAGAAAAATGTCGACGACAAAGATGAGTCTACAAATCTTATGAACATTGTGTTCATTAAGCAGATTATAATCTTATTATATTTGAGTGCATTTCATAAAAGTATACTTGCTCAAAATAACCCGGCCAGATCTGACTAATAGCAATCAGCACACGCCCATTTTCTTCTGAAATTTATACATTTCTTATTATTGGCGAAGCTCTTCAGGCGAGCAGCAACAGGAAAGTTAGTCAATTTGGTTAATCGAAGGCATTGGCCATAAACAAAAATATTGCAGAAGGTGTGTCGTGGATATGCGACCCCAGTCACAGTTACAGTCACACACCAGTCACCGATACAAGACCAGCATAACAGATAGACAGGTAAAGATACAGATATGAAGACCTGGCGTCTGATGACAAGCGGCGTTGGGTTTTTATGACCGCACGGCAATGATGAGGCCGATAATAAACTACAATAGCCGTTGATAGTGGCACGAATGAAAATGAATGAGTGAACGAGTGAGTAAGTGAATGAATGAATCGTACACCAGAACCGCTCGCACTGAGCTCAACGGAAATGCGCGTTACTTTTACCATATCATCGAAGAGCGGTAGAGGATAAGTTATCAGGTATCATGGACTGAGGGTGGAGATTGGAGAGTGGAGGAAGAGGATCAATCATTTATGCATTGGCCTTTTGCGCCTTTTAATGGGAAATGGGAAATTTGCTGGCGCTCTACGTGTTTGAAAATCGAAAAAAGTGCCAAGGAAGACAGGAGGGCAACGTGGGAGGGGGTGGTGAGGCAAAAGTCGTTGGCGCTGCTGCAGTGCATGTCGTACGTGGTCAAGCGACGTTTCAGGCTAATAGAAAAGCGACAAAAACAACAACAACAAATACAGGTGAGTGGCAAGGGGAGAAAACAAAAATAAATAAAGATGAAGTGGAAAAAAAAAAAGAAAAAAAAAATAATAATAATCATAGTAAAAAGTGCGACGCGCGCTACGTGCGCATTTGGCGTGTAAACAAAATCATGATACAGAAAATAATAACAAGACCAGCAACCAATAACAAATCGAATAAGCAAACTTCGAAAATAGTCAAATGATCGACTACGTTATACTCCTGCATCAGACAGTCGATACAATCGATGTAAGCCTTATTTAAGATAATTAGAATCGAATAGAACGGCGATAATATAGACGATTATGAAAGATAAAGATGATGCCACACAATGCAATGTATGTGAAAATACAGCAAGATCGAGATAAAGAAAAGAAAGGGAGCGCAAGCATATTAAAAAGAGAGTAAGTGACAAAAAGACGCAGTCATATAAAAATACATATTGGGTTAATAAGAAGATATAATATGTATAATGAAATATACAAAAAAATAAAAACAAAGAGAGAGAGAGAATGATAAGCAGAGAGATATAGAGAGATTTATGTAGAGGGAGACAAAGATAACGTGAGAGTAGGAACGTTTATTACAAAGACAATGCTGGTGAGAAGAAGAGAGAAGGAGACGGAGCAGATATAGTGTTTTAGTAACATAATCATAGCAAGCAACAAATAAGAGAGAGACTGATCTATCTATCTATATATATATATATGATTTTAAAAACAAATGTCGAATTGAATGCCGAAAATAGGCAGATTCTTAAAAGCATTTGGATTCCAATTAGTTTACAATGTATATTCAAAAACAGCTGTTACAATAAATACAACTTTGGTTGACTTTGAAAGCATATTAAAGAGCAATTATTGATAATTATGTGAATAATATTTAGCATTATATTTTCATTTAATAATTTGCATTATATTAAGCACAAATTAAGTTTATGTAAGCTCTTTAATCCTTGCGTCAATCACAGTCACACTTGGCAAGCTCTCAGGCTCTCAACTCTAATACATATAACTTTAAATATTGACTTCGTTTTGGAAGACAATATACCCCATTTTGTACACAACATATTGGGTATAAAAGCAATTGCCTTTTTGCCATAAATGTTTTGGCTTAATTTAGTTAAGTTAGCGTGACAAAAGTTCTTCTATATTGTGGAAAGTGCGTGAGTGTGTGAAAGTAAATTGAACAATGCGATATGTTTATTATTTTATTGAATTATAATTATGAATGGACAACAAGAAAAACTACTACAACAACAACAACAGCAGCAGCAGCAGCAAGACCAGCAGCAACAATTAAAAGGGGCAACATGGTGTGTTTTGTCACTTAACTCAATTACTTGAGCAAATAGCTATCAGAGGGCGGGTGGGGGGTCGGCTGGGATGGGCGTCCTATGCGGGTGGTCATATGTTTTAATCAACTATCTGTCGAGGGAGGGGCTGGGGCTAAGTAACAAAAGGGATCTGAGAGCTAAGTGTCGTCGTTGGCCACACAAACAAATCAAATTGGTTTATCTGACGGCAGTCGAAGCGGCTGCATATTGAACCCAATGGCTATTGACGGCCATAATTCTTGGCATCGACGACAGCCAGCAACTAATAAAGGGTCGAGGGGAGGGATGGTGGCAACAAACAGTAGCAGCAATAAGGGGTTGCCGGCCCACATCGACTGAGCCGCAAACAAACCTATAAAAATGACAAGCAACTGCAACAAACGAGCGCATCTATCAAACTCTAACCAGATGCAGCAACAGCAGCAGCAGCAACAACAACAACAATAATGACAACAACAAGGACAACAACAAGGACAATGACAACAATAAAGTTAAATCGAAGAGACGACACATTATTGTAGTTGCAGCATGTTTGGCTGCCAAGTCGAGTCAAGTCAAACGCCAAACCAGGCGCAACAAATTGTGAGAAATGCGCAAAAAACGAAAATGCAGCAGTAGAAGCCACAAGGAGCTGCATGCAACATGGTGTAAGGAGTGTGGTTCTCGAAATTGACAGGATATGGCCATGATATGGCTTGCTTGCTTCTCCACACACACACACACACACACAACAGGTTTCAAAATTGATGGTTGCCACATTCAGCAAGGTGAAAGGGATGGAGGGGCATATTGAATGGAATTTTACGTGTTAGCTGCGCCGCAGGGACAACAAAACATAACTCAATCATATAATGGTCGCATTGCTTCTCTATCCATGTGTATGTGTATGTGTAAAAGAATGTTCACTGCTGCATTGAGATGAGATGTTCCAAAACTCAATTGAGAACCAGGAATATGCACTCTCTCCACTGCACTGCAAGCTGCTGCTTCATCTGATGCTCTTTCTCCCAACTCCTCCTCCTCATCCTCCTCTGCGATTTTCATGCATGACAAATGATAATGCCTGGCATCTGGTATAGAATGTGTGTGTGTGTGTGTGTGTGTGTGTGTGTGTGTCCTGTCCTTGAGAACTATCAATAAAATTCCATGCAAATTATTACCAAAACTTGCAAACTTGTGCATGGGAATCATGCATCATAATTTATGCTGAAAGTCAACAAAAATTTTACCCTTGACAGACATTTGTGAGTTGATATAAATACTTTTTTATATACCATCTCGATATTATTCAAAAGTCTGGCGATTTGAGCTCCAGATTTAGTTTGCAGCTTAAATATTTTCCACTACATTGATGATGATGATGATGAGCGATGAGTTGTTAATCAATTAAAACCAACCAAAAAAAAAAAGTCACTTGCACACAATTTCAACGATTTTCAAAACTCAGGCAATTTTCAAAAGCAATACATTTAAAGTCGTGCTTTGGCTTCCACATTAATACTGCAATTCAATTGAAAAACACGATTTCTGCTTGGAATTCATGTGAGAATTATTTCATCCAATAAAATTGGAAAACTAAAGAGGGTAAGTGCTCATTCTAATCTTTAATCGCATTTCAAACCAGATACTTCTCCACTGCTGCTATTTCAATTGAAGTCGAAGACAATCCACGCACATCCGTTTTATCGCCTTAAACTTAAGCACATAACACACACATCTATATACATACATATAATACATATACATATATACCATACCAACAGGATAACACATGTGTTCCAGTTACGCCCTCGTTTCTTAGCTTTCTGTCTGCCTGGTCTAACCCAACAGGCATAAACACCTCTCCGCAAAATTTATAGACTGCAAAATTTTAATAATAAAAAAAAAAGACACGCAAAGACATGAGTTGAAAGATAGGCGTGTCCTCGCCCACAATAAAGAAGGTGTTTATTTTTTTATTTCTCGTTTCTATAGTTGTTGTTATTGTTGTTGTGTTATTGGTTTAATAAAAAGGATGCCGGCCACGATGACTGGCAAGTGAAGAGATGGTTAAATTAATTGAAATCAACATTGATTAATGTGAGATACGAGAAAAATGTTGCCGGGACGGCCAAAGACAAAGTCAAAGTAAAAAAAGTCAAACTAAGACTGAGACGCCTCCGCTTAGAGCATATATATATATATATATACATATTAAATATGTTGCAACAGTGTGAGTTCTGTGGGACTGCAAATGACGACAGACAGCATAGTGTAGACAATACTCTGACGGACTGTGGACTACAAACTCCGGCCTGGAGCCGTGCAAATGAATTGACCGCAAAACAACGAACACGCAATGTGCATTGGCACTCCAACATTGAGGGGCGGTCGGGGAAATTAAGGCATTGGTTGGACTACTTGGACTGAATCGGAGCTCAACCTGCCGCAAGTTTAGTTGTACTTGCACTTTAATTAGACCACAGAACGTAAATTGCAATATCGCCACCCTGCCAACCATCAAGCTCTCAAACAGTTCGAATGTTTATGGGAAAGTGATGAGATACTTGGACAACGAATGCGACCAACATTGCACTGAGAGAAAACTGAATTTATGACCATAATTGAGAGAAAACTATGAGAAAATTTCTGATTAATCCAAAAATATGACATAGATTGAAATCAACACAAAAATTATCATCTTACTTGTATAAATTATTGAAAAAAATATGAAAAGGAATTTTAAAATAAATATGGCTGCAAGCTGCCTTAAATAAAATCGATTTTCTTTATTCAAGAACCAGTTTTTCTAGAAGTGCAGAGGGTTAAAAAGAGGATGAGCGAATAGAATCAACCGGGATGTTAGCTATGGGACTCCACCAAGCAACAAGCAACAAGTCATCATGGCCCACAGCTGGAGCTGAACTGAGCCGGGCTGCGTTGAGTTGAGCGGGACTGACTGGCCTGTTCCCATGCTCCCTTGAGCAACTTGTGCAAATAGTAAATGGGAAAATAGGAAAATGGAAAATGGCGTGCATTAAAAAGCAACGAACGAGAGCCACAAGTCACTCTCAAGGTTTTTCCTAGCCATCATTGAGTTCACATTAAAGACAACGAAGAATTGAATAACTTACGCTTTGTCTGACTGTGTGTGTACACGAGTGTGTTTGTGTGTGTGTGTGTGTGTGTAAGTGCGAACGAGTGTTCGCAATTTTGCAATAAACAAATAAATCATTTATGTGGCATAGTATAATCAATATTGCATTGAGTTTTCATTTAAAACAAAGTCACAAAGTTGCCTGCGTTCAATGACTTGCACGACAGTTAAATCAACACGGAAATCACTGACATTCTGATGCCCCTTCCTTCCCCCCCTTTGGCACTCCTGTTGGCGCTTGTGAAATGCACCATATGGTAGCCCAGTGTATATCAAATTAAGCTGACTCTGCCTGGCCAGGCTGACCGACCCGGGATTCAGTCCAATTATATGCAAATTCTACAAACTACATAGCAATCTGAGTAGACAGCAGCGAGCAACAAGCATTGATGCTTGGTGGTAAACGGTTTCGTTTTAACATTTGACTTTAAAACCAAACCGGGCAACGCGAGGCACATTAAGGCTGCAACCAGCCACCCGATATGGTCATTGATATATTGTGCGTTGTGCGGTGTGTTTATGAAAACGGAGACCAGAAAGACCAAGAGATCTGGTCTCTGGGGACTTGACTGGGACTTGGGACTTGGCTTTATATTCAGTTTTAGATTTGTGACTACTGACTACTGACTACAGACTGTTGACTGCTGACTGCTGACTGCTGTCTGTTGCCGGTTGACTTTGCATTCGTATTTGTTTTCGTATGCACGACACAATTTATTTAATAATTCAATTGAGTTTGCCTATATATTCATGCTAGTTTATGCTTTGAAATGCTAATGTTGGCCAAAATGAAGAGGCTAAGACTCGATGGGTTTGCAGTGAAGGCACATATGAGCTGCAGAAATGAAATAATCATCAGACTATAAATCTAAATTTAAATATTGACAGTAAATAGAATGGAAAATTGCGATTGAATTGCATTTTTGATTTGAAACTAATGTGTAATAAAATAATAATAAGATGTAATAAAGACGTAAATTGCACCAAGTTATTTACATTTATTGGGGTGCGCTTAATGTACTGCAACCTAGTTTGATCTACCGTGCCACAGCCTGAACGTATAGCTTCTACATCAAACCAGCATCTTGCACAAATTTTATAAGTCGACTTGAGGGTTTCTATGAGCTGAAGACTTGCTTTGCCTTGGGGATTACATCTTATTCTGGCTAAGACAAAGCAATCCGCTATTAAGTTGAAATATTTATAAACCAATTTATTGTTGAAACCACAAACCATAATGCTATTATTCCGACTCGCTACATTTTCGTTTCTTATGAATATTTATATTTTTTTCTCAGTTTTTATTTTTTGATCGTTTTTACCTGCTCACAGATTTTATTTTTATATTTTCTTCAGAGTTAATTCCAAATAAAATTTTCGCCTCAAGCGTACATATACAAATCCAATTATTCTGATCATCTTGTAGATTATCTTATAAGCTTGATACAATCGTCTGTAAATCATTCTTTATATTCAATGTTCCCTCTTACTTTCCGCATTTCAAATGCATTCTATAATCAAGCTCCTGTCGCAATTGTTTAAGGAATTTAACTATGCAAGCCAAGATAATTTTCTTATATAAACTGCAAGAAACCTGCTGTGTTATTGGCACAAGTGGCTAATAGAGCGGGATTAGGTTTAAGCGCCAGTGGACTGACCAGATCTCAGAGCGCCGATAGCTGTAGGCCAATAAACCCGTTTCTTGGCTGGTTGTAGCCACAATGTATGACTACTGTTTCCACTAAATTAGCAAGTCGAATGATGCTGCAAGCGCTGATCGATGAGTGTATTCGCAAAAATGTGATTTTTCTTTGTATTTTTAGGTGAGGGCTAAACCCAAAACGGTATTTATGAGTGGTCAGTATTTGTATACTTTGATCCACAGGTGGGAATCAAAGTGATTCAGACACGCTGCGCTGGCGCAGATGATTAAAGGCAACCAAAGAGGTAAGCCGCTGAAAACAAAAGGTATAATAGGGGTAGTCATGACCAAGAGATACTCTTTGGAAATTATTGAAAGCTATTCATTGAAGGTTCCTTAAAGCGTATCGCACAAGCTATAATTAAATATTAACTAACTAAGACTGCCTAAATCAAGCCACAACTAATATACCCCACTTGCTGTATATACATGTAGAGTATTTGGCAAAACGTTGACGGCTTGGCTGCCACTCAAAGCGCTGCGATAACTGCGAGAGCTGACTGCACACCTACGTGTTGTGTTGTGTTGTGTTGTGTTGCGTTGCGTTGCGTTGTTGGTTGACTTGGCGCGCACCTTCTTTGGCAGGCAGCTGCCACTTGCAACAGCACATACAGAGAGACCGGCCCAAAGCGAAGGTTGTGTGGCAGACAGACACTGAGAGGATGATGCTGTCCAACATGCCGCATAATTGATGGCAAAACCAGCGACACTTAAAAGGAAACTTGCTGGGATGCCTCAAACGGGCCCAAAAAGGCGTTGTCGCTGTTGTTGTTGCAGCTGTTGCTGTGGCAACATATTGCAAGAATGCAGCGGCATTTTAGTGGAAAAGGCCAACCAGATTGCGATGCAGTTAAACCAAATGTGCCGCTGTTGCTGCTGCTGCTGCATGTGCATCATTAAAATCAAGTTCGACATTTTTGGGGCAGCAGCAGCGCTTTTGGCGGCAGTCAAAACATTGCACTCCTCCACAACCCCCTTATTACCGTTTCCTCTTGTGCGACTCGTGACTCCCGTTAGCTCGCGTGCCGTCACCCAAAAAAAGAAAATATAATCCAAATTTTAGCTCGCTTTTATATATATTTGTATATACATAAATAAATTTTGACTGTTTACTGTTATCAGTACCAAAATGTGATAATTAATACAATATACAACAACAAAAAATGAAAGAAAGAAGTACAAAAAAATCAAAGGCAAAGAAAAATAAAATTTATAATACCAAAAGCGAACAGAGGCAGCTGAGAGAAAGAGAATGGAAAAACTGGGTCAAATTCAATTGCTTTACATTTTGTTTATAAATTCTTAATGCAGCAACAAAGAACAATAATACAAACAACAAAAGCAACCACAACAACAACAAAAGCAATCATCACAATAACAACATGAGCGGCACGCGTTATACATTATACGATACATATATTTATATAAATATATATATATATATATAAAACAAATTTGTGTGCTTGGTTTATCTTTTGTCTCACGATAGATTTATATATTTATTTATGTTTCACTTGGATTTATTGCACATTTATTCTATACACTCGCACACACACGCACACACGCACACACACACTCTTTGGAGGCGCCATTAGTGGCCACAGGGAGTGTGAAAAGTGCCAACAGAAAATCTGCATAGTAGAAGAGCGCTTTTATGCATCTGTTCTTATTATTTTTTATTTTTTTCTATTGCTAATGGAGGTGTTGCCACCTCTCTTTAGCTTCCCCTCACTGAACTCCACTCGCTCTCTTGCTGCGACTGTCGTCTTTTTGCAGCAGATAAAGCTGAAAACTTTTACCCCACAATAACAATAACGATTTTTCAATTTCGATAATGCATTTTTTTTTATTATTATTTGTGGCGAAAAGATATTCGCTTAGCCAAAGCGCTTAGAATTTAGAGAGTGTGTTTGAGAGGAAAGAAAATTTAAATGATCTACTTAAGAAGTGGGCAAGGATGAAGTGAATTCGAACAATTTTGTAAATAAATAAAATAAAGATTGCTGACAGGTTTATCTTTACCAAACTGAGTGTATGGTATGACAAAGACAAACGTATCTTAAAGTTACTTAAGTCAACAATTTTAGCAACGAATGCGAAAACGTTTAAACAAATACTAACAAGGAAGGCATCTCTTAATCAAATAAATTAAGTATAAAGTCTTGAAAATAATATAAATATTTAATATTTGCATGCTTATTTGGTTAGTTGTTTAATTAGCCTAGATTTGCAGTAGCATTAACAAATGCATTGCACTTTTAATTTATATGTCTTGGAACAACTGAACTGATTACTAATCACATCAAAATATTCTTACAACTGGCTCTCTCCAACAACTGGCAACTCAGCTAGACAACAGGCGTTTTTCTTATAAATATCTCAGTTGCTTGCTTAAAACACTTAGATATGCAATCATAATTGGCATTGACGGGGGAAGTGTGAATTTGAACTGATCTGCTTAACGTAAACGTTAATCTTAATCAGATAACTCAACTTTGAAACTCTTTTAAAAAAAACATTTTTAGAGTGTTCAACTTTATTTTAATGTTTCATTCTAATAGAATTTAGAAAACAATCTATTCGCTTGGTATTATTAAACAAATTTGATATTTTCTTTTTATTTTCTACTCATTCTTAACTTGCAATTCTTTACTTCAATTCGCTTACTTTTCAAACAGATCTCAAACCACATCTTAAGGTCTAAACACCATAATTGCCCACATTTCTTTTATATTTTTATACTCACTGCAATTCACTTACTTTTGCATGCAGTTTACAGTTTGAGTTAGGGCTTTTAAATTGTTTCCCCATTTTGGCCATCACTATCACCATCATCATCAGCAGCAGCAGCAACATCATTGGGATCGACAATTTGTGAGTAATGGCAGGACACCACCCAAACACACACATATTGCATTCAGATCGATGTTACCGCATACTTTGCATTGATGAAGGTGGTGCAAAGACCGCCCACTATTTGGCAAGCTGTGCACACCTAGGCTCCAAGGCACCAATGCGCACACCCTATCAAATATGTGCAACTGCTTTCCTGTATGCAGATCCCCTTCCACGACCCAACCAGCCCCACCACTCAACTTGTCTGCATGAATCATTGTCATTGCAAACCAAAATGGTGCACATGACCGATGGACGTTGTGAAAGTGTGTGTGTGTGTGCTGAGATTGTGAAGAGTAAAGGAAGTTGAGGAGGAAGAGGTGGGGGCAGGACTAATGTGCATTGCATGCATTGACTGTCAAAATTTGTATGCACAACAAATTTCTCATATATTTAAGTACACGCAGTCATAATGATGCGATGCGGATACGCAAAATGCATAAATGCAACAGCAAACTGAAGTTTTCAACACTGGATGGATGCATCAATCATACGCCACGTGGACGGCCTGGCAATAATGCTTTGGCTGCTGCTGCCGCTGCTGCCACTATTGATGATGATAACGTGCGTCTGGCGTCAGCCCTAATGCTATTAAAAATCAATCAAAGGCCCTGATAAAACAAATGGAAAATGCATCGCTCGCCTTATCAGCTTTCTTTTTTGTGTGCGCCTCATTTATTGCTCTTATCAGCATTTAATTAAGTAAATTTCGTATACAAAGCAGCAGTTGGCACACATAGTATATATATAGTTTTATATATATATTTATATATTTATATTTAGTAAATACTTCCTATTTACTCGCAGGTCTGGCATATTAGCTGTGCTCTGCACGTTTTTATATTTCGTTTGTTCGCTTTGTACGTACTGAAAATTATTTTCACATATTTTTTTTTTCGGCTCGTTCCCTTTAGAATATTTTTTAGTGCATAAATTTTTGCGCTTGGGTTTATTTCGCTGAATGCAATTCCCAATGCAAATTGGGCATTATTTGTTTCTGTGCGAGACTGTGTTGAACATTTTTATGCTGCCTTGCATTTCAATGTGCGCGGCTTCAACAACAAATACACTCACACACACACACACACACTCACACACCAATTGTTGTGGCAAAGCCAAAATGGCAGCCGGGATTTTGAATGGTCGTGTGTGTGTGTGTGCGAGTGTGTGTGGGTGTGTGTAGTTTTTCTACGTGACACAATTAAAAAACTAAATAGAAAATTGTAAAAAACGCTTCGCATTTTGTATTGAAAGCGAAATTTAACATGCTAAAAGGCTTAGACTGCATGCATTGGACGACAGGGGGCGCCACACACAACTCTGCCATAACAACCAAGGTAAAAAAAAATTCTATAAAAGAAAACGTGCGCTTTTAACTTGTTTATGTTTATGAGCAAAAAGGGTAAATGCCAGCAATTAGTATATGAATTAGACTAGGATTAAGGGAGTAAAATGGTTAGTTTTTACGCGACTCAAAGGATTACTTAGTTTGTATTAGTTTTTATAAACTGCTTTAACTTTATCTGAGCTCCAGCGACTTTCAATTAATTTCAGATGGAATGTGAGAATTATACCTTCAAAATTCACAAGCGGCTAAGAGTGAGTAATCAAGTATATTTAGCATATTACATTCATATTCATATATTGATTTGTCATGCTACTTATCGAAAGTTGTGAATGACGGTCGAAATGGGTTTTCCCACTCATTTATGAACCAACATTTAACTTACTACATTTCTCCCCATTATCTTAGCTTATAAATCTTACAAAAAGTTAACTTGAACTGCAAATTAAAAATGGGAAAATGGGTATAATGAAGCTGTGCAGAAGTATGTAACAGGCAGAAGAAAGCATCTACGACACCATAAAGTGTCTATATATTCTTGATCAGGTTCAACAGCCGAGTCGATGTAGCTTGTCTGTGTGTTTATCTATCTAGAGACTTTCCAATTAGAATAGAAGCAAGTTTATTTAACTTTATCAATACCTCCATCCATTTTGCAAATATAAGATCGGAGAAGAAATACAGTTTTTCTCATCCAAAACATACTTTCTTATTGAAAAAAAATACTTATAACAAGCCTAATATCTATTTAAGAGTATCTCATAGTCGAACACTCTCGACTAGATCATTATAACTTGATTTTTATAATATATAATAAATCAAAAATAATAAATATTTGTCACATTTGTACTTCCCAATAAGCAAGCATTGTGGATTTGTCATTAAAAGGCCCACACAGACAAAGGCAATACCTCATAAAACTTGTTAGTTTGACAAATTATTTCAATTTAAAAATGTTAATGTTAACGGAAATATTTGATTGTAATTTATAATTGCATTACAAACAAGCTACTCGATTAATTGGCATTAAAAAAGAAAAGTACTCTGAATCAGCGGTGTGAGGAGCTCAGCTTAAGTTAATTCAACACGACTCGCAATTGTCGTCACTTAATTAATAGCCTCACATTTAATCTGTTTCAAACTGCGCCCTTTCCACCTTTCCCCCCTTTTTGAACCCATTCGCACAGTCTTTACAGTTTTTATTTTTATTCATTCATTATCGTTTTATGGAGTTGGCATGGCCATATAAAATATATACTGATCGTATCTTCAACGACTGAATACGCTTAGTGCATTCAACTGGCGCTCAAAAAGAAAAGAGACTTGTCATAAGCCTATTAAGCGAGGCTTTAAAATTATTAATGTTGTTTTTTTATACTCCCTGCTTCTGCTTATTATTGTTTTATTGTTTGTTGTTGTTTAAGTAAAATGCTGGCAATGCTTTAAGTGTACCATAAAAAGTAAAGAGTTGCCGAGGATTTGCCCAAGGGAGCGGCTCTTTCTCTCTGTGTCTACCAGGAAGCCATTAAACGATCAACTAATTAAAGATGCCCCATACGCAAACAATATATATATATAATACTTATATATTCCATATCAGTCAGAAAGACAATGCACCAGTCAGTTTTTGATGGGCTCCAATATTCATTTGGTATAATCAGGGCTTATAAAAATGTTGAAAAGCATTTAGTCTCATCGTATTGTTTCATTAAAAAAGTATTTATATTTATAATAAATTTCAAACTTAAGTCGCTATGATCTTTATACACTTATTATTGCATTTCTGTGTAACTCTTATATGGATGACGGTTTCAATATATAAGTAATTTAAAATATAGTTATTAGTATTTGAAAATTACTCAGTTTATTTACTAGGAATTGGTCAATTTTATTAAATGGCAATCGTTTAAAATAACCAACCTCAAAACGCAATAAATAAATTACATTTGCAATGGTAGTCAGTCAGTCATTTGTACTCCGATTGCTATGCATTATTAACAATTATGAATGTGCAGCGAAAAGAGCTGGGCAAACCAAATTCGAATATGAATACGAACACAACCAACATGCAACGCGTTTCTCTGTGCCACTGCACACAAATAGATGAACACGAAATGCGTGCGTCGGGGGTCAGCAACAACAACAACAACAACAAAAACAACAAAAACAACAACAACAACCAATAACCTACAACTAGCAACAACAACAACGACAACAGCAATAACAACTGAAAATAAAATCAACACGACGAAATGCATATGCAGCCGAACAGTAGCACATTTCCATACATTAAATGCATATATGTAACAGACTATGTATGTATAAATATTTATACACAGCAACAAATAAGGCATTCTTCAAATGCATATGGTACTTTTAAGATGTTACAGAAACGATTGTAATTTTTCTAGTTTTAAGCAGAAGAAAATGAGTTCAAAGTTTTAAAGAAATATGTAAATGGTTTGAATTGGTTTCAACTACGCGTTTTTTTTTCAAAGAATGCACTGGTCTAAAAACAGTACTAGTAAGTGATTTAAAAACTGGTTTCATGTCGGAAATTGTTAGTTTTAGACATTCTTAAGTGTTCTTATCCCTAAAATTGTTAATTTAGACCTTTGATTATGCCGAAAATAGTCAAATTTCTTTCAGTGTATATGAGTGCATGCATTTTTTGTTGCAATGGACCCACATCAAGATAAGGGGCATATGCATAAGCCGGCTCCACTCCCTGCAGATGGGCTCTGTCCGCGTCGCGTGCCTATGACCCCAAAATCCCAAAACGCATAGCAAACACACATATTCACCGATATACCCAGCATAAGCATACATAATGAATACATATGTATATATATATATATATATAAATATATATGACCAATTGCTGAGCGCACAATGCACGCTTATTGTTGCCAGGCTACAGGACAGTCCAGGGTTTAATGCAATATTTTTTCGTCTGCCCCACTAGGATGCGATTACGCATTCACATTCAACTTCTTATTCATCCATACTAAACATGGCTGCCCCCACAGCACCCCCCATTCCGGCGGCAATCGTTGCCACCCCTTTTCTGACCATGTGCTCATTAAGTGTGAGCGTCTCTTTTTCTTCTCGTTTTTTTTAATCAAAATATGCGCAATTTATTCGTGGCAAAGGAGCGCAAAAGGCGACAGGGCAAAATGAGGAGTGCTAGGGAGGAGGGGGAGGGGGGGTGTGGTGGGGAGAGGTTGTCAGTCTTAAGGACATTGAACCTCACACCCTCTTAGTCGATGAGTCAGAAACACAACGCCAGACACACGCGACGTGGCAAATACGCCCACTGACACAAACTACTACGACTAATACACTGGACACTAGCTAAAGAAATCATTTTGAATATTTAAATAAAATTATGTTTAAGTTAATTTTTCAATTTACTAAATTTCTAAAAATCTTTAACAGAAGAACATGAGAAATAATAATTTCCGGGCATCTATTCCAGTAATTCTGAGTTCAATCATAATCTCTGTAAGTACTCGTTAGCGAGCGACTACTGTGGCAAGGCGAAGGCTATATAACATTGAGATTGGCATGCAGAAATAAGTATATGCATATGATATATATATGTATAATAAAAGGGCACAATTTTTACATTTATTAAAGGCCCTCGAAAACACTGAGTGAGTAAATTATAATTGAGCGACGCGCCGAGCAACTGAAAAATAAAAACCAACTCCGGACGAATGGATGGACGGATGGCAGGCCAGTGGCATGGGGCAAGGGACAAGGCGAGCCCTTCAATCCATCCCGCATATTGTTTATTTAGTAAGGATATGGAAACCCGAGGCGGAGACAGGCATATGCCATACATTCTACATGCTACATGCCCCAGCTGCAACAGGGCTCGCTGTTGTGTATATCTATTTATGTTAGTATATAAGAGGGTAGTATTTTTTTTTGACTGTTTTGGAACTATGAATATTGCTAAAATCTTTTTATTGGTTAGAGCTGTCTGACTAATAAAAAATTAAAGTAGGTTTATAAAAACAATACAAGATTATAGGAAATAGTGGAAGTTCACTCAAATTTCGTTAGAAAGAAGAAAATATTTGAAAAATGTACCCAAAAATATATATAAAGATAAATGAAGCGATTAAAAAATTGTTTTCTAATTTAATTTCGATTTTCAAAATTCATAGCTCATAGTGGAGTTTAAGTTGTGCTAAATGCACTTAACACAATTATGTTTATTAATGGAACCGCCCTCGATTTGAGTTGTGTGTGTATCTGTGTTTGTTTGCATGTATATATATATATATATATATATATAGGTATATGTATATATATATATATATATATGTATGTGTGTGTGTCTGTGTGTGTCTGTGTGTGTATATAGCATAGTAGATATGTGCCACATGACGGACGCAGTGGCAGCAACAGCAGCAGCAGAAGACATCGTCGTCTGGCGGCAGTAGCTGAGTGTCGCCAGCTAGGCGCTGTGTCTCAGAGCTCTCGGTTCAATAAACGCACGCACTCTCACACACACACACATACACAGATAGAGAGATAGTGGCATACACTCATGAGTGGAATATTCACAGTCACATACACTCACGCACTCACGCTTATGAGTGGCGCGTAATCAAATAAAACGACAAACGACAAAACGCCGAAGTGGAAGTCGAAGTCGAAGACAAGCAGATACGGGAGGAGTAGTTGAAGTAGGTGGAGTAGGAAGAGGGGCAGGAGTTGGTGTTGGAGTGGAAGAGGGGTGGGTGGGGGGGCAAAGGCGAATGCGGTTGCATGTCCAAACGGAAGTTGCCCGGAAAATGTACATAGAAAGTGAACTTAAGTTAAGTTATCAACACACACACACAACACACACACACACTTGATGAATTCTTCTTCTTGTTGCTGTTGTTTAAAAAGTTGTTGCCAATGTGACACTGTTGTCTCAGTGTTGCAACTGTTACAACTGCTGCAATTTGCTTGCAACTTTTATCCAATTCTAATTGGCAAAAATACACAGCGAGACAAAGTGTCTTTCACAGACAGCGAAAGAGATGGAGAGAGACAGAGAAAGAGAGGGAGAGAGAGAGAGAGAGAGAGAGAGCGAGACACTGAAGTCAGTTCTTAGACGTTCTTCGTTATTTTCTTTTGGTTTAGTGTGCGATTGTTGTCCAAGTTTGTTTTTGGCTTGGTAATTTTCTAATGAATCCGTTCTAGATTGGCAGATATGCCAGGAGCAGGTGTCAAATTTTAATTTGGTAATTAAAGTCTAAGAATAAGACTAAAGCATAATGACAAAAAATGCTGACGCAAGTTAGACTCTAAATTTAAATAAATCATAATAAATGAAAAGAAGCGAGAATACTTCGTGTTAAAAGTCAACGGCTTCTCGACAATTTCTTATTGCTGATAACAGAACATAAATTATATGCATAAATACAGCATGAATACAAATTTCAAATAAAAAAAGAAAAATAATCTTTAGCTGTCCCCAACGATAACGCATAGCTTGGCCATTATAATAATCTGTAGCACTGTGTTTAAGTGCACATTAGGGCAATAAATTTAAGTGTTAACATTTCGAATAAAAGTAAAATTGAGTAATTTGGAAAACAAACAAAAATTCTCAACAACAACACCAAAAAAAAAAAACTTGAATTTCTGTAAGTTCTAAAGAAAAAAGATTTCATCTTGTTTATGGGTCTCTTCCTGTTTGTGATTTGTGCGGGAGTCGACTAAAATATGTCTAAAAATAATTATGCAGAGGCTGCTCTTCGCGGCATATTCAAAACTCACTAAACGTACTGTAAAACAGAGTAAATATAACTGTTTAGCTGTGTGGTTTGTTTTCTCTTGAATGTTAGTTTAGCGCTTACCATCGCGTCCTCGGAGACATCAATTCTCTCTTTTCTCGTTGGCTGTTGCGCCCATTGCTGTTGCTCCCCTGGCTGACCAGGGTTATTATTATTATTATTGATGTTGTCGTTGTTGTTGTTGTTATTGTTACTATCGTCGTCGTCATTATTGTTGGTATTATGATGATGGTTGTGACTGTGGCTGTTGTGGCTGTGATGCATCAGCAGCTGGTGCTTATTGGTTGCCGCCGCAGCTGACGCCGTCGACGTCGACAGCAAGGCGAGACCGAGGCAAACCAACAGCAATCCTCCATATGTGTAGCACATTTTTGTTTTCCTGTGCGCAGACCTGGCAACACTCGCAAACAAATTTCACATGTGTATGTAGTAGAAATAAATGCAAGCCAGCAGCAACACTGGCAAATCACTTGCACTTTTTCTTTTTGCACGCACTTTTTTTTTTTTTTTTTTAATACTTTCGGATCTGCACTTCTTGTAGTGCTCTGTAGCAATTGTGACTTGAACTTTTCACTTTTCTACTATTACTACTACTGCTGCTGTTTTTCTTGTTGTTGTTGTCGTTATTGGTGGTTAATGCACATGCGCACTGTTGCAATGCAGCCGGCAGTAGCAGCGCCAGCGCTAGCAGCGAAAGCAGCTTCGATGTAGCTCTTTCCCTTTCTATTATTTAGTTTTTGTTTTGAAGCCTGCTTCTTTACGTATGACGCATGCAGAACGGAAAATATTTTTGTAGTAAATTAAATCGAAATTTGAGTATTAAACGCACTTTAGCTAATGTTGTTTTGGTTGTTGTTTTGGCTTTTGTTTGCCTTTGTAAATCCAACGACACAATTAATTAGCACGCGACGCTTTTACAATGGAACCGTTATTGCTGCTCTGCTGCTGCATTTGCTGCTGGTTTTCTTGCTGTAATCCCACGCATTCACTTACACACACACACAAACACAAACGCAGCGCTCTGCAATGCTTTTGTTGCTATTACAAAAAAGTAGTAGGCGGCGGCGCAACAACAATATATTCCACAAGAACAACTCACGCGACTCACGTTCGGCTGCCTGCGTCTTCTTTAATTCGTTTCGTTCAGTTCTTCTTTTTTTTTACTGTATATATATAAATTACAATAATCCTTTTTGTTTTGCGCACGAAACACACAACAAAGAGCGAAAATCTCGTTAGACCGCCTTTGCCTTGTGTTGGCTTTGGCTTCCAGCGCGGTACTAAGCGAGACAGGAAAACGCGCGCGATTCTGACCGATTGTTTTGTTATTTTTTCGACTTCTTTGAATCAGTCAAGTGCGAGCGAGAGCACAAAATGAGAGAGTCGCGAACCGCGCTAGCTTGATCGCCGCAAATACAGAGAGCGAGCAAACTTGCTGTTAAGAGACGACTGCTTACTCTGCGCTTGCTGCTCTTATCTCTTGTGCATGCATTGAGTTTCTTGTTGGTTGGGTGCAGGCGGTGTTGCACAACTGCAGTTCTTTGAGGGTCAATTAACGATCGCTTGGCTTTTAAAGAGAGCAAAATCATATTTACTACTCTTAGACCAAAGACATTTGAAGTAGGGAGTCTAGTTGGAATAGAGAAAGAGAGAGAGAGAGAGAGAGAGAGAGAGAGAAAGAAGTTTCAATAAGATTTTATTGATTTATTTTAATTTATCTTTTATCATAAAATGCCTTAACCTATTCAGAAATTGATACCTTAATTGTTTTCGCTTCATTTGATAAATTAGTTTTATTATAATCACTTTTATATGATAATCCATCAGTTGGTAATTGAATCTATTGGAAACTTTTGAGAACTTTAAGAAAACATTTAAATTTTTTAAGATACATCTCAATTATATCTTGTATTATATTATTTAATTGTGATCCATATTCATTTCAATTTTAATTTATTATCATTTACACTTTATCTATTTTGAATTTAATCTTATATTATATTTATTTCATATTTTGTATGTACTATGTATTCAGAGAGCTATGAGGCTGACGCACTGTCGATAATTGTGATCCATATTCATTTCAATTCTCATTTATTGTCATTTAATCATGCCCACGTACAATCATAGACCTAGACCCCAACATACGTAAAGAATATATGCATTTATATATAAATATATATATATATATATATATATGAACACCCGGCAAATTTAAGCAACTGGTCGAGTCAGTCTTGAGGTCTTCAAAGTTCAATCATCAATTGAACACACACAAAAACTTAAAAGAAAAATTGTAGGTTTTTTTAATTTCCTACTACAGCTAATGACCCACTGTGCGTCAATGGGCCGTGATGACCCAAAAAAAAGTAAATAATTATGATTACAAGTGATTCCAGTAATACCTTATCAAAGATATCAAGGCTTACTCAAGAGGTATATATAGATTATGGCGTAACTTCCGATCAATAAGCCCTAAAAATAAACAAACCAAACCTTTAACGGAATTGCGTATACGCATTGTAGCCATGGTCAAGATCAGACGCCTTGACTTATCAATAAATATATATATATAGTTATAGACATATCTAAAGTAGTTGCTGGGATGTTATCACATCCGGCTATGTATAATTTATGTTTTATTCATTTTTATAGCAATATTTATTTTTGATAGTGAGCAAGAAAGAAATGAATTTTGTCGCGGGGACTAAGGTTAGCATTTATATAGATATATATATAGCCGATGTCAATGACTCAGTGCTGGCATTATCTGTTCTGTATAAATGTTGTTTTTGCATTTCCCATGCAGTGTATTAATTGCGTTCTCCCATTAGTTGCCCCGTTGATAAATGCGTTTGTATCTCACACAGCTTGGCGAATAATAACAACATTGTGCAGGCCTCGTGGCAGTGGCAAGTTCGTGACATAAATCATTTATGGTACGGATCACCAATACATCCACACACACACACACACATATATATATATTTGTCGACTATGTGTGGGCAGAGATGGATAGTGTAGTGTGTCTAACATAAGTGAGCTGTTCCTGTCCGGTGACTTCCTATTGTGCAATGTTTTTATGACTTAATTTAAATATTTGTATTTTAGCAAACGATTTCTTTCTCATATATATGGACATTGACCGCGATTTACATGTTTCCCCACATATATGTCTGTCTATATATATATATATATCACACGCGCTGAATTGAACACGTTCCATTTCCACACTGGTGACACACTGTGGCAACCCAACTGAGGCAGGAAATGAAAAACCATTTCGAAATTGTTGTATTTTAATTGCCTGTTGCCTGACCATATCTGAGTTGGCTGAAAGGAGCTAACTGATCGTGGTTTAAATCCAATACGCTACGCTCAGTTATTTCTTAACATTCCTTTAGAGTTTATTATACTTTTGCTGTGCTGTTTGTAATGCGTAAAAGGAGATGTTGCCTACTTCATAAAATTGGCATTTATCCTTATTTTTGATAAAAGCACTAATATATCGAACTATTATATCTTATAGCTGTCATGGAAAAAATCAGTTTGTTAACAAATCAATAATTAAAACAATAAATAATTATTTCTTCTACGAAACTCTTTTTTGTTCACTGAGGAAATCCCAACCGAACTCGTCAGTTATGCATCATTTTCTGCTCCTGACATTTTGGATTGTGACAGTTCTCCGCACAGAGTTCTGTGATGGCCTCCACATCTGGCTGCCAGTTGAGCAGTTCGCTCGTCTGTTTGTGTAATTAATATTCATGTTTTGCATATTTTGTTTTGTCATAACAACTGTAATGACCCGTGCAATGCACCCGTCTCCGTGTCCGTGTCCGAGCCCGTGTCCGTGTCCATCAGTGTCCACCTTGACGATGAGACTGTTCCATTAATCAGATTCGATGTTGACATTTCATTTTGACCCATTATCAGCAAAACTGTCACCGCTCAGTGAAAATTTATTGACTTCATTAAACAAAACACAACAAAAATATGATTTCCATAAAATATGACAAAATTCATTAAAATTTCACATTTAAATGTGTACAGCATAACAAAAATCACTTTTATTTTGTATACTTTTTATTGCTGCCTTTTCTGATTTTATTTTGGATTTAAGCCAACAGGTATTGCAACGTCACCGGACATGCCACAAAAAAAAAAACACAAAGAAGCTAAAAACAAAAGAGTTGAAATACTCGTGCCTAGTCAGATTGTGGGGAATTTGAAATGCTCTATAAATGCGTAAAGCGCATTAAATATAATTATTATTTGGCGTGATTAATAAGATAACTTTCCATTCCTTTTGTTAATTAGCGATTGTGACTAATGCGACTAACGTATCACAAATTAACCCAGAAAAAATAAGCATAATATTTGATTCATCAAAGTGAGTGTTCTTATATATTTGCAAAAATCCTGTTAATATTATAGCTCACACTCTCATCCGCAGTGTGATAATAAGCTGAGAGAGTTGTGGTGCTCTTATCGTTTTTGTGGCAAATTTCATGACAAATTATTTCATGACATATAGGATATGCATTACACTCATCAGAGAACTGATGTTCGGAAATACCCTTACGGAAGCATCCCTACTTATCAACATATGCCATTTTGCTTATTCCAAAACTGATGACGCTCTTCTTACAATAGCATCTGCAATAAAATGGAACAGAAATTTACCAATTTGTAATCCTTGGATTTATATTAATTTAAAAGTCATAATTAATAAAAAGTCTAATGGAAATTATTGTTTTCAGCGTTTCAGTAAAGTTTTTGTTGAATTAATTGATCCTTCCAAACCGGCATATTCACTTAAATCCAAACTTTACCGAAGAGACTTGTTCTATTAATTAATATTAATTTATGCTTCGAAAGCAGAACTTTTACTTAAATCAAAAATTTCCTGTGAAAACTTACCATCTGAAGAATAGAATATACAGATTTTCCATAACTCGGAGAAAAACTCGAATCTAGAATTTTAGAATATTGTCGTGTAGATGCATGAGGTTAGTGCAGCAGCAACATATTCAGTTGCAGCACTCAACGGACGGTTGGTTGTAGAATGTATTTCACTCAGTTTGCGTTAGCGTTTCATTAGCAGCATAATTTAAGGGCAAAGTTTTTTGCCCGGCCGCACAGTGTAGAAAGAAACTGCATAACTTTGCCATACTTCAGTTGCATTGCGTGTAATATTTAATTACAAGACACACACAGACACACACTGCTGTAGTAGTAGTAAAACTCCCACCGTCCCTTGTTGCAACTTGCCAATTGCACTTTAGCGGCACAGCCAGTGGCAACCGACACGGCATAAACGTCTTGGGGCATAAAATATTTAATTGTGTCACGTAACTTTTTGCTAACTGACTCGACGCATTGCAATGATGTAGAGTACAGGAGAGTGGAGGGGGCTTAAGATGGGCGCGTTGAGTTGTTGCATTTGCAGCAGCGCAATTTGGCTTAAGCTCTTGGGAAGAGCGTGGTTTTTTATGCAAAAGATGTTCCAAACGAATTGCGTGTACGAAATTAGCCAGGCTAAGTAAATGAAAAAAAAAAACACAATTTAAGCAACTCTTCAATCCGTTTACCATATGAAATATACAGCTTTATTCAGTTGCTTCGCCTTTGATTTAAATACAATTTGAATTTAATTTTAACAAAAAAAAAAATATATTAAAATAAATGTTAACGAATTTGAAAATGCTCTCCAAATTTGTGTAAACGTTTCTTTATAGCCTATATATGCTGAGCAGACAAATGTTTAATTTCGTATTATTTTGTTTTGTTTTTTCGATTTTTCTTTTTAGTTTTTAAGTCGAGTCTTTGTATTTTTTTTTTGTTGTGTAACGCGAATTCAATATTTGCCATTATCCTTATAGGATTACACATACTTGTATATAATATATAGTTTCTATATCAATTAATTGTGTTCGTGTGTATGTGTGTGTTTGAGTGTGTATGTGTGAGAGTTTTAATGCTTGCTTTAAATTTGTTGATGTTTTGTTTTTTTTCTGTTGGTGCTTTTTCTTTTGCATGTATTTCTTAAAATGCACAATACAAATTTTCTTTAAGTGCGGCGCACAACAACAATGACCAAAAAAGTGATTTTCCATTTGTTATTTGTTTTTTTTTTTTATGTTTTTTAAATAATAATTTAACTGTTACGATTAAGATTAGGGGCGCGTGTAGGCGCGGCCGGCTTGTGGCTGATGTGCTTATTTCAGGGGAGCGTGTAACGCACATAGGGCACCTCCACATCCTCACCGTCGACATCGTTGCAGCAGATCTCAAAGACCAGCGAACGCTCGTACGGCTCAATGCGTCGCTTGGAGACACGGCGTACCACCTCGGACATGGGCAGTGGGAGGCGTTCAGAGCACTTGGCCTTGGGCATGAAAAAGGAGTAGAGCATTGAGACGCCCTGTGACAGCATTGTGATCTTCAGTTTCTCCTTCTCATCGAAATAGTTGAGGAACTCCTGCAGCGACATTTCACCGGTCACCTCAAATCGATCCCACAATGTCCATTCCTGGTCGTAGTATTTATTTTTGGCCGCCGCCAGTGGCTCAGAGAAGGCGAGGAATGGCAATGCCAAATTGGCGAATGCATTCTTAAATTTGTCCAAATCCCGATGGCCGGCAATCAGTTTAATCACCTCGAGCACAGCCAGGCCGGACAGCACCGATGTGGTGGTCGCAATTGCTGGTATTATTTTGCCAGCGATTAGTTTGGACTTGTGACGATCGGCCGGTGGGATTTTATAGTTGGTCGCCCTCAAATTGGAGCAGGCAACAATGAAGTCCATGTGCAGATTGTTATCATCGTCCTTCTCGAATTCGAGCGGCGTTATTGTCGACTTCTTGTCCGCATTCTTCAGCAGATCAGTGATAATCTTATCCACACGATCCTGATCCACCTCGCCATCATCATAGTTATTGGCTGATGCGGCGGCAGCGGCCTCATTTGTCTCAATTTTGACGCCAGAGCGTGGCCTAAATTCGGGCACCTAAAATGGAATGAATATAAATAAATCTGTTCGCCTAAATATATATATACTATACAGCTACTACTGCTCACTCATCCTACCTTAACCTGCTGCACCAGTTCGGCAATCTGCTGGCGATCACGCACTTGGGGTATGCCATAAACCTCGGCACGCAAATTGGCAGCCGCATAAATGTAATCCAAATGCATCGTTTCGTTCACATCGAAGACAAGTGGCTCCGGGCAACGTTTGGGACCCGACCAGAACGGTTGACCGCTGGAAGTGACCTGATCGGGTGGGAAATTGAAGAGCAACTGCTTGATCTGATTCGCATAGAGATCCTCCCAGCTAAATCGAGCCCATTCGACGCAGTGAGCAAAGCTCTTCGGTTTATCATCTAGCAGCGCTTTCTACAAAGTGAAAGAAACGATTATAAAATAATAATAAAAACAAATATATCAAGATTAAGCACTCACCTTAATGGACTCCAGGATCTCCAGTGGCTGTATGCCGGGCAGCTTGAGGACGCGCTCGGTGAACTGCGGATCGGCAATGTATTGGGCCGCATTTTCAGCGTTCTGCTTGAAGACACCCTCGAAGGAGTCGCGTGCCCATTGCAACGTATGCTCAATGGCATTGGGAAAGTTCTTCAACGTACAAATCGGTATGCTCTTCTCGGGCGGATCCTGTGAGGAGCTATACGATTCGGTGGCAAATGGCACAATCACCTGCACATTGCCCATGGTGCCGAGCGTGCCCGTCTCAACGAGCGGTATGCGATTAAAGATGCACTTGCGATCCATATAGATTCGTGCATCGACATTGTCCAGAGCATTGGCGACGCCATCCAACTTGCCAAAGAACTCCTCGGAGAAGACCTTCTCCGTTTCGGCACCGACACGCAATTCATGTGCCGTCACCTTAACATCGGGATTCATGCGCCTGATTGCATCTGCAGCAGTTAGCGCCTTGGGTTTCTGTACATCGTGTGGACGGAACAGAAACTGACGATTCAAATTGGATTTCTCAATAAGATCCATGTCGGTGACAAAGATCTGGCCATTGCGTCCACCCAGACCGAGCATGCCAAAGTTCTTGAGCAGCTCGCAGCCAATGGCGCCGGCGCCAACAATAAACCATTTGGCATCGCCCAACAGTTCCTGAAACTTCCGTCCAAATATGGCAATCTGTGCATCATAACGTGTGCCCAACGGTTGAGCATCTTCCTCGCTAACTCCACCAGTTGGTAGACATTCGATGGCATCGTAGTAGAACCATTGAAAGATTGGGGTAAATTTACCGCTGCACGCTTTGAGCACCTCTTGGGCAACGATGCCACCGATTGCGGCATCCATGGGACACGTGTTGCCCGCACAAATCTTGGCAAATTGCAACGCCAGCTGCTCATCCACATCGCTCTTCAGCTCCTTGCAAATGAGCAGAAATTTCTGGGCATCCTCCTCGTTCCAGGGACGTGGCAAGGCGTTATTCGCCTGCACATATCCATCGAGTGCCTTAAATGCCACATGCAACGTGGCCGGTGCTTCCAATTTACCAAAATCAGAGATCAAAAACTCCGGTTCCTTTTCCGACTCAGCCAACGGCTTGAAACTAACCGATTTGGGCATCTTCACTTGGGTGGCAACACCAGCCGATTTATAGGCCGAAAATTTACTGGTGTCCCCAATGCTGAACGTATATGGACCAAGCACGCTGATCTTAATCGGTTGACAGCCATTCAGCTCTTGCATACCCTGCACCTCGGAGAAGGTGACATGGTCACCATCATTGAAGCCATGACGTGTCTCATCCAGGCACGTGACAACACCCTGTGCATCATGTGTTATGCTCGCAATCATTGTGGACACAGGCTGGGCGCCATCCTGATCATAGATGGTGAACTTATCGCCAAAATCGCAGAAGACCTTGGCGAACAGGCCACGCGTATCCGCAATGATCAATGCAATATTATTGTCATGGGCGAATTGTGCAATGCGCTGCTGCTCCTCGGCATCTGAATTAGTCAGCACAATTACACGGAATTTGCACAGGAACTCGTCCGTTAGGGGGCCCGTGTGTGAGAGAGTGCGCACATAGCTATTCAGCTCGGCCAATTGGCCACAGGAGGCCTCGGCACGATTCTTGCCAATATCCGATTTGGTCAAATAGAATTGCGAGGCCAAATCATTCAGCTGTGTGTGGGAAGCGAGAAAAGTTTGATTAGCAAATGAAGATTTAAGAGAGTGATAGACTAGCAGATGCCCTGTGTTTAGCTGGAGGAGGGGCACTTTTTATAACTCGATTATTATATGTTTGGCATAAGACCAACTGCTTCCCCTCGTGATTTTATGTATATATTTTTCATTATTTATTCTTAACTTTAACATATATTTGTTATAAAATAAACTACTTCTCAAACTCCCTGCTAAATCCAAAGCAACAATTTAAGTACTCAATAGAAAAGGCATCTTTCTTCTTTTGTCTTTTCCAACTTTCCTACTCCCTTTGTTTAAACAAATTTCAAAGAGTGCAGCGAACGCGTAATATTGTGAAATTGTACAAAAATTCGCTGACTCTTCCCGCGGTGACTAAGAAATCCCCTTTGGTAGGGGGGAAATGGGGGTGCAGTGTGGGGTAGGCGGCAACATGAATGGCACAACAAACGGCAAAAAGCATATGAAACGACACAGACAGACTGAGACGCTTATGCGCGCAAGCTCTGTTTGCCATATGCACATAACAGTGCTCATTTTGTGCGCGCTGTCTGGCAACGCTGTTAAGGCGCACAAATAGCTGTTAATTAACCAGAGCACAAACTGGTAATAATACTGTGGCCGTATAAGCAACTAAAATCAACTGCCTATCGTAATTAATGTGCTTAAGCACAACATACCAAATAAATATTTTTTATGTGGCCAATTTTGTTGCTGTGCCAACAAAGTAAAACAATAGCGAATGCGCAAACAAAGCGCAATGCAAAAACAAATTACACAGCAGCAGTAGTAGCAGCAGCACTCACTAGTCATCTCGCTCGCACACTTTTGTAGCGAGAACAGAAAGCGGACGCAAATGCCAAAGGTGGAAGGGGAGTAATAAACTGTATGAAAAAAAATTTAAGCAATTCTTTTTTTTTTGCTGAGGCGCTCTTTTCTTTTTACGCTTTTGCGCTAAACTAGTGCGTTAAAAACTAGGCAAACATAACCTATAAAAAAAAATTGCTCGACGCCGCTGCATGAAAAATATTTTTAACGAGTTTGCCAATTCGCTTCAAAGCTATTTTTTTTTCGTTTTTGCAGAATCATGAATCATGTGTACTAATTTTTCTCGCTAATTGAACGTAATTACTGTTCATTTTTCCCCTACGCACTTCGCGCGCGCCAAAGTCAATTATTGATTTTTAACGAAAACGTTCTTTTTTTTTTTGCTCGCTGAACTCACCGTACAAGTTGCTGTGTCATGCAGGGTGATCGATTTAACGCCGCCCAAAATGACATTCTTGGCTATCTCCAAACCGAGGCCGCCCAAACCGGACAAAAGAATATCCGAATTGGCCATGCGACGCATTGCATCGTGTCCCAGTACATAAAGTTGGCGCGAATATAGCGATTCATCAATGTCGCCTCCAGCAGCAGATCCGGCAGCGCTGCTGTTGTTGCTGTTGTTGGCAGTCATAACTGCACTTGTGTTACTGCTGCTGTTATTGTTGCTGTTGTTGCTGTTATTACTGTTGTTTTTGGTTGAACTAACGTTTGTTGAGCTGACAGCGCGCGCGTTGTTTGTTGTTGTTATTGTTGTCGTTGCCAGTTGTGAATTATTATTCTTATTATTATTATTAGTTATTATCGATGAGGAGGACGACGCACAATTTTGTATGCGACTACTTTCCTTATTCACTGCTGACGATGTACTAACAACGACATCCCCGCCACCGGCAGCTGCTTGTTCTTCTTGCTTGGACGACGACGACGACTTATTTGCTTTGCATGCGTCAGAGCTGGACGACGATACACACAATTCGCCAGCAGTAGCACTCGTTGTTCTAGCTGTCTCACTCACATTCAACATGTCAACGTCGTTTGCTTTGTCGTGATTTTCGTAGCTGCTGCTGCTGTTGTTGTTGTTGCTGTTATTGCTGCTGTTGTTGTTGCTGCTTGACGATGCTGCTGCTGGCAACAGTGGAGGAGGAAGAGGAGGAGCAGTGGCAGCAGCAGAGGCTCCACCACCGGCAACTGCCCCAACTTCCCGGCCGGCATCTTCATTTAATTTGAGGCGTTTGCAGAGAGGCGCCTCCGAGCTGCTGCTGCTCGTTGCTCTGGCTGACTCAGAGCGGGACATGATCTCGATATGCAATTCTGTTGTTTATTTCTCCTGCTATTCCTAAAATAAACCACAACCACAACTACAACGACGATGACCAAACTATATTCACACGAGGAGTCTGAGGAGTCAAAGAGGCAAAGACGACTGTTTGTCTGTTTGATGCTCCGTTTATTTGCTGTCTCTCTCTCTCACTCGCTCTCTTTTATTTAATTACACACACTTTACACTTAGGTAGGTACAATTGTTTGTAGTTGTATAAAAACGCCACACTAAACACAATTTCTATAGCCGAAATGAATTCGCAATCTTTTTTTGGTGTGTTGCTTGTGGCTTAGTGGTTCACAATAGTGGACTATGTTGCCTGGCGTTGCCTGACTGTCAACTTAACAGCATGCGAACGCCACTTAACAGCGTATATGCTTTAAATATCACTTCGTTGAGCCGGTTGTTTCGTTCAGTGAGTAGTGCGATAAGTTTTGCCGGTTCAGCGATAATAATCCGGCGAAGTGGTTGCGCTGCGGCGAAGTAATTCTAGCGTTGCCACTTGACAATTGTTGGTAGCTAGCCAGACTGCTTAATTTGGTTGGGTAAAGTGATCTGGCAGCTTTGTTTTGTGGCGCCATGACAATTTAAATTTGAAACTTAACGAGGTTTTCATTTCTTTAACACAAATTTAAATAATTGACTTACATTCGAATTGATTCCATGTGGAAAAATATTGATTTTTGCTTTGCATAACTTCCATTTCTTAATGAGTCTTTTCAATATAATTTCATTCAAAATATAATATTTTTCTAAAATCTGTAAAAATATTAAATTAATAACTAAAATTCCAAACTGAAGCTCAAAATGATTTTCTTAGTCCATTTTTTAGTTAAACTATATTTTACCAATAAAGTTTCATGCGATTATTTTAATTGAGTGATGTATTACAAATTATTGCAATTTTATAGTAGTTATTTAGTTAGGATTTAAATAAATTGTTTTATTCAATAATATGAAACATAGTTTTCTTGTTTATCATGATCTGTAACGATCTATTAATTATCCAGCAATGTGAAATATTCCTTAAATGGTGTAATTTTTCTTTCCTGTCCTTAATTTTTTTTCTATTATTAAATAGTCCTTGGCATGGTACTGGTTCCCTCAATGGGCACGCGCCTTTCATCAACTGCTCAGCGAGGCAGCCGCTAAGTGACCCATAGCTGTCCCTTTTCAATATATTTATATATTTATACGCAGTATACCCAGTTGGGTTCAATATCCTTTGAGAGCAGCTAATCTATTTTTGGTGCCGGACGTTCTCGAACGGTAGTCGACCATGAAAATGCGTAATTTTCCTCGAAAAACACAACACAACACACGCAGATCCTTACAATAGACCCGTGTCCTGTGTGTGGGGGTGTCCTTTGTGGAAAGTGCTAAGTGTGTGCCATTAGAACAGCTGTCGGATCTGTTGCAAGGATCTTTCTGCAGCACTCGCCGCTCGCAGCGAACAGTTGCGTCAAATGCATTTTAATTTACAGTTAGACAGCTGTCCCTGCAACATGAACAGCAGCAGCAGCAGCAGCAGTGTTTTAATTTAGTCACAGAACGCGAAAATGAAAATATACACTTGAAATAATTTGAGTTTAGATACAGTTTCGTGTGGCTCTTAAATCAAACAAGTTAAAATGCTTCAATTCAGAGAGCTTGACTTAGAGATACCCTGTTTAATATACAGTAAACTTGTTGATGATCGTTTCTTATATATATAAATATCAATTAACAAAATCTGCGTTTCTTATCCGATCCTAATGACTTTTTACCATTGCCTAATAATATATCTGTAATTAAACTTGAAGTTCTTAGCTCTGTTGGGCTCTGGTATCGGCTTGATTGAATCTTTTCTATCCTGATCAGAAATATATATATACATTTAATGGGATTGAAGACGCTTCATTTAACATGATCAGTTTATAAATGTAAAATAAAAGACTTTCAGTGTTTTAAATTAAAACGTATTTACATTCTTTTAATTTAATTTAAAGTCCACCCATTTTGTTCAGTGTACACGATCCTTTGCCATAGAGTTTATCGCGTGCGGTTTTGTCTACTTTGTCGCGTGGGTCGCTGCACAAAAATTAGCATATGTGGAATGTTGAATGTGGTATTTGGTATTTGTTATTTTGTATCTGGTAATTTGGATGCAGCTAGCAGCGAGGTGGGCGAGGGTGTGCACCAGCAGGGAGGGTGGGTGGAGAGTAGGTGCAGCTGTCGTGACTGCTGCATGCTGACTGATCGCGTGCCCCTTAATTAAGGCTCATCCACATATGGCGAACGCATTAATTTCTCCCGTGCCTTATGCAAATTTTCGACTACAACAGGGGAACTCATTAATCTATGTTGAATGACAGCGAAATTTGAATACCCAAAAAGCCAACAAAAAAAAAAAACTATATTTATCAACGCGAAATGAAAAATGATGCCAACAATAAAAAGAGAAAGCTGGGTAAAAAAAAACAGTTATCGATATGCAAATGCATATTTTAGGCAGCGGCATATTCAAATTTCCAGAAACTGCATTAATTACAAACGCAATATTTACAAAACAAATGTGTCGCATTGTCGCAGGACATGGCCCAGGACCTCTACTACCAAAACGAAAACGAAAAAGGTGTGAGCTGATCTCCCCACCTCTCTCTCTCTCTCTCTCTGTCTCTCTTTACTAGTGACAGCTGTCAACCCCTTTTCTTGAAAGTAGCAAAATTGTACAAAGATTACAACTTAATTTCGACTTCTTGCATTCACATTTACATTTTTGCTGCATAAATCTCTGGCACGGCGAAACAATAAAATGACACTCGAAATAGTTGGAAAATATTTTGTCGTGCCCGAGAGGACAAACGCATTGTGCCAGGACACACACGTAGCTGAGAGAGAGAGAGAGAACCCTTCTTTTTCAAGTATCTGGTTTTCCCACATTCAACATTTGCATCTCTCAGCTCAGCTGTCTGAGTCATTTATTATTGTGACTTGATTGTCTTCGTTTTCGACTCCGGGCATATTGTCCTTTCACACCTTTCTATCGGCTCGCATCTCCTTGCCTGCTTCTGTAAATATTTTGATTGCATTTGCCGCACAAAATTTCGAAATTGAGCACACAAAATGGAAACGCGCCCGCGGAATTTCGCCTTTAGCCTATAAAATGCACCTTAGCCAATTAGCAGCGCCCTCATCTTCAAACTGGCCCTAAATAAAACGGTCGAAAACATAAACAAACAGCCAGCAACAACCTGTTTCCGTTGACTAAATGCACTCACCTGTAGCCGGTAGCCTTTCGCCTCTGGCTTCCCCAAATCAAAATTGCATCGAGTCCACGGGATACTTCCTTCCTTGCTTCCTTCCTTCTTGTTTATTCACACGTTATTCACTAAGCATAAAGCAACAGTAAAAAACAAAACTGACACAGTGAAAATATGCCGGGGTAAAAACGTTTAAATACCCTTACTAAACTAACAACTGTTGATTATATGCTGGCTCTGTGAGAGAACTTATTGAGTACATAGAAAGTGAAACACAATGTTGCAAAATATACAGAATTATATCATTTTTAATGTATTTATTAGCAGAATAATGCAATAAGTAAATTTAGCTGTTTCCTTATGATATAATCAACAATACAAAATACGTGTTTTAAATATCATGTTGGCTGTTTTTGTCGATTTGATTTACAGGAAGATTTTTTTTCGTTATTTTTCTTGTTAAAGAGACTCTTAACTTTATTTATTTATTTTTCTTGTTAACGAGTACTTAACTAGGCCTTATTTATGAAGAATTTTAATATTATCGATGGTTTTATCTTTGAGACAAGAGAAAAGGTTTCTCAATTCCTTTAAGCCCTTTTTTTTTTAAGTGTTTCCTACTGTTTTTAGTGCGCATTAAATAAATACAATTGAAAAACACAATATTAAAAGTTAAGTTCTTGTAAAAATAAGTTTGATAATTTGTTACGAAAATGTTTAACTAAACTTATATTTACATTTATTGACTGCAATTAAATTTCTTAAATCTAGCAAGTTAGTTGTTAGACATTAGTTTATAAATAAAGTTAAGCAAAGTAAAGTAATATTTATAAGGTATAAATAGACTAATGAAATGCCAAACCCATAACAAAACTCGGCCAGTTCACAGAGAATAGTTTAACTTCAATTACTGTCCGTGTGCGTAAGTGGCTTGCCTCAAGCCGTATGTGCAACACCCTTGTGGCAAGTGTATTGCAACGCAGGCGCGAAAATGGGGCGACATCAAAAGTCTCACCGAGTTCACATCTCAGCACTTGACCAACTCGCAGAAGTTGAGAATTCAGTTCAGTGTTGTTGCCAAGTCGTCAGTCAGCCAAGCGTTTCATTTGTAACGTATTTTTTCAACCATTATTTCAAGCGTTCTTTTCACCCATATTTGAGAATGCCCTGATATATCTTTTTTCTGTTGCTGCTTACTTCTGCTTCTTCAGCTTACTTGATCTCACTCCAATGATAAGAATGCATTTTCCCAGACAATTAAAAGATGGTCATCAAGTCATAAAAAAAAATGCGTTTCTTGCCTGTTTTTTTTTTGTTTCTTTGAGCTATGTTTCTCGGCGATGAACGATTGCTTTTTTCTCTCAGTTCGTTTGATGTGGTTGAATATATATCTGAATGTGTGGCACTGGGTTATGGTTATTTTGTGGAAGATCTGTGGCAATAAAAAGTAGGCAACGCTAAATCTCCTTAACTAATCAAATTGAATAGGTATTAGCTACTGTGGGAAATCAAGTTAAGACGCTGATAGTTTAACTGCCGTTTTTTCCAACTCTTTAGAGTTTAATGTGTTTTTCCGAGACGTCAGAATAATATAATCCTTTAGGAAACTTCTCATTTTATCATTTATTGCCTACTTTCATGAATTTTCCTCTCCTCCTTCTTTCAAAACGGAACATCTTTCGTTATTTTCACACCTCCCAAACTCCCCCCGAAAACTCAGGCTATTATGCAAGTTTAACAGAGTCATCAAGATTTGAGGAAGTGTTCAATTTTTCCCAGCGTTAACTTAACAATAAATCACTTACAACATTTGCGAAATGCAAAATGATCATTTGCACAGAAATTTGTAAACATTTTATTACAACGTGTCGCGAAATTGAAATGCCAAAAGGGTTTCAACTGCAATACGTAAATCCCATTCTCCTCACAGCTACTTAACATGCACAACAGATCAGCCAGGACAAAGGCGAATTTTGTGCAAAAACGGCAAACGGATCCTTTTACACAACAGCACGGGACAGCACAGGACAGGACAGGACTCTATTAAAAGAGTTTACATGTCATCGTGTAACCCTTTACAGATACCAACCCTAAATGGCAGAAACCACCCCAAAAAAGTGAATCTCAACTGGCGACTCGTCTTGGGTTGTTCATTTGGCTGGATTCTTTAACTCTTTGCGATCTTTAAGCTTCACACAGAGAGAAAAAGAAAGAGAGATAGAAAGGGAAAGAGAAAGGGAGAGGAAGAGTTGCTTATATCTATCTCTAAGAATTTGGTTCTTTGCATATGTGTGTGTTATTATTATTTTTGGCTCTGACCGTTTATTGGCCATGCATAATCCCGTTAATGTGCTTATTGCGGCCGCTATTTGAATAATGCACAGTTAACGCTTTAATCTGCTTAGCCACGAACAGAGTTAGAAAAGGCCAAATGCCGAATTTATTGTGTGTGTTCGAAATAAAAAAACACTTCCGGTTCGTTTTGGGACACCTTTTTTTCTGTTGTTGTGTGTAATGTGATTTTGATATTGTTGCGTTTTTATTTTCAGATTGAAGGATATCGCTTACCAAAAACAAAATACAAAAAAGAAAAATACAAATAATAAATTTACGTTTTATTCTCGCGCGAAGCGAATCCATCAATTTTATTACCAAGTATTTTTTTTCGATTCCAGTTCGAGTTGCCACTACGTATTCGCAATTATTATGATTCACACACACTGCTGTGGCTTCCCTCCCCCCCCCCCCCTCCCCTACCCACTCCGTCCATTACAATACTCAGACATTTGCAGTTCCTGTTTCTGGCTGAAACAAAAGACGTCATTGGCTGTCAGAATGGTTACAACGCCTGCCAAACAGTCGTAAAGTTTTGCAGCGGCGGCTTTAAGCTGCTTATGTGACAGAGACAGAGAGACACAGAGTGTGCGTGTGAGAGAGAGAGAGAGGGATGGAGGGAGAGGGGAGTGTGAAGTATGCTTATAGAATGTATTATATTATGGCCATTGCATACAAAGCATTTTGCGGTTTATCCTTTCAGCAATAAAAGTATCCGATTACTAACTGCACTTTTTCACATGACGTCGCCGCAAAAGAAAAAAACAAAAACCAAAAAAAAAAAAGGAAAGGAAAAAAGAAAGAAGTAAAAGGATCTGAGTGTCCTGGATTCAGTCAGCTCGGGCTCTGGCTGTCAACGCGTAGATCAAATGCTAACGAGCAGCAGCTCCAGGAGTTCCTGGAAGCACAGCTGTGCCGGGTTCTGTTTTGTTGTTGTTGTTGTTGTTCGACATTTGGCTGCACCTTTCAATTAAAGCTTAAGCCTTTTAAATACCACAGCAGGCCTTAAGCGCCAGGTTAGCCCAAGTTAAATGCCATTTCAAAGTGTGGACATGATATGCCTCAAATTGTAAACTGAGACAACGAGCAACTGTCGCTGTCAGCTGTGCAGCAACAACAGCAACAACAGCAACAACAACCAGAACAAGAACAAGGACAGCGACATGGTTTTTGGACAACCACACTTTATGATAAAGAGAGATAGTGTGTGTCTGTGTGTCTGTGTGTGTGTGTGTGTCTGTCTGTGTGGGAGAGTGTGCAATGTTGTTGTGTGACAAATACTTGGAAAGAACAGCAGAGTGTTAACTGATATACATTTCATGCTGACTCACAGATGCCCCTTACAAAACTGCCACAAAAGTTTTGGAAAAATTTGAACCTACTTTAAACACTTATTTTGCTATAATATCAATGTATTTGTAGACTTAAACTATTAGAAAATATAAATTGTGAAACTGTATTTTAATTGAATTAATATATTTAACAGATGGGATCAGCTTAGCTCCTAGTTGAGATTCAACTCAACTACTCAACTGGAAATTTGCTTGTTTTTAACTATTTTTATTTTTTATGAAACCAAACTGAAACAACTAATTAACTAAACACGTGTACAACAACAACAACAACAACTACAGATGAGTTCCAGTTTGAGAGTTGGATTGAAAGATGTTTTTGGCTGATGGTTGGTTAAGATTGTTCGTTGTTGTCTTGGGTATCCCATAAGCCATACTTCTTGCCCACCGTTTGCTGCCAGAGACGCAATCCGCCTTCCTTTGAGCCCGATGCAAAGACCTCGCCATCGGGACTGTACTTGATGGAGCGCACGGTGTGTTCGTGTGCCACAAAGCTCTCCAAGCACTGTCCACTGGCATAGTCGAATCTGTGGATGCGATTACCTGCCGCACACACATACGTCTCTTTGGCGGTATGCAAGGAGGCGCCACTGAGACGCATCGAATGCTGACGATGCTGCAGTATCCGGAAGCGTTCCACATCCAGAAAGATGACACTCTGACCATAGGCGATAGTCACAGTGCGTCCATCAGCATTCAGTTCCAGCGATTTGGCATGGTGTGGCAGAGTTATGGAGTGCACTTGCCGTCCACTCAATCGATCCCAGAGTCGAATGGAGCGATCATGGGAGGATGAGAGCAGTGCCCGATCCTCGCAGCAGAAGATCACATCGCGTACTCCTCTCAACTGTCCCTCTACAGTATGTATAGGCATGTCCGGCCTGTCGAGTGTATATAGATAGAGGTCTGTATCCCGGCAGTGATAGTGTTTGTCTTCCAGACAGCCCACAGCCAGATATGGTGATTTGGTGGCAAGTGCCACACAACGCACCGAGCATGGCAACAGAATCTTTGTCAACTGGTTGCCATTGGTTGCATTCCAGATGCGAACAGTGCAATCCTGGCTGCCAGTGGCCACAACTGTGGCATCCCCATTGATGTCCACACTGAGCATCGCCTTACCTTTCTCTCTCTCTCTCTTCCTCTCTCGCTTTGTCTCCTTCACTTTCCCAAATTTGCCCACCCAATCTCCCGTGTCTCCGTGTCGTAATATTGCGTGTCCATCCCTGGAGGCTGATGCCAAATAATATCCTGAATCGCAGATCTGGCTAAAGGCCAACTGAACCACATCTCCCTGGTGACCCACACACTCCACTGGCAACTGTGCCTCCTCCATTCTCTATTTAAATAGAGTTCAATTCGCTTAAAGAGTTCAGATTTTACAATATTTTTATTAATTTACACTTTTGTTCGTTTCGCGTTTTATTTGAAAGTGCTTCGAGTCGATTTATGCATGATCAGCTGGAAGTTTTTAGGCAGTGACTACTGTGATTGCAGGCCTTGTGAAGTGATTGCCAAAGGATTAATAAATGCTGAGAAATTTCAATTCCTACGAAAAGAAAAATGTGATAAACAATTTTGTTGGAAGATTGTTAGATAATCAAGGATTTTTATCATGTTTAATAAATTATTATGATACAAATGTTCTGATGCAAGTATGACATGGAAAGCTGTGAGATTTAATTAAAAACGGTTGTAACTTTTCCAAAAACAACACACACAATTTTCGTTTCTTAATGAACTTTGTTTATGCTATTTTCATTTAAATGAAAAATGTAATTTTACCTGATATATATTTTATATTACAACGCAGAGCCAGAAAAACATTTAGTTGAAGGACGCCACCCTATGTAAAATCTTTACAAATGCTTTTCACGCATCTCAAATGACCATCAACAAGAAGACAAAGTCAAGGATAAAGGACGAAAGCCATTCACATAAATTCTGGCAGCTAAAGTTATGACAAGTCTGAGAGAAAGGAACTTGTAATCGGAGAAAAGCGCAGATGAGACAACCCCCAAATAAAATACTCATATGCAAATATATATATGTATATATATATCTATATATGTGTGTGTATATCCTTGTATATTTTCCGTACGTTACCCTTTTGTTTTTCCCACATGACACATAAATATAAAAGAGAGACGAGGAGACGAGGACATTGGTCAGCTGGGCCGTTAATTGAATCATTACTGAAAAGAAAAAAACAACATTTGCAACAACAACAATGCAACATAATTATTATGAGTGATTGCCAGAGAGAGAGTGGAGGGATATTCTCTTAAAACAAAAGGGCGCGCCTGAGGCTACCTTTTAAAATTAATTTCAATTTCAATAAGTCAGCATCACAGCTGCGGGCAGTTGGCCATTCCCTCCATTCAACCTCCCTAACCACTCCCCACTCCTCCCCGTTTGTAAACTGGTCTGGCGAACTGTTAGCGACAGCCTCAGCCTCTTTTAGCCCAGCAATACATGGAACCCAATCCGCATGTAATCCCTGACAGTTATCCATGCCGGAGATAGTTGAAAGGGTTGCTCCTAAATAGCAAAAACCACTTGAGCGAGTTTTTCCAACTACCCCCACCACGACGCATTCGCTTTCTCCTTGAGCGGCGGCGGCTTCTTCCAAGACGAGCCTATATCTGTCAGACCCATGCCTCAGTCAGTCCGTTCGTCCCTCCGTCCGTTTGTGACTTGAGCATTTTTCCAAACTGCTTCACTTCAATGCGCCCCGCACGGGTCAATAATTTTTGCCGAAATGGCATAGTTTTGAGTAGTTCCCCCCTTTCCATGGAATTATATATATATATATATATGTGTGTGTGTGTGGAGTGCATAAGGTCGTCGTGGGCTGCATTCTTGAACTCTTGAAATGAACTAAAAATATTAATTTTATTTCCTATAAAAACCAAACTCGAAATGACACAGCAAGAAAATGACTTCCTCAGCAGCGATAAGTTGCCACATTTGGCACCCCTTGTAGCAAAATGAAATTATTTTCTTATGTGACTTGGTTCAGGAAGTGTTCCATGTAATATACATTAATATTGCATTTCAATTTAAGAACCCGATTCTTACACGAAATTCTTGAACAAACTTTCAAATTTCGTTTGTCACATTTTCAACTTTTTTTTTTTTGATTTCTAGTTAAAAACTGCACTTGAAGTTAGATACGTGATGCTGGCTCGAAATTTATCTATCAAGAGCTATAACTTCTCACAAATTGTCATTAAAGTTCCAGTTGCAAATTCATGTTTAAGTTATACCCTGCTAAATTGTGTGCAGATCAGTTCCAGCCATAGTTTTGTAATAGCTGTCTTCATGGCTAAGATCCCATTTATAACAACTGATTATAAGTTATTGTCCAGCTCATTTGTTTGCTATACAGACACAATTTAAGCCTAGCAAAATGCAGATTTAAGTGCATTTTTGGAAATGATAAAATATACCCAAAAAAAAAGAAGAAAAATAAAAGAAATCTATTCAAGTGACATTACAATGCGATTAACTAGCCGCCGCAAATTTCAACGCAACAAATTGCACAGCGAGAGAGAGAGAGAGAGAGAGAGAGAGAGAGACAGAGAGAGAAAAACCCGTCGCGACACATTTGTTTGAGCGAATCAATTAGTCACAATGGCCCACGGGACAGTTTATGTCCTGCTGTCCTGCAGACACTGGCATTGGTATTGTTGTCCCTGGGCTGAGCTGGACGCAGAGTAGTTGATGTCCCTGCCTGCATCAAGGCGTTAATTATCGGGCAGACGTTTAATGAATGCGCCCGGAGCGACGCGCACGTAATTTAAATTTGCTTAGTTGCGTGTTTGTAGCTGTTGTCTGTGTGTGTGTGTGAGTTAGTTGTGTGTGTGTTTTTGTTGTGTGACATTGCCTTTTGGGCTAGCTGCTTAGTTAGAAGGCTCATCCAAGCGGCCACTTTAGTTTCCGCTTCCTGTTTAGCATTGTTATCCTGAATGTAATTAGCTGTGCAACGACAGGAAGCGTTTGCAGGCTCTTAAGGAGCTGCCACAGATAACATCTACACCAAAAAAAAAAAAAAAAAAACCCAAACACTTACAACGTCTTAGTGGCGTCTCCTTCCTCTCAAATGCCAAGTTATTTGACATGTGAAAAGCCAGCTGAACTGGGCAATTTAATAAGCCAATTTGCGCTGGTCATAAACAACAGATTGACTCTTTTGTTGTTTGCCAGAGATCTATAAAGTAGTTGGTAGCCACTTTTATGGCTACTGCCAAGCAGCTGGCTATTTCTAAAATTTTAATGCTCATTGCTCCATTATAAGCTGATCATTAAATCGGCAGCCCATTTGACAATTGATTGATATATGTGGCATCAAGTTGCAATTTGGGTAGTTTTTGTGCTAAATTGTGGGCTAGTTTCGCAAATGGCTTTATTAGTAGGTAAGTTGGCATTTATTAAAACTGAAAATATATCCAAAATCATTACAACAGCTGGCATACATCACACATATGTAGGGCAACTAACCCTCAGTGCATATTTCCCTCCACTCAAGCAAGTATTTTCCGCAGCTCACAAAAGTATCATATAACAAATTTTAATTAAACATATGCTAAATACTTTTAGCTTAATTAAAATAAAAATAAAAAACGAGAAGAATATACTCTATAGAAATTAAGAAGAAATACACCTAAAAGGTATCTGCTTACATGAAAACATAAAATCCATGATTGATGCCCGGCTGTCAGCGGTGAAAATGCACACAGAAATGGCATAAAAAACTTAAAGTTTTCAATGGGGTTTTTCTTGAAAGTTGTTGTTTTTTTTTTATACCCTACTACCTATATGGGAAAATAAAGTGCAACAGCTGCCAGAGTTGAAGAGTTCTATGCGACTATGCAAATCAGTTGCAAGCGTTATTTCATCATGCAGTCCATCAGTTCCATCAATCCTGCAATTTGAGTAAGCGAGTGACATAATTCCCGACACTGTGACGAACTTTGATTGATGTGTGCGCGTCCGTTGAGATCAGAGAAAGTTTCTCTCTCTCTCTCTCTCTCTTGCTCTCTAACTCTCTGCGACAGCCATGGCGAATTTTGAGACTGGTTGCAATTTCCCTTTTGCCATCGCTTCAAAGTGTCAAAAATTGTACGCTTGGATTGATCACTTGAGCAGCATGCTTAACATGATGTAGAGCGTGTTCTTCTTTCATTCTTTCGTTTTTTTGCATAATTTAATTTGGGGTTTACACGAGTTTTACAAGGGATAAACGTCGGTTGAGTAACGGAAAAACAACATGGGAAAACTTTTGTCTTTGCTGTTAGACATCAACTGACATTTTATGATGTGCTTAGAATGGCTAACATCATGTAAGATGGAAGATTGTTTTACATTAGAAGAAGAAGTAAAATCGAGGCCAACATAATGATTTACCCGCTCTTTAAAAAAATTCTACACACTGACCCACTTTGAGTTGGCTTTCGATGCCAGATGAGCAGCAGGCATAGAAATAAAATGAACTCAATGAGCTCAAAACTGGCGGCATCATTCAATAACAGCCCCTTCGGCGACAAGTCATTTATGAAAACATTAATAATAATTAGTACAACTTTAAAAAGTCTACACGATATCTACTCCAAACAGAAACGGCAAGTCATACAATTAATGATAGTTTGGTTTTGTTTATTTGAAATAGCGAAAGTGACTTGGAAAACGGGGCGTTGTCCAACAGGGACACTTGAAGCGGAAGCGTTGCTTCATTTGTCAGTTCGTCACTGCGGAAATGGAAGCATCGCAAGCAAGCAAGCAACAACAACAACAACAACAATAACAACCAGAAGTAGAACGTTATCATCATCAGCAGCAGCATGGTTTATATGGGAGTGAAAAAAGAAAACTGAAAAATTGGCTATCGTCAGCGGAAGTCCAACGAATATTTTAGCGCTTGCCATCAAAATATTTACAGGGCCTCATAAAATTGTGCACTTTATGGCAAACTCAGCGACAGCAAATATATATTTATATATATATATATATAAAATGCTCAGTTCATTTGTAATTGCATATAATTTTTATAGGACAACAGGAAATCAGCAAGGGGTAAAGGGAAAGGAGAGGCATTTAAAGGAAAGTCAGCAGGGGCCACACCCATTGATAATATGGCAGACAGAACAACAACAACAACAACAACAACAACAACCAAAAAATGTAGCTCACATTTTACATCAATCTAAAAAATATGCTTGCCAGATTCCCAGTGCCTTCTTTAAATTTTTGTGCTGTGTGCGAAATGTGTCAAGACAAATCAATAAACTTCTAATTTTATTACGGTGCAAAGAGGAGACGAGCAGCTATCAGCATCCGCAGCATCTATTGGAACGTTACAGATACCGATCTGTCAAATTCCATTGTCAATTTGACAATTGATATCTCACACATCATTTGATTCGAGTGCGCACAATGAGATTGTTTATGTCTTCCAAGGGGGAGAGTTGCCAAAAATCTTCGATCGACATTTTCTTATCGAGGGTTCAGGTATCAATTTTCTTTACCTTTCTCCACTCTCACTCACTCACTTTCTCTCTCTGTCTCTCTCTTTTTGCTTACCTTCAGGGGTAAGTCTACATTTTGCGGTTTTTCGTTGTATTTTTTTTGGTTTTTTTTTGGGCCAAAAGACTATAGAAATTGACAGCATTTCTGCTGGCATTTTGTCCACTTAACGCCAGTCTCTGGTCAGAGTTCAAATATGGGTACATTGATCCCTGTATTGATCTTACTTTCACTAATGATATCCTGTTTGCATAATCCCCATACTCGACGTCTTGTGGGTCATCTGGCAATTGGTGGTGGTCGAGTGTGTGGTTTATGCTGGGATTGTGAGCCGAGAAGGAAGCATTAATGCCATTAATGATGGTCTCTTCTTGATCCTTCTTGATTCTTCTTCTTCCATTCAAGTTTCCATATATATTTGAATAACTATTAATACTATAGTTTTATTTAGAGTTTCTATAGATTTTATTTACATAGGTTTCCTCTTTTTTAGTTAAGCTTTATACAACATTTCTGTATTGCTTCTTAATGTAATTTCTTCTAATTATCAATCACATAAAATTGGCTTAAATCAAAACGTTTCTGTATAGTTAATGTACTTTGGTTCCCTTATATTGATTATGCTATATACTCAATTATTTTGTACGGATTTCGGTCTCTATGATAATCATCAAATTTAATTTTATGTCCAATTACAAATGCTTTCCTGGATAGCTTCCACTTTGCAGTTGTTTACAGCTACATTTTACTTATAAAATTAGCATCTAATTAGTATATCCTTTAAATATCAGTTTCAACAGCTTTCCGAGCTCAAGCCTGTGAGTTGCCTACCCCAACAGCTTTGACATTTAATATGCACACACAATCTACACATTATCTTATCTTAAGAAAAAAAAAGAGGAGAAAAAAAAAAGAATATCGAAGAAGAGGCGTAAGCTAACTAAATTCAATCACCCTGTTCCTTGCTGCTTGCTGCTTGCTACTTGCCACTGCTCCTGGCTGTAGTCATCAAAGTCAAGCTGATTCCCACACTTTGAGCTCACCTCTTTTAATTTAATAAAAAGCACACAGCCCCCAAGGATTTGCGAGAGTGTATTTGTATCTGGCAGACTTTGCGTCGTATCAGTCATCACTTGTTAATCTGAGTTAAACGTTTCGGCGGATATTATACGGAGCACACACACTTTTCTCTATATACACATATATAATATATATATATATATATATATTTAAATTTCATTTATTCTTTGGCTCAAAAGCTTTATGCAAACTACTCGCTGGATGTCGAAAGGACGCTGACAGCCAAGGATATTAACGTGAGAGCGAGAATACTGTGCAAAAAAAGAAGAAGAAGAAGGAGCATAATGTATATTAAATGCACTCAAAGCAGATTCAATTCATATTTCAGAACGTTTTGCTTTCATTAGGCGCTCGCAACAAAAGGACGAAGGATGTACGCTTCCCGAGGCGGCGACATGTGATAAATTTTAGGAAGCGCGTGCGATGCCTTCAAGTGGTTTTTACACCAACAAGGATCTCTGTCAAGGATGATGACACCTGTGCACACACACACACACACACACACACACACACACACACACCCACACAAACGAGACGAGACAATGCACAGCGCTGACTTCTGGCTCACTTCTGGGTCCTTTAGCCACATCTCTCTGCTGTCTGTTACCTGCTTTTTAGCCAATTGTGTGTGCGTCTGTGTGTGTGTATGTGTGTGTTTGTGTGTTAAGAGCCAAACCGCAAGACTAACAGAAAAACACGCCCGCAATTGACTCGACTTATCCTTTGTCAGTTGGTGCATCTTTTGCTGCTGGCAGCTCGGGGAAATTAAACGGATTTCCCAAAAATACTCAACACCCACAGAAAAGGTACTCGGGAGCTGCGTGGATGAATTCGGGTAATTGCCAAAACTCATTCGAAATGCTAATTAGCTTGTCTTTTTCACACTTGGCTAACAACCAGCTGCTTTACAAACTTGCATTAACAAGAACCAAGTCAACAACAAAGTAATTGATGTATAAAACCAGCAGAGTCCTTGCTAAATTTGAGATTTCGTTTAGTTTCTCAACAGTCATTAAATACAAACGAAGTACAGCAAAGTAAGGACATTTTTTCGATGGTATCTAAGAGTATCTGTAATTGTCCTGTATCTGCATCTGTAAATGACTTCTAACAAATTCGATTGTCTTCATCAAAAATCTAATCATTTGTACATTAATCTAATCTAATCATTGTCCTGCTGTTTGTATGACAATTACTTCAAACTTCCATCACAGTAGTCACTGCCTAAAAACTTTCAGCTGATCATGCATAAATTGACTCGAAGCACTTTCAAATAAAACGCGAAACGAACAAAAGTGTAAATTAATACAAATATTGTAAAATCTGAATTCTTTAAGCGAATTGAACTCTTTTTAAATAGAGAATGGAGGAGGCACAGTTGCCAGTGGAGTGTGTGGGTCACCAGGGAGATGTGGTTCAGTTGGCCTTTAGCCAGATCTGCGATTCAGGATATTATTTGGCATCAGCCTCCAGGGATGGACACGCCATATTACGACACGGAGACACGGGAGATTGGGTGGGCAAATTTGGGAGTGTGAAGGAGACAAAGAGAGAGAGGAAGAGAGAGAGTGAAAGAGGTAAGGCGATGCTCAGTGTGGACATCAATGGGGATGCCACAGTTGTGGCCACTGGCAGCCAGGATTGCACTGCTCGCATCTGGAATGCAACCAATGGCAACCAGTTGACAAAGATTCTGTTGCCATGCTCGGTGCGTTGTGTGGCACTTGCCACCAAATCACCATATCTGGCTGTGGGTTGTCTGGAAGACAAACACTATCACTGCCGGGATACAGACCTCTATCTATATACACTCGACAGGCCGGACATGCCTATACATACTGTAGAGGGACAGTTGAGAGGAGTACGCGATGTGATCTTCTGCTGCGAGGATCGGGCACTGCTCTCATCCTCCCATGATCGCTCCATTCGACTCTGGGATCGATTGAGTGGACGGCAAGTGCATTCCATAACTCTGCCACACCATGCCAAATCGCTGGAACTGAATGCTGATGGACGCACTGTGACTATCGCCTATGGTCAGAGTGTCATCTTTGTGGATGTGGAACGCTTCCGGATACTGCAGCATCGTCAGCATTCGATGCGTCTCAGTGGCGCCTCCTTGCATCCCGCCAAAGAGACGTATGTGTGTGCGGCAGGTAATCGCATCCACAGATTCGACTATGCCAGTGGACAGTGCTTGGAGAGCTTTGTGGCACACGAACACACCGTGCGCTCCATCAAGTACAGTCCCGATGGCGAGGTCTTTGCATCGGGCTCAAAGGAAGGCGGATTGCGTCTCTGGCAGCAAACGGTGGGCAAGAAGTATGGCTTATGGGATACCCAAGACAACAACGAACAATCTTAACCAACCATCAGCCAAAAACATCTTTCAATCCAACTCTCAAACTGGAACTCATCTGTAGTTGTTGTTGTTGTTGTTGTTGTTGTACACGTGTTTAGTGGTATTTTCTCCTGCGCTTCGTTTTTCATTAGTTGCTTCATTTTCGTTGTTTTTTAAATACAAAAAAAAAAACAAAAAAAAAAAACAGGGAATTAAAAAAAGGGTCACGCTCTGGGACCTTCTAATAAATTTGTCTGCGACTGCGCAGCGTTGTTGTGATTGACTGCCCCCAATTCATCTACCTGCCTGCCTGCCTGCCTCATTGACTGCCTCTATAAGCCTGTCCAAGACGCGATTCCTAACTGCCTAACATTTTCTTCTTCTTTCGTGCGCATGCCCTGTAGCCTATAAATGACATAAAGGGGAATGCTGGCCTCAATTCAATTTGAATTAAATATTATTTAGCGTATCGAAATCATATCTATATTTTAACTGAATTACCCAGTTAATCACAGAAATTATCTTAAGAATGAAATAAATATTTCATTCATTTTGGTTGCTGTATAAATTCAGCAATATCCCAAAACAGAATGGCATATGACAAAATGGATAACTTCAAGTCGAGCATTCCGCTGTGCAACAAACTCACTCGTTTCTCATTTCTTACTTTGATGGCTCAACCTGTTTTTGTTGCGCATTTGAGTTGAGCTAAAGGTTCCTGAAAGGATTTTTATTTTTCTTCTTATATTCTGCTCTTTTTTTTTGTTGTGCAAGCCAAGATGTATTCTCAATGCTCCAAACGCTGCACACGTTTTCTCACAAAATCAGAGAGTCATAAATGCATTTTATTATTATTTATATAGTCGACTGCAGTCGACAAAAACGTTGCCCTCTGGGGCATTGAAAACGTTTTTTATTATGCATCCAAAGTTGTTGGATTTATTTTTTTTTGGGGTAGGTGCAGCAGCAGCAACAACAGCAGCAACAACAGCAACAGCAACAACACAACAACAGCGATGCATCTGATGATAAACTAAGCAAACACAGAGCCAAAGTAAAGATACAAAGGTACATAGAAACTTAGATACAAATGGAGAGTGAAGTTTTTTTATTTTTCTATTTTTTTTTTTGTTTTTTTTTTTGCTGACCTAAGTTACACTCAGATTCTGTTGTCAACTTGGCGTTGACTTTTTGTTTGTTTTCCTTGCTGCTGCTGCAAATGCACTTCCATAAATATTTATACATTTCTGACGTTGATAAAAACAAGTTTTGGCTCAACACGCGCTTACCAGGAAAAACCGGCCAGCGAGGAACCTTTTCACACAACACACTTTCCATATACCTATATGTATATGTATGTATATATATACATCATTCTCTCTGTCCTTGTTTATCGGCTAGTTGCTCCAATAAAATTGACAATGAGTTGTGATTTTATTTTTATTTTGGGCCTGGAACAAGTGTGTCTGTTTGTGTGTGTGTGTGCTTGAATGATTGATGGTGATTTTTATTGCGGTTGCAAGTAGCACAGTAGCCCAAAAGGATTTTCTATTTGCAGTACGGTAGCCAGGAATAATATTTGCATACTTGCATATTAGCCGTTGCCACACAATAATTTGAATTGCATTTGAAAAACAACAAACCAACAACCATCAATATAGCTTATCAAAGACGATTTGTTAAAGATGATCCCGTCTGTCGAAACATAACTGCAGCGTTGACCGCAAACAATTTGTCCAAAAGATAAGCCACAAGTCATTTATAAATGTCCTGAGACTACGATTATTGTTTGGTTTATATATAAATGACTGGTCATTTGCCAGGGGTTCAACGATCGTACGGAAAGATTGTGAGTTAATCGAAATCACACAATCGTATATAAAAGAGGGAGTTTTTGAGATCTTTGAAGAACACGTTTTGATTTTGATGGCAGCGACCAATTTAGATCTCAGAGGTGTTCCTTTTGAGACACTGTACTCTTAAATATCATTCAATTTATTATAATGACTTTTGTATTCATATGGGTTTTTGGTTTGCATGGACTCGTTGGAAGTATAAGGAAATTTTGGATAATATGCATTTTCAAATTTTAATATTTTACTTAGAAAATATATAAGTATTTAATGACTGTATAAATTGCTCAGCAATACAGTTGTTTATCTAATAAGAATTTCTAAGGTATTGTTGTTGATAGATCGATATTATAATGTTCTTATGATAAGATATTGATAAGAGATCGACATCTATATATTGATCTAATGATCACTTAACTAACTTAACTTAATTTTGAGAATTTATTATATATTAAAGCATAACCAACTCTTCTGATTGGATTGCTTTAACATATCCTAACTCATACATCAAGACTTTTATATTCAAATAGTTACTTAACATTTAGTTCAAAGCACTTCAAAGATTATTAAAATAGTAAAAAACGTACCATATATCACAATTATGTAATACAAAAAGCACTCCAAAGTCTGAGAAAATAACAAATTTCTTCTTGTAAAGCCACACAATTTTAGTTCATTTAAAAAATACAATTTTCCCATGGATTGTTCGACTTGATTACACCCAATCGAGAACACTTCCGCTACGTTCTGCGAATAATTTCATGGCAAGCCCTTCAACAGACAAATACCTCTACATATCCTTAACCATAACGCACCTGCCCCAGAGTATCTCAGTCGGAATTGAGGTTGCGGTCACAGTTCGTGAGCTAAACAATTTTATGGCAATTTCCTTATAGCGCAAGACCCGCTAGACATGCTATATGGTAAATGTTAAATATATCTTGTGTAATTTTGTACGTTACTTGTTCTGTCACGCTAGCTGAACACTCCAGGAAAACAACAAAAAAAAAAGAACGGGAGAACTCCCGCTAGGAACACGTGGCATATGATATGTGTATGCTTAGTTAAGTTTCTAGTATTTGGTATATATCTTGGGGGGGATGTCTGTTGATTTTATGTTCCGCTCGGCGCGATAAGGCGTGCTGCATTTGAAATGAGTGTAACGTATATATTATACAGAACAAGCACCAGAATCGTTGACCGTTGAGGTTTCTTCTATGAGATAATAATATCATTACGACAATGGCGACCTTCAACTTGGGCCATTGTTGTTTGTTTGCTTGCTTTTTGGTGCCGCTTATCGTAGACCAAGTGCAATAAAATAAAGCCTTCAGCTTATCTGACTTATCAGTCAAATGGAGTGTATTTATGGAACGACGACCTCTTAAGGCCATTGAACAGCGCGGTTAATAACTTTTAATAATAATGCATTTCTTATTAAGTTTGTTTTAATTCCTTTCCGACTATTGAAATTGATATTGATTGATCGAAAAAAGTGAAGCATAGATAATACTGTGACTAACAAATTGAACTAAAAATTGGACATATATTGACTGATTCATAATGTGAACTTGTCTTGTATATTGGCATACTTTTCTTTAACTTGCAGATATAATAATAATTCATTCTTTATCAAATTTGCGTTAATCTCTTTACAACTAATAGTTTTGATATTGGTTGACCGATAAAAGTGAAGCCTAGATAAAAAGGTTATCATATTTTACTAAAATTTGAGGCTTAATTTATCTAATTTGAAACAATATTGATATAATTTTCACTGATTTGAAGTTCTAATGACAAATTTTTGTGGATAAGAAGAAGAAAACATTTGCAAATACTCATAGGTTATTATCAACCAGCATTATTGGCTTAATTCGATGGATAAACAAATACTCATCTAATACCCGCACGTTCCAAAACAGAAACGTTGAGCAATCCTTTGATGAGGCTGCCCTTATAAAGGATTAGAAGTAGCACTTGAAGAAGAACACCCCATTGTGTGTTGATAAATTGAGCTACCTCTTTTATTTCGATCGTTCTCAATTCGACGCCTTTTCCCTGTGTTTACACAGCAAAATGCAACCCATATAGTTTTTCAGGACATCCTGCACATACTTGAGAAAATTACGTAAAGGGATCACGAACTCTCTCCCTCTATAAATATATATATATATAGCTACCCCACCATGAGATCTTGAGTTGTTTATGTTTCAGGCATGACTGCAATTCAACGCCGGCAGAATTTCTGATACCAAATTTGTTAAAAACTGTGTAAATTTACGTTCCTTTATATTTTTTCATCGGTTCTCGTTTGTTTTTTTTTTGGAAGGGTGTGTCCCATAAACAGAACTCTGCGGTGTGTCTGCTTGGCACTTGGTTGGGCAGAGGGTATCGTCTATAGGGAGAGAGGCGAGTCCAAGTCTCTCGACTCGGCTGCCTAATCGATCGATAGATCGGTTATTCGTCGGCTGCCTTTTTGGGGTGATTGCACTCTGGGCATGGTTTTAATTACAACGCGTTTTTCTTCCGTTTTTTCTCGTTTTTTTTTTCTTTTATTCGTTTTTTTTTTTTTTTTTGTGAAGTGCAGAGGCACAAAAGCAAATGATGTCTTTAGTTTTGACTTCTTTTTCTTGTCGCTTTTTGTGTGCACTTTAATTGCATTTGTGCAAACAATATAAATCGAATTTTATTGCCCCGACAAATGTAATTTAATTTTTTACGATCTTGCACTTAAATAGCAACGACTCAAAGCTTGGGAAATTCATATAATTTTCAATTAGATATAAGTAACGGTTTAAAGTTTAAAAAACGAAAAACAGAATCGTTAAATCATCTTTACAGTCTGTTGCCTAATGCTCTTTTTTGTTGTTGTTGTACAGTTTTCAGAGTGTGCCCCACATTCGATGGCCCCCAGTTACAATAGGAAAGTGAAAACAGTCTGCCGCCCTAAATACAATTTATCTGACTTTGTTTCCACTGCGCCACTAGTGCCAACAACAGCAAAAAATCCAGTTTTAGGTTAAACAAACCGAAACCAAAACATTTTTATCTACCCATCCACGCATTCAACAAAAGTACAGCTCCAACCCAGACCAGACCAGACAAGACCAGACAACAACAAGCAGAAGAGAACATGGAATTTCCAGCAAGTCGAATATCGCATACTCTTATCGATATATTTGATTAGAGTTCATATCGATTATTTGTGAATATGGAGTTGCTTTCATTTTGTTGACTTTAATATCTTTATTCTTAACGTATCATTGCAAAAAGCTCATTCAAATTGTTATGCTCAATTTTGGAGTAGAGCATTTAAAAACACAGAGCAGCGCTGCTTCTGCTGCTTCTTCGATCATTTTGAATTCGAGGGTTGCTGTGTCGACGAGACAAGCACGTTATATGGCAACGCTGCGGTGGTTGTTTGACGTTTCTTTTTGTGGTTGTTGTTCTTGCTCACTCTCTGTCTCGCACTCTTACTCTCTGGCTAGAAGAGCGATTGCATTTAAGCGTAGAGTTGGCAGCGTGTCTTCCTTAACTGCTAAAAAAAACAGCTAAATATGAGATTTTCAGCTAGCTTTAACAAACTTAATAGCGCTTTTGTATTTGTAGAAAAATAATAACTGCCCCTTCTTATGGTAGTAATTTTATGAACAAAATCATAACAATGAAAAATGTTTAGCAGAATACAAGCATGCAACTATTTGCACATATTTAGCTCTTTACAGTCGCTCTCATTTTCTAGTACTTTCAGCCGTTTTGTGTCACAAGCTAGCATGGCAACAACATTGGAAGCAGCGCGCTCGCAGTCAGTGAGCGACCAAGAGAGTACGCTCTCAGAGCGACAAGTCATCCGCATATAAATATCATTTTTAACCGTTTGTACGTTCAGTTTTGTTATTCAGCTCGTCGAGCTCAGTTGGGAATGTGCTTAATGTGCGCACTCCAATTCAAACGTAACAAAATATATACAATAAAAACGCGAAATATCCACAAAAAATATGATATTTTACAACATTAGTTGTACATGAGAAAATAAACTGAAAAAAGTGCATACACAAAACGATCAGAACTCCAGCTAAAGTTTTTTCAATTTATGTGCTCAACTCGTCAGTTTTTTTTGGATTTTGAGTGGCATTTTTGTGTGTGGCCAATAAGACCAGACAGCATTTAATCTTAGAGAATATAAATAGCAGATTGAACTGCACCAAAAAATACAGTTCGCAGCGCATTTGTTTATATCATAATTCTAAACAAATACTTGACAAAACGGCAACAACACAATTTTCACTTTTTTCAAACGAGAAGTGCTTAAAACGCAGAAGCAAAAGAGCCCAACAAATAACTGAGCTCCACACACACACACATAGACACTCAATAACACAAGCAATAACGCTCGCTCACTCACACTGGCGCAACCTCGAACGAGATTTTGGAGACTAACACGCGACTGTGTGTGTGTAAGTGTCTGTGTCTGTTTGCAGTTGTGTGTGTGAGCTCGCCCCTCTTTACGTACAGGCGAGCACAAAAAAACAAAAGTTTTGGCGGCAAAACTTTGACATTTCGCTTCACCGTCAATTTCGCAAACAAGTGTCCAAAGCGTAGGCAGCCAAACTGCGTCGCATCGCAGCCCGACACAAAAATACACCCAAAACAAAACTCTACAGCAACTGCAACAACAACATGGTCAGTGCACGCGTTCTCCATTCGGTTGTGCTGAGTGAATTCTGCAAGATGAGCGCCAGTCCAGCGGTCAGTCGCAATTTAACCTGCGGCCGAAAATTGGATCACGTCAAGCGCGATCTCTTTGGCTCGACGGCGAAGTCATCGCTGAAGGAATCCAAAACGTGAGTGCAACAAAAATTTAGTACAGTGATCGCTGGCGAAATTAGAAGAGTTTCTTTTGAGTGCATTAAAACTAACATTTTTAATGTGCATTAATTTTTTTTAGCACTTGCCGAAATTGTAGTTATGCACACAAAATATAATATGTAACTTTCAGTGCAATTTACGACTTGATTTATTTATGCAACGTGCAATTTATTTTTATACACAATATAAATTTTGTAGTACTTGACGAAATTGTAAATATGCTAAAATATTATTAAATATATATATATATATAACTAGAAATATATTAACACTTATGTTCCACCTCAGCTCATCCTTCAGCACGGAATTGGATCGCTATCCGAAATATGCCAGCCAAAAGTGGGGCTATGATTTCCTTGCTGATCGTCCGCTCGGCGCCAATGCCAGTTTCATTTGGGAGCGTGTGAGTACGCAGGAATCGCACTTTGCACCGCCGATGTATACCCTCACCCGGGCCGCTCATGTGCGTCCCGAGCAGTGTAGTGCAACGCCCAGTCAAATGGAAGCATTGCTCAGTGAACGTGCCGATCGCGAGAATCTGATTAACTCCTCGCTGGACTCGAATACGGATACGGAGTACGATTCGCAGGATGAGTCGTTGACGCATGTTGCGTCCACTTCTTCGGCGGCTGCTTTGAGCGTTGCTTCCTCCTCTGCCACCTCCTCCGCCGCATTCACATCCACATCCTTCTCCTCAAACGGCGGCGTTAGCTGCAATTCCCGTGCGCAGCAGCAGCAGCAGCAGCAGCGCAAGCGACAGCCTAAAATCACAGGTGAGTTTCTTTTATTCCCCTCACTTTCCAGTTCGCTCTTGCGTGTCCCCCTACCCATCCATTCCCAGGCGCTACGCCTGATTGCACCAAGTGGACTTGTTTAGGTACTTATTTCCCATAACCCCGAGTTTCGTTGATGGAGTTCAGTTAAGTGTTGCTTTGAATGGCAACTAGTATTGTTCAACCTGAAAAACACAGCTCAAACTTTTCAACGACTTTCAATCCTATCTACATTTTAGAGTTCTTTTATTGGTCTCAATATAGCTTCAACTTGCCAGTTCCCATCAAACCTATCTACTGCTTGAATATCTTCTTTCTCTTCTGGTATTGGCTCTTTTCACTCTCAAATGTATAATTCCATTACCAAATCAATTCCTTTTCTTCTCTTATAGTTTGCCCTTTAATTATTTCCCATTGTGGCACCCCTTTTTGGTTTCTATACACTTTTAACTCTCGCGTGGGCGTTGCTCAATCGTAAAACCAAAATTATAGTCTTAAGCCAAACGCGTCTCGTTGTGCTTCAACACATATAATTAGCTTTGTTTTTATGTGATTTTTAGTTAAAGTGGGGGTTGCTTTTGCTGCAAACAGATCGTTGCAGCTGTTTGACAGCGAGCCCCCCTCCTCCCGCTGCTCACTGCTTTTAGAGTCAATGCACGCAACATCCCCCTGCGTCTGCGGGGGTTGATTTTCATCCAAAAAAAATAGATGCGATCATTGCATGCGGGCATAAAATGCTAACAGATGTGTGCGTTTGCGAGTGTATGTGTGTGTGTGTGGATGTGTTGGCTCTGCTTTTTGCTTGACCTCATTAGAAACATAGATCTAGAGGGGGGAACAGAGAGAGAGAGAGAGAGAGGCGACTGCTTCAAGTGCAGCTAAACAATGCGCCCGCCAAAGCAGCAGCACTTATCAGGCAACGTTGATTGCCTTTGTATAATTTTACTCGTTTCTCCTTTTTTTATGAATGCCACTTGGTATACTTATTAACATAAATATATAAAAAAAAAAATAAAAAGAATTAAAAAATAGTTGTCTGCGCTGGACAGCCCGCATTTTCAGGCTTTCAGGCTTTAAACCTTGTCTAGCTGTACTTTTGTGCAGCGAAGCCTACAAAAACTTACCCAGTTTTTCATGGGGCGTGTAATTTTATGCAGCCAGATCCGACTACCTGGCCTTTACCCTATTTGTTACCCCTGTGCAACAACCCTCTTCGTCTGTGCCAGCCACGTGCCACAATTCACAAATTTGAGTAGAAATCAAAATGTGCAAAAACAGGCGGCGCCTGCTGCTGCCGCAAACAATATATCACAATTCAATAAGGGTAGCTGCTGCTGCTGACAACAGCTGACTTTATCCATTTGTATGCCCAAAAATAATTACTTACTGAGTGTGTGTGTTTTTCTCCTCTTTGCAGAGTTCATGAAGGAGCGCAAGCGTCTCACACAGGCACCCAAGAAAATCTCACCCGCAAAACGGATGCGCACCAATTCCGGCTCCAACTCCAACTCCGGCTCCAGTTCCAGTTTGGGTGCGTAATTTGGATGCCTGCTGAAACGTTCGCGTCACAACTAATAACTTATTAGTACAACCCGAAAACTCCACTCAATTTGCAATTTTTTTATTTGTAATTTTTATAATGCTGCTACAACAACAGAAAAGGGTTATGTTTAATTTTTTTAACCACATTTATAGCAATTTTTGTATAAGTTTTTAAAGAAAGCAAACAAACAAACCAACATTAGGTACTCATTTATAGAATTTTGTGTGCAGTGCAAGGGCGAAAGTTGCGAATATTAACTTATAGTCTACTTTTCTAGTTTAAAATTCCAGCTAAACTAAACGATGGATAAAACAAAATAATATAACCAGTACTAGTACCAGAACAAAAATTATCCAGTAAGCATTAAGTATCTACCAGCGAGCTAAATGAAACTTTTTAGATTTCTCTAGTGAGAAATGCCATAAACTAAGTGATTAGTTCTTAACAACAAAAACAACAACAACAACAACAACATAACTACTATGTAATTTCTATTTGATAAATAACAACAACCTAGAGACACACTTTTGAAAAACAACAACAAAATTTACATTTATAAGAACCAAACATTTGTAAAATTTCAATTGTCACATTTGAACAGCAACATTTTTGGATTTTGCTGTTTAAATTTGCAAAGTTTAAACTTAATGTTGCTCTGCTTTGTTATTATTATATTTATATATTAATAATTATTATATATATCGAGATTTGTATATGTCAAAGCAGAGTTACATTGATTAAAAAAACATGCCCCTAAAACTAACAATTATAAATCTGATCTTAAGTCGGATTTATTATTGTTTCAGTTTTTGTGGCTGAATCAAAGTCCTTTTTTTCGACCAGTGTAAACAACTAGAAACTAAGCTTATTATATTTGCCAATTTGTGCGCTTTTGATGATATGTATTTTTCCCTTAAATAGTATTACCAAAACTTCATAAATTGCCAAAGTCTTTCACAAAATGTATAAAATTGCTTTCGATCGCATTGCCAAATTGTTTGGCAATTGATGAGAGCGATTTTTTCTTAACATGTACAAAACAAATGCTATACATTATAATTATACATATAATTCTAATTATATATATATATATTTACATATAAAAACTATTATATACGTAGGCAGAGCCTATATTATTGAATAACCCTCACACGATCATCCTATTTGATAAGCATTAGCATATAGAAAAAACTCCAAAGTATTCACATAATATTTATATATATAATTCATACAATGTGTGTAAAATTTTTCAACTCATACTTACAACAATAAAAAAAAACAACAGTAAACAAAAAACACGAAAAACGAAAAAAAAAACTGACAAACTATTTGCAATTTTTGTATCATCAAAATTTTAACTCTTATACGTATAAGAGTACAAACACACATACACACATGCATTTATATGTTGTTGTTTGTTTTTTTTTTATATTTTATTTTTGTAGACTTGTATTTGTTTATTTGTATCGATTTTAGTTTGTACATTTATTAAGTTGACTTTTGTTTTCCAATAAAATTTGTTTTTCATTTTTTAGTAGTGTTACTTGTAATAATTTGTAGTCGAATACTCTCGACTAGAGTACTTTTACTTGTTTGAAGCAGAAATAGCTGCAAGGAAAAAAATTATGTTTAACTATTTTTTTTCTCCTGTTGCATCCACAGGAGGTTTTCCAATTTTCAATACTCGTGCTCCATACATTTGCATACTCTTCCAAGCAAACTGTAACTGTAAACAATGAGTAGGCATTTTCTAAGGAGAGCCAAAGAGAGATCATTGACTTTCTCACATTGCAGGCAATCCACACATTCCACACGATTAATCACGCTAACTTGTACAATTAAAATTTCTAAACCTAATAGAAATAATCAAATTGTGATCATTTAATACCTATTATCTGCGCAAACTGTTTATAATATTTGAGAATAGCCGAGCACTTGATTTAATGTTCTTGATTTAGTGAAAAGCAAACAAAGCGCTTAATTTATATTCGCTTTTCTAGTCAAAATCAAGATAAGAGAGCATGAGCACCCACATCTAGTTTCTCTTTACTTCAAAAGTAATGTACGAAGAGGAAAGTAAAAGAAAACTAGTTTGCCGCTGCTGCGCCAATGGCAAAGAGATGCAAATAAGTAAAGAGAGACTAAAATCTCTTACGTTTTTGTTGCGTTGAGGAGAGACTTAATTTTATTGCTGCTGCTGTTGGAAACTGAATTATTTTTTCTTTTAAAATATAAACAATTGTCTTTTAGTTTTTCATTTGTGGTTTTATTTTGTAAAATTAAATATGATTTATTACTTACGACAAATACATCAATAATTTAATTCATGCATACGAACATAGAAATTGACTAACTGTAACTGAGTTTGGCATTAGGTTCCACACGCTCTCTTTGGTGTTCTTCCACACGATATATATAGTACAACGAGTTATATACAAATATATTTGAGGATGCTATTTAGTTCACGTTAACTGTAATTATTTCCCCGTTGACTTCTCTTCGAGCTGTGCCTGAATATGCTTCACATTCTGCCCCCCGCTGCCCTGGCTGTGACGCTGGAAGAATGCATTGATGGAACTCATCGAACGATATTCCAGATTATCGCTAATGTGCCAATCGACGCTAATGCTCTGATGTCTTCCGACTGGATTGCGTATCTTTGTCTCGTTGTACTTTTCCAGCAGATGCAGCAGGCAATCTTTCGTTGTGTTCGCCGCCTCCTCGAGATTAACGGTTTGGTGGGTATCGGGTAAACCGATTGGCACATCGCGACTCATTTGATTAATGCGAAATTTGGCTCGACGACTGCTCGCCGACTCGGTGTAGATGTGACTGGAAGTGGAACTGGAAGTGAGTGGAACTTGACTGCGACTGCTGCTGCTGCTGCTGCTGACGCTACTGCTATTCGTCTGTGCGTTTGCCGTGTTTACGGTGTTCACTGTGGATTGGCTGCGATTGTAGAACTGTGTTTGTTGTTTGCTGCTCCCGTTGCTCAGCTTGGGCATCTCCTCAATGGACTGCTGGAGTCGCATCGACAGCGAGCTGCTCTTCTGCTGCAGCTGCGTGGAAACACGACCCGTTGTTCTAATGCTGTTCATCGTGCTGCCCATCGTGCTTCTCGTGCTCGTGCTCGTGCTCGTGCTCGTCGTCCATTTGCTGCCTGCCTCCAGCTTAGTGCTGCTCTCCTCACTCTTTGTTGTTGTCGTTGTTGCCTTGCTTTCCTCTGCATCGCCCAACTTGGTGTTTATCTCCGCGAGCATTAAGAGATGATCGCTCAGTTTGCGTATCTCATCGGCGAGATTAACACGCTCGCCGGAACTGCGCCTGCCCAGCAGATAGTTGGTGTCCGAGTTGCGGCGATCGAAGGTGTGCAGGTAGCTCTTCAGGCTGCGCTGCATTTGGGCGCTGCTCTCGCTGCCGGAGAACTCGTCAAAGTTCTCGTTGAACAGATGCTGGGGTGTGGGCGTGGCACAGCCAGAGGCAGTTGCTCCTGTTGCACCCGTCATGGGGAACAGTTTTTCGCGGGATTCATTGATGGGCGTCGTGGCCACCGAGTGTGGACTCTCTACACTGTGTCGCTCCTCGTCCGCCGTTTCCGCCGCCTCAAACTCATTGGCCATCTCGTCATCGGTCAGTGTTGCTATCGATTCGCAGGGCGAAGGCGAACAAACTGCAAAATACGCAATACACAATTTTAAAATCAAGCCTGGAGCTCTTTAAATCACATACAGATTAATTTCTCTCCTTTCTTTTTTGGGTTATGGGTTACGATATATCCAAAGATATTGACATAAAAATAATACACATAAATTAGACAACATGCTCATGAGACAAAAAAAAAAAAAACAGCCAAATTGGTTAGTTTTACAGAAAAGTAAGTAATGGATCGTATTCAGCTGTAGCCTTGACAGACATTACACTGCGACAAAACATCTTATTCTGTGTGATGAGCTTCCTTATGCTATTCTCCTCTTTAAGAAATTATTTTGCTATTATTTTTCTAAAGACTTGCTAAGCTTACAAAATACTAATTCGGAATTAGATTAGAAAATAATGGCTTTGGAATTCAAATTCGGCTCAGATTGGACAAATTTGAAGAAGTTTGATGCCGTAGAAGATAAATTTATATATCAAAATGATAATCAACATTTTATTATTTTCTTGCATTTATTTTTTAATTACTAAGTAATTGTTATTGACAAAGTTCAATTACAGTGAGTAATGATTAATGACCGCTTTTAATTATCTATATTTAAATAACAGTTGTAATGGAAATTAAGCGTTTTAAATATTTATAGAAGATCACTAAATGCATTAAAAAAATACCCTACACTAATAAATGATGACTGTTTTTAATTACAAATAATTTAGTTTAAAGGATAATTAAATGATATAAATATTGTTAACAGATCACATAATGCATTCCAATAAAACCTAACTGAAAACTTCCGATATCTTATAATTCTCTAAATATATACAATGTTTATTTTATTATATAATTTCTTATTCATTCATAAGTATAACAACATAAATAAGCTCAATGTTTGATGAAAAAGAGGCCCGTTGCATGAAATGTACTTTAGAATTTGACTTTGTTGTTGTTTAATTGTTGTCGATCGATGATGGGGCTTACCTTATCCGGAATATATAGTTCTGAAACTGTGGCTAGGTGTTGAGGCTAAACACGAACTAGGTAAGGATTATGTCTTTTGTGTATTTGTGTTTTTGCTTTGTATTTGTTTTTCATTCGCAATGTTTGCACAGAGTTCGTATTTGAAAGAAGGTTTTTGTTCTGTTGTATTTTGAAGTATATATTTTTTTCTTTCTTGTCATTGGCTGTCTTTATCACAGTGTCGAAACGGTAAGCAACTTAAATAACTAGGCAATTTTGTTTTTTATTGGTTAGTCGAGGTAGCATCCGCAACAAGGATGCGCTTAAAACTATGGTTAAGCTTAACATTTATAAAACAATACACACACAACAACATTTATGTAAATACTCGTAAGTAATTGTTTTTGATTGTTGTTTGTTGTATTTGTTGTTTGTTGTTGTTCTTGTTTTTGTTGCTGTTGTTGTTGCTGTTGCTGGCATGCCATTTTCTACTTTCTCTCAGAGAACACAACACACACAAAACATAATTACAATTTTAGCTAATGTTAACACAAAACATTAATAGATTTTAACTGAGAACAAGAGAGTGTGAGTGAGCGCCAGCTAGAGAGAGAGAGAGAGAGATAGAGATAGAGAGAAAAAGACAGAGAGAGAGAGAGCACGATAGCACTTCTCTGCTTCTTCTCTCATTGAGCTAACTTGGCTTACATTCAAGTTAATAGAGAGAGAAACAACAACAATTAGTTTTACGCTTTTTATATATATCTTTGCAGAGGGTATTTTGATTTTGTGGTCAAGTTTGTACAGCAGTAAAGTAAGGTATATATATTCTTGATCAGATATATCCATTAATGCGTTGTTTTTTGAATACATCTTGATTAGAATTGGACTGAAGCCGTCTCTTTGCCAAAAGTGTATACATAGAAACTGGCTGGATCGTATTACTATATCTTATAGCTGCCATTGGAATAATCGGACGACAGATGAGTTTTTGAATGAAAAACTTTTTTGTATATCAAGCAATCCTTACCAAACTCACACAATATTTATTTTAATAATAATAATGCTCTAATTTTGGAGCAAACAATCTTCGTTTTCATATAGAAAGAATTTCTGAATTTCTAATGAAATTTGTATGTCAGCAGTTCGACTAAAATCTGGAAGGGTATGCAATCTACGACATGCCCAAGATACACATTTATACCTGTTTGAATTGAGGTGGAATTTTAGATATGACCATCTGGCTTACGCCTCTGCAAAAATAATTAAACTTCGGCTAGCCGAAACTAGATTTCATTACTTATTGTTTTGTGGTTTTGTTTTGAAAGTTAATTGTGTAATTTACAAAATTGGTTGTGATTTGGGTGTTCCCTTTGGCTCATTTGGCTCATTTATGCTCATTTGCCATGGATGAGGGCATGCCTGTCGCGCTGCCGCTGGGAGCCGGTGCCGCGGCAGTACTCACCTCGGGATGAGGAGATGCTGTCCGGGCCATGTTGGTGGCGCGGATGCGTATAGCTTGTCTCATTCAGCGGGGCTATCACATTGCCCTCGACGTCAAAGACGTACGGACTGTTCGGATGCGTTTCCCAGCGCACGATGAAATTCTTTAAATTATCCTTGGTGGCATCCAGCTCTTTGTTCTGCAAAATGTGCAGGCAAGCATTATTTGTTTATTTGTATTTTTTTTTATAGCTGTCTGGTTTTATTTTTGTTTTTTTTTTTTGCGCATTTGCCTTACCTCCAGCTCATGTGTGCTGCAGAGCTTTGCCAGCTCCACGCTATCGCCTTCCTGTTCCGTTGTCTCATCGCCGACGTCATCGTCGTCGTCGTCGTCGTCATCGTCATCCTCATTATCATCTGCATCCTCGATTGTTTCCGTTGAATCCTCTGAAGACTCCGAGGCTAAAGTTATGGGCGACTCTGATTTCAGGCGCGTCTTCCCGCTCGCTGTGGAGGGAGTCTTTGCTACTGTTGCCGCTGCCGATGCTGCTGCTGTTGTTTTGGGCGTGGCTGGTGGATGTTGTTGCAACCATTTGTGCTTCACACAATCGGCAGCTGTCATGCGGGTGCTGGTGTGGATAAGAAATCATTTTGGGTTGATTAAAAGCTGCTGCCCCATTTATATGGCAAGACACCAATTAAGAATGTACATATATATATTTATATGTACATAAAGACTTATACGCACCTCAAGTCCTTTGCAAGGAGCTTGGCTATGAAATCCAGGCACTCGGGGGATATGCCATTAAAGCATTCATCCTCGAAATCGTATTTTGCAATGGTTACGTTTGACATTGTTTCAATGTCGTTCTCTCCCATGAATGGCGACAGACCAGAGATGCTATTGTTGTATTTGTTGTTGTTATTATTGCAGCATGTGTGTTTGTGTGTGTGCGTATGGAAAAGTCAATAAACATGAAATGTAAAAGCAGCGCACACAATATAAATAAACACACACAAAAAGAAATAAACAGCAGCAGCGTTTAATTAACTAAATTAAATTGCTGTCGAGCAAGGGGCTCTTTAGTTGGGTTTTTTAATTGGGGACGGGGGTCGAATTTGGCTCGCAACACCTTCTATCACATTGCTTAGACTTTGATTATTTAATTCGAGACTGCCGTCATTTTCACAGACTTTTAATTAGTGTACTTTGCTCATTCACTTGGCAAAAAATGGTAAAACTCCCCCCTTGTAAGTTTTGATTAAATTTTCAAGTGTCTTGTTCTGGAAAAATATAATGTCTGCGTCGGAACTGTGATTACATATTTTTAAAGAGTTTTGGCATTTGAGTACTAGTTATATCATTTCTAAAATGCTTTCAAGCTGTATTATTGATAGGTAGATTTCAAAATAAATATCTAGAATATTTAATATCATTAATATTATTTAATATTACATTTACACAATAATTTTCTTTTTAAAATTATAGATATTTTTATCGACCATTGCCGAAGGTATCAAATTTTATTGCTAAATTGTTGCTAATCTGCTAATAAGTTTAACATTCAACTTTTCTTAGAGAGCCCAAAAATTAATGACGCCTCTGAGTACAACAACTTAAGAGAAAGAATCTAGATATTTCTGGTTGGTAAATGTAATAAGGAATATAAGATTTTGAATTAATTTATTATACTAATCGGAGATCGTATAATTTGAAATTACAGGTATTAAAACAAATTAGCTTAGGGCCAAAGGAGTCATGCTATAACCTCCCCTTTCTAAGGTAGATTGTTCAGTTTAGTATTAGTATTAAAAAAAAACTCTTTAGCTTAAGATTTATTTTTCTACTTACAGCACATAGCTAATGACGCCAACGCTCCACATATCAGTGCCATACGAGATGCAGTCAAAGTTGACAACCTCTGGCGCCACAAACTCAGGTGTGCCAAAGAGTACCTGGAAACGAATTCCAATTAGAATAACAATGCACAATCAAGTGTATGTTTATGACCTACTCTCAATCGCTTGACTGGATCGAATTTGCGTGCCAGTCCAAAGTCAATTATCTTGATGCGATTACCCTTTTGTGTGAGCACCAAAATATTCTCGGGCTTCAGATCCAAATGGATAATGCCATTGCCGTGTATAAAAGCCATCGCTTCGCACACCTGTCTAATGAAGACACGACAAACACGCTCCGTCAACACGAATTCATCGTCCACAACACGATCAAAGAGTTCGCCACCCTCAATGCTACGAGAAAGTAGAAAATATATTATAAAAGTATATTTCTATTTATAGAAATTAACATTGAACACAAAACATTTATGTTAAACAAAAACACATGCAAGCAAGAGCCAAGACAGTAGTTAAAGCCAAGTTTAAAGCTCATTTTAATTGGCTTACCTGGCACCAACATTTATGTTATTTACAAGAGTCTACGCATTGGATGCCATAACACGAAAACCAGATAATACATGAACATCAATCCTTGTGGATTGAGTAATGCCCATTAACTTAGCAGCATTCCAACTGCCAAGCATTATCAATACAAATCTGTTCAAAATAATGCTTGGCATCGATGTTGAAAGTAAAGACAAATCGGAGAACAGTTTATAATCTAAGTCTTTTTTCTTGGGTTTGTTCTCATTTGAAGGAAGTTAATGCGTTTTACTCTAAAAAGCTGGGTTTACTACTGGGCTACATAAGTTGTTTGATTGAAAAGCTATTGAAAACAAAGCTTCACTTAAATCTAATACTAAATACATTGAAAAGCAGAACAAGCACAAATTAACTTTTAAATACTTTATGTTTTAAGATGCTTTCAGCTTTTGGCTATTCAATTAGTTTTCAAACAATTTCATTTCACTTAATCGCATCAGAGGACAATCGGCTTATGTTACACGTACTATGTGGATATTATTTGGTGAACTCTATACCCTGAATCCATCAGAAGTGGAAGAAAAGCTATGATGCAGTTGTGCTAAGGATGCAACAGGCATCAGAAAGTATCTCTGCCTCTAAAAGTATATTTATTATTGATACTTATCGATATACGATAGTAATAAAAGACACAATTGTACAAATGTATAGCTTTCAAATATGCCGAAAGATATATGAAATGGATCAATTGTAAAAAAATCATTAAGATCGGATATGAAACACAGATTTTGTCATAATGTCATATATAAAATATATCTCTCATATGTCTCAGGGTATTTCCTTGTCGAGCTATCTCGTTTACAGCCTTCCAATTTGTTTGAGCTTCAGTTCTCATTCATATATATAATCGATGTGACTTTCTGTATACCAGCACAGCTGCAAATATTTATATATATTTTTTTTGGTTTGCCAGTGAAATGAAATATTTATTAAAGCCCACAAAATATGACAACTATTTCAAATAAGCTCCTATCTAAATATCATTGTGTGCGTCTCTATGTCTCTCAGCGTGTGTGTCTCTATCTGTGTCTAGAAATAAAGTGAAATTTTCATTACAAACTGCAAAATGGACAATATGCAAACATGTTTTGCAGTTTGTCAAGGATTTTTCAATTGTCTTATGCAAAAATGTGTTTGCTGCATTTTATGAATATGCAAAACGTCAACAACTTTTGCAAGTAAACAATTAAGTTTCCTGCCAGACTGATAACAATAAAAAAAAAAACAACTGTCAGCTTCTCTCATGTTTTACTGTCGAGTGCTTGCTTGTGAGTAAATAATGTTGTTGGACACAAAAGACTTGTGACTCGAGACTCGTGACTCAAATTGTTTTTATGGTCGTTAAGTGTTGCTGTAGCTTCCATTGTGACTATGTTAGTTTCTGCCTGGCGAATGTGGGTCAAGGTCATGGCTTAATCAGTACCTGACTCAAACGCATTTATGGCCCTCTTTTTGGATATGTGGGCCCAAAGAACGACAGGCAAACTGACTGACTGACAGAAACCGTTGTCCGTTTTCATTACAAACCAAAACATGATATAAAAATAAATATATAGAACTATTTGGAGTTTGGTTTAACCTGTTGCTTAAGGAATATTTTTTTGTTGTGCTCAGAGTGCTCAATGATAGAAAAGGGACAAACTTTTATTGTTGTGCGAGTGTGTGTGTTTGGGTGAGGAGTAGAAAGAACTTTAGTACTTTACGATAATGTGCGTACGTGTAAATCGTATTTTATGCACATTGCCCGCTGATTGCAAGATATTGTGTTCCACACACACACTCACACACACACAACAATGTAAATAACAACAACAACAACAACAACAATTGAAATGAAAGTTGAAAACTAGCAAAAGTTAAGAGGAAGTTTGTCAAAGTAGTTGAAGAAGTAAAATACGTAGACACAACGACAGCAACAAATACAAGCGACACACATATACGACATATACACACACACATATGTATACATATATATATATATATATAAATATATGCATAAATAATTTCTAGCTTCTTTTTTCCTTACAGTTCCAGGACGACGCACATCATTTTCTGATATTCGTATGCAGCATACAATTGTATAATGAGATGATGTTGCAATGAATTCATAATCTCCACTTCTCGCTCCACGTTCCGCTTGTCATCCCGCTTGGGTATAGGCACAAATTTGGCCGCCAATTGTATGCCACTTGTCTTCTCCTTGCATTTGTAGACGGTGCCGAATTTACCGCTGAGAATTGGGATTGTATCCATATGATTAGCATTTCATGCGATTTCTGTTATTTGGTATATTTTGGGGTGCTGAATGTGGCTTTTCATAATATTACTTACCGTCCCACTTCGCCGAGCACGTCGTACAATTTATATGCGTCCACATTGCGGTTTATGGTCACATCGCGCATTGGAAATGCCGGCTCCAGAACTGTAAAACAGATGGCAAAGAAGAGTTGGGGCATAAGTATTATGGTTTTATGTGCTATAGGATATTTCTACTATGTCTGACATAAAATTTATGATTTGTTTCTGTTACATTTTTAAAAATTTATAGTGCTGAAACCAAATTGAAAATACAACTCGTTTTGTCTTTCACTTGCATATTGTGTTTTTTCCCACTTTATAAGTAGTAAAATATTATCAAAACATACATTTACATTACATGTAGAATCTTTTATGTCAAATATGTTTCCTATTTGCTAAATATTGACCAAAAATAATACCAAATGTTTAGTATCGAGTGCTTGTTGAGCTCTTAACTTTAGCTGCAATCTTTATTTGTGTTTGTTTGTTATGAAACCAATTTATTCTTTAGTCAGTCTGATTTTCCTATTCAGCAGCCAAAAAACCAATTACTAACAACTTGCAACATGCTGCATTATATCGAGAGCCACTTGCAACGGCTCTTGAAATATTGCATTCAATCTTTTTCATTGTGCGCCAAATGTGAAATGCATTTAATATCGGTTTTTATGGTCATATGCTTCTCCCCTTCCGCACAACCAGACAATACGTTCTGCTTGTCAGTCTATAACGTATACATTTTGCTACTTGTGTTATAGATTTGTTTTTTTTTTTTTTTGGGTGTTTTGTGTTTTGGTTTATTTCTTATTCAAAAGAAAACCCTTCTCAATATGCGTGTGGTTGTTGCGGTTGCAAGTTGCCAAGCAAATAGGAATGACTTCATTGAATTGAATTAAGTTCAGTAGTCAGGGGACACACAACGTGGACAACCACAACCAGAAAGGGGACGACAAGGACAACGATGACTAACTCAAATAACCATATTTAAAATAGTGTACATATGTGGATGTATATAAACATATGTTGTAGATGCGCCTATTGTGGACAAAAAGTTTATTCTTTTAAGAATATTCTGCATCCCAAGGGAAGTATGAAATATATGACATAAAACCAGGTACAATAAAATGTGAACTGTGCATGTTACTAAAAGAATATATTTAACTACATAATTGTTGGGATGTAAAGGTTTCTGCTTATGAGAAAAACGTTACTTATTTGTATAAAATTTGATAGTTTGAAATGAACGAGGACGAGCAAAATGAATTTCATTTATATTTATAAACACTTATATATTATTATAGATCTAACTGTCAAAAAGCATCAAAGTAGAGTATCAGCTAATGGAGCATTCTCAATTGGAACCATTTTTTAGTTTGTTTTTGTAGATGTTCACTTTTGCATTTTAGCATCAAACAAAATTGACATTTGGCCGCATTGAGTGCTCCATAGAGATTTGAGTATAGCAAAAATGTTAAAAAGAAATCAGTTTGAATTTGCAATTTAAATTATTGATAAACTGCAAAGGTGAGCACAGCACGTGCTAACGGCTCAATTGATCTCTGGCTCTCTCTCTCTCTCCTACTGTACGACTCTCTGTCTGGTTTAGCTTGTTTTTAAGCATTTTAGATATATTTAGAAAACGCTGCCAGCTGAAAGAGTTCAATTGAAAGTCTGCTCCATTAATATGCAAATTGCGCACATAAGCATGCTATGAAAATGAACGATAAATCTTTAAAATCAAAGACGATGCAAGTATGCTAAAGTGTGTGTGTGTGTGTGTGTGTGTGTCTGTCTGTGATTATTAGTGTGGGTGAATCGAAGCGGAAGAAGTGTGCTCGCGGGGAGCATCAGCCATCATCAGAAACTTGGCAAATTCAAAGTGAAAGTTGAATAGAGGCATTGAATATAAACCATATGTGAGTGTGTGTGTGTGTGTGTGTGTGTGTAAGTGTTTGTGTGTGCCTTGCTATTTGTGTGCATTGAGGCATTGGTGAGTGTGCAACTTGACGCCGTCTAACTACATCTGCTATCTCTCTCTCTCTCTCTCTGTGTTTCTCACTTTTCTCTGTATTTGTCCTTCGAGCAGCTCTAAACGGCTTTTTGGTTCACAATTTATGCATGTCTACTGCAGTTTTTCGAGTGTGTGTTGTGTACGTGGGTTTTTGTGTGTGCGTGTGCGTGTGTGTGTTCTTTGAGTGCACTTAGCCAATAACGCGCACAATTTAAGTTTTAGCAAATATGACGCATTCGAATTACAGCTTTATTCAATTGCTATCCGGAATCTTGTTGAGCGAAAGTTCATGTGCAAAAATAAAATTATTTTGGTTTTTGTTTTGCGTGAGCATAAGTTATGACTTGGCATCGGGACAACTCAAAAATGTTCATAAATTGCATGCGTGTCAGCCAAATAACACACGCGCACACACTTATTCTATGCACAAAAGGCAGTCTTAAACACACACTCACACACACACACACTCACACAAATAGAGAGAGAGAGAAGGATGAGTTGCAGCCAGCGACGCGCAGGTAACACATTCATTTCCGGTTTGCAGCTCATGAATAAATGAATTTATATCGACTCTGCTTGGCAGTTGAACTGCATCGCATACTTTCCAGCACGTATCCCCGAGCACATGGACACACTGCGAGAAAAACGGGGTGTTTAAGTCGTAGAAAAGAAAACTCCAATCACTGAATGAAGAAGGAAGTTAAAAGATACTTATGATATATATATTTATATATATATATATATGTAAAGTAAATATAAATAGGATTGTATGTAAATATTCATTAAAAATTGCATCTTTCAGTTGGAATATAATTTTAATTTGATTTTGAATAAATTACTCATTTACTGCACCTCATTTGTGTTCAGTGTATTCACACTTTTAGTTCCCCTCTGCATCAACCACACCCCTCGTCACCCCTTTGGGCTGAGGTCTCTATTGCAGTGGGTGTGTTTGATGTGGCTATGTCTATTGCTCCGGCTGCTGCTCTGGCCCTGACTTAGCCCCAACTTGTTTGTGCGAAATTCGATTGGATTTGGATTGCTTTGGGTGCTGCTTGTCGCTGCAGAGACTTGTGACTGGCTATCGATTACACAAATGCGCTTATAAACGCATCCAAATGGAGTCGAGTGGTTCTTATTAGGTGCATGGCATCTCTCCAATTGCCATTGAGCTATTTCACTCTATGGTCTGAGCCCATGAATAACCAAGTAGTTTTAGCTTTCAGTACTTCAATCATAATCCTAGGAGGATACACAATCTAGCTGGATGTATAAACAAGTATTATTATTTTTTAATATCACAGGGGTGGTTTAAAAATTATGCTTTGTCTGAAGTGGGTTTAGAAATGTTTTCAGCTCATTTCTATCAATAATCGGCAATTCATTTAACTAAAACCAAGAATGAATGGCTGAAACAGATCAGGCTTTTTCAAAAAAAGTGAGGCGATCAATATTAATGCTTTTATACTTTCTGAAAAGTAAGAAAAAAAAGATAATTTCTGCAACGGAAGATTAATTAAATTGAATTCGATTGCAAGTGAATAATGACTTGTGTCTGCCATTGCAGACTCCAATTTCATAAAATTAATCTTTCGTTGTTTAATTATCTTACGTTAATCCACACCTCAAACAAAACTTCAGCCACGCCCACTTCATCGTGGTAGTGTGGGCGTTAAATGGCATTGATAAAATGCCACTCGTTGCAATTTGAAGAAGAACAAAAACTTTGACAAAGTTAATTTATGCACAATATCAAAAGAGAGCGATTTCAAAATGGCAAGTGGCGACAATCAAAAGAGTCTGTGTGTGTGTGTGTGTGTGTGAGTGGATAGTGGGAATGGAATTAAAAGCTGATAGATATATAGAGACGATGTATAGCATACGCAAATATACTAGTATGCACTCTCATTCTTTTGAGTGCCATCGCCGTCGCAGCTTGCAGATAGTTAAAGGAGTTCTTTTTGTGCGAACGCCAGCAATTTTTGTGATATGAAAATCAGCAGTTTTTCTTTGAATTGCCAAGCTCACTTTTCCCTCGCCGCCATCTCCCCCCCTCTCCAAAATTTGTTCGCTTTTCTTTTGTGCAGTTGGCAACTGTTGACAATCTGGCCAAGAAGCAGTCAGCAGTGTCTTTACTCTAACTTCGCAACATAAAAATGAAATCGTTGTAAAGGAAACGTTTAAAAATATTTCTCTGATTTTACGCCATTTAAATTCTTTTTAGTATCGTTGAAATTAATGAAAAATTTAAGCGCTGGAAAATTGTGTACAACAATTTGTACAGCAATTGCAAACTGTTGCACAGCAAAATGATAGCAGTACATACACAAAAAAGAAAAAAAAAACAATATTAATGTGTCGCATTATGCATACGACTCGTGTGCCACAAGCAACAACAAAAAAGAAAGATGTTTTTTTAACAGGCGCGTTGGCATTTTAATATGAGCGTTAAAAGTTGTGACGATGGGTTGAAGAGGGCGATGGGGGCGATGGTGGGGGGGGGAAATATATATTCGTGTGGTTTATGGGTTTTTAATAACAGTTTTTATACGGCCAACAGCCGCACAACAAATGGTCGACGTAAGCGTCTCGTGTGGGTTGCTTGTAAGCCATATGCCAACGTCTGTCAAGCATTTAATGGCCGACGATATAAATCGAAAACACGGTGTATTTCCGCAAAGATTAAGCAAGTTTTGTGTTTTATATGGCGGTTAATGCCAAATCAAGTGCAGACGATAAGAACATTTTACAGTGTTACATGAACCAAATTCGTCGGAAAAATACAGCAAATTTCATTTAATAAGGGAATCGAGTATCGAAAAAATGTTATTACGATTAGGTTTGACCACGATCAAAACTAAAGGAATTTTGAAGAGCCAATGCCATCTTGATTCATACTTAAAATGGCATTTAATTTGGATGCAAAATAATGTTAGTATCAATGCATTATTGATTCTGATTCAAGTAACTGAAAATTCAAGTATATTTTCTAAAAATATTCAATAAAATGATTATTTTCATTCAAAAAATAATCTACACAGGCAATCTTTTGGAATCACAACACTAAATATTGTTTTTTTCTCCTTGTTTGTCTGACTCCAAATAATAACCAACCGCGCAGTTGACTAATGGCGAAAGACCAGTGACAAACGACCCACAAATAAAAAAAAGACCTGCTGCATGATGTCTGATTGTAGTTGAAGTAATAGTTGTTGCCGTTGTTGTCGCCTGGTCCGTGCACTTTAATCAGCCTAAGTGCTGGCAACACGAGAAGAAAGTGGGGGGGGGGGGGGGGATAGAAACGAGTGGGGCAAAATTAAAAAATGGTAAAAGTTTTGCTTGTTTGCTGCTCGGTTGGCTGCTGTTGCTGCTGCTATTTCAGCTGTGGGTGCTGCTGCTGCTGCTGCTGCTGCTGCTGTTCAAATTCTTAATATGGCTGCTATTTCAAATTGGTTATTACACGGCACACACACACAGACACATCCCGATTGTTTGTATCTGTGTGAATGCAACGTGCTGACACATGCTGCAGTTTCGGCATTTCAGTTTAAATGTTTGTTTGCATTTTGCATTTCCATTTATTGTTTGCCTCGTTAAAAAAAACAAACCAAAACTGAGAGTTGCATCATAATATGCTTTCATTTTTTTTGTTTAAAGTCAGACCTATTTTTGCAATTGGTTATTGCCATTGACATATGAGTATGGTTTATGATCATTATCATCATCATCATCGTGTTGGTTTATACACATGACTCTTGACCTAGTGAGTGCATAACTTTTACTGCCAGTACACTCATTATTTTGAATTTTGTGTATGAAATATAATGCGAATTTTGTGGTTTAAGTAGATACATTTTTGTCTGTTTGGTTTTACAATAAAATCAAACTAGCTCATAAAAGCCACTGTTATTGTTACAAATTAATGAGTTATTGTATTAAAATCGAAAACAAAATTGTGGTTTAATTTACTGAAATAAATTGAAACTGTTTTATGGAAAGCTAAATATGGAAAGTAAACAAATGTTCGCTTAAAGTGTAATATTTACGCAATAATCTGCAGACTTAAATTATTAAAGAATGCTCGACAAGAACAGTTTTTAAAAGCGAATACTGAGGTGCTTGTTAGCATAACCTGCTTACAATTAATAATCAAAAATGCTAAAGACAACAATTTGTTTCTTTCAATCGAATGCGTTGCGCTTTCGTCTTTAAGGTTATTTGTTTGATAGAATTATATGATAAATGACGCATCAAAATTGTCCATGGAGAATATTTGATTACATATAATATTTGCTGCTTTATTTTTTGTTAAACAAATGCGTTCGGTTCAGCGAACAGACAACAAATCAATACACACCACAACCAAGAGTAAAAAAAATCTCTTAAAACATGTGCATAAATATGTAGCTGCGAATGTGTATGTAGATTCAGATTGTGGATACAAATGTATCTGCAGCGATATGGCTGGCACTGCGACAGTAATTCATCATCATCATTTTTGCATGGCATTCGTTAAATCCACGTTGCCACGCCCACGAATACTTTAGCATAGCTCAAGCGTAGCCATAAAAAAGAAAGATGAAAATCGTTATGATAAAATGAAAAGTAATAATCAGGAAGCAAAAACCTTTAATGGTTGTGGTGAAAAAGCCACACTCCACATGAAACGGTGCCTCTGTATAGGTGTGCGCGTATGTGTCTGTGTGTGTGTGTGTGTGTGTGTGTGTGTGCGAGAGTGGGCGAGTGTGTGTTAAGCTTCTGTAATGCACTCTCAAGTGTGTCAGAGGCCAAGTCTTGGCATGCGAACTTCTCAACTTTATGTTGCATACTTCTGTGGGCCACTTTCTGTGGGCCACTTTAATTGCCCATTGACATTTAAATTTATGCGTATGCGTATGCGTTTGCGTACATAGCACAAAATACACAACAGAAAAATGCCAACTACAGCAGTCGGCTTCTCAGACTGTCGTTGCTCATTAGATTTTATGATTCTAATGCCGCTTGCCAATTTAAAAGTTGCGCCAGTTGATTATGAGTTACTTTTGCAAGCGGGTCAGTTGGTTTTCTCATGAAGTTTGTCAAACTAAACCATTTGAATAACTTAATAATAGCTACCTAGCATATATAACATATCTTTCACATTCATCTAAAAGTAGGAAAAATAGTCTAAATTTATTGAAAGTAAAAGTAGGCAGACTTTAATATAAGACCGATTAGATAAATAAAAGTCTGTAAGAGTTTCTACCAATATTGCGATTTCTTATCATATTTAATATTTCACCTATTTTCATTATTTAATTTGGAAATATTCTACAATTATTTTCGATTTTCTTAATACTGATTTCTTATTCCGACTAGCTCTTTGTGTGTAGAGTATTTCAATCTTTAATACAGAGACATTTGGCTCCCTCCAAATTTTTTCCATGTTATCTTCTTTTTTTTGCTTGGCAGCAGAAAATAAAATTAGCATTAGTAATTTGTATGCATGTGTCGCGCTCCTTTGTGTGTGTTTGTGTGGGTGTGTGGGGGTTAAAGAAATTGACTGCTGCCTGGTAGAATTTTCATTTTCATTTCTAATTTTCTTATTATATTCATTTGCATTGTTGGCGTTTTCATTAAGTGCGAAATTTCATTCAGATCGCACACTTTTGACTAAACAAGTTATTTCTATTCATTTCAATTCTGCTATACCAGTTGACTATTCTATATTTTTATTTCGTTTACTTTACTTTATTTGGCATTCTTTGGTCGTAGAGTTCATTAAACTGTTTAATTTAGATGGGTCATGGCATAAAACCTGGTTGACAGAAGGCTTTAGGGTTTCGCAAGCACTAAAAGCATTTCTAGCTCGCACATTTCTTAAATTCTTTTTTTTTTTTCACCAAAACACTCTATGGTTATTCAACACACACACACTGGCCGAAAGCTCTTCGGCGTCTTGTTCTATGCGCTTTCACATGCTTTTAAGCTAACCCTAAAACACATTCATTATGCCGGCTTTTGTGTGTAAGGATCGTGTGTGCATATTTCGCGCTTATGTATAATCAGTGGGAGTTTTGTGTTTTTTCCTTGTTTTTGGTGAGTGTGCTGGCAAAGTTTTTAAACGCTTAAGGCAAAGTGCCATAAAATTTAAATCATGTGAAAAGTGCCTGTCGACATGACGGCAAACAGGAGCCAACGCTAATTGATTGATGTGAGCACAGCAATTTCAAGGCAATTTCAAAGTTCAACAATGGTTCAACAATGCCAGAGCATGGCCCCAACAACAAGACGACATAGTGACAATGCGACACAACGACAGACGCAGACGCACAGCTGCCAGACCACACACACACACACACACACACACACATGTACGAGATGATGATCCAAAAGGGCCAGCTGACAGCTGCAAAAGATAAACACAAGAGACACTAGACTTCAACGACTCCCCAACATGCCCATCTGTCCTGTCTGTCCTGCCATCGTCTTCATCTCTTTTTCATTCAATGTCTACGTCCCAGTTACATCACTCAGCTGTTTTTGTTCTTTTCTTTTTTTTTTCTTAGCTGCAATCATTGCATTTTTGCGGCATATTCTCCATTCCTTTATTATGTTAGTCGAGAGCAGAAGAGAACTATATTATTGCTTACTTTTTATACATCGTAAAGCAAGCTTAGAATGTAAACTGCTTGGCAAATGGAATTCCCTTGCAGCGAAATAACTTGTGTTCAAAACTAAAACTTTTTATTTCCACTTGTTAACTATTATTATTAATCAATCATTTTTTTTCTAAGATTATTTGCGTTATTATTAAAGTAATATTATGTATATTATATCAGCATATATTTTATATTCATTTAACTTTAAGCGTATTTTATCTTCGACAACTTGCACATTCAACTTCCTTCTAGTATTGGTTTCTCTTCTTTTTCTGCCACTTCAGCAACAGGGGCTGCTGCAACAGCGAGTCCTTAACTGAACGTCGCAAACAAAATGCAAAACAATTTTATGCCTGTCTAACGATGTATACCATATAAGCCGCATCGCTTGGCTATAGGTACAAATATATATATCTATATATATACAAATTCGAGGCAAAGATGGTGTCGCAGTGATCTCATTAAAAGTTTGTTTAGCTAAGCTGCAACAAAACGGCAGTTGCGATAAATGCTTAACGTTGCATATATTAAAAAAAAAAAAAAGTGAGAGAGAGAGAGAGAGAGAGAGAGAGAGGAAAACTGCACTGCCTAAACGCAAAAACGCATTCACATATAAACACGTACATGTGGCAGGTAACCAGCGGGTAGACATCGTTTAATTAATTTAATGAGCTAGCATTGCAACAGCACGTGGCAACAACATCATCGTCGTTGTCTGCTGCAGTACGTTAATGATTTATGAGGCAGTCTCATGAGCCGCAGACTGCTGCCTGCATCTCGTTAACGTAACACCCAAATATGGCTAACAGGCGCACAGCTAACGAGCGGCTACCTGGCTACCAATATTTTGTCATTGAACCAGTCAGCTATGTGAATTGCTTGCCTCGCTGAAGCACGACTGGCGCTTAGTTAATTATTGGCATTTGTGGTGACCAAAGCAAAGCAGAGCGTATTAATTTATACCACATACGCATACGCCATGTTCTACACACACACACACACACACACACACACACACACATTATACACACATCATACACACACCATAACCGTTATGATCCTGCCAACAGCAGCCGCATTGAGTTAATGATGCCGTGGACTAAAAGCACTTTTCATACGTGCTTTGGGAATTTGATTTTCGCTTTAGCAGCGCTCGAATGTTTCATAATTTTGATTAAAACGCTGCAGGTTACTAAATGGTTTACTTAGTAAAGCATTTTTGAGTTTTAGCGTGTAATTACTGTAAAGTGTTCATCACAAACGCAACCATTTGTGGGCAGTTAGGGCAGGGCTGTCCACTGCCATAACTTTGTCGAAAATTATCCGATTTTCAAAAGCCAGGCCTTTTTGAACATGGTTTGTGCTCTAGAATAAGACAACATTTCCATTTTAGAAACGTGACTACATTTCGAAATTCACATTGAGTTTCTATTATAAATAATCGACTGGCCACCAAGATATATACATAGATAACAGTGCAAGCGGATTTTTAAATTTGGTCAAGCTGAATCGTTTTAAAATTCGCTTTAGAATTATTTGTATCCCAGAAATTCAATCCTTGTCCCATTTTGGCCAATGCTTTGCTTTTGACAAGTATTATTTTTAGCATTTTCGTTAGAACATTTACAAAAAAAAAACTTTTGCTGCTTCTAATTAGACTTGTGTCATGGCAACGCATTCCGCTTTAACTGCCCGAGTGGGCACATTTCCGGCACTGGAAAACCACTTGAAACGAAGACAGTGTGGCCAAAAAGCAGCCACAACAAGAAGAAGAGGCCGATGAAGCAAAATGAAGAGAATCAAAAGTGCCGGCCAGACATTCATCTGGGGATAAGTTTACATTGGGTCGGGGGAGGGGGGGCATTTTGTGGTTGCTTTAAGAGCTCATCGCTGCTGGTTGCCAACATTTGGGGAACACATATTTGCACTCAAATTCAATTGAATTTTAGGCATAATCTAATAACAACTGGGAGCAGCCGGCTATTTTTGGTTTGGCCAAAAAGGAAATGCATGTTTAGTGGTGGCCAGTAGAGAGTATGGTGGGAGGGGAGTGCGGTATTTGGGATTGCTAAATTTTTGTTGACTGGCGCAGCAGAATAAATCAATTAACGTGGCACAAACAAACCAATTAATCAAGATGCAGGTTTTTTTTTTTAGTTACACACGCAGACAGGAAATGAGGTAATTGAAAAGCCATCGATTCAATGTGGCAATGTGGGAGTTGGTGGGGCACGATCAGCAGCAGCAGCAGCAACATGTTTACACGCGTACAGCTGACAACAATTTGTTAAAATTTAACGCTTTATTTACTGCTGACTGGCTGAATTGTCTGAATACCGGAATGCCTCGGTGCCTCGGTGTCTCGGTGCCTTGGTGCCTGGGTGCCTGACTAGCTAACCCAGTTGGATTTCGTCCTCTCCTCCTGGCTGGACAACGTGTCCACGTTTGACATCTCTAAATAAAGTTTGCCGTCCAGCTACGTGTGGCAAACACGCTTGACAATTTAATGGTGTTGAGGTTTTTTTTATACAATACGCTCGCTGCACTTGTTGAAATATTCAGTAGACTGCAGCCAATGACATGGCCAGCACCGAGTGGCTTTAGTTTTTAGAGTGATACTGCCCCAGCTGTTACTGACTATTTAAATTTCAGTTGGAAACGCTAAAGAACTCAACTGCGTGTTTAACACAAAAAAAAATAGAGCATGAAATGAACAGTTTATTTTCACTGGAACGAAAAATTCGCTAGTTTCGTTTTTGACATTATTTCCAAGTAAATGTGCGGGTTGCTCAGTTAATCGCTTGACATATTAGATAACGAGTGGCCTTAAACCGATAAGGTTCTATTCAAAATTTCAAGGAATTGAAATTGTTCTGTAGTAAGTACAAATAGATGTGTGTCTAATTAAACTACTGAAAGCGGATATCTTTTTTATCAGAATAAGCAGCCGAGTCTGTGTGTCTGTCTATCTAAACACGCTAATCGATCCAAATAACTTAATTAACTTCGATTTGCGATAGCAATAAATATCACATGCCATAACACAGCTCCACGTGGAGCCATCTCGACTAGGACATTCTTGTTTGTATTGTATACTAAACATTTATCCACAATTATCAGCAGCTCATCAAAAAGCATTTAATAAATTTAAGTAAAACACTGGCTTCAGCGAGCTGTTTATGCTCAACCAAATACAATCCCATTTAAGTTGTTCATTCTGTAAGCCATCGCAGCCAGCAAACCACAGTAAAACAACAGAAAAATATGCAATAATTCAGTGGCATGGCGCATTATTCAAGACCAGCACGGTGGCTCAGTGCTTGGCATTGCATTTAATATGAAAAGCACTTGAAATTAATTGCCGTTGGTAATATATATATATATATATATATAATATGGAAGCGAGTGCAAATCAAGTTAACAGATACAAATAACAATAATAGCAAGAGCAATTCAAACACTCAAATGCTTATTGCATATGAAATGCAATTGCCTGTCAGCAATTAAATAATGCGCAAACAATTTCCAAATATTCGACAATAATTAACACACACAAAAACAAATACGTTTCAAATTGAAATTTTGTTATGTGTGTTGCGGCACTTGAGGCAGTACAATATTGCGTATACGCAACGTATTAGCTGATTAGCGGGTAACAAAGGCAACCAAATTACATTGTTGCACAATTTTGATGTGTTGACAGTTACCTGAGGCCCATAAATTGCAACAAAGAAAGGAAATGGGCTCGCAATATTGTTAATGTCGTTGTTGTTGTTGCTGTTGTTGTTGTTGCTGATGCTGATGCTAATGCTGATTCAAATCCAATGAGTTGTTGCTGACCGAACAAACGAACGAGTGATCGAATATGGCAGAAGTGTTGAGCGGCTGCTGTTGCAATAAATAAAACAAATGTGAGACCTCTGCCAGATATGGCATCTACATAATTTCGATTATTTTTGCAACAAGCGCGAAGGTACTACAAAAGGAAACCAACAGCAATGGTCGCTTAACGAGTGGATACCCTGGGTACCTTTTGGAAACCAATATCTTTTTTCTCAAGGATTGCGCTCTAGATTAATATTGTACTTACAAAATACTTTTGAACATCAAATAAATCGAATAATATCTTGGTGCTTAAATTTCCATTGCCTTAACTTTCATAAAACTCAACTTGCGATCTTGATTTGAAGTCTAGATTCAAAGCACGACTTTCATTCGAAGTACAAAGTCAACTTTTAAAAACTACATATCGATTCTTCTGAGGAATAAATATTTATCTTATTGGATCAGACAACCTCAACTTCTTACAAATATTTGTGATACCCTTTATTTAATGATTGCAGGGTATAAAAGGCAACCACAATGTTTGTAATATGGAAATTGTAGTTTACCATTTTGGCGCGAAATGTCTACATGAAAATTGAGTTGCAGTGGCAAATGTGTGCATATATGTATAATATGTATTCATATGAGTGTTTGTTTGGTGTGCCTCTGTCTGTCTGTGTGTGTGTGTGTGTGTGTGTGTGTGCGCCTGTGTGTATGGTTCGTTTGCATTTGGCAAATGCAATCTTAACAAAACTCTGGTTGCTGTCTGCAATACATTAAATTGCAATTTTAATTTGTTTAGCACGCGATGCTCTCATTCTCTTTGCCAGTCACCTTTCCACTCTCTCTCTCTCTCTCTCCCTCTCTCTCTCTCTCCTATCCTTTCTCTGCTGCTTTCTTCAACTCGCTAGACATTTGTTCTGTTCTCTGGCTTTTGTGTACCACATGGCGTATGCGTTATAGCCTTATTGCCACACATATAGAAGCACACAAGAAATGCATACACTCGCCCCATGTCTGCAATTTTAATGCTGCTCTTGTTGATTGCTGTTGTTGTTGTTGATATTGGTGGTAGTGCTGCTGCTGCTGCTGCTGCTGCTGCTGGTGCTGGTGCTGCTGTTATTCCACCTGCAGCTGCGGCTCAGACAGACATCAGATACTTGCGCATTAAAAATTTAAATAAAATTGCAGAGAAACAGGGTGAAAAAATGGGAATAAACATGACTGGCAATTGGTATTGGGTTCAGGTTGTTCCTTACATACATATATGAAAATGGATATTGCATAGCTGATATCAAAATGGATATTCCATAGCTGTGCTGTGCTGTGCTGTGCTGTGTGTACGTGTTTAGCTATTTCAAACAACAGTTCAATCCCGTATAAAAATAAACATTTGTCTATATATATTTATATATATATATACATATATATATGCTTAAAGTCATTTTGCTGTCGATTCATTTCTATATAGAAACAGACACTTTATCTTTATTGCTAATAGGCAAGTTACTTTTGTGCTTTTTTATTGAATAATTTTATTATCATGCATGTGTTTTTCCATTTATTTATTTAAATATGCATTTCTTAGCTCTGCCTATGAATTGTAAATATTCCCTTAAATTGCATCTTAAATAAACGACATGTAAAATTGAAAACTCTAAAGCTCTTAAACTTTAAGCTTAAAGATAAGTATTTTTGCAAATAAGTTAAGTATATAGCTGATAATATGTTTCGCATAGAAATGTGACGGAATTATAGGTAAAATAAATAGAGATCGTCTACCTCTATTGTCAGTCAACATTCAGAAATGCATTAAATTTTGGTTTCTTGCCAATATCGACGCACATCGCCACAGCGACATCATCACATTCATTCAGTTTTCCTCTATATATATTATTTTTAGCTGCCAAACGATCCGAAACAATAAATATAACCAGCAGCAATGAGATAATGAGTTGAAAATCTAAACAAATCGCAAAAGCAGGAAGACTACGCTATATATATATATACAAATATAATTACATAATTAATTGACATAAAGAAATTCTCTCAAATATATGTTGATGTTATTGAGCAGCTATTCCAAATTTGTCGATCATTAGTATAAAATTTGTAAGTCCCAAAGAAAAGATACAGAAGAACGCCGCATGAGGCAGCCGCAAGGAATTTTTGCAACGTCAAATGAAGTGAATATCAACGAACGACCTTCAACATGAAATGCGACGTAAAATAAATTTATCTCAATTATATATATATATTTGGCTGTGTGCTACAAATATCTAACTAACATGTGTGTGGGCTCTATGTGTGTGTGTGTGTGTGTGTGTTTCTTGTGTGTGCTTTTCATCTTAGCTCATTTCTGCTGCCCGCTGTTTCTACGGGCTGTGCGAAGTTACTCCGAGACAAGACATGAAAAATTGTGGTATGTTTTATGGGTGTGTGTAGGTGGTTGTGTACAAGTGTGTGTGTATGTGTGTTTCTTTTACATTCACCTTGGCAGCACACAGAAATTAAAAGCAAAATAAAAATTATTTTGATATTTGTGCGGCAAACGAGTAAAAAATAATGAAATATTTATCTGCATATAGTAAATACTAGCTAACACGTACTGAATTCTTTGAAATGTATTCCGTATTTGATTTATGACGTTATAAAATAATAGCGATCATCTACTGTGTAATTATAAACAGCTTGTGTGACGTGCAATTAATGATGAACTTTTGATTTATATTCATATTTTAATTTGCATCAATAAGCTAAGGGGATCTACCGAATCATTCTTATTCGCACGTCACTGTACTCTGAGAAGTCTTATAGCTAAACATACAAAACGATTGTTGCGCATTAAATGGCGCCAACATGAGGCGTTGGCCAGCCATTTAATGCATTTTTTGTCGGACTAAAAAAAAAAAAAAAACAAATATCAGAAAATATTTAATAAAACATTTGCAATTTGTTTGGCTTGGTGCTTAATTTGAATTGGATATGTAAATTGTGTACATATTAAAAGTGCTCCACAAAATAAATAATGCAAATTTAAAATGTTAGGAAAGCTCTCATGAATTGTAGATCGAAAAGTTTGTTGTTTATTGTAGAGCAACAAATTTTAAACAAATATATGAAAAATGTATTTTTATAATTTTATTAACGTGATTTTTCTTTCTTTCTGCTTTTTTTTGTTGTTTTTTTGCTTTTTTGTTGTTTTTAATTTCTGTGCGGTTTGGTAATTTCCGTTGCTGTTCAAAAGTTTTCATTTCCGTTTAGCTGTTAAAGTGTTTCACGTGCTGGTCAATTTAAGGCAAAGTTGGTAAATTGCTGAGATCATTTGCCAATCGCTGCTGGACCCAAAGCGGAAATTGAGAAATCAGCTTTCACACCATTAGCAAATAATTCAGCTGTGACAACAGTCAGACAAGAGCTCAGACACGCACACACACACACACACACTCTTAAGCACACACTCAGCCTAACAAAGGTGCCAAATAAAAGTGTGCAATTTGCCAGCAGTGAAAAAGGGTTTGGTGAGCTTTCCTCACACCTGTAGCAAACGAATTTCCGTTTGTTGTTATTTGCCAATTTGAGAAAACAGCCTGGGAAATCGAGCCGCCACAGCGGCAACCCTTTTTTTTTTGTTCGCCCGTTGGCTTCTGGGCGTGACGTAGGCGTTGCAAGGTGGCCAGACACTAAATCACGAACCCGTGTGCGGTTACACCCAAAAAACACACACACATACCATCACAACTAAATACCCTGTGAGCAATAGGATTAAGGGTGATGTTTAGCATTTGTCGTCTGTTTTTAGCCGTGTAATTGGCGATTATGAAAAGACCAAATCATAACTGTTCAGATTTAAATCATTTTGATTGAGGGAAAATAAAAGAAACCTTCGGGAAAACAAATATACTTTCGAGTCGGGGAGTTACAGCATAGTAAATAAATATTTAGCAATAATAATAATAAAGAGAGGTATTTAGTATTTGTTGTTTTAATTAAAATTTGTATCTTAGTAGATCATTTGATCTAAAAGAAAAAAGAAATTAATATAAATTAAGCGATTAAATCAAATATCCAAAATGCTGCAGAGACTTATAAACTCTCAAGTTTAATTCGCAATTTTACTGCATATATCTAAATTCTTTTTCTACAGGGCACCTCTTAGCCTCTCAACTTGCTTACCAAAATTTTATTGCACATTGTACAACATTTTCTTTTTCGAAACTCTTCTTTTTTTTGTTGCCCCTTTCATTTTTCACATTGCCTTGCGCTTGCCATTTTTCATGCTACATGCTTTTTGGCTTTTTGCTTACTCTCTCTCAATCTCTCGCTATCTTTGTATCTCACTCTGTCTTTTGCCGCACATGCAACTACTTGACACTTCTGTTTCCGCTTGCGTTGGCCTGACATTGTCTTAGGTTTCAAAGCCAGTGCAAATTTTGTAAAGTAAGTCCACTGTAGTTAAAGTTACGCACATCCAACACTCCCGTACCCAACACGCTACTCGATTTCCTCGAAGTTACGCTCATCTTGTGTGACGCTTATCCTTCAGCGCCTTTTTTATTCGCTGTTCGCGTCCAAAACTTTAATATTGCAAAAAACAATATAAAAAAAAATGAAAGAAACGACAAATAAACGAGAAAAAACATTTGCTTTCAGTGTTTTATGCGTGAAATTTATTGTTTCTGACAATGAAAATGGCGGCGCAAACGTTTCCTGATCACAGCCCGTCTTATCTATAGACCCTTTTTTGTTTTTTGGCTGCCTGCTCCATTGTCGTATTTTATTGAAATTCATGTATTTTTAAAAGCCTTGGCCATTTGGTTGCTGAGCCGCATTGGCTCTAAATCGTTTAAGCATTTGTTCTGTTTCAGTTTCAGCTACAGTTTTCTTTCCTGTTTTTTTTTCTTTCTGTTTCGTATTATTTTGCCTGATTTTTAGAGATATTTTGTTGGTGTTCGGTTTGTTTTTTATCTGTGCATAAAAGTTAATGTTTGTGCATCATGGCCCCCAAATGTTTATTGTGTCACTGTTGCGATTGTTGGCCCTTTATTAAAGCATAGTTAGGAGCGATAACTGAATTGCGAAAAAGGCACTGAATGGGAACAGCTGTTAATCTGTAGATTTGTCTTGATTTGATTTGTCTATTTACAGTTGTCATTTTTGTAGCTTTATCTCCTTGGACAGGATTGACAATAAACGTACAAATTGTGAGAGTATTGAGCTAATAAGAAGCTATAGAAAGGAATAAATATATTTATTCATTTAATTAAATAATTTTGCCAGCTGGGTTACAAATTTATATTTTGCTCCTAGATCTAATAATTGAACTGCAAACCCTTTTCAATACTATTCAAAGCTAAACCAAAATTTGAATTCAAATATTGCTTGGTCTTCACTCTCATCTGACCGACCTTGTTCTTAACTTATCATTTCTCTTGAGGCAGTCAGAATTATAAATAGATTGCGTATAACTTTGATTACCCATAATTTGCCACATTTTGATTGTATAAGTTGATAAGTTATTGACCCTCATAAATTAGTCGAAACTATTGTAAAGGCTTTTTAATGCTCAGTTTATAGCTTTATCAGTTTCATATTACTTACAGCAGGTACAAGTAAGTACACACATATATATATAAACCTATATATATATACATATATAAGTCGTATCTTATCTTTTATCACTTGTCACTGATATACGACAAGTATATGCAGCGTGCTCGTTAAACGTATAGTTTTCATTTGAGCCCATTTAAGTTTGTTTCATTTCATATCAACATGTCAACGTTGTCGCTATATTATTTCGATCAGTTACTGAAACTTACCGCCTTCCGGCTCTGAGTCATCTATGTAGATCATTTTGCTCTGTTTGCGTCCCTTGACGCTGGGTTCACGTAGACGAGTTCCCGTTTTGACTGCTTTCCTTTACACAAAACGTATTTAGGTTAATATATATATATATATAAATATATATATATATATATATATATATATAAGTTTCAGATCTTTTGGTTTGTACGCACTATTTGGTTATTTGCTGCTTTCTATCTATAATATTGAATACAAATTTATTTTTTGAACACAAAACATTTTCTTTTTGCGTTGTGGCAAAACGAATTTATGAATATTTATTTTTCTGTTGACTGAACTTCACTTCACAGCGTGATTTGATTTGATGTTGTATTTATTTTGTATTTTGCATGTTACGCACTTAAAAATGACACAAAGAATTATTATTTGGCGTTCTTGCTTCTTTTCTTTTATTTATAGCCTTGACATTTTCTTTGGTTTATGTGCACGTGACGTATGTGTAATATTTTCAATGATTTCAATAGCTGAGGGTTGAGCTATTATAATTTTCGTCTATTTGATTGAGATATTGAGCTGTTACTGTTGCTGTTGCTGCTGCTGCCTTTTGATTGCCTACTATTGTGTTATCGTCGTCGTCGTCATCGCGAGCGAGCGTTGTGCATCAAACTGTTTTTGGTCCGCGCCACATTATTTGATTTGGTTGCCTCGCATTGCCAATATTTTTTTTTTGTTGCCTGTGTGTGTGTTTGTGTGTTGCCTTTGTTGCGAGCGCTCTTTGCTGCCGCTGCTCAATTATAAATGTGTGTGTGTGTGTGTGTGTGTGTGTTTGCTTGATAGCAGGCAGCAGCAGCAGTGTTAGGCAGCAGGGGTTAAGGAAGCGGGGCCGGCACGACTTGTCGCCGATCGACTCAACTCGACTCGACTCTCAGCACTCGCCAGCTCGCTCGCGTTTTTATGCCTATCTATAAATAACAAAAAAAAAAGAAATGAAAAAAATTCAGCTAGCTCTAGCTGTATCTCTATTCTGTAGTCGTCTTCTGTATCTTTGTCTGTTTGGTTATAAAAATAAATTGCAAAGCGATTTGTATGTTGCCCGCTTTCTCTCTCACTCTCTCTCTCTCTCTCTATTGAGAGTAGTCGCTCCCATCTTGTTCTCTGGCAATCGTTTAACACATTTTTGTTGTGTGATTTTCCTTCTTTATTTTTTTGGCAACATATTTGCCACCTACTTGTCGTGTTCATAGTTATATATATATATATGTATATATATATATATGTATATATTTATACTATATGCATATCTAAATATGTGTGCAGGAATATGGCCTGGTTAGCATATAGCTTCCTATTGCCCTGCCTTTTCCACTGCTGTGTCTGGCGTCATTTTATCTGCCACACACACACACACACACACACATACATACTCATAGAATTTTATGCACTTTCATCAGTGGCTTTTTTCTTTGCAACTTGTTGCCGCTGTCAGCTGCGTTTTTGCTTTGCGTACGTGTCACGTTTTTTGTTGGCTAAGTGCTCTATCTATCTATCTATCCATCTATCTTTTAGTGCTCGCTTATATCATCGTCATTAACCTTCGTTGAGATTTGGCTTTTGATCGGATAAGCTTTAAGTTCTAGCTGTAAATTACTGTAAAAGAATAAAGCTATAGGAATTAATTGAATCAGTTGTATTTTTATATGCTGATGAAATTATTAACAAGAAATTACTAAACACGTTAATTCAACTGATAACTAAATTTAGCTTGACCAAAATGTGCTGGCCTCTGTTAACATTAAATGTGTTTTGCGGACTGATATGAAACTTACTTGCAGATAATACAATTTTATGCTATTTTAGATATAATATTTTAAGTTAGTTATCATTTATGAACGTAATTGACCTAATTGGGGAAAGTGATTCAGAACAAGCGGAAGATAAAACATTGTTAACATATCTAAAATTCCCATTAAGAAGAGTAAAACAATTAAACATTGTTTGCTGACAATATCTCATTATAGCTAGAATAAAGCTTAATAAATACAGATTTGTCATATAGACTTTAAGGCTTTAGGTCATTTAGATTTAGATTTTAGCTCAAGTGTGATTTTCAAATATTTGCCAAGTCTTAGAGCTTGTGCACTAGGCACATGTTAAATATTTTGTCTTTTTCTCATTGGCGACATTATTAAATTACGCTTTTGCTATATTTGGATAGGTTAACATTATGCCTGATAAGAGCCAGAAACACACAAACACACCCCCCTTCAAAAAAAAACCTTAATTCTGCTGCCTATCTTATCGGACGGAAGAATGCTTAATTGCCGGACAGACGACTATTAAAAATGCGTCATCCAACAGAGATAGAGTGAGCGAGAGAGAGAACGAGAGAGAGAGAGAGAGAGAGAGAGAGAGAGTGAGTGAGAGCATTAGAGAAAGATAGATAACGTGTCGGAACAAGAGACTAACTGACTAACTTGGCCGACATTGTGCTTTGGTCTAAGTGGTTGGGTTTTCCATTTTAAATTGCTTTAAAGCGTCTAACGTAAACAATAATACTACCAACTAAGCTGTCTAAGGAAAACACAGCTGTCGGCGGCACGAAGCCTTGGCCATACAACAAATTACGTATACGCGATGTTTTTTAGCCTGCAGCCTGTGGACAGCTGCAACGCTCTGGCCAAAAGCAAATAAACAAAACGCTGTCTGAGCACTTCTGATGTGTACGTGTTCCAATGGATTTCGAGGCTGTCGACAGGTCTTTATAGCTGGATCCTGCAGGATGGGTCGGTGGCGAAAGGATTCTGTACTCTAAGCCACGTTTTGATTTGCAAAGGTCTAGCAAATGCATTCGGCTTTGTTGCACTATAAAGTGACTTGGGGCTAAGGCAACGGCTTTAGTCCTTCGTTTTCACTGGCCTCCTCCACTGGCTAGCTTTGTTTTAAATAATGCAAATCCCTTAAATGCACTAAACGCAGCAGGGTGCTCTCTGTTCGAGTTTTTCTTTCTATTTTCCTATTCTCCACTTTTGCACTTTGAAAATCGAAAATTGCGCACACGGCACGTTATTGTTTTGCTATTTTTGTTGTCGCTTCCGCCGCTGACCAAAAATGCACTCGAACAAAAAGGTAACAAAACAAAAACTTTTGTTTCTTATTTAGTGTGTGCCCGAAATCATTTAGCAATCGGCTGCATTTTGATTTGTTTTTTAGCAATCTGTTTTCTATTTCGCTGTCCGTTTTTTTTGTTTTTGTTATGATTGTTTAAGTTTAATTTTGACATATCAGTTTTACACTATGTTTTTTATGCACATATTTTGATACGAATATATTGCCTTATCGAATGCACAGATTTGTGGCACACCGCACGGCTGCTCATTGCACATTCAACTGTTCCGACACAAAGAATTTTTATGTACAATTTCAATGAAGTTTTTCGGCTTGAAACATTTTCGGCCAGCCAACAACGCCTCGTGGCGCTATTTTCGTATTAGTTCGTGCACAATTTTCAAAATAATTTTCATGTGTGTTCATTGTGAGTTTTTTCTTTTCTCTTGTATTTAGATGCCCTGTAAAATAATTTTGAGTGAAGCTATTTCTTTACTCGCTTCGCCAATCTCATTTGCTCAATGCTATGTTTACTATGCCAATTACATCTTTAAGAGAGTTCATTATGGCATAAGCATTTAGTGCACCTAGTTTTGAGTTTTATTTAACTATAGTATATTTACTGTTATTTATGATCATACTTAAATCACACATAGGGTATTATGAGCGTTGAGCATATGCTATTAATGTGTTGCTCACTTGTTTTGTAATGTGCCTGCAGCATTGCTGCTGGTTGTTGGCGCAACAAAAGCAACAAAAGATGTGTGTGTTTACCTCGCTAAACTTCTTTGGAGCTAATTATAAACTGAATCTCTCACCATTGCCTGCCACACAGCAATGGTCCATTAGCCCCAATTCTGTGTGGGTGTGGCCCTTCAGGACTGGGCAGCGATTTCTCTACGTGGGTTGCAACAGGAATACAACAAATGTGTTTGATTTTTGTGTTGCTTGACAAACGGTTACAGGTTGTCGCCGAATTTTTTGTTTATTGAAAAACTTGCAAAGAGAGAACAACAGTTTCTATTAAATGTTTTGAGTTTATAAATTAAGTATGGTATTTTAACTAAATTTCTGATAATTAGCCTGCTAAATCGGTCCTGTGGCGCAATGGATAACGCGTCTGACTACGGATCAGAAGATTCCAGGTTCGACTCCTGGCAGGATCGTTGATCACATATTTTCTTTTGTGAAAGAGGAGAAAACCGATCTTGTTTTTTGTATATATTTGTAGTAGAGTTTAAGTTTTTAAAATTTTTAATAAAACTGAGGGAGATCAAAAAAGATATATTCGCCCAACGTGGGGCTCGAACCCACGACCCTGAGATTAAGAGTCTCATGCTCTACCGACTGAGCTAGCCGGGCCTGTTGATAAGCCTGTGCGAATATCTTAATACATAATATAAATAATTAAAATATTTCTTAATATCAAACACATATATAAATTCCTAAGCAAAAGCCTTGCATTTTGATTGGTATTAGTTCAAATTCTTATTTTATTGATTGACATAGTGTTGATATAGTTAGCTTCTGTATCTTTAGCTATACCTTCTTAACGCACGAGGCGACCTTGCGCTAAAGTACACACACGCACACACACACACAGAGACAAAGGCAGCACACACCGTGCGCAGTATATAAAATTTACTCTTTCGTTAGCCGCATGGCGCCTTCTAACTTGGCCATCTATTTCGAAGTCGTTTTTCTGTACGCTTTTCATCTCAGTGTGCGATTTTTTCCTTTGCCTCCGAGTTGTTGTTTTAGCCGCAATTATTTTTTCTGGGTCATAAATGGGAAATATGCAAAGCATGTAGACAAATGGCAATATAAATTATTTAATTTCCACACAAGCATATTTCGCTTAAATTCTTATGCTATATGGATAAAAATATTTCACTCGCTCGCTTTTCATCCTAAGGTCGTCGACGAGTCGTTGACTGCAGCTGCGGTCGTTTTTTTCTATATTGTTGTTGTGGTTCTTTCTTGTAGATGGCGCCGCATTTTACGACATATTACGCACATAAGTAGCTATATATTTATATACGTATATATATATATATATATATATATATATATTTGTATAGGTATGTATGTGTGTGAGTGGCTGATACTGCTTGCTTTATTATTAAAATTAGTGGCATTTGGCCTTTTGCAGCGCGTTGACAGCCAGAAATCAATGTTAACGTGGCTAGAAGCGCTACAAATTTATGAGCCTTGTGGACCTTGTCGCTTGAACTTGTGTCAAAGTGGCACAATGACAAAGATACGCCATCATCACAGCAGGCAGCAGAAATGCATCACATCACAAGTGACTCAGTTAGCAAGTATTTTAGTTGCTACAAATACCCTGTAGCCTAGTCGAGGATAGAGGGTACATGATTTAGTATATTTACTAGCATAGTTAAGATTTGTTTGTTGCAACAGTTCTTCGAGTTGTGTGTGTGTGTGTGTAAGCCACAACGGAAGCTGATCATTTTGAGCATATTGAAGGAGAAAGTGATGAGAGTATTTTGTATTATCTATAACCTGTGGCATGGTAGAGTGGCAATTCTGTGGATACAAACGAATTTCTGTATCTTTATTTATGCATATTTTATATATATGTTTTGGGCCTATGTGTGATGAACATCTTTGTTTCCATCATGCCCCAAGACATTGTGTTGCCTCGAGCTAATTTTTGATGTAGCTGCCGATGCTGTTGTTGTTGTTGTTGTTGTTGTTGCTATTGCTGCTGCTGTTGTAAATGTAATGGGATGTGGTTGTTGTTTATGTGGCCTACTTCCGGCGACTGTTGTTTACGTCTAATTGGCTGCCCACGTAAATAAATGGTCAGCTGAGTATTTATAGGTGCTCGAGTGGAATATTGAATTAAATCTGATATTTGTGGATGCATCAAACAGCTAAAGAATTTCGCTTGATTTGCGCTTGCATATAAATAAATTTAATTGACATTTTTGTGAGGCAGCTGAGCGCTCGTTTATCAAATAACAAGCAGCATTTACATTTTATACAAAATGCAAATTTATCTGACAGGTGTTGTTCTATATTCTATATAATTGAACCCGAACAACTTTTCTTGAGTACCGCAAAAATAATTTAATTTGATTACGTTTTAAATTCTTTGAGCATTCGGCATTCGGCTAAGCCCCAAACCAACTCGATACCAATCCCAGTGTCTCACTACGCCAGTCCTTGGTCTAATCCTTTTTCCCCAAAGTTTCGTGTCTTGGCACGTACTTGGGAACCACGCCCTCGCCGACACCTTAGCACAGCCCCTGCTGTTGCTGTCATGAATTGCAGAAAATTTATTTTACCGCAAGGACTGCGGATATTTTGTTGCGTGGCCAACACGGATTTGTGCCAAGCAAGCAAGTAAGCAAGCAAACAAACAAGTTTTTCTTTGTTTATTTTCGATTAAACTTAAAGTCAAGCAGACAATTCATTCATTGATAAATCTCCGCATTCCTTTGCTTAATGGAAAGGTCACTCCAATGGATTGGATTTGTGCTATGCCAGCGCACAAAGGCGAACAAAATAAATATTTATGAATTGCGCACATGCCAACGCAAATGGCCAGTTCAACTTGATGACGTTACCTCATTTTACGCCCACATCCACACCCAATAGAGAGAGAATGAGAGAGAGAGCGCAGCCGTCAAATAAATTAAACAGCTGCGCTCAAAAGTATGCAATGTCAAATTGTGCAGCAGCAAGAAAACAATATAAAACGTGTTGCCAGCTGCAAATTGGAATTTTCTTGCAAATGCACTTGCAGCATATAATATTAAATATTTGAACTGGAACTGCAACTTTGGCCATTAAATTCAATATCGAAACTAAATTTCAAAATTCCTGTTAGAGTCAGTTACAGAAAGCGATGTTATTAGTTATTGTATAATCACAATATAAAAGCATAATAATTTAAGTGAACTTAATTACGATAAATTTCTCATTGACACATTTAATATTTAGCTATTCATTATTATTTATAAATAAATACTAAAGACTTTAAGCTATCTCAGAAGTTAAATTTGTAAATATTTAAATTTAACATGGTTCAAGTTATACTCTAGATATAAGCCAATAAAAGCCAGCTGGAAGCTGGAACTAAAAAGATTGCGCTGCGTTGAAGCTTAAGCCATATAAATTCCTGTAGCAGTATTATTCTGACGCTCATAAATTCATGAAAAGGATTTTATGATTAGCATAATTTGACTAGGTTATCGCGGTAAATCAATGTTCATAATTATGCACGTGCTGTGGCAAAAATAAATGCAGCACAAGACAAAAGAGAAGATGCAATTTATGGCAAATGCAACGCAGAAGCCATAAATCGAAAGCCAGCACAAACAAAAGACGGAGTCAGAGTTTGCCTCAAAAATCTCATCAAAAAGTTTACCAAAAAAAAAAACTGGAACAAAAATATTGAATGCAATTTTATTTACCACACATGCAGCACAGATGCAACCGCAAAACCGCCGACGCTTCCTTTTTTATCTGTGGATGCAGCTGTTTTTTCCATATAGAAGTTTATCATATTGTGTGCTTGTAACTATGCTATTTAGTCGCTGAGAGAGAGAGAGAGAGGAAGAGAGAGAGAGAGAGAGAGATTATAAGTTGCCTGTCTTATTTTCTTCTTCTGGTTGCACTTTGTTTAAAACTGAGCTATTGCCCCTGTTGCATGCTTCTGACTGTTGTCAATTCATTGCCCGCTGAAATTCGCACTGTGTGAAAAGAAATATATACACATACACACACACACACACACACTCACATACTTGCGGCAGTCATGGTTGCCACAAGCCAGCTGCCACCTGTGCCACAGCCTTCTGTTTGCGCGTGTGTGCGTTTAAATGAGTTTACGTGCTTTTAGCCATGCCTGTCTGTCTGTTTTGTGTGTGGGTGCTATGCGATTTCAGCAGAACCCGTTGCCAGCTACGGCTCCTCTGCTATTTGTTTGTTTGTTTGGCTTAAGCTCCAAAGCAGCAACATCAGCAGTAGCAGTAAGGGCTTCTTGGCTCAATTGTTGTCGGTTGTCTGGTTGGTTGCTTCTGTTGCTTGATTCTGCTGCTTGCTGCTTGCTACTTGCTACTTGCTACTTGCTGCTTGCTTTGTTGCTGCTTGTACTTTCCTCAAAATCCAGTTTAAGAATTTTGATTTAATTTTGTTTGCTTGACGGTTTCTTGATGCACGAACCATGCGCTTTTCATTTGCTTTCGGCATTTTGAGTACCGTCGGGTTGGGTTTGGCCCAAAACGTATTTATGATATAGACAGTCAAAAGCAGCCTTTGGCACACACACGATTGTTGATCAACTGGTAAATATGAAATGCTAATTTAAGTTTGCTTGCAACAATCTCTCAAATACCTTCACGTAGATATCTTTGCTTATACGTGTATTAATATTGTCTCTTGGGGGTGTCAAAGCTAGTTTAACTGATTTGACATAGTTGGGTGCATTCCTGTGCATTATACAAATAAGTTTTGATAGTCTTCATTTTATGTTAAGAAAGAAAAAGGACTTGAAATGTTTTTACTTTCAAAATCTTTAATTAATCAAGTGTTTATTTATAGTATTTATTTATTTGTATGTAAAATTCAATTGCATTTCAAGTTCTCATTAATTTGGGCAATAAATATAGCTAGAAAAATTAAAAATATGATAGTTAAGAAGAAAATGTGTCAAGCTCAAACAAAAGAAGAAGAACTTTCAGTCACAATACAAAAATGAAATCACAGCAAAATTAGTTGTAATTGAATTGTTTCCTAATTTGCATTCGTTTTCCTGCTAATCGCCTTAAAGCGCCAAAAGGCAACAAAAGCAACCAGAACGCCATAACTTGTTGCTTAGAGGCTTGACCCCAGAAATTTGATGGACGCGACAGGTGATCTAAACAAATACTATCTCGGGTTCAAGTACGTGGACTAGTCGAAGGCGTTTCTAACGTTGCGTATCGGGATTGGTATTGGTATTCAAACTACATGAAAACGAAAACAAATATTTGTCGTTTTAGTCTAATTAAATTAGCCACAACGCCCGATCTGGCCCCTTGGGAAATGGTATAAATTTCTGTGCGGCAGCCAAAGCCAGAGTCGCAACCGCAAAACGCTGGCCACATAAAATTCGCGGACCTCACATTGTGTCAAAGTGCGCAGAACGGAACGCCTCGATGTTATTTTTTTTTTAATGCTGCTAAAAAAAAAAAATAATAACATATAAAATAAATATATTCCATATATGTATATAAATTATATGGGAAATAGTTGCGGCAATACCGTGTGCAATACAAAAGTTAAACCACAATATTTTTTGTAGCTCTCTAAGCCACATGAAATTTCTGCGACCATTGTGCGGCAAAGCTGAACAATTGCACACGTTTCTGTGCGCCAGAATGCAAGAAGTAAGTGGCTTAAGTGTTCCACCGACCAAGTGAATTATGTAACCAGCAAGCCTGGCACAAAAAGAGCCAGAGAGAGAGAGAAAGAGAGTGAGCAATATAAAGAGCGAAAGAGAGCGAAAGAGTTGGTTTAACATAGCAGCTGCCGGTCATTGTGCTTAAGCATTGCATGCACGTGTATTGAGTGTGTTTGCGTGTGTGTGTGTGTGTGTTAGCACTACCTGCTGCAATTGTGTTGCATACCATTTGAATTGACTGCTAACCAAGCCTGCGACGTGAGCAAAAGATTGTCAAACTTTCAGTACATAAAACTTCAAGCATTAAGATGAAAATGTTTCTGAAACAGGTATAAAAAAAAATATACAAAAGGTTTCTATTGTAAATTTCTAGAATTTCCCTAATGCCTAAAGTTTACAGTTTGACTCCTCTACAGATAAAAAATGACATTGTAGTTATGTGTTATATAATCTTACTAAACAATTTACTAGAATCCATTTCCATTACATTTAAAGCCCCTTTAGAATTCGAATATATAATTTTATTTTCTTATTTTTAGCTAGGTATATTTAAAAAGTACATCCACTTAAGCTTAATTACATTTTGATTCTTTTTTAATTAGACGAATATATATTATGCCACGTATGAGAATTTCACACAGTTGATGAAATTTCGCCAACAATCAGCGTAGTAAAAACATGAATTACATTTCATAAATCCATTGGATTTACACTGCCTGAAACGCAATAATCCAAATAGTAAATACTAATTGCTTAACCAGCCAAATTAATGGCAACAAATTGCATTTAATGCGAATTCCCAAATGTTACAGTCAGTGTTTAAACGACAGCATATAAATATATATCAACCTATATCAGCTGGCCTTGCAGATAAAACCAAATTTATGTTGTCAGTTTTATGTGTTGCCTTGCCAGGAAAACGGAACAATAATATAAAAAAATATGGGAGGATGTGTTAAATGACAAATGTGCGAGTCGCACTTATAATTCTATTAACTTAATTAAACAATGCAGTTGCTGGCTTTTGTCTGGCTACTCACAATGCTTCCCGAACGCGCGCACACACACACAGACACACATAGCCGCCGCGGGCTCCAACGGATGTGCCACTTTTTACGAGCCACACAGTCAAAAAGAAAATATATAGATACTTGTATTTTTTATGGGAATGTAACCGTTTGAAATGCAGACGCGAAAAGTCAGATTTAAATTAAGTGCAGAAAGAAGTTCACACAAATATTTAAGCATTGATTGGTTAACAATTGCATAAATCAACATTTTATTTACGTGATTGCAATTTATTTACATATTTATTATGGTAAATAATACCGGCAAGAGTGTCAGTTAGTTGATCTGCCCGAAATCGAATGGAGTGCTTAAAGTGTGATATAATATTGTGAATATTTATTGAGTTATTTATGAAATAAAACACTTGGTTTACCCACACGCTCCATGTAAACAAAAGGGCAATTCATTAATTTTCGCACATAAACAAATGCACAAATAACAGCTGAACGATAAAGAAAAACGCATAAGAATAAATGAAACTGGGAAAATCGTATATGTGCAATGGCAAAAATGCAAATTGATAGAAATCAATTTTGGTGTGCGGTTTTCAAAATACATTTTTAGTTGTGATCTGTTGTGCAAATGTTAATGTATGAAGCAAAAATATATTGTAAATTACATTTAAAATACATAAATAAAGTGACGTCTAAATATTTACAAATATTTCTTAACTTAATATTCAGATTAATTTCTCAATTAAAACAGAGTGCTAAAAATATGTTTTCAAGCTCAAAAATAATTGAGCCATCGAAATGTACTGTGAATTGTGAATTGTGCGCATAACTAAAATAAAAAGTAAATACCACAAAAAACAGTAAAATGTCTATCTAAAAAAAAAGAAAAAAACCATATATTCCGCAGCTTAAAATATCCGAAAATTAAATGCATAAAATGCATATGGCACTTAAAAATAAAAAGCTTACCAGATGAGCTGTGGCAAAAAGCGAATAAAATAAAAATAAATTAAAATTATAAACAGCTTAAGCGACAAGCTTCAGCACACGTTGACCAAAAACCATAAAACCAAGACAAAAACCAACTGCAAGCACACACATATTCACACCACACACACACACCCACACACACATACACATATAACTAGAAACAACAGTGATCAAAAAAGGCTACAATAACTTCACTTGAAAGTTGATTCACAGGAGCTTAGTGTTTTGTGAGTTTTTGGGTTTGGCTTTTTGTTATGTGTGTGTGTGTGTGTGAGTGTGTGTGTGTATGTCTGCCAATCTCTCTGTATGCGTTTGTGTGTGTGTTTTAGCTTAAGCCAACACGTTGACAAGCAGCTGAAAAAAGAAGTTGCAATAAATGAACTGCAGTGTTAAGCGAGCTTTAGAAACTTTTGCCAACAACACGAGACACAAATAAATTACAAGACACTTTTTGTTAAGTGAATTACACATAATACACCAAGACACACAAACCCACACACACAGACACACACACACAGCCGTACACACTAATAAACATGGGGCGCAAGAAGAAGCAACCAATGGGCGTAAGTATTAAATGGCTGTTGATCAACTACTATGTATCTTAAAGATACAACAAATACACGGTTCACCTAACAAGTAGCTGCCAGCTCGTTTTCGCACCAATTTGCAGGTTACGCATACGCCGTATTAGCCACTGTTTTGGGATTTCTGTTGCTGTTGCTGCTGCTGATGCGGGCACTTAGCTTAAGCGCTCCAAAAGGCACACATTTCATTTCCATGCCATTTAAGTGGCACAGATAAAGCAGCCAACCAACCATTTCAACACTTTGCACTTAATTTCCCTATATGTTTATGTTTATTTTCTTCATGTCCTCGCAGCTATTTTTTGCACTTTTATTTTTATTTATTTACACCTACGCGAATTTTTACATACTGACTCCCTTCATTTTTTTTTTGGTTCTTTTTTTAGTTGCCGCCCGGTGGCTTGAATGCCACTGGTGGTGGCGCCCCTAAAACTGTGGGCGGCTGTTGTGTGCCGCTGGGATTACCGCAACCTCTGCTGCTCGAGGAGAAGAAATTCCTGCTCGCCGTTGAGCGAGGCGATATACCAAATGTTCGCAGGTGAGTGCCATCCAAATGACGTGTTTTTCCCCCTTTTTTTCGTTCATTTTGTTTTTTTTTTTTAACTCAAATATCAAATTTGTGGCTCTATTTTGGATACCCTTAAACTGAGGCAAATCTAATTTTATCCTGATGACATCATAGGGTATTTAAACTTCGACGTGCTGAAGACAGCAGTCTGTTCGTCTTTTTTTTTGTTGTTTTTTTTTTTTTGGTGAGTGGTGCGTCAAGGGACACGCAGGTGTCGATGGGCTGTATCCGTATCCGTATGCGTATTCCCCCAACAACGATATGTGTAGAGCTCTCTACAGGAAACGCAAAATCCTATCAACACAACTCCGGTTTCTGGAGTGTGTTTGCCTGTGTGTATGCGAGTGTGTATGCGAGTGTGTGTGTTTGTGTGTGTGTGTGTGTGTGCCTTTGGGTGGTTTCAATTATTTGCATAGCTGCCTGTTTGTTTGCCTTGGGGAATCATCTTATGTGCCACTTAATAAGCAATATGCGGGCTTGAGTACCGTTTGCCACTTCGATGCCATTCAAAAGCGCATTTTAATAAATTTACAATTAATTTTCGCTCTGTTTATTGGCACAAACTTTGAAATACATTTTTTTGTGAATGTTGAAAATTTAAAGTAAATTGATTGTGCACATGCAATAAGGTAATTTTATATCCACTGGATTTAATTAAATTATGTATTCAAAATAAGAATTATTGGGAGATTATACGTCGCTTAAAGTAACTTTAAATAATTGTAGGTTTGTTTAAATAGTGTCAGGTTCTTTTGATATTGGCTGGTCAAACTCTGATGCCAAAAGAAATTCCAATAAACTGCGAAATTCATAATTTAAACTCATTTCCCAGAATCGATACCCAAGAAAAGAAAAGAAAAATGTTATTGGCATGAATAACCATTTATGAACAATCTTTAATTGTTTTGAATATGTTTTTTACAAGAATCGATGTATGGTTTATATCTGCCAGTACTCTGTTATTTGTAAAATAGTGCGAATGTAAAAAGTTTCAAAAAGTGTAAAAAATAGCTTGGTAAACAATTGTCAATTGTTCTATCCACGATTAGCTTGTAATGCTTGATCCGCTCTTCTGAATACATTATCTGGCTGTACTCTGACTTGTGTTAAGTTAAGTGTAAAAGTGTAAAAAGTGTAAGTAAAAAGTAAGTAGGGGTAACAAACTCTTAACTCGGTTTACAGTGTATACGTTGTTGTTGCTGTTGCTTTTCTGCTTTTCTGGTTACTTGGTTGCTTGGTTGCTTGGCTTCTTGGTTATTTGTGTGCTTCTGTGTATTTTGCTATTGCTTCTCATATTGATTGGTTTGGTTTGTTTCTGTTGTTGTTGCTGTTGTTGTTGCTGTTGTTGTTGTGCTTGCTCTTGGTGTTGCTGTTGCTCTTGCTCGTTCCTGTTTAGCGTTTAAAGTTAATAAAACGATAGGGATTGTAGCTCTTCATTTCGTCGAGTGTGTAACGATAATGTGGCGTTGGTGGATCCTCCTCGGAGCCAATGGACTCACCCTCATCTTCATCCTCCTCGCGCTGCACACGTATCCCTTTCAACTGGCATGCATAGCGATAGAGCTCCTCCTCGCGATCCTTGAAGAATTGCCAGGAGATGCGACTTATTCCCGGCATTAGATTCGACTCGTGTCCATCGATATTTGAGGTCGATGTCAGCCAATCGACGCCACCCAGTTTACCAGTTTGTGTTTCTAATCAATTAATGAATTAAGATATACATCCTTTGTTTGCATTTCGGCAGTTTGGATTAGGGGTAGGCTGTGGCCACAACGCACACACACACACACACACACACACATAGAACTCACCCTTATTTTTTTGTGCCATTTTGATGACCATGCCCTGATCTGAAGCAGCGTCCATGTTTAAGTTTGTTTTGAATTTGTTTTACAAATAATTTAATAGCCAAATGGTTTTGTATTCGGCGTTTTATTTAATATGCATGTATTTCCGTGTTTTTTTTTTCTTTGAATTTTTTACAACAATTTTTGTTGACGAACAATTGTGAAATGAATTTTGTTGAGATTTCCGCAGTTCAGCAAAAATGTTCTGGATGTTTTGACAGACAGCAAATCACAGGCGACTACGTTGCATGACCAATTAATCGAACAGTGTTGCATAACGCATCACAAAATACTGAGACCAACACTTGACCAGTACCGTAATACTTGATCACATTTGAAATATGAAATTCGTTGAGATTTGTACCTCAACTAGTTGCCTCTTTTAAAGACAAATACTGTTGAAATTTCTGAAATTTCCATCAATGCCATTGGATTGATTGGGAAACTTTTTTCTTGTGTGGAGGCTGCACATAATTAAAAAGTTTTGCAAGAAAAGCAAAAGTTATTTTCGACCATTCTCAAAAGATTTTTCTGTATTTTGTTGGTATTGCCGCATTAATTACGTCAGAATACTGCAAAAGGCACTGCGACAGCAGCATATCAATATCAATTGCATGGATCCATTGGGCAGGCGAGCTCTAACGGTGGCCATTGACAACGAGAACCTGGAGATGGTCGAGCTGCTGGTAATCATGGGCGTGGAGACAAAGGATGCCCTGCTGCATGCCATCAATGCGGAGTTCGTTGAGGCCGTTGAGCTGCTGCTCGAGCACGAGGAGCTCATCTTCAAGGAGGGCGAGCTCTACGTAAGTATTATCTACTACACCACATCTGACTTCGACCCCAAAAACACTCTCATACTTCATACCTCTATCATACTATGCTGCACTCAGCTAATTTGTGGCACACATCAAGTGGCCCGGCTGCTTTCGGCTGCTGTCTCAAAAACCGTAGCTAATACGATTTTAATCAGTTTTGTGTGGCCTCGTTAGGCACGTACATGACAGACGCTCAAGTGATTGGGTTTGGGCTTGGGATTGGGATTGGGTTGGGGGCTTTTGGCTCTGGGCTTGGAATTGGAATTGGAATTGAGAGTGTGCGATAAGCGGACAACGCTTCCGTTTACCAACGCTTCCTTCTGTCATACTCACCCCTCATCATCCTTCTCCTCCTCCCAATACTATCATACATGCATGTCTGTGTCACTTTGCTTCGGGTATTATGCATTTTTTATGAAATACGCTAAGCCCATAAGGGAAATCATTTTTTTTCCCACCTTCTCAATTATTTGACAGTTTTAGCTAGAAACTCGATTTGTTTATAAATAATGAATTCTATGAATTCTTTATGAATTCTGAATTGTTTGAATTCATTTTAAATATCAGATTAAATTACTTCAAACACTGTTCAAATTCTGATCAAGTTATTATGCCCTAATAGGATATATATATACACAATATGTGTGCATAAGTATTCACTTACCAAGTCTATATTATTCATGAGTGAAAATGTCTTTGTACCCAAGGATATACAAACTTCGATCAAGTTATTTCTGTATGCTTTTATTTTATTTTCTTTTTTTTTGCAAATAAAGTTGTACGAGAAATAAGGAGGGAGGGTGAGTGAGGCAGAGTTCGGTGGCGCTACAGACATATTTATGCACACGAGCACACGCTTCATTAAGCAGCCATTGGACGCAATTGAAGTGTGAAAATTACAATTGTAAGGCATATGCAATAAAAACGTTTAACGAGCAGTAATAACACACACACACACAAACGCACACAGAGAGACACACCCATGTTGAAAGATGGTGGAGAGTCACTTGAGCAGCACATAACATAACCTTGTTAACCATCATCTTAACTGGGCTAATATCGTTTTTGCAGAGCTGGCAGAAGGTGGACATAAATGCGGCAATGTTCGCCCCGGACATAACTCCACTCATGCTGGCGGCCCACAAGAATAACTTTGAGATATTGCGCATACTTTTGGATCGGGGTGCGGCGGTGCCAGTGCCACATGATATCCGGTAAGTGCTTGCATCTCATCTCTTATTTCTCTTATTATTATTATGACATTTACAGTTGCGGCTGTGAGGAGTGCGTGCGTCTTATTAGCGAAGATTCGCTGCGACACTCGCTCTCACGCGTGAATATCTATCGTGCCTTATGCAGTCCCTCGCTCATCTGTCTCACCTCCAACGATCCCATACTGACCGCCTTTCAGCTGTCCTGGGAACTGCGCAATCTCGCGCTCACGGAGCAGGAGTGCAAGGCGGAGTATATGGAACTGCGGCGGCAGTGCCAGCAATTTGCCTGCTCTCTACTGGATCAAACGCGCTCCTCCAATGAGCTAGCTATAATATTGAACTATGATCCGAACACATCTTCCTATGAGCCCGGTGATCGCATGAGTCTTACGCGACTAGTGCAGGCCATTTCCTACAAGCAGAAGACGGTAAGCAAATGTCAACAAAATACAAACAGTAGAGTTGGAAAAGATCATTTTTGAATAGTTCTAAACTTGTTGTCAAACATGCTCCAGTTATCAGAATTCTCGATTTTGCTGTCTCTCAATCGAGGTATTGAGGTATATATATCAAAGATAACATCAGACAACTCAACCGAAATGTGTGCTGATAAAAAATATGTGCAAACAGTAAACATTTCTGATACATTTTTCGCAAAAATCCACAAAAATGTTGTCAATACTTTTAGTCTAAGTGGTTTCTGTCTTCTGTTGATTTTTTATTTGCTATGATTTTCTTCGACGCAGTTTGTGGCACATTCGAATATACAGCAATTGCTGTCGTCAATTTGGTATGATGGACTGCCGGGATTCAGGCGCAAGAGCATCGTGGACAGGATCATCTGCATTGCTCAGGTGGCGATACTGTTTCCCATCTACTGTTTCGTCTATATGGTTGCGCCCAACTGTCGAACGGGTCAATTGATGCGAAAACCGTTTATGAAGTTCCTCATCCATGCCTCATCCTATGTTTTCTTTCTGAGTGAGTACAATTTGCAAAACCCACACAGTTTTGTTGTCATTGAGAAAAATAGTTTCCTCCAGATTAATATCAAAAGGTAACAAACTTAGAACTCAATGTTGTAAGTGTATAATAGCTTAAGAGCTCACAGGTCAACTGACTGTTTGGTCAAGCAAACAGTTTATGTTAAAATATCAGGACAAAATGCAAGATGTCCTTTCAACCGTATTCTACTTATAGTCCTGTTTACATTGCAGTTATCCTTATATTGGTCTCACAACGTGCGGACGATGAGCTTGTGCGCTTCCTTGGCACGGCCCGAATGAAGGCCGAGCTGGAGGAGCAGGAGCGACGACAACGTGGCCAGGCTCCAAGCAGGCTGGAGATAGTCGTTGTGCTCTACGTGATTGGATTCATATGGGAGGAGGTGCTGGAGATATTTGCCGTTGGCATGCGGAGATATTTGCGTAACATGTGGAACTTTATTGATTTTCTGCGCAACAGTCTCTACGTGTGCGTCATGTGTCTGCGGTAAGATATAGAGCTACACACACTCACACAGACAAACACAAGCAGGAAGTACGTTGTAAGTTGAAAGCACTGTTCTGACAACGTCTTCTATTTTGCAGTGTCTTTGCCTATATACAGCAGGCAACGGAAATAGCGACAGATCCACAGATGGCCTACATACCGCGGGAGAAGTGGCATGACTTTGACCCACATCTGATTGCCGAGGGCCTGTTTGCGGCAGCGAATATTTTTTCTGCCTTGAAGCTGGTGCATTTGTTTAACATTAATCCGCACTTGGGTCCGCTGCAAATATCGCTGGGTCGCATGGTCATTGATATTGTCAAGTTCTTTTTCATCTACACCTTAGTTCTGTTTGCCTTTGCCTGTGGCCTCAATCAGTTGCTCTGGTATTTCTCAGCACTGGAGAAGAGTAAATGCTATGTCCTGCCAGATGGCAAGGCGGATTGGGAGTCGCATGGTGACTCCTGCATGAAATGGCGACGTTTTGGCAAGTCAGTCCAGTCATTTAGCTAATTATCGGTGAGCTCGTGTGTAATCCTAACTAAATGTTTTCTCCTTTTTGGCAGTCTGTTTGAGACATCGCAATCGCTGTTCTGGGCCAGCTTTGGCATGGTTGACCTCGATGATTTTGAGCTGACGGGCATCAAGTCGTATACGCGATTTTGGGGCCTGCTCATGTTTGGCTCGTACAGCGTCATCAATGTGATTGTTTTGATGAATCTACTCATTGCCATGATGTCCAATTCCTATGCCATGATTGATGTAAGCCAAGCCCTAATGACGCAAAACTACTCCTTAATAACGTTTAATGTCCATTATTGCCTTTGCAGGAGCATTCGGATACCGAGTGGAAATTTGCTCGAACCAAACTCTGGATGAGCTACTTTGAGGACAGTGCCACATTGCCGCCGCCGTTTAATGTGTTGCCGTCAGTTAAATGGGTTATTAGGATGTTTCGAAAGTCCAGCAAGGCCATTGATCGACAGCGCTCTAAGGTGAGTCAAAAATGTGACTAGATCTCCTAACTAAAATCTTTAACTTAAATGGAAGACTAAAAGTGATAATTTAAAGTAACTGGGTTAGTCAAACAATAAGATAATTCCATTTTCGCCATACACAGAAACGTCAGGAGCAGGAAAAGTATAATAAATATGAGAATATTATGCATTCTCTGATTTGGCGGTTCATTTCGGCCACGCATCGCAAGTTTGAGCACAATCCGGTCACAGAGGATGACATCAATGAGCTCAAGAGCGAGATTAGCACAATGCGCTACGAAATGTTGGAGATATTCGAGAATAGCGGTCTGGACGTGTCATCAGCGAATAAGAAGGAGAAGCGTAAGTTGAAACTCACCTGACATATATATCTATACATATATATATATATATATATATATATATACATAAATATTCTTATCTATGTCCTTGACAGAGTCGAAACCGCGTCGCATGAAAGTCTGGGAGCGTCGACTGATGAAGGGCTTCCAGGTGGCGCCAGTGCACACGAGCAGCGAACAGGACCTGCTCGGCAATGTGAATGGCGAGGGTGAAATGCACGAGGTCAAAGTGGAGAAGGTGCCCTCGAAGCCAGCCAAGGAGACGGCCAGGGAGCGTTTCCAGCGTGTGGCTCGCATAGTGCTGCTGCAGTCGAGCACACACAAGTGGAATGTGGTGCTTCATGGCACGTTGCAGAACTCACAGATTGGGCGCAGCAACAAATACCAGCGCAAGAGCCTCCAAAATCTTGGCAAGGCCATCGAGGAGGCCAAAAAGTACGTAGAGCAATGACAGACTCTGTTATCCACAGATAAGATTGGCATGCACAACCATTCGACAGCAATTTCCAAAAATTTTAATGCTTGAATGCGAATCGTTCAAGTTGATCTGTTCAAGTTGAATATTTTACTTTATTCATAAGATTTCAATCTTGTCTAAATTGTATATCGTCAACAGGCTCATTCAGCTCAATCCGGGCAGCTCGTCGGGCCGCGAGTCGCCCATACGCATTGAGTTTGAGGATGAGAAATCCAGCACATTGCTGGAGCTGCTCAATCAGATCAGCGAGGAGATCAGCAGCTGTGAGCGACCACGAGTGAAACCACCCAGCTGGCGACCACCTCTAAAATCTGTACCTGGTCGCGCCATGGCTGCCAATAATGATTGGTCCAGATCGAATACGGCACCCGAACTGCGACTCAATCGGAAATCCAGTCCGCCGCCACAGTCCATTAAGAGTCGCAACAGCAATCGGACACGTGAGTTGACCCTCTGCCCCAGTAAATTGGCCACAATAGCTGCTCCGGCGCCGGTTGCTCCAACAACATTCACATCAACAACAACAGTTAACAACAACAGGACCAAGACGACGACCACAACGCCTTTTTCTGTCGAATTTAAACTAGCTGAGCGAATGAGGAGCAGGGGCAACATCCCCACATCCTCGTCGATTTGCGTGCCGTCGGGTAATTCAACTGCCATCGACTTACATGTTGTCGATTTGGATGAGCGCTCCACAAGTGGCGCTGCATTCGATAAGGATAACATATCCGATGTTAGCTCTGTTCTAAGCACGAGTCCCAAGCGGCCAAATCATTAAATGTTCCGCTTGCGTGACCTCTTGTGATAAAGCTTATACAAAAAAAAATATATATATATACATATTTATATATTATAATAAAATGTATTTGTTTATTTTCTTTGTTTATAACCTACATCGAACTCAAATGTTTCTTTTTACAATTTTAAGTTTATTTACTCACACTTAATTCAGAAGCGCATCGCAAATTGAAATAATATTTGTTTTTCTTGCTATTGCAGAAGTGGGAGGGGTTTTGGAACAAGTAAAACGTAAATAAATAAAAAAAATCACTCAGTTAAATTATCATTAAATAAATAACTGCAGGCCACTCACTATTTTTATGCAACGTCATCGAACATATTGTTGTTTTCTGACACCAATTATCAGTTTTTATCATAATTTTATTATTTTTTTTCTACATAGCTTTTAGCTGCACACGTTGCATGTACAAGTTTCAACAGTAAATTGTTTTGTAGAGAGGCTATAACCCCAAAGAAACCCAATAAAAAGCTTATCTAGAATTATGTATTTTTTAATTTATTAAAATATGTTTTTCTATCTATTATACATATATATTTTTCCGCATCTTTAGGCCAATTCTGTTTTCTGTAAAGAGTCCTTAGAATATGATGAGCATGCTTTAACATCTCAAGAGCTTTTTTCGTTTGAATGAAATACTTACTGTACTACTACAATAAATGCTTAAGGTAGTTCATCATATCACCATTTCTGCATTTTTTCGTTTAAGAAATAATATTTAATACAAGGAATATTTAAATAGTTTGCCAAAATGATAATGATGCTTAAAGAGTAGTCAAGTCTTTAGGCAATTGCAAACTAGAGCAGTAAATTAAGATGCCTTTCTAACGAGTACTTCCAGACGAGGCTAATAGGCCCGGCAATATAGCCATTTACATATAATCGTCGAGCATGGGCGATGGCAACAGACATGCAAGGAACAAGGACCCTTCCGGCTGGTTGAGTTTTATGCTCGTCTGCCCGGCTGGCTGGGCTAAACTCGGCTGGCATGGCAGAACGTGCGGAAATTCGTAAGCTGGCAGCATTAAAAGCAATAAAGACACAAAACATAAACAAGTCGCCATTGACGTTTGCCACGCAGCTAAACGCAGACTCTTTGGCCGCAGGCTATTCGAATAAGCAACAGCAGCAAGAAGAATTCGTTGCGGAGGCAGGCGGTTGAAAATTACAAATTCAATTTGATGTCATATCAATTGATTTTGCGATACATCTTGTTGCCTGCCTTTGTTGCCGTTGTCGCTGACAAGTCGCTAACATTGTGGCTTCGGTTGAATTTTTATTTTGTGTTGGTAGGGATACTCCCTCTTACATTTTGTTTTTTGCTTGGTTACTGGGGGAGGGTAGTTGATTTTCCATGCGCCTGGCATTTGATTTTGATGACGCGTGGCACTTTTGAAATTTATGCGCTACTCTAAACACACTTTGTATGCGCTCAATGCCACAAACAAAAAAAATAAAATAATAAGATGATCAACGGACCAAGTATCTGTCGAAACATATACACACATATATGTGTGCACGGATATGTGTGTGTGTGTGTGCGTGTGTGTGTTCTGCATGAAATTTGAAGCTTTTAGCTGATTCGCTTCAGCGCAGGTATTTCAAGCACGCGCCAGCAAACAAAAAGAGAAAGGCAGCAAAAAGGAAAGTTTCTTAAAATAAATTAAGACAAATATGAAAACCCTCCACGTAGCAGACTAATATCTACTTATAAGTATTATATATGATTAAAAGCCAGCAGACCTAATACATTTGGGATAGATAAAGAATTAAGCATGAATTTAAATGAATAAGACCAAAAATGTACATAAGAAATAAAAATATAAAAGGATCTCATCCCAGGTAGCTTTAAATTGGGACAATTGTGGCAGAGTCTATTCAACATCATTCATAATACCCCAATTGCCAATTTGATATGGTCTCGATGGGGCATTCAAACAACTGCCAAAATGTCCAGTCCTTCAACAGTTACAATCAAGCTGTCATCATCCGGTAAACAGCATATTTCACTGACAATTGGTCAGAGGGTTCTTGCCCCATGCTGAGGGGGGTGAGGCTCGACGCAATGGCAAACGGCGACGCCATAAATATGCTACACGAATGTGTCATAAACTATTAGCAGCGATGTCCTTTCATATGGCGGCAGCTGACAAACTGTCTGTGCCACACAAAAGTTGCCACAACACAGCTTGACATTCATTGGCAAAATTTGCTGCCGATGGAGAAATGGAGGCAGACACTTTTTCTGCATGCCAAACACGTTCCAAAACATCTATCAAATTCCCCCAAAAGAAAAATAGAATAAAATAATGATGATGCTGTTGCTGTTGCCATTAAGAGTGCGTCCTTGTTGCATTGAAAATGTTTTTAAATTTGCAAAAATTTCGATTTTATTTACACATAGCTCGAGCAGACAACCGACTCTCTCTTAAGATTTGCATTTACATTACGCTGTCTGTTGTATATTGTATAGTATTATTAATATTATTTGTATATTATACACTTGAATAAGCATGCGCCAAGTATTCGAATACGGTCTTTGAGTTGACTAACCTCTAATGTCTAATAGGAGCGTGTCCTTTGTCACACATACATATACACAACATGAGTCAAGCATGAGAAGGAGGAGAAGGAGTTGGAGTTGGAGGTAAAGGTGCAGGATCAATTGCTGGTGGTTAGCTTCAGTCGGACCGCAATCCGTTTGCATTTCCACATCAGCTGCGTCTCCAGTATGCTGAAGGACATCGCGACGAGGACGAGTCCGAGCAGCAGATACGCACAGCACGCATACAGCTGCACTTCGGGACCATTGAAACTCCTCGCGGGCACAAAGTCACCGTAGCCAATTGTCGACAACGTGACAAAGCAAAAATAGGCACCATCCACCAAGGACCAATTCTCCCAGAGCGCAAAGACAACGGTGCCCACGCATATGTAGCACATGAGTATAAGCAGTACCAGACTAATGGGCACCTGTCGTTGCAGTGCATTCTCCTCATCCTCATCGCCATCGCCATCACCATCGCCATCGTCGTCATCATCGTCAGTGGCATTAACGTTTAGCTGCTCCAGACACTCCTGGGAGCGAGTATTGTGCTTCTTCTTGAGCTTCTTGAGTACAAACTGTTCGTTGCCATGTTGCATAAAGTGTTCCTCGTCATCCTCGGAGGTCTCCGTGTTAGCGGTGGCATCATACAGCGTCCGTGTGGGATGATGCTTCTGGCAGCGACGCGTCAACAGCAGCGTTTTGCGATTCAGTGGCTGCAACGTGTGTCGCTGAAATGTTGCAGCTGTCGCATTAAGCAAGCCACGAGCTGGATTAACCGCCCCAGACTTATCCAGACCATGTGACAGTCCATGGGGCAGGCTCAACTGTGCACCAGCACCACTAACAGCACACCCAGAGCCAGAGCTGGCTATCAGGGGCACACGCGATGGCGTTCCATGTGGGCAATTGCTAGAAACGAGATGAGCAGATCAGCAGATGAGCAGATGAGCATAGCAGAGCATAGCATGAATAAATGTTCAATAAATATTTACGCTACGCTTTGGCCGTAAAAGGAAATCAATTAAATATATCTATAAGCAGGCAAGAGCCACTCACCGAATGCAAACAGACCACAGGCCATAAAAGACAAACGGATTAATGGATGGCTAATGCCCTGTTTAAATTGTATTTAACTTTCATATTGGCAGGGAGCATATTTTCAATGGTCTTCCATAGAGTTCATAAATAAGACTCGATTGTAAATCATCTCTAACCAAACTTAAATATAGTATTCATATATGGTCAAAATTATAATCCACAGATTTTGAAAAACGATTCTGATGCCACTAAACCAATATACTCTATTGCATTCGCAAGCAGGGTATAATAACGTGCAAGCACGTGTTTGTGTGTGGCGGGCAACGGGTCACTTGGCCAATCAATAAACCATAAAAGTAACCAGTTTGGCTTCTTATACGTGGCGTATGCGTTATATTATATAGCGTATAGGTCATTTTGCCTCCAGCTTTAAGGCAGATTGAAATGGTTTACATTAGAAACTCGATTGTGAGAACAGAACAAATGGGCGGATCGATTGAACCTGACCAAGACAAACACTTAGGGTCAGTAGAGGAGCTGAGTAGGCTTTTTACAAGTGCAATTAGTTACAAGGCATAGATTTGAACCTGATGTGCTTAGTTAGTTAACTTACTAGTTGTAACTAGTTGTTTAGTTAAGTTACTTTACATTTCGAATCATCTATTAAAGTGTGCTTAGAGTAACTAATATTTGACAACACTCGATATATTCTCAACTATGTTGAATTATTTTATTAAAGGGATAAGAACAATCAGCCTTTAAGGTATACTTCCTGAGAATGCTAATTACACTATTTAAATAAAATAAATTATAAATATAACTTATTAAATATTTTAATTTATATAATCAATTAAAAAAAAGTTAATTATACCTCCAGTTGCGTAACCTCAATTCACTAACTATTCAATTATGCACTTTTTATATTTCAATTATTTTTCGAATTGTGAGTTGAGCAAAGTTGAGCCACTTGTGGTTTAATCTGAGCAATATGAATTTGAAAATTATATATAAAATATTTAATAAGTGATGATTAAATTTGAATTGTGATTGCTAGCAAGCCAAGTAAAAGTTCAGTTATCTAACCTCAATTAATAAATATTTTTCAAACAATTTCAATCATGTTTTTAACTGTGAGTTGAGCACAGCTGAGCCACTTCGACAAACTGTGGCTAAAACTAAGCTCTGCTAATGCATATTGCTGTCGTACTTGAGTTGCACTCGACAGTGGCTAGCAAGTGTGCTTGGTCAAATCAATTTGTGGTCCGTTTATTGAACTTGTCTGCGCCAACATGAGCTGTGCAGGCAGACGCCTGGTTTTGAGCCTGCTTTGGTCCTGCCAGCCGGGTCAGCTGTCGGCCACTTCGACTTGCACTTAATGTACAATTGGCCGGCAGCTGGGCAAACTACAAGCAACATGGCACACACTTGAGAGCTTGTAAGTTGAGAGTCTTGCCGGGGCACGCTCAAGGCGTCCTTGGCATTTGGGGCAGTCAACGATTTTGATTTAGGACGGCAAGTGTTGAGAAGTGGCATTTGCTTAAAGCACAGCTCAAATTCGCCTCAACTTAAACAGGGGATTAACAATATTAAAAGGGAGAGTAAGAGTGGGCAAGAAAGTGAGCCAGCAGAATTCGTATGAAATTAATTGACCTGATTCATTTCGCAGCTCAGCTTACAATTAATTACCCACACACACTCACACACACACACACACAGTGGTTGCGCTGAAATTGAAGAAGCTTCGCTGCCCGAACGCCAAAAGGAGCCAGCAGCGCGTGCACAGGTTCACTGTCAAAATTAATTACCAGCTGTTGGATTTTTATTAAATAAAATGCGAGCAACAAAAAATGTATGAAAAAAGCAAAAAAAAAAACAAATTCTGCAATGGTTGAAAGTGGTAAATTCAGGCAACGTGCCACTTGACGCAGACGTGCCCACAAATGTTTTCATGGAGCGGGAAAAAAGGGGCGTCGTGAGAGGAGTGCCAAAGTAGCCGTTGCAATGTGCAAGCAAAAATTCTGAAGTGTGGATTTAAAGTGCAGACGACGTGCAGAAAGTTTGTTTATGAAATGAAATTAACAGTTTGCATTTTACCATATGAAACTGTAAGTGGGCGATGGAGGGGAGAAGTGGTGCTGTGCCTGGCAAGCGTTGGATTAAAATTGCATGCCAAGAGGAACAAAAACAATTCCAGCAAGTAACTTCAACTGGAGAAAAACACTGCCACTTTTTAATACCTTTGACTTTGTGAAATTTAAATTCTTAAATCAACTCTCTTGCGATTAGAGAGATTTGCTTTGATTCTATTTAATTGCGATGAAAAATATTTCAAATTTAATTCTTTAATCTCTAAAGTTTCATGTTCCGACTCCGATTGCAAAATTTATCGTTCTTTATAAATGAGCAGAAGTTGATAGTTGGAAGATGGACCTTGACTCCGAAACAGAAGGATAATTTGCAAAGTATATCAGGAATTGTCCAGAACACATTTAAATTGTAAACTTTGACAATTAAATCATCAAATTCTTCAATTTAATGTATATTTCTCAAAGGTATTTTGTTTGGCCTTGCCCAAACTGACCATTTGTGTGGAATTCATAATTAATTAAATGTATATTGAGTTGTCAAATGAATATTTTGCGATTGAATTTGATATTTCTTTGACGTTTGCAAGCAACATGGAACATTATTGCATATTTCAAATCCAAAATTTGATTTCTTCATTTACAAAAGTAATTTTCGCTTCATTTAACACTAAATATTTGGCAATTTAATTTTAATTAATAATTGAAATATTTGCCAAATGTGGTTCTGCCAATTGCTAAGCAAAATGTGTGCATAAAATGTACGTTAATTTGTGGTCAGCCAACAAAGTGAATGAAAACACATGTTAACAATGAGTAAGCCATTGAAGTCTGCCGCAAACCGCAACTGACTAACTGGAGGCGCCTTCGTTTAACAAGATCAACAACTGAAACCCCTAAATACCCGCAACCCTGCTTGAAAGTCAGCTCTCCACTTAAGTAATGCACAAGCAGACACACACACATAGAGACACACACACACAGAGACATACACACACACACACATACCTCGAACGTTCACGCTCCTGTTCGTCCTCATCCTCCATAATGTCCACATTGCCACTTGAGTTGAGCAGCGCCGACAATGTTGCTGCGGCTGTTGTTGTTGCTGTTGCTGTTGCTGCTGCTGTTGTTGCAGTGACGCCATTGCTACAAACACCTGCGGCTATAAAACTGTTATCGGCCATTGTTGCTGCAGTTGCTGCTGCTGTTGCTGTTGCTGTTGCTGTTGCTATTGCCTTAATGCCTGCTGACAGTTGCTGGTTGCTGTTGCTTGTTTTTGCTGTTGTCGCTGCTGCTCCTGCTGCTCCTGTTGCTGTTGGTGTTATTGTTGCTGCAGATAATGTATGCGGCAATAAATCATGCCGGCAGGATAAATCACTCGATTCTCCAGTGAGAAGCGTATTGATTTCATTCGACATTGGCTTCGACACAAACTTGGCGCGACGCACAGCTGGCGAAAAATAAATGAGAGCAAAAATCAAACAATAAAAATATCTGCAAATTTATGTTGATTAAATAATACTTTTCGACTACATTTAAATATACAAATTGTTAAGCAACACACCAAAATACTCAACGAACTGCGAAAAAAGGAACTTTGTATTATTTTGGCAACTGCAACTTCCGAAAAAAGAAAACTGCCACACAACGTTAAAAAGTTTGTGCAGTTGTGACCCTAAATAGGCATACCTAAATATATATATATATATATATATATATATATATATATACATGTGTGTGTGTGTTTATGTTTTACTTAGTTAGTGAAATAATTTGGTTTTTGCATTTGCAAAAGTTTGGCGTGCAGTGGCGCAACAACATTTGTGCAACGGAAGGTTTCAAATTTGCCAACAAAAGTTTGCCCTCGCTTTGGCAAAAAAGGCCAACAGCTGAAACAGCTGTTAGCTGGTTAGGGTTGCCAGGTTTTCTTTTTGCATTTACTACCTCGATCAACTTTTACATGGATAACACCAGCTAAACTTTTCAGCTTATACGTGGTGTAAATACAAATTGAATAAGAAATTAAGTATGTTGAGAAAGCATTTTATGTTCACCTGTCAGCTTCAATTTATAGTTATAAGATTATATATATTTTTCTATTAAACTCTAAAGATCAGTTTACTCAAATATTTCTTTTAAATTTGAACTTATTTTACACAAAGTTGGAATACAAATGCTCGACTATATCTCTGCTCTGACTTTTATTCAACAGTACTCTTTTCGGCAACTTTGGTAATTTGCAGTTGCTAGAAACGTACATTGCTCATATCGGAAAAGGAGGAAGTGAAAAACCCCGGAAGGAAACAGCTGTAATGGCATCTTTCACTTAGTGCCTGGGCGCACAGCTGCTGACAGAAGGTTTGCGCGCGAGGAACGCGTCTGGTTGCGGTTCGGACAGGACATGGCCAATTTAAAAATATTTACTTAAACTTGGACTGCACACACAGAAACACACACACACACACACACACACACACACACACACACACACACACACACATTCATTAGAGTGTTGAATGCAGTTTGTACATGGCTGGCTGAAATGTGGTTAGCAGTTTGTTGCAACTTTTTGTCGAGCGCTAATGGCTTGGTCAACCAACTTTGGGGGCGGAGCAGCTGAAGCAATTGAAAAATGTAGCAGAACAATGGTTTGGACGGGTCGTGTGTGTCCTTTGTGCATCGCTTAGTGTATGCAGCATAAATAATTAATGTGCACTTTGAAGTTGCGAATCCATATTGACATATTGATTGCAATTTGCAGTTCTGAAGGATTCGCTGACACTTGTGTAAATCTGTCACGAGTTCTGCGCAGCAAGTAAAACAACTTTAATGAGTTTTGCATGGCTTGCAAAGAAGAAGATGTGAGTGGGGGTGTTAAGGATATGTGCAGGCTGTGAAGCACCTTGTGAGGCAAGCGGCAAGTGGCATGCGGCAAATGGCAAGTGGCAAGTCATCATTATCGTCAATAAAAAATTGTCGCACATGTCTCGCCTTCGCCTCAAGTGCATGCTGTCCTTGTTGTCCTTGTCATGTCCTTGTTACGGCTTCGTCATGTAGCAGCCGTTGAAAACTTTTAATGCGTCATCTCACACCCCCGCCCCGCCCCTTTCTTCTCTCGCGCCCAGCCCTATAAAAAAAATACAGGCCACCAGGCCACAGTCGCCAAGTACGGCAGCTTAACTCTGTCATTTGAACGTTCTGCTCTGTCCCACTTAGTACCCATTATGTTGTTCGCCCGATAATGATGATTATAATGATAATGCTGTTGCTGCAAGCACTGCCAGCAAATTGTTACATAATTACAACATGAGCAAGCAGATAGACAGACAGACAGATAGACAGACAGACAGACAGACAGACAGATACACAGTACACACACATTGCACTCGTGCGTATGATTGATGAATATCGGTAGCATTTGTGGCCATCTCTGGCACGTAACTCAAAGCTCTTCGTGCTTCACAGTTTTGTGGTCTGTCATTGTACTTGTGTGCAATATATATATATATATATATACATACAAAGCAGATGTGTTAATAATGAGTTTTGTATCGATAAAGCTATAATTAAATATATTATTCAAGGTTCTGATTGTTGGACTATTCTGAATGACTTTTGAAATTAATTTATATTAACACAATTGAATTCAAATTGAAAGCTTTTGCAGCTTGTGCTTGATATTTAAAAGTAGAGTTGAATTTTAAGTTTGGAATATCTTAAAAAAAAAAAAAACTTAAATTACGAATTGTAAACCGTATTTTGTAGAAAACTACAATCTTCAATTTTAGAAATTTACATTCTGAACAATGAGGAACTCGAATTTCTAAATTTCAGAGCGATTGGCATAGGTCTTAAAGATCGAACAACATTAGTTGCTGATATATTCTAATTCTTTACTTACAATGCATATTGGCTGTTTGATAGGCAGGTGGCGGTGGCAATGTGATTGTCTCCAGTGTGGACGTTGTTGCTGCTAACTCGCCACTGTGTCCATTTGCAGCTGCTGTTGAATGTGCATCCAGTGTGGTGAGCAGTCGATGTTGCTGCTGTTGCTTGGCAGCTGGCTGCAAGTGTATCGTATGATACTTGACCAGCGGCTGTGGACTGGAGCCAGGAGCTGGCGCAAATGGAAAGTAAATTGTCGCCGTGGCTGGGGCAAAGCAATTTGGTGGTGCCATTGTTGTTGTTGGTGGTGGTGCACTGAAGCGCAGCATGCTGCTCGGCACGGCAACAAAATTTGTTGGATGATGGTGTTGTTGGTGTTGTCGCGGCAAAGATGCTGTGGTTAATTGCTGTTGCTGTTGCTGCTGCTGTGTTGCTGATGCGTTTATATAGTGCAACGATTGCTGCTGCTGCTGCTGTTGCTGCTGCTGGTGTTGTTGTGGCAACGGTGCATATTTCAGCAATGCATTGCCCGTTGTTGTTGTTGTCATTAGCATGACATCCGGCTGCTGCTGCTGCTGCTGGTAAAACTGCTGCTGATGCTGCTGCTGCTGTTGGTATTGCTGTTGCTGTTGCTGTTGCTGGTGCTGCTGCTGTTGGTATTGCTGTTGCTGTTGCTGCTGTTGCTGCTGCTGCTGATTTAACTTGCTTGGCATTGCATTGCGCAACAATTGACAGGCATCTGCATAGCCACAAAGGACAATGGAAAGAGAGCATGCGAAAGTTGATTAACGATTTACCGATTGTTATGCTGACAGTTCAATTTATAACCCAATCCCCAATCCCCAACTCCAACTCCAACTCCAACTATCCAACTCCAACCACAACTCCTTCAGAAACTGTGAAAGGGATTGTCTTTTGTTCTTGCACCCACCTTCGGCTTGTTCCAGCGACAATTTGCGTTTCATTGTTGTCGTTGCCTTTTGGCCATATTCATAGCATTCATTCAGGCTGGTTTCGCTATTGGCCGCATCGTATTTACAGCCCTTACAGTTTGCCTGCAATTAAAAGCCCAGTTAATTTATTAATGTCGCACAACTGCAATTTATGCGTAAGGGCGATAAGTGACTGGCTTATTTATACATAATTATGGTTATTAAGACAGTAGTCAATGACAAACATAATTTATTAATCGATTTAATCAACGGCAAAAGCAAATCGAAAATAAAAAAATTAACTTTGGATGATTTTCACAAACCATTTCAGATTTTTAATTACTCATTAAAGTTTAAAGAATATCAGAATATATTTATTATAAATATAAACTCATTATTTTCACTTGTCTTCTATATCGATATCTAATATTTTGCTTAGAGACAATTTGTCAATGCTGGTCAAGAAATTGTAAGCTGGTTGTCTAGTTTCTGGTTGTCAACAATAAAATAAATAAAGACTCTATTTTGGAATTAAAGACAACAACATTTGGTATCCTTTCGTTTAATTTATATATGCAGGTTGGCTAATTTTCTCATTAAGCTGATACACAAAATAATCAAACCGCAACACAATTAACTTTAACAAGTTGTTCAACATTTGGAAATAACACCTGAATATTGGGTTACTTGTGTCGAACGCTTTGAGCGTTGAGGACTTCAAATGTCAATAAAAGTGTAATTTACAGATGCAAAATGCAAAATGCTGGCAGCCCTTGAATGACACAAGTCTAAGTTGATGTCCTTGTTCTTATCACTGTTGCGGTTGCAAGCAGAACGTTTCATGTGGTTTGCTGCCACATGCGATTCTATGCGAATCGAAGCGAAACGTTGTCACGTTGCCATCATGTTAGTTGCGGTTATGTGGCAGCACGAGGCAGAGGCAATCACACACACATCTTCTACACCACTTCACACACACACACACATTGATAGCTGGGAACACAAATGATATGCCACTGTGATTTTGCGGCTAGCCCAGAAAACCCATTCAGAGTGTGCGTCATGATAATTGCAGAAAGGCAACAAGGATAACGACTCACGTTGAGGCTCAGAGGCACAATGCCAACGTTCAACATTCAACGTTCAATGGTCAACATGCTGATAATAATTTAACCGATGACCGAACGCATTTGCCAACCCAGAGCCGTTAGCCACAGGGCTTATCAATTGTCCGAGTTGCCAAGGGAAACCCATTCACAGGAAAAAGGTCGAGCAGCTGTGATTTGCTCAGATTGAATTAAGCCCTAATGAGTCGTTAAATGCAAAAAGAATTTCTCGAATTTTGCGTCTTTGTCGAATGGAATTCAGTGAAGCAAAACATTGCGACGCATTGTAAAAAAAACTTGTTGAACAATTTTCCAACACACACTTTGAAAGTCATCAACTAACTTCAGCCTAACGAAAGTGTGGTAAAGTGCAAAACGTTTGCCTTGGCTGCAACATGCTGCACTAATGCGTCTACCAGGCATTCAAGTATTGGAAAATCTAAGGTGTTGTTACCACACAAAAGTTGAAATTGCTCTTAAGCTGTTCTAAAGATACTTAACGATTAAATTGTTTTTAATGCATCTTAGTTGAAAGTACTTTAATTAGCAATCAAAGTGCGCCTAATTAAAATAATCAAATAAAATGGCTTTTAAGTTGATAATCTTTGCAAATACTTTCTTGGTATATAAATGAAAATATATTTTCCTCCAACTTACATTTACGGTTTGTGTAGATATTTAGCTTTTAAGCTGCTTTAAGGATTTTAATAATATCGAAAGTATTCCACTTAAGCTGCTTTACAGTTATTTTTAAGAGTAAAGTACAAATAGTAAATAAAGGCAAGCTTTACTTAATTAAAATTAGTTGTTTGCCTAAATTCAACACAAATCATTTACATAATATTCAAGCGAAACCAATTAGTTGACCATTGCTTTCAACAAGCTAATATTAAAATGTATACATGCATAATTTACTGGGTCCCCTGCCCCTTCAACAGTGTGAAAAGTTGATGGCGGTTTTCCATGGCCGCTCATAAAAAATCAATTACATTTCGCGGAGTGTGCAACTGGGCAACGGGAAATGAAAAGTTATTGCACGCTTTTAGCTAGAACCCGTGGACTTTTGGCCAACTTTGCGATAGAGTATATACATATGTACATACATATACACACTTTTAAAGTGGGCAAACTCATTTAATTTACTTAACTTGGCACTTTCGGATCGCCCGTTGTGGCCCAAGTCAATTCGGAAGTAGCGTCAAAGTTTTGGCATCGCTTAAATTGTCAGTTTTAAAGGTTGACAGACTTTTCAACTTTTCCGCGCTCGGTGACAGCGAGTCTAAAGTTTCTATTCATTATAGTCAGCGTGACCTGTAGAACACAGCGATAGTGGCAGTAGTGCATAGTAAATTTGAGCACAAAACTAAAGCAAAAGTTGAGGTTAATGAATTCCAACCACGACGTTTAATTAAATAGCCATTTTTGTATTTAACAAATGGGCAAAATTTACACAAATATAACAAGCACAATTGGCTTATTTACCTTGAAACGTGCAAAGTTTTCCTTATGTATTGCCATGTTGTGCATTTTCATTTTCATGGCTGTGGTGAAAAATCCAAATTAAACCGAAATGTTCGCAGTAACAAGTAAGCAAACATGCAAAGGGAGTGACAAAAAACAAACATGATCGGACGGTGATAAATCAACTTTTCAAATGTGCACAAGACCGGAAATAAGTATATTATAAAAAGCAGTTGAGTTAACTTGATGGACTAGAAAATATCCTTAACTAGATTTTATAAACATTTGTATACTAAGTGTAGATATTTTAGGGAGCCAATGATATCAACTTTAAGCAATATGTAGATCTTAAAAAAGATGTAAGGTTAAAGGAGAAATCAAAATACGTTAAGTCAAATCATTTGGTCAAACATGTGCTTTCAGTGCATCAACCCAAATAGATCTGTTAAGAGAAATTCCCTGTAGCCTTTGAGGTATTGGGGACACACCTTGTATATAATAAGCAAATGGAATACATTCAAAATATAAACGGAACTCATAGCTCAGAGTTTAATAAAAATGTCAGCTGGGCTCGTAGATGGTAAACAAATGACTTACAAGACTTGTGCACGAATGCACAAAACATGCAAATGGCGGCTTAAAAGAAACTGGCCCCCAGATTCAACGGGGTCTACAAATTATATATGTGTATGGCGTGCCGGTCGAACGCGACGTCAACCATTTTTTTTTTTTGTTTTTTGAGCAAATAAAGTAACCTAGCCTGATTTGCCAGAACAAAAAAAAATATGTTTAAATATATTTTTGTACAACACACAAAAAACAGAAAGAAAAAAGGAATAGCTACAATCTGAACTGTCCGCAATCTGCAGCACGATCCCAAAAAGTTCTTTGCTTTTTTTGTTCAAATCAATTACAAACTTTTAGCTTGCTGTTAAAAATCAAACAAATCCCCCACCAGAAAAGGCTGCCCAAACTTAAAAGGTTTCTCTTGTCTTAATTAAAAATCCGTTTGCCCTATCGTAATACAAAACCACTGCAAAATTTAAGTGCACATTTCGAAGGCTACGACTACAAGCATCGGTTCTCCGAAAGCAAAATACACAAAACTAAATTAGTGCGAAATGTGCGGGCAATATTAGCTTTAAAATTGAGCATGAATTTCTCGAAGAATAATTCCGCATTCTTCTCATAAAAGGAAACTTATTGAAAGCGATTGGCAGCATAGCTATAAAAAGCGATTTTTGGGCTTTAAAGGGAATGTGATTTTTATATTAAAAATGTCAAGAATTTCAATACAATATTTCTCTATTTTTGTTAGCCAACTTTTCACTTGCAAATAAGAATAATAAATTCGGACGATATTTTAATCAATACATGTTTTTCTCTTCTATAAATAGTGAGAAGCTCCTTAATAGTTTTATAGAAATTTGTAGCAAATAAACAAATTTATCCATCGACAACATTTTGCATATAGCTAGTAACTTTATAGCAAACTACATGAAAAAGAATCAAACAACTTAGAAAGCTCAACTCGACGAAGCATACAATTAACTCAACTTTCCAATTTTAGCTACGAACTGTGAAAATATCTCTTGGAAAAACTACTAACAATAAAGCGAATGACCAAAAAAAGAAAGAACAAAATTTGAGCCAGCCAGTGAAAGTTTTTTGGCCAACAATAACAATAGCAGTTGAGTTTTTCCGGTCCAATCCCACCGCCAGTGTTGGTCAGTGACCAAAACTGTGGCCATGAACAGTCAACGCAACAATTTCGAAACTTTTCTGCACGGTATAACAAATACTTTGGCCAAGACTTCACCAACAGCAAACATTTCACAGTTACTTAATGCGAGAAGTCTGACAGCTCGGGCAATCGAGTTAAAATCCATAAGGAAGCCAACACGATAAAGTTACTGCAGCAGGCAGCTTTTGTTAAATCATATCAATCAAATGCAACGTTTTGACTTACCCCAATGCCAGCTGCATGACGACGCTTTGTCAACGTGCCACTTCCCGTCCCCAATCCTGTGCCCGCTCCCGCTCCCGCTCCCGTTGCCATTGTCTTCTTCTCTCCGCCAGCAGACGCCTGATTGCGTTGCAGTTGGCAACACAGACGCATATAGGTGCACTGTAGCGCCTCGGCGAGCAACGCTCCCAAACTGGACAAACACATCAGCATCAATGGGACACCGATGAGAGCATAGAAAATTGTCGCCAATTTACCAGCAGCTGTGCGTGGCGTCAGACTCCCATGACCTGAGTGTGAGAGTGTGTATGATGGTGTGTGTGTGTGTGTGTGTGTGTGAGAGAAGATGAATGATTGGAGAGAAAACAGAAGCTCTTAGTGAGTGTTGTATTACATAGAGAAAAGGGATTTGCAGTTTGAGTTTCATATTTCAAAAGAAATGCATTTGAATTGGTAGCATTATTAAATGTTTATTCAAATTACAAACTGATCTATATTTCGTAGTAACATTGAAATAAATATGAAATACACATTTACAATAATCAGTTCCTTTAACTATATCTGCAGCGATTACAATTAAGTAATAGCTATTTACTGATTGGAGTTTCTTAGCTTTATTCTGACTTCCTTCATTGCATGGCATTTAAAGTGAAAAGAAAATTAGCTTGCCTAATTGAAAAACTTCATTTGAAATTATAATTTGCAATTGATTGGATGTTGCTGCCGTTTTCCTAAACAAATTAATCCATTTGCCACTCATTTCCTCTTTAGCGCAACTAACTGTGAGAATTGTGCTGAGCACTCAATTCACTTAGTTAAACAATAACACTTAAGCTGCTCTTAATTTGCTAGACATAGTATTTGCACTCAACCACTTTCCATTTATTTTACAATCATTGAAGCGAACATTGCAATTCATAACAAATATTTATATATACGTACGTATATCGAAAGCAGACAACCGAGTTTAACCATAAGCAAATATTTTGGCAGCGCCAACAAGGCGTCTATATAATATATTCGCAAGCTGAGCTGGTCTGAAAGGCAGCTGGCTGTGTGAAGCAGATGCTTGTTGCCCACAGCAATGTAAATATTTGTAGTTATTACACTCTACACATTTAAATGCCCGGCAGTCAAGAACAAAGCGATTTTAAATTAGTGTATTTTGTTGCTTACCAATAGTCGTTATCACAGTCACCGAGTAGAGTAGAGCCTCGCTGAATGTCCAGCTCTGTGTGTCGCCCACATCGTAGCCAAAGTGACCCAAAGCACTGGCACTGCCACCGTGCGTAGCAACACCAGCAGCAGCCGCACCACCTGGACGCGTGGCAGCCACAATGGAGCCTTCAAAGCGCCGCAGCTGCTCGTGAACCAGCATCGTCCAATTGCGCTCATACAGAACGTTCAGTTTCTCTGCAATTAAACAAAACAATAACAACAACAACAATTGGTAACAATTGGGTCAACATCATTTGCTGAGGCTAAAAGCAAAGCGAAAAAAAAACGTAACCTTTGCAATTATGCAATTTTGTATAAAGTACACCGATAACCTTTGTTACCTCCCCAGACCATTTGCACAAGTGTCGCACTTGGCAACAGAGAGCAGCCCTCCACACATTGATTTGACTTTGTCTTGAGGCGCTGCTCGCATTTGATTTTGCCCCAACAGCAAATTGACGAGGTAGCTGCCACAGCTTGTTAACAACAACTGTAACAACAACAGCAATCGTTGCCAACGCCCCCCACTTGACGCCATTTGGCCTTGACTATGCATATACGAACCCCGCCCCCGCCCCCGCCCCCGACCACACTCACACCCACGCTCACGCCCACATGCACGCCCATGCCCCAGGGCTCAATTTACCTTCCACTACACAACAATTTCAGCTGAAAACGAAAGAAACACTCAATACTCTGGGCCTGTTGTGTATTGACGGAGAGCCATCCTTGCCAAGATGCAAATACTACATAAACAAAAACAAATACAAAAACAGAAAAATCAACTGTGTCTGGTGCTTAAGTCGATCTACTATGTACTCGTATATATTTATATATATATAAATATGTATGTGTGTATAGAGCGTATATTCTCGACTTTACTCTGTAATCATTTTAATAGCAAATGAATGTGAAAGTTTCTTTCAGCTTTTGGGTTTGTTAGTTGCAAGAATGTAACTCAAGCACTTAACATGATTATGTGTGTAATTTGAAACTTGCAGAAGCCACCAAATTTGATAGCTGTTACTTAATTGAAGTTTCTAGGGGAATTTGATCTATGCAAATCATATTTACTAGATCTCTCAAATGTTTAAAAGTAAAACAGAGAGTAAAAAAACACTTTCATAAGAATCAGCTAAATATTTTCCGAGTAAAAACACCTTGTACTACACATTAGCTTATTAAGAAACTATATTAATCTCATCATTATAAATATTAATTAAATTTGGCTTACACTGCTTAAAGCTTGTATTTGCGAGCTGTGGTGTCAGCTGGAATTAGGAATTTGTCAACTAAATTTGAGCTAGCTAATTGCAAAATGTGAGCAAAGAGATGCTTGACATAATTAAACACATAGTCTTGTATATTAATCATACGCCAGGTGCGCCATTCCTCAGCGCAAAATGCGAGTAAATTAATTAATTTTCATTAAATCAACGTAAGCTTAAAAACAACACACAGACTAAAGAGACTATGTTGAAAATTTTAAATTAATATCTGCCAGAGCATAAATTAACACTAAGCGTAATTTTTATGCTAAGCTATTTTTGCAGCATTTAGAAAAGATTGTGTGTTTAAATAAGCAGCATTTAGAAAAGATTGTGTGTTTAAATAATAAACCTGGTTGAAAGAATGTTAAGATTAAGTTTAGATTAGTTTAAACATTTATGCAACTGAATTACTATATGTATCGCACTGAACCCCAATGGCCACATAAGTTTGTGCTTTAATCAAGACGGGAGTTACGGGAGTTGAGTGCCAACAAATGTAGGTTGCCAGGGTATTGATTTTAAATTAAATCACAACAGCGAACTAACTTTTGTTAAAGGGAAATCATTCCATACAAAAAATATGCAAGAGTGACGAAATTATTTTATGCGGCTAACCAAATATTTGAGTATCAAAATTGGTTGTTGTTATTCAAATTTATGTATTGGAAATTTACATTCCCGGCGAGTCTGTAAGTGAAAGTTTGTTCATGTGTGTGAGGTAATTTCAATTAAAATATCGATATTTGTGTGGAATTAATTGCCGTTAACAGGACCTTAAAGCGGTCAGAAAGCATTTGCACAGCAAGTCAAGCGTAAAATACACAAAGCACATTTTTGGGCATAAGTCATGTAAATAATCGATAAACGATTTTGTGATCAAACAACCAACTTACCCGTTATGATCCACAGTTCGCGCAAACAATCCTCACGACTCTTGGCTATGGCCGCCGATTTGCTCAGATCCTGTGGCGCCTCCAGGAGCGGAAAGATTAATGCGCCCAACACCGAATATCCTGTGACAAGCAGCACAAGTCCTGGTGTCGAGAGCAGCAACTTGAGTAGCTTCCCCAAGCAACGTTCGGAGGCGTCTCGTTTGGCTAATGCCGTCGACTTGACACATGCCTGCTGCTGCTGGTGGTGTTGATGGTGTTCCACGTCCTGGTCGTCGTGCTCCTCCTCCGTGTGCTGTGCGTCGTCTTCGCTTTGATTGCCTTTGAACGCCTGCTCAACGTCACACATGATCGCTGTTGCAGTTGTTGCACGCGCTGCTTGCTAAGAAACATTTAGTTGTTGTATTGTTGGCTGTTTGGCTTGTTTGCTCAGTTTTATTGGCCACTCAACTTCCGTTTCCGCCTCAACTTATGATTCATGCTGTGCTCTGCACTTTGTCAGCCATCCATCCATCTACCAACTAATTACAACACTGCTTTCTCATCATTTCTGACTGATGCTTTGTTTGTGCCGGTAAGCCGCTCTATCTCTTCACCACCCCCTCACTGTCTGCCCCTGTCTTTTCTCTCTGATTTAACGTATTATGTTTTAAGCTGTTGTTGACTCGCTTTTACTGTCATAGTTGTAGTTGCAGTTGTCGTTGTAGTTGTTGGCTGTTGCTGACATCGCATTTTCCATTGTTGCCAATCCCTGCACTTGGTTTGTACTTTTAAAGTTGTTGTGCCAGTTTAGTTTTCTCGCCAGCCTTTCCACTTTCCACCCTGCAAATAGAAAAAAAAAACACACACACACAAAGGTTGTATTGTAATAGTTGTTGCTGCATTTGCTGCAGTTCTTTACTGCCATTGCTGAAGCGCACTTGGGCGCAAGTTAAGCGAGCACTCAACTTGCAACTTGCTACTTGCAACGCACTAAATTTGACACTTCACTTAATCTAATTAGTCAACTCTTAAATGTCACAATATTATGAGCGAGACAACAAATTGCTAAATAGCACTACTTAAAACTAGAAAAAACCGTATGACTGTTATTAAAATGGCTTTTCATTTCATATTAATAGCTTTAAAAGTATGCAAATAATTGTTTAAAGGTTTGCCTACTAGTTCAAAGTTTGCTGAAAATTACAAAAATTGTTCAGAAAGTTGACTTCGAAATTGAATCCACTTGAAACATACCAGAAATGATTTTAATCAGCCGAAAAAATGATTCAAATCTTTATTAACAGCTAGCCATGGTCAAAAAATTATAAACGAACTTAAAAAAAACCTTCCACGAACTTGAACTGATATTAAACAAGTTCATCAAAGTGTAACGTAAACAATTTTGTAGCTCAAGTATCTGATAAAAATTAATTTATTAGCGTTCGAGTTTGGATTTTGGCCGAAACGTGACATGTTTTTAATAATCTTTATAGATGTAATGCTTACACTACATTAATTTTATCTGCAAACATAACTCATAACCAAGAAGTTAACTTATTTGTGTAATGCCCTGCTAGCACTTGTAGAAGATTATATTTATCTCATTTGGTTCATTTAGCTTGGGCTCGTTTAGATTACAAGACGCTTACAATGGGCCAGACATTATCGATTAGGGCCATTAGAGAGAGTGCCACAAATGCTATAACAATGCCAGCACATGTAATACAAATTGAACTGAAATAACAATTGTAATCGAACGAGAGTATCAAGCACTCACAATTCCGCACACACAAAACAAAGCCCAATTCATTATAGAATCTGACGGCTGCGGCTTTTCTAATAATGAGCTTATAGTGTTGCCAATGGAATCAATTAAAGCCACACACAAGTTCGGGGAGAATTTAGTATTTGGGGAGAAAGCCATGCTCAAATACACCGATTAGTTTAGTTCTTGTGGCGTTTGATTGCATTTATTGATCTCTGACGTTTGCGTCATCATTAATGTTGTAAAAAGTTTACAATTTTTCTTCTTCTTGTTTTTCAGCCAAAATTCGAGTTGATTTATTTGGATAAGCAGACTGGGCAGTTGGCTGGTTGGTAATTTAGTTAATTGGAAAATAAAATAGTCTATTTTTGTGGTGTTGGGGTTCAAGTCACTTGGCGCCTTAACAAAAGCCACTTGTTTTCCGTTGTTTTTTTTTTCATTTTCTTTATTTGCGTCGTCCTCTTTCTTTATGGCCAAGTGCGCATAATTAAATTTGCGGCTAACGTGGCTTATGCGCTACTTGACGAGGGACTTTGACTTGGGGACTGACGAGCGCTACTAATGCAAAATTAATGTCAATCGCTTGGCCCGATGTCAGCATCGACAACATCAGCAAGATGGCAATGCCCTTTTAATTGTGGCTCTTGTAACATTTGAGCTTTCGTCGCTGGCACGCACACGAATCAGGCTAAAGTAGCAATCCTTGAGGCGAACTCAACCCAAGCCCGGCAAAGTGGGCAAAATGTGTGCCGGAAGTTATCCCTTTTAGTCAGATTGAAATCAGCTTAGCTCCGGTTCTTAATTGAAATGTTTGCATTTCACTTTAATTAAAGTGTTTTTGCGAGCAAAGCTCTTCAGCACGCACAGGACCTTATTTTTTTGTTGCTGATTTGTTGTTGATTTCAAGCGTCATTTCTTTTATTTCTCTTTGTTTATATTTTTCATTTGATTGCGCGCCGTTTTTCGCACGTCATTTTATGAAGTTTCGCTGCAAAAAGTTTTTAATAGTTAAATAAAACAACTTTCTTTGCTCTTCTCCGCGGACCTCAGAGCATAAGTTGACTGAGTTGGCTGAGTTGGCATTTTCCATTCATTTCCGGGTTATATTCTCTACGACGTCTGCTGGCGCCTGCCTTATTATGCAATATTTATTATTATTTATAAATGCAATGACAACAAGCGCTCTTTAATTACAATTTTCTTCTTCACATTTCTTTCTTTTATTTTCGTTGCATATTCTGAACTCATCAAATGCAGCAGCCACAGGATGCGAAATAAACGACGTCCGAGCGACGCTAATGGTGCTAACCTCCATTTCAGTAGCTCCGGCGCTGTTTTTAAATCCAATTTTCCTTCATAATTTTATAGCCAAGCCAGAGGAGGCAGCCAACATCCCCCTAGAATCCATACAAATTCTGTTTGCTGTCTTCCTTGCTCATCGGTTGTTGTGCGCGCTGTCTGCGTCGTCTGTCTTCCGTCGTCTACTCTCAATTTAATTGCATCGCTGACATTTAGCACCAAACAAACCAAAACAAAACAACAAATTCAACGACATGCTGGGTGAGAAGCACAAGAGAGAAGCACAAGAGAGAAGCACAAGGGAGAAGCGAGAGTGCGAAGTGAAGCTTAAATAGGATTTTGGTTTCTGGTCTACTGCTGCATTGATTTCTGTGCTCTTTGCTCTTTGCTCCATGTTCAGCTAAGTCGAGTTCCTGTTAGTCACTTGTTTAATTGAACTTGACTCATAGTACAACCCGTTTGAACCCCTTCACCATCCCCTTTACAGCCGTGTAACATGTTTTACAAAACACGCGATTCCAATTTGCTAACGCTTCTCGGTGAAGCACCAAATGTCATTGAATTGAATGCATTTAGCTTCCAATTGAACTGCTGCTCTGTTCAGATTTGCCTCCCACGTGTAACTCTTGTCAGTTTTGCTGTATTCTATCTATTTTTTTTTTTCAAGTTGCCTGCTCTTTAATTTAATTACATTAGCAACTACAAACAAAAAGGGAGCGAGAATGCGTTTCAGATAACAAACTTATACTCATGTATAATTAAATAAAAAATTACTTTGAGATCCATCAGTGTCTTTACCTGAGTGCTGTGAATTAACCTTATGCACTTTTCTAAAAATAGTTCAGAGACATCCAAGTATAACTTATGGAAGTATATACTACGCATAGTAAATACAAATTGGAATCATCTGGGACACTGTTTAAAGTGACAATCTGGTCATTATCCATCTAGCAAATTGCTAAAAACAATTAAGTGGACAAGCCCTAAAAGTTTAATGAAATGTAAAATTGTACGGTGAACCAGCGGAAAATCTATTTAGGAAAAAAAAGAACGAGAGAGCAAAACAAACGTTGATAAGTTAAATTTATTAGTATATTCTCTGCCCCTCATCTCTAAGCTAACAGCATAATTTTGTGCAGTCAAGTGTCTATAATGAAAATTAAATGCGAAAAGGCGTACAACAACAGACAGAGCAAGGTTTTGCCAGGATACCAGGATGTTCACTTGCGGGAAGGAAGGCAACGAACCGTGTACAGAACTTTTAACACATTAGCCTAGTGAATGCGACTGCAGAGGTGTGAAAAAGCATAAATACGAACAAGGACAACAAGAATAATAACAACAGCAACAAGGACTCTAACAATACCTAATAACTATGCAATTGAGAGCAAGCGGAAGGAAAACACTTGAGAACGGCACAAAACATCCAACAAGCATCCATAATTTATTGTAAAAAAGTAAAAGGCTGCCTCTGCTAAAACATTAGATGCAAAAGCCCAAAAGGATAACAACGGATAATGGCCATGTTAATGCAATACAAAAGTGCACTGAAAGGAAATGAGCAAGATAAGTAACAAGACCGTCAACCCACCCAACAACAAAAAAAATACATTTAAAAAAAAACCAAAAAGAAACGTCCAAAAGTCGCAACACAAAATGTTCACCATTTTGGCCTCAAAAAGTTTACCCAACGCAAAAGCAAACGATGCTCGGACGCAGAACCCATCCATGCTCATTAAACACGCACAACTTGACTGCAACAGTCTTAATTATGTTCTAAGGACTTGGCCCGTCTAAAACAAAAATAAAAACTGAAACAAAAAAGAAAATTAAATACCCTACAATAATAGTTTAGCCAAGTAAGTAATATTGGGACCAAGGCATAAATCATTATTTATTCAATTCAATTAGCATTAGTCTATATTTTTCCACTTACTTTTATTTTACTTATATAAATAATGGAAAAATAAGGAATATATGCTTCAGCTATACAGATAATTTCAAATGTATTGTAATAAAAAAGATTCACAGAGCGATTTTAACTAAAGGAGTGGATTGAATAGCTTCTATAAGTATAATAATCTCTCCTCCAATGTGTTGCATTCCGACTAACATTGGTATTATATACCCTGTTAGGGTATCAAAAATAAAGAAACAAGTTCAAGCAACACAATCAGCGCAGAAACTTGCAAGACGCTCGTCTTCCTTTTACCGACGCTGATTAGTTTTTGGAGTGCCTCAAGTGCAAGCAGTCAAGCAGTTCGTCAGTCCGTCAGTCCGTCAGTCCGTCAGTTTAGCAGTGGCCGCTGGTCGAGCATGTAAACTTTGCCAAACAGCCAACAGACAAAAACAACAACAGCAGCAGCAGCAACAGCAACAGCAGCAATTTCTGAGCCATTCTCTGTGCAACAAAAACTCATTAAAAATCAAGTAATGCGACTGCAACTGCCACGTAAATATAAAGCAGCAACAACAACAACAAGAGGACCCTCAAAAGCCAAGTTAAAACGTAACTAAATGCAAAATGCACAATAATTAGAGGCAGCATTTAAAAGACGCTCAGAAAAGCAGCCTTTGTGGCACAGCAAGCTGCAGCTTAATTGCCAAAGTTAATATTAATGAGCCGGCTGAAATAAGGCAAGGTGTGCTGCAAAGATAGCATGCTTTGAATATAACACACTTTATGTCAAATATTACGTTTAATAACTTAATTACTTAATTTACTCAATCAATGAGTAAGTAAATCTCATCTGAAATTTATCTTTTAATGAAAAATTCATATTTGGAGAGTCAACAAATCACTGAAGTCCTTTACGTCAATTGGATTTTGGTAATAAAATCCACAAAGTACACATTATACACTCTTTAATTTCTGAAGCTCTGATAGAAGATGTTGTTTTGTAAAATTTAAATCAATTTTAATAAAATCAAATGCATAAAGTTCGCACTCAAAGTCAAAGCTGAACCCTTAGTTTAATTTAAATTTGGAAAACAATTTTGTAAGCAAAATTGATGAACAAATTCTAAAAACCTAGTTTTTTTCAATTATGGTTTCCAATTCTACATTCAAACCTGGAAACACGATTCTGGCTCTAATTTTATTAGAAACTTAGTTCCAAAAAATTCAGAGAGATATAGAGGGAGATATAGAGGGAGTTGCTTTCTTGGTGCTGGCAGTTTAACTTAGACTTGTTAACTTTCGTAATTAAATTGTTAAACATCAGTTCGACTTTAATTGACTGTCGGTGTTGACCGTTGAGCAAATGCCTGCCAGCTAGTCCATGTTAGGCAAGGAAAAAGGGACCTGCACGACCTGATCGCATAGCAATGAGGACACATTCCGTTAGCCAGCTCAGCCAAATTCCTTAAATGCCAATTTAGGGGCAATTTGCATTTTTCTTATCCTTTTTTTTAATTTGTTAGAAAGACCAGGCGAACGTACAAATTTAATGTTAATTAAGCCAAAAGCGTTGCCATTGGTATTTTAAATATCTACATATATATATATATATATACATGTATAAATATACAAATTCTCACTGAGTTCCTGTGCATAAGAAAATGTTTTGTGTGGCCTAATTGACTTTAACCGTCTACTGCATAAAAAGTTCGCTCTAGGGGGAAACAAAAATGTAATCAAATAAAATCGAATTGTTAGCCGATTGAGCATCAGAATCAGTTGGCATAAAATGCACAATGTTGGGGGTTAGCATAAAATTTGCATAAGAGCACCAAGCACGTAAAATGGTTTTCCGTGTGTGTGTGTGTGTGTGGGTCTGTCACAATGTGTGTGTGTGTGTGGGTGTGAATGTCTTTCATAATGCCATTTTATATGCACTTTATACGCTTTTTGTCTCAGCTCAGTGTCATTGAAAACATGCAGCTAATCCTCCGATGATATATCAACTGCATTTGCATAGTTTTTACGTGCGAGTCTCAAATGCCAGGGGTGCCATGAGGAGAGCTTAACGCCACGTTACGTATACGCATCGTATTATGTATACGCCGCATGGCCACATATCGAACTCACCTTTTAATGGAGAATATTTGTTGTGTGCTGTGTGGGTGTGTGTATATTTTCTTGATTTTACAATAAGTATTATCTAAATAAATAAATATTTAAAATTTGTATTATAGTTTGATGAAAATACAAAAATCTTGCACAAGAATTAAGCTGAAAAGTGCTCAAAATAATTATAGCATATACATATTATAATACCAATTAAATACCGCACAGCACTTATTACCAAAACATAATCCTCACTGGTCTTTCATACTATTTAAACAAAATATGTATTGAAGTCAAAATTAAGTCCTCGTAATTAAGTCCTTTAGATACTTTATTTAAGTCAAATTACTTGGTGATTACTTACTTACTACCGATTTACTATATTTACTATTTGATTAGACTTAATTTAAGTCTGATCGCTCGCGTAATGTGTTAACTAGTGTAAGGTTGATAACTGCTTTAGTTATTCGCTTTGGTTGCTGCTTGGCTAATTGTGTGTCGCTGAAATGCCAAAAATAAATTGGTCACGTTGGGACAAGACGTGTTGCTGGCGACGCCGTTTATCGCTGTCGCTCTTTATTGGTTATTGATGATATTTCCGTTGGCTTTTAATTTGATGCACGAGTGCCTGCAATAGCACCACCCCCTCCTGCACAGCTAATGATTGAGTGTTAATGGAGCGAACGTGGCCGAAAAGGAATCAAAACCAGCGTACAGAGGTTCAAAACAACAGCAGCACTAAGAAAATGTTTGCAGAGTTGGAAAACTGCCTGGCCACACAGATGCAAACATTGAGATATGCAACAAAAAGCACACACACTCACACACACACAGCCACACAGAGTTAGACAGCGCAACACATCCTGGCAAGTATGTCATGGACATTGCTCAGTTTGTATTATGCGTGTTTGTTTGTGTGTGTATGTGCGTTTGAGTGTGTGGACAACACACTTACACGTGTTTCAATGGCAGTTGATGCTCGTTGCCTGTGGCAACGATGCCATAAAAAAAAGAGGTACATACTCAAATGGCATTTCGAAGGACAAACAAACAAACTACACCCTCACACACCCACACACTCACACACATACACCTCAACTTAGATAGCATGTGTTGTAATTGTGCTTGAAAACTCAGGCACACACGCGTTTATATAAGATTGCAATTATGATATATTTGTATATATGTATAGAGAAGAACTTGCCGTGCTCGATCTGCTGAAAGCAAATGTGTTCCAACAAATTTCGCAATATTCTTTGGCCGCAATTTCTATGGGCATTAAATTTCCGTTTTTGGCCAAGAAGCATACTAGAATTTTTATATTTTAAAGTGCCAGCGGCTAAGAATCAAGGTTGAAATCTTTCGAAAAACTGAAGAAAGTATATACATTTTTGATAAGCCCGATGATGTCTTTTGAAATATACAGTAAGGTATGCGAGTTTAAAATAAATATGCATAATGATGTATTTATTTCCACGCTTTAAAACTATTTAAGCCGTTGGCTTGAAAGATCAATCGAACTTCTAGAAATAAGAATCGAAAGCATTCATAAACATTTAAAATGTAAAGAAGATTTTAATAATTAATGGCTAGTCTTCAAAATTCACTTCCAAGTTTCGCAGATTTTTATAACTACACAAACAAATGATATTATGTTCAAAAAGAGCAAATATAGCTAAACTGAAGATACTCCCAGGAGACACCATAATAATAACAGTAAAAGTCTATTAATTAGTTTAATCACACATCTACGCCAAGTCCCTCAGTTCTCTCAGAAATGTCCAAGTTAGCCCGACACTGTCCCATTAAATTCCCAAATCAGAAATGCCAATTAATTGATTGAACTTTGTATGCCCGTTGACATAGGCGACCCTCGCTGTTGGGGTTTACCCCCTTCCCACAAATTGGTCTTGTGCCCCCTTCAACCAAAGTGTCCTGCGGCACGAACAGAACTGTCACAGCGTTAATTGAGTTTGACACTAATGAGCATGCAATCGTTGCATAATTGATTTATAAATGCACCAGTCTCCGCTCCATATTCTATACTCTCCCCACTACGCGCCATTCATTTGCCCAATTGAGTTGGGCACTTGAGTTTATAACGCTGTTGCAAATTCATCGCTAATTGGGTCAGGCAAACAATGTCCGGGGGGCCCGGTGTCAAGTTTAAAATGCATCAAAATTATTTGAAGGCTGCGCCCGGACATAATTCAAGTAGTTTGTCAGTCCAGAGAGAGAGGCAGAGAGAGGGTGAGTGGAGGGGGTGGGTGTGGGGATGAGGATTGTTATATATGCGCATAAGTCGCATAAAAATCGCTTGAAATGTTTGCGGGCGAAATGTTAGCGTAGACAACATCATTATTAAGTTGATAATGATTATCATTTGAATTGTTTGTGGGCGGGTGGCATGCCACAAGCGCTAATTCCACACAAATTGTAATTAATTTGAATTAATTATGTTCTACTTTTCACATGCCAAAACCAAACAGACGCTGGCAGGGAACAACACACAGAAACACAAACACACACGGAGACACACACACACACACACACACATAGAGAAACACACATGAGGGGCGTGGCAACTGAGACATATTTTTTGTTTTAATCTCTCTCTCTCACACACACACACACATACACACACAAACAGACTCACACACAGAAACAGACTCACATACACACAGCCACTGCCACAAATCCACCGCAAAACGGAAGGATAAAGCATTGCCTTGGGTTCGTTTGGCTCCGCTGCCAAAGCTAGCAAAGTTTTCCACTGTTTGTCCTTTTTCATTGCCTACTTTTCTGTGCGGAAACCAGAGCAAATTAAGGAATGTCTTTAAAAGCAGCTCACTCGAATAGCAGATTCATCTAAGTATTTTGAAATACAAACAGCAGCTAATGATTACTATTTCTCGCAACTTTATGAAGAGCTTGAAAACGTCCTAGTCAGCAACTTTCTCTTTGAATAAGCATGCTGAACCACATTAAAATATTTATAGTAGCGAATTAAAAAAGGTAAAAATCTATAATAAATTTAAAGCCGCTTAAAGAAATACTTCAAAAAGTAGGCTTTGGCTCAGTCGACTAGTTTATAGCAATAATAAATTAAAAATCTTCTGTGTAAAGCAAACAAAATTCGCTCTATTTTCAAATATATATTTTTGGCATTCTACCATCAAATCACACTTTCCGCTTGCATATCTTTCCAATTGCTATACGACCATATTCAAGAGAATGCATATACTTGTAATTACACCAGCGGGAAAGACGGTTAAGGTCGATATCGCCGATGAGCCATATCCCGAGGATATGCACAAGGATCACGTAATATCTGGCGATGAAGTAAAACTGCTCGATGAATTTCCATCGACATCGGCACAGGCGGCTTCTCTTCGTTCTACTTACAAACACATGGACAAACAACCAAAATTTACGGATAATACAAATGTACATTTTGCAAGCGATTCTGAGAAAGTCTAATGTTTGATTATTTGTATTATTTAATATATTTATTATAAATTGTTAATTTAAGATGTTTCGTTGTGATTGTCGTTAAGTTCGGAAAACACTAACAGATCTTGAAGAAAACTGATTAACGGGGAAATTTAGTGTAACAGCAGCAAAGTATATCAATGTAATTATTAATAATTCAAATTAATAAGAAAGTAAAAAAAAAAATCAATTGCATTTACTTTTGTATTGAATATATGATTTTCATTCAGTTGGAACAGCTTTAACTATTAGTATTCTAATGTATGCTTTTTTTTGGCACGTCTGCTATAATCTTTTCAAACAAGTAGACGAAACTTAAGTATTTAAGCGACACGTGCTAAGCAAATTAATATGACTGCGGTTGATGTTGTGGTTGAAGTGTAGACACCACATGCACACACTCAAATCCACTGAGACACTGAATGAATGACATTGTCTGGCACGAGTGGAAATGTTGACAGCAAATTTAACGCTTCAAATGCAAAACATTCAAATATTTTGACATTCAAAGCACAAAAACAGAAAAGAAAGCACGCACATAGAAAACACACTCAAACACACATACGAACACAACACAAACACACACTCACCCACACACACACACACACACACACACCCACACACACACACACATAAGAAAAAAGGACTTTTGTCTTTGCGTAGCAAATTTTCCATGAAAATTGCATGAATTGCAGATTTTTATACGCACGAAATGCTACTGAAGTCATCTTGAGTCGACTCGAGTCGAGTCGAGTTGAGTTTAGTTGTTGTTGATGTTGTTGTTGCTGTTCTTGTTATTAGTGTTGCGTGTACTTCACTCATTTTATGGCTGTGCCTGCGGCACTTGCCGTAAATATATAGAACCAAACAACAGCAAAGCAATCACAAAATACAAAAACAAATGCAAAAACGTATAAATGTGCCTAACAGAGTAATAGATTTTTGGCTTCAACAGGGGCAAACATGCGACCAAAACAATGACATAATATGCTGTCGCTGCAATATTAATGCACATGTTGCAATGTGGCGTATGCGTGATATGCCAAGCCGCACAGCATGCAAGGCAAAAAAAAAAACAAAAATAAAAACAGCCAAACGACTCAATTGTCGAGCAAGGGGCGTATGATTAATGTGCCGCATATATAAATAGCAGCCGAAAAGTATGCAACAATAATAATCAACCACAATCTGACACTTGTGGCACATGCGCCAGATTCCAATTTGTTAGCTGCCACAACTAGACTTGCAGAGCTAATGCAATATTCTACACACACACACAAATTGCTTAGATGTGCTTTGTGGCAGCAAAAGTAATTCAGCAGCTTGTAAAAACTTATTTAACAAATCTGCACAAAACTTTACTCGGCATTAGTTTGCCTAGATTTGGTTAGGATAAGATAATAAGATTGCAAGTTGTGCAATGTTGAATTCAATTAGCCTAATAACAGACCTAACAGACTAGCTCTGATATGCGTGAGTGAAATAACCAATTAAGAAGTTATGCAAGTCTTTATAAATGTGGCCAAGATTAGTGCTAAATTAGAAATAAAATACAAACAAATATTTATATGTTAGCTTTTTTGCAAAATTTCAAAAATTAAACCCGCTAAAAGTGTTCTATGCTGACTAATTTTCTAACTTTGCACTCGCTTCTCTGTCGAACAACACCCAAAGGAGGCATTTATTATGCTAAAGTGCCATAAAGAAAAACTAACCAAAATTCAGCGAACAACTGAATTTAAATCATCAATTCTTAATGTTCTTGACTAAGTGCATAAATCAACAGTGACAACAAGCTGTTTGCCGCTTGCCACCTGGCAACGGGGCAACGTGGCGCAACCTGCCGCACTGACCGGAAACCATAAGCCATCTGTTTTTTGGCCGTGTGACATTTGTGTCGTTTGTTTTTAATGACTAAAATGTAATGTACTGCCAGCCAAAAGCAGCAGCGTGACGAAGGACAACTGAATTGAAGAAGAACTTTACCTTCAGATTTCTGTTTGTCTAAGACCAATAAGCATTTCAGTTAAGCAGTTGTCTTTGCGATTTGGCTTGGCCAAGATTTATGCGCTGCGAGCGCTTGATAAATGACTGAGCAAATTTGTAAGTGGCTTTTACTTAAGAGTCAAACAGCGCTCACTCTCTCTCTCTGTCTTTCTCACTCTCTCTGTCTTTCTCACTCTCTCTGTCTCTCTCTCTATCTATATATCTCTCAAAGCGTTTGCTGAGCCATAAATTCGCAGATGGCTGCATATCTAAATTAGAATGAAGGTACTTGTTGATATTTCGAGTCTAATTCGTTGCTTAAGTATGCTGCTGCAAATAAAAGTAAATGACATAACTAAACAAAAAGCTTAATTAGTTCACATTTTGTTAGCTTTCAAATCATTAAGCAACAATGGTGGTATTTTAAATGATTTTCATATTATACATAGTTTGGTAATTAGAGTATATGCTTCAGTTATTAAACCTTATTGCCTATTTCAGTTTTCTATATACATTATTCCATCGGTGGAAAGATGAGTTCTATATAAAAACGTAACATATTTATCGATTTTTTATAAACTATTATTCAGATGTGGGTACATTAAGTCGACAAACATATATTAGCTTTGGCATGCCAAAGATAAGCATTGTTTCTCTTGTTTTATTTTGATTACAAAATTATCTTAAGCATTCCATAGATTAATTCTGCCTCTAGATCAGTTTATTCAACCCTTTTTACACATGCCAATCAAGTGCAGAATCTAAAGTCGCAGATATGTCTAATTAAAAAGACCACCCGACTATATTATATATTGTTATTTTTATATGTCAACCGATAAGATTCTATGTACCACGATATATGCATATACTTGGTATATGTCATTTATGAGGTTAGTGCAAATACACAAACTTTCAAGTGCATTCAAAATATGACCGAATTCAAAACACACTCAACGTGTAAATAGTAAAAGTAATCATGTGAGGTGAATTTATAATTGGATGCAAATTTGCAGGCACTTGATTATCGCTAATTTATGGCTGTGAGTCAAATCAAGTGGTTAAAATCCGGGCTCACAACACAATTTGAATTTTGAGTGTATTAAATTGAAATTGAACAAAATTTTTTTATATGAGTCAGGGGAAACAATTTAATTAAAAAAATAATAAAAACACACGCATAATGTACAATATTGAGTCATAAATAATAAAACATTAATTCTCCACATTAATTCTTTCATTTAACTGAATGCTGTGATAGATTACGTACATTTTGTTCCCTTTTTTTTGTTCACAATTACAAATTGTTTTGTCCCATAATTAATTTTTAAAAGTTCTGAAAGATTAATCTGTGTATTTTGTTTCCCTGATTTTTGTTGACTTACTTCCATCGAACAAATAAGCATATTTAACTGAAAAGTAGTTAACACAAAGAATTTAGCAAACATATTGGATAAGTTCCATAAACAGTTAGTAAAATCATAAGCCATGGCTAAAACAAATAATCATATTATGCTATTAAACCATTTGACTTTAAGAGCTCATATAATAATGCGGCTATTAGTAAACTCTAACTGTTAATGTATATATTGGAAATATGTTGACAAACATATTCATAAATTATTAATGCATAAATTGATTTTGACATCAGCAATTTCCGCTTAAATATATTCATTATTTCAGTCAAAAAGCAGCATTGCAGATTGATTATTAAAGATGCCAATATGAATAGATAAAATTAATGAAAAACTAATTAGAAAGCAATCATAGAAAGATCATGACAAGGACAAATAACTACTCTATTTGTATAATTATTAATTTGTCTTATTATAATCAATTCTAAGGTGTTAAATAACTGTATAACTTAATTAAACAGGTTATTACGCATTTTAAATGGATATAGATCACAGACATCAAGTGAATCACAACAAATAAAATATATGAACGCTACATGATAAATGCACTTTTGTAGCGTATTATTAATTAGATATGAATACACCTTGGGGCACGTTTTCAATATTGCACAATAAATACGTGAATTGATTGGGAATATTTTTTGAACCTTTAAATTTTTGAATTATACTGGTATGTATTGCGCCTCACTTACCTTAGGTCAAGTTGCGAACAATTTGAACCGTTACACGACGTCGACGTCAACGTCGTCACCGTCGTCGTCGTCGTCAGGGGAAGACGTCGACGAGACAGAAATGTTACCGCTCAGCTCAGTGATCGCTTGGCGTTCGTCGTGTGTAGTTCGGTTCGAATCATCGTTTCAATAATCAATATTTATTGAGCTGTAAAGAATAAAAAACAAAACAAAAAACATTATAAACATTGGCAAAGCGAATATACGAAAATTACATAATTATATATAATTGTGGTGACGGTCTCGTATAATGAACATAATTGAAGAGCTGCAAATATGATAAATTGCCTTGACCTATGATTAAGCCAAGTTTGAGCCCTAATTGGAAACGAACAAGTTAACGTGACGCAATCGCAATCTGGCGGATTAAAAAAAGTAAATTGACATATTTTTTTTAACACAATTTTAAATAAACAGGCTGAGTCAGTTAGCAACAGTTGGTCTCAGTGTGGCCTAATCACAAAGCAAATGTTAATTAAACACAAGTATTGATAAACAAAATAAAAAACCGCTCAGCTGGTTATCAGAACCCTCCTAAAAACCCAGCTTGTCATGAATAACAAAATAATAATCATAATGAAACTGAACAAACTATTTGTATAAACTCGTATGTATGTCGTAGGTCAAGGTCCGGATAAGCCAACTGTCTGACTTTATATCGAACCAAAAACTTATCTCCCACTATCTTTGCAATTACTGTTGTATTATTTTAATGTCTATGTCTGGGCTAACTGAGACTGAATTGTGCTGTTCATTTTTATTTCCTTATGCTCAGTTAACCATATCTGGTTCTGGCCTTATCTGCTGTCACAAATGGTTATCATAACTCACTACAATAACTTATTCAAAACTGCTCAAACGTGTCAGCATCTAGTTAAACTTGTTGCATCACTATATCAGCAATAGAGAGATTGTAATTAATTTTATATTTCACATGTCTGCTCCTATATATGGAATAATATAAATGTATTTTAATACAAGGAGAATAAGCTAGATTTTTACAGGTAAATCACACGTTTCAGGTAGTGCTGACATTTCGCAGCGAGGGCAACGGCTTCAGCTCTGTTTGCTTTTTCACTTTCCATTAACTACGAGAACAACAAAACAAAATAACAGTAAAAACAGAGTTGCGCATGCGCAACTGCAACACTGAAGCAATAACAACAAATACAACAACAAAAGCAACACAATGACACCGAGCCAACAATTAACAATCCAAAATTGCAAAAGGCTAAAACCAAGTTTGCATACTCTTTCTTAAGACCGCTCAGTATTTTTAATTGATATGTAAAATATATTATTCGGCTATTGAGATAAATAAGTAGATGGTTATATATTCATCAAATGCTTGTTCTTTCCTTTTATTGCTATTTTTAACTTTAATAATCGATTACAACAGAGTCGATTAAACTTGCTTATCTTATCTGCTATCTTGTTTACGTATTATAAATTAATTCTCAGAAAACCAAATTAATAGCTATCAGCAGAATATTAGATGTTATAAACGAGTTTTTATGAGCAAAGAGCTCTTTGTACTTAAAATAGCAACAACAAAAAAACCCCAATATAAGTTATTTTTTTCTTCTTAATTCTGCAGGGAAAAAAACCCATTTATTATTATAAACAAGAAAACCGGTATTAAGTATACCTGCCGAAGGTTTGACTTTTCGTTCTTTAAGGTCTTCTTTCTTATTAAAAAAAAACAAGAAGACCATAAATTTCAGTACACATATAACTTAATGCGCATTTGTGATCGGTAAATAATATTTATGGTAACGTATATACCAATATGCAATATAATACTTATATTTTAAAAGATAATATTTCACACTTGACCACAACCTGTATTTAGCTTTTATTTCACCATTTGCAATTACAACAATAAGTAGTAAGTAATTTAACAGCCAAAATCAAATTCACAAAATACTCGAAGCTGCTCTTCGAAAACAAACAAATGAGAAAAGTAAACAAAAGTCAAATTGAAGAAGCAAAGCGCGAAAATACAAATGCCCCGCAGCATTGTCTAGAAACTTGTTTGGGCCCTAAAAACCTGTTGCACTTTTAGCTAAAACTACGAATTGCTATTGTATTTGCTGGCTGCAATTTTTACTGAATGAATGAATTCCGCAAATTGTTATATAATCGTTGCTTGAGTCAGTGGGTCACTGACTTTATTATTATTGTATTCAAAACCGGTCTTGTACTTGTAGCTGGTAGCGGTTTTAATTAGTATTGAACCACAAAACTTGACCACAAAACATAACCTTGCGTTTTGCATTTTGATTGATTTGACAGCTGCAAACTGCCGCAATGGAACAGCAAAGCAACAAAATGGACAATAATAATGACAACAACAATGGTTATCTCAATCCCGCATATGTCGGCTCCACAATCTCCATACCGGGTCAATATAACACACAAGGTGAAGGTGTAACGCCCACTGCCACACCCACTCCCAAGCCAATTTCAAATGGCCTAAAAAGCAACGAGACCGAAGATGATGTGGAACAGGGCGAGAAACGAGCTTCCTGGAATAATGATATTGAATTTCTCATGTCCTGCATTGCTCTGAGCGTGGGCCTGGGCAATGTTTGGCGGTTTCCCTTCATTGCCCTGGAGAATGGCGGTGGTGCATTTCTGATACCCTATCTCATCGTGTTGGTGTTGGTGGGCAAACCTGTGTACTATCTGGAAATGTTACTGGGACAGTTCTCAAGTCGTGGCAGCGTTAAGGTCTATGATTTTTCCCCCATTATGAGAGGTGAGTGACTGAGCTTCATTTAATTTAAATACAAGCATTAAATATAATTCAAATTATTTCAACAAAAAAACTAAAAGTTACTACAAACACACAAAAAAAAAATGTTTTTTCTGGCTCCAAGTCAGGTTTTTTCTATATTTTCTTGAGAGCTGAGTGGCAGAGCTTAATTTCGTGTATATCAAAACATTAAGCATTAAATAAAATTGCAAAAAAAAATAAATAAAAAGTGAAAAGTCGTTAAAAACTAAAATTAATTAATTACGGGATGATTCAAATTATATTTATGTTGCTAACAATTATTTTAGTATGCCAAAATAGACTTATTTCAGAAATTATTTTTTGTCGATACGTTTCTTGCTGGCTCTAGCTCAAGTATTTTTTCTTATATATTTTATATGCTAAAATACTTATACATGATATTTATATTCGAAAAAAAAAACAATTATAAAAATCGAGGTCAGCAACCAATAAATAATTATAATAAAAATAGCAATACAATGTTTTAATGAGGAAATTTCAGTTTCAATATTCAGTTGCTTGAAGTGAAAGTGAACAAGTTACAAAATGTGTTCATTTAAATAATCATTCGTATTTCTCCCTATCGTTTTTTATTTTTGTTGCAACATTTAGGTGTTGCCTATGGTCAAGTGCTGGGCACGGCGATTGTTACAACATTTTATGCCACTTTAATGGCGATCACGCTGCGCTATTTTGTTGAATCATTTTATGCCACACTGCCCTGGAGCTACTGTCGCGAGGAGTGGGGCGACAGTTGTTTGGATTCGGCACCAAAGCATGAGGACGATACCACGGTGAGTGGCAATCAGTCAACGATACGCACCACCTCAGCGGAGTTTTACTTCAAGTAAGTAAATCAGCTTCGTAATAGAGGGTTATCAATAAGTCCCCTCCTCATCTTCTCTCACCCTCCAGCAAAGTGGTGTTACGCGAGAAGGAGAGCATTGATGATGGCATTGGCTATCCCAGCTGGAGTTTGGCTTTGACTTTGGCTGCTGCCTGGATCATTATAGCCATCATTATGTTCCGTGGCGTCAAGAGCTCTGGCAGGGCCTCCTATTTCCTTGCAATATTTCCCTATGTGGTCATGTTGATACTCCTCGTGCGCTCGTTGACGCTGCCTGGCGCCATGGATGGCGTCTTGTATTTTTTGAAGCCACAGTGGCACAAACTGCTCGAGCCGCAGGTTTGGTATGCTGCAGTTACTCAGGTGTTCTTCTCGCTGGCTATTTGCTTTGGCAACATTGTCATGTACGCTTCGTACAATCGTTTTGGTCACAATATATACAGGTAAGTAAATAGCGCCTAATGTGTCTCACTAATTTGCATTTTTTAATTTATTTATTGTTTATTAATTATGAATTATTATTTATTGTATATTATTTATTACTTATTATATATTTTATAATATTTATTATTATTGTTCTTATTTATTCTATACATTACAGGGATGCGAATATTGTTACCACCATGGACACATTCACCTCACTGCTCTCTGGCATCATTATCTTTGGCATCTTGGGCAATCTGGCATATGAGAATAATACCACAGATATATCGAGTGTAGTCAACGGTGGACCCGGTTTGGCTTTTATCTCGTATCCTGATGCAATTGCAAAGTTTAAGGTGGTGCCCCAGCTCTTCTCGGTGCTCTTCTTTCTGATGCTCTTTGTGCTGGGCATTGGCAGCAATGTGGGCATGGTCTCCTGCCTGACCACCGTGCTCAAGGATCAGTTCACAAAGCTCAAACAGTGGCAGATTGTACTGCCCATCTCGATTGTGGGCTATCTGCTGGGTCTGATGTACATAACACCTGGTGGTCAATTTTTGTTAAATCTACTAGATTTCTATGGCGCCACATTTGTTGCATTAGTTTTGGCCATCTTTGAACTGTTGGCCATTAGCTGGGTGTATGGCGTTAAACGCGTATGTCGCGATGTGGAATTCATGCTGGGCATCAAAACTTCCAAGTATTATCGCATCTGTTGGGCGGTGATAACACCGGTCCTCATGACCACCATATTGATCTACATGCTGGCACTTTATGAGCCCTTACAGTACAAGGACTACACATATCTGCCAGGCGTTTATGGTAAGCTGAACACATTTCTTAATGTAATTATACCTTCAATTAATTCAATTTCGTTTCGCTTACAGTCTTTGGTTGGTGTCTGAGCGCCTTTGGTATCGGTCAGCTAATCTTCTGGGCGATACCAGCCATTAGGCAGCAACCCGTCGAGCTTAGTCTTTGGCAACGCATATGTAAAGCCTTTGAGCCGCTACCCGATTGGGGACCCAGCGATCCCAAAACCCTGAAGCGCTATCAACTCTTCATGGAGCAAGCGAATACGGAGACAATGTTCCAGCGCAACGGTATCTGCCATAAAATCTATGACAATATCTTTGGGTAACGATATACACGAAAAAAAAAAGCTGTAGATTCTAATGCTGGCGAGCTACATGTTTAATATTTATTCAAAAAGCTAACGGCTACTAACATGTGCTGTTGTACAGCACAACCCTTTTTTATAATAAAAATATCCACGGCTTAAGTGCCAAATGTAGTTGCTGCGCCAGTTGGCCTAAAGCAACCAGCCCCCGTTTAAGAATCCAGCGATGTGCTGCAAGTCGGCTATCAAAGATGGAGTTAGAATAGAGTAGCATATAATACAAGCAATACTTGACGAATTTACATAAAATTCTTATTTAAAAATAAATTATTATATTTACATATTTTTATATATAATTATATATGCATGTAAGTTTTATCGTTTATATGCTTAACCAGTCCTGTTAACTATCGTTACTTTCATATTGGCTCACGCGCTCATCTCTAGCTCAAGAGGAGTAAACAGGCCCAACTATAAAAGACAAGACAATTGTAGCCAGTGGCGCTTTACACACAACCCACAACCCACACCCACACACAACCCTCTCACCATCACACACCCCCACACATGCACTGATTATGCCATAAAGGGTAAAAAGTTCTGATTTTATGATTGAAGCAAAAAGTTGCAAGTAAAAAAACTGTCGTGAGCATGCATCTGAGTGTGAGTGTCTGTGCTGTAAAATACTTCCACTTCCGTTTCCATGTAACAGCAGGCGCAAAGTATTCAAGTAATTTGTAAGTAAAAAGAAAGTCCTCTGTGCCTGCTGTGTAGATAAGCACAAATGACGCTTTGTTGTTTTGTTTGCTGTTCCGCTGCCAGCGAAATGACAAACGAGCCGCATATAAGCATCACATATAAAAAAACAACAAAAAACGTAAAAGGAACATAACAAAATAATAAATAGAAGACTAATAAATCACGCGGATTGCAGACTACAACACGCATCGGCAAATCTGCTTTCATTAGCCCCAATATATCGAGGCAGGTTGTCAAACCCGACATCAAGACAAACAGGTGAATCTGGCACTGAAGCACTGTCGACAACTGTTTATTTTTTCCTTTTTTCTTGTTTTTGGTACACCCTGCAATCATTAGTCTTGCGCGGGAAACAAGTATCATGAAGTTTACAACAACATAGAACTAACACTTGTATAGATATAGCATTCTAGATATTATATACCCTAACATTGTATTAATCAAGTGTACAGGTGTGTGCAGGTATAACTAACGACTTTTCGTATTGAACAAACTAAAATCAGCAAGCGTTAGGAGTATCCTTTAGTAAAGCTGTTTTGATCAGAGCATTACAACTACACATTTCATTCTCAGAGACTGTAGGATTCGGATTTGTATCTAATTTCTAATAATAAATAGCATTTGACATCCAAAAATATGATAAAAGCCCATCTTAACCTCTTTTAAATTCCACCTGAACGCAATCCTTTAAAATCATGCTAAAGAGAAAATAGATTCAAAGCACAACTCCATTTTTGTTTTATTTTCACTTTATCTGGTGACAGTAGACCCGTAGACAAGTAGACCAACGATTTCGTTCGGCTTTCGGCATTTTGACTGTCAAATTAATGTAACTGTCGGCTAGTTGACAGGCGAGCTATGTGCATTTGTCAGCCCTTTGTGTGCGTGTCTGTTCATGTTCTTGTTCTTGTAATTGCACTGATGAAATGCATTTAAGAGACTATAAAACTGCACTTGCTTATCACACGGCGTATGCGCACCGTCCGCTTTTACCAACTGTCTCTATATCTGTGACTATATCTGTCTCTGTCTGTGGCTGTGTCGGAGCGGAAGTCAATTCATTTCGAGTTATTTGTCAAGCCATTGTGTTCAGTTAATGAGTTTTTAATGGGTAAATGTTGAAAACAGAACGCTTTGTGTATTTCATTCGAGTAGGTATTCGAGGGCTTCGCCCTCCTCCCCTCTCCTCTATATACTAACTGTGTGTGCTTAATTGCATTGTTTTTCAGTGTAAATCAAGCATAAAGCGATATTATGACCGCGACCCACATTGCGTATGCTTAATTAAAATATATATTTAATAACCAATGACTGTAAAACAGCAGATGTAACGAGCAAAATTCAAAAACCATTATTGAATCACCGTTAATACAATTTGTACTAATTTCAATTTCCATCAATCGATTTAGTGACATTAATATATATATGTAAATATATATTTCTTACATAAATCAGATGATAATAATGAATGCACATGTTCACATAATTAAAGTGGCTCATAAACTATTCTACAAATCTGCCATTTGCTGCGAAAATACAATTGTATATTTTACAGAAAAGAGATAAGAGTTACATTATTTAAAGCAGTATATTTAATTAACAGGTTGAACGCAAAAGCAATTTTAACGAATTTGCAATTGTTATCTGCTTGAAAGTTATTTCAATAAAGCACATAATAACAATTGATAAAATAATAATATCCTTTTGCAGAATTATGCAAACGTGATGGTTATATGATATATATTCTTATATCGTTTATAAATAAATATACTTTGCTGTCTCGTAACCAATCAGTTATAATGTTTTCCGGATAGTTTAATTCGGCTGTCAAAGTGTGCTTAAGACAAATATGGGCTAGATTATGATTTACGTGATGTGAACGCATTATTGAATATATGATTTATAGCCAAGTAATAACAACTTAAAATCATAGCGAGCAGTTTATTGCTCAGAAAATCACTGTACTGCAAAACCATAACAACAACTACAACAAAAACAGCAACAACTAGAGCTACAAGAACAAAAGCCACATCCCGTTGTTGGCCCAAAGGCAAGCATATAAATCAGTCGTCGGGAAATGACAGGACAGGTACGCGCCGTTACCTTTCACGCACATTTCCCCAAAGTAATCAACGCAGTCGCCCCGCCGTTGCAAACAAAAGGCCAAAAAGGAGCATGGCCAAAAACGCAGTCGACATTTATCGGATGTGCGCACATTTTTGGGCCAGGTGCTGTGTGGGTTGGCAAACCAAAAAAGGCCAACAGGCAACAAAGTGGGCCAACTTTAATGGGTGCTCTCCAAGTGTTTGTCTATATAGGTATAGGTGTGTGTGAGGTCGGCAAGGCTGCTACTTAGGCACACATTAACTTTTGACCTTTTGTTGAGTAAAACGCTTTGTCTGCCAGCATCTCCTCTAACTTCTGCTTGCTAAATTGTTGTTATCTTAAGACTAGACACATCTGCCATTATTTCACATTTCTTGTTTTCTTTGTCTTCTTCTGCTGCTTCTTCTACTTCTTCATTTTTAAATTATTTAAATAAATTAGCGCGCATATTTTACTGTGTTCTGTCCGCACAGATTGCAGGTGATTTAATTTGAATAGCATTTAGTTAAAATTTCTTTTTTATTTTCTGGACCCACCACGCTCAATATTCAAAATGACAGCCGCGGGATGCATTCAGAAAAAAAAATACGTAAACGAGAATCACCAAAAACGCATTGTTGTAAAAATTTACTGACAAACTTTATAGGCCACAATTGTGCACGCAGCCAGCTAGACCATAACCATATAAAAACAGAGAAGGTCCTCACAGGTTTTAGATTACTTTCAACAATTGCCACAAAAGTGCCATAAATGTGTTTTTAAGACACTTTACAATTTAATGCTAATAACAAAATGTTGAAATTTACATTTCATTCACACAGCGTAAGCAGAAAAGGTAGAACAGCAGGTTTAAATACAAAATAATTTTTATCGGGGCATTAAAAATGAGAATTACTTTTCAAAATTAAATTCAGTTAAAATTTAGCTTAAGGATTTTTTAATTTTTTTAATAATCGAAGCAACCAATTTAAACCACACGCTTCATTTAAAGTTTTACCCAAAATAAATGTAAATATATATTTACTCTTAAACCATTCACTTTAAACTGCCATCCAAATATCTAACAGAAACTAAATTAATTAAATTAAAGGCGATGACAAGGCTGCTTTCGATTTTACACGCTCAAGCGAAGCCGCCAAGTGAAGACAGTTAACAGACCAAAAATGCCAGACATTACAGACATTCGAGACATTTCATCAAACGTTGGCCTGGCACAAAAAAAGAAGAAAGAGGCAACCACAAAACCAGAGCCTGCAGTTTGTTATGTCGATTGTCGATGGTTTCAGTTGTTGTCCTGGCATATGAACTACATAGTTTTGGGGCTTTTATCTCTTTCTTCTTCTTCTGCTGCTGTCTGTTTTTATGTGTTTTTATATTTATGATTGTCTGTCAATGACAGACAGTCAGACAAAGCGACGTGCATAGTATTTGGCGTGTCGAGATTGCCACACTTGAGCGATTGTTATTGTTGCCTCAAGTGGGCAACAATTGCACTTCAGCCATCGATTTATCTGTGTTTTTTTCCATATAATATATGCATATTATTTTGTAGAGTGAAAATAAACACATAAAAATTAAAGGCAAGTATGGATATCGGTAAGATATTGTTAATTGGCTGCTTTTGCTTCGATGTTTATATGTTTTTGTAAGCTATAAATAATTATTTTTAGGTGAGCACTGCAAATGACAGAGCGGAGGACCAATGACGACAGAAAACCTTGACAACTTTGCAAAAGTTTTATGACAAGTTTTTTTTTGTTTTTTTTTTCACAAGCGATGTCGTGCCAAGAAACCAAATAGATATTAGACCAACAGTTGAGAATGGGCTGAAGCCAAGGGTCGGTCCCAGAATAGTGGAGTTGGAGTTGAAGCTATGAAAGAGCAGCCGTTGCAAAAACTGACAATGGCTGTCTGTCATTCCTGTTGCACAGTGGTTTGAGTTCTTACTAAACTTTTTAATGGTATGATATCAATGATTATTTGATTCCTTGAAACTTTTTGCTAATTGCTGTTTTGTACAAAGTATTAAATGTTATATGAAACTGTCCTTAAATGTGTATATGTACAAAATCTGATGAACTCTTTATAACTTGCCGAAAGATACATATTTCTTTGCAATTTAAAAACAACTTTATACTGAAAATATAACGACAATTGAAGTATACATATTCAACATAATATCAGCAAAATAAATACCAAAAATCAATTTAAAAATTCATATACTTTTAAGGTAAACTTAGATAATTTAAAAAGCTCGCTTTTAACCTCCTCAGTTGGCTTTTTAATCTCCTCAGTCGCTCGAGCACATACTTAATGTAAAACATGGAAATCGGTTGTTCAACGAAACCAACAACAAATAATAATATAAATGCCAGGCATTACCTGAATAAAATCCAAAATGAATATATTTTAAAGGACTCGCTCACCTATCAACAAGCACTCAAGCAATTTGCTTTTAATAAGCTCAACGCCCACAGTGCCACCCGATGTGGCAGCTGACACGCTTTGCGTCAGACACAAAACAGACAGCAGAAGGAGACGAGGGGCGAGACAGGCAGGCAAAAAAAGAGAAGTTGAAGAAATGTCTCCGGATGTCGCATCATTTTTGTGCCAGCTCTATGAGAAGTAAAAAAAATTAAAAATACATGCAAAGCGCATCTGCATAACTCGGTTAGTTGAAAGTTATGAACTTGTTTAACACGTGTATAGTTGGCGTGACAAACCCAGTCTGAAAGCAGGCACTCAACCATGAAAGAGCAAAACTTCAAATGTAGCTGGTTAATTATAGAAAGAGAAATTAAATTATATGCGTCATGCCATAAGCGATTCCAGCCTGTGGCTGTCACTTTGTGGAACGAGGGACGGGACTGAGTACCCTTTTTTTATCGTAACAAACAACGTCCAAAATAATGCTAGTCCTCAAGTTTTAAGATCTCTTTCAATCTAAATGGCTAAACTTTGCGTCAAGACGAGTTAAATTTATCGTCAGTGCATCTTTCTGGCTGCGAGGCGCACATAAACTTTGGGGCCCCGAATATTCTTGTTGCCACAGTGAACTATAAAAGCCAAAACAGCCACCCCCAAATAAAACTCAGAGCCCTCATAACTATGCCTAGTTATAAGCAAGCAACAAGCACTAGATTTGTGTGTGTTTATGTTCTGGCTGGGTTTGGGTTTGTCTTCGGGCATTTTGGCATAATTTCTACTACATAACACATCAGCAGCAGAAGCAGCTGAGCAGCAGCAGCAGCATCTGCTGAGGAGGTTTTCAAAAACTGTTGTCTCGCGTCAAAAAGTTACAACAATCAACATTAACATTCATGCGTGCATCAAACCGGAAATGTTTATCACATTTAACCTCAATATGCTCAACATGTCGGATACGCAATGTGCCATATTCTACACGCCCTACGAACTATGAAAAGTTTTTCTACTTCTTATTTTTTTTTATGTGTTTTGAAGACTTTTTGATTTATTTTTTGCACACACTTCCTAATGAACATTTGAGTGCTTTTGTTTAAGTCTTGATTTTTAAAGCATTTTTACCAATTTATTTTAACTCAAAAAATATACAGTTTATATATAAAAATTATTCTACATTCTTTATTTTACAGATTCCCACAGAAACTGTAAATTTTCAGTCGACTCTATCTTAATTATAGTATTTTTACACCATAATCGCAATGGCAAACGTTTTTGTGTAATTTTTATATACTTAAGAATAGCCTTTGACCTGCGACGAAAGTAAAGCCCACCGACAACATTATCATCATTAACAAGAACACCATTCAGTCCCCATTTTTGTCTTTGCACATTATCTGAGCAATTGATTGATGGATTCGGCTAGTGCCTTATCTCTCTCGCAGGACGACAAGAAACGTATACAAATGAAAATGAGAAATGAAAAGCATCTGCGTAGGTAGACGACGAAAACATTTGCCAAAAGAAAATCAACAAAAATCATTTGCTTAAGCTGCAACAACAACAACAGCAGCACGTCACAACCAATAAGAGCCGTTGTCTTTGCCCAGGTACATCAACATGACAGGACATGAAGGACTCCTCCTCACTACACCCCCTCACCTACTAAGCTGCTCTACAGAAAGGTATTGAGGAATTATCACAACAGTTGCAGCCGCTGTGAAAAGCTGACAAAAAATGAAGATAAGAAACAGGAAATGTTCACTAGCCAACAAATATAAGCCAAGAAATATAAAAAGCTTAAGCGAAGATATTTGACTTTAAGAAATGAATCGCAGCAACTCAAAAAAATTTAATTTACGTCAAAAGCTATCAGTTATTGTTGAAGTTTTAAAATGCATGTAAGATAAAACATACAGAATAAGAATGTTAGCTTCTAAACCACATTCCTAGTTGTATTATTCCTTTACTTATATTCCTTTATTTCTGTTAAGCACAACATATATAAAAAAAAAATATACAAGAGTCTCAATTCGCAGCAATTCATCAAAATTTAAATGAAATGAAAACAAAGTTTTTTTTTCCTTTTGATTGCCAAGCCCATAAGGATAACAGCGATAACGTTTTCCAATGAAGTTAACCCAACGATAGGTAAACATCGGGGGCAGCCGAAAACCAAAAACCAAAAAAACCCCAACACCAACCCCCAAAACTCAAATACTCAGACCACAAACAAACAACCGCAAACAACAACAATTTATTATTTTGCCATTTCTCAGTTCTCCGCTCTCAGTTCTCAATTTCTTTAGTCAGTGGCAAGTGCCAATATGCAAGTTTGCTTTTACAAACTTAAATAAATAATGAAATTGGTAGGCAAAGTGGGCCAAGACAGACAGCAAAGAGGTTCGTCTCGAAGGGATTGCTGTTGACCACAACAGCAAGTTTATTTCCCTGCATGTATGTAGATGAAATAGGTTTGGTTTAGTTGAGTTGCGGCCCGCAAAACAAATCTATCAAGATTTACGCCCCAAAATGGTTAAGATAAAACCGGGACAGTCTGAGTCTAACCCTCTCCAAACATTCATCAGTCATTTGCACGAGTATTTTGAAGGGGATGGGGAGACGGGTGACTACTTGACCAAAGGGACATGTGCGACTTGTCATAGCTGCAAATCACGAATTCCTCAATCATATTTATGAGGTAACTCAAAAGTGGCCAACGACTTGACTAGAGTTGAGCGCGTGTTACGCTTTACTTAATATGTTTATCAAACAATAAAAAAAAGCCTCCTTGACAGCGATATGTTGGTTTTAACTGAACATTTATCAGGAAATTAAAAGTACAACCCCACTTAAAACGTTCTTCCTGTAGCAAAACAAGAAAAGGGATCAAAAGAATGACTGACATCATCTCTAGCATAATTTTAAACGTGTGTGTTTTCGAGTTTTGTTGTTTCGTTTTCCGTTCGTGTTTTGTAAATCGAACACGCGTCCAACTCTATTAAGAAGTGCAGCGCTGAAGCAGCACGCTCACTAACATTAAAACTAAGGCCGCTTAGGCTCGGCTGGCCTCCTGCTCGACCTTTTTATGGCGTGAACTTAATAAAATATGAAAAACCTTAGCGAAAATCGAGAAGTATAAGTAGAAGCAAAAAAAAAAATCATATAGCAGCGCCTGGCACTTGGCAAGTTTATGGAAGAGCTTAGCAAACAAAATTATATTCAATTTCCTTTAATGGCTACCATAAAATAGCAGTCAGCAAAAGTAAAGCCAGAAAAATCCGCCCAAAAAAAAAAGAAAAGGAAAAAAAAACCAAATAAATATGAAGGCGTTGCGGCGCAAAGTTGCGAGAAATGTGCCAGATATGCTCCATTCCACACTTACTCCGAATTTCTTTTTTTTTTTGGGTAGGTAAGCAAATTGTTTGAAGTATTGTTAGTACTTCAGATTGGCTTATGTTTAGATGTATGTTTATAGCAGACGTAGTCGGCTTAGGACCATAAGCTCAATTAGCCATCAGCAGGACGGGCTAATGAAAGGGCAGCTTCATATTAAATATAATTTGCCTATCCAAGTGTTAAAGTGTTGAAGCAAATAGGGTGGAGAAACAGATTTGCATAGTAACAATGCCAAAACTCTACACCCAAGTGACATTTCCGGCCTTATGCTAAATATATAATAGCAGTAGAAATTAATATGCCATTTGCTGACTATTTGCGGGCTCACAAGTTGTAACAGATTATTATCAATTAAGGGTCATGGGTTAACTGAACTCTATCCCGAGAACAGTTTGTTGGGTGTGGTAGGGCTATTCAAGAGCCAATTAACTTGTCAATTGCAATATGGGCGTGTTTTGTGCTTTTGAGAGGACTGAAACTACATGGTTATAGTTATAGGGTCGAAGTTTTCCATAATTTTGTTACGATTCACCCGATTTTAAAAAATCAGGTATTTTTGATTATGGTTTGACATCTAGAATAACACCACATTTAAACTTGGAAACGCGATGCCTTTTTGATTACGATTTGACATCTAGCCTAATACCGCAATTTAATTAAAAAACAAATTATTACTTTCATTCCCTTATAATCAACTGTGGGTAGTTAAAAAATTTCCCTTGCCTTTCCTTGAAACGACTCAAAGTTTCCCACTGTCCACTGTTCTTTTTCTTATTAACTTTTAGTTGATTAATACTTACAAGAATTTACTTTTAAGACAGCTAAACCAAAATCAAAAGAATCTCACCTTAATATAAATAAACAACAAGCAATAAATAACTTTTTCCTAATACATGGCAAAGTACACATAAAGCGTGTTATGGCATTATTAAATAAATAAAGTTGTAGACACATTTGAAATGTTGTTCCTAAGTAAGCTTGTTAGTTTCATAGACAGTTTTTCTTTTGCACATATATATTATATATAGGTACATACATCTACATAAATAGATATATCAGAAGTGCCTATCATTTTCTCGTAAGCTGATAATGTCATTGTACGAATAAGCTTGAACTATTAAGTTAATCAGCACTTAACCTGCCACATTTTTTACAGCACACATGAAAAGACGCACCCAATTTAGTGGCATCAATTGATGCGTCTAGAGTTGCCACACAACCGACTAAGTGTCCATCATGATACTGAAGTGTCAACATTTTTAGGGTTTCGTCTCCATGCTAAGAAGCAGGCCAGACAATGCAAGCCAGAGGCAAACAGTTAATACATCAAATTCAAACTTCTTGACAGCGACTTCTTTTCTTGGCCGGACAATAATGGAATGGGAAGGTAACGGAGAATAAGGGAGAAGTAGGCAGAGTCATTGACAAGCCGTTTGACATTAAATGAATTGTGAAATTAAACAGTCAGAAGACGACGGAGCAACGAAAGCAGCAGCGGCGGCTCTTTTGAAAGGATCTAATAGTAACACTCTTGGCCAAAAAGGATTATTTTATTGCTTATAAATTGGGTACTGTAATGCTAAAGTAATTTCAAGCCCAATAAAGGAATAAGGCAAATTAAAAAAAAAGAGATAAAATCGACCCAAAAAGAAGAAGAAACGTATACGAAAAATGTAGTTTAGAAATAATAACCGTATTATTGAAAAATATTAAAAATTTGAGTTGCCTTTGGCCATTTTGTAAAATTCTTAAAATGCATACTTAAACGTGAAAATGAGCCCAACAACAGACAACTGCAAGCGTGTTTGGCAGCACTTGAGAACTTTTATGATTTTATTTGAGACATTTCACTTACCCGCTTCAAGCGTTTAATTGTTATACACTGAGAGAAATTAAGGAGCAGCAGCAGTGTGGCTGTCAATTATCTGCAAATTGCACACAGAAAACTATTCCACAAAACAATTCACGCGCGCGCTTCAATCAAAACTTGCACACACACACATACATGCACGTGCACACACTCAGGCAAATATCAATCAAAAATTGCGCCGGCTAAATGCATGAAACACACACAATTTTTTTTATTCGTATTTTCGCGCAATCAGTTTAACAGTTAGTTTTGGCATGCAAAAATTGTTTAACACGCGCTTTTGTCCCGTTATTCGAAATACCGTTAAGTGGTATACAGAGCGACGGGCTCACACGCCTGCTCGATTTGCCAGCCGATGTCGTACTGAAGCGAATTTGTGTGCGACAAGTGCTTAAGAATCGACTCCATCGAATGCATTCCACATGCATATGCGCCGGCGCCATGGGCCGTGTGGATGTCATTTGGAAAACAACCGTTGCACGTTTTGTTTCGTTTTTTGTATTATTTGAATGAATGCATGGCCAGCGCTAAAAAAAAAACTTTGTAGCGCAAATAACATTTGATTTTGGGTGCCAAGCAAAATACGGGATTTCAATTATGCACACAGCTGTGAAAAGGGAAGGTGGCGAAAACTTTTCTTTGTTGCCGGCATGTTGAATGCGTCCTAAACTGAAAGCTGCTTCGTCTGCTGCTGCTGCTTCTTCTTCTACTACTTATATTTCTACTTCCATTTCCATTTATACTTCTATTTCAAGCTATGCAATTCCACTGTTGGAGTTGTGTCCATTTTCATGGACAGGGATTTAGTTGCAAGGAAATAAAGTAAACAAAATGCTATTAGCTGCAGGTTGTCCAGATGTGCCTGCCACACACTCTGAATGTGTGTGTCCCTTTCTAAGAAGGTACGTGCTCCAAGCTTAAGCGTTTGCAAGTGCTGTCAGCACCCATTTAAAAATCTACTTTTGAGATTTTAAATCAGTTCTCAGCTGCGAAGCAGAAAAATAGTTATTGATTGTCATAAATATAATCATTAATTTAATTGATGTTGTTTTTATACTTTTGTAGAGGCTGTTATAATTTTATTGTGAAGTTTGTAACCAGATCCCATAAGGTGTATATATTCTTGAACAGCATCATTAGCCGAGTCGAGTATTTTTGTTTCTATTCGAATTAGTACCTCAATTTTGAAACTATATTGATATAGCTTAGTAAATATCTGTAAATATGTTTCCCAAATTTATACCAAAAAGCATGGAAATCTGATAATTATAAAATACAGCTCCCATAGGAACAATCAGTCGACAAAATGTTTTCTGGCATGAAAACATTATCAAGTTTTATCCTAAATTATCCTAACCAAACTGGCCAGTTATCCATTTTATTATGCTCCTAATATCGTATCTACTAAATTATCAACATCGTACGACTATATCAAATATTATACTATATTCAAATAAACAATCGGTCAGTTTTTCTTTGAAACATATAGTGATTTTTGGACGTAAGCAAGAGTATACATATTTCGGCTTGTCTATGTTAGCCGTTCTTAATTGTTTTTCTTACATTTCCATACTTATAATCTTGATTTCTTAATTTGTACATATATGTGGCTTAGATTTTAGATTTTCGTATGCAACTGGCATCTAAAACCGGACTTCAGCATATGCTGCCATTTTGTACATCCTGCTCGCAGGTTGTCCCTTCCCCCCAACAACCCTTTCAGCCATCGCTGTGGCAATTTCAGGAGTTGCATAAAATGCGTGCAGCAACTGTTGGCTGTCCTAATACAATTTCAATTCACATTCAACCATTTGGCGCATAAACTAAGACCATTCTATTCAAATATATATGCACATGGATATTTACAGACATCTATAGTTATATTACGTAAAGGTGTTTACACTCAGAAAAAATATCCACTGCATTTATTTATTTCTGAAAACCAATACTTGAATTTGTCTAGATGTACATATGTCTAAGAAATTTGTCTAAGAATCATAGATTGCATTTCTACTTTTCAGAAATGTATTTCTTAATAATTGAAAGCATTTATACAAAAAATATAATAAATTATTCAATCAAATGTTTTCTTATATTCAACAAATACTTTTTAAGACGAGAAAATCTTTCTAATTCTATGGCGATTATCTTAATTTCAGTGCGATTTTTCTCTGAGTGTATGTAAAGGTGTGCGTGTGTATGTATTGGAAAATGTGCGGCAGTTATAGCCAACGGAAGTAATTGAATTTTGTGCAAACGAGTTAAAGGACGATTGCCGGCATTTTGCAGCGCTCAATTTATTTTGTAGCAATATTGTTGCACGATGCTAAACGGGTCAAAACGGTTCAGCAGCTGAGCGTAGCTGCTTTAAATGTTGCTTTGATGTTGGCTCAGGTCGAGGGTGTTTGAGTGCCTATTTGCAGCAACTTATCAAAGTCGCATCAAGCCATAAATCGATGGCTGCCCAATTGTCACGCTCAGTCAAGGAGCCGCTCGAGCGCCGCTAATTGCCCAGGACACTGTACGAACAGGACACCCAGACAGAGACAGTCAGACAGATAGACTGGCAGACAGACAGACAGACAGACAAGCTAGCCATGGCTACTGATGACACTATCACAACATCTTCACAATGGTCAAAAGGCACTTTTGCCACCCTTCCAAACAGGTGGCTCAAAACAATAACAATAACAACAACAACAACTGCATATCAGTTTATTAATGGGCTTCGACATTCAGCAGACTCATAAATCACCTGCTAACAAATCAACAACAGACCATAAGCTTTATCAGTGCTTATTTAAACGATAATTTGAACGGTAATTGTGGCATTGAATATAATATTTCAATCGCATTCAACTGAAATTTGAGATTTTTCATAATCCAAATAGATTGTGTTTTTGACTTAAAGCTTTAATAACATAGATTAGATACAGAAAATCTGTTTTCTTATTGTATACTCTGGCAAATCAAAGTCAACCTGCCAATAGTAATCTATTATATTCCATATTATAGTCTTTAATATAGTAGTCCGATTTTAAAGATTTTTTTCTTCTTTCATGCACATTTTCAATCACCCAAAATCACATTGAAGTTTTCAACTTGAAACGGTTAACATTTGTCAATGATTCGAAAGGATGTTAAATACCCTGACACGTTTCAAATAAAATGCAATGGGATCATGTAGCAAAAAGTGCTTTTTCCTGACATATGAGTTTATTGCGTCTCTCGACACGCGCCAATGGCCAGGTGAAGTTCTCACATCTCTTCTTCTATGTATCTGGTATCTGTCTTGATTGGCATTGGTCCACACACATGTCTATTCAGCTGACAATAACAACGCATTTAGCTCGGTTTTCATTTTTTTTTTTTTTTTTTTTGTTGCATGCAACTTGCAAGGCTTCATTGAGCTGCTGGCTAATAGCAGCCGCGTGACAAAATGTTTTTGAAATTGGCCAGAGACAAAGTGCGGGCATATAATGCTGCCCATCGGCTATGTTTCCAATCACGGCTGTCATTTTCAAAGTTTTGCCAAATGCCAAATGTAATCGCATTTGAGGCACACACACAGATTCTTTATTATATGGCGATACACTTTTAATGTATACACACACTAATTGCACACACACGCAGCATTAAAGTTTTTGAGATAAAACGCAACGCCGTTGGCCACTTTTTGAGATTAACTCGACGCTTTGCATGTAGGGGGATGTTCCGAGAATGACAAACGCCAATTTGTATGAAGGGGAATAGGTAATTAAACTTTAAAAGAATATTACTTTTTAAGCTGTTATTTAAGACTTTAAAGTTGGTTAGAATTCAGTTATAGACACAAATATTATTCATAATGCAATCGAATACTGAAAATAAGTTTAGAACCAATTCACTAATTTCAGCCGGAAACTTTGCACTACACATGCAGTAATCCGTAATTAGATGAATATTAGTATTATTAAATTTAATATAAGTAATATATTTAATATAAATGAAATATAAATAAATAAAAAATACTCACTCAGCTCAACACTCACAGCTTATTTCACTCAGCACACACAATTCATTGACCATTTCAATATACATTTTTGTTAAATTGAGATATCAATTAAATTTAAGCACAGAATTATTTATTAATGCTTAAATTGAAGCGAATCAAGCTGATTTTCTCTTTTTAATTGATAAATTATTTCATAAATTACAGCCAATTGATTGTCACAGCTTATTTCGGTCAGGCAACTTATAAATTAACGTACATTTAAATTAAAATTAAAATTAATTATAAAAAACTCTACTTGGAAAAGTTAAGGCCCTATCTGATTTTCCCTATTCGATCAACAGTTTTAGGGCCCAAATTAGCAAAGTTAGCAAACAATTTGTAATAACAATTAACTTCAAACGAAACTCAATTCAAAAACTTGGAATTTTACATGGCTATTTCTGGAATACATGCGTGTGTTTTATGTGGCTAGTGGCGCCCCTCCCATCGCAGGACTAACATGACCCAAACGGCACTTGCACGCCATTTTGTATGCGGTCGCACGGCGAGCTGAGCGCATGTTTAAACATGATTAATTTGTGTTGATAAACAGTTATTTTAATTAATCGCCAGGTGTCGTTGCCTTCGCGCGCCTTGCGTGATATTTCTTTCAGTGTATTTTTTGTAACACATTTAATCTTTTGCTCATTTTTTTTAACAACATTTAAATTTAAATCAAGTGGATTTGTTGTTGTTGTTGTTGCCTGCATGCGACAGGCGACTAACTAATTGATATGACATTTAGTCGAGCCGCATAAATTGCAAAAATACCAAGCTGTGGCTAAGAATGGCAATCATGCATTTATCATTTAAAGCACAAAGTCCAAAGTGCTGCTGGACCAAAAAGGACCAAAGGAGCCGAGCCGAGGACAGGTGTAATCAAGAGCCAAAGCGAACTTTATCTGAAATTAAAAATCGCTTTTACATAAATTCTGTCAGCACTTTGCCAATACGAATATACATATACCTATATATGTATATATATATACATATATATATATATATAGATGTTTGAGTTCAGTTTTGCATTATATTCTCAATAGCAAACGGGAACTTTGAATGAAAGTCAGTTGCAGCTAACAACACAATTTGACCATAATTAAAAGCTCAAACTAGTTTTCGCTTAAAACATGTAAACTCATCAAAAATAAAACTAAATTAGAGTCGGCAAAGAACTATTGTTTAGATTCGCCCAACTTTTTGCCTCTTTTGTTTGCAAGTTTTCTGTGCCTGAACTTTATTTTTCTGTGTATTAGTTGGCCATGTTTCTGTATTTTGTATTGACGTTCAGTTAATAAGTTGGAGCCCCACTATTGCCATGTATATCCAATAATTATGTAGTCATTTTTGCTTTTATTAACTATAGCTTAAAATTAGAAATTATATTCTGCTTAAAGTTCACATCAAATTTAAACTTTAACTGAGTAAAGCTGTCACCTTGTTAGACTGGCGCCATCTTTGTTTCGTAGGCGACAGTGTTTTGTTTAGCTTTTTCGTTTAGCAGAGATACGAACCTGTCCGTTAAATGTGTCTAAGCTTAATACCTGAAATTCAAATAAATCGCTTTTAATCTTGTTCAGCCAAGGCTAACTCAAGTTTTTCTGTACTAATAATAACAAAAATAATAATAATAATAATAACAATAATACTTCAATCCGCTTATAAAATATATAAACTAACCTTCTTAAATTTTAATTGAAAAACACACACTTCATTTACATAATAAAAACACATTTGTTTGTAATTTATTGTGCAAAAGTTAAAAGTACTTAATCATACATTTCTACATAAAACAGAATATATATATATAAATATATATATAATTATTAAAAGCATAGCTCAGTATTAATTTCATTCAATTATAATAATATATATATTAAATGCTTCAAAGTAACAAATTCGTATCAAAACATAATTGTCGTTGTTTTTCTTGTTTTTGTGCACAAAAATTCGCATGAAAAGCAACCAAAAACAATATTTGAATACCAAAAAAAATATATATATGAAATCCAAAAATACATTTAGTGTATATTAATTAATTTTTAGCAATCACATTACTGGCACTTGTTACGTTGAAGCAAAATTCCCTTTCAATATTTACTTTTCTTTTCGAGTTTTTGATTTTTTTTTTTTTGTTTTTTTTTAATACACACAGATGAAATTATTTACTTTTGTTTAGGATAGGGACTTGAGGGCATTGGAGTTTGGGAGCTCTGGAAGACCTCCATCTTCTACTTGGGACCCAGATGCAGTTTGCCCAGCAGCTGTGTGGCCTGCTGTCCAGCACTGTCCTGGGCATGAGTGGTCGCATCATGGATGTTCTTCTCGAGTCCCTCGCGCTTCTGGTCCACATACTGGTTGGCCTCGTGCATCTTCTGATCGACCGCCTGGCTGGTCTGCTTCATGGCTCCATCGATGGCACCCTCGGCCTGCTTTAGCTTCTGATCGGCCACAGATTCGGCGGCCTTGACACTCTTGTTGATCGCCTCGTTGGCCGCCTTCTTGGTCTGATCGACGGCACTGGCAGCGGCACGTTGCGATGCCTCTGCCACATTGGCGGCAACCTGCTTGGAGTTCTGCACAGCGGTGGCAGCCTGATTCACAGTTTGATCAACAGCCTGTTTCGTCTGATTGACGGCGCCGGCAGCACGATTGACACCCTGATCAATCACCTGGCCAGCCTTCTGAGCCTCGGCAGCAGCCAGAGCAGTAGCATCCTTGGCTATAAATATGAAATAAGAGACGACGTGAGGTCTGAGAGTTAACCGATCCGTAGGTAAATATTTGAATTAGACTTAAGAAAGAATTGCAATAGTTTGAAAACTAGCCAACTAATTTCTTAATCTATTGGGAATATTTACAAAGATTTCAATTAGTCAAAAACACTTAAGTTTATTCTAAAATTGTGTAGGCGATTTCTAAATTGCTTTTCTAAAATTAATCTTCTATTCTTCTAAAAATTATCCAATACTTTTTTTAGATTAATTTTTACACTTTTCTAAATTTAACAAAAATTTACTTTCACTTAAACTTCAATTTGTCTGTCATTGGCCATTTTCTAAATGCTAGATCCACACTTATTTTTTTTAGTGTACTTTGTTACCTGTGCTTGTAGCAAGTTGCTCGGCCTCGCTTTTGGTCTGCTGCACGGATTGGCCGACCTTCTTGGCCTGTTCCTCGGCCAGCTTCTGTGCCTCGACAGCTTTGTCGTTGGCCAACTTCTCGGCCTCGTCCTTCTTCTTGCTGAACAGATTGGCGGTCTTGTCGCCAAAGTTCTTCAGGGACGCTGTCGAATAGAAAACAAATGTCCTTTATTAAATTGCATTGCTTACTTTGGTTAGGATTCTCAACATTTTGACTGCTGACAACTGGGTAACATTGTGGCTAAGGTTTAGAAAGTAAACTGAATGATGTGCGAGACTCTGATTATAATTTATAGTCCGATCTGACGGAGCCAAGCTTATAGATCCGATTCGTTAGTTATGTAAAATTCCGAGACTTTTGATTAATTGCCAAAACATAAACAAAATGCATCCATCGAGCGTGAACTAATCAGATTGTAATTACATGCCATGACTGATTTCTCAACTCGGGTTGACAGTGTCACATACTTAAATACTATATACATATATATAATTATTATATATATAATATATATATATATATATATAGTACTGCGCAATTTGTGGCGCCCAATTTGAATGCGACATCAGCAAATTTAAAACGCATTAGATACTATACGTAGTACTATATGTATGTGTGTAAGAACTCAACAAGTGTGCTGTAATCATAACTGATTGACTAGCAGATACCCTGTTTAGCTAGAGCATGCCAAAATCAAAATAGAAGTAAATAGAAAACATTCTAGATAGATACTAAGAGATAAACTGTTAAAGTAGAGCATGCCAATAAGAAATGTATATGAATATATATGTATATATATATATATTATAATGCGCATAGGTTAGCTCATTGTCGAAGGTCAATATAACAGTTGAAATGATGACTAACTTGGCAACGAGCCAAACGAGTATGGAATGTCCTGTAAATGGCGCCAGCTAAAACACGGATGATGTCATTTGGAACAGAGAAGGGTGTACAATCAATATCAATAAATATACAACTCACAGGTTTGAGTGAGAAAGTTCTTTTAGGCGACTTTTACTACTATTTCAAATCAGATCAAAACATTTCTATGCCAGAGAACTATAAGTCATTAAATTGATGGCAGACTTATTTGTCTTTAAATGTGTTACATGAAAGAAAAAATAAATCTAAGACTCTCTAATTTATGTAAATTATGTACTCAGAGTAAAGATGCTTATAAATTGTAATCTAAACGTAGAAGATTATCTATAATGCAGCTGGCATATCTTAAGTTTGCTGTGGATGTTCTCCACTTAATTTCTTCGAGTGTAGCTATTGTTATCCCTCCCCCCCTCCCCTCCTCCTATCCCACCACAATCAAGTGTTCAATTAAATGCATAACCCCAAACCTGACCCACAAACCCATCGAGCGCTGCCAGTCAGACTGACTGACCAAATTGGACAAGAGGAGAACAGCGCCTCAAGTCTTGTTCCGCAATCTTCCGGAACGATGGAACTCGATGGAGTCATGCTGGCGGCAAACTAATTGAATTAAGTCTGGTCACTTGGGAATATCTCAGTGGTATATACATATACCTCAGTGGTATTCCCAAGTGATAAGTTACCAAGTTGGTCATGGTTAATGGATTTGAATGCACGCTAGGATAGAATAAGATCAAGGAGACTGGGAGCTGAACCATTTAATAACTGCAAATATGTGTACACATAGAAGAATTACTTAAATTACATCTTAACTTTTTGGAAATATGTTCTATATTAAGAAATATAATTTACTGACAAATAAAACACAATGTTTTCTGGGACTGTCGTTTAAAAGCCTTTCTAAATGTACGAAAAATATTTTCTAATATTCCTGGGATTTTCTAACATTTGCTATATACGACATATAAGTGAATTTATACGAAATTTCCTAAGTTTAGCTCTTTTAAACTCTGATTTCGATGAGATCAGATCGATTTACAGACATTACTTACTAATATTACTTACTAATCAAGAGTGCAGAGTAATAATATATTTAATGCTACCCACTTGTAGCGACTTGACGCGGTATATAGAAAATAATAATAACAATTATAACTTAATAATAAAAATGAAGAACATCGGAAGTAGAGACGCTGCCACATAGCTGCATTCCCATAAAGTGACGTGTGCGTTCACTCAAATAGAAACATTGTGCCATTAACAGGCACACAGAGAGTGGCACACAAGCCGCTCGATCCGGCAATTTTCAAGCTATATAGCACTATTCTAAATGGCATACCAAACGAACTCAGTATGTGTCTCTGTGTGTGTGTGTGTGTGTGTGTGTGTGTGTATAATTGTGCCTGTGTATGCTGCCTTTATGCATATAAAGTAAACAATGCGAAAATATTTGAATAATTTACAGTATGTGATGTCATAATGGCAGCCAGCATACTATTTTATTTTAATAGTTTTTCAGCCAACTTGTTCACGCTTTCTTCTTGCCACAGTTGCAAATCAAGTGTGTTTATCCATTTACTAAAACTGATGGCTTATGTTAAATTTAGAACTCATATATTGAAAAAAAAAAACGATAGGAAGCTACAAATGTTTATATTTGGTTAGCATTTTTTGGTTTTGCCCAATTTGTAATTAGCATTTTGATCAGAAACTGGAATTTTATCAAATATTGTAGAAACGCAAAAATAAATAAGAATTAAAGTGATAACATATCTGATTGTTTTGATTGTTTTGAATGTTTTGATTGTTTTTCAGCACTTGAGATGAAGGGACACGTGTTGCAAGAAAATTCACATATCTTAAGTATGCAAATATTTGTTGTTAAACATAGGAAAGTATATTAGTGTTTATTTTCAAACAAATAGAGTAAAGGCATCCAGCTATGAGTAACATCGGATAGAGCAGAGCGAAGAGTATGAAGAGTGTTAATAAATTTTGTTAAATATGAAATAAATTAAATTCGATGTTTAACAACAAGTTGCAAATTGTATATAAATAACAATGAACTGTTGCATATACATATGCATCATGCATTACAGTAAAAGTATAAATAGAATGGAAAGCATGTGGTGAGCACAGCCAGAAGGAAAACTTAGCCGCCCCATTAAAATACCAAATTCGAGACTCATGCTCATATATCAGAGCAATCAAGTGGCTTTCTTACCATTTGCGTAATAGTACGACGCAGATAGTCAGACACATATATAAATATATATATATATATATATATCTATATGCTGACTGGCTGGCTATGGCATGCTGTGGTCAATAATAAAGCAAAACAAAAAACCGGCTAGAATGCCACAACATGGCCATAAAGTAACACAATAAGCCACAGAGCTAGAGCCACAGAGTAACAATCGTTGAGAGACTCACAGCTGTTGATGTTGTTTTTAGACTCTCATCTATACATATACACATATATATATATATATATGTATAGATAATGCGCAGAAGCGCTTAACGCAACAAAAAAACACATAGGTTGAAAAATAAGTAAAACCTGTACTCAAAACCAACTGAACTCAAGCGCAACAAACGAGTATGTGTATTGTATCTCCATACAACTACAACTACAGATACAGATACATATGTATCTTTTATAGTTGTGTAGTTGTATGGGTGTTTTTTTTCTTTTTTTCGTCGTTCTATGAGTAAGCCGCCAGCCAGTTTGGGTCACAACAAAACTCACGTTCCACACGCAAGCTTTTCTGAGACCCTAAACAACAAAAAAACACCGGCTATTCTCAGCACTCATTTTAGTTACGAATCGATGAACCGCTTCAGATGCTGCTGCTGCTGATGATGTCATATCTGTATTTCTCTTTATATATATATATATATATATATATAAAGATATATGTAGAGTGGAGCACACGACGTGTGGACTGCCAGAAAGAATCGTGCTGAGAGCAATTCGAGCGCCCAACTAATTTGTTTAGCTTTAAAGTAACTCATTGTCGAAGGTCAATACCAAAAAAAAAACAAATTACCACTGACTTTTCACTGTTGCCTGGCTAAAATGACAACCAACTTGGCAACAAGCCCAACGAGTATCGTATATGTCCTGTCAAAGGCGAATGATGTCATTTGCAATAGCCAAGGGTAAATCAATAATTATACAACTCACAGCTTTGACTGAGACAGGGCGTTTACTCCAGGCAAAGGGTTTCCAATTAGACCAAATCACTTCTGTGCCAGAGAATAACAAGTCATTAAATTGTCGACAGACTTACACAACTTGCTAGATAATGAAAATGGTAATTATGTATTTTAGACTATACAAATATAGTTTACTGTACAAAATCTAATATTCAATTTATACAAAACCTTTTAAGATCTTGAAGAAATTTCTTTGTTTGGAATGATAATGATAATGTGATAAAGGCCGCTAGTTGCATAAAATTAGCTGCTTTTATTTTTATCCTATTCAAATTCTATATTTCCAAGTCTTATTAGAATTATTTTTTTTTCTTTTTTTTTACAAATAATTCGATTAGAACGGATCAAATGCAAATGAATTGATTTGTTCCGTACTGAGAAATGCACATAAAAATCAATTTAGATAATATTTATGTTTGATGACACGGAGAAACTCCAGTTGAAGGAGCAGTGACTTCTGCACATGTCGATGGTGCAGATGAAACTTTAGCACCTATCATGGATGAAGGAGAAATCTCTTCATTGTCTGATCCATATGAAGAGTTATTACCAACTCCAAACACCAGCAAACTTTGCATGGGCAAAGCAATTCGAATTAAATCACAAGTCCGAAATATGATCAGAAGGTGCAGCAGCATCCAAAGAAACAACACCAGCTAATGCTGATCCCGGCTGACAATGTAGTACAAACGATATTAAGTAGAAATAAGATTACAGCTAATGAAGCAATCCCAAATCCAAATGGGGTTTTATAATCGAATTTCCAATGCACAAATAAAACGCCACAGATCACGCTTGGCAGCTATACAAATAAGACAATTTTATAATGTCAAATTAGTATTGGATTGGGTGTGGTTGTTGTTCTTGTTACTGATGTGGTTGTTGTTGTTGTTGTTGTTGTTGGTTTGCTTGCTGATGTGTGGTTCTTGTTGTTGCCGTGTTTGGTGTGTTGGGGCATAAGGAAATGTTTTGTCTACTGAGCTACTGATAGTGAGAATGCATGCTATTTATAGTGTTGAGAAAACAAAATTAAATATATTTGTACACTTAAACAAAAAAAGTTGTGGCTGTAGACACTTTCTTTTGTGTATAAATATTTGTTTTCATTACAAAAAAAAGATCTAGTTAAAATTGTAGTTTAAATTATTTGTACAATACTTTAGATATATTTTTGAAAGTAGTTTGTGAAATTTCTACAAGATTTGTATGATGTTTGCTTATATTTACAGAATACAACAATTTTACTTACATTTCGAAGCATCTGTTTGCATTAAGTTCAAAACAGAGAACATACATATGAAAATTTAAAAAATATATATATATATATATATATTTCATCATATTGTCTAAGGGAAAATAACATGAAATTGACGATGCACTTCTTTCGAATTTATTTCCCAAGCGTCAAAGAAAAAAAAAGAAAAACTGACAGTGAAGAATTTTTAGTAACGGAAATAGAGTCATTTATTTTTAGGGGCAAGTGAGTGAACGTAAGATGTACGCACTCTAAACTACATCAAAGACCGAATATAAATTCTCAAAAATTTAACACAAAAAAAAAAAATAATTAGCAAAAATTTTTTGTCAAAACACACAAGCCAATAATGACAAAAATTAAAAAAAGAAACGTAAATATGTAGAAAATTATCAAAAATATGTGTTTAGATTTATACTAGAAGTTTTTTATGAGATACAGATCTAATTCAAATACATATACATATACATATACATATACATTGTATGTATGTATGTATGGATGGATGCATAGTCATCTCATCTTATTGGGTGTGGGTTGTGTGTTAAGAAGAACAACTGTTAGTTCTGTATGTATATATATATATAAATATATATATATTAGTATTTGCAGAGGCAGTCGAGTACTGCGCCATAATTGGCTGACACTGACGTATCATCATCAATATCATCGTCTCTGTATATCATCATCATGATCATCATCATGATTAACAAGCGCTTTATAAGTAATTGTAACAGTAACAGACAATTAAGTTTGTCGACTTATTGCCACCACTACTCCTTTCTTTTCTTTTTCCATTTCTTTTCTTTTTGACGATGATGTAATTCTATTATAATCCTGCACAATGCGGTCATAGGTTGTATTGTATTAAAAGAAATACCCACATGCTCCTCACATTTTATTTAAAATTCTTCAATATTTGTTAGATTCTTGTTGTTGCTGCGCACATACCACACGTTGCATATTAAATTGGGCAATACAATACCGTATATGGAAAATGTCTGTTAAATTTCTAATTCGAAATGAAACTTTCACAAAAAAACAGCTGGAACTACGTGTTTTTTTTTACCTGTAAATGAGCTGAACATGTTGATTTGAATTTGTTGATTATTCTTGTTATTAACAATTGAACCGGATAACGTTCAATTAAACTTTGAATTAAAATTTGAATTTGGAGTTTGGATTTATATATTTGGAGTCAGCTAAATTTAGTACGTAGCGCGTTTATTTATTCAAACGTTCCGACAGCGTCGACGGCACAAAAACGAATAAAGTCCAAACGAAAGAGTCTGCTTGGAAAATGTTATTGTTTGTGCTGCTGTTGATTCTGTTGCCTTATTGTGGATCATGTGTTAATTGCACTCAACCGTTTTATGCGCTCAGCGTTGCCAGCTGCGCTGAAAAAGACTGAGCACGCGTACAGGTATTTGTCCGGCAGCTACTGCCGAGCGTTGCCAGATGAGTATATTTGAATTGCTTGAACAGCTGACGGCCACAGTATTCATGCTATAATTTAAATTGCATACTTTTCGACAGCATTGGCAAACTTCATTGCATGATTTATGTTGCCTACTTTTAGGGACGTTATTCAAGCACAGTCTCGAAGCGATTTGTTCAAATCTCTACAGATTATCGAGGAATTCTTCATTGTGCGTTAGAATCGCAAGGATCTACTCTATCGAACTGTATTCAATGGAATATGGTGTCCTCTAGGAACACAATCACTTGTAAAATTTGCATCGCTTCGCGAATGGATTGGAGTCGAATTCACAAAATTCTTGTCTTCTCTGAATCGGCTAATTTTGGACTTCTAGTAAATAAAGTACATAAATAAAGTCTTTTTAATTTTCAACACTAAACATTAATGAGTGTATATGTATGTATGACTATCTAGTATTTATTATATATATATAGTCAGCCTAACTACTTAACACAATAGTCTTTGCGCTGCTGTCGAATGACTGCATTCAATTTGAGGCACTGTTGCCGCAGTTGATCATTGTCAGACTTTAGCACCTCAATGGTCTCCTCCTGCCGATGGATAGTCTGATGAACCCTACAAAAGAAATTAAATTAATTGCATATAAGTGATATTTTTGAAAATAAGCTAACCGTTTTTGTAGCTGATCCATTTCCTGTTTGTGTCGCTCGTTGAGCAAACCCAACTCATTTTGTATGTCGGCATTGAGATTATCGCGTAGTTTATCGCGTTCGTTGATAAAATCGCCACACATCTTCTTGCTGTGATTGAGCTCCAGCTGGAGCTGTTGCACCTCCGCCTGGCCATTGCGCACCTGTGCATCCGCCTCGGCCAACTTGCCGCGAATCTCTGCATACTTTTCACGCAGCGATTTTTCCACATTTTCCGCCACAGTTAAATCCTTTTCGTACTTCTCCTTAAGTCGCCTGTTTACGAATTTGATTTTGTTAAACTCGATTTTTGTTTATTTACTTTTATCTACTTACATTATTTTTTGTTCGTGCTCCTCGTTGTTTTGCAGGGCATCCGCCTCCATGCGGACAACGAGCTCATCCAGCTGGCGATCGCGTTCCATGCGATAATGTTGCCTGATGGCATTCTCCTTCTCCGCCTGGTTGAGCTTCATCTTGTTCTCGTACTCTGTCTTCCACAGCTCAAAATCGGCGAGATATTGCTGTTCGACGGTGTTGATGCGATTCTGATACTTCTCCTCCTGCTTGGCCATCTTCTCCTGCATCTCGAATTTGGCCTGCTCCAGTTCGCTATCCTGTTCCCGCTGCGCCTCCTGTCGCTTGGCCAGATGATCGCTCTCCTTTTGACGCAGCTCCGACTGGAGACGCTCGCGTTCCGTTGCAAAATCATCGGCCAATTTCTGTCGCAATTCCGCCTGCGTTTTCTGCTCCTCCTCCAGCTGACGTTCGAGTCGCTCTCGGATCGCTGTGCGCTCCTTCTCAATGATCGTCTCACGATCCAGGGCACAACTCTCGCGTATACCGTTCTCAATCTGCTCGTGCTTGAGGCGCGCCTCCTCTAGTGCGTCCAGCAGTTGCATCTGATGCGAACGCTTTAGTTCCGTCACCTCGCGCTGATGATCGCAATTCATTTTATTGATCTCCGCCTCCAAACCCTTAACGGTCAGTTCCTGCAATAGAAAGTTATTAGAGATAGAGCCATAGATTTCTGGCCATGCCCCCAGTGTACCTTAATTTTCTTGGTATTCTCGCGCACCCAACGCTCCCGTCTGATTTTCTCGCCCGCCATTGTCGTCTCCTTGGTGCGCGTCAGTTCCGTTTCCAAGCGATGCTCCCACGCCTGATTCTGGCTCTCCAGGCGTCGCGTAAGCGCCGCTACCTTCTCACATAGCGAACCCTTATCCTTGAGCAGCTGCTCAATGAAGCCCTGATGCCGTGTGACCACCTCTTCGTAGTGTTTCTTCTGATCCCGCATTTTGCTCGCATTATTCGATTTCTCGGCGCGCAACGATTTCTGTTTCTCGCTGCGCAGCTGGACAACATGCTCCTTGGAGAGATGAATGGCATTCGCCAGCTCATTCGCACGCAGACTGAGAGCAATGACGCGACGCGCCAACTGATGATTGGGCAGCATCAGCAGCTCCGAGAGTCTAAACAGCAGCAGAAGAATTAAGGCGGATTATGGACACTATAAGTAATCTTTGGGTATAGTGTAATTCTACTCACTTGGGCACCTCATCGGTGATATCCGGCTCGACGATAAACTCCACCTCGGATCGATTGCTGTCTGGCATGGAACGTCGCGTTTCCATCAGAGTTTTGTCACAGCTGCTCTCCACATTATTCAAATAAGCTAATATGTCTCTGGAAAATATATAAGAAAATATTTGAAATTTCATTTGGAAAATTGGAAAATTATATATAAATAGAAATAACAAAAGTCCCACAAGGAACCCAAAAACAGGTCCAGATGGAATACGTGTAAATAATCCTTAAGGATATTAGTAAAAGTTACAGTTATCTGTTAAGTTCACTTTTAGAAGATCTGTAAAAGTTTCAGTTATCTCTTAAGTTTTCTTTTAGGGCTTATCAGTTAACCGGGACAAGGATAACTCTAAAATATATATGGCTACTATATACATTTGATACTTTTATTAATACTAACAACTCACTTGTACTTATCACCACTGTCTGTTGCCCTATCGCCATTTTGGCTAGTTGTTTCCGCTGTCTCGGAACGTGAATCCAGTTTTAGATTCAGCTCGCTGGGCAAACGCTCCGCAAAGTTGTCTGCAAAAAAGGTTTATTTATTGACAATATTGATATAAGAAGGCTGAAGCTACTTTACCTCGCTTCTTATCCTCCTCGATCTCCTTGATGACGGACACAATCTCATCGTAGGTGGAACCCCTCGAGTCCGATAGCTGCGAGGCGCTATCATTGCCTTCGTCGAGCTCATCCAAACCCTGTTTGTGCAACTCCTCAAATTGTGCCAGCGCCTGCTTCTGCTCCTGCATGCTCATCCAGCTATCGACCTTATCCAGATTATATTCGCTCAATTTGCGCTCCTCCCGCAGGCAGCCAACGCTCACCGCCTTCTTCAGTTTACCACTTGTTATTGTTGTTGCTGTGCTCTTCGAAAGAAATTTCGCTTTGTTTGGATTCCGGCTGGCTGGCTCAGCACTTGCCGGCTTAACATTCTCCTTCTTCTTGCCCACAAATGGGGGCGTGGCAGCGATTTTTAAATAGTTACTAATGACAGAATCTGAACTATTGCTATTGCCATAATTCCGACGTTCATCGTGAACAACGGGCAGAAAATTGTTTTCTGCCCCAAAGTTACGTTGCGCCGCTGTGCGATAGGTGGCGCCAGTACTGCTCAGAACAGAACTATTATTATTATTATTAGTATTTTGAGTTGTGCTCAGATTCTTGTCGGATAGATTGTTTTGCTTGTCCCTGGCTTGTGCAGCATATTTATCTAGATAATTGGGCAATTCAATGTTGTTCAAGGGTTCCTTGGGCAATTTGTCCACAGCCTGTTTGTACTCCCTGATGACATTCAGTTCGGGTGTTGGCAAAGGAAGCTCCAATTTGGTTTTGGATTCGGCAAAACGACAACTGGGCGCTTCACATGCACATTTGGGATCAGTGGCCGGCTCATTGGTGCTGGCCGTGGAGGAGGATCTCGTGCTGCACGTGCAGTTTTCGGACGGACACTTTGGATACTCATATGTCTCGGCCAGCACCTCAACCCCACCAGCTGCTGGTGAGCCAAAGTGAACGGATTTCTTTTGTGCACTCGCATCGCTGGCATCTACTTTGTTGCTATTGCCATTGCCATAGGCAAAGCTGGGCAACGTAAGCGGACCCGGCGCCGAAATGCTGTTTCGCATCTCCTGCTTGTCATTGTCGCAATCGCTGGAGTCCGCATCGGGACCCATTGTGCTCGGCTTGCTGAAGGACACGCGGCCCGGCAGATCAGGCTTGGCGCTCTTCGCCAGCAGCGCCGCATTACTCAGGCTCGCCTGGCCACCATTGGACCAATTTAAGCTGGAAGCATAGGATTTGGATTTGTCGCCGCCACCGTTCGGCATGCTAACCAGAAAACGTTCCAGCTGCTCGCCCTCGCTGCTGTGCGGCGACTTCTGGGAGCAGTCCGACTGATCGTCGGTGGAAGAATTGCAGGCGCTGCGGCACAGCCAGCTGCGCTTGATCGGCTCCTCCAGCAGCGACTTCAACAGATCCGTGGAAGATAATTGTCGCTGAAAAGGCGGAAATTGAGTTACTAGCAGTATATGCTTCTACAGTGTGGATGGCAAACAATCTTGCAACCCCATTTTCCATTCCACAAGTGTGGATTTTCTTATTACTTATGAAAAAATGTTATATGACTACAATCAGCAAAAAATTCGCTTTCAGTTTTAGAAATTTGCTATATATTTGGCGGCAAGCGTTCGTCAACTTATTGTTCAGAAAGTAAATTTCTAAAATTGTAGCTTGTGGCTTTCTCTAGAAACCAGAGTTTGCATTTCCTAATTTTGGTGTGGATTTTTCTAAAATTTAGCAAAAATATGTCCAATTTCCGGGCTGTGTATATAGATTCTTCTATTTTGCTTTAATTATTATTACACATTTTAAGATTTCCTACAAACAAGAAACACTTTCAGAGTAATTTTTTCCCAAATATAATAACCGATATATAAATGAAAATAGTGCTTCATATTCGCTGTACTCACGTTTTTGGTATGTCGGAGGTCCTTGTTGTCGCCAAAATAGACGCTCAGTTTGCGTCCAAACTTGGGATCCGCCGACTGTGGTCGTCCCAGGAAGGGCGAGGAGCGACTGCGCTGCTGCAGAAAGTTGGCGGACCGTGGTCGAAAATGCGGAGTAGGATTATGGAGTGTGGTCAACGAGCGACAATTGTATTTTGCCTTCGATTTCTGTCGTGTGGCGAGGTTTATCTAGTTATGGATAGATTTGCGAGTTGCAGCAAGAGAGACAAATAGAGAGTGTCCTGGACTTGAACCTACCTGTGAGCCCCTAAGACATAAATCCATAATAGCCACAACAACAACAAAAAATGAATTGAAATTAAATGTAGTACGCTCAGTTTTCACTTTTCATTCGGAGAGAGAGCTTTCATTTTCGTAGCCACATTGACAACGACGCCACAGCCAACTGATTCTGAATGTGAACATGGTCGGTTCGGGTTTGTTTTGGCCAAAACCAAAATAAAACCCGCCCCTGGCTCGAATATCGATTAAACGCACATTGCGACCCGGGGACAGCAGCAGATGTGTTCACAATGTTGGTCAGCAAGTGCAACCCCCTAAAAAGGACCTGGACACAGGACGTGGACATGGTTGCCATGGCTAACGTCACGCTCACCCAAGCACCACCTAATTATATATATATATATATACATATTCCTATATCACAGGTGTTTTTTTTTTGCGGCACGTGTTTAATTTCCGATTCATACACAATTCTTAAAAACATGATGACATTTATAAAGAAATACAAATTTATAGATTACGGCCAAGCCTTCGCAATCAATCAAAATCAATGAAATGCAGAACTTGGCTAACGAGCCAAAGTCAATGTTGGAAATTCATCATTTCATTTGAAAAAAATTAAAACTGAAACCAAGGACAGCAATTGCCATTTTTTTCAAACAAAAGGTCAAAGTACAATCGGATAATTATTTCACAAGAAATACTTATTTTATTGAGTCATGATTTCAATAACTATTATAATATTATTAGCCTTCCGCTTTTCAATATCAACGGTGAATAGCGAGCTTTTCTACTAACAATTAAACTTGGCACAAAATTCAATTCAATTTTTTACAAATCTAACATCTTCATATTCTGAAAATCTATTAAGCTGCGACAAAATGATGTCTGTGAAAAGTTTAAGCCAGTTTTCAGGCGTTGAATGGTTTCTAAAAATCTGATCACTTTTAACAAAGTTATGTCAGGATGATAGGATAGTTTGAAACTGTACCCAAGTGAATTTGGTTGAGTTGGAAATTAAACATGAATTTCGAGCACAAATCGACCTTGATCAAAAAGTCCCTGTTTTTGAAAAACGGGATACTTTGGACCTGTTTCCTAACTGAATTCTCTATGATGATTGCTTCGAAATGAATTGCAAGCCAAAATCTCTTTTCCAATATGAACGTACTATATTCTTAAGGACAAACCATGATTAGATGGTTTTACAAATTGTAAAAATAAAACAATTGTTTTTATTTTATTTATAATAATTTATTTAAATAAAGCAAATTGTTTGAAGTAAACATAGTTAAGTGCAGCTAGTCATCAAACACACAAACTTCAAGTTTGGCGACCGCCTCAACAGTTGGCGCATACTGTGCGTGTGTGTTGTGTGTGTGTGTGTGTGTGTGTGTGTGTGTGTTGTGTGTATGTGTGGGATACTGACTGATTGCGCAAAGCATAAAATTAAATTTGGCAACATTTCTCATAATGAACTTAGTGGCTAACACAAAATACACAATACATAGTTGAATGGTTTTTTTTTTTTTATCGTTTCTCATATTTCCTTTGATTAATAACAAATTGCACTAAAACGCCCCCAGGCGGACGGCAGCGGCACTTAATCCGCTCGAAGGACAGGCGTGACAAGAACATCACCATTCTTTGCATCGTTCTGTATGTCAAACTTGAGTTTGCTCAACTCCTGCAGCTGGGCATCCGCTGGCGACGCTGGCGTCGCATCCTTAAGGACCTGCACCGTATCCGGATAGTTATTCTCACCGCCACCCAACTCCTGGGCGAAACTAACAACGGTCTTCGGCTCATAGTTGACGCCGAGAGCGCCGCTGGGATCGGGTGTGGCTATACTGGGCACATCGCCACTATGTCCATTTGTATGCGATATGGTTATCGATGCCTCTTCTGTTGCCTGATTGGTGCTGCTGCTTGCTGGAGTTGGATTTGGATTTGGAGTAACTACCTCCACTTTTGCTTCTACGGCGGCGGGCGTCACATTGACTTGCTGCTCCTGCTCCACCACTGGTTCATCCTCCTCCTCCTCACCTGCTACAGCCTTGTTGACCTCTTCAATGGCCTTAGCTACATCCTCAGCCGCCACATCCTGCTGCTCCTGTGCATGACCATTAGTGAGGGGTTGTTCCTGCTTAATCAGCTCCTGCTCCTGTTTCAACTTTTCCTCCTGCTCCTTCTGTTCCTGCTCCAGCTTTCGTTTTTGCTCCTCCTCCCTCTGCTGCTGCTCCAACTTTCGTTTTTGCTCCTCCTCCCTCTGCTGCTGCTCTAGCTTCTGCTCCTCCTCCTTCAACTGCTGCTCACTGTGACCATTGCTTATCTGTTCCACGCCATGTCCATTCTGCACCAGCTGCTGCTGTTCCTCCTCCTCCTCAATCTTTGCTGGGACCAGCGGCATTTCCAATGCTGGCACTATAGCCGGACTGGCCATTGTCTCCACGAAACTGGTGCGATTCGGTGAATCCGGTGAGATCATGACATGCGTAAAATAGCCACTCCGACGATTCTCAAAGTCCAGAACATTCTCCTTGGCCAGACGCTCCTGAATGCGTCGCTGCCGCCGTATAAACTCCGGCACATTGTCATCTGACTCGGCATCCACTGGCAGCGATGCCAACGGCTCCGCTGGCTGTGCACGTCGCAGCACCACCTTGGCGGCCTCATTGGACGACTCCGAGCTAACATTGCCATTGCCGTTGGCGAGCAAAGGTGATGGTTTAAAGACGCCATTGAACTTGGTGCCGACCACAAATTTATTATTGTTGGCGCACTTGTAGGGATTGTAATTGTTGTTGGCTGACGCTTGTGGCGACAATGGATTCACATTGCAGTTGTCTTCCTCGGCTTTGGGTGAGTTACGTGTTGCAATTGTAAAGTTCGGTTTGCCATGGCTGATCAAAAGTTTCGTTGCCGGCGAGGGGCTCTTATCGCTGAGGGGCGAGGGTAAACCGCTGCGAATTTGTATGCTCGGCTTGTTGATGGTATCGGCCATGTTAGCAGCTCTGTGTGTGTGTGTGTGTGTGTGTGTGTGTGAGTGTGAGAGAGTGTTGTGTTTGTGTCGGTTGTGTCTTAAACGCGCTTTTACTTTCCGTTCGTCACTAACGGTGCTTCGCCTCTGTTTAGCTGTAAATAAAAATAGCAGATGTTGCCAAAAACACAACAAAAAAAATGTACAGAAAATTAGTCAAATGCAAATTTGGAGTTTTTATTTTTGTTGGTTTAAGCCAAATCATAATCATACTCAATTTTGCGGTGAAAACGCAGCCAGAAATCAAAGGTTTAAATTGGTCAAACGGAAATTATTATCGATTTTTGATTATAGATCTACTGAATTGCGGTGAACTGCTTTCTTTAAACTATTTTGTCTTAAAACTCTTTTTATTTCTTTTTTTAAACTTCCTATCACCCCGGGCACATTTAAATATCAAATATCACAATCATCCTCAATAAATTTGATTAGACTCACTTCAGGCAGCACTTCAATTAAATTCCCAGTTGTTTGATATCATATTGATAATCCCAGGCATTAACCAAATCTATAAGCCAATTAAAGCTGCAATTGATTTATAACCTATTTATTAGAAAACTGGAAATCTTTAATAAAATGGCACAAAGTCCACCAAATAAATCTAAAGGGGCATTAAACTGACAATTTTAAACGCATTTCTAACATTTTAAATGAGCATAATAAATTGTGAGTATATTGATAGAAATATTGTCGACTTTGATCAAGTATGTATATTGTATATTTCCATCTATGTGCTACAGGCTTTTGCTCAAGTTCAGTAAACCATTTTACCCTAAATTAAATTAATTGTATAATACAACTTGTTCGCTCTAATAACAACTATGGGTTTCAAGATTAGACTAGCGATACCACAGAATTTGAACGGCTCGAGTACAATAGAATTATAACGCTGTGGCAAGATATCTTTATGGATGAACGCACGTCAGTTATTTTTCCTTAGGCTTATCAGCCGGGGTTATATAACACTCTTCGACTGTGCAGGTTTTTGTAGGTTTAACTCAGCTCCACGTGATATCAATCACATGGCAAACACTCTCAAAACTCATCAGTAATGCACAAGTTTTGCATTCAGTTATTTACTTTCGTTGGCAATTTGCCAATTTGTTTTGGCTTGTTAGTTTTTTTTTTTCGCTACACTTTCACACGGCGTATGCGTAATTACGTAATGAAAAGCCCGACCAGGGTCATCAAGTGGTCATTGTCGAAAAACATACAAAACCCAAAATGCCATTGATTGTTTATAGAGCTATGTACTATGCTTAAATAGCAATTAGCTGGTGGTGAGAAGAGCAACCCGTGCAAATGACAAAGCCACATGGTTTTTGTTACGGCCTGATCTAATTGGCAGGCAACCAGCCCACGACACAGATCGATCAAGTGCATGTGACCAGTCATCTAGCCTACTGGCTAACTGACTCAGTGACTAACTGACTGATTGACTGACTGGCTGCCCGGCTGATTATATATATATATATATATCTGTGACTGTTTGACCAACTGTTTTGCTTGCGTCTTATCAATATGTCACAGACACACAATCACACACACGATCACAACTGATATGAGCTTAATTTTGATGGCCAAAGCCCCTCCTTTTCCCGCAATTCCCCTATCTGATCCCCACCTTACAATGTCTGTGAGCAATTTAATTAAGCAGTGTACAATTTATGGAGTACTGCATTGCAGCCAATCATAAATTCTATGCGCATTCAATTACTTAGCCAGAGGTCAGTTTCACAGTTTATTTGATTTTATTTTCAATTTTATTGCCCGACTTGTAATTGAACTTACTATTGTTTGTTACACTCAGAAAAAAAAAACCGTTTCACCACCACCAAAAAAAATCAGAGTTTGCATATTTTCTAGAAATTGGCAAAAATATATCTGTAAACATAGAAGAATCCGTATATTAGCTTTTCTTATTTATATTATTAATAAACATTAGTGCATTTAAAAATTTGACATAGTTTATAAATTCCTATAACTTAAAAAGAATGAAACCCATTCTAATTTTAAGAAAAATTAAGCGCAACTTTATTCTCTAAGTGTACTGCTTGTTTTTTTATTTGTTGCTGCTGTTATTTCTGTTGTTGTAGCTTGTTTTATGTAGTCTGGCTTTGGCAATTGCGACGCATCTAAATGAGCTAAATAAATGCCAAGTGCAACAAATTTTATTGAATGAGAAACTTGTTCGGACACTTTAAACAGCAAATGTTGGCGAAGTCTAAAATTAGCTTCTACAAAGATAAGTTATTTGCTTGTTTACATTTAGAAAAGCTTCAGCTGTCTAAGTTTAATAAAAATCGAGCTTAATTATTCGAGTTATGCATTATTATTTACTCGTTACATGTTTCTGACTCTAAGTAACAAGCTGAACCAATAGCATTATAAAATGTATCAAGTGAATTTTGTTTAACACTTCAATTTGTTGCGACAAAATACACTTGAACAGTGTTCACTGTACTTAAGCACATTTACTTATGAACTGACTGAATTTGCCTATTACTCGATAAGTATGACTGAATATCAGACTGAGCACCGAATAGTGAAATAGTGACTTAATTATTCAGTCCATTAAGTTGTTGAACGTGCCAAATAACCAGTTGTTATTTATCTTTTGCCCTCCGCCAAAAGCCCATAGCAAACAATTAAATAATGTGAAACAATTTCACAAAATAATTTCAATTAAGCCAAACACAAATAAACCGCATTGAAATCTTATAGTTTTTGTACTTTGCCGACGGCGGCTTATTTTTACAGCTGTTTGGTTTGGTTCTTTGTGGGTGGTTTTTATGGGTGATTTCGGCGGCTCGCTAATTAAGCACAAATATGCAACGCAATTCACCGCCAACTGTTTACAGCAAAAATAAAATGAATTAAGCTGTTTTGCACATTTTTTTTCTTGTTGTTTTTTCTAATTTACCTAAAAATAATATTTGCCCATTATCGATTTAAGGACGGCGGGTCTACAATAGAAGCTGCACTTGAAAACACAAATTGACCTTGAAATTTGTTTTTTTTTTTTGTATGGAATATTTCGATGCTAACATTTATTTGCAGATACCCTGCAACTTCGGACATATGCCAAACGGGATACTTATTTATAAAGGTAGAAGATTACAAAAATTAAGTATATATGATAGCAGGTATTTTAAATGAATCTAGTATTTGCCTTTCTCCTCCAAAAAATTATCCCCACTTGCTCTGTATTCCCAGAATCCATTGAAAAGGTGAAATGAAGTTTTAAATAAATGTAACAGGCAGAAAGAGCCATCTCTGATCCCATAAAGTATATATGTTCAACTAAGCCAAAGTCAATTTTGAATATAAGTTCTCGCAGTTCAAGTTTAGATCATTTTTTCAATAACTTCTTCCGTTTCAACAATATCGATAAAAAATCGTTTAGCGCTGGCAATTCAAGCCAAAATTTTATAAATACATCTAATTTATTGGATATATTAATACGTTGATATCATATTTATCATCTGCAAGACTCAGTCTTTCTATATCTAAAACATATGCCCTTAAAAGATGTGGCCAGGGTATCGAGAACTCTCGACTAGAGCAATCTTACTTATTTATATTTGTATCTTAGAGGTAAAAAATTTCCATAAGGTGAGCAAGAACTGTGCCTAATTTGAATATTATACGCTGACTACAACAAATTGCACTTAAAACAATAAACTCTCAAGAATAGTTGTTGGGTAATTTTCAAGTATATAAATAGTCATTGATTAATTGGCAAAAAAAAAAAACAATTATGCACACATATAAATATAGCATGCTGTATGCTTTATGTATCTCTAAGATCTCCACTTGAATATTGCTCTTGAGCCAAACCAAGAAAACCGGCTTTTGCCCCAAGACCTTGGCTGTGAGGCAAAGAAAGCGAAAGCATTTACATTGTAATCTCCTGATTTATAGCTGTAAATTAAAATTTGCAAATCAAACGCTAAAACCTAAATTTATAGTCAATCAACTTTCTTATATTATTTGAAGTAACCCGTCCTATGATAATAATGCTTATCTAGCTCTCCATTTAGCCAACTCTAAAAGCTTTCAGTTATTTATGGGCAAAGAAAAAAATCAAAAAAAAAAAGTTTGATTTTAGCGAAAAATTCTGTTGAAAATTTGAGGTGTGAATTGCTAGTGTGACAAATGCCCCCAGACAATACAGAAAATACCCAAAACAAAACCAAAAAAAAAACATTCCAACACAGCACATATTACTGAGCAATAAAAGAGACCCGTCCCAAGTCCCAGAACCCGAACCCAAAAAACTATATACTCAACGGCCATTCACATTCGTTCAAGTTTTGGGTTATTTCTCTGTCTTTCTGTTGCTGTTGTTGCGTGAGTTTGGTGCGTCTATCATTGGTAAATCAAATTGGTTACTTGGCCCCCTTTTTTATATATATATATTTTTTTTTTTTGGCCTGAACGAGTGAGGTGTGTGCGAATGTGTGTGTGTTGCCAAGTCTTCTGTCCGTATCTGTGTGAACTCTCGCACTGTCTCGAGCCGTGATATTGCCACAACAATTGCATTGAGTTGTTATTATTCATATTATTATTATTACTTTTACGAGTATGAGCATCTCAACTTGTCTCGCTTAGCTTAACTGGAAATTGCGCAGTTGTACATGGAGAAAAACGCTGACATAAAATCTATTTAAATTTTAAATAGATAAATGAATTTTTGTATATTTTTAAATAATTCTGAATTCCACTGTGACAGCTTTAACATTACACAAGAATTTTTGAGTAATTTCTTCTAGTTTTTAATTTCTGTGGTTGCGCCTAATTTGGGCTCGATTCAAGGCATACGTGCATAATAATCTCTTTTAGGGTCCATATATATATATATATATGTAGAAACTGGAATTGAACAGACACTAATCTTATCGTGCCACTCATAAAGTGGCAAGAACAATTTTTTGGCAAGTACAAACACTGATAAGCTGCATCATAATCCAAAAATCCAACACCAACAATAACAACAACTCAAGAATGTAATGTAACTTATTATCTAATCACATGATTAACGGCCTCGACGAAAAAGAAAGAAAGTGAAAACGCAATGCAGTAAAAACCACAAGTAGTAAATACAAAAAAATCTACGAATACTTCAAGCTGGGTTCAAGACACGAACCCATTGCACATAACGGTAAAAATACAGAGTTGCTTTTGCATGCAAGCAAACGCAAATAACCCAAAAAAAAAAGTGAAAACCATTTGCCGTTTAAATGCAGCCCAGCCAAACATTTAAATGGCAACGTGTGTGTCTGTGTGTGCGAGTGTGTGAGTGAGTATGAATGTGTTTTAGTTGTATTCATATTACATTAGACGCGTGAACTGTAAATATTTGAGACAAGAACGAAAATGTCGAGATGCTGCAAAAATTTACAGAAACGCGACAATTGGCCACACTTTGGCAAATTTAACGGACGAACAACAACATTTTTACAGTCACGCACAAAAGTTAAGCGGCTTTTTGTTTGTCTTCGCTCTTTTTAGATTTTGGCGATTTTTACTACGAACAACGCGACGTATGCGCAATTGTAATCGCATATAGAATGCCCTCAGTTATGATTTACACGTTAGCAGTATTATTATTATTATTAATATTATATTTTTGGCAGAGAGATTACCAAGCACAACAACACACGCACCTCTCTAACTGTGTGTGTGTGATTTTATTGTTGCTGTTGCTGCTGCTGCTTGTTATTGTTGTCGCTTGTCCGCTGCGTTACCGTAAAACGCCAAAACGTAACTGAAACTGAACCTGAACCCAACTTCAACACTGACGAGCACCTCGCTGCTGCTGCTGCTGCTGGAGTCGAGTCGATGTCAGGCTTTCGACGTCGACGTCGTCGTCGTCGTCGTTGCTGTTTATGTTGTTATTGTTGTTACTGTTAACAGTTATTGTTGCTGTTCGGTTATCGCGCAAAGTGCTCGTGCGCATAGCTGGCGCAAAATAAATATGTGAATTAAAAAGAAGAAAAAACAAAGCAAGGAGAAAAAGAAAATAAAAAAGTTGACGCTTAATAACTAAACAAATGCCCTACAGTGTGAAAGGCAGATGATGCTAAATGTAACCAAAACATTTCACCTAAAAAAGCAAAACAAAAAAAAAACTTTACTTTAATTGTTGCACAAATTATGCATAATTTGGTCAGAAATTAATGGCGTTTCCGACACTTGACGTTGTTGTTTGACTAACCAAAAATCAAAGAACTGACATAAATGGTTTGTGCAAATATGTTTACCAAACTTGGCCCGTAAATGATATACATTAACTACGTTTACACGTGTTCATCGCACGTGATCAACGTGATCATGAATTATGCAAGTCGTTCAAAGTTACTTATGGCTTTTGTTTTTATTTGTTCATATACAGCAACTAGTTTGCACAATCTTGACTCATAGTTTGTGAACTCGTTCCAATAAGGTTAACCAACAGCAGTGATACAATAATAATAACATGTATAGCGTAATATCGGTCAAAGAGTGCAGTTGTTTTTCAAAGGCTGCAATTATTACCTATTTGCACACATTCATATATGATATTTATTTTATCAGGCAGGGGAACTTGTGAATAACTTAAGAGTGTAGCAAATAAACAAATACTTTATAGGACAGCTTTATCAGTCATTCGAAAAAGGCCAACAGAAGCGTCACTCATTTAAAATAGGATCGAAGTGAAAGATAAGAATCTTAACCGAAATTTAATAAAATCTTTAAGCAGCTTTTAAGAAATAGGAAAATAAAACTAATTTAACAATTAATCAAAAATGTATAAATCCCATTGGGATTCCCCAATCAATAGATATACATATAAGGCAGGCCAAAAATAACATTTCTCAATAGGTAAATTAAAGTAATTACACCAGAAAATAAAAATATGGCAGCAGCAACAATTACCCTAGCTGGAATTCCCCTTAGAAGCCACAATCAAGCTAAGCACGTTGTTAATCCGGTATTTTATTTGTGCGAGAATAAGAGTTTGATCACGTTTACATGCCCGCATAAACATTCCAGCAAAATATAAGGAATACTAATACATATAGAAATTGTTCACAGTCGCTTCTCGTATCGATTTGATAACTTTTTGGCAGCACCAATTTTGGCCGTGTTTTATTCTCACTGATTGCTTGAAGCGATATGGGTACACCTACCCACCAAAAAAAAAGTGTGTTTGCTGTTTACACGCCCTAAAGCGTAATGCGGGCGAGCTTCCGCACACCAATATAAATAATAATTTATAAACATATTTAATGCGTTTTGGCCATGAAATGTGACCAAGGCGCTCAAATCAAAAGCCGTTTGACTTGTGAGTGTGGACAAGTGCAGAAAGAGGTGGTAAATGAGGAGAACGAGGAGAAGGTGGCGTTCAAGGCGTGGACGAGATAAAACGGTACACGGTATCGCTCTTAATAAGCGCTCGTTGCGACGTAAACTGGTATATATGTGTATGTGTGTGTGAGCCTGTATATGTAAGTCTTTTCTATTCACTTGCACGGTGTGCTAGGAAAAGAAGCCAGTTGTTTAACGTAACGCTCAATATCAAAATGTGCTAATAACTGGCTGTAGAATTTGTTGCTGCTACATCATTTGCACATCATAACAATTATTGGGTTTGCAACTGTAACTGGTGTTGGTATTCGAGTGTGCATGTTGAAGTCGTTATGTTTCTTAGCCATTTTTAACAACAATCTATATTTGTCCAGTTGAACAACACTAATTGACATACAACCACACAGCGAGAGTGAGAGAGAGACGGAGAGAGAGAGAGCGATTCATCAAGACGAACGTGCACTTAAGCCGGCGTCGCAGTCAGCGTTGCTCATAACCTTGACAAAGAAAATGTGCTCAATTAGCAACACTAATTTGCGTATATAGAGTGCAACAACAACAAAAGACTGATTGACTGGCGCTGAACAGCACCAGAAAACATTTATGCTACATTTATCGTAACTAGAAATTCTTTTGATCATTTGCTGCAATCGTGCCAATTTATAGAATCCAAACCAAAATACGCACAACACACGCAATTCGCTGAAATTCTATTTCTCTTCACTTCACATTTTGATTGGCTTAATTATGCGCTATAAATACAGTTCGTCCCATATCTGTATGATAGATTTCTTGTCCATAGTTTTCTTAAATTTTTTGCTGTTTGCAGCTAGCTTTCTTTTCTCATATGGTAAATTTGTTGGGCGCTGCCAATTAAAATAGAAATTGTTTTGACCTACCAAAAATGTGTTTATAGCTCGCTTACTGCATTTGCATAATAAATTACAAATTGCTTGTAACACACGAAACGTATCATATACAAAAATTAATTTTCTGGTTTGTTGTTGTTGTTGTTGTAATTGTTGTTATTGCAAATCACACGCGTTTTGTTGGGGTGCACAAAAATTAAACTTTCGAAACTCTCAGCTGGCTGTGTTAAATTGGTTAAGCGCAAAAACGCTCTGCACAGGCGCATAACGTGTTTTGAACTGAGCGCAAAGTCGATTGTCGATCGACGGTCGGTCAAAATCAACAGCAGCGCGCTCAGCTTTAACAACAAAAACAAAAAAAGAACAACAAAAACAAAGTAACATCAGGCCTACAAAGCGCCAACAATAGCCAGCTTTAATGAATGAAAGTGTAATTTTTTTGCCTCAGCTGTCTCTATTATTGTTACAATGACAATGTGCACTTTTTGTGCATAGCTTTGGTGGGCCGATCGGCACAATGACTGTCCTTTATATTCCCACAATGAACGTAAAAAAACAATGCGCAAAAGCATGACTAAAATTCAACATATCTAACAACAATATACATAAATATTTGAAACTTAAGCGCGAATTCGCCTACACAGACTTATCGATACTTCGATAACTGCCAAATGTTTTGGAGCACTCCTAGTCGCATGCATCGATATTATCGCAAGTGGCAGCACAGACACGCACAGCTGTTCTTGTCTGCCGTTGAAGAAGAAGCAGCGTCGTTTTGCAAGAAACTTATTTTTTGCTCGAAATTCACAGAAAACATGGCTGGACGTGAAGCCGTCAAACGTGCCGTGCAACAAGTGCGTCCCATCCTCTCCGTGGATCGCGATGAGGCGCGCAAGCGTGCCCTCAATCTCTACAAGGCCTGGTATCGACAGATTCCCTATATTGGTAAGTCCATTTGGTTATGTCATCAAATCTCTCGGCTCCAGTGATAAATATAAACAAAATAAATATCTCCGCATTACAGTTATGGACTACGATATACCCATGAGTGTGGAGCAGTGCCGCGATAAATTACGCGAGCAGTTTGTCAAGAATCGCTCTGTGACCGATATCCGCGTCATCGACATGCTAGTCATTAAAGTAAGTCCTCGATTTCCGATCTTTGATCCTTGAAGAAACATTATAATTGCCTAACTCGATTACAGGGCCAAATGGAGTTGAAGGAATCGGTAGAGATCTGGAAGCAAAAGGGTCACATTATGCGCTATTGGAAAGAGTCACAGGAGCCTAAACCCACAGATTTTCTCTCCAAGTTCATTCAGGGCGTTAATTAGCTTTAAACAACATCTAATGCAATTGCTTTACAAATTTAAATAGTTTCAATTGAAATACAAATTTGTTTGGCATAAAATAACCACTGAATCTTGTGAAATTAATTGAACATATAAATTTAAACCAAAAAAAAATATTTAAAAAAAAATTCACTTACCAACAGCAGCTACTACAAGTTATCCGCTTTTTCTCGTCTCTGTTGCCTATCAGTTTCACTTTAAAAAACCTTAATAAACACGTTTAAAGTAAAAGGGAAATTTATAGTATACCTTCGCAGCAGCAACAGGAATGTTATTTTCAGCTGCCTAAAATAATTCCCATTAATTTTCGGGCGCGCTTTTCAAGCGCTTGATTTTTGTTGTTTATTCAATAGAAAATTATTTATCTCTATATAAGCCCGATGTATGTATATGAATATAAATACAAATATATATACTCTTGTTGGTTTTTGTTGGTGTATGTCGAAAATAACAATTTAAAATCATGACAAAATGTTGAATGGTTTGTTGTGGATGCTGTGGTTTGTTAACTGATTGATTGATTGATTTATAGGTGCAGACAGTCTCAAGCTCTCGTTAGCTGTGATCATTAACAGGTTTACTTAAATTCTATGCAGGCATGCATTTTCAGGGTACCAATTCGAGCAGAGTGTCCAGTGCACTAATGGAATTCGAGAAGAGATCGGTTGTTATATCATCATAATCCAAGCCCAGACTCTTCAGCTCCGTAAAGCAATCATCACTGAAACCGGGTATCTCCAGAGAGGTGTTTGTCTTGCTGAACGCATCATGGCGATTGGTGTAGCCGATGCGTTCCCGAAACATATCCGCCAGCTGCTCATCGCTCAGCTCCACCGAGTGCACCTTTTTGGAATGTTGACGGATTCTGCAAAGGAAGGAGAATGAAATGTTTAATCTATTCTCTAAGAGTTTGCTGTTTTGCGATACTCACTTGCCGCGATCGGCAAACTCCTCGGGACAGTGCTGGCACTTGTACGGATAGTCCATGTGCTCGTACTGATGTTGACGCAATCGTGCACGCGATTTCGTCTCGAAGCTGCAACTGTCGCAGCGCCAAATCTTGAGTTTTTGATGCGAACGCTGTTCGTGTTCGCGAAGCAGGGCGTAATTCTGAAATGTACTGTCACAACTGCGACAGTTGACGACCTGCTCCTCGTGGACATGAGCACGCTCGTAGTGCACCCGCAATTCCGCCGCATTGATGTAGTTCAGCGAACATTTGTCACAGTGAAAATGTCGCTCCGAGTGCCGCTTGCGATGCACCGCCAGCGAATCGCTATTCTTGAAACTCTTCAGGCATATCTCGCATTCGTGCAACGTGTCCACAGCGTGCTGCTGTTGCAAGTGCAACTCGTATTTGCGTATGCTGCTAAACTGCTGCTTGCAGAATGTACAGTGCACCGGCTGCTTCACCTGGCAGAAACGTTGATGCGCCTGCAGACTGCCCTTTAAATTGAATACCTTATCGCAAGCGGTGCAAACAAATTGTTGCGGCTGCTCAACTGAATTTCCAGGTTGTGTCTGCAACTGTTGTGGTTGTTGTTGCTGAAGCTGCTGCTGCTGTTGTTGCTGCTGTTGTTGTTGCTGTTGTGGTGTATGCATGCGTGTGTAGTGTGTGCGTGCCGAGCGCTGATCCTTGAAGATACGCCCACAGGCGGGACAATTCTGCTGCACATAACAATACATTTCTGCAAGTGGTGGATTGATCTTAATATATATATTGATATATGAAATTTCGACTCCGTTTCAGACTTACCAAAATCCCCATCGATTTTGTGGTGCTCAATCAGATGCTGTTGCATATCCGTACGACTGTTTGTCACATAATCATTGCATGGTCGACACTTAAAACTTTGATCTATAAATAATTTAAAAAAAGAAGATGTAGTAAATAAATATAGATCAATAGAAATTGATAGATAAGAAAATATAGATACATATAGTATATTGATATAGATATAGAGAAATGGATGGAGATGGAAAATGTTTCAAAAAACTTGAAGCAGATCGTCAGCAGTCTAAGTTATAAGTATATTAGCTCTTGGGATCAGCCTTTCAGTTGTACTTGTGCTCTATTATTAGTCAGTTTGCCGAGGAAGCTTTCACCCACTTTTGGTCAGGCCAATTATATCATCTTCGTGCACATCACAACTGTGGGCACGCATATAGTGTGTCCTCATCTGTTTGGCCTCCGTGTGCGTCTCTTTGCACATGCTGCAGCTGAGCAGCGGTATCTGGTCATTCATCTCCCTGCCGGGCGTTGATTTGCTGGTCAAACTGCTCCTCAAGCTGCTGCCACTTGTCCCTGCCAGCTGCTCCTCCTCCGTAGCTAAAGAGAAGACACCTTAATTATATAAAGTTATTAAATATATGTGTAATTCATGTTTACATTTCAATAATGTGGCTTTGATAGACTCAATGGATTGTAAATCGTGCGATGTTGTTTGGCTGCTGCTGCTGTTGGCATCATCGTTGAGCGTCATAAAGAGGGCACGCTGGATGAGATCGCCCTCCACATCCCCATTCTTGTTATTAAAATTATAATTGTTGTTGTTCTCGGCGCTGCTTTTGATGCCATCTGCGACGGATTGGTTGTTCTCATTCATAATACTAGTGTCATAGAAGGTTTCGCTGTTCTTCGCATCGGAACCATCGTTCTCGTCCTCCTGATCCTGATCATTGCTCTCATACTTTACATCAAATAAGATGACTGTGTGCAAAGGGAATGAATATTAATTTTTATATAGATATAGAATTTAATGGCAATCTCCACTCGCTTACCATCATCCTCCTCGGGTGGCTGCCTGTTGAGCGCGATGTCCGCATCGAGCCGTGGCACCTTGGCACCCCGCATATACAGCACATTCTCCTCGATGGGTGCTGTGATCCCATCGTAGCTCTCCACAAATTGCTCAAACTCCTGACTGAATTGATTCCAATGCAACAGCTCACTGCTGCCACTCGCCTTGCGCTTCAGCTCACCCGACGCACCCGTCATCGTCATCGTAGTCGTCGTCATCGACTTGAGATTTTGCGATTCAGCAAACAATTTCCGATTAGATTCCAGTGTCAGTTCCACAAAATGCATGGCCACCTCGAGGGCGCGACAACAGCGCAAACAGATCTGCATGGGCCACCTGTAGCCGCCGGCGGAGCGAGCGGTTAATGGTATATTCGTGCATTGGCGCAATCCCTGGCCGTAGGTGCGCACGGTCTTCAGTTCCGGTATTTTGGCATCCAGTTTGACCGTCTGGCGACCGACAGCGAGACAAGCGCGACATTTTGTATTATTGGCTTTGTTCGTCGCAAGTAACGCGTTCGATTTTGCAGCATCCGCTGCGGCGGCCATTCGGATAAACCACCACAATTTTCTCTTTGTTTTGTTTCTGTGTGTGCACGTAAATGTTTATAATTTAGTAGAATTTGTATCAGTTTCAAAACGATTATAATTTAATGTTGGTTTACAGTTATGAAGCTGAGTATGCCGCTATGGTTTTTTTTTTTTGGATGTTCTCGCTCGCGAAATGTTGTTAGAGAATCTGTAACTAGGAGAGTTACCAGACAGTTTTGTTACAAGCATTGCGAACCAGTTCTATTGAACGCCGTCCCATATCGCTTGAGCTGCAATTATTATCCTACTTAAACCTTTTAAATTATTTTAAATATGCTTAAGCTCAACTAATAGAAGTTAATATTTTTGATTTCATGACGACAGCCAACCGAACAGCGTATTAAACAAATAGGCTAAAACTATCGATATCTTACAAACGACTATCGATATGCATATACGATTGGGGACGGCTGCTTGCGGCCCGCTCAAATAGAAATTTTCGCATTGAAACCATTTGAAATTGCTTGGAGATTGGCTTAAACTGAGACTAAGATTGTCTAATATTTCTGCTTTTAAGCATAAAAAGATCAGAGATTTTTTTCTTATGGTCGTTACATAAGTAAATGGGCTTTAATTTACACTATTTTTTTTTTCTTATTTTGGTTAACAATTACTGGTGTTTTAAAACAAATTGTTTAAACTTTTGTTTAGTGTGTTTAAGTGGATTCCTATGTGCATCAATATGTACATCAATATTAGTAACATTCAAGATTGTCTATGTTTTTTTTATTATACTGCTAACATAATATGAATTTAAGTAAGAATGCATGTATTGTATGAAATTTGCGATGAATTTCTAGCTATCTAACGAAAAATCTTAAAGACAATAAACTGGATATGAAATAATATGCTTGTGCAACGTAATAAATATACCCCTTTTGCATAGGTACTATGAAACAAAATGAAAATAATTGTGATATTGCAATAGGTGTGCTTAAGAATAGACATATAAATAATATGTGCCGTGATTAGTGCTTAGCATATATAACTTAACAATGATACAATCCGAGTTGAGTTGAGTTGAGGCAAAGCAATATGTTTAACTATAAAGCTAACTTTGTACATTAATAATTCACGTCTCTGTTCAACTTGAGGCGTCGTCAAATGGCTACGATCACCGCACATCGCGCAATATTATAGATGGCGTTGAATCATTTTCACAATATATTTTATCAATTTCCGCATCCGTCAATTCCCATTTGTGTTCCCGCAACGCATGTCGACGGAAACTAAATGAAGAGATTTATTAATGTATGTAAATTAACTAATTAATATAGAGGTACATACGGATTACGGCGCATATAGGTGCGCACGCACTTGGGGCACTTGTAGGAGTGGGTGCCCCGGTGCATGGACATGTGATTCCTCAGATACAGACTGGTCAACATATCACGTCCGCACTCCGGACAAATATATTGTACAGGCGTATGCGATGCGGTCTGATGTCGCTTTAAATGATGCTTGTAATTGAAAGTCTTCCGGCAGCCATCGATGCCACATTTGAGTGGAGCAATATTGCCACGGTGATCGGACTCAACATGATGGGGCTCCAGTTCCGTGCTAGCCTGAAATTCCTTGCAGGGCACTTTGACTGGCGCATGTCGCTTCATGTGATAATTGAGTAGAGTCACAGTGCGATAGGAGGCATTACAGATCTTGCACTGATGTTGATGGTTGCTGCGTGGCGTGGACATCGTGCCACTGGAATGTTGCTGCAGCTCGTGCTGTAACAGCTTGGCCAGCTCGTCAAACGTTTGATTGCATTGCTTGCACACATAGATGGGGGTACGGGGCAGACTTTGACGCAAATCCTTTACGGGCGACAGCTCCAGCGCGGCAGTCAGCAACTTATCGCTGCCATTTAGCAGCAGAGGCGGAAGCAGAGGTTCCACATTGAAGCTATCATCGTTGTTGTTCTTGAGCGTTGTGGCATGTGCCACGTTCCCAATGAAGTCCAGATCAAAGTCAAAAGGCGTGGGGGTTGGAAAAAGCGTTGAAACTGCAGACTGCTGTGTTGTTGGTGTAAAATCTGTTATGGTTGTTGTTGTTGTGGGAGAAGCATCTGTTTTTGCAGTGGTAGTTTTTGTTTTTGCTTCTGCTACAGTTGTTGCTTCTCTTACGTCTGTTGTTGCTTCCGCGTTTATAACTTCTTTTATTGCGCCTTTTGCATCCATTTCTGTATCAGAATTTTCCATTTCTGATCCTGCATCCTTGACCAACGCTTGCTCTTCTATATAATTCGGCATTGGTGTGGTTAAGAAAACATTTCAAAGTTTGCATTTAAAAGGTATTGTTGTTGTTGTTGTTGCGGCATGTTTTGGGCATATTTAGAATTTGAGTTTAAATTCATTTTGGCAAGGCTATTGACCCGCTTACCGCATTTTCCATCGCCGCCATCACCCAGATCAACACCGACATCGATATTGCCATTGTTAGACGTCTCCATAATTGCATTTGCTGTGGCCTTATTGCCATCGCTGGCATTGTTCGGCAATGTGGTTGTTGTCGTCGCTGTAGTTGTCGTTGCCGCCGAACTGGTTGTCAATTGCAGAGCCTGCATCTCAATGATTGTATCCACCAAATGGCTACGCTGCAAGTGGCGTGTCAACGTTCGCTTTGCCGCAAATGAACGAATGCAGCGTGGACACTCATAGGGCAGTTCTTAAACAGAATTTATAAAGATTCCGATTAGGCAACATGTAAAAACTTTAAGAATCTTTAGTTTTACTCACTGCGTATGATAAACACCTCGTTAGCATGCATGGAAACTGATTAGATAAAAAGAAGAGCATGTTATTATATACAATATATATAAATATATATAAAATTAGCTTACCGCCATCGTTGATGCCATGGTGGGCATTTAAATGCTTGCGCATATCCACATCCAGCTCACATTCAAAGGGACATTTGGCGCACATCAGCAAAGGATCTAAATAATAAAAAACATTAATACATCAATTTAACCATTTATCATTTCATGCTTACTTTTGTCCGCATTTATATTTATCTTTTCGATAGCTGTACACGGCACGGATACCTTATCGCCCTTGGCCTGCACCATGTCCCGCGTGGGCATCTTTTTGTGAACCGTTTTATAGTGTCGTATGAGCAGACGTTTCATATTGTACAGATTGGTGCACAGCTCACAGCGATAGGGTGCCAAACCTAAGAGAGTAGTAGTATTAATCATAATAAAATAATAAAATTTAATATATTCCATAATTTCGCACTCACCGCGATGCACAAACATATGATTCTCGAACTTGTATTGACTGGTAAACTTTTTGTTGCAAAATATGCAATAGGGTTTCTGCAGATGCTTCGATTGTTCGTCGTCAAAGTCATCCACATCATCATCGTCGCTGGTTAGCAAGAGATTTTGATCGGCAGCCGCATCATTGTTGTCATTCTCATCATCATTGTCCGCATCATCCTCATCCTCATCCTCCTCATCCTCGTCAGCTTCGTCCTCGTCAACCTCTTCGCCAACTTCTACATCTTCAAATTCCTCAAATAGATTTTCAGCATCAAAATCCAGGCTAATATTATTATTATCGATGACGATATCATCGCCATCCACAGGCATATCGTCGGCGGGTATTGTGCATATAGCTGCCACATCTGTATTATCTATGAACTCCTGCATATCACCAAATGTGCTAGTATTGGGATTTGTTGTTGTTGTTATTGTTGTCACTGCCTGACTGCTTGCCTCCTGTTGATTTCTTGTTGCTGTCTTTGCTGTTGTTGTTGCCAGGCATTGCTCTGGAAATATTGCAATTGTGCTTGAATCTGTTGCTGATGTGCTTGTTGTTGTTTTTGCTGTTGTACTCGTTGTTGCAGCCGTTGTTGCTTCAGTTTCAGCAGCAGTTGCTGCATAGAATAATGAGCTAGCATCGACAACAACATTGATGCAACCCGTGGAAGACACTGCCGTTGTTGTTGTTGTTATTGCCTGCGTCTGTTGCCCCACGCTTGTTGTTGTCGCCACCGTTGTTGCCGTTGTGACTGCTGCACACTGCGTCATGGTTGGATCTGTTTGAGAACAGGATAATATTAGCAAATATAATTGCAATTGTAAATCGATATTAAGTAAGTACATTTAATGCCCAGTGGAATGTCTGGTTGTGTGTTCGCATCGCCACTTTTTAGCTTCGTATTGCCATCCTGCTGATCTCTGATCCAGCTAGGACGCAGCTGTATCTCACTGGGCACAATGAGATGCTTATCACTGTAATGCAAGCGCAGCTGACCGCCGCTCGGTGTCTCAAACAGACACATGTCGCAGGAAAAGATGCGATTGCGATCAGTTAACATTGCCGTCAGCATTGGAGACTTCTCCACTTGACTGGCTTTCGTATCGCTAACGCAAATATTATGCTCGCTCTTATAATGTTGGATGAGATCGGCGCTGCGCAGCGAATAATATGTGCACTGATCACAATAGAATTTAGGTAAATCTATAAGAAACAAGTAATTAAAGTAAACAAGTATTTTATGTAGATTATAAACTGCTTACGGCTATGCGTTAGCTGGTGAGATTTAAGGCGTGCCACCGTCGGAAATGCTTTGGGACACAGCTTGCATTTGTGTTTCAGGGCACCACTTGACGCTAGCGCTGGACGCCCCTTGGGCTTGACTGCAATAAAATAAAGGGTATACGTTAGTTAAGTACACTAAATGGTATCATAATTAAGCGCACCTGTTATCTGTGGCAACGCATTATCGACAACCATAGGACTCAGATCAATATCCATTGCGTCATAGGTTAAATCGGGTTTCGAGTCACTCAACAGGCTCTCCAGCGTCACATTGGTCGTTGTGCTTGTTGTTGTTGTGCTGGCCGCATTTTTACTATCATCAATATATTCGAAGACAACGCCACCATCATTCACCTGCTGCAACGAGCCATCTGGCATGACCAGAAACTCAGCACCTATGCTCATATTAGCACTGCTTCCGTTGGCATTTGCCGTCACCGGTTCCGTAGACGCAGGTGTGGTGTTGGACAATCCCAGCGAGCTGCTTGTTAATTGCTGTTCAATGTCACGCAATTGATCTGCATCTAGTTGTGGATGCGTGAAATCCTCGGGCGTCAACACTGTGGGTATCAGCAGCTCCATGTCCTCTATTGTGCACACCTTCACCTGACCGTCATCATCCGCCGCAGCAGCAGCAGGTGTTTCTGTAGATGCAGCTGTTATCGCTTTTGCTGTTGTTGTTGTACTGGCAGCCGCCTGCAGCGATCTTCGTATTTTCAGCTGATGCTCAATTTGGGCCGTTGTCAAGCCATGCGATTTGCGATAGTGCTCTGGCAGCTGGCGATGCTTAAGCGTTACAAAATTGCACAATTTACACTGGTGGCGAGACTCTGGGAAGGAAAAAAGATGAGATGTAATCAAAAAAAAAAATCACTTAAGGGAGAAGAGAAGACCAGCTGCAATCAGAAAACTGCTCATAAAGATCAGTTGTTTTTTTTTACGAATTAGCGAAATGTTATCTTTGGAGTGCTTCAGATTAGATATATTTGAATAAAAACAAATAGTAAGTAAAACTCTGTGGGAACTTTAGGATAAATACACATAACATCCCGATAAGAATCCCTGCCACGTTTCATTAAGATTTGTAGACTGGAAAACTAGTTGGCGGAACAAACAAATATATGATCTTAATATTTATCTGCTCGACTTTAGAAGCTGATCATATTATATATACTCATTATATATTATATATATAAATATACAAATATATATATATATTTATATATATGCACCCTCCAGCTATCTTATTGTTCTCTTCACTAAGACACTGATTTGTTTTTTTTCACCTGAATGCATTCGTAGATGATGTTTGAGTTCCAAGCGGTTGTGGATAACCTCACCGCATATTTTGCATTTTAGTGGTTTCTCCCTGTGCGTGTCCAGCAAAGCTGCGCCAGCTTTCGCCTGCCAATTAAATATAATTTCTTTAAGCAAGAAACTCTCAAATGTAATAAAAACATTCTATTTTACCTCGATCCTAAGGGCTAAGTGCTGTCCGTTGATGCGCGGTTTGGTTTGCAGCTTGCCCGGACATAGTTTGCGACACAGTATTTCGTGAGCACGCATACCGTTCTGTATGAAATAGTATGCAATTTGTAAACTTTTTCGGCATTCCACGCAAATGTATTGCGGAAGCTCGGGCAGATTTTCGGTGCGCATGCAGAAGAGCAGTAAACGCAACAGGGGCAATTTTGTTGTGGACGATGCATCATTGTCATTGTCATTGGCGTCATCGTTGCCACAGTCGATGAGGGAGTCCAGCTTGAAGAATTCCGCCTCGGATTTGAGGCAACAGCGACATGCGAATTTGTAATTGATTTCCATGTCCGCTGCTTTCAAACGTTTGTGCGCCATGTTGGCACATCTAACTCAACACGTCGAAGGCAACGGCTATTGCTTTTATTTTTTAACCGAATATACAAAACTAATTGTACACTATTTTTGGATCGCGCACTAAATTATTGTTTCGCTAGAAGCGCAGACATTAATAAAAGCATTAACAATGTGACGCTGTCGCGTCGCCGCAGGGTTGCATTTCGCTTGCACATTTTGTGTGAATGGCATGCAAATAAGAATAAGCTTATTGTATAGGAAAATAAAAACAAAGACAGTTCTTGTGATGTATTTTACTACAATTATTAAGATATTCAGCAGCATTGGTCCAACAGCTCCTCGTCTGCATGCATTTTCTTCAAGTGACATTTGAGAAGATAATTCTCGCGATATTGCCTGGCACAATAGGCACATTTTATAGTTTTTACAGCCAAATGTGTACGTCGATGGACAGCCAAAGCAGAACTGGATTTGGTGCTGATTCCGCACTGCTCACACTGATAATTGCGCTCGCCGCTGTGCGTTAGCAGATGGGACTGCAAATCCCACTTGTTGGATGCACAATAGCTGCACAAGCTGCACTGCCAGCGCGTGGTTCGCTCATGAAATCGATTCCTATGCAGACGCAACTTGCTGGCATATGAAAATCCCATGTTGCATGCGTCACAAATGTGCGGCTGTTTGCCACAGTGCATCCGGTATTGGTGACGTTTCAGTTGCTCCTTGGTGTAAAAGCGTCGCTTACACTCATCACAATATATCATTTGAATGTTTGCAGTTGGCAAAAATGCCAAAAGTTTCTCATAATACGCATGGTGACGCGAGCGAAATCTTCGATTGTTTTTACACATTGCAAATTGTTTGCTAAACCATTTGAGCAAAATGCAAACACTTCGGCAAATTACTTGTGGCTTTAGCGCGACATTAAATCGCTTGGCAAGCTGTGTACTTATCTGTTGAGCACTTTCCATTCGCTCTGCTTTAAAATCCGAGTTTTTTCTATACACCTCACTCCAAAGATATTTCCGTTCCCGCAGTAAATCCATAAAATAAAACATCAGCTTGGAATTTGTGTGTTGCAAACTGTAAAAGGGCTGATTGGACTTATTAATCACATTGTACTACAAAAAAATAAAACAATTTATTAATTTAATCAAGTTTGGTATTTGACTTTGTTTATACTTCAATTTCTGTGTCTGCCATAACTTCATTTGCAACTTCTCCATCTGATTCTATTTTTCTATTCCGCTCCCCGTCGCACAATTTGCTCATATTTTGTTCCTCCAATTCGACTTCAGCTTGAATCTCTTCATCAAAATCCAATTGGGAATTTCCCAAGCGATTGTCAATTGCATGGCTAGCAGCCAAGTGGCGGCGATAAAGTGTCCAATCTCTTATGCCAGCTGTGCTGCAAAGACAGCATCTTATGAGAATTGTGACGGGTGCAGCTAGTTTTAAATAAATTCGCGCACTTTCTACATAATTATTGTTTATATATTTTGAGCTCATTTTTACCGCAGTTAGACTTGCCAACTTCTTGTTACAATTTGCCATTCACACATAGCCAAACGGGCATAGGTAATTTTTAGGACATTTTGTAGCCGGTACACAAGTTGTGTACACACCAAATTAAACCATTGAAGATTTAACGATTTATTCTGTGTGTGTGTTTTTATATTGTATTTAAAAGCTGTGTGCTGCTTAAATGGCAAATAGTTATGATATACCCAGTTGGGCTGGCAAACCGCCAACTGGCCTTCACCTGGACGTGCTCAAGGATGACAAACTTGTGCAGAAACTGATGGTGGACGAGAAGCGTTGCTATCTATTTGGACGGAACAGTCAAATGATTGATTTCTGCATTGATCACGCCTCCTGTTCCCGCGTACACTCGGCTTTTGTCTACCATAAGCATCTCAATATCGCCTACCTCGTCGATCTCGGCTCCAGTAAGTTATCATGCACAATTTTACTGAGAATGTACACAATGATTCCTTTTTTTTTTAGCTCATGGCACATTTATTGGCACAATGCGTCTGGAGGCGCATAAGCCCACCCAGCTGCAGATTAATAGTACATTTCACTTTGGCGCCTCTACACGCAACTATATACTGCGAGAGCGACCTTCGGCGGGTGGTCAGCACAGCAACATCATGGAGGATCTGCCGCTAAGTGAAACCAGCGATGGCGCCTTGCTGGGACTGCCAGAGAGTCAAACCGAACTTGATGTGAGTGTGATTGGACTAGAAAAAGAGATTCGATAATTGTACTAATTAAGCTTCGTTTTAGAACTTGACGGAGTACAATACGGCGCACAATCGTCGCATCTCCATGCTAGGTATTGCCGATGACAACAATTTGCGCAAACAGAATGCCTTGAAACAGGGACGCAAGCGACGCAATGTAACATTCAATGATGAGGAAATCATTATCAATCCCGAGGACATTGATCCCAATGTGGGACGTTTTCGTAATCTGGTGCAAACAACTGTTGTGCCGGCCAAGCGTTCACGTTACGAACCCAATCACATGGGTCTCCACACTGGAGGGAATCTAATTAATGCAAACGCTGTCAGCGCTTTGTCCGCTACTCATCAGATGTTCCAGCAGAGCATTGTGGAGATGAAGCAACAACAGCAGCAACAACAACAGCAACAACATCAGCAGCATCATCAGTTGTCATCATCAAGTCAGAGCACTGCTCATTCCCCGGTGAATTCATTGTATCAGGGATTGCCTGCAAGTGCATATGATGCTGCCCAGCACAAGAGCAGCAGCAGCAGTGAATTTGATCCCATCTCCCCGATGGGCATTGGCTCCAAATTGGGCATAATGCTGCCCAATCCGGCGCCAGATGTGACGCCCATCTTTGAGGAGCTCACCAGCTCGACAATAGCCCAAAAGTTGGCGATGGCAAATGCAAATGGTGTGTTAAATATTCATTCCCTAATCCTCCCTTGCTGCCTTGCTCATATTATTCGCATATTTTGCAGTGCGTCGCTTTGTGGATGAGCTGCATGATACGAGTGGCGAGGGCGACTCAATGTGTCCGCAGAAGAAGAAATACGCCAAGGAGGCATGGCCCGGACGTAAGCCCATGCTGGGCCAGTTGTAATGGGCAACAGGACAGGTCATCCTTAAGCTTAATATTCGTCTTAGTAGTTAACACACAAAATAGTTCGACTTCCTAAAAAAGTGAAATCTACCCGAAATATTTTTTAGTAGCAATAACAAAAATTTATACACAAAAACTCAAGTCAGATCTTTGACTACATTTTGCAGCTATGTGGATAGCGTGGAAAGGCTATCACGTCGCGTATATTCTTCACGCCCGTCACCAGCTGTAAATAGCGCTCGAAACCCATGCCAAATCCGCCAGTGGGCAGGCCACCAAATTTTCGCAACTCCACATACCAGCCCAGATCCTTGGGCAGCTGTGGATGCGCTTGAAGCAGCTGCGCATCGCATTCACGCAGACTGCCGCCGCACAGCTCACCCACGGCGGGCATGAGTAGATCCAGGGCATGGACACGTTGCGGATCGCTGCGTGAGGTCTTCATGTAGAAGGGTTTCTGCTGCGTGGGCCAATCGAGCACAAAGACTGGCGCCCCACAATGCGCGACCAGAAATAGCTCCTGCTCCTTGCTGAAACCCTCAGTGGCACTAACTACACTCTTGAACTTATCCTTGTGGTGTACAATTATTGCGAAAGCCTCATCATAGCTGAGCCTCTGCCATGGCAACTGCAGCCAGGAGAGATCTAGGCCAGCATTGGCGCTCTCCTGGCAAAAATGCAAATCTGACGCACCACTGTTGATCAGTCTTTGTGTTATGTCTTTCAGCATGCGCTCTATGAATGCCGCCAGGGTATCCAGCTGCTCCATGTGCACCAGTTCCGCCTCGAACATGTAGAACTCCGCCAAGTGTAGCGGAGATTTGGAGTTTTCGGCGCGGAAGGCAGGCGCAAAGGTGTAAGTGTTGCCCAGGCCGTAGGACATGGCCTCCAAGTGCAGTTGACCGGATACGCTCAGAAATACCTTCTGATCGAAATAGCTCTGCTCGGCAGGCACACTGGGACGTGCCATTTGCTTGAGCAGTTGTTCCGAATCCGGTTGCACTCGAAAGACCTATAAAGAAGTGGAGATTTAGTAAAATGATTCCAAGGGATTAGTTGAGCATGTCCCGATTCAAACCTCGCCGGCGCCCTCGCAGTCATTTGTGGTCAGAATGGGTGTGTTGATCTGCACAAAGTGCAGCTCATCCATGTAGTCGTGGATCGCCTTCTGTGCCTTGTGCCGGACGCGCATCTGGGCGGCAATGTAATCGATGCGGGAACGCAGGTGCAGATGCTCTCGAACATATTCAGGTGCATGTTTCTGCTTGGGTGAGAAGGGATAACCATCCAGCAGATGACCCTCAGCTGTAAGCATTTAATTGATGAGCTTGAGAGTATTATATAAGCTAAGCATGAATTCACCCAATGATTGCACCGCATCCGAATGCAGCTCGTAGTGTCCATTTGGCGCCAGCTGTACACGTCCCACGGCGCTGATTACGCTTCCCGATGTCAATTGCTGTGTGGCCGCATTGCGTGGCACAACCAGCTGGAACTTCTCATTCGTCGAGCCATCGTTGATGTCCAGAAAAATGTTGTTCTTCAGCCGGCGTACATTTTTTATCCAGCCCTGAATTAACATTTTGTAACTATCAAAATTCAACTAATACTCAAATCTCTTTTGCTCACCTGCACTTGGAGCGTATCACCCGGTTTGCTGGCATTGGCAATTTGGGCAATGCGTTGAACAGTGCTAAAATATCTTCTAATTGACAACATTAGCTTTGAGGACCCTCTAATTAACTGGCAAAAACAGCTGTTAAGCAAAGGCTAGTATGCTGTTCGCGTGCAAAGCTTGAATAAAATTATTGCCATGCTAAGCTTCAGCAATAAATTTATTGCCATGCTACGCTGCAGCAAATCGATTGCATATTTTATGGCAGTTAATATTGCTCATGTTAAATAAAAATAAAAAAAATTGAATAGGAAACTATATATTTAGTTTCTCATCATTTTATTATAGCTCTGCTAATCTGTGTTTGAGTAATTATTCGCAGTTGCGACAAGTTTCGATTTGTATCGATTGCATTTAAGTAGGCGGCATTTTTATGTAATTTTAAAACATTTAACTTCCTGCTGTATCCAATCATTTGCGAGCTTTAGCAGATTCGGATTCTCTGCAAATTCCTTTTGATCATGCTGCTTGGTATCCTTGGTATCCTTGCCGCCACTGCGCACAAATGCAGCCTCGCCTTGGTTTAGGATACCAACGGCTGCCATTTGATGCATATTAACCGATTTATTTTCACGAAAACTCTTAAAGCTCAAATGATTGAGTAATTTCTCCAATCCTTCGGCATTTGGCTTGCAGTTTAAGAAGTTACCAATTTTCATTATTGCTCCCGGCAAATCCACCAGCATGTCCTCATAGTTCAGATAAAGAACATTTGGCAGATCTCTTTCCTTTTTTGCCTCCCTTATGTGACTGTAGTAAGGCAGCCAGGGATCTATAAGAGAAAATTAGTTTCTTGGATAAATATTGTATATGAATTTAACATACTCAATCCTCGCTGGAAGTAACGCCAATAACGCTCAAAGTCGCCAGAATATCCTAGTGTGCGGAATAAACGATTAAGATGATAATACGAGACGGCCACATCCTTGGGATTACGGGCCACATAAATTATCTGAAAATAACAAATGTAAGTAACAGCTTTTTGTTGTGTTTTAAAAACAACTTGCCTTGCATTTCTGCTCCATGACACTGGGTGGGATTAAGGAGAAGGGAAAATGGGTCTTAATAAAACGCCTCTGGTTACGGGGAAGTTGGCCAAGTGTCTCATAGCCCGGCCGAGAAATTAGCTCAATAAAATCTAAAGCAACCGGCGAATCACAATTCTCAGCTAACAGCTCTTCCTTGAGAGCATCATGCACGAACAAGGAAAATCTAACAGAAGAATCAATTTTAAATAAGGAATCTTAATCAAACGAAGAAAAAAACTAACTCGAGAAAGGGAAAACGTTCAGTTAATGAACGTTTCTTTGCTTGCTCAAAGTCCAATTGATTGGCCACCAGCCAGATGAGCTCCTGCGTCCAAGTGGTGCCTGAACGCGGCACAGTAGCTATCCAAATATCATCGGGTCGCGCCTCAAAGTTGTAATAATGTTCCGCCTCCGTTTTGTACTTGTATGGAAAGAAATATCCATCGGGTCCAACTTGAACAAAGCCGGTCCGCTCACCTGTCCATGCCAGGGATTAACTTAATATCCACTTACTTAAGAGGTCAAACAAACTCACCTGTAAAGTATTCCAGCAGCTCCGCATTGGTTGCTGCATCCACATCACGTATTTCGAAAGGAAACTTATCCATTTTCTCTGCGAGACGCTCTCGACAAGTTGCAAACACCAACTAAACTCGCCGCCGCCCAACCAGTTGACAAATAGTTGGCCGGGAAAGCCAGCGACTCTATATATTTGAGTGCAACACGTTCGGCTCAGAGAAAGTGACCTCTGCATTCCTCTCTCTCTCTCTCTCTAGCAGTATTCAACAGCCGATTGGCAGTGTTTTCAATTGTAACTGAACTTAGTAACTTCTTCGCGTGTAACATTTAAATGACAAACTCAACAAATACCTCTCAATACTTAATACACTTGCAGCACTGAAGAAAACAAATCCAACTGATTGTTAGAAAATCGCCCTAAATATAGAAAGTCTTTCTTGCTTTTGGAAATAATTTGTAAATATAATGATATGCTATGGCAATATATGATGTTTATCTGATATTTTTTTTTATAAATATTTTCTGTTATTAAATTTGTCATTTTTATATTTACCAACCCAAAATGCAATTACAAAATTAATAGACCCAATGAGGTAAATGTTATATAAGCATCAACCTAGATACTTTCAATGGTGTTAACAAGTGCATAATCAGCAAAATAATGATAATAAAAAAAAAATCACTTAAAAAGTGTTGTAAGTTTATTGCTTAAGGTATTACGAGTTTTAATCACTTTTTTTTTATTTTGAATTGGAATTGCACAAAAAAGAGTATAGAAAAGGCCTATTGGATTTAGCAGGCTGGCATTGAGCAACGACGCTGCTTGGAGAGACGCTTGGGGCAGGGGTGTCCGCCATGTTGAGGCTCACTGATCACGTAGCGATAGCCCTCGGAGTAACCGACGCCACAGGTGACGCTGCATGGCGACCAATTAGACCATTCTGACATGACGCAGCCCTCGTTCTGCTCGCGACCTTTTGGACTGGGTGTGATTGACGCGATCTTGCTGCACGTGTTTAGGCAATCGCTTTCGGTGAGGAAATTGTTGCGATTACCCCGACATCCACCGTACGTGAAGGACTCACAGCGATTCGGTTGGGCATTGTAGGCATAGCGTTGATAGCTGCCACGACAGGGACCCGCTTCTGGCAACAGCACACAAATATCCTTGGCCGTCTCCATGTTGATGTGACACTCGACAGAATGCTGGCATTCCCGCTGCTGATGCAGCTCCATGCGCTTCGTGCAGCTCTCCTTCATGGGTCCATCCTCCAGCAGTAGCAATCGCTTGCGAATAGAGCTGCCATGTCCGCAAGAGCCCGAGCACGGACTCCAGTCACTCCACTGTGTGGTGGGGCAATCGGGATCGGGCAACTCCACCTGCTCGAAAGTGCAATCCGGTCGCATGCACTTGTTCTTCTCCACAACGCTAATGTGCGGACAACGCTTACGTCCCAGATGATTGGTGAAGGTTCGCGTGCGCATTGTGATGCCAATGCCACAGCTCGCCGAGCACTCGGACCACACGCTCCACGGTGTCGTCTTACACATGCCGGCTCCCTCGCCATTGTCGTTCACCAGCGACTGTGAGTTGGCCAGATTCTCACCCTCGTCCTCATCACGATCTTGACCAGCCAAGGCGTTGGGACATTCGGGCACCGCTGCCACACACATCTCCTTGGCCACCAGCTGGCGGGTGCATTTGCTCTGCTGTGCCAGGTCAGCATTCAAAAATTGGCGACTTTGCATCCGGATGCCCTTGCCACAGCTGACGGAGCACGGACTCCAAGCATTGTAGTTGCTCACGCGGCACTCGGCTGTGGGTAGATATTCATAATTATTAGAAAATCGAATTCTTAATTCAATGCCATCTCCAGTATGTAGTCTAGCTTACCACGTGTGTCTTGCTCCTCAGCATTATCGGATTCTTCCAGCTTGAGAGCTTGTAGGAAATCATCATCACAATTGCGTGAGATAATCTTCTCGCGACGCAGATAGAGCTTGGCCAGCGGCGTCATCTTATTGCTCTGAGGATTATAGAAGGGTGCACGAGGATCCTCGGGATACATGGTTGTAATTCTGTACATGCGCTCGCGAGGCTGCGTCTCCGCGTTGGGGGACTACAAAAGAGAAATAAATTAATTCAAGTAATCTTAGAATAATTTCTGGAAATATGTTTGTAATTCCTTAATATTTACTTACCATATAGGTAATGCCGCTATCGGTGCCAGCATCCCATGGATACAGATCAAAGTCCATCGATTCCTTCCAGCTGCAATCGGCGGTGCAAAGATCCACACCACTGATGCCAACCATCCAATCGGGTGAGGGTCCAAACATGGAAGCCAAGGACACTTTCGGATGCTTCCGATCCACTCGGAATTTAGACGAAGTGTTCTGATTCACATTGGGATACCAAAGGCCAGCCGCTTTGATAAGAGTACGCAATTTTGGGCCTTGAGCACGCAGCTCCGTTTCCAGCGCAGTCGGTGAACCCCATTCGGCCAAGGAACGGAAGCCATCGGTGGCTATATGATTCTCGCCCCAGAAGGAGTAGTTCGCCTCATGTGAGGCGCCAATTACATCAGAAAAGTGTGTCAGCCAAATGGCAAAGGGGTAATCCTTGGGATGTGTCTCATTCGACCAGATGCCCTCGAAAACAAACTGATTTGAGCAATTAAAATGAGATTTCAATTTTTATATTAAATGGAACTCACGCTATATTTGGCTTCATCGCAAGCGCAGCATTCCTTTTGTGTTGCCGCCGCACTTGGCTTGTGCTCACACATAACCTGGGTGAGTTGGCCGTCATCGGAGAACCAGGCGCGAGGTCCTTCATAAACCATTGCGGATAGCGAAACGCAACCGGAGCCAGTTTCGGGTGCAACCCACATGACCTGCACTTCTGTTTTGGGGAGATCATCGGCCTCCGAAACGGTATTCACACAGCGTTCATTGAATTTGGTGAGCGAATCGCTAAAAAGTTGGAAGCGACCAACACGACGTGGACTGGCCACCTGGGCACGTCGGCTACCCGTGTGCGCCTCAGCGGCAATGGTAAAATGTGTGAAGTGCTGTATTTTTGTGTGGGTGCGTGAGCCAAGTAGAAGCACTGAAAGATAGTTGTAAGCAAACCCATAAATTCAAATAACATAAAATAATAACAACGATTTACGATCGATTACGTTAAATTCAAAAAACCATTTGCTACTAGTAATCGATGCTTTAAATTAATATCGATTTAGTTTCGATACATTCATGTAAAATACAACAATGAATGTTATCGACTACCAGACGAACATTGCTCATTGTTCACGTTAAAACCCGCCTTTTTTATGTTTGATTGTAGCTGCTGATTTAAGAAACTACTAAGAAAGTTATTTTTATAAAAATGAATTCGGTTCTCAATCCGATGTCAAACGGTTGTGTTAATTACGAGAAGTGCGGCGATGTGATCGTTTCGCCCAAGAATAATATGATTAGAATGTATTGCAAATTTTGCAGTGACATTTTTGAGAATCTCGTAGAATTTCTGCATCACTTGCAATGGATGCACAACGATATGCTTGCGTTCGCCAAACCGTACAATGTGTACAACATAGAGCAGCTGCTGCCTCAGATTGACGCAGCGGAAGATGTGGCATCGCAAGCCGATAGCAACAGCAGCAGTGATTCTGGAATACCATCAAACACTAGCTGTGAGCTGGAGCCGGAAACAATGTCAAGCCAAGCAAGGAATAGGAACATATTGAATGCACTGGCCGCATACGATGTGGATTACAAAAAGGGTATAGAATGTGTTATGCAATGGCAGGCAGAGGGTGAGTCTACTGATCTTTCACGACTTACTCTGGTACAAAACTTCTTTTTGCATTAGATAAATGTTCAACCGTAACAAAAGATGGAGATGTGGTCGCCGACGTCGTAGACATGTTGCTCAAGGATGACCAAAGCGTGGATGCAACTCAAACACAACCAAAAGATAATACAGATGATGGTTTGGAGCTGCAACAGCTGCTGCAGGCTGCTGGACTGCAAAACATCGAAGTCCACAATAAACAGTCTCAAATCACAAATTATTTAAATGTTGAGCCGCAAACCAAAGACATAACTGAAACACCATTTAAGCCTATGAGCCAAGAAGTAGAACCCTACTTGAAACGAGTCCACCATCGCTGGGAGATGGCTGCCAAAATCAAAATCGAAAAACCGCAATCCATTTGTGATCTGAAGAGTTATGCAATTGCGCGCTCTGCCCGCAAGCGTGTCCAGCAGCAGCGGATGAGCAATATCAAGAAACGGATTCTCCGTTCCCTGGAAAACAAGACTCAAAAACCAATTGACCGAGTCTGCTTAGACAAAATCAGTGCGGAGATGAAGTTGTTGCTGCCCGATCAAAAAATACCTCTAGCTGCGAAAAATTCAATTATACAAAAGATGCACAATGCTGCTAATATGATAAGTGAACCCAATCAATTCAGTGAAGTCAAATCTATCGCAGAGGAATGCAATTCCAAAGAGAACCGGTCTAAGGAATTGAAGTATTCTATAGTCGCAAAGGCTAAACCTGCAACTAAGATGCTTTTTAAGGCGGAGAATAAAGTTGGGATCATGATTACACAGAAGAGGCCTTCATCTTCTATAGATTTAAGTGCAGCAAACCCTAAGTCTGCAGTTGAGATTGAGAAGAAGGAAATCAACATGATTACAGATTGCAATATGGTCAGCAATAGCCAGAAGATACCTTTATACTCTATAATACAACCAAAGAAGGCTGATTTCAGTCCAGCTAAGGCAACCCCTTCACATGTTATGGTAAAGAACGTAATGGACACAAAGAACAGCATTGCAAAACGCTATCCAAAATCTCCCATTGTTATAAGCAAAGTGGAAATTTTGCCCAGGCTTAGAGTAAACTTAAAAAACACTCAAACTGAAGTAGAAACCAGTCAAAACAAGGACAACGAAAAGCGCGTACGCAGATCTTCGTGGACTGTCGTTGACAGTCCGCCAATTTTGACCAAAAAACCAACCAGACGTCCCTCTTTTCATCAAGTGACATTTAAAAGGGAGCCACTGAAGCCTAAACTTCAAACAGAGTCTTTTGTAAAGCAGACTAACAAACGCAAGGGAGAAACAATCAAAAAAAGTAATAATGTGTCGATAGATGCAGTTGACATAAAGCGAACCAAAACAGAACAAAACTCGCTAAATTTTGATTTATCCGACAGCGTGGTGGCATTTCTACAGGTAAGTCATATCTTTTGCACCCCTTGCAGGGCAGACAAATCAGTGTTTTTTTTTATGTTTTTAGAGTGACTTGGAAACCACGCAATTGGATGCAGATAGTTTGTGGGAATTGGCTGAAACCAGCGAGAAGCGCAACAGTGATTCCTTTGAAAAGATACTAAATGAAGTTAAGGGCGAGCAAAAAACGGACTTAAATGCTGCCCCAACTAATGTGGCAATCGAAAGTGAAACTATAGCAGCGCCTAAAAATATTCTACGCGCTGATTTTAGTTTACTTCGAGTGATTGGCGTAAGTCGCGGCACATATTCTATTTGTAAAGATACAAATAAATACAAATGCTTGATTTTCCTTACTTACAGTTGCCCATTATTAAGGACAGCCATTATGAAGATCGCAAACCCATTGAGATATCCGACTTGTTGCGCACGCAAGCAGCTAAATTTAGCAAAATGTTACGTTCATACAATTCCGTGTGGAATCCCAAGAGATCTAATCCCCAATTCATGGAAAAGTCTATTAGCGAGCTGTCAATGCTGAGAGCAGAGGCTAACCGTGAATTTGGGGCCAACTTGAGCGTGAGCGAAGTGAAGCGAATTTTGAATTTAATCAATGCGTGGCATGCGCAACAAATCGATCTAAAGTTCTTCAAAAAGGTCACACTCCCATCAACCATCGACCATTATCTGCAACTGTTTGGCTATCTTCCCAAGATGAGTCAATATCTATATTATTGCGAGTGGTGCGAGGAAAGTAGCAGCAACAAGTCACGCTACGAGAAACATCGCCAGACTCATCTATGCGAATTCACCTGTCCTCATTGCAACCGAATTTTCAAGAAAAAAGGCTTCTTGGTCAATCATGTCCGCCTCGGCCATAGCAAGGAAATGTAGCCATTGACTTTGTGATGCCATATTAAAAATAGATAGGAGTTTTGCTAATGTTAAATGTTTGTTTATGACGAAGTTAAAATTATGTTTTTAATACAAATATTAAGTTCAAGATGTTCATAGTTTAGAACAGATCTGTATTAATTTCTTATAAATAGTTTTGTGCAAAGTGTGCTTACGAGTGGGATCTTAGATCAATTCATTCTAAGAAATCAGCATATTATTTACAACATATCCAAAGTCAAAGTTATGTTTCCACTTCTTAGTGCCACACAGAGGAATTCCCTTAACTCTTTAAAGTTTATTTAATATGTAAATATTTTCGAATCATTCGACGCGATTTGTAAGAATTGTGTTTTGCCAATGATATCGAAAATCAATTCATTCTTATGGAGTTAAACATATTACTTCTACTTTTCAAATAATGTAGAGTGTGATTGTTGTCAAGTTATCTTGTTTAACTATTAACTCAATTTTGTTATCAAGTTACTATATTTAATTCGTATTTCATTGAGTAAAATTATAAAAATTTGCCATTTGTTACTTTCAAGCTTTCAATTGAAAAATAAAGCACAAACCAAAAACAAAAAAAATACAGTTGTTATTCATACTGTTAATTCTTATCGCAAGCGCTTTGTCTTGCTTGTGATTTTAGGGGTCATGAGGCTGTGACCCGGGCGTGTTGATTATGAATGATTTGTTGTGTGTTTGAATCGAACTTACAGTTGTAAGCCTTGCCGGGCACATATCCGTTGGGTCCATCAGCCACAATTAATTTGTATCCATTGTCGCCTCGTGTGCGTCGTCCATGGGGCAAGTGTGTGGGCGCTCGGGGGCAGCCCGCGGCTGGACTAATTGCGCCCGCCGCAAGACAGACAACAACGACAACGGCAGCAGCAGCAAGCAATCGCTGTGATTGCCACATTATAATCTTTATGTTTCTAAATTCCCCTGCACAAGCAGCTGTGCGGACAAATATTTAATACGCGACCACTTCCGACAATGCACACGAACAGACTGAATCCGCAACACATTTGAGTTATCATCTTCAAGCTGACCCCCGATTGCTGAATGTGTGTATATGAAATATAATCAGAAATGTTATGTAGTACATATACTACCGCATATATAGTCATATGGATTTGCATCTGCACTTTGCTCCTTAAGATTAAAAACAGACTCGCCGGGATCTGCTTGGATAAAGAGTTTATATTAAACACTTCCAATTGATATTTAGTATGGATTGTTATTTGTTTAGCCTTGCTGTTTTACTGTTCTGCTGACCTGTTAAATGTAGTATTTATATTTAATGCTGATAAGGCGAACGTAATTAATCACAATTAAGTTGATTTTCTTTCCATCTTCTCTATAAAAGATTCATTCAATATATAAAGAATTTATTGTATGCAATGTTTTTTATTATTTCGATTTGCAGTTTTGCTCTTTTCTAATAAATAAATAAATATATATATATATATAATGTTGCCATATATAATTTACAAATGTTGTTATTACATACATATATATATATAAATTATTTTTGTGTTTATTTTTCGGTAACAATTCATTAATATATATCCTTAAAATGCAGCTTCGTAGTAAGTATATACGTATATAAGTTTTTCATAAATTTGTAGGTTGGCTCAGCGCTGCATCTACAGATATATTCATTCTACATATATAGTTAGTATATCTAATAATGCCCTAGACAACTTGATTCTATTTGCAGCTTAGGAAACTCAACTCAGTTGCGGGCTAGTAAAACTTACGTTGGCATTGGTCAAGGAAGTAAACCAAGTAAAAGATAATGATTGATGGAGCAATTATGTGTATATAAGGACTGCTACCTGAGTTATATAAATATATAAAACCAGATCACATGATTTGCCAGATAATGAGAACTAATACAATACAATGTCACATAACTTATAATAACTTAAAATAAAGTTAAGTAAGAGCAGGTATTAAATACTTTTAAAGATATTACGAATGGGAAATTAAAGTGGATCACAACACCAAAAATGTAAACCAAGTAAAAGATAATAAATGATGGAACAATTATAAATAAAGACTTCTACCTGAGTTATACAATTAAATAAAAAATCACATTATTTGCCAGATGATAAATTAATAAAACACTATTTCACAAACTTAAAGTATAAGCAGTCATTAAAATTTTTTTTTTTAAATATTACGAAAAATTAAAATAGATAACAAATTTAAAACAAATCTTGACCAGTTATTAATATTCTAATAAATAAAGTTGAGCAAACAACTTGTTGAGATATACATATTACACATTAACAATTACAAAAATTATAAATAAACATTGTTAAAATATAGCGACTGGTGTGGAGTGAAAAATGTTGTGACATGTGTAAATAAATAGGATATAATAATACTTTAAAGCATAGTTAAGCAGCAAATCACAAGCATAGAGCAACATCTAATACTAAAAAGTCAGTATGGGCGTTTCTCGATGATCCAGCAAATCTGCAAATAGGAATGAAAACAATTAATAAAGTTATTGAAACAAGAATTTTTGAGATTACTACTTGCCCTTGGCAATGCTCCACCAGGGCAGTGTGACATAGGTAAGGAATGCATTGAGCGGCGTGGACTGCTGCCTTCGATTCTCCTTCCAGAAGTGAAAGGATTGTGTAAAGCCTCGACTGGTCCACAAGGGATTATACGCGCCATCATCCAATTCTGCAAGTATACAAACAAAATTCAAGTTTAGCAAGAGACGAAATTAAAAGATGAGTTTTTAGACTAAAAACAAATGGAGATAATTAGGATTAGAATTGAATTAAATGACCTTTGAGCGCCCTTTTGGGCAGATCACACCAGTAGTAGATATTGGTGCCGTCCGGTGTGCGGCGTTTGGGCACCAGATGCAGCACCTTATTGTAGTACGATTGCTTCGCGGTGCGCGGTAATGTGGCACTGCTAGCCGCTGTGGGCATGGGCATTTGATTGCCATTGGCAACATCACCATTGAGCAGCGATTGCCGCTCTGTCGGCACCGACTCCTCCTCTTCCTCCTCGTTCTCCTCCTCATTATTATCGTTGGTTGTTGCGCTGTCCGACGACGTTGTCGCCAGCTGCAATGGATGGCTTTCTGATTTCACAGGTACAAGTAAACATTTTTCAAATAGTTGCGTTGTTGTTGGCGGCGGCGGCGTCGGTGTTTGCTCCACCACGGGAAGCTCCTCACGGCCGCGCACACTTATCATCAGCTTGCTGTCGCTCTCGCTGAGTATGGCAATCTTGGCAGCGCCGGCACCATCGCCAGCACAATGCAAGGCATCGCCATTCAGCGAGGTGGCATCATCAGCCAGCTCGTATTCCTCTGTTTTGGGTGCCGGCACCTTGGCATTGTTATTGTTATTGCTGGCTGTCTTCGACTTGTTTGTCATTTTGGACTTGTCTGTGGACTTGTCCTTATCTTTATCCTGCTCCTTTTTGGTCTTCTCCTTGTCCTTGTCCTTTTCACTGGGTTTGGCACTGCGCAGCCTTTTGGGCGAAATTTTTGCCAGCAAATTTGTCTTTTGATTCGTCGACTTTTTATCGTTCTCCTTATCCTTATCCTTATCCGCATTCTTGCTCTTGTCCATCTCCTTGGGCTTAATTAAACGAACACGCGCTGGCCCCGCGATTTTTTTGGGCATTGGCAAGCTCGTCGCGCGATCCGCAGCACTCAAGGATACGCTGCGTGTTATATTGCTGGCTTTACGCTTGGTGTCCGTGCCCAGGCGCAGATTACTTCGTTTGCTGACCACCAGTTCGCTCTCGACGCACAGTAAACTGGGCGGCTTTGGCTTCAGGCGTGTCGGCCGCTTGTCGGGCATTTTGCTGAGGCAGGCGGGCGTCTGATTGGACGCATCCTCGCAGCTGGGACAATACACTTCGGACATCTCTGGGGTACAGTTGGCGCCGGCGGCTGTCCAGCGCTTCTTGAACTTTTTGCCGCCAAAGCAATTGCAGCCGGTGGAGGTGCTGCTCCTGCTGTTCTTGCCGCCAGAACTATTCAGCGGAACGGTTACCTCAACGGCAACGCTGAGCGGCGGCGGGGTTACAGCAGGCATAGCACTAGCTGCCGCCAGATCAGGGGATTCGGGGACAATTGGCGACTCGCCAGCTGCTGGCTTGAGCGTTTCACAATTCGGATTTGGGTGCAGTTTTGTCGCGGAGGCCGAGAAAGCAGGACGTTGCTGATCTACAAGTAGATATAGATCGGTTTGTTTGCGTTTTATAAAGCATATACAACGACACACATACAACAGCCCGAACATAATCAATTCGGTATCCAAGCAACCTTAAAAATTAAGTTGTCGAACAAACAAATAAAAAAAGGGTTAAGCAGCGAAATCATAAATAAACACAAATTAATAATAATAATAATCCAGGGGAAGGGAGTAGCGGCTATAGGCGAGACAGTACTAGTTTGTGGTATTTTTTGTGGGATGCGTATAATTAGGAGTTTGAGTAGTGTTTTAAAGGATATAGCCTAATATTGTATAAATTTGGGCTTAAGTGGCCCAAAGGAAACTGGTGCTGATGCTTTGTACAATGGCTGGCAAAGAATTGAGTTGAGGAAGCTGAATTCGATGAAAATTATGAATACCCCAACTAAGAACTCCAAACTACGCCAATATTCCAAGTTGAAGTATTGGGATTGAAATGATCGCTGGAAGATTATAGTGTTTAGAACTGGCTTTAATTATGTCTTTTACCACTATAGAAATCATTAATCTTTATTCTAGCTATTTTACAATTTTTCACGAGATTTAACTCAATGTTTATTTTGGCCAAAACTAGTCAATTTTAGCTTAGCATTGAAATTTTCGAGCAATGCGTATATTTTCATTATCTTTTCACAGTTACATTTTTAGCTTTCCTACATGTTTTTTTTATTTACAAATCTTCTATAAAATATACTTAACCGATCCTAATAGAAAATAACCCATTTGGTTGTGAACATAATTTGACATTATTAAACGGAAAAGCAAATATTAAATATATAATTAAAATGTAATACTCTGTAGTTTTAGTTGTCCTGCTTTCTCGGCAAAGTCATGTATTGTTTGGATATATATATATATTGATACTGGTTAGTCCTTTTGGAGATATATACTTATATATATATATATATATTTGTATATGTACACACAGATTAATGTTGGTTAATTTGAATTTGAAAAATTGTTAATTTAAGGAAAATCGTAGGAACCACAACATGTTACAAGTTTAATCGAAGCAAGCAGGAAAAAAGCGCAACAAATCGAAGCAAATACTAATTACTCCAACTAACTACATAAAGACTTATCTTTAGTTATTTAACAATTATACACAATTTACAAAACATGCGCAAAAAAAAAAAAATGGAATAGTGATTGTGAAACCGTTGCGACTATAATTACAAAAATGAAAGCAAAATGAAAATCGGAGCTTACCATCGCGCAAATCGCCCGCTTCGATTTCGGACACTTCGCTAGCCAAGGAGTCGAGTCCTTCGTTCTCGGAGCGCGCTTTGGCGCCGGCGGTGGAGCTGGTGCCGCTGGTCACCATGTCCTGACCGGTGTTCTTGGTGCGCCAGCCATAGCGTGAAAAATTATTGAGATTGGCGCTGGGATCGCTGAGTCGCCGCTGATGCCGATACGTGCAATAGTCATCGTTCTCCTCTTCCCACTCATCCCACATATCGGTAGCACAGAAGCCCGGCTCGCTGGTGGGTGTCTCAACGCCGGAGCCTTTCGGTTTGGTCACTGCCATCTCGGCATGTCCTTTGCCCTGCGGTCCCTTCATGCGCACAAATTCACAGCGTGTCTGTACGCCGGCACCGCTGCTAAACAGGCCAAAGGACATTCGTTGTGCCACTTTGGAGCTCAGACTCGATTGCTAAAAGCAGCAAAATAGAAACAGAAGTTAGAGAAAACATTTAAGGAAGAATATACTCCCCAAGCTACACTTACTCTAGCATCGTAGACCTTTTTTAGCGCATCGTAGCGTATGGAACCGAGAAAGATGACGCCTTGAACGGCGCCATCCTTATCATTGGCCACCAGTTCGACGCAGACCATTTCACCATCGCGAACCAGGATATCGCTGAAGACCTCATCGAAATTGTCGACCATGAAGCAGATGTGTGGGTATGTGATCTCTTCGCCCTCGCCCTTGGTATCCATTTTCCTGCGACTGGGACTGGCGTAGACGCGCTGCGAGTGACGACGCAGCACCTGCAATTCCTTGGGCGAGGTCCTTGTGCAAATGGCCAGCGTCAGTGTGTAATCAAACTGATGTATGACCATATTCAGGTAGACAGTCTCCTCCCAGTCCACATCCGGATCGCCAATGGGCAGTTTGCGTGAATCCTTGCGAAATACCTCCACTTCAGTCTGCAAAATGAATATATGTTTAATAATACGTTGATTATGCAATTAATCACATAAAACACACACCTCATATTTGGGCATGTGTCGAGAGGAGCTCTTCACGTGCTTCTTGCGCACAAAGAAAAGCAAATCATCCGAGTCGATGCTGTGCACGGGCTCCGTTTGAAATAAAAAATGACGCACAAACAAATCAGTCCAGTAAGTTGTGCCCTGCAGCACCACAAAGCCACCATCTGCGTAATGAGTATAATAAATAAATAATGTAAAATTAAAGACATATATTATAATAATAATAAGGACTGTAGAATAAGCTACAAACGAGAAACGATTATATTATTCTATGCGTGTATCTAAATATTTTATGCCAGTCGATGAAGCCTCTTTTAGAAAGACTGTTCATATTATGTTCGATTGAGGAGTAGTGGGTTATAGGAACTATTGGGTAGATGCACACTGATTGAAAGTTTTATATATTGGGGTGGAAAGTTGTCCTGTCCTCAGTAGATATTTGTTTTAAATCTGAGTTACTTGTTTTAAATCTGAGTTATTTGTTTTAAATCTGAGTTATTTGTATTGATCTGCGTAATGTTTGTGACTAGAGACAAGCTTGGGTTCCCACTTGTAGTTAATATTTATATTTAAAATAATAATTTATAAATGCCTCTCTACCCAAACACATCTGTCAAGTTTAACAATAAACTTTGAATTGATGAAGTTTGAGATTAGAAACACAATGTCAGATGACTGATAAGAGTTTATAATTACGCCTTGTGCTTGCGTAAGTAATTGGTGTATAAATTTGAAGAAAATTAAGAATTAAATTAATTACTGAAAATATCCCACCGTATCTGTCTCTAATTAAACAAAAGCTCAAAATCCAAGACAAAGAATTCAGTTTAAATGCAAAAAGCGATTCGAAAAGTTCGCAACCAATTTTGAAAAATTAAATTTATACATGTTAAGATCAACTTGGCAGTAGCGACCTACATTACTATGGGATTCGAAGTAACAGATAAGGTGTTACGCTTTAAATAATAAAATTGTTTATTTATTTTGGGTTTTAAAGAATTTTTAATTATTTGCGCAACACTAGAACTGAAACGTAGTAATTTATCAGCTACTACTGTAAAGTATTTATCATATACAGCAACAATTAAAAGTGATGCAAATATATCGGTTATGAATGTAGCGCAAGCACAATCTTGTCCTGTTCAGATAAGTCGATAGAAATGTGTGTGTCCAAAAGCGTACAAATGTACTTACACAGCACTGCCAACAGATTTATATCAGCCAACTTTACAGCACACACACAAACACCCACACAGACAAAAGCCGAAAGCTGCCCAAGCGAGCCTTAAACAGCAAAATTTGCATTGTAAACAAAATCAAAAGAAACAAGCGGATAAAAAGCTTAAAGTGATTACCAATACTTACAAACTAATATATGTACAACCGCACTTGTGTATCTATGCAAGGAAGTGGAGCACACACACGCACACACAGGGAAAAACAGCTGTGTGCGTGAGTAAGGGTAGTAGGAAGGAGTTGCCGGATGGGGCGTTTTGACAAATCGATAATGTGCAAATGTAGACAGATTTTCAGCAAAAAGTTTTTAAAAGTTAAGCTAATTAATAATTACCATCTTTGAGCAGCTGTCGCATCTCCTTGGTGCGCTGGAAGTTGATGTCCTCGAGCAGCTGCTGTAGCGGTGTCTGTGGTTTGAGCAGAGCGCCTGCTGCGCTAGCCAAAGCCATTATGGCTATTGCTATGACGTCGTTGGTTTGAGAGGTTTTTTCCTCTTCCCTCTTTTGCACGTAGACAACAATGAACTGTAATTATTTCACAATCTTCAGCAGCATTAGTCACTTTATGTTTTGTGAAAATTATTTCATGTTGGGGTTTTTTTTTGCTGTTGAATTTACAGAGCTAGGCGCAGCGAGTGTTGAGCAACTGAGTAACTAATTCGTAGTGAAGAGCGCAAATTGTGACTGAGCGTCGGCAGCGGTTTTTTTTTTGGCACTGCTCACATTTGTTGTTGTTATCCGCCTTTTTTGAACTGGGGGTTGGTTTGTTTTACAGCTGCTGTTGCTGCTGCCGCTTGCATTACCTCCGCTTTTATCAGTCGCCTTTTATTTTGGTCGATCAGCTGTTTCTGTTGTCATGCCAATCGACGCTTTTGATTGGCATATAGAAATAACAATTGTATTAGGCAGAGTTTCCAGCTTTTTAGAATTGAACAATAGCATTAGCTTTAAATGCAATTAAACAGTACATATACTCTTGCATTTATCGACTACCGCCACTGCCAAAGTTCCGATAACACACGCTCGGAGCGAAGATATCGATTTTGTGCGCCAATTTTGTATTTATTTTTGAAAATCATCAAAAAGTTTTTGCTTTAATATAATAAAATTGTACAATTTTTGTTTAATGAACTACATCGTCATTGGGCTGCTGCAGCATTTTCATATCATTCTGCAACTCCTTCAGCTCCCTTAGCATACTGCGTGCCAATTGCCCCTCTGGCGTAGAAATTGGCTCATAGAGCAGCATACGTAGAGATTCCCGGATCATAACCTCAGTTTGCTGCAGCTCTGCCTGAAATTGGAATGGGAAATAAAATATTTTAATAGTCAATGTACTAGTAAGAATGCAACACACCAGCAAATCCTGGGCATTCTGCTCCTGCTCGCTGAACAGTTTCCGGGCGAGCTCCGCCTGTGTGTTGGCTAGTTCATATAGAGCTATAGCCTTTAGACGGGATATGCCCGGAGTAAGGACCTTCAGCACCAACAATATCTCCTGGCACAGACGAATCTTACGCTCGTAAACCTTGCGATTCGGCCGATGGGCCATATTCTGTAAAATCTGCCTCAGTATTGAGGCAATATTCTGCTTCAGATCCAACATAATATAATGATTGCCATGCAGCAGTCGCGATAGCTTAGCCAGCAGCAACTCCAACCTATAAATATCATCACGAGCATGGAAAACCTCCTCTTTGGCCCGTTCCAAAACGTTGGCAACAAACTCCGGCTTTAGAGTATGCTCCGGATTAAGCAAACACTGCCAGATGCCCGAATCCAACTGTTTCACTATATAGCCACCCTTGCAGGTCTTACACACAAAGCTACTCATGTGCGTGCCCAGCTCTGTGGGATCCTGGCAACGAGCACACTGGCAATCAAAGCATTTGCCCTGCCTGAGGTTATAACGCCTCTCTTCGGTGCCCAGCAGGATACTGGTATAGCAATTGTAAAGTATCTCACCAGCCGGTATATAGCGATTCGCATAAAGTTTAATGCGTCGCTGTTCATCGATGGCCATCACCAGATTGGGTGTGCAGCTGTGAGGAAATAGTGCCGCATAAATATAAATGCCACGCAAGGCGGCACCCGATTCCGGAGCACGGATCTCGAAACCATTGACATCGGCAGTGCCGAGCAGATGCTGCAACAGATCCTCATTAATCTCCGCGCCATTGCGTAATTGCTGTAGGAGTCCAATAGACTGTAGTGGCAACACGACCTGCTCGCGATATGTGCGCCAAATCTCTGTATTCCGGCGTAGCGCCAGATGTGACTCCATCTGCAGCAGTTGCTCATATTGTGGCTGGGTCTCCTTATGCTCCCGCAGCAGCAAGTACTTGAGAGCACTGTTCATTTCTTGCTGGGATTGGAGCTTCTCTACTTGCTCCTTCTCCAGCTGCAGCTCGGCGAGTCTCATGCAATCCCTTGCATCGTGTTGCACACACTCACCACAAAGAGGCAGAAGGCGACACTTGCTGGCAACTCACCGATAGGATAGATTTTTATATAATACGGCAGTAATTGAGAATTATGGGATTATCGAGAGTACATACCCGCAAAAGGAGTTGGTCAGCTTATAGCAGCTGCTACAGCGCCGATCCGTATTATTTGAGAGTAGCAGTACCGGCTGTTCGAGCAGCACCGATTCACCCTCTCTTATATTGGTCGAGGCAATCACATATCTATTATCCAATTGGATTGGTTACTCCTAATCTCGAGTGTCCTTGTCAATTTAACTTACCTGCCCATTGTCTCATTCTGCTTTACTTCACACTTCTTGGCAAAATCTTCCGATACAGCAGCCATTCTATAAGTTTTTTGATAGATTACGCTAATTTGCATCTGCTGTGGTCAATTATCAGAGGCGTACTGAGTACATCCGATGAATATATACATATACATACACATATTGTCTCGCTAAATGCGAATGACTGCATTTATTTATATTTTAATGCAATTCTTTATTTATTTCGACCAGTGATTCCTCGCTTGATTTCCCCCCATCCAAATCACTTTTCTTTGGCTACAGCTGCCTGGCTATTGAACCTTCCTCCCTGGGCACGATCAGGGCCATTGTATTAGAAACTATATCAGCAAAGTGCTTATATTCTAAGCGAAATCAATATTGGGGTATATCAAACTATATTCTATTGATTTTAGAACAGAGTTGATATTATAATTTATATTGAATGATTATAATTTGACTAACATTTTTCAAGGGATAAAAAAGATTTGCATCCAGAAGAAATTTATCCAAATTATTATTAACAATTAAAATACATTGAAAATTCTTAACAATTCCTATTTAATGTTGTTTAAATTCTTGTCTAAATTCTTCCAGTACAAAAAATAACGATATACATTTTAAGTACTGATAATGAATTGTACTGTATCTTATTTATATTATAAATGTTTTTGATGCAATTTTATAGGGTTTTTAAGATTTCATATGAAAATGGTTGACGATATGAACCTAATGCTTAAAAATTTGTGCAGACACATTTTTTTGGTAAACTTGATTTATAGGAATTTGTGAAATTAATTTCTATGAAAATTTGACAGGTCAAAAAATTCTTTTAAAGTTTCCCATATTTCATAAGATCCGATTCAATGCGCTCGAGTTCCATGCTGATGCGTTCGGTTAGAAAACCCTCCGCCGAATTTTCCGGTTCAAATTGCAGTAAATCCAATGCCTCCTTGGCCACCGAACGTGCACGTGACAGCAGCGCCTATTGGTCAGAGAAAAATCCACAAGAGATCAGCAGTTATCCAATATATATATATATTCCCCTATTCCCTTTACTTACCGCATACTGCTTTTTGTCCACATCCGCTTCGGCAAATTGCAATTCGGTGAGTTCCACAAAGGTCAGCAGGTACTCGAACAGAGCAATCGCATACAGCTTGGAGATGCCCGGGACTACAGCCCGGCAAACGGGCAACAAATCTCCACAGAGTTCGACGCGACGTGCGAGCAGCTTCTTGCAGGGATCATTGAGAGAATTCATCAAGGCCTCGGCACGCAAAATGCTGGCAATATTCTGCTTGATGTCCAGCAGCAGAAAATGATTGGGATGCAGCAGAGGCTTGTGCTGGGCGAGCAGCGCTTCATAGGATCTCAGCTCACCCTTTGCCTCAACCAAAGCACCGCCCACTTCCGCGAGCAGCCCATGCACATCGGCAGCCGGAATAACTCCCTTACAATCGACACCCAGGCAGTGCCAATCCCCAGTGCCACTTAGATCAGGCACAGCATAGCCATCGGTGCATTCCCTGCACTTCATGCTGCTCATGTGCGTGCCGAGTTCGGTGGGATCCAGGCAACGTGTGCATGCGCACTCCATGTGCCGACTTAGACGCAATTGATGCTGTCGCTGGCTGGTGCCCATCAGCGGATTCGTATAGGATGCATAAACAATGTCGCCAGTTGACAGCGGCACAGCCGCATACAGTTTCATGTTGAACTGATCGTCCAGTGCGATGACCGTGTTGGGCACACAATGATGCGGCAGGCCAGCACCGCACACATAGACACCCTTCAGCTGCTCACCATCGCGTCCCGTCACCTCAAATGAGTTGCTATCGATCCGGATGCAGTGGGCATGCAGCACATCTGAGCTCAACTGCTGTCCAGGCAACGCCTCGGCTAAACCACTTGCCATTAACGGACGAACCACATGCTCCTCATGCTCCTGCCACATGCCATCCTCACTGCGATAATCGTCCAACTTAATCGGACGACTTACAAGCAACTGGCACTGTGCCTGCATTTCAGGCTGCTCCAGCAGCAGCAGCAACTTCAACAGACCACAAATGCTATAGTTCTTCACGAGCAGATCCTTGCCAATGCGACAACCACCGCCGCTGGCAAAAAACTCACACTCGAAGGCATCGTGTTCGCTGCAATCCATGCAGAGTGGATACACCTGACACTTACGGCACATCACATACGACTCCTGCAGACACTGGGCACACTTTAGCTGGCCACACTCCCAGTGGGGCGTCACTAGCAGCGGTCGCTCCTCCAGCAGCGTTTCGCCGGCCTCAATGCTCAAGCTGGCCACCAGATGCCTGAAATATATTCATATTGTGGAAATTGGAAAATTCTATTCTTGACACAGAATTCCGGCGAACCTGCCCAACTTTTCATTGCAGACATCGTGCAAGTTTTCGCTGTAATCTTGCATTGCCTTCGATTACGTCTACTTGAAAATTTCCTTCTTTTTTTTTGGGTTCTTTTTTTTTTAATTTTCCACGTTGCGGTCGTTGCGCAGCTAAGGCGACGACTAACTCGACTAACGTTGGAGTCGCCAATTATAAATATACCCGATCATCTCATCTGCTATTTCCCTCTCTCTCTCTGTAGGCACGCACGGTACTTTCACTAATTGCTTGCCTCGCTTATTTTTAGTTAGTTGCCCCTCTCTCTTTGGCACACATATTTCCATTGTTTTCGATAATTAACTGCTAATTTGTCGTCGCAAACATTTAGTAATCGATTAAGTATTAGACAGGGTTGTTTTGTTGCATTTCATTTCTTTTTTATGCGTTTAAAGTTTTATTTAAAATATTTCTTTGCCATTTTTGTTTTCATGGCATTTTTCACACCTGCTTTAAGATTTCTTGTGTGTGTGTGTGTGTGGGTCTACTAATAATTAAAATTATGTTGCTTTTAAATTATTATTATCGGGTTTTCTTTGCTCGCAAAAAACTACATACAAGTTTAAGTGTATCTTTAAGTTTTTCAGTGTGTTGTGTTTGAAAAGTGATTTTTTTTATTTGTGCCTGTTTTTTGTTTGCGTGTTTGTGGGTGTGTGTGTATCGGCATTTTTGTTGCCAGAGAACATACAGATACATTATGTAAATGGTAATAATCATAATAATAATGTTGATAATCAGAAATGCCTAATGCAAACCGATGTACGTAAAAGATATATATGTATGTATTGTATGTATATATATATATATATTTAATTTGATTCCTCTGATTTTTGTTGTTGTTGTTTTTGTTGTTAACACTACAGACGCGCACACACATTTACACCCAGAGCTGGGATGCGTGTGCGACTTGTATATGTAAATATATATATATATGTATGTGTATGTATAAGTAGTAAAAAAAATGTAATTCCTTTTTTTTGTGTATATGTTTTTTTTTGCTTATTTACTGCGTTTGCCATGTGCATTTAAGCACCGATTGGCCTTTTGTACTCTACGTGCCTTCTTCGACTCCAACTGCTGTTCCACGCCCAGATTCGAGGAGTCAGTTCCAGATACTACAGCCGCTGGCAAAGATTCGCCCAAATTTGGTTGCACAATAGGTGCTATTGTTGCACTGTTATTGCAGGTGAGCAATGCCAGTTTCATGGACACTGGACTGACAATGACGCCGCTGCGGTGATGATTGCCATAAAAGAGTTTTGTAGAATAGCCGCCACAGCCGGCTGATTCTGCAGCTGCCTCCATTTTCGAATTAGACGGTGTCGCATTGGACGTAATTACATTGGACGTTGCCTCGACAGCGGCGACGTTGGCGATTTCAATGTCCACTGCCAACGTTGCCGCATATTTGCGTTTCAGATTCTTTGCCGTTTCAACGGCCAACAGTTTTGCCGTGGTAGTTTCGTCCGGAAATGCGAACGGGTTGTTCACAGAGTCTGTTATCGGACATCCGATAGCATTATTGCTCTCATCAGCATCCCCATTCGCATCCACATCCGCATCGATCTCATCGTTAATGATTATGATATTCTCGGGATCGACACCCTGATTGACGAGCGCCTGCAGATCCTCTGGCGGCAGCACTGGGGCCACCTTCTCATTGCATGCGCTGCATGCCAAGGGTATGGCGGGACTCTTAGAGCGCCAGAATTGCAGCTCGGTCTTGCACTTGTTGAGTTCCTACAAAAACCAAGCAGTAATTATTAATTGATAAAAGGATTAAACAGACTCTTGCGATTAACCTGCAACAATGTGGAGAATTTGCGAGACATTTCTTCATTCTTTTTGTCGTTCTCGTCCAGACGATTTGCAAACTCGAGCGTTTGCTTCTGCTGCTCAGCGAGGAGATTCTGCTGTTCGGCGAGCTGTTTGCTCTGCTCGCCAGCTTTACGCTTGCAAGTGCGCAATTCGGTGCGCAGCATCGATAGCTGATTATTGTACATTTTCATGCCCTGCTTAATCTTGCGTATGCCCTTACGCAAGACCATATGATTTTGAGGTGGTGAGTTATTTGCGCTGTCCGAGAGATCCGAGCTAATAGCCAATGTGGCTGCAACAACGAGAGAGAGAGAGATTTTGATTAATAGGAGAGTCACAAGTTGAAATAAAATCAATGTGAAACTAACGCCGCTTTGTTATTGCGGGCATTAAGAAGTCCCTGTTGAAATACGCAAGCCCGGGCAGCGTGGGCTCAATGCGATCCTTAAAGTATTCCATGGCCATGGTGGAGAGATCAAAGAGTTCATCCGTAACGCGATATGGACGCTGCAAACGTGGCGTAATACTGATATAATTCAAAATCGAATGCACCTCATCCAATATCTGTAATGGAGTTGAATAGATTAAATGGATAACAGATATATTTATATATATATATATATATTTTGACTTACGGCACCCGGAAAGAAACAGCAATGTCCGCGCTCAATGTGCTTGCCCATGGACATCTGGAGCAGTGAGAGACGCATGTAGCATGTCTCGATGATGTCGCATTCGCAGGACAGTGGATGATGGCGACGCGCTGATTCCCGGCGTGGCATGCTCGACTTGATCAATTGGAAGCGTTTGAACGTTGTCTTGATCTGTCGCGCAAATGTAGCATTCAGCATATTCATGCAAATGTCGTTCATGCGATGCGACACCTGCAACAATTTCATATCTTCATTTTTATTCAGTTTTAAATACAAAAAAGAAAAAAGAAACTCCCGCATCCCAAGTTTTAAGAGCATCTACAAAATTTATCAGATTACGTTTGACTACCTACTTTACCAAGGCACAACACACACGCACACACACAAGTACACACACATAGATACTCACACTCAGCCATGCACACAAAATCAGTTTCATGACAGAAACAAAAAAAAAAATGCCAAAGCAAAATAACAGCGATAGCCGCGTGACACGATAATTTCTGTTTAAACTAAAAATATATATATGCATATATTTATATCAACAATAGGCTATTTAATCTTAACGAGCATACTTTTCATAAAACATAAAAATATATGTAATATACAATGTATGCATATATTCACATCAACAATAAACTATTTTATATTTATTGCTACCAAAATAAACTTGCTGCTGCTTCGGATGCAAACTCTCAAGTTTCCAGAGTATTTTTTTACGAAGGCCTCCAATAGGAAGATGTTGAGAACAAAAAAAAAAGAAGATTAAATTTCCGCTCTGTATTTTGGTTTGCTTTATTCTCCTGTCTATTTCTGCTCAACAAATCGTGTCACGACACGCACTCAACTCGCAAACGGCATCGACTTTTGAGTGGTAAAAATAATATACAATAAAAGCAGCAGTAGCAACAACAACTACTGAAGCAACAACAACAAGTGCATGCAGGTAGTTGAATAACGTGCCCCGCTAACCGCTACCCCGCCCCGTCCCTACAAGCGTACATTAGATAGAAGCGACCCACGCGCATTCTACTTACATTTATTTTTTTGCAAATTGCTTTTTATTGATTAAATAAAATACGACCACTTACCAATCTCAGATTGCTGATTTTCTTAAAATCCAAATAGCCAAGCGTTTTAATGATCAGTTCCGTGGGTAAATTGAGAAAGCCCAAAGGAGGCTGCGAGGCTGCCACATCCAACGAAGTGGCAGAGGAGGAGCTGGCAACCTGCTCCTGCTGCTCCTGTTCCTGCTGTTGTTGTTGCTGCTGCTGTTGTTGTTGTTGCTGTTGTTGTTGTTGTTGGCAATTGGTTGTGGTTGTGGTGCGTCGCACCACAGTGGCACGCGAGGATGTTGGCGTCTCCTCGAACATTGAGCCACCGGCGCAGGCTGCACTACTGCCGCACATTTGACGCGTTGAGACCATGCTGAATGTGGCAGTTGTTGCACTTGCAGTCAAAAAATGCACAAAGAAATTTTGATTGCAGCTCTCAAATGTCGATCTCGAAGAATACTGCGAATAACAACGAGAGAGACCGAGTGAGAGGGGACCAGGGGATAGGCAATGCTTGTTAATGGCGGGTTTTGTTGGATTTCGATTATTGACTGATTGTCGTCGACGTTAATCGACGACAACTACTCGTTGTGAGCGAGTGGCTGGAGCTGGAGTGGAAACTCTCATAGTGTAATTTGCTACGCACTTCAATCGCATAGACCATTTTCTCACCCGATTTATTCAATGGAATTATTGTGTGCGCATCGTTTTTTGTATCGTTTTTAGCGTGCTATAGCGTTTAGTGCTCAGCACAACACTTTTTTCCTGTATTTGATACGTTTTCATGGACTTTTTACACAATTTTACATGAGCACAATTAAAACTACGTACACGGCAAAAAAAATGGTCGAAGACGTACGAACCTGATATCAATTGCCTATCGATTGTCAACGTTTATCGAGCTGGCTCAGTGCCGTCGACGTTGCCAGACAGATGCTCGCCCGCCAAATGTTTTACTTAATTGGCAACGCTGCATGTGCTGTTAACTGTGCAGTTGTCTGTTAAATAAGCAGTCAGTTCTGTTAAGTCGTTCAACATGCGGGCTGAAAAAATAGCAATCGTGCTCATTTTAAATAATTGAACACAATTTGTACATAAATAATAACAAAATTAAATGGTAATAAGCACAATTAACGATATACACCAAATGTAAATCAAAGCAAATATCAGCAAAGCTGCAAAGACAGTGAAAGCAAGCAGAACAAAACGCATTGTGCTGTGTGTGCGTAAGTGCGTGTTTGTGTGTGTGCGTGCTAAGTGCGTGTCTGTGTTTGTGTATGAGTGAGTGAGCTGTTGACAAAAATACAAAAAAAAAAATCACAGCAAAATCAAAACAGGAAGTACATGATAAAAGGATTATGAATAAAATAAACGCATATTATTAGTACAAGTGCTTTTCGTATTCGAATTTTGCAGCACCAACAACAAGCGCTAAATGTGGGGCGTTTTTTGAGTAACGTTCTGTGTTTACTTGTTGTTGATACCGCCGCTTCAGGGACGCGTTTAAATATTATTGAATATCACGTCATTTGGCCACGCTGCTAGCACTCTCCCCCTCCCTCTCCCTCTCTCCGATGATGTTGTTGCTGCATATTTAATAAGCAAAGCACAAACACACACACATATATATGTATATCCAGCAAACTTTTTTTTTGCAGTGAAATCCAAGACTTGCATTTATAAATGAATGTACAAAACTTTTTGTTGATTGCTGTCTATCTTTGTGTGTGTCTCTCTCACTCTCTTTCTCTCTTTAAAATCGTTTTCATATGTTAATGCTATTGTTTTCTGCCTTTTATCTTAAACAACAAAAAAAAAAGTTGCGCGCTATCGCCAAACAGCAGCAGCCGCTCCCATTAAACAGAATTCTTGCCAAGCAGCAATCACAGCAGAGACAGCAAAAGAAGAGCAAAACTAAAACAACAACAAGAATAACAACAAAAACAACAACTGCAAGTGAAAGCAGCAATTGGATGCCGACGTTGCCACGCCCACAATGACAGCCGCTCCGCCCGCCCATAACAATGGCGAACAGGAACAGGAACATCAACAGAATCAACAATGCGCGTTAGTTAAACGTGCCGAGGATGAGCGAGAGGATATATTTAAGCGCTATGAACTGGGAACGGATCCCACAAATAAGGTCGACTCCTGGGAGAATCCAACATTTGAGATCTATCACATAACCGATAAGTAAGTAAAACTCTTTAAATATCCCCCTGTCAGTCTCCCTCTTTCTCTATATCTGTCTTGCATCGTTTATACAGTGTTTGTTGCTGTGATTTGATGACATGATGTCATGATAATTTTAGCGAGCAGCTGCTTATGACTTTTTTTTTAATGATTTGCAACTAAAATCTGAGGGCGTTGTGTTTTAGGTAATTGAGAAAGATGAGTGTCTGTTTTCTGTTTAATTGATTACTAATTGATTTAGAGTCAACACAAAATAATTCAATAAGTAAACAGTAGATTCAATTAAAATAAAATTTAATTTTAAATTTAAATTAAATGTATAAGAAATATTTTTAAAATTTATTAAATATTTGTTTTCTTATTGACTATTTATTTATTTAATTAATGTCAACTAAAGTCAGTCGATACAAAAAAAAAATACAAGAATAGTTTAAATTAAATTAAAACTAAAATCTAATCTTAAATTTTAAATAAAAAATAAGAATATATTTACAAAATTTATACGATTTCAATCAGACACCAAAAAATTTAGTTAGTTAAGATGCCACACCACAAATGCTTTCAAAATTTTTCTAAAATTGAGTTCTGAGCTTAGAAAAGTAAAGTTCAAAGAACTCAAACATAGTATCATTATCCACATGATAAGTTAGAAAACAATTAATATCGCAAACTGAACATTAAGTATTAAGTGACAGAAATTTCTCTTACACCTGCTGGGAAATCGCTTGTAAGCACATTTGATATCTTATCAAAGACACTGGCAAATTGTCAACTAACTATTGATGTTGTTATTCTCTTTCTTATGTTTATTCGTGTTTCTTGTTGTTTTTAGATACGGCTTCATGCACGACTCCCGCCTGCCATCGTCACGCGACTCCCATGAGGTGCAGCGCACCAAGATCGAATTGGAGCGCGACAAGAAATGGGTGAAAATGTTAAAGGATTGGCCACCGCCAAATGAGAAGCTGCACAAGCGTGTCTACAAGGGAATACCGGATCGTATGCGTTGGCCAGCCTGGAAGAAATTGCTTAACGTGCAACACTCAATGGATACCAATGAGGGCATCTATGCGCGTATGCTGCAAATGGCAAAAGAGAATGCAACGGAGACGCGTCAAATCGATGCGGACGTTAATCGTCAGTTTCGTGATAATCTCGCCTATCGGGAACGCTACAGTGTCAAGCAATGCTCCCTGTTCAATGTATTAAATGCGTATAGCGTTTATAATTCAGAGTTGGGCTATTGCCAGGGCATGGCCTGTGTGGCGGGCGTTCTCCTGCTCTACATGCAGGAGGAGGAGGCATTCTGGGCTCTAAACACACTGATTACGGATCCCAAATTTGGCATGCATGGCCTGTTCATTGAGGGTTTCCCCAAGCTGACACGGTTCATCGAGCATCACGATCGCATTCTGTCCAAGTTGATGCGTAAATTGCACAAGCATTTTATTAAACATAATGTGGATGCGTTGCTCTATGCCATCAAGTGGTTCTTTGTCGTCTTTGTGGAGCGCGTAAGTAAATTGCATATTTATATAACTAAATTTAGTTGAAACTATCTATAATACACAGGTACCTTTTAGTCTGAGTTTACGTGTTTGGGATATTTTTTTGCTGGATGGCGATCGCGTCATTTTGGCCATGGCTGTTACCATACTCTATCTGCACAAGGATGAGCTGTTGCGCCTGAAGGATATGGATGCCATCATTGAATATTTGCAGGTGAAGCTGCACAAGAATTTCGGCTATAATGACGATGATGCTGTTCAAGCGTTGGAGCGTGTTATGAAGAAGCTAAGGGATTTGAAATTGGATGTGCCGCCACCAGCGAAATCCAATGAGTTTCCCACACGAGAGCTGGGCGTATTTGTTGAGGCTGATCGTGATAAGAAGACGGGACAGAGGCGTGACTATACCAATACGGAGAAGCAAGTCTTAACCGATATAATGTCTAGGTTGTCAACATTTTCTAATTCAAATGAATCGTATTATTTATATCAATTAATTATTTCTATTAATTGCAGACAAGAACACAATGCAATCGAGGTACAATCAACAGTATCCTATGAGACATCCGAGTGCGCAACGGGTGAGTTTGAAATCAATAAGCAACAATGTGTATATTTGATCTTTGCACAACAACTAATTACTTTACTATCTTTATATATTTATACACACCGATTACTAACGCTTGCTTCTCTATACTAACCGTAACAGCTAACTCTAACCAACATTTATAAAAATTATATATATATATATATATATATATATATGTTATTTTAGTGTGTGGTGCAAGCTTTAAAATCAGAATTTATATCATGAATTATTTAACTTTGTAAAGTAATACAAATTTTGTTATTTTATTTTACATATATATTATATAGATTTATGATCGTCTTTACTTGTTTGTATTTGTATTTGAGCTTATGCCATTTGTGTTTGATGTTTTACGCCCCCATTTTGTATATATACACGATCCTTATACTTATGGGTTTTGTTATCGTCTAGTGAATATAAATGTATTTAAATTAGCTATACTTTTATTTCAATTTCTTTAGTCTTTGATTACGATCAGGCTGTATGTTCTTAAGCGAGTTGCTATTTCATGATAAACTTTATTGCAATAAGAGCCAACGTATAAGCGCAACGAGTTTAATAAGTTTCATGGGTCTCTTCAATTAAATTGTTTGCATTGAACTTTAACTCAACAAATTGTTGCATGAGTCAGCGGCCATATTCTGAGGTTTCTGGGTGGCTTATAAATGTACATATGCCTGTTTAGCAGCGGTTCATCCAAGTGCTGTTTACATTATTACTAAACTAAAAAAAAAAAATTAATAAACACAAAAACTGTAAATATATATTTTTAAGGGATAAGCCAATTGATCAGTGATATCATATATATATCTAACCCCCGCCGTGTCACGCCTATTAAATAAATGCGCTCAGTTCACACATGGTCAAACCCACTTTCCACACACACACACACACAAAACACACCCATTTTGTAATTATAACTCGATCTCTCTCAACAAAAAAAAAAAAATCAACGCATTTGTCTAACAATGTCTTCGCTCATATACGCTTAACGCTAAATGTCTGCGCTGGATCTGTTATATGGATAATAACTGTGATAACCAACTTGTGTGTGTGTCTGTCTGTCATCTGACTGAATAAAAATTAAACTAAAATCCGCCAATCAATTCCCAAAAAACTCTCATTGTGTTCGTAGGTGATGCGTATTCAATGAAAACCTCTCAGAGTATGACTAGTTTAGCCACCTCGATGGCAAATAGCAGCTATTCGTTGTACAGCAATGGCTATGTGATCACCACCACCAACAACGGCCCCGAAGAAAATCGCAGCCAGAGCGTTAACAATCTCAACTATGCCGCCTGGCAATATCAGCAGCAGCACCACCACATGCACCACGATAGATTATCAAATCCGAGGCACAGCTACAGCAGCGATAATAACGATAGTTGCAATCGACTCGATCTGGACAGGGCGTTGGAGCCGTTGCAGAGCCAGCAAATGCTACATTTGCAGTCAGAGAGTCATCACCACCACCACCAAAAACCATCAATCAAACAATCACCTCACGGCACACGCATTCTTGTACAGAACCAGAATGGAAGCGCAGGCGGCGTCGGTCTTCATGGGAAACAACAAATTCTAAACAATCAGCACAAAGACGAACTTAATCATAATATTGATAATGATGTTGATGATGATGCGCTGAGCGTGGAAAATACGCGTCTTTAGTCTGGTTTCTATATAGTATATATATATATATATATATTTATGTCGTAGCATTTAAGTTTGATTTTGTACTTGAATTTATGATTACACCCTGTTTTTTGTTTGTTTTTTGGTTTGCCGTCTGCTCAATTGAAATAGTTATGCCAATTGATTAGTTGAAATAACAATGTATAAGCTTTAATTTTTGCGTACAACAATATTGGCTATCGTCATTTTGCTTTATGTATTTTAGTGTAATACGTTGCAAAAAGAAACATTTCTCACACACTCTGATATTACTTAGTCACACGTCATACGATATTTCTACATATATATTCCACAAAGAAATAAACAAAAGAAAACAACTGATAATTCCTAAGAGACCAACGATTCCAGCAATAAGTACAACGATTTTCAATGCACAACCCACAAAACTATCTTAAACTTATTTACTTACTTATTATACAATATATTATATATATACAAACTACTGATATACTTATGCTTACTTATATGTTGTAACTGCATATATACAAAATGTACTATTATTTCTGCCTAAGTTGAGGATTGCATTTACACACACATATATATATATATATATAAAGATATATATATACCTTTTTTGCTACACTCAAAACATTAGTTTATTGTTTATTGTTCGAGTTGAAGCCAAATTCAAATTGTAGTTCTAGCAAAACTTAATGTAATATATATAATATAAAAAGTTAGTTAAATGCCACACATAAATAAAAATATAATTTTTTGTACTGAATTCATAATTTGATTGCTAGTTTTTGTTTATGTTCTTTCGACTTTTGCATGTTCTCAATTAATAGAAGCGAGCATAACTCTTGCAGCTTTTGTTTGGTAAAAAAAATAAAAGTAAAAAAAAATAAAATCATATTTTATTTTGCACAACACCCACTACAAAAACACATACACTAACATTTCTAACCCAAAATTCGTATACTCAAACTAAATGCAAATTCTTTTTCAAAACATCAAAAATACAAACAAAATAAATTCTACAACGCATTGGCTAAATGGGAAAACGAAATAAACAATTTGGAACCACAACGAAAAAAAACGCTACACAAAAAAACATTGGCAAAAAAAAATATTTTAAAAACGTATAAACGTCTATCTATATAAATTACTATAAAAAAAAAAAACAAAACAAAAATATTAGTTACGCTTACTGTTCCCGAGGATTCGCACTCAATACGAAGTTCGCTTGCAGGTACTTCAGTTGCCTCGCACGGCTCATCGGAGACCATGTCGCTGGAGGACAATAAGTGAGCACAATACTCAAAATATATGTTTTCAATGATTTCGATTCAAGCTTAGGTTTATTTTTATATTTGCAGCGTTCATTTGAAAACCGCCAATTTGCTGCAAAATGCACCACAGCGCGAAATGTTACTGGGCACCTGACGTCAGCTGCCGCCGTCGTCGAATGCGACGGTAGCAAACCACAGTAAGAACACCACAACATCATCAGTATCAATAACAACAATAACAGCAACAGCAACAATCACAGCCACATCCACACCGCCGCCGGTGCCGCCACGTTCGCCTCTAGCGCTTGGATGATTAGCCCGGACGACGACGACAAACAAAGCCTAGCCCCTGAGGCAGCTCTGATTCTTGTCATCGTCGTCCTGGGTCTAGCTTTAAGCTTTGTCGCCTTGCCACAACCAAAACAAACACACACATACACACAATGTTCGCAAATTTCAAGTTTCTTGCTTTCAATTATCAATAATATTCGGCAAACCATTTTTGATATTCTTTGTACATAAAAACAAAAACAAAACTTAACAAAGTGTGCTTGTAAAGAAACTTTGAGTATAAAAACATAGCCAAAAATATATACATACAAATAAAACTGACAAAGGGCCAACTGGAAAGGATCCTAAAACATTTAACAAAGCATTCAAGCAACAAAACGCAATTGAGAATTAAACAAAAAATACTAAAGAGAATACAAAAAAAATACAAAATACAAAATATAAATATTGTAGCAAGAGCAACTCGTATTTAATACAAAACAAAAAAAACAAAAACAAAGATAAACTAAACAACTAAATTGCATATTAAATTACAATATATAAATATAAATTATAGGTATTATAGACATGTTGTAAATTGTACTTGTATATACGTACCGAACAAAATACAAAGCAACGTTAAAAATTCAAAACAAAACAAAAAGTTACGTCCATGAAGTATATTAAACATTAAACAATAAATATCAGCAACAACAACAACAAATGCTACCAAATATAAATGCAACAAGAGCAACAAAAGGAATGATTATGATTACGATTATTTATATATATAGTTATGTATGCGTATCTTAATATAAATCCAAATGCAAGTTTATAACTAATTTTAAGTAATTTATAATTTACAAAACGGAAAACGTTTTATATGCGTAAATTTAAATTTAGCAAGCAGTATAATCAAGATACTATGCTTTCTTAAAACAATCTATTTTTTATTTAGTTTTCTTTTCCTTTTTTTTTTTTGTTTAAGTTTCAAGATTAATGTAAATTCAGTTTCTAAATAAACAAAATTGAATTTTTTGTAAAACATTTTATTAGAATCTACAGCAACAAACTTTAAGTATCTTGATCCAATTTAATTTTGCCACCCTTTTCAAAGATTGTGCCCAGATCCTTAAGGGATGCCTCGGCTGTGCCGCGTGGCAAAGGCTGCGGCTGATTGGGACCAGGTTTCCAGCCAACCAGGTAGATAATTTGAAATGTGGCTGGAACGCCTTCTTCGTTGGGTTTGCCGTAAAGCTCTTTGTAGATGGCACTGGCCGCCAGCATCGTCTCGCGACTGAGATGCGCCGGCCTATTGAAGGCCGCATTGTTCTCGGCCATGCCCTTGAGATCCCACATCAGCTCAAACATGCTCGGATACCCAATGTTCAGCTCATCCGTATCGATGGTTAGCATCGTAAACCCGGCCCGATTCAGCAGAGAACCAATGTCGCGGATCTGTGTAAAGGGCGAAACGTGCGGCGCAATGCCACCTTTGCGCTCCAGCTCGGCCAGTTGCAACGAGGAGCGCAGCTCATATAGAGTATCACCGCCAAAGAGCGAGGCTATAAAGACGCCATCTGGCTTCAAGCTGCGCTTGATGCGCGCAAAACAACCGGGCAAATCGTTGACCCAGTGCAAACTCAAGCTGGAAATGATCAGATCCAGCGAATTCTCTTCAAACTATAAAAGCAATCGATTTCGTAAAGAATAATCCCCATTAAAATCAAAGGTTTTTTCCGTTTACCCACATCCAATTGCTCCTCATCCTGCAGTTGCTTGTGCATCTGCAAGCCAGGCGTGCCCTTTGCCTGCTCCAACATCGTGGCGCTCGTATCCGTCAGCGTCAGATGCTCCACGCACTCGGCGAGTATATGTCGGGAGATATAGCCTCGGTTACAACCGATATCGGCGGCTGTCTTGAACTCGCGCTTAATGTCAAACACACGATCCGCCAGACGAAACCCCACCTCTTCCTTTAGGTAATCATACAGACCCACATCGGAGCTGTAAGCAGATATATATTGTTTATTGCAGCTGCCAGAATAAAAACAACAGAAAAATCTCACCTGAGTGCAGCTCTTTCCTTTTGCAGTCGCTTTGCATTCCTGTCGAATATGTTCATGTGCGTTGGTTGCGTTGTCAAGCAGCGCCAGGCGCCAAAATTCTGTGTTAAACGTTTTGTGCACGTTTTGAACATCATTAAATAATAATTATTAATGCTGTAATGCCGGCTACGAAAACAATAATACAAATCACAGCTGATTCTCCCTATGGCTAGTATGCTGTTAACAAAATACCATATGCTGTTTATACAGGGTGTTTCGAGTTAACTGAGAGCATAGGCATTTATCATTTCATTTAGAACTTTTTAGTTTGACTTTCGTTTGATTTTTCCCCTTACAAATAATCACAAAACAATTAAAACTGTGCGCAAACTTGACTGAGTTCCTTTAAGTGACTAGTTTGATTTTATCAACTACAAATTAGTTCTGCTCAGTGTTGTCCGCGCTTTTCAGCACTGCTAAGTTTTGTTTTGGCGCGAAATGCTGCAAAAGTGAAGATCGCATTTTGTATTATTGATTTGAATTGAAAAGATGAATTTCTCGCGCAGCTCGCTGCGCTATGCCCACACCAATGGCTACACCGGACTGCTGTATACGCCAAAGGGTGATTACATAATCACCTGCGGCACCGATGGCGACATTCGCCACTGGACCTGCATCAGTGACGATGATCCTCGCTCCACCTGCCTGGGTGAATTTGTGATGTGCATAGCGCACACGGGCACACGACTGCTCGCCTCCACAGATCGCAATACGGTGCATGCGTATACGTTCCCCGACATGGACAGTGATGGCATCCTGATGCGATTTACAGCGCCAGCAACTTGCTTACGAGTTTGTGGTGAATTTACAGCTGCCGGCAGCGAGGATACCAGCATAAAAGTGTTGCGTGGTGATAATGCTGGCCAAGAGACTATGCTGGAGGGTCACAAGGGACCCATTTTGGCGTTGGATGTGCACGCCGAACGACAACTGTTGGCCTCCATAGCAGGCGATGGCCACTTAAAGATTTGGAACTTTGCCACTGGCGTCGAGGTGAAGAGCGTGTCCGGATTACCTCGCGTGAATAGTTTCGAAAGCGCCAGTCTATTTGGCACGCCCAGCTTTGAGCCACATCGCGGTGAGCAATTGGCCTATGCATTGGACAAGGAGATCTTAGTGCTGAACACATCCAACTGGGAATTGGCCTATAAGCTGTTGGATGAACGCGTATCAAGCAACTATAGCTGCTGTCAGTTCTCACCGAACGGGGAGCGTCTGGCCGCTGGGACGACCAGCGGTGAATTGAGCATCTTTGATGTGCAACGGCGACGGGCGCTCCAAGTGGAGGCGCCACCGTCCGACTGCAAGGCAATCACGTGCCTTGCCTGGAATCCAGCTAATGTGGATGAATTGGCTTTTTGTGATGCCACCGGCCAGCTGGGCACCATATTTCTCGGTGATGAGGAGCCACAAGATGAACTCGAGCTGGTGGGCGAACCGGATGAGCTGTTAGCAGGCACAGATTTCGAATTTGAACAGGGCAATGGAGGGGAAATGGATGATGTCGACGATGGCGATGGCGTTAGCCTGGAGCAGCTGAAGCGCAAAGTTATGAGCAATGCGAACTATGCAGAGCCAGAGGCTCAGGATGATGATGAGCACTCACGACACTCCTTGGCCAGCAGCAGCCAGGCGCCGGCTGCGTCTCCACAAGTGAAGCTCTTCAAGCAGCAGGCGGCCTTCCAGCCGGGTGCTACTCCAAATGAGCTGGAGCATCGGTATTTGGCATGGAACGATGTGGGGATTGTGACAGCGCATGTGGAACCCAATGGAGATGGTGCCATCGATGTGGAATTCCATGATGCCAGTGTGCATCATGCACTCCACTTGAGCAATAACTACAATCAACATAATGTGGCGAGTTTGAGTCGCAGCGCTTTGGCCTTGGCCTCCACGGAGAGCGGCAAGCTGATCGTGATTGCCTTGGCGGCGGCCGGGAATAAGGAATGGTCACTCAATCTACCCGATTGCGAGAGCGTAGAGGCGCTGGTGGCAACCAGCCAACTGATTGCTGTCGCCACCAGTAATCACTTTCTGCGACTCTTCAGCGTGATGGGCACCCAAAGGGAGGTGCTCAGCATTCCGGGACCTGTGGTAGCGCTGGCTGGACATGAGCATAGTTTGCTGTGCGTATACCATTCCGCAGGTTGCAGCCAGCAGCAACAGCATCTCGCCGGCATGTTGATCCATGTCAGTGGCTTAAGTTTGCGCGTGGAGCAGCTGACGGTTTCGTTGACGCCGGGTCGACAATTGAGCTGGCTGGGTTTCTCGGATGTTGGCTCGCCATGCTTGGCCGATAATATGGGTCTCGTCCAGCTGTATAGGCGTGCGAGCAATGCATGGTTTCCCATATGCGACACATTGAAACAGAGCACAAGTGTTTGCAATAATTATTTTATAGTTTCACTCTCGGAGCCGCGGCAGATCATTCAAGCGGTGCTGTGCCGCGCCAGCTCGTATCCAATGACAAATCCACGTCCAATGGTGCGGGAGTTGCGCCTACAGCTGCCACTTTGCGACATTGAGCTGGAGAAAACGGAGCTGGAGGACACGCTAATGCGGGCGTGCATTATGCAAGTGGACGGCGCCGAGAAGTTGCAAAAGGAGATGGCCATCAAGCTGTTCGCCTTGGCCTGCAGCAGCGAGTGCGAGGCACGTGCCAGGGAACTTGTGGAGAACATTGCCTGCACCGAGCTCCTGCAGCTAGCCGTCAAGTATGCCTCGAAGCGTGGACGCATTCATTTATCGGATAGATTGTGTGAACTATTGCCACAACTGGAAGCGGTGCAGGAGGCACGTAAACAGCAACAGCTCCTCGGCGCCAATGGCATTGCTGCGACCATTGTGCTGCCCATGATGCCCCAGCTATCAACTGCTGGTACTCCGAAATTGGCGCCAAAGGCCATGGAGCTCAGCGCATCGAAACGTGGCGCGCTGAAACGCTTCTCTAATTCACCAAATCTGTTCAAAGCGGCAGCCGTATCTCGTCCAGCGACACCAGATGCTGCAATCACTCCATTGGATACGCAAGAAAATCTGTTCGGTGAATCGGAATCGCAGACGAGCGACTCCAAGTCAGCAACTGAGGGTGATCAGCGATCGCCTCTTAATTCGGTCAATCCGTTTGCCATGAAACGCAAACTGGTCGACACTGGCGTCATCTTCGGCTCCGAAAAACTCAAGTTGGCCAAGAAATAAAATCTGGCTCATTTTATGATTAGTGCTGTAGTTTTTAGTTGTATGAATTAATTGTATTATGTTTTTATAATAGATACAGTGCTCTAATGGGCTACATGTATTTGTCTTTATAATTTTTGGTTTTTAACCCAATGACTGAATTTATTCGTAATTATATACATATTGATAACTAATTTGAATTCGCAAGTTCACGTCACACTGCAATTAACAGTCGGTCACACCGCACCAAAGGAAAAAAAAATCACGATTACCAAATGTGGTCACACTGCAGAGAGTACGAATTTTGTTATTCCCCGATAAAGTAGAATATTTTGGAAAATAATGAACTTCCATCTTATCGCTTATCACGTGCATACTTGAAAAGTGGTGTACGTGTCTTTTTTTTTTAGAAATTTCACAAATAGAAAGAATTTTAAGTCACACAGAGGGTTTATTCGGTTTAATTTAAAATCGTGTTACACCCAACATTTTAATACCAACAAACAAAAACACACAAAATACAAAACAAAAATACATTAAATACATTTTAAAAAGGCGTGGCATGTTTTTAACTCAAACAAAAATTCGCAGTGGTAAGTTAAAGAAGCACATATATAGATGTAAGTATGTATATGCGTACACACATACATAGTCATAAATGACTAAGCTGCAAATTGCCCACAATAGCTTTGCTCGAACCTAACGCTCTCTATAGAAAGAGAGAGAGAGAGAGAGAGAGAAAGATGCTAGCTTTCGTCTCTTGTGACGTAGGCGCATGTGAATTTCTATATAAACCGCTGCACTTGATGCTCTCTAGCCATTGTCCGTTTAAATGTTGCGGTGTGCAGTTTTGCTTGCAATAAAAAGATAAATAAGTGACGAACCTGTTTCCCACTGTGTATGTTTTCGTGTAAGAGAGCGTTGCCTTTGCTGATTATTAAAACAAAAAAATATATATACTGTTATATCAGTTTGCGTGTGTTTCGCGTCGTTTTCAAGTGTGCGTGTGTGAGTTTGTTTGACAGCAACGTTGTTTTATTGTTTTTCCGTGTTCGTAGCCATATTTAACATGTCAAACGAAAAACAACAAATGGCCAATGGCCACAAGATGGCGATCCCATTACAAACAGCAACAATGTCGCCATCCGTTTCAACGCCGCAGTCCACGCCGCCAGAAAATTCCGATATATTTAAAAATAATAAAAACGACTGCAATAACATTGAAGATCCGCAACGCAAGCTATGGGGTAAGTAAAAAAACACAAAAAATCACAAAGAAAAAAAAAAAGTTTACACCTCCGTAATTAGAGCGGGAACTGATTGGAAGCTTTCTGCTCAAGATTGTCGAGAAAAATGTGGTGAGCGCACGCAGCGGTTGGTTAGTGGATAAGCGCATCCTTCGTTATGAATTTGAGCATCATCTGCGGGCGGACCCCGAGGAGATGCACTTGCGTAACAAACTAAATAGCCAGGGTTCCTACAATGTGAGTATTGATTAACTATAATTTCACATTCGATTTGGCGAGTCAGAAGTTACAATTCACTACTAAAGTTTGTAAACGCATACATACAAAGATAGGTTTCAACGGCATATCACAGTGCGCAGATGACTGTTTAAACAAACAATTTCGCATGTCGAGACAATGATACCCTTTTTTTGTATTGTCTGCTTAGTGGTTAAAGCGAGGCAAATATTTAAATATATCAAAATATCGAAATTTAGCACGTCCCATTCATATAAACCAGAACGAATCGAGAAATACTCTTGTTCAAATAATGCGATTTTTACTTCAAGAATATATATATATATATTGTATATATATATAGAATTTTTTTTTTTTTTGCAAAGCACGTTCTTTGTAAATTAATCAATTAGTTACGATGTAATCGTAGAAATTATATAGAATTAATATGTCTGTTGCAAGATACCGGTAAGTCCAAATTATTAACTTTTACAGATCCAAGAGTACTTAAATTCCATGTACTCTTTGCCCACTCAATCGCAGGCTGATTTTTTGCCTCTGTTCTTTCAATTGTGATTTCTCACTCTTTTCGCTTATTCGCTGACTGGTCTCGAGTCATATTAATTTTCATTTCATTTTGTTTATACTAAAAAAACGATAACAAAGCAAAATAGCTTATGCTATTGTTTATATATATTTAGATTCTTGTTTATAACTGCCTTATATTTATAGATCGGATCACTGTTGCATCGCACAAACTTCTTGATGAACACGCCTCGCGGCGATAGTAATTATCGAATCAAGAATCTGTCCCTGATTGAGTTTCGCAAGGAGAAATGTAATATCATGGAAGAGAATCAGCAGAAAAAATATACAGCTGAAGTTAGCAGTGCGACAATCGCATCGCTTGATAATGAATCGATTACGCAGAGTAATATCACTTTTAACTATAATCACATTTGCATATCGTAGGATATTGATTCATTTCTTCTGTACGTTTTACCATAGAATATGTACTTGACGATTCCGCCGAATTAGTGTCATTAAATTATGAAAAAACGCAAATTCAACAGCGCAAGGAGGAATTCGAGCTAAGTTCGATGGGTTGCTACATTTGTCAATGCAATTTTGAAAGCATTGACAAATACGAGGAACACATCGAATACCATGGCGATGAGTCGGACTTTGAGTCGTTGCGCAAAATGTCAAAATAGTACGATATTTATATATTTAAATGCCCAAATCATGAAATTATATATATTCTCTTATGCTTACAGTAAGCAACCCATGCTGAAGCTATCGTATCAAAGCTGCGTGGATAGCCATTATTTTGGATTTACGCTTGCAACGCAACTAAAGAACATTGTGATTGAAAAGATTATAATTGTACAATCACGTCAGTTCTATTATGTCTACAATCATCGCCTACCTCTGGACATATCAGACGATGGCCAACTGATCTTCTTTGTCGACTCGCATGTATTTATGATATTGCGGGAACAGCCTATTGTTATTGGTTATAGTCAGCTGGTGAACGGCAACCGTAAAAGTTATGTCGAACAGCATCATTTCATGCGCACCGAGGCTTTGCCCAAGGCTAGTTTCAATGTGAATCCATATCGAATCTCCAAAGCTGATGTATTTAAGGGCGGACGCCTGGAGCCGGCAATACCGCCCGATGAGGTCTTGAGGGCCGTCAAACTTGATGCGCCGATTGCCCAAATGCAGCTTGCCGCATACAATCAATATTATCGCAACTATTGTGATCTCGGACGGATACTAACGCCAAAGAATTTATACGGGGCACTGGGCACTCTAGTCCAGGTGGAAGATATTGAGCGTCTGCAATGCTATTTGGCACTCAAACAGTCCAAAATGGCGCTGCATCAGTTTGGCAAAGAGTTGTCCGTTAAACTGAATTCCAATACGCGAAGTGCGAATAATGTACTGTCCCCTGGCGATGATGTGCTGATCATTAACGAGCGTTGCGCCAATTCAATTCCGAAGGTGGATGGCATGGCGAATAGCGTGCGCCAATTGTTGGATAATAATGGGCTGATAATGAAATTGGCTCTGTTGGATTTTGATGCGCTGAAAACTTGGGGTCAAATGACAAACAATCGGTTTGGCGCACCGGAAAAGGACCATAAGGAGCCACGTGTTTATTTTGCACGCATTCTGAGCGTATCGACGCAGCGTGTCAACATCACTTGTTTTCGTCGTCTACCGGCTAATACCACATATACGCTCATATTTCGTCCGATACGTTCCATTGAACGCTATCAATATCGCGCATTGGAGCAACTCAAGTCAATGAATGCGGATCATGTGCAGCGTCTGCTCTTTCCAAATACTATAGACAGGCATGTGGCACAGGGTGCCTTACAACTGCACAATAAGCTTATCGGTTGCAATTTCGAACAGATGCAGGCTGTGCAACAGATTGCTCTAGTCGACAAGCTACCAGCACCGTATATTATTTTTGGGCCACCGGGCACCGGTAAAACGGCAACAGTTTGTGAGGCCATCTATCAGTTGTATGTGGGACGTCCAAAGACGAATATTCTTGTGCTCGCCGGCTCGAATACTGCGTGTGATGAGATTGCGTTGCGTCTGCTGCGCTCAGTTGCAAAATTAAATAACGATCAATCGCGTCCGCTCGTGCGCATCTTTTCGGCCAGCTCCGATCGTCGCGTCGATAACATCGATGATCTCCTGCTCGAATATTCCAACATGTATGCTGTGCACTTTTATCCCGCAGTGCAGGCGGTGCACGATTATCGGATTGTCGTCTGCACTCTAAGTTTGGCAGGCAAACTCTCAACGGGTGGCTTTGGAAGTGACGTGAAGAAGAGCAGCGTATTCACGCATGTATTTGTCGATGAGGCGGCCGCATCAACCGAAGCGGAGGTCTTAATGGGCATCGCCTGTACCATTGCACCGACAACGAACCTTATACTGTCCGGTGATCATAAGCAACTGGGGCCAGTGCTGCAGTCGCAGCGTGCCGAGGATTGGGGTCTGGGTGTATCGCTGTTTGAACGTCTGTTCAAACGCGATTGCTACGGCGTGGACGAGAATGGTGATTACAATGCAGCCGTGCAGACGCGACTGATACATAATTATCGTTCCCATCCCGAGATTGTTTCGCTCTACAATAATCTCTATTACAACAATGAACTCAAATCGGAGGCCCCAATGGGTGTGCACCAATTTTTAAATATATGTATTAAAGCAAATACTTATAAATTATTATATTGCAGAAAATGTGAATCTTGCCAAAAACTGGTTTTATACGCCCAACGCAAATTTTCCCATCATATTTCACTCGGTGTTTGGCACCATGGATCAGCAAAGTTCGATAAGGTTAGTTCCTCAATCTTGAATATTAAATATTTCAAACTAAGCAATTTATCTTGTCGCGTGTAGCTTATGCAACAATAAAGAGATTGATGCTGTCATGGATTATGTGAAGGATCTAATGTATATTGGCATCAATGGTGAGAAATTGGCTCAAACGGATATTGGCATTATATCGCCGTATAAGAATCAATATCAACGCATCCAGGAGCATCTCAGCATGCGCAATTGGCATCAAATCGATTGTGGATCAGTTGAATTGTTTCAGGGCAAAGAGAAGCAAATAATCATTGTCTCGTTTGTGCGCTCATTTACCTCAAACTTGGGATTCCTCAATAATAGTCGAGTGAGTGTGTTCTGCGTTAACTAAATTTAAACTTTGACTTTCTCTAATCATTAATCATTCGCAGCGTTTGAACGTTTTGCTATCGCGTCCAATGTCTTTGCTTATATTAATTGGTAATCCGCGCACGCTTAGCAAGAATGAGGAATTTCGTCATATCATCGACATTTGTCGGGATCGTAAAACACTCGTCGGTTCGCCCTATTATCTGGATGACAATAAGACGAACGAGGCGAACGCTCAATCCGACGCTAATAATGATAAAAACAATCCGAAAAATAGTAATCGTCAAAAGATCGCAACAAACAACAACAATAACTGTGCGCAGTCATTGGGACTTAAATTCAAGCAAAGTAATAACAATCGTTGTCATAATTATCAATATCATCAAGGAATTTGTGAAAATGATCATAAATGCCTGTACAACAATGCCTATAATGCAGCAAATTTTGGATTTCGAATGATCGCCCATAAGGGATAATTGATTTTGATACCCAGAAACAGAAGTTTTCAAGATATACACTCTCCAAACATTCATAAATCATTATATTTCTTATATATGAAATAAGTATATATAATATACTAATATTCACGGCTGTTTTGTTTCCCAAAATCAAGCACTTGCGGCAACTGCATTTGTAATAATTCAACTTAATAAATTTGCATATGCATGTGATAATCATTTTTCTACTCATAACAATACTTATCACATTTTTCTGGTTGCTATTTGTTTGTATATTTTTAATTTGTTTCTAAATATATAATGGCTTTTACATTTATTTTCTTTTAGCAACAAATCCACGCAACAGGGTGCAATTATCGGCGGCCACCAAGGCGGTCTACAACAAGAAGAATTTGGGGACATTGAGCAGCCCGGCGGCAAATAAATCGAAAATGGAGAAGTTACTTGAAGAGCTGCGCAAAGTGCCGCGTACTTTGGACAACGATATCGTTTCAGAGCGCTCAATCCGAAATGGACTCCAGAATTTAACAATTAATATGCCCACCAAGACAATTGCTCCAAGTGCACCACAGCTAGTAGGTAATATCAGGCATATACCACCACGGACAATGCCCATCGATACAATTGCTCCAAGTGCACCACGGCTAGTAGGTAGTTTCAGGCATATACCACCACGGCCAATGCCCACCGATACAATTGCTCCAAGTGCACCACGGATAGTAAATAATTTCTGGCATATACCACAACAACCACCACCGCAACAAAAAAAGAAATCAACATGTGTTATTTCATAAATATGTCTTATTGTGCATAAACTACGAGGACTACACCGGGATTAAATGTGCCCAGTGTTATCCTTTTAAGACTTTGCTGTTTGTGTCAGGTTCCAAAGGATGCAGCTATTAAAATAATAAGGGATAATTGATTTTGATACCCAGAAACAGAAGTTTTCAAGATATACACTCTCCAAACATTCATAAATCATTATATTTCTTATATATGAAATAAGTATATATAATATACTAATATTCACGGCTGTTTTGTTTCCCAAAATCAAGCACTTGCGGCAACTGCATTTGTAATAATTCAACTTAATAAATTTGCATATGCATGTGATAATCATTTTTCTACTCATAACAATACTTATCACATTTTTCTGGTTGCTATTTGTTTGTATATTTTTAATTTGTTTCTAAATATATAATGGCTTTTACATTTATTTTCTTTTAGCAACAAATCCACGCAACAGGGTGCAATTATCGCCGGCCACCAAGGCGGTCTACAACAAGAAGAATTTGGGGACATTGAGCAGCCCGGCGGCAAATAAATCGAACCTGGAGAAGTTATTTGAAGAGCTGCCCAAAGTGCCGAGTACTGTGGACAACGATATCGTTTCAGAGCGCTCAATCCGAAATGGACTCCAGAATTTAACAATTAATATGCCCACCAAGACAATTGCTCCAAGTGCACCACGGCTAGTAGGTAATATCAGGCATATACCACCACGGACAATGCCCATCGATACAATTGCTCCAAGTGCACCACGGCTAGTAGGTAGTTTCAGGCATATACCACCACGGACAATGCCCACCGATACAATTGCTCCAAGTGCACCACGGATAGTAAATACTTTCTGGCATATACCACAACAACCACCACCGCAACAAAAAAAGAAATCAACATGTGTTATTTCATAAATATGTCTTATTGTGCATAAACTACGAGGACTACACCGGGATTAAATGTGCCCAGTGTTATCCTTTTAAGACTTTGCTGTTTGTGTCAGGTTCCAAAGGATGCAGCTATTAATACTGCTCCTTTTGTAATCTAATGCAAACAGTCAAAATTCACAAGCTGTGTATTAAAACAAGTTACTTAAAGCTCATATATTAAAACGAGCTGTATATAACAGGTTTTTGTATGAATTATGAATTTTGAATGGAATTTTAATGCATTTATTATGTATGTACAATCTTTTCAATTGGATTCGCACATCATACTAAGTGTATCAAATATGTTTATATATGAAAATATGTCAATATGTGAGAATGTGTTTGTATCTAGGCACAATGTTTGGTTGGTTTTAAAACCCAGCCAACAAATGCTTTACACTTATGTTCAAAACATTTCCAATATATGTGATAATCGAAATTTTGATTTTTGTATTCTGTATGGCAAAAAATAAAAGAGGAAATTCGCCCATTAATATATTAAGCACAAATGTAAAAAAAAAATCATTTGTATCCATGTTAACCGAGAATAAATATAAACTATATGCTTATTGGACAACAAACTGTCTTGTGTAATGTCATCAATATAATTTGTTTGCACACATTACTTGTTGTGGCATAGTGTACGTTCATTTATTTTAGAGAACACTGTATGCTAACAATTTAACAAAGTTGGCTCTTACAAATTTAAAAAACGTTTAGCATAAGGTATGAAAAAATCAATACACAATTTTATTTCGTTACAAGCGATTCGCAAAGAATTATTGTAAATTGTCCTTAGCTCTTGTAAATTGTAGTGTAGACCAAGGAAGTAATTTTCCCATAATTTAAACGAATTTGCAATAATTGCTCGCGTATCGATCGACATAAACATTTTCAATATGAGTGCGCGGAGCCGACTAGTTACGCCCACTACCATACCAGCACCCACTTGGAATCGCAGGCTACCGACAGAAGGAGGATCACGAGGTGGTACCAGATCGGCGGCGCCGCTATCATCACATACGATCGGAGCAGTACGACGCAGCACCGGCGGCAATGGCGATGGTGGCTCCGCTAGCTGGAAGAGATCGGCTCCTCCAATGACAACCGCACGGTTATCGACGATAGCTCGGAGTCTGGAAAAGCCCACCATTGCATCGACCCTGCGAGCGGCGACCAATCGCACCAGGGTATTGGACGCAAGGCATGCAAATCCTCGCCAGTCAAAATCCCCAACGTTTGTTGACAAACAGTTCACTGATCGTGAGTGTCTGATGCTGAGTCCCGGATCGAGGGTGAGATCGCAGCAGCAGCAACGCCGGCCGGCTGTCATTGGTCCAATACTAAAGAGAGATACTCCAATTAATGCTCAAAGTGAAACTCACATAGAGACGCAGCAGCTGACTGAGACGGGCATCCAGAGCAATGAGAGAGAAATACTTAATCATGACCTGGTCGTCGGCGATATAAAGCTATTGATGCCCTCGCCGGAGCTGGCTAAGCAAATTGATCATGCTCGCATGGAGAGCAAGAGGAAAGTGGATCGTCCAATGATGCGCAAATTTTCGGCACACGAACATGATGAGGAACAGCATTTGGATGAGCTGAAGCAGTTCATGGAGCGCAACTATGTAACACGACGTCCAACCCCGAAGAAAACAACGCCTCTCGCTGCTGCTGTTTTGGCCAAATGCGAATCAAATCAATGCGGCAGCATCTTCAAATCCATAGATGAGTTCTTTACATGCGATATACCCAAAGCTGAGTCCATTACCAACATAAAGGAGCGCATCAAGCGTAAGGAGATCGAACTGATGAGCTTGTTTGATAATGTGCCCATAGCTGAAAGGATTAAATCCGGGTCCGAAGGCGACTAGTTGTTAGTTAAATGTGCGAATGTTGAATGTTAATAAATAAAAATTTGAGTGTCATTTATCAAGTTGCAATTCTTAATTTATTATATAAAATATTGGGCAATTTAAGTAACTAAGAATCCGTAATTTAGTGCAAATTTAAAAATTCGCGCCTTGCACACGATTCTTATCGATTTGCGATACGATTACATGTCGCATAATCAGCAGCTGAACTGTGTGGTCACACTGTTTTGTTATTTGACTTGCCGGTCGCACTTAGCCAATATATATATATAGTTGATTATTTTGATTTTAGGACGGACTAGCCGGCCAGTTAAATGTCGAATATAAGCTAGGAAGCCAGCACACGACTGTTACACCCACATACACACACAAAAACACACTGGAAATATTGTGTTAAGCTTAGAAAAATACACAGACGAGTTAACAACTACATCTGCAGCAGCAGTAGCACATAAAATAATTGGGTGAGTAACTTTAACAAATATGGAATGAATCACACGATTCATATGACTCAAATTTACAGGAATAATGACACTGAAAGTGACCAAACTGGCGCTGACCAGTCGCCTCATCATATTAGCCTTACAAATGGTGGCCAACTGGCTGGTCCCCGATCACAAACCCGACGTATTTCGCATGCCACTGGATGAATACAATAATAATAACAATGCCACAAATGCGGAGCAATTTCTGGACAAGATTGTGATGAGATGTTTTGGCGGATTACGGCACTGGGATGGTGAATACTTTCTGCATATTGCCAACTATTTGTATACGTACGAGAATACGCTGGCCTTCTATCCCCTCTATCCGGTTATTGTACGCAATTTGGCTGCCGCTTGCCAAGTGTTTAATGTGCCGCTCTCGTTGCCAGCGTTGACGCTACTCGTAGCGATTCTGTTGAATTTGTGGCTTTTCTGTGAGGCAGCCAACTATCTGTATCAGTTGACGCAACTCATCTTCAACGATGCGCACAAGAGTTGGAATGCAGCGCTCGTCTTCTGCTTCAATCCGGCGAGCATTTTCTTCAGTGCCGCCTACTCGGAAACTCTGTTCGCCTACTCCAGTCTCATCTTGATGTTGGAATGTGTCCGACCAAGGCAACAGTTTAATTATATGCGTATTTGTGCCAGTTTGACGGCGTGCATCATGTGCCGGTCGAATGGATTGATTGCCCTCGGATTTCCCATTTACTTCTTTGCGCGACATCTAATCCTCACGGTCGGAGTGAAGCGTTGTCAGACGCTGTTCAAGATGTCGCTGGCGTTGTTGGTGCCGTTGGGCATCTTGCATGCCTTTTATTTCTACATATATCGATTGTATTGCATGCCCGGCATCAAAGTTAATCATCCCCAGCAAGTCCTGCAATTGGCAAGTGAACGTAATTATTTGGTCTCTGGTCGTGGACCGGGTGCATCGCCCTGGTGCCAGTATACCCTGCCATTCCCATACAATTATGTCCAATCGACCTATTGGGATGTGGGCTTCTTGCGTTACTATAAATGGAAACAGCTGCCCAATTTTCTGCTGGCTCTGCCCATGTTGCTCTTCATGCACTGGCATTACTGTGATTACTTGTGGCATTTGGCGACAAGGAGTTGGCCAGCAAATGCCGCCAATCGGCTAGAGTTACTCAAGCGACAGAAGTCGCTGCCCTTTATACTCCATGGCGCATTCCTTACAATGGTCTGTGCCCTATTCGTGCACATTCAGGTTTCGACGCGTCTCTTGGCTTCTGCCTCGCCCATTTTCTACTGGTTTGCTGCGGATCATATGCCCAAGTCTTTGTCACAGCTCTCGTTGCGCTCGCAGGCAGGCGCTCTGTTTGTCTGGTGCACCACCTATTGTACCTGTGGTACCGTTCTCTTTTGCAACAATTTTCCCTGGACTTGAACTGTTAAAAGCGCACCTCTTAAAAATATTTTTGCCAAAGAGAACTGCATTAGAATTGGATTAGTGTTTAAACTACGTATTTAGCACGTGATAATGTTGACCACCTAAAAAAAAAAGAAAGGAACCAATGCAATTGCAAATTGCTTAGCTAAATTAAATAAATGTTTAAAACCAGATTCCACGCTCACTTATCGATAAATTCATTGCCAATACAAATAGTCATGCGCGTACGCACATCGATTATTTTGTATATCGCAATTCACATTGTACTCATGTTTATTATCGAAAACAATCATAACAAGACAAAAGGCAATTAATTTACGGAGTGAGAAAAACGCGTCAAAAAAAATGGAGGAGCTTTCGGGTGTTATGTTAATTATTATCATTGCCGGCGGCGTCTTAACGTTCGTTATGCTCTTCATATTCGCCAAGCGTCAGATAATGCGCTTTACGATACGCAGTCGTCGCGGCCCCCACGTCCCAGTGGGCAACGATGCGAAAAAGGGGCTGCGTCGCGAAATCGAACGCCGTTTGGATTGCATTCAGAAAATTGCCCAGGAGCCAAAGCTGCTGTGGACCGATGCGGACAAGTATATTATCGCACAACCCGAACCGGTGCCAGATCAACAACTGCCGCCCTACCATTATCGCATGCGTGCCGTCGACGATGTTAAGCTACTCGAGTCGGAGATCGCTCGAGCCGATGGCAGCACTCGCCACGCTCACGAGAGCCTGCGTGCCTTTTTGCTCACCACACTTTCCGTTACACTTAATGGCACGGGGCAGCGCATAATACATCAGTTTTGCGACATGTACGAACATGCACGCCACGATCCCAACGAGTTTGCCAAAGACGCGTACGAGGCTTACCATCATCTCCTGCTCAAGCTGATGGAAGCGTAAGTGTGTTTGTGTGTGTGTGTGTGGGTTGAAGTTATATATTGTAACTAAATTTATACATGTGGCATAAATCCTAGTCATGCCATTTTCATTAAATATTTCTAAATATGGTATTCATATATTCTTAATGTCTCCAACAGTGCCAAACAGCTAAAAAACTATAATTCAAGGAAAGCTTCACCTGCTCGCACGCCACGCAAACAAAAGATGCACTCGCTATTGGATCCGGCACGACTGCGTCCACCGCCTGTCGTCGAGCCACCTAGCAATAATGAGTTGAGTGCTGGTCAGCATGCCAAAGTGAATATGACGCTGGGACTGCAGGGCGATGAGTTGGTGGCCGCCGAGCTAGCCACAAATCCGCTGCATTTACAAGCGCCCGCCGAACGCGACTTGATCATTAGGAATCGCATCAAGACGCCAACGCTCGACGACATTGTCGTTGAGGCAGCGACAACGACAACGATGACGACGTTGGAGGAGCAGGAGCAGCAGCAGCAAACTATCGACGCTGACAATGAAATAATGAGCATCTCATCGGTTCAGTTTCAACGGAATTCGAGTGTCGTTTAACTGTAAGCTTGAAATATTTATTTATTCACGATTAATTTACTTTTTGCCTTTTTCTTTACTTTCGCACTTCTTTTTCTGTTCTTCAGCGGCACATTTATCCAACGTCTGTGCGTATAGAACGAGATCTATTAGGCGATTCGAGTACCCAGTCTCATTGTCATACCAAGCGATTAGTTTAACGAAATTATCATTTAGAGCTATGCACGCCTTCGCATCGAATATCGATGCGTATCGTGTACCATTGAAATCGGTGGAGACCACATCATCTTCAGTGTAGCCCAAAATATCCTTCAGTTCATCATTGGCGGCTGCTTTGATCGCCGCTTTGATCTCATCCATTTTGGCACCGGTGCCCAAACGACACGTCAAATCCACAACGGAAACATTTGGTGTGGGCACACGGAACGCCATTCCGGTTAGCTTACCATTTAGATCGGGTATAACTTTACCCACTGCTTTGGCAGCACCAGTGCCCGCCGGGATTATGTTACACATACCACTGCGGCCATCGCGCCACACCTTCTTGCTAGCGCCATCAAGTATCCTTTGGGTGGCAGTACAAGCATGAACCGTTGTCATCAAACCTTCGACAATGTTAAAATTATCATGCACCACTTTGGCCACAGGCGCCAGACAGTTGGTGGTGCACGATGCATTCGATATGATCTTCATTTTGGGCTCATATTTATCCAGATTAACGCCACACACAAACATGGGCGCATCTGCTGATGGTGCCGATATAACCACCTTCTTAGCCCCACCATCCAAATGTGCCTTGGCCGCTTCAAGTGTCGTAAATTTTCCTGTGCATTCTACTACCGTCTCCACGCCCATATCTTTCCAGCCGATCTTTTTTGGATCCATCTCATTGGTTATCTGAATCTTTTGGCCACAAGTGACCAATTTGTTGCCATCAACTGTAATCTTCTTGGGGAATATACCATGCGTCGAGTCGAAGCGCAGCATATAAGCCATATGTTTGGGATCCATTGAGGGATCATTGATGGCCACCACCTGAACATCCTCTCGCTTTATTGCTTCACGCAGAAAAACGCGTCCGATGCGTCCAAAGCCGTTAATAGCAATACCCGACATTTATTTTAAACAAAATTTGTATACACAAATGGCAAAATTTTCCAAAATTACTTCTGTCCTTCCACACAGAAATATCTGAATATTCTAAAATTACTTAATCACATTTAAAACACTTGACATTTGCTGCTTACAGGCTTCAAATCCATTTTATTTTTTCACATTAATTGTTTGAAAATTGTTTCAGTTTATATTTCACGGTAAATGCATTTTTTTTCTTGTAGGAATTCCGCTGGACCGCTCAACCCTTTTTCCGCATCTCCAGAAAAAAGCAGGACTTATAGTATAATTTATATATTATCTTCATATACGCTAGATATAGTAAATTGATCTAAATATTCATTATTAATATTATTAAATAGAAAATAGTAAATATTTATGCTAAGCAATGGTTGTTTCAAATGGTAATCCCGCTTTAGTTACTTTTAGTATTTTGCCAGTTAGATTCACAAAAAATTGAAGCTATATATACTCAGTTTTCCATAGATATTTTTTTTATCGCATTTTCGTAAACCCTTAACTAGATGAATACGCAACAAACCAAAGCTTTTGCCGTGGTTGAACTTTATTTTGGCTGAATTACCAAACAAAACGACGCAAACAACAAAATGCCTTTTGCGGAAAATGAATGTAGCTCAAACGAGTAGAACCTGGAGTGTGTGTTTGCTTTGTGTCAGTATTAGTATAGTTGGTATTTTAGAACTGATGTGTGTATGTGTGTGTGTGTGTAGATGGGTGTGTTTGTGGTAGCAGACTGCTCCATTCAGGCAGTCAGTGCAAAGAAAAACAAATCAAGCCTGCAAGTCGTAAAATTTTCAGATGCCGCCTCTTGACTATATTTTTTCCAACAAATGGTTGTTGCTGTTGGATGCTGCTGCACATTGCGCCATTGGCGCATAATTAACTGGCTAAAAGCAAGTAAAGAAATCCAAATGCAAAAATGGTCAGAATAATGTGTGCAAATACAGTTTAAGGCAATATTACAAAACTGTGGAGTGTGGTAAAAATTCCAGTACTTAACTGCTGCTTTAAATAAATTATAATAAATTTGTGGGGCAGTTTAGCTGCACAAAACAGCAGAGGTAACAAAACAGGCTAAAAGCTGGAACGAAAGTGTGTGAAGCTTTCAAATCAGGTTCAGCGATTTAAAAAGAAGCATTGAGAGTATTCTGTAGTCGATTTTCGGTCATATTTTATGCTGAGCTACATTTTATGTGTTGCTTATAAATCAATCGTGGCCAGCTGCCGGGGGCCAAGTTGCTGCGGGCCAAAAAGGTGTTGCCAAAACCAAAAATGCAAATGCGTATTGCTTAAACATACAAAATCAGCTGCGTCTGTGCCGTGGGTGCCATTATTCACCTTTGTCTGTGTGTTGGCATACACCCCTCCATATCTTTTCCCCACCCCTGACATCCTTTCCCTTGCATATTTGATGGCAAATTGTGGTAGCAGGGTCCTTGGGGAGTGGTTTTGGGCCAAGAAATACTTTGTATGACGTCTGGCTTTTAAGCATTCAATTTGAAAGTTTGGCGTACCGAAATTTATATATTTTAAGTAAATGCTTATTTCCAAAATGGAAGACTTTACTTTAGCAACATTTCGATTTGACCAAGTGACTTTGTGCTAGCAACATTTTAGCTTTGGCAACATATTTATTAAATATTCAACTTGTCAGTTTTACTGTGTTATTAACAACTCTTATAGGTTAAAGTAGCGAACAAGTTAAGATGAGAATCTATAGATAATTATATTGTATTATATTTAGCTTGTCAAATTAATTTTTACCAATGACAATATTTCAGTTGGTGCTGTGAACTCACTTTGTCAACACAATTTTGTTGGGCAACATTTTGTGTTTTAGCAACATGATCTGAATTATTCGAATTATCTTGCTCGCAATATATAATATAATTTTAAAACTTGAATTAAAGCCAATTTTAAATTGTTACAATCTGCTATCAATATTTTAGTTAAGAACATGCTGCGATTTCATGAGCTTGTCATCTTTAATTTATTTCAATCTATAAGAAACATTTCAGTTCAGCAAGATGTTGCTGGTTATCTTTTGCTTTGTTCCGCTGCCTTAGCAACATGCTGCTATTACTCAACTTTTCCACGCAGCACTCAGCATGTTGCGTGGCATTCGTATTTAGACGAATACAGTTCAACGCCTACACACAGATAAACCCTGCGGTCCCTCTCTCTCTCGCTTGCTCTCTCATTCTTGCGCTCTCCTGGCCATAGGGTCCTGGCCATTTCATGGTGAGTTCTGGCACCGCACCAAAAAAAAAGGGGTCGCTGATTACGAAATTGTTGAAGTTAACATCGAGAAGCAGCAGCAGCAGCAGCAATAACAGCAGCAGACGTGAAGTTCTTGCATATTATATTCATATCTGTATATTGTTATGGTGTATATATTGCATATTTTATTTTGGCTGATCTGGCTGATAAAGTCTGCCTAAATGGAAATATAATCTTCAGCCAGCTGATGTCATTGCATAAGCCTTCAATACGCAAATACATTGCGACTTTGTTGCTTTTTATTTACGTTGTTTTTCTGTAGTTATAATTTATGCGGCAAACTTTAAATTTGAAACTATTTTTGCAACTGCGGGGACACGAGTAAAGTTTTGACATTAAAAGAGTTGCATAAAGTTTGTGGTAAGTTTTAAATTTAACCAGGCTTTATTCAATGCATTTCCAAAGTTTGTAGATGCATTTTTTTTTTAGTTTTTTTTTCGTCCAAGAGTAACAAACACAAATTCTTAATTTAAAACAGTCAGCATCAGTAATTTGCTAATGGTTATCGTGATCTAAATATCCCTTTTCGTAACTCTAGCCTTAAAAGTTTATTGAGTTTGGTAGATTTAAGCATGGTCCTAAGTGGGCTTAAAGATTTGAATAGAGCAAACAAGTAGAGCAAACATTTTATATTTTAAGAAAAATATTAAATACTTTTTCAGCTGGAAAGTTTTGTGTTAATATTAAAACTAAAACTTTTAGTCCTTAACTATTAAAATGTAGTACACCTGTTGCAAAATGGATTATTAGGTATAATCTTTTGGAAAAAATACACAATTATTTAAATTACTTACTTGTATTAAGCTGGCTTAGTAAGAAAATTTCTTTTAACAAAGTTTCCTTTGAATTTCTGGTACAATTGCAGCGTACAAAATAATGCCATCAGGAGAAATTCAAAAGAATTTTACTTGGCAATTTGCAAAATGTAGTTGTGCGATAATTCTTTGCAATAAATCTTTTCCAAGAAGTAGCAAGGCTGAAAACAACGAAGCTAATTTCTGCGAAATCTGGTAAAAGGAAACACAGACTAATAAGCAACAATAATATAATATCATTAGTGATTTAAGTAGTTTTAATCTTGTTAACAAATTAAATAAATACTCAATAATTATAATAATAATAAGAAGCTCATACGCAGAAAACATTGCAAATTTCTCCACTAGCAAAATTGGCTATTTAATATTATTTACCAATAAATAAACTCAAACCCTATATAAAAGTTTTGTGCAGAAAATTGTTTATCATTTAGGGTTCATGTTAAATGCGTCTCAAGGGTATCTTTATAAATGTATTTATGGGCCACTTGTTGTTGGAGTTGGCGAAAGCAGCATAAATAAGCAGCTAACATAAATAGTGGCACTTTAAGAGCCAATAACATTAAAGCCATGGACAATATCAATAAACTGAAAATGATAGCCAAAAGAAAGAGAGACAAAAAAAATTGAAACTGTCAACATTAAGTGCAAATTGTTTTTGGCAAGCAAACAGCTGAGTTAATCAGTAACTTAAGCAGCTGGAGCTGAAAAGCTAAAATAACTATTGATGATGCGCTGCATAGCAATGCATAATGCAGCAGCAGCAGTTGCAGCTGCAACAATAATGAAGTTTACCAAAAATCAGTTCGCTGACGTCTTCTACCCAAATAATTCAAATTTAAAATGCCATGCTGCAAGTGAAATTGAAATTCGGAATTCGACTCGACTACAAATTGAATTGTCAAACCCAACTGTGCTCTTCAACTGCTGTTCACCGAACAATGAGGCGAACAAAGGCGAATTTGGAGACTACTACAACGACTCCTACCACTGACATCTAATTGTTCGTTCAAGTGTGCTCTGGCCGGGAAATTAAATCAAAAGCTCCATGCAGGCGTTACACACTTCCAAACCAAACCGTATTGCTCAATTCTTTCTCTAGGCACCAGAATTTAACATAAGGATTTTTGCATTGCTTTCGGTTGAGTTATCGCACTAGTACATAAGAAACAGAAACGAGCCATTCAGCTTACGGGTAGCGCACACAAAATGACAGTAAACTAAAAAGAAAAATAAATATTGATGTGCAAGATGTTGCCCGACTTGAACATACTCTGTAAATGGGCAAATGAACTGAAATAGAAAAACCATTCATATTATATGGGAAATAAGTGCTTCATAAAGTAGAGCAGTAGTTTTATATACTTTCTTTTATATGTTTCTACGATGTCAGAAATGATACCAGAAACTTTTTATTTGCCTCGTGTCTCACACCCAAAAATAGGAACACTTTTTAAATTGTGAGTAAAAACCGTTTGAAGAAAGAAACAAATACTTACAATTTTTGGGTTTGAAGTATAAAAATAAATGGCATGATTTTCTCCACAGAAACTGCAGCAGCTACGCAGCTCATCTTCTCCACCCACCATCAATTTTAAAATAAATGCTATAGAATTTGATACTTACGATGGAGGAGCCAATTCCAAAGGCAATATTGCATTTAGAAACTTTGCCAAGCTGTGCTCGCTTATGAGAAAAGAGTTTTTCATTTATTTACATCTTCTTATTGCTGCAATAAACAGATTTGCAGCTGCTTTGGCCAGGTCGTCTAACGCAGGTCAGCTTAGGTGAGTTGGTAAGGCACTTAAAAGACAGATGAATTTCGATTTTATTTCTTATTTACGAGCTGGCTACTTGAAAAATTGCCATCAAATTGAATTGCAATAAGAGTTAGGCAATTAATTTAGTTTGAGGCTACAGCAACCGCAGCAATTACATTGATATATGATGTGTGTACGTATTTGTAGAGTATATATTAGTAGTAGTAGAGTATCAATTGGTTTGATGCGCACTGCAGTTCCAATAAATATACGACTAGCATTAAGCTTAAGCGTGCAACGCCGCGTATACGTAATGTCATAAGAGCCAAATGTCGTAAAATTTCATTACGGTTCGAATGCAGAAGTCAACAAAATTGTTGTTTCTGTTGAATACCGAGTTAAACTGTCAGCTAAACCAATTATACTTACACGCAACTGACAACGGCAACAACAACAACAACAACAATAACAACAACGACAAATAATGTCAACAGCAGCAACAACAATGTTGCTATTAAGTTTCGAAAAGGAAACGGAAACCGCAACAGCAGCAGCGCTTGAAATATGACTGCACTGAGGAAATGACGTTAAGAAACTGTGAAAAATATCCATCTGCACACACGCGCACACACACACACACACACGCACACACACATATATTTATATATATATATATATGAAGAGAGTGAATTCTTGTAATGAGCTTCAACTGAGAAGTTAAAGTGATTTATTCAATTCCATGCCAGCCCAAATAAACAAGTCCTTCAAATAAAAATTGAAGAACTGGAATTCCGCCCTCCAATGGTTGACCCAAACAAATCCCAACTGTTGCCCCCCTGTCAAAAACTCATTTATTATTTAAATATTATAAGGCCAAACAGCAGCAACAAAAGAATATAAAAGAGCAGACAGCCCGCTGCTCATTTTCCAAAAGTTTTTTTTCGGGTTTATGGAGGGGCAGCTGTCAACTTCAATGTGGCATAGGACACGTTGCAAGGTGGCAATGCCGCGGATACTTGACGCAATTCCCTTATATTGTGCGTGTTAAATTACAATAGAGAAAGAGAAATTCCAAAAAGCAAAAGAAAAAAATGTTTTCAAAGGCATCTAAAAAGTTTTTTAAATTTATTTATTTTTTGTCAAAATTATTGTAAACAACTTTAACAAAAATGAATAACTGACAAAGTGCATGAATTATGGCTGAAAATGTTTGAGGGGAAATATGTAAGGTTTAGTTGTTTAGATGTGGGAAATGCTGCGGAAATGGCTTTTCATTGAAAGTCTTGTAAATATTCTTAATCAGTTTTTATAAATTTGTAGTTGTTTTGATTTAAGCTAGAACTTTGAGTAGACATAAAGTAAATTTGTTATGCAAATCGAATTTAAATGCATTATTCTTCCGTTTAACAGGCGGCATGTCAATGTTTCATCAACACAACAAGAAATACAAATGCAAGAACCCAAATTCTTAGTCATGCAGGATAACAAATTGAGGCAGCACACAAATAGGACAATTTGGCACTTCTCGTGCCAAAAAGAAAAGCAAATAAAAATGGTTGTGCACTCTAAAATTTATGCCATGACATTTTCAGTGTCTTCTCATTGTTACAGCTACAACAAAAAGTGTTTCTTAACATTTGAGTTGATTCTTTGTTGTGCATAAATAATTGTTTATGAGCATGTTCAGCAGACAGCAGCCAGGCCAAGGAACAAACAATGGCCAAGTACATGCAAGGCGAAGTCAACTGGTCTTTGCTGCCAAGTCAAGGGGTGGGTGGCATTTGGTAACTGGATTTATAGTGGGTGACATGGCGACACAACTTGGCTGCTGAATTGCGTGTCAAAAGTGCACGTGGTGATAAATAATAGTAAAATGTAGACATCACATCAGCTAAGCTGAAAATACAGCTGGGGAGTAGCAGTTTCAACTCGAGTGGAATACGAACAAAGTTGACAGCACTTTCAAGTTTGTTGTCGTGTTGTTGATAAAGTTGCAATAGTAATTTACGGGTCGAATAGCCAAGGCTAAATAGCATTTAATGCAGTTTAACACTTCACTGGAATATCCAAAAAAAAAAAAAATAACGACTGAGTAAGGCACAAACTGCAATTTTCTCCATATCCAATCTGAAAAATAACCTTGCACAAATGAACACAGGTTGTAACCACAACAAAGATATCCCATCTGAGCACCTCTCATCTCATTCAGCCCAACTACCTTGACATATGAAGGCGGAGGAAGGAGGTTAGCTGCCTTTGTCCTTGTCTTTATTTTGCTGCTGGCATTGTGCAATGTGGTCTAAAAATATGTATTAATGTAAATATGCATGTGCTTCAAAAGCACCGACAACAAAGCACTTGTAGGAATGCTCTATCTATCTCTGTGTGTGTGTGTATGTGTGTATGTGCTTCATGTTATACCCTGTATTATGTACATATACGCACGTTTGCTAGCCACGTGCTTCAAGCGCTTACCAACTGATAACTGAAAAAAAATGCATTGCTCGAATAGCATAGTATACAAATCTGAAATCCTTTTTAAAAGTTTGAGTCTATCTCTTTTTTTGTTTTGGTTTTTCTTTTTACTTATGTCACTTATGATACTTATGTTACTTATTGGTACCTTTTTATCGTTCCACTTTAACAAGCAAAAGTAAGCGTACTTACATTTTTATTTGAACCATGCTAGACCCTCATAAGCTATCTAGAATTTAATTTGAGTTTATGTGTAAATTATGACTTATCCGATATTCTGACTTAAATACATTTTTTATTATGTATATCTAATATATATTTTTTAATTTAATTAAATCCGTTAAACAGACTCACTGATATATGTATAGACAAATGACAAGGTGTTATATTTTTTATTCCCTATCATCATTTCATGACTCACTTGTTACAGTGTATTCTAATAAATAACTGCAGGCACCACAAACACAGATAGAAAGCCAGTTATATATACATACATAAGTACAGCTAAAAGCAAATTACGTATAAACACGAATACAAAATGCGCATATGAATTTCTATTTGTTCTTCGGTGTCTCTATTTGTCCTTCTCTCCCTCTCTCTCTAACTGTGAGTGTGTGTGGTAGTCTATCTCGCTCTGGGCTAACAATGGCCGTAGACAAACTCGCAATCCGAGCACACTCTCATTAAACCATGTTTGACAAGTTAATTGTGAACCAAAGTTGAAGTTGCTACGACGCAAAAAAAAAAAAATAATACAAAAGAAACATTTTTACCACATGAATTATGAATTCAATTCGATTTTAATACCATTTCGTGTCTGGCATGCTCAGGAGGGAAAACTGTTTAATAATATTATGGATTATTTCAAATGAAATGGAATTTTTCCATATCATTGGTGAATTTTACTTTAAAATTAACATTCAATTGTAATCGAAAGTCATTTTATTCTAGTCTGTACTGTACTGTGTATATATGTTATTACTGTCGAAAGTCCTGAACCCAGCTGTTAAGCATATTGGCCATCGATGAAAGCACAGTTATTTTGTTATCCCAATGCAATTTAACAGTAAGTTTTTCTATTATATATATTAATATTCTCACTCGATTGAATTGTATTTTAACTTATTTTTCGTATCAGAAGAGATCCACAAATATTTAAGATTATGCAATTAAAGTTTTGCTTCTAATCTGTTACATGAAATGTTCAAGAATTAAATTATGTAAAATATGCATTAGCCACTTTACAGAAGCAAATATGATGATTAGAAATTCTGCTACTTTCCAACAAATTTCTACATAATCTAATTGAAAATGAAAAACAAGCCGAAAGTGCTTTTCAGATTCAATTAAAAATTTTTAATAATTATCAAATGAAAATTCAGAGAATTTTGGCTTATGTGTGCAGCATTATGCTTATTAAAAGTGTGTGACAAGACACGAAAAATGCGTGGAAATGTTGTGGGAAAACGCAAGCATACAAAAAAACTTTCAAACAAAGATTTCCTTATGTTTATTTTCACTTGCCACACTTTGGTTACTGTTGCCGCAACTGCTGTTGTTGTTGTTGCAGCATCAAATCTCTTGTGCGTACAAACCGAAAAACTAAAAGAAACAACAAAATGCCACATAATCCACAAACAGGCAGCGTAGAAATAGAATCATGCATATAAAGAGCTGGACGGATTCCTTCCCCGTTTTGTTGTTGGTGAGATAAGCACGGGACTCAGGACACGGGACACGGGACACGGGATGCAGGACAATAGGGAACTGTGCCAGATGCTGTTCTGTAGAGGCCTGTCCACGGCATATTTTATGTTTCATTTTGCAGCACATCTATTGACGTGCAGGAGTGGGCGTGGTGAGTGGGCAGAGGATAGCGCCAGACTAAGCTCTTAATTGGCTATTGAAAGCGAGTCGCAAACAAAGCAAAAACTTATACTGTGGCTTTAAATAGAAAATGGAATTCCCACTGCCTCAAATGAATTATGAGTGCCAGGTTCCCCCTTTGTGCAACTGCCGCATAAAATATATAAAGACCGCGCAGAGTTACTTCGTTACTTTCATAGCTGTGATTTGATTAGTCAGAAAGCGTATTAAATCTCAAAAAAAAGCAAATTTATATCACAGCAATTTATTTGCATTTGTACTTGAGTTACATTTTCAAATATGCTGCTTAAGGCCAAGTGGGCTTTATTTGTTTGGCTTTATGCTTATATTCAGCGAGAGGTGTCTTAAGGGTTATGCTTATAACATAACTAGATGCATATTTTCTAAACTTCTTGAGCATTTATTCTGATAAAAAATAAATGATTTTATTTTATTCAATTCAATTTTTATTTGCAGTCTGTTCATATTTATATATATATATTTATATATATATACGTATGACTAAAAGTGTACTTAATGCTACATTCACCTTTAATTTTGTGCGAGTGACGTTACTTGATTTATAAAAAAACAAATACGTCTGTTCATAACTCTTGGCCAAATACCTCATAATATTGTTATTTGTCTATAAGTATATAAACAATTTGTAATTATGCGCAATAAATAAATGAAAATTGTTAAGTAAATGAGCAAAGCGTACCCACATCGCATTTGTTTAAATAAATAAATTTCGGAATAGCATCGGGCACTCTTTCAATATTTATATTAAGTACATATCCATCAGTTTAATGTTCGATTACTCATACGCCGTGGGTTGTTTGTTCATCGATGATGTTGATGACGATTATGATGATGACTTCATGGAGGCATTTACTCTTTATGCTTATATTATATATATACATATGTGTGTGTGTGTGTGTGTGTACTTCTTTCCTTCTGTTTGTGCTTTAATGCATATCAAATATAATAACCTGGGCTATTAGCCAACGCAGACGACACACATTAATAGGGCGTGGAGGAGAGCGTGGGCGTGGCATATGCCCCTAACTGTTATTATGCATACTTGCACGTAGCTACGCACTTTTGGTTGGACTCATTTTTTTTTTGTTGTTCTCTAATAGAGGATATGAGAAACTTATATTATGTTTCAATTAAAGCTAGCAACTTGTAATAAATTCGTATATATATATCAGCAATCAGCCTTAATATCATACTCCACGCACAAACATTCAACTCGTATTGCTCCTAGAATCAGAGTATTTCGCAGTCGGATACGTTTGACGTCAACATTTTTGTTTTGTTGGCGCAGCTCTTGTAATTACGCCAAGCGCGCAAAAAACAATTTAGGAAAATGCGCGTGAAAATGTTGCGCCCCATCCACCATCAATACCACCAACGGGACCCATAGGCAACAATGCTGCCAAGTTCCGGCTATTCGGGAAAGGAGGTGTGGGACGATGGGTTTTTAAACTCATGTTGCCACAGTTGATTGCACTTGTGACTGGCGCCTTTCTAAGCCGCAACACAAAGCTAATTATTGCCACACTTACTTAAGTTGACAGTGTCGACTGCTCTATCGATTGGCAAATTCATATGTGTGTGTGTGTGTGTGTGTGTGCAGGTTGTGTGTTGGCAGTGGGCGTCACTCCCTTGAGGGATGTGCAATCATTGAGCGCATTCAAAACTTAACTCAGCTCTCAACAACTATATGCATATATATAAATATATATATATGAATAAATGTGTGTCAGGTACAGCATTAACTACAGTTTATCAGCCTGGCTGCACTGAGAGAATGTGGATGCAGTTTTCTATTACCTAAAATTAGCTGTCTATGATGCGACAGATACACAGACTAGCTGAGAATCGTCGCTATTATATTTAACGCTCATTTTATGCATTATTTGTAAAATGTACTGAAGCTTAGCTAGCTTTTCTTTGAGTGTAGACTTGATAAGTACGCACATGCTAACCGCTGTCTACGTGTCCAGAGCTGACAAGCTGCATGTAATGGGTGCTCAGCAACAGCATTCGTTACACACACACACACACACACACAGATATACACACAACACCACAACACTTACACTCATGTTGCATATTGAAGTGAATTTTTTTTTATTGAAGTACGTGCCACAAGTGAATGCCAATGAGGTGTTCTCTGTGTTTTCTGTGCATCTCTCCTTGAAAGTTTCACTGACAATTTCTTGGCCGTTCGCAGCTGTTTTTGTTGGGCCACAGAATTATTATTGCATCACTTGACGACATCGCCATCATCATCATCAGGTTGCATTTGGAAAAATCACTTGGAAATTTTTAAAAAGTTTTCAAGTGACATTTGCAGCAGCTTACTTTAAACTTTTTGAGCATTTTCATGGCTTGCATAACGAACCTTTTTCAGCCTGCTCAAAGGCAATTTGGCTTGCATAACTAACCATTTTTTATGTGATTAAAATATTTTTTTTTAATTTTGCAGCGCATATTACGTATACGTCACGGTTGCCCGCATATCGCTAGGTTTAAGCGTGTGGCAGACATATACCTATATACAATCCTGCACACATATACACAAATTCAGAGCTGTCAGTCTTCAAATAAATATTTACACGTGTGGCTTTAGAGTAGCTGCAAATTGGCATGCTCCGCGCTCCAGTCAACCCCGTCTACATTCACTTTAAATGCAGCTGATTTATGGGCGCTACCTGGCTGCCTGCTTGCTGTATTTAGATACCCTGTAAATGTAATGAGAGGAAAAGGGTTTCGTACTTACATAATTTTTTACCTATCTTACTAGCTGCTATGGCTAATACTTCGGTCTGTTCAAGTCACAATTCTTACTTTCAGAGAAGCTAAAAATACAGACACAAAGGTTTTTGCAAATCGATTACCTTCTGAGAAAGTTATGGCTTCGAAAACTTTTGATAGGTCCACAAAACACTTTTTGGGAGTATACTTTTAATGTGCAAATCGAGCCAGAATCGTCTTTACAAATTTCAATCTAGTATAAATCACAAACCGCTCTTAAAAAACTGATTCTTATTTGAGCAATTGAATTGTTTATTTATTTATTATGGCTTTTTGCAGGGTAACTGTTCGTTAAACCTGGACATAATTAAATCGTATTTCTCAGCAAAATGACTGCGGGCTTCATTTTGAGCAGCGCATTTTAACAGCAGCTGTCAAAATGTATGCAAATTGAATTAATTAAAAGCGCTGAGTCAGCTGTTGGCTTCTTTTTTAACTGTTGCGCTGTTTTGTTATTGTTGTTGTTATTGTTGTTGTTGTTGCATGTATATCCGTTTCATGCTGTGCTTATGTCTCGACATTTCTAAATGTTGCATGCAACGGGGCGTTACTAAAAAACCAAAAAAATAAATATTTGTCAGCAGCACTTGGCGTGCTAATGAGCTGCAGTTAGACTGCATGTTGTGTGGGCGTGGCAGTGGCGGCAATTTACACTGCTTATGGGCAATGAAGAGGCGTAAAAGACATAGGCGTGCAATCGCAAACTGAATAATGGGCTATAAACAAGGCAATAAGCCGCACGACAACAACAGCAACTTAAAGTCTTAGGCCAGGCCAAGGCAGGCTAAGAGCACATAAAACCCAAACACATCGACTTATCCTTTGGCACAATAAACTCTCTCCTGAAGTGCTTCTTCTTCTTCTTCTTCTTCTGTAGCTGTCAATAGTTGCCATTGTTCATTTATAGAGTGGCTAAACTATAGACTTAACTGAATGCCATTCAGCTAAGCTGATGTGGCTTCTATCACTTTTGGCCAAATGAGACACACATCTGATCGATGCTGTGTGTGTGTGGCCTTATTGTGTTTGTGTGTGTGGCTGTGCGAGTGTGACTGTATTTGTGGCTTTGCGGCTGGTTGTTTATTGTTAAACACACAATGACTGAGGTTTGTGGCATTTGACATTTGTTATTATTGCTTGTCGCACAATCGAGCAACACTCGTCGAAAATGTGGCTACATAATTCTGATTTGTATGATTTGTAGATTTGTAATATACAGTTATTTTTTTTAATTCAGATGAATATATGTATTAAAATCGTTACATGAATTTTGTATGCATAACATGTTTTTCAATTTAAATGCGACGTTTTTCCAGTGGCATTTTTATATGAGTGTATTTTTGGGTAAATTTCAAATCATAGTTAATGTCTGCTGGTGACTTCGACCACGCCGCAGCTGATAAATGACAATTAAATGTGAGAAAAGTATGCGCTGTGCAGGACTCAAATTATAAATATATATTAAAATGACCCCAAGGCACACACAACCCGAAACTAATTTGCATGGACGACGTGCAACGTGTCTGTTAACTCCCCAAAGTGATAAAGGCATAAAGACCTGCCGACAGTGAGAAAACAGTCCCCCAACAGTTTAGGCCAAACTTGCTATGCCTAACTATTTTGCAACATAAATCAAATGCCGGATATGGCCAGAAGCTCTGCTGTTTCTCGACTGTTGTTCTTTGAGCGGACATTTCACGCTATCTGCGCAATTAAAACGGCAGAGCATGGTGAACTTTATTTATTTTTTTTTATTTATATATTTTTTGTTCACCCCCAAAGGCATTGGCAACTTGTTTGCTTATCGGCAGCCTTTAGTGTCCTCCCCCAAAAACAGGAAGTGCGCTGTGCCATGCAAATTTGTCAACATTTGTCGGCCAGAAAACGATTTTATTTTTGCTTTTAGGTGTCAGTTTCACATTCCGCAAATGTTAAATGAAAACGGCAACGTAACCCAAAAAAAAAAGAAAGATACTTTGCTCAGTAGAGTAGGGACCTACCAAAGAAAGAAAGAATGGAAAAAGAAGAAAATTCACACACACTTAGACACAGCAGGGCTACAAATCAGGACGTGTGTAATGTGGCATTAAGCTGGAAATAATTTGAATAAATGACGCTCAACGACGATGACACGACGCACTCGTCAATAATTATTTTAATGACACTGAAACGCGCTCGCAGACAACTTGAAACCTTTGTATTATTAATTCCTGCGGGCTCTTGCATCTAGATCACATGAATTTGTAATGCTTCGCATTTAGCTCACAAGCAATTAGCGAGCGAGTATCAAGTATGCGACACATATCTCGTACATAGAATATCTATATTTTAGGTATTTGTTTGTTTGTATTTGTAAGTACCCTTCAGCAGTCACAACTGCGGTGTACTACAATATAATATTCGAAGTGCTTGGGTCCCTGAACGAATGAAACTAAATGGCAAATAGAAATTGGTCGTCTGCCGCAATGAATATAGAAGTCATTACATAAAAGCCATCTACGGTTTGACAAACAAAATTGAAATACCCTTGCAAAGGATGGCTTAAATATGTACGTAATATTCTTATGAATTTGTAATGGAAATATGTTTGCTAAGCGATTGTTGCGCTGGAATAGACTAGCAGATGGTAAGCGCCCTGAGTCTGCATTCAAAGTTCAGCTCTCTTATAATTTGAATTATACAAAAAACAAAAAAAGAAAAAGAAAAAAAAAACAATTCTTTTTAATCAATCACTTATTTGTTTAACTGATTGTTTCTATGACAACATCCTTTCAAAATCCCATTAAGGGACAGTCAACAACTTTACTTTATCAAAACTGAACTGATCAATGCTTTGTTACAGAGTTCGTATGAAATTCTAAATTATCCACCAGCAAGTGTACAAAACAGAAAAGGGTCAAAACTCTTGCCAAAAATATAAAATGGCCAAGTAAAGAAGAGGGCTTCAAAAGATAATTTGAAAAGAAAAGTACATATAAGAGCAACAATATACAATAAAGACATGAACTAAATAAACATTGGGTAACATTGGACCAAATTAAGTACTCTTGAAGCTGCAATATTATGTATACGTCATGTGATTGCCCTTGGGGCAAATGCTACAAAAATCATAGCATACTTTTGTGAGCACGGTAAATGAATTTTGAACACAGACGCCAAACGACTATAACGAATATCAGACACATTTACAGTTCAATGACTGTGTGAGGTCAGTCAACAAAAAGTGTCAGAACTAGCTAAAAACAAGTCAGTTTCATTTAGATATCCACGAACTTCCTTTGTCCGGAAATGTTGCCACAAAAAGTTGGTAACCCTAAGTCGGATTCGCAAAATAAATGAGAAATATCAAAGTATTCACGTAGATAACCGATAGTGGAAATGTGGCAAAGTTGCAACTTGTTTCACCACTTGCGCCTTTACCAAACGAAATCCTTCAATCAAAACCAAAAGCCCGCATAGCTGACAAACCGGAAATGAAACAAGGCAGCGCAGCGCAGCAGGTGGCAATGAAGAGTGACAGCTGCAGCCACCAATGCCAAGCGTGTTGAGCATTGCCGAAAATTACCAATAATGGGCCGGAGGCGGGGGGACGGGTTCTCTAAAAGTTTAAATCGTTTCGGGTACTATAAAATCAATAGGCGAATAGCTGTCAACAGTTCAAGGCCTTTTCTTTGGGCACTTCTCTAGTGGTGTCTGATTTTTAACTTATACTTAAATACAAATGTGTCTTATACAGTAATTACTACAATTATTCCAATTAACATCGATCCACTTATTTATTTATTAAGCTTTTTAATTGAGCCCATTTTTAAGAATCACATGTTAATAAGCTTATTGCGTCCTTAAGCAACATTGCTTGAAGGTTAAATAAAGCATTATAAACTGTCTTAACCCCAATCTCAATACATGCGTGCTGGCAGCAAATTAGAGAGTCGAAGAGCATGATGGTAATCAAATATATTGTAGACGAACACAAAATTTGAGTATAGATTAGCTTTAACTATACGCTATCAAATGACACATACATAAAATGGATGTGACACAGACGGATAATGAGCGGGGCGTCAAGAGCCGGGCAATGGCGATGAACCCTTCGACAAAAGCGCACCACAATTTTAAATTCAAGGCACCCCTATTTTGGCAGCAACCCTTTTGCACTGTTTCAACTATGTGGCAAAAAAAAGAAAGACGAAAGTAGATGCAAACTTAAAGAGATAGTTGAACAGTTTGAATACGCTTAAGTTAATCGCTTTGGCTTAACTTTATCTTTATTGAATGGCAGCTTAAGCGCTTAAACACGTTCCTGACAATTGAAACCATAAGTAAATTCAAAGCAGGTCAAGGAAATTATAGATCAAAGGGAAATGGAAACGTCTAAAAGCAAGCGTGCAGCATGCTTTATGCCGCATTTAATTTCAGGCCACAGCTGCAAGCCAAAATCACGCCAACTTAAATGTTATGCAAACCAAAGAAAAAAACTGATGCAGAAGCAGAACTGAGTTAAACGCAACGCTAAAATGCATTAATTAGAAATGCAAATGATGCGTAAAATCACAAAAAGCAGCAACGATTTTCACGGTTAAATGGACACGTGAACGCATATTAATTAAGCACGAGATTGCCTAACTCACGCTGTACGTTAAGCATTTCAAAGCAGCTTGTCAAAGCTGCGTGTTTAGTTAAATAAAAGGCAGTTAGCAAGGCTATAACTGAAGTGTATTTAATTAAAATTTAAATTTCTTTATGTCCCTGAAGATGAAGCACACAACAAAGGTCACGTTTTGCCCATGAGATGTTTTTTATGTAACCTTTAAGTGTTAGAAAATCGCACACTCGAGTGCCAGGTCACATTACGCACAAGTGCTGTGAGTATTTAAGCGTGCTCAAGTGATTAAATGAAAGTTATTTAAGTGCGCTTGCGCTTGGACTTAACTAATTTAATCGTTGATGATATTATATTTAACAAATTTGTACACTATTTTGATGATTTTTGACTTGAAATTGCATAATGAAATTTCAATTGGTAAGTCAATTTTACAAATTGTACATATTGAGAGTGTATAAAGATGGATAATGAAGTTATGCAAAAGTAAGTAAAGTGACAGGCAGAAGGAAGTTTCTTCGATCTCATAAGGCATAAATAATATTGATCAGCATCAATAGTCTATCAGCATCACCAATCTTAAATAACCATTTTATCCATGTTATATCTGTTGAAAGTTTTCACTCATCGCAACAAAGACTTATTGAAGAATGAAAATCGAGCGAGAATCTCGTTTTCAACTTTGAGTTTAGTATTTTTCCAGGCGTCTAAAGCGAGACCTACAAATCCTGGGTTTTTAAAAATCTTATCACTTTTAAAAAAGTTATTACTATAAAAAGTTTTGATTGCAAATCTGCTGAAAAAAGAGTGAATTGATAATTTGGTCAAACAATGGCAAACGTAATTGCCTTAGTTGCCTTGTTGTATAACAGTGTCAGACAATGTGGCAAGCGCTGTGGGGCAGCAACTGTGTTAATATAAATAAAATCAAATTGGAAAAGTGCTTGAAATGTTTTATAGACTTAACACACAAGATGCAGATGTTGTTACACCAAAAGTGTCATAGAGAAAGGCAAAGCCACAAGCAACCAAACCAAACACACACAAACGAGCAGGCACAGAAGCAAACACACCCACACATACACAGAGACAGAGACAGAGAGGCACTCCTTCGATAGAGAAGCAGCAATGAGCCACATGCTGAGTATGTTTTGCATACAAAGCAGCTTGGAGCCATGCACTGTGGTTCGAATTGGCAAATTACAGCTAAAAAACCATTTTTAAATGTCTCAAATTGTAAATTTGTATTCACCAAGAATTATTATATATTGCTACATTTTTACTAGCTAGATTTTCATTTCACCTATTGTGCAAGACCAGCCAAAAGGGAGACATAGAGAAGAAGAAGAAGTAGACTCAAGGGATGCCAGCAGCTGGCAGTTTATAAAGCGAACTAAGCTCACAGCTCTGTTAGTTTGTTGTTTCTGCATATATTTTTGCATGTTGTAAATAATACATAAAATTATAAAACTATATAAATAAAATAACATTTGTAAACTATTTGAGCAAAACCAAAAGGCAAATCAATTCAAAAACTGGCGAACAAAGTTATAATTGTAGCTATTCTCTGCGGTTATAAAAGAATGCATATCAAAGTGGGCATATCTATGACTATGTGGGTGTGCTTGTGTCCGTGTGTCCGTGTGTGTGTGTATGCATGTGTTTGCGGGTGTGTCTCTGCATAGATGACATGCAGTTGCGTGTTGCATTAAATGGTGGCCCGCAGCAGCAATCGCTACCAGTTGTCACCACAAAATGGCGACCGTATTGTAGTCAAAAACACAAAGTCGAGTTGAACAGGCAAATGGGTCTGTAATATTGAATGATAGACGGACAGATAACCTGGACCCGAATCTTCTAATTGTATGCTCGCTTTTCTTATCTTGTTTTATGCAGCTTTGCTTATCTAATCTTCATGCATATAATCTGGATCTTAACCTTATGATTGGCTTCTCGCTTTTCATATTGAGGTTTGTTCAGCCTCACTTCTAATCTCCCCTGGATTGACTTCTGATTGGCTTCTCACTTTTCTGATATTTTGTTGTTCAGCTTTGTTTCTCTTAATGCTTTTTATTGTCGTAGCTTTTACTTCTTATTTCTTAACTACACTATCTCCATATGGTATTTAACTGAATGTGCAATCTGCGCATACCACAAACAGGAGTTAACAATGCCGCCCAAAACGTGTCAGGCTCGATTATTACAAAGGTCCGGCAGCATCTGCCAATAGTCACGCTTGCAAAACGTCCCCAAAACATTGATTTATGCATTTGGGTTTTATTTTGGCAGGCAGCAGAATGGACAGGGTTTTGTAATTGTTCAGCGTTGCGTTTAGTACAGCTTTTAACACACTTGCTTCAAACTGCTTCAATATTGTTTGCATCGAAAATGTACAAATTGTCAAGGCGTTAAATTGCAAATGCCCACGGTAAAAATTAATTGTTATTATTTCTTTTTTTGACAATGCTAGACAAATTTAGCAATCATTTGGTTTGCATTGAAACTCTTGTTTTTTGTATCAAATTTCATTAATTTTAGAGAGGGACTCGTGCATGGCCATACAATATGGGCCTAATTAATGCAAAGCAATTAACTTAATTTATAAGCATTCTTCCCAGTGCCGAGCACGTACTTCTTTACACTCAGCAATTGGCTTGCTCAGTTCCATAACTACGGAGAGAGAAGCAACAGCATCAGCATTAGCAGTAGCAGGGTGAACCACTTGAATCGATGAGCCACTTTCATTAGGTAATTCGAGTAAATCACTCCAATTGGGCATTGAATGGGTTCAATATGCTACTGCGCATTGATATACCCTGTACTCGCTAAAAGTGGATAAGAGAAAGGTGTGCCAAAGATGAGGAAATCTTTGTTCGAGTTAGAAAGATAAAAACATTTGGAAATTAGCTAAGGTCTTGAATATATTTTACTTTATCCCAGGATATCTTGGACTCCTTCACCTCTTAATCAGCGTATTCCTACTTGTTTTCCGTTTGTGTTTTGGTCTTTGACTTAAGTGGTAAACATTTATTGTGCAGCATTGTGTTTGCATATTAATTAATTAGCTCGCTCGATTCAAGTTTGAGTTGTCTTTAATTTTTTTGCCTCGAGTACAATTCATTCCAATTTAACGCAAAAACATTTTTAACACTCTGTAAACAACAATAAATTATGCTTTAACAGCTAGCGGTAGCTTTGAAGAAGCTCCAAGCTGATAAAGGGCATTGTTTTCAAGTGTTAATGGGTGGTTTCTATTAAAATGTGTGCAAACAAGGCAAAGACTCGAAAGGAACGTTCTGAAAATCCATTTTCCAACCGATACCAACTGAAATTCTCGTAACTTTCAAAGATTTTCGCTTGTGTTTCTGGTAGGCTTATATTTCTTATATTTAAATTCAGAAACTTCTTAAAAATGGTATCATTAACGGTATATGAACGAGATTAGATCCCTTTGCAGAACCAAGCATTAAAAAACTTCTTACTTTTGTCACGGTGCCAAATATTTGAGCCTTTAAATATGCAGCATTCTTTTGTTGTTTGACTTGTTGTGGATGTGTGTTTGTGTGTGTGGAGGGGAGTGTCAAACGCAATAAATTCTCTCAATTGATTTTTGTATATCCTCTGCATATCTCACAACTCTGAACCACTCGCTGTTTCTCTCTGTCTCAAAGTGAAACCGCATTTAAATGACTAATAAATTTAGAATTTTTGTATTTCTTACTTATTTTGATTTAACACTTGAATGTTTTATTCATGCGAACAGAGGTTGCGACCCCCAAAAACATATTAACATATTTACACATTTAAATGTTTTAATACAGATAAAAAAATAAAAAAAAAAACAGCATTTACATTTGAGAATTTCGAAATGCTTTCAATGGCAATGCTGAAAAAACGATAAAAACAAAAGTAAAACAGCTCGTGAAACTTTCTGCTGGATCATAATATAAACAGAAGTGTAGCACTTGTACAAACTTTACTTAGTAGGTATATGTATTATAAACTTTCGATACTCTGAGGAAAACCACTGTTTTAATATTGGCATTCTACGTTTTTGTCAAACTTATCCAATTTGTACGCTCGAGTTTACTTCGTACAAGGTATGTTTTCTAGATTATTTCTATATCTATGACCTATACACATTAATTTTTCGTATTTTAAACCAAAATAATTACATATTTTTGAAAATGTTTTCACTAGAAAACACTTTAAGTGGTTGCTATGCTAAAGTCATTTTTTTGCTATTTAATTATTTTAATTGAACAACTATTTTGTATACAAACGATTTCCGTTTTGTTATGTTTTTGTTTATAACCCGAACAACATGTGAACAAATCCCAATCCGTACTAAAGGCGGGGGAGGTGCGTAATTCTGGAAAAGCTTCTTAGTCTGCACCAATTGAGCGAAAAGCGGCGCATTAACAACGGAAATTTATTGCCAGATTTCATAGTTGAGATGAGCTGCCAAATGCTCCAAAATCGCAACTGTTGTTGTCTTTGAAAATGGTAATTTCCGCTTCTGCGACTCTCTCTATATCTCTCTCTCTTTCTCTCTCTCTCTCTCTCTCTCTCTCTCTCTCTCTCTCTCTCTTTCTCTCTCTCTCTAGGGGGATAATTAAAGGATTTAATGTTAGCAAAAGTTTCATTCAACTATATTAACTGTCAAAGCAATTCTACAATGTGTATGTTTACGCAGATGGAAAGTAACTCATGGTCATATTTAAACATCAAAATCAGTAACAATTAACTTAAAAGGCCAAGTACCTTAATCCCAGCCTTAAAGGTAACCAAAAGTGTGCAAAGTACATATGTATGGATGAAAAAGTAATGAGACACACGCTATGACAACATATGTAATAAATCAGAGTTAAATAGTGCTCGACTGGGATATACTCTGTATGGCAGTACTGTTCTCAATCTAGATAAAGATATCAATATGGATATGTATATAGATATAGATACAGATATTGATATAGATGTAGAAATACATATATAATTTTATTTATAATTACAAAGTTAAGTATTTGTTGTAATCTAAAGTCTTCCTGATATACTTTTTATACTTATTTTATCTAAGCGCTTATTCCTTATAAACACATACGTAAAGCTATAGTATATTTATATCATATTTATGTTCTGTTTTCTAATAATTCGGTTTCAACTGTAAGGCTGTATCAAAAAAGTGAGAATTATATTTATAGACTATGCTATGCATATGTTTTTATCGATTTAAACAGTGTGTTTGGGAATACCCTTAACGGTAAAATATGTTAGACACATGTTTACTTAACTAGTGGCCATACATTGAAATGAATAGCTGCAGTTCTTGGAATCTCCAAGAACGTACAAAATAAAATAACACATATAATCATGTTATTGTTTTATTATTTTTTAAGTGCAGGGTATTCCAAATATTTGCCATGGCATGAGACGCACTTGACATTGCTTTACATACACACACACACACACACACACACATACTTTGAACTAAGGTCTAAAGGACAAATGCTGTATGGCGCCCTCAAAATAAATAAAAAAAAAAAACAGAAAGAAAAAGGAAAACTGTGCTTTAGAATTATAATATTGCATGCTGATAAAACATTGAAAGCCAAAGTCCCCAAGGGGATTACAATTAAAAAAGCACACCCACACACTGTCCCAGACACACATACACACACAGTACAAAACACACACACTCACGTGATATTTGTAAAAAGACAACTTAGAAAGTTGAACTGGTGGAAATCATTTTGCGCATTATGTTCATTTGTATTTTTACACTTGTGCCATACTTGGCAGATAAAAAAAACGCGCCAGCCACTTGCTAACATGCCACACACCAAACCTCCTGTACGCCACCACATCCCCTACCAGCCCACACCGGCCAGACTCAAGGCTCAGTTGGAGCACATTCTCAATATCACTCACACAAAGGAGAATGTAATGTTGGCCTTTGTTTTAGGCATGGTTTTGTTTACCGAATGCCTGGTAAGACCGCAAATGAGACGTTGAACAACAAATTCAACAGTTTGTTGCTAGCAACATGTTGCCAGCAGCGCTTAATGTTGGGTGCCCACATGTATATGTTGCAAGTGGCGCCTACGCTCACTGGTGCCCTGAAAAGTTGTTGGCGTATAAGCGTTCGCTCTCTCTGCCACTTGCTCTCTCTCTCTCTCTCTCTCTCTCTCTCTTACGCTCTTACTTTCGCTCTCCCTTTCTCTCTCGGGTTTTTCGTCCACAAGGTGTGTTGAGTTTTTTTGCATTGATAAACCCAACGGCAGGCAGCATTTGAAGCAGTCTGCAAAGGATTCTAGACGTTAACGGTTCTTCTTGAATACCCAAAACCCGATTATAAATTGTGTTGCGTGCGTTCCAACAGTTTTTGATTGTTTAAATCGAACACAAAAAGTCTTCTTCAATTCGTGTTAAAAAAAAGTGACAAACAAACCAAAATCAAGCTATAAACAATTTTTTAAAATTTAGCGAAAGATTCGTGGACAATTTGTGCTGCATTTCTTTAAGTAAATATAACCAATTTTTAACCATTCAATTTTTTAGAACATGTTTGGGACTTAAAAATAAAAATGCGTGGGCATTTTTAAATGCTTTTGAAATTTCTTTAATTTTGTTTATAGAACATTTTAATGCAGTTCAAAATCGAAGAAAATTAAAAGATTCTTTTGCTAAATTAAGCGTTTTTGAAGTTTTGCTTTCAAGTTGGATGATTTATAGTATTCGTTTTTTTTTTTACTTTTGCACTTTCAGTCAAAGCATTGAATTCAAAAAGTAAATATAATCAATATTCGTGTTTCTCTGATATATATGTAATTTATATGATCGATAAGCTAATTATATTAAAAAAAAAAAACCAATATAAATAGAAAAGTACCGAAAGCATAATAACCAAACCACAAAACCACAATCATCTAATTGCTCTGTTGCTAAATCATTGACCACAGCATTTGCCAACTGTCTGTTATATTTATGGTCAACAAAACGCAAAGACAATGCATGCAATTATTTATAATTCAAATTTATAGTTCCGTTTGCCAAAAAGAAGAATAATTATGCTCTGTAAGGTTGGGGCACACGGACAGCTGTCATAAGACAAAATACTGCAGGGCCAACAACAAGGGATCAACTTTTGGCCAACGAATTATTCAATGTGCAGATGGGCAAACAATTTGAGGCACGTCTGGCATTTTTGGTCGTCAAAGGTGGCAATGACGCAAATCGAATGCAAATGCAAATCGTTGCGCCAATCGGTAGAACTTCAATATGCGACCCTTTATGCAAATTCTCGTAAATACGACAACAAAAAGGAGAGCCCCCCAAAAAAAAAACAAAAACAATAAAACCAAACAACAAACATAAGACAACAAGAGAATCGCATTTAAAATGCTTGAATTTCAATTAAAAAGGGTCCGAGACATAATAATGTTTTATCGTGAACAACAGCAAAATAATAGATAAACGCCAAGAGTAATTTATATTCATATTACGTATATGCAGGGGACTCCCATCTTGCACTCATTTAATGACTCACACATATACGCAAAATAGCGTCCTTGTTGTTGTTTGCTGATGCTTGTTCTTAAACAAAATTTAACATAATGTGCCCCCGAGTCTGTCTCTGTCTGCCTCTGTCTGTCTGAACTGTCTGCACGTTCTCTGGTCCTCATCAGTTCTCGTCTGGTATCATCTTTGTCACATTTATGTCAGCCCCCAAAAGTCCCGTTAATTTATGTTCATTCATAAATATTATCATGCCACACTCACACACATACTCAGAGATAGAGAGAGAAGAGTCCTGGGTGTGACAAGTACATTATCATTGCTCGCCTTCGCGTATGCAACTCATTTTTCGCTTGTGTTTTTGCCACATATTTTATCATTAAAAGTTGTCGATTTAAGTGACGGCAAATAAGTCATTTGAACGATATATATATAGACTTTGAGCTTACAGCTATTCTACTGGAATCGCTAGACGTCATTCTATATAATTTACATGTTTAAAATGAAGAATTCATATTTAATATCCCTTCCTGGGCCCAGTTCTTAGTCATAATGTGGTTTAAGTTAACATTTATTTTAATAGCTTGCTGACATATTAAAAATTTATTTAATTACCTGTGTCTGTAACATTAATATTAATATATATATAATATTTATAAATAAGGTTTTTTAATTGAAATAAATAACAAATAAATGACTTTTTTCAGCTTTTGAACGATGCACTTGCACTTTTATATCACACACCTAAATTTTACCTTTACCTATTTGCCAATTAACGGTTAATTAGTCGTGAAAAGTGACATGTGAAATTAAATCAGATTAATTGCCCGACATTTTCTGGTTTAATGCACAGGCAAACAAATTGTCATTTAGTGCTGAATGCTGCTGTTTGCCACATGATGCGTTTTGCATGTTGCAAGGAGTCCAGAATTTATTACGCTTGACTTGCTGCAAATAAAATACATTTCAATAAAATATTCATTTGCCGTTTAACTGGAAATATTTGCAGAGGCAATAAAAAAAATTATGTAGACAAAAAGTCAACACCGGATAAAAGTTTACGTGCTGTATTTGCCTTTCCTTATGGCATTTCCTTCGATGTGGCAAATGAAATAATTAAAATAACACAAATGCTCGAGCAGCACACACACAATGCACACACACATTTTGTTGTTGATTTCATTCACATTGTTATTGTTATTGGCTTTGGTGCTGTATGTTTTCCTAATATATTAAAAGCGGCTGCTTATTCTGCACACGCCATGTGGCAACAACAACAACATCAACAAGAATTGCAACAATGATTAATCAAAGTCAATATGAATAAATGTCTGAAAGATGCCAGGAAGTCGTTGGGCCATATTTTAATAGGCGCATTTATTCATATATTATTTGCTGAAAGCTTATGACTTTTATGATCAACATTAGGCATTAGGCATTTACTTCACCATCTAATGGGCATTCGAGGTAGGTGTTGCAATTGATGATTTTGGCAAGTATTTGCAACTACAAAAGAAACACTTAACAGATTAAAATAAAATACTAAATTATAGCAAAGTGATAAATCAGATTTTTAACCATGTGCAGAAGATGATATGTGGTTTCTAACATTGAAACGCACTTACGCATTAAGCTAAAACCAATAATAATAATCGTAGTTGTTGATGATGCAATCACTTAGTGTACACTGCGTATGAGGAGCAGAAAAAATATGAGAGCAAAAATATTCTTAGCTAAGCTTCTCCCTAGTTTATAATTTTAATACCATTTCAGAGGGTAATGTAATCTTGCCCTGAACTCAAATTTTGTTTCCCAACTGCATGCGTACCAAAGTCACTTGTATTATATTATTTGCTACTCAACTTTTGAACAAAAAATGCTCAACATCAGACTACTATATCAAAATAACAATTGATTGTTGTTTTAAAATTTCTACCGAACTTTAAATGTCGTCAGATTGACTCCGCTCTTCAAGAGATTCAATCGTCGACTTTCTTACTTGTTCTTGTTGTTACTTCAATACATGAACATAAGTTGTTTTGTGGATATTTAACGATTCCCACTTGATTCCAAACATTTATAAAACTCTTAAAGAGACTTCTGGTGATACACTTAAAATGATTATATATTAATATTAAAATTGAGTAGATTTTTGCTGAACGTTATTATGAGCCAAGTACTTCAACTTTTCAGCTGAGATGTGCCAATAATATTTATGATGATGATGAATTTGTTTATTATTCTTTTTGCATAGTTGATTTGAATTTTCACCTGAACAAACAACTAACTGAATTGCACTTTGTGGCTAAAATACTCCTAACACAGTACTTATCACAGTTTACTTTATGCCTTATACTTAACTCTTACGTACTGTAGCAAAGTCCCTGACCCAAAATAAAGGCATTAAATTAACCAAAAATAGTTACATTAAGTGTGCTTCACTGTAATCACTGTTGTAATTGTCATTAAGCAAGCATTGTTATGCTTTGCAAATGCTACTGCCACTCAAAAAAGAGGCAATTGTGAATCAGTAATTCAGGCAGGCACACCCATACATCCATACATCCGTATACCCAAACACATATACACACATACGCAAAGGCAGACACACACACACACACAGACAAACACATTGGTAAACAAGGCCGCAGGAATTTTCCAAAAATTATCTTCATATAATTTGAGGGGAGGTCGTAGAGAAAGTAAAAGTGCCATTAAGTAACTTTCACGCCTAGCAATAATAATTCGAATAATTACATGTTGGCCAAGAAGTTGGTGAATTGTAGCGAAGTGGGTGGGGGTCCTACAGTGTTGCCCTTTGCCGCAGGCACTCCAAATATTTTGCCAAAAATATTTAAAGAGCATGAAGCGGAGGCAATCAGCATAAATATTGTTATACCCTGTACGATATTAAGAGCGCATAAGAGAAGGCATATTATGGTCGCAGACAGCCCACAGAATTTATATATGCTTGCACAGACCATATAACTCAAGCTCATCACATTGAGAACGCTTACTATAGAAATTTGGAAAATTAAATTAGTTATTTCCTTAACTTTTTCGGTTCTCTCAGAAAATCAGTTAAAATTCAAATGAATTTTAGTTTCCTCAAACACATTTATGATTCTTGAGCTATATTTTTTCAGGGTATCTGCCAGTGGGGCAAACACATTTATAGATTGTTATACTTGTTATTTTTATTTAGTATTTTTTTATACTTTCTGAATGGGCGGGGTGAAAAAACCAGAAATCTTTCGACACCTCCATTGTTCGCCAGATATCAAGCTGCTTAATTATGTTGGCCAGACCTATTATTATTTATTACTATTAATCATTCTTGATTATTATTTATACAAAAAACGCATAAAAAACGCGAACGACTGTGTAAATATTTACAACATTGGCGCGTGTCTCAATTTTATGATGGTGGCATTAGGCGGTCAATATATCAAACTCAAGATTAGCCGTAGCTGGGTGGGAGGGTTAATTAAGGAGCTGTGTGGCGTCATAAAGTGGCATTTGCAACAGGCGTTAACATATTTAATGAGCCAGTCTTTTTACCGACAAACAATTAAAAACTTCTTTGAAATGGCTGCGATGGATAAATAATATTAAAATTGCTATAAAATCGTACATTTTCGTCTTGTGAATTTATACAAATATAAGCGGGAAAATGTTATGATCTTCAACTGGCATTTATCCGGCGCTTCATTGTCTTGTTGTTGTTGTTTTTTGTTTCTTTTGTATATGATTGCTGATTTTCCAGCCAAATCCATCTGCCAATGGCCGATGACGCAGCAATCTGTTCTTGGCCGAAATTCAAAACGGTGTTTTTCTTTTTTCCGTAATTTTGTTGTGTGTGTGTGTGGTTTTTGTTTTGTGTGTTTACCTTAGTCGACCATGCAGCACTTTGTTATTTGTTTAGCAGACGATACTACGTATTTGGCATTCCCGTTAATTGAGTAATTATTTGATATATGTTTGTAAGCACGGAAATTGTGCTGTTTTAACTTGTTTACTATATGCTACTATATATAGCATAATTCACTCTGATACGCCCACTGACCACATCCAAACGTGGAGTGACTGCTTCTGTTGATGTGTCCTTGCTCTTGGTATGTCAGTCCAATGATTGTGACAATTTCAAAATGAATGACTGACATTTCCATTTGCAAATTGACAAAAGCCGCGAGCATACCTCGAATGTTAAATGGAACAACAAAAATACACAACTTGCAAACTGTCACAGCATCCAACAGCAGCTGGACGTGAGAGTGATTGCTAGATAAAGTTTGCCATTTAGATACCCTGTAACAAAGCTTTTAAATATTTACAACACTAAATCCTGTTGTAAAATTTGCATTAGGAATATCATGGCCTTCAGCTAAATAGCTTTTAATTTTCGTGCCCATTGTTACTCCCACTATATTATATGGTATCACAATATGCGAAATTAACCAACATATTTTGTCAATGCGTCATATTAGCGCCTGCGATATAAAAATCTTTACAAACTGCCTTTACACATGCATCTGAACTGCATTTAAAATGATGGCTATCAAAAGAAGAAGTTGTAATTTATACATTTATTACATAAGCATTGTTAAATCGACTAGCATCAAGACTGATGTGACTAAAGTGTCCTAGCATATTAAAAAAAATGAATAAATACCTTGAATTTTTTATTCGAATTTCGGACATTTAAGCAAATTGAACCCTAATCTCGTCGTTTGTACAGCAATGACTTTTAACTTGTGGTTTGAAAAGGGTATGCTCATCTTTTTTTATTACTGACCCGTCATGATAGTCAGCTCATTCTGAACTTTAGCCTGTATTTGCTTATTTTATGCCTAATTGAACTCTTGTCAAATGGCTGACATGTTGTTTACGATGTGTCTGATAGAAAAGCTTTTATGTACATAACTTTGGCATGGAAACGGCTCACTTAAGTGTAAGAAAAATTGCAAAATAAAAAAATCAGCGAGAAATGCTTAAGTGAAACAGAGCAATATCTTTGCCCCCCTCTATAGAAATTTCAAGAGCAAGGCCACATCGCTGCCGGTTGCACCCTTCGCCAGAAACCCAACCACCACCCTCAAAAAAAATTTAATTAAATCACAGCTTGAATTTTTGCGTCGCCACAGACCTCTAATTAGTTTCATGCCACCCTCCGGTGTTATTTTGTATACATTTTTACTATATATGTAGATTATATTCTGACTTGCCTTTTTTGTCTCTGTTAAATTGAATGCATAAAATGATATGATCTGCTGTTGCTGTAGTCTGTTAAATCGTATGGTGCATGCAACACGCGCACCAACAACTGCAACAGTTTTTAATTAAATTTTTATGGCAGGACTGCACACAACGGGGTGCACAATTCTCGCTGTGTGTGGCCACAGACAGACACAGGGGCTACCAATTAGTCCACACCATTTTATTGAGCTTAAAATTTCAATTGTTTAAATGAACAAACTCTGTCTCTCTCTCTCGCTGGCAAAATGTCAACAAAAGTCGATTTTGAATGCATGTTTGGTATCTGAATTAAACACAATCCAATATCTGATGGCTGAGAAAGCTTAGTAATCACGCAAAGCAACATGCGATGTCATTTACACGCTGTCAATGTGCATTTTCATTTGCCAGTAAGCTGTCGAGACAGCCATGAATGTTGTCATGTGTTCTGTACATGTTAACTGATTCAAATGATTTGCAAGATACGCCATTTGAATACAGTCAAAAAGCCAGAGCGAAGCCAGAAAGTTGTCATGTTCATGTAATCCAATGTTGAAGTGAATTTAAATGTAGTTCTCTTTAGAAAAGCTTTAGCAATTACAATTTGAAAATGGAGATTACAAGTTGTCAAACTGAGCTTCTATTTTGCGAATGAGAATTTTATAAATGGAAAAAATGTTTACGAAAATAACTATCCAGCATAGTTATAAAGGCAAGCTATTGTTATTTAATGAATTAGTTGCTTGCCTCACGAATCACGAATTTATAGCGCAATGCTGCATAGAGTATTGCAACATTCCTTTGTAGATGATGCTATTTCAGCGCCCACTGACCCATCTCTTTTGATAAGTACAATTCATGGACAGCCCACTGACCCACTATTCAGTGGCACCACAATAGCACCAATAAAATGAATTGAACAATATATATAATTTTTTTGCATGTTTTCCCTCAGTTGTCAGTTGTGTTTTGCCAAAAATAATTAAGAGGCAGCCACTTGAAGTTTCATTCACGACCAGCCGCCTTGTCAGATTTATCGCTGCTATATATAGACCAATTTATTATGAGTATTGGGATCCCACTGAGTTTTATACAATGGATACATAAGTACATCTACATCTAGATCAGCATCTACATCTCGAAGCAAGCAGGTCAGACATTTTGGCCAATTAGCAACTAGCAAAGATTTCGAAATCATTGAACTTGAATGAGGGATACGCCATTGCCACCTAATTGAGTTTACACAGAGATCGCTAAAGAAAATAGATTTGAGATTTAAGAACATTTTCAAAATAGTATTTCACGAATTTAATTTATGGTGTTTTTACACGTTTCACATGCACTCGAATGAAATCGCTTGCAATGAAAAGGAAAATAAATATTAAAATTTATTAAAATCCGCATACCATTAAACATTCGATTAGATATATTTATATATATATTTTTTTTTTATATGTATATATACGCTTTTGCCATTCGCTTCCTACTTAGCGGTGATTTATGCTGTTTAAGATCCCATAAATAAAATAATGTTTGCATCTTTTACTTAATTCAAACGTATGCACATTTATTATTTGGAAACACTTGTCTGGCCATGTGTCTGAAAACAGTATTAGATAAATACTAGTAAATTAGTCGATAATTAATCGCCGTTTAAATAGTGATAAACTCTGTTATAAATTAGTAGCGAAAGTGACTAGATAAATTGATTCAGTGTCTGATATATTTGGTATATCTGTGAACATTTTAATTGTTATAAACCCACACAGAACTCAAGTTAATTGACCTCACAAACAAAATCTTCCGTCTATCTTCACTTAATGCATTGTAAAAAACAAACATTACACAAAACTCACATACATTTGTATATATGTATGGAAGATGAAATACTTGCTCGCCCTTAAGGTATATTTCTAGTTGAACACTTTCCATTCTCACATTCATTTGCCATTTTGCATACTGTTGAGATTCCGGTTTTTGTAGCTACACAAATTGGCATTTAAAATTTAACTGCATGTTTTATTAGTGCTTGTTGCCATTCCCATTCCAAATACGTAGGCAAAAAAAGAGGAAGAAGCATATGCCAAATTGCAATAAATAAAATTGTTAGGAATGTCAAAGTGTTTTGATAAATTGTCTGGCTCAGCATAGCATGGTCATAAATTATACGACCCCAGCCCCTCTCTGGGATTCAAAACCTTTTATTGGTTAAGCCTTTTGGGGTACAGATTGATCGGATCACAGATACTGTTGCGGCTGCTGTGTCCAGGACTTGAATTGGACCTAGAAGCTGGGACATGCAAATCAATGTGCGGTTCCGCAGCCCATTTAGCACAATCCTTCGGTTTTGTTTTCTTCTTTTTTTTATGGGTCTTTTGGGCTCAGCACAATTTGCAATCTATTGGGCAGCTGATTTGGGCCTGATTTTTCAACTTACTGCTTGCTGCTTACTGCTTACTGCTGCTTACTGCTGCTTACTGCGAGCTTTAACTTATGCCACATTCAAATGTCAATGTCAAGACTCAACTGTTGGCTCGTTGCACGTGCTTCTGTCGTTGGCTCGAGTGTTTTTGACTTTGATGGCAAGGCTAACTTTATTATGCCCGCTTGCATTCAAGCACACAGACAAGTGCAAGGGGGGCGGAGGAGGCTGCTGGCCCTTGAAGATCCTCTACGCTCTTACATTTCTTAATGAAAGTGAAATACAACTGGGGAAAACTAAGACAGCACAATACGCAAATTCAACACAAAAACATGGTTAATGTAGTGGCTGACATGCGTATGCTGGACTAACATTTGCCCTGTAAATATTTGACATACATTTTGCAAATTAAATATCAAAAGACCCAAGACTTTAGTTTGAAAATAAATAAGCGTATTCAAGGTATAGTTTTTCTTCTATATTTAGATTTTCACATAGCTTATGGACACGCTTATATCCTCCCTCAAAGTTGTGTTTTACTTTCACATACCCTGCTCCGTTTTTGGTTGTCGAGCGCATAAAGACAGTCATTGTCTATTCTATAATTCAAAAGCCAAGCAGCGGGCATAATATTCAAGAGCAGCCGTCAGTCAAACCGTCAGTTAGTCACTCAGGCAGACACTTCGCCATTCAGTCAGGCATTCATTCAGCTGGTAGCTACTGGCTGTCAGTGTTGTGTGCAGTTCTTTGTATATGTTGGTAGTGTTTCTTGGTTTTCAACTTCCACTTGCACTTGCATAAATTACACATATTTCAGAAAGCGTGACAGTGTCTCGTGTGTGTGTGTGTGTGTGTGTTTACTGGTCTTTGCTGGTATGTGTGCGTATATGTCTTCATTTATTATAATTTATGAATATGACTTAAGCTGACACATTGCAACAGACGCAACATAGTTTTTTATACAACAGGAACAGCTGACTGTTTATATGGCCGCTTGTAAAATCCAAAAGGTTTCACCTACCCGTATTTTACAGCTTTTTCGCTCGTTTCTACGATGTGGCTTTAGTCCTTGGACAAGCCCTAAGATAGCCATTCAAATTGACCATAAAAGCCCAGAATGTTGTTAACCGCATAGTGAAAACGAAGGTAATATGAAAGTATGCTGCGTCAACATTTATAGGCCAATAGACAAATGGGAATACCTTTACCTCAACCACAGCAGGAAATGTTGTATGATAATAGGAATTAAATTACTCACTCAATGCAAAAACATGCAAGTGAAAATGGTAAAGCATGTCATGATTTATCATAAATCTACATAACTACTATTATCTGAATATTATGAGCTTGCCATCAAGCAAGCTTAGAAATAGCATTCAGTTTCTCCTAAGCTAAAACCAAAAACAAACTTTGTGGTTTATTTTGCTAAAAATTATCTATACCTTTTAGCTTTAAATATGAGAAAGATCATTAAATCGAAATATTTCTTTCTATTTTCTCTGTGAGTACTCACACTTTACACTTCGTTAGAAAGTAATCCAAAGCGCAGAAAAAAATTAATAATGCGCTTCAGTTCGTTAAAAACAAACTTTGCAAAAATAGGGAAAAGAAGAAAAAAGAAAAATAAAAGAATAGTGGCAACTGGAACAGTATTCTTGAGTTTATTAAAAAGAAATGTAATCGATTTTTTCAAAGTGATTTAAATGGAATTATTAAGATGGCGTGAGAAATAAAAGTAAACCAATTTCTTTTCGATAATAATATACATTATTAATCATACGCCATGTAAACGGAATTGACTGCCAAAACACAGTAAACAGGAATATGCTTATAGAAAATCAATATATCCGTTAAAGGTAATAACAATAACTAATCTAAAGGCCAAACAGTCAATTGTATAAAACGTCAACAAAAAAAGGCTACAACTTTAGCTGTTGTTAGTTGTCGTAAGTTGTTGCTGTTGTCGATTTGTTGATATTGCATTTGTCGTCGGTTTTCGTAATTGAATCTATAAATACAAATATACGAAATGGGAACCAGAATTATACACAGTAAATAATTTGTGCATATATAAGCACAAAGGAACAATTTACATTTTTAGACCTTAAGCATTTAAAGGCTATGCTTGAAATGAATTAAATTCCAAAATGATTTCAAATTATGAGTGAAACGATTTTTAAATTAAGTCACTGTTTTTTTATAGCTTCACAAATAACCCAAAATGCAAACAGTATTTGAGTTTAATTGAATTTAGCTGGAAAAAGAATCTACAATAAATTTCACAAGGAATTCAAATTTTCTTACTGTATACAAATAAATATAATTCAGACTTTGCTAAAGCCGTTTATAAATAGACACGACATCGGGCGCAGACTGAAGGCCAAGCAAACTGATGGGGTGGCGAGGCGAGTGTAAAAAATCCAGAAATAAACAGACACAAACACTTAAATTAAATGCGAACCGAGAGCTTAATGCAGTTAAAGTCAGACATACAATGGGTGAAAGAGTACATGCTGGACACTTTGAAGGAGACGGTGAAGAAGGACATGCAGCCCACACTTACCATGTAGCCCAGTGTTGCAAAAGTATTGCTGCGTGCTGCTCGTCGCTTTCGGGCTGGCGGGCACTTTAACACGTGCCACGGACTTGACTTATGCAATCACAAAACGTCGACAACAATGACTCTGACAATTGTTTAACCACTCGACCCACCACAAGCTACCATTAGGTCTTCCACCTGCTGGCATGTGAAACGCCCATTAAGGCGTCCAAATGTCTCGCCTTAAAAACTGTGCCACGTCGAATATTTTTGAATTATTTCTGTTCCACTTCCGTTTCCGGCTGTTTTTGCGCTTGTCGCTGACAGTTCACACAGTGTTCGACATTCACATGCACAATTTAATTCAGTCAAAATTTCTTTATTTTTACATATTCTCTTTGACCATTATTTATTTATACATTTAATGAAATATTCATGTGTGTTTTGCGCGTATGTTTAACATTTTTGATGAATTCTTTATTGTTTTTGTTGACATTTCGGGCCACCCTTCATTAAATTTGTGAAGTGCGTGTACGAAATAACGGCAGGTATTATTTATGTTATCCACGAGCTATTTTGACTAATTATAGCAATAATATAACTACTCGACATTAAAGGTAGTTCGATTTTGGGTGATAGCTGGCTCAGTCTAGAATATAAATTAAACAAACAGCGTTGAAATTGTCAGTTCTCGAGCTTTATTACATTTTCATATATATATTTAATGTATATTATAGTTCTGTTCATGCCCTTATCTCCTGTATATTAATACCCCATATCATTTTATTTCCCACAGTATATTAATAATGAAATTTCTTTATAATAATTTTGTGGCTTTTTTATGATGAATATATTTCTCATAACTCAATGCTAATTTTTGCTTGAAGCGTAAATTTTATTTTACTTTACAGTTTTAGTTATGACTAAAATGTATGCGGCTGACACCAAATATTTTGCTTTCCATGCACATTTTCAATGCTGATTTTTTCCTTATATTTTGGCAATTTTGGAAGTGTCACCGACAGAGCAGAGCATTGTGAATTATGTTCGTATTATGAAAGATTTTGCATAGCGGTCTAATCTCGCATATAACATACAACTGCGAATGGGGAGGAGGAGTTCCCCCTGCAGATACGAAATGCTAGGAAAAGATTAGCAGAACCTGCAGCAATGGATTTGCCCTTTTGTATATTGTGGAAAAATGCTGGTAATGCTGCAAGCGGACCCATTTTCAAGTGTCCTTTCGCATGCAGGAAGCAGTGTGCGCAAAAGTTTTCACATATCCTACATAAGTAGAAATATATTTGCTGCCTCATATATGGCCATTTCACAAACAATTGCCGCAGGGCTGCATGCAACTCATATTTGTATTCCTTTATGCGTTTTGCAATAACAAATGGCGCGCGCTCGCCAACAATGCGAAGGTCCTTCTAATGAGCCTGACCCAGAATGTGTGCAAACGATCTTGGTTGACTTGCAATGCAATTTCCTTTGGCCATAAAATGTCAACACAACTCTACCTTAAGGTCCTTAAGCGGCTGTTGAATTGTATTTGCAGTTGCTCTTCCTGTTGTGGGGTTTTTTTTTATTTTGTGCAGTTATTATTATTCCTCCTGCAGTTGCAGTGGCAACTAATGCAATCAACTGCTCTATTAAGCGAGTTAGATGTGCCAGTCAAAGCCAACACTTTGTATGCTGGTGGCAGGTTGTAATAGAAGTTTAACAACTCTTTGCCGGCAGTTGATTCTTTTGTTTTTATTCGAGTTGATATTGTTGTTCTTAATGTTATGTTGCTATTCCTGAACAATGTGCAAGCTTATGCAACATGCAGGTGCCAATACAATTTGCAGTAAGTCGAAAACTTGAAAGACGAATTGTAAATACCCTTAACATATGTTTTCTCCATTTATCTAAAAAACAAAGTCTGTCCAAGAATATACGTTCAAGCCACCCAGTTCAAATCGTGCTTGTAAAGCTTGAGTTCTATAAAAATCACATTTGGAGATGGCTCTAAACTTTTAACCGCTATAACTTTCTCAAAACTGATCAGATTTAACAAAAACAGAGCTTTTTAATCATTAATACAGCATCCAAAGCTAAAAACTCGATTCCAGCACGATTTTCGTGTTTAAATTGTAATCTAGATTAATATAATAATAATAATAAATAAAATAATTTACTCATAGACGTAGAAAAGTTTCTACCATTTGTCAAAAGTGATCAGATTTTAATATTCAAATGAATAATTAATATTAAGTTGGTAAAACGACTCTGAATTTCATGTTACCATGTTTTTAGGTAATATTTTAAAAGTTTCCACAACTTGTTAAACTTTATAAAACCCAGTTTATACATGTTCAATGGCTTCAGGGGTATACAAAAAGGACATGATATACCTTCCAATGGCCACTGATGGGCGTGACACATATTCTGTGACGTAATTACAATACCCATCGCAACAAGTCTTTAAAAGAAGAGAGCGAGAAACAGCATGGGAACAGAGGGCACGAACAACAACAACAACAACAATGACAGCAACAAGTTACCAGCATCGACTGTTGTGCTGACAGCCTGGCAACTCATTTAGCGGCAGCTGCTCCAAATTTATACATGTCCAAGGCGACATGACGACTTGTATATACTGTTAATGCCACAAGAGCCGCAAAAAAGAAATGCCACCCACAAATTTCCTAGCTGGACAAACGTTTAGTCCGCATCCTGTTTGCTGCGGCTGCAGCTCATCCTCCTCCGCCTATCCTAATACACAGAGATTGCTTTTTTGTTTTTGTGTTGCTGCTGTTCCGGATTGTTGTTTTGCTTTACATCGCTCGCAGCGACAACAATATCAAAAACAAACCCCAACAAGCAACAAACATAATAATTTATGCTTGTTAGTTTACTTTGTAAAGCAATTTATTCCGCACTTTCGTTGTGTTTTGTAAGTACATATTTAACTCCCAATGACATTGATGCGATTGAAAGTGTTCGTGGGGTTATTGTGTCCATGGATTTATATTGTAATAGATTAACTTCATTTAAGTTTCGCCTTTCCTTGTGCGAAAGCTTTGCACTTAACTGAAAAAATACACTTTTATTGGCAGAAAATTCAATTTTGTGAAAGTGCCTTCAATAACGAGTTTCTGACATAACTTGGACCAAACAAAATCATCTTACAAGGAGCGGCTCTAAATTTTCTACAGCCATATCTTTGTCAAGAGTGAATCGATTTTCAAAAACAATATTTTCTTTGTCGAAGTTCATGTAAAAATGTAAGCCAAAAAAAGATAATTTTCTAAATGGGCTTAAAACTTTCCGCAACCATAAATTTGACAAAACTGAAGCGACTTTGAAAAGTAATAAATTTTTGGTCTTTTAGAATAAAACTGCATTCAAATTTGAAAACACATAAATTCTAATCCGAACAGAGTCAACTTAAAAGGCTTCATAGGAAAGTAAAGGATAGTTAAATATTTTATGTTTAATTTTTCTGAAATTTACAGAATAGTTCGAAACTTGACTTTATATTTGCTTTGTTCAGTTATGTATGAAAAGTTTGGTTGGTTAACCGTCTAACTGCAAGTAGATAAAGCAGCGGGAAAACAGCATTCTGTTGTGGCTTAAAAATAGACGCACACCCACACACTCACACACACACCAGTACACAACTTTGTTGCGTGTTTGGTCTTAATCCAGTTAGGTATGCTTTATTTTTTATTAGCTCTCAAATAGTTAGTTACTGGGACGTCATGTGGATAGCGCAGCACAGCGGCAGCTCTTCGCTATATATATAATTATACACATAAATAAATTTATATATACATGTGTGTCTCTTTTCATATTATTTTAAGCCGTCGGAGCCCCGCCGCACACCGCTAAAAGCTAATGCCAATAATGCGCTAGCTGCCAACATAATTAATTCAATTCCATAGTTTACTCCTCGACACGTCCAACAACTAACTAACATCAAAAAGACTTATAGCTTCGAGAATTTTATTTTATAATTCAGTTGCCCCACGATCTGCGGTAGTTTGTAAGTGTTTTTTGATAGCACTACGTGACCGTCAGCGAATTGCATCCAAATGAAATTTAAAATACCTCTTCCTACATTCGCTTCATTGCAGATAACGTCCGAGAGCAGAGAAGCCAATCGAGAGATATAGAGTGCAAGTGTGATATATATATATATTCACACCCAGACAGACAAAAACGCACATAATAAATCGAATAAATAAATAAGCGAAACACATAAGTTGAAATGGATTCTGCTGCTGCCGCTGCCGCTAAACGCGTTCAAATTGAGAAGGCGCACAATTTTATGCGCCAGTATCGTGATCCAGAATCGCGCGAGCTAAAGAAACTATCAGCCAATCAGTTTATGGACGTGTGGGCGCACTACGATAAAGATGGTATGTAGCACAAGGCGTACACTTGAAATAAAAACCAGCTCCTGAAAATTAAGAAATCACCCAAGAACTAGGAAATAAATTCGAATAAAATGTTGAACTTTGGTGATTTTCTAAATTTGCTGGAATGTGTTTTTTCTAAGTGTATACCCTGTAGACCCTCCTGCATTGCTAACTGTCAGCTTTTTTTGGTTTTGGCCGGCAGGCAATGGTTATATTGAAGGCACCGAGCTGGATGGCTTTCTGCGTGAGTTTGTGTCCAGCGCCAATGCCACAGACATTAGTCCCGAGGTAAGTGCAGAATGCAGAGTCATCAGTTGAGACTGAAATGTTTTGCCACAAGCTACATCATATTTGTCGTTCCCTAGGCTGTCACCGACACAATGCTGGAGGAGCTTAAGTCCTGTTTCATGGAGGCCTATGATGATAATCAGGATGGCAAAATCGATATCAGAGAGGTTTGTCAGAAGAACTCACATGCATTTTACACTCAACACTCGTCAGCACAACTGCTTAACATGTTTTGGTTAGATTCTTCTTGTTGGCAACTGTTTTTTTTTTGTTTTTTCGTCTTTTTCAGCACTTTTTCTTTTTGATGATAAGCGCAAACGTGTCGTATACACAATATGTCTGTACGTGTACATTTCTCGCATTTAGTTCAAGGATTCAGAATTGAGCACGTGATGGGTTTAAAATATTGCGTTGAGTAAATCACGACCTCAATGACTAAAGCCGACCTTAAGACACTTGGCACGGTTTCAAAAAAAAACTTAGCTGAGCTCGATTTATTATGATAAAACCAAATGAATTACTTGCAATTGTGAAGAAAGAAAGTTTCTCTAAGAAGGAAAAGTAAAAAGCTTTCAGCTCTGAAGTAGAGATATAGAAAATCAATATAAAAGCAAGTCATTTCGCATTGGTCAAATATTCTTCCATTTTCAATCTTTGTTTCGTGGTGGTATCACTGAAAGCATCGCACATCTTCTTTTGGAGTGCTTTTCTACTTTTGCTGCTGCATTGGAAAATTGTATTTTAAATGAAGCTGCCCTGCTGACGGCTTCTCTTCTCTCTTTTGCTTCAATAATTTATTCAGCCATTTTCGGCACCAAAGTTTTGTGGCAAAGACGTACGAAAAAGTTTCTTGCGCTACCTCTTTAAATGAGTTTTTAATTGAGGCTTACAGCAGCAGTCGTCGACAACAGTAGGCTGAAGACTATTACCAGACACTGTCTTACATTATATGACTTAAGAATTGAATAAGTGGAATAAAAATGCTTTGCCTACTTTTGGGGCGCTGCCACATGATAAATGAGCGCAAAGTTTGCCAAGCTTCAGAAAAAAAAAGAAAATGAAATTGTGCATAGGTAAGGCACAGGCTGTCGTTGTTCTTATCCGCCCTACAATCCTTTGTGACTTCAAAAAGCACTCAGCAACTCAAATCATTCATCATTTATTCATTTTGAATTCAGAAAAATTACTACGTATACGCCATGAGGCAGCTGTAAGTTTTGACATCTGGCAGATTAGCAGGGTCCAAGTTGTTCTTTAGTTTTGTCTTTTTAATCACAGCCAACACCAATTAGCTTAAGTGCTGGCTATAAACATTAAACAAATTAGCTGTGTAATAAAATGAACAGCCAATAACTTTATTGAAGTGTATCCGAAAGTAGCTTAGCTTGTCTGCTCTCCAATTACTCAATTTGAAGGTGCTCGACATAACCAAATTTCAAATCAAAACTTAAATTTTGCGGCTAAAGTTTTCGGAATGCACTTCCCAACAAACACTTCATCAACTGTAGTAAAATCGCAGACATTGCTTACAGCAAAATATTTCCATTACACAAACAACGCCAAAATTCTTTCACGCTCCAACCACCCCCCCCCCCTCCCCCACCCTTACTTTTTCATCCCCTTGAAGCGGCTTAAGTTTGCAACTGCAAATTGTTTGGACTGTTGTTGAGTGGAGATTTGTTGCAAGTTCTCGTTTGCTTTTACCAGCACTTGCATTGACAGATTTTAAAGTTTTAACAATGAAAACTCTTGGCAAAATTTAAGTTAAAACTTGTTACAGTGCAAATAAATACAGCTTGAATATGTATTAAAGAAATCAAGAAAATCATTGAACATTTATTTAATGGTCTGGAGACAATTTAAAACAGAAAAAGTTGTGAGTGAATCAGTAAACGTTTCAAAATAATACTGGTTTGTCAGGTTCACCTCCTCAAACTAAACTACACTCTTCACTTTTTATTATCCACTAATTTTAACACCCATCAAATCACAATAAAATAATTTTATACGCTCATTTCCATTACCATTTCAACTTTATTAACTTTCTTTTAAAGTCATGTCGGCTGTCAAGCAATTCTGGCCTCTTACAAAAGTTTTTCTTACGCTCTGTTAACGAAATCTAATTTTTGTCTTTAAAAAAAAAATATATATATATATATATTTATTTACAGCTCGCCCAACTTTTGCCCATGGAAGAAAATTTCCTTTTGCTCTTCCGCTTCGATAACCCCTTGGAATCAAGCGTCGAATTCATGAAGGTAAGTGTTTTGGGGCAAACGAAGCAGAAAACGAGGGTCAGCCTCTGACTAAATGTGAAAGCTATAGCTGTGCCTTGTCAGCTGTAGTCCTCTTTTTGTTGCTAATTAATTCTGTCATGATGTTTCTCATCGATTAGATATGGCGTGAATATGACACTGATAATTCTGGTTACATTGAGGCGGATGAGCTAAAGAATTTCTTGCGTGACTTGCTCAAAGAGGCCAAAAAGATCAATGATGTATCCGAGGATAAGCTCATTGAATACACAGACACCATGGTACGTATACTTGATAGTATTCTAAAAATAAACTGTAGTGTTAAGGCTATTAGTACCAGCAACAAGCACAACAAAAGTTACCAATCAATGTCGATGTTGGCCCGCATTGTTCGCCAAGTCTAGCGTAAAATATTGCAATTAATTTTTTGGCGTGACGGGCATTATGTGGGATTTTCACCGCATTTTATATGCAGTCAAAGTTCATGTTAATTAAAAACTTTATAATGGAAATGCGACCAAGCACTTGTAGTGTGTAAAATTCTGCTTTATTGTGCCACACATTTTGTTGTGCCGTGCAACTCTTTTGATACCCATCTCCGTGCTTGACATCTGTGTGGGTTAGTGGCTGCTTGCCTCCCAATGTTCCTTTCTATCTGCAGACATAATTTGTGGCGCACGTATCACCAGAAATGATGATATAAAATTGTGCTTGCTGGCAAAACTCGCAACTCATTTGAAAGTTAAATTACCAGCAACAAAAGAAAGTTGTCAAAGATTAAATGCATTTGTAAAATTTTCCAACAAATTGCTTCCATAAAGTATAGCTTAACTTGACATGCTCAACCCAGATATCAGCAAAAAATATATAAAAAGTTTCTCAAGCGCAGAAAATCGAATGCATTAACTTAATTGCTTCACAGATTTTTTAAGATTCAAGTTACATAACTCAAGTGGCTTACAGAAGTTTTAAAGCCGTTTTCTTGTTTTGCTCTCAAACGGTAAAATACCAAAAGAAATTTCAACACATTTTCTCCATTACGTCTTGTGGAAAAAGACGTAATAAGAGTTTCGCTCACAACTAAAAGAAGTATCAATAAAAAAGGTTAATTTATGAATTCCAAGTAACTAATAAAATATGTATTTGTACCTAACTGTTCAGGACTGTCTTTTACTTAAGGCCAAAACAAAAAAGTCATGACAAAGAGCATTTTGGGAACTTGGTTAAGTTTTTTTTTGGATGTGTGTTTGTGTGTGTGTGTGTGTTTATTATTGGAGTTGCACTCAAGAGTCTCAAGAGACAGACACTCAGCAATTTATGTATCATTAATTAAGTATGAAAGTTCTGTCATTGAGCTCATTAAGTTTTCTCTTTCTGTACACCCAATGCACAGCTACAAGTTTTCGATGCCAATAAGGATGGTCGTTTGCAGCTCTCGGAAATGGCCAAGTAAGTAGACCCATTGTGAATGTTGTTGTCGCTATTCTTGCCTTTCCGCCTTGTGGCAAAAACAAACAGAAACGAACCAAAAACTTATTTATTACAGACTTCTTCCGGTTAAAGAGAACTTCCTTTGCCGCCAGGTATTCAAGGTAAGTGCTTAAATGTTTTTATGACCACTACAAGGAAATTACGATCAAAATGATAGTTGAGCTAAACTACTCTACAAAACTTAACTGAAATCTGGCAAACAATATAAATATATTTATATACATCTATATATATCTAACTGGTTTGAGCCCGTCTAACACGTAACTAGCACATAAGTTTAGCTTTTAGCTTTAGTTATTAGCTAGCTGCCGCAGCAATCAGTCTGCTAGTTGTGCAAGTGCTTATTTTATTTTCCTCATTTATTTAAATCTTTGTTTCTAATATCATCTGTGTCTGCTCAAATAGATTTCAGCCGAATCCAGCTATCAAATTTGCAATGCGCAGCGAGAAAATAAAAATAAGCCAGCGAAAAACGCGTTGTATGCGTGATAAAATAAAAAAGGAAATAAAAGAAACAACCTCGCACACATGAAATAGAATCAAACACCTGCTGTTTGGATTGTCCCAAATCAATTTCAGATCAACCAAACCCCTTATTCCAACCCCCAAAACTAACGCTAAACAAATTTCACCTGCGTCAGCTGCTTTTCTGCTACCTTTTGTGCCCGGCAATAAAAGAGCAAAAGTTTTATGATTTTGCAAGCAGATAAAACAAAAACAACAAAAGTTAAACGAATCACTTTATTCTCTGATTATAAATACGAGCTAAAACTGTGCTCTTTGCTCTATCTCGCAGAAACACACTTTTGACTTTGCAATTAGAGACAGCACACACCTTTGCCACACACAGAGATACAGTTAAACAAGAACAGCTGCCAACTGTTTTGTGACACTAAGTGATGATGCCACTCGTCCCACCTTTAGGGTGTTTCTTTTTTTTTATCTACATTGCAAGAATTTATTTTGACATTTATTATTTAAGCAGCAGCTGGCTGCTCAAAATGTGCCCATTGGGGGTTAAATGGAGCGCGCAACTCAGCACAGCTTCCATGCACTCCATTCCACTTACCCCCTGGCATTGGATTGGGCATTGCGTAATTGGTCACCGGGCTACATACAGAACAAATCCAAGGAACTTGACCATTGCTGCCAAAATATTCGACGACTGCTCAAACTTTGACTGCAATATTTTTTGTCCGAAATGATTGTGGCTTTTAGCAAGCTCAGCAGCATTGTGAGCTGCAGAATAACAGGCCCATCCCATAAGGGTTAGTCAAGAATCGAAGAATTACCAGAATCGAAGAAATGTGCAGTGAATTCACATGGTTATAATAACACTTTATATTGATATTGAATAATAAGTATTATTCAAGCAGAAATATTTTGAAAGTTTAATTATGACAATTTTAAATTAATTATCTGACTTTCTTTACTTGAGTAATATTTGCATTTGATTGCCACACTTTCGATTGTACTTCTGCAATTACTTGAGTACTTACCCATTATTATTTAATTACTTATGTAATTATTTGAATGACTGTAGTATTTATTAAGTTGATTGTATGCTTTTCAGCAGCTCCAAAATTGTACTAAATTGTTTGCTCTTATGTATTTCAATTACTTATTTTATTATTTTAATTAATCGAGAATTTATGAACATATATATATATTTATTTGTTTCTTCCGTGACTTGGAGCAACTCAGCTAAGTCTCCTGGCCAACCCTAACACATCTCCATTAAGAGACTGCTTGTGTGTGCATTTATAGCTGCCTCAAAGCATTATTTGCGCAAACTCTTTTCCTTCATTTTTTGGCGCATATACGCGGAGGCAAGCAGGCAGTTGTCCATGGCCAGATGAAAGTGTACAATTGTTGGCAATCAACTGACTTCGACATACGAAACGAAGTATTGCAGAACAAAATCATACGACTTGTGCCAGATTGCTTGAACTAATTTTTGTTATGTGCTGAAAATGTACGTGCTTCAGGCACATTCGTACTGCTTAAATAGCCCATACACGGCTATGTGGTTTGCAGACTGAAAACTTCAAGATGGTGCACAAGGTTATGCAATTTCTAATTAGCTCCCAACAAAACCGCAATCAAGTTTCCCAAAGATGGCTGCCACTCATAGCAGCTATAGCAAATGTTCGTTTCGCAAAGTTCCTGGTAAAAAAGAAAAAACAAAAAAAATCACTGACAGCAATTGGCAAGATTTCGAGGCACAAACTGTTCAGATGCGCAACATGGCGTATGATTAATGTGCAGTGAAGTTGCAACCACAGGCACAGCAGACACTGTCGAAATTTACAGTTTGCCGCCGCCACACACAGTCATGTCAACCAACTATTTGCCGATTGTTACAGTTGGCAGCACATCGAAATTTTATTTGGCTTTTATTGGCATTCGCCGCGCTCCACACATGTCACCAATTCACACACATTGTAAACACAACATGCGTAACAAGTTGAAGTCAAGTCACTGAAAATCAAACAAGCATTCCACACATGAATGTTAAGTGTGAAGTTTGATAAATTTGAACTTGTTTTAACTGGATTAAAAAGTGCTTGATTTTTGTTTTCAACTTCTTATTGAAGCCTAATGCAACTTGATTTACTCAATTGTATAAGAAATTAATTTTTATTCGTGGAACTTTCGCTTGGTTATTCTTCGCTTGGCTTCATACTTAATTCAGTGTTTGCTCTCTCTCTCTCTCTTACACTTTCATACTTAATTTGAGTTTTATGAGACATATTTATGGTTTTCTAGTTTAATTTGTTCAATGTTAATAACAGAAAATATGACTTTAAGACTTCTTTCAAGAAAAGTTTACGAACTACGAACGGCGATAAAAATTGTGTCCATAAAAAATTATGTATGCTTTCCAATTCTTTCCACTACGCTTGCCACATGGGGCACATACCAAGCGTCGCCAACGTATCTGTTTCACTCATCTCTATGTTTTTTCGATGCATCAGCATCCAATTATAATGCACATCTATCTCTGGCCTGAGGAATCAGCCGTTAAAGTCATAACTCAGGTCCTGCTTTAAACTGCCTTGTGCAACAGCTGCGATAAGGCACTGTCCACCTGGACAGTCGTCGTCACATTGTTGCAGTCACGTCGAGTGTGCAATAAAAACGGTACAAGCTTAAGCAGCCATCAAATTGCCATTTCCAGCCCATTTGGCCATTACATAATACGCATCCTGAGCAGTAGAGAGAGTAATGCCTGCTCATATTCCATTTGCAATAAAAAAAAAGCAGCATGCATCAACATTTTTATGGCTGGATGGCCAGACTGCTGCTGCCCACAGACTTATAAGTTATAAGCATGCAGTCTACAGTTAACCAGCGTCAAATAACATGCAGCAAGTATTCACAAGCAGGTGCGAAGTGGCAGCTGCCGAGTAATTGCCAGTCTCAATTACACAGCACAACAAAAGGCAGCCGAGCAAAACAATCTTCTATGAATCAAATATGAGGAACAAGTGCAAAATTGCAGAGTAATAAGTTACCTAAAAGTGCCCAGAGTCATTAAAGCAAGTGGAACACGGTTGGGAGAGGGTTTGAATATTAGCAGATGATGTGGTTTTTGTGCCATAACATGACATTAAATAATATGTTTTTGTAGCTGCACTGAATGACATTATTTACTAAAATATTAGCTGACATTTGACACTGTCATAATAAAATCAATCGATTCAACAAAAAAAAAAACCAAAATTTCACATAAATTGAATAAGCTTAAAGCTCATCGTTTTAAACAGTTTCAAACATTTTGAATGGTGCCAATTCGCAGTTAATCCGAAGAAGAAATGATTTTGCCATCATATTTAAAGTAAATTGCTGTAGAGTAGTGTTCGACATAAGGCCTGCTTTGGCATAATGCCAGAAATGTCGGAATGGCTTATGCTAATGCACATCACGTATACGACGTGTGTGTCGCAAGAATTGCGGATGCAGTGACTGCAATGTACTTAAAAAATTGCCATTTCGGGCATGCGGATAAACTTTCTGGGGTTAAATGTGGGTTTTCCAACAAAAACATTTACTGTAATTGTATTTTGTGTGGTGCACTGTGGTGCAGGTTGATGCTTTTGCCTTTCGGTTTCGTGGCCTGTCCGTTCTCACTTAACTTTTCCGTGTGCCGTTGTCGAAACCACTTAGGTGCTTACTTTTGTTTTACGCCACTCTGGCCTTGTCCCTGCAGATCTCTTTTTCCTGCATTTTAACGCAAGCAGCTTACTTGAAATTGTGGACAAAATGGGCACGTAACCACTACAACCACTCGGGCTGACACAGAAAATTTTCGATTGGTCGTTTCTAGAAAATTCATTATGTTTCCTACCATTTTTTTTTTATTCTGTTATTATTTGTATAATTATTATTATATTAGCTGCGGCAAATTTAAAGAGGCAACTAAAAACAATAAACTAAAAACCATTTAAATAGTCTTGGCTTATGGTTAGCTTTTGTTTACTAGATACGTATACTTAATATTTAAAACATTTTCAGTTTGCTGCATTTCTAGCTGGATCTTTAGTGTACTAACCTAATAAAAAAAAAACTCTAGTCTAAAACTAAGGCTGGCAAATAATTTTAATTTAATTTGAAATAAATTCACAGTTAATTATTGGCCACTTGTAAGCAAAATACTATTAAGCTAACCTTAATTTTTTACTTTACAATCTTATCAAACTTTTTCTGAATTTCTTTTTTTTCCATTTCCCCGCCTAACCCTTTCTTGCAACTCTACTTATATGCCTAAATCAACTGCAACTATCTAAAAAAAAAAACTAACAAAAATCAACTGTATTTATATACCTTATGCATATATATATATATATATTTCTCTACAATGACAAAACAACAATCAACACTTGTACATTTTATTGCATTTGAAAACTATAAATCAAAATTCAATCAAAAAATATTTTTCAAATAAAATCCAAACTAAACAAATATTCAACAAATACTCTGCACGTGATGAATATTTTTGGCTGCCCACAACTGTTTTTTTTTTTACACTTTTCGCAATAAAACAACAAAAATATAACTAAAAACGAAAATAAAACAAACAATAAAATCGATTCAAAACTCGACCATAAAATTGCTGTAAAACTAAATGAAAATCATTTCAATAATTAACGATATGCTGTATATAAAATCGACAACAACTACAACTACAACAACAACAATTGCACTGCCTACAACAACAATAACAATAACAACAACTAAACAACAACAAACACACGAACTACTTGCAATACTCATATTCCAGGAGGGCATTGATGTAAGTATTTTCCATTCAAGCCGAACGAAAACTAAACGTTGTTCCTCAAAAATATGGAATACCAAATGCAATACAACAAAACCGCGACTACATTGTAAATATGATAGGATATATAGCTTTGGTTTGACCGAAGCCTGAATACCCTTGCAAATATACGAGTATCAATATTAGTTCTGCATCATTTTTTATTATAAGCAGATTTTTCAAAACCGTTTATCGATTATAATCAAAATACTATAAGCTTTAGGAGGCAATCTACAACTAAAAATATATTTAAATATTCAGTTATTGAAAATCACAACAGCAAACAAAATTTAAATTTTCTTAAAAGAACGATACTTTTAATCCATACAGTATCTTAATCAATTCTTTTTGATTGCCGGAACTCCTCCAATTTACGGAATCGAAATACGATTCTGTTACCTGTCGAACAATCTTATCTATATTATTAATCAACCAACAATTGTAAAGTGTATTTAATCAATTAATCTCTAGTCGAACTATTAATTTAATTCGGTTTTCTCCTCCGTCAAACTGTTTGTTCCTATATCAAATTGCGAACTATTCTTGTGCAGTAAAGCAAATAAAACTCAATGACAATAAAATATGCTCACTGCAAGGGTGTTAAAACTAAAAAAAAAATAAACAAAAACAATACATGATTCTAGACTCGTATTTGTTTAGTCACCGACAAAACAAAAGTAATTTGCATTTTCAATGACTCCGCTCCTCCGCTTCGCTTCGCCCCCTTTTGCAGCCAGCGAACAGCTTTCAGTTAAATGGCAAAAAATATATTGTTATTTTAAATGCTTTGTTCAACTGCAATCGAATGAAATTCTATTGACTTTAACATATTTCTACTTGGATACTTTTATTTTAATTTCTGACTGTGCGTTAAATCTATACAAAAATGCAAGCGATTTAATCTCTGTTTGCATTTCCATAGTTTACTATGTAGATAGATACAAAATATCCTATTTAGAAATGTATCTACACATTGCGTCCCTAAGTGCATGCTGTGGAATGCTGTCTGTTTGCTTTGGTTTGTTTGAATGCCGTTTTTATTGATTTTTTTTTTGGCATGTTTAGCAAATAAGCTAAATAACCAAATAGCATGTGTGTATGTTGTGTGTGTGTGTGTGTGTGTGTGTGTGTGCAAAACTCTGATTGTGGCCTGTTTGACAGCTGAAAGCGTATGATTTTCTTCAATACATAAGATAGGAACATATAAATCACAGCATTTGAAATTAAAAATGCAAAATTGCTGTTGAAAAATTGTAAATCAACGAACTAATTGAAGATATTGCAAAGAAAGTCGTTGGAGAGCATATTAATTCAAAAGGTTCACTTAAAGCCAAATAGCAAATAGTTTAAACTAGTCTGGTAAACATAACTAAACTGATATATGGCAGCTAAACCTTAATGGGTGCCTAAGCTCTGACCAATCCAATAAGTAAACGACAAGTGTGTGCGACTAATTAGATATTTGCTCCCTGTACACACACACACACACACATAAAGTACACACACACCCAATATATATGTCTATCTTAGATGGGTGATAAGTGCATGTACGTGCGCTGCTTAAATCTAATGAAGGTCCAGATACGACCCTGGGATACTACGACCCTTTGCATAATTTACACACATATATGTGCGAGTGTTCGTGTGTGTGTCTTCATGTGAGTGTGTGTTCGTTTGTGTGTGTATTCGTGTAAGTGTGTGCGGGTGTGTGTATGAGACGGTACTTGGACGCCCTTTTGCCTATGGCCCATATGGTTAACGGCAGCCGCAGACATCCGCCGCCGCAACACCGAAAATGCTTTTCAAAAAAGTGTTGAAGTATAAAATAATTACTTCATTTTATCAAAGTTGTTGCGATGCTGGAATGCTGGGAAACTGAATGTTGGATGTTGGATGTTGGATGTTGCGTTGGGTTGTTGAATGTTTCGGTAAAACGTGACGGCCCAAATTCAGTTAGCTTAAGTGCGCAATTTGTCAGAGGACGCTGACAAAATGTAAAGCATTGCTCACATAAATTCCCTATAATGCGCTGTGAAAGTGTTGTGCAGCAAATTAAACACTGAGGCTCACACATAAAGCCCATCTTTCAAGTTTACCTCTTTCTTTTTTCTGTTATCCACAGAACAATGCGTTGAAAAAGCTGTAAGTGCGGACACTTAATGGATTTTCAATCCCCAAAACGCAAACAAAACGAACTAAAAAACAAAAATAAAAAAAAAAGGTGGATTGGAATGGTTTAGTTGAGTGTGTGTTGAACGGAGAAATATCCTGTAACGAATAACAAGACGTGAATTCGATAAATATGAAAAATTCAGCATAAGTATTTTAGTTGTTTTCCAAGCCAAATAATTTTTAAAAAAAATTAAGTAGATGAAAATTTAGCTATATGCTTGAAAAACTTCTTACAAAAAACTTGTGCCAATTTAATCGCATTCAATCTTTGTACTCTTTTGTGAAAGCAAAGAAAATACATTTTGTCGAACGATTCGTTTTCAAAACATCTTACAAGTCGAAATAAAATAAATGTTATCAGTTCTTGGGGACAATACCGACACACACACACACACAGAAATACATACACAATTATATAACAAATTGTTAGCTGAAAGTTAAGTCGTACCCATTTCGGTTGCTGAAGACCGGATTGCGCCTGCAGCGGCTACAAAATTGAATGACTGCATGCAACTGGCATCCTTCTTGCCGTTGTCTTCCCCTTCCTCCTCCCCTTGCCGTTTCCTGTGCCTGCAATTGCTAGCTTGCATAACCACAAGCAGCCAAAACAAGGTGCAGCCATTTTGTTGCCAGCAAAGGAAGTGGAATCAATAAATCTAACTGGCGTGTGTAGCATACAACACGTTCACACAGATATCTATATATATATATATATATATATATATATATATTTATATACCAATATGAATGCTGCAAATGTTTGTGCCGAAATGTCTGCTACATTAATTCAGCCAGCACACCCAATGTGCGAGAAGAAAATGCCACAGAAAATTCGCAATTTACCTTAATACATATTAATTACCGAATGTCAAGCACACAAAACCAAATTGCTTAAATGCTTCAATTTGTTGGGGGGGGAGTTACCCAAAAGAGTCAGGAGGATTATGGATGTTGTTTGCTAGGGTGGGGCATTGGAGAACAGTAGAATCAGCTTAATTAAGTCATTTGTTATAATTCGTTTAAGTATGCAATTTCTGACGGTGTCAACCTTCTCTAAGTCTTAAGGATGCGAGTCTTGGGTTTATTTTGCATTGCTTATCACAAATTTAACTCATTATGCAAAGTCTGATTTGCATACAAAGTTAAAAAAAAAAATGAAATAATGTATACAGTATTTATGTGATTTTTAATAAAATAATTGAAATGTCTGTCGACCCAACTCTAGATTAAATATAAAAAAACTTAAGCAAAGCAGCTGCTGAATCCTGCAGGACGTATCATGTATGCCTTTTGGGGTTTTTCTATGCTTTCGCTTACAGATTTTTGATTACGGAATGAACAAATAATTGTGCACAAATTGACTATAATGTAAATGAAGGGATGATAAATAGAAGATTGGAGAAGTTGTTTCAAACGCAAACATGAACGCAATATGTAAATGAAAATTGATATGCAGGCAGGCGAGCGTGTCTCTTATCTGTGTACGTATGTGTGTGTGTGTGTGTGACTGTGAGTGTGTGTGAATGTGTGTGTGACTATGAGTGCGACTGTGATTGTGTTTGTGTGCATGACTTAAATTTCCACAGGCAAACACTGGCCTGGCCGCATGGAATGCATAATAAAAGCAAATTGAAAGCAAAAATATTAATATATATTTTTTTGTTGGCATGAGACGCAAATATTAATATGATATTAGTATGCACACATAATATATATACACAGCCGCATATGACAAACCCAAAAATACAAACCCACAAAAACCCACGTAGTCTTGACAAGAAAAAATAACCGCAAAAAAATATATTATAAAAGCCCCCCTCAAATGCCAGTTGACATTATAACGTTTACAATTGACTGAAGTGTGTACCTAAAATATCTGAATTGAAACCAACCATTTAAATGCAACATTTGTATGCTCTATTCTATTTATATTGCTTAACTAACTTAGGGCGCTACCAAGCTGACCAAGGATGACATTGAGAAAGTCTTCTCACTATATGATCGAGTAAGATAACGTGAATATAAATTATTATTATATATAATATTGTTAATTACTGCTATTATAGGATAACAGCGGCACCATTGAGAATGAAGAACTTAAGGGCTTCCTCAAGGATCTGCTGGAACTGGTAAAGAAGGTAAGTAGTGCTGATATTGTCCAGACATCTGCTATAAGTTAATTCTCCGCTTAGGACGACTATGATGCACAGGATCTGGCTGCATTCGAGGAGACAATTATGCGCGGCGTTGGACGTGATAAACATGGCAAAATCTCGCGGAAGGAGCTGACAATGATCCTGTTGACTCTGGCCAAAATATCGCCAGAGGATGAGCAGTAAATTGTTGTTGTTGGCCCCAACATATAAAGCTAAAGATTCCAAAGCCACAACAAGCACACACACATATATTTTTGTTACCAATTTGGGTAAAATAATGCAAATGCGGCGAGTTGTTCTTTGGCCAGAAGCCAAAATTGATTACTTTAAAACAAAAACAAAAAAAAAAACTAAAAACTAACCGCCCGCAGCAAGGCGCTGCTTGAGGATATAACCTCCAAAAGCAGGATGAGTCCTCAAATCAAAGCAAAATAAATTATTGATAGAGCGTAAAAATTTGTCGAAAATAAAAGAATAATGAAAGCTACTTAAAAGTCAATGTTTCAAATTAATTAAATGTTTATGCATGTTAAGCTTTTGAAAGTCTATTTCCTAAAACGAACAGCTACCAAGAAAGCAACAAAGAGCAAAAAGATATTATGTATGTGTATTCGAAAAACAAAACCAAAAACAACAAAAAAAAATAAAAAAAAACTTTAAAAAAAAACTTACGAAAAATAATAAATACTTTTTGACAATGCAACTCGAAACCAGCCATAAAATATATAATACTAACAACAAGTTCAGTACATCGATTTTAAAGTCAGTCTTGTCTGAGCTGAAAATTTTGTTATCGAAATTTAATACTCGTAACGTTTATATTATCTATTTCCAATATATTGCATATTCATTTATATATATATATATATATATATATATATATATATATAAAACGAACAAAAATAAACAACTAATTTAATTTTTGTCTTAATTAAAACTTAGCTAAGTGTAAGAGCAGACACTCAACAATTTATTGCAAACACAAACCCAAAAACAAATACAAATAATAATAAAAATGGAAATTATATTATTCGATATGTATGTATTATGATTATGTAGCGCGAATTTTTTAGATAATTGTTGTTAATATTTGTGTGTACTTATAATAATTATTATATTATATAAATGTATGTTTAACGAATATATATATATATATATATATATATATATATATATTTTGATGCGTGTGATTTTTCTGCTTAGTTTTTGGAGAATTTAACTTAATTTTTGAGTGTACAACTATAAAGAAGAAATATAACAATTTCGAAAAGCAAAAATTGCGCACACACCAATACCAAAACACAAGAGATGTCATCAAACATTTTAACTTGGTAATTTTTTAGTGCATAAGTTTTACCAAACAAAAAAAAAAAAATTAAATAGGCGCCCAGCCATCTAATATCAATCAAGGCCCTCTTGACGCCAAGCAGCCAATTGGCACTCAAACACAGCAACCCAGGCAGGTAATCCACAATAAAAAAAAAAAAAAACACATCCAAAAGAGAGAAAGAAAGAAAAATAGAAAACTAGAAAATCTACTTACAGGCTGTCAAGTGACCTCCTCCCGGCCCACGGCCGAAAGCACCGCAGATCTGTCCCCCATAGCGTGATTTGAACACATGTCGCAATTGTGCTCGTCCTCGTTCTTGTCATTGATTTGAACAGGCAGCGGAGGCGGGAGCGATAGGGTGGAGGGTATTTTAAGGATGGGCTTGGACACTGTAAGAAAATAGAAAAAGCATAGAAACATTACAAACCTGATACTTTACCTTTGTGCAATGCCGTTAATTGTTTAGTTGAAATCTATATCGCTATACATTCTAACAAAAAAAAAAAAGAAATACAAAAAAAACTCTATAAGCTTTTAGCAGCTGCTTTAACATTGTTTAAATTGTCCTCAAGGTGCTATCTCTATTATGAATACTTGAAAAGCCAACTATTGGTATATTATCTATTTTTCGACTTTCAACTTATTTGCCCAACTTTAAAAACCATAGCCAAAAACACAATTTCATATCCATGCTGGGAAAAAATTGAACACAGCTTTAGCAAACTCCAGACAAGAAAAATACAAAATTTCGCATATAAATCTATTAAAAAAAAAAAAAAAAATACTCCAAAAATAGAGAACTGTACGATGCAACAAAATGCCAAGTAAATGAAAACAAACAAAAGAAAAAACGTGAAAACATTTCGTATATACTTATAAATATATAATATATATATTATATCTTACTTATGCTATGTTTAAGATGAAAAATAATTACATATTATCAGATGATACACGTTCAACAGAAATGTATGTAAAGCTTCAACGACTTTCAATAGAAATCAACAGCAACAACAAAAATTAAACATACTCAAAATCCAAATACATATTTAACTATAACTATAACTACAAATAACTATATACAAACATATATATATGTAAATATATATATATATATAAAACAAACCTACATGCATACTATATATATGTCAAGCAAAAATTCTTTGAAATGAAAATGTGTGTTTTAATAAACTATCGATAGATCACATCTCAAGACACGAACAAAATTTACTACGTATTCACATAATTCAACCTTTGACTTTGGTTCTGCTTCTCCAGTAAAGAATTCAGCTGTTTTAAACATGCATTGAGTTCTACGACATTGGCATTCATCATATCAGACATCGCATTGTCAGTATCAATCTTTGATTGAGATTTCGACTGTGTCTTCGAATTCGACGGCATCTTCTTCTCCGGATGTTGTTTCGGTTCCAGCTTTCGCTCAGCGCTTTTCATTAACTCATTTATGATGTCCATGTTCTCCTTAATCTGTACACAGTAACTGTTTGGAATGATAAAGGTTTGTGTGCTTGATAAGTAGAGCAATTTGAAATTAATAGCATATCATATTAATTGTGTTATCATACAAAAAAAAACGAAAATTAAGTTTGGATATTCTTCAAACTCCTGAAATGGCAATATTCCAAAGTGGAGCTATTATGTTGAAAAGCATTGCACCCACCATTTTGGGAACACTTCCAATTCACTGACACTGAATTGCCACCACTTGCAACTTTGCAGATGCCACTCTAAATTCAACGCCACCAGCTGCGCCACAGAATGCACGCATATTGTGGCACGCTTTGGCACTACAACTGGCAACTCAACCAGCGCCCAAGTGTATATCAGCTTTGGCTGCAGCTGCTGCTGTTCTTGCTTCTGCTCCAAACACTCCAGCTCAGGTCCCAAGTACTTCTCAAGTTGCAGCTTTGCAAGTAGTTCGCGCATTGAAGGCGTCCGCTTGAGGCTGCCATGTCTTCCAAAGTGGCGTTGAAGGAAACCTCTCGCCTGGCCGTCTAAATCACCGCAGGAGCGATATCCTGTTACGCCCGTATTGCGAAAAACAAATCCCAACGGATTGTTTATTATGAAACGGGTCGAATTATTGTCATAGGTAATATGCGTCTGGCTATGAGGAATACTTGATGAAATTAGCTACAAAATCAACATGCGCTTTCTCAATCCTTTATTCAAATTTTCTTAATGGGTATTAAGCGCTGGTCTCAGAATGAGTCGCCACTTGATGTTCACGTATTTTGTAAAATCTTTATGTGAACCTTAGCTTCATCTCAACTCTCCCTGCTCAACTTACCTCTTCTCAATGTTAACATTTAATTTTGTAATGAGACCGCAAGACATTTTGGCTTGTAACAAGAATTTTTATAACTTTCTCAAATCAAGCAATAAATTTAACAATACAAATACAAATTATTATTTTTTTTTTTTAGAAAACTTGTGATTTCGCCGCCTACTATAAACTGAAATTTGAACAAATATAAAATTTGGCTGTTGATCATTGAAAGTAAATAGCCTCCAAATCCAAACGCTGTTGATAGGCCAATCGCTGGAGGATTGTTGGATGCGTATGATGCCAGCGAGCATACCAGTTATCGTAGACGGGAAAACTCATGTGATCCGCATAGATCTTGACGAGAGCCGATCTCAAAAGTAGGGAGTAACCCATGCGATGAGCAAACCGATCTGCAGCATATTCAAAACGTCTCAAGTTCCACAACATTAGAAAATTGGCCAATGTTAGATATGGTGTCATGGCAAATCGCAGCACAATAATGAAACCGACAATAATTGGGCATAGTCCGGATGCAAATCCAACCGCTTCGTATAGCTGAGGACAGTGAAATAGTAATCCGAAGATCACCGTAGTTAATAGAAAATGTAACTTCATTATGAACGTGGCCTTGTAGAAATGTCCATATTTCCAGTGTCCCAACTCATGGGCAACCACAGCCACCACCTGTGGATTGGTTAGCCCACGGCCCACCTCAAACGGATGAATCTCATTCGGCTGCAATCCCTTATTCAACAGCAGTGTATCAAAGATCACAATCCGCTTCAAGCAGCAGCTGCCATAGAAATATGCATTGCTATGTTGCATCGATTTCGTTCGGATAATGAACACTCTCGACATAGGAAATTTGGTTGCATCACAGACCCGCTTCACATCGCCGTACAGGGGAGATTCCTCCGACAATTTGCGCTGCCGGCCAACACAGGGTATGCACAAGTAGGGCAAGAAAAATACAAAAAATAGCGTAAACAACGCCCACATCAGCCAGAAATATAAAAAGAAAAAATATCCCAATTTCTGTACACTGAAAATAATTAGGAATGTGAGTGGTGCGAGGATAATCTGTGATAGGATAATCGCCAGAACTCCCATGCAGCAATAAAGGTAACAGGGGAATCGATGCTGGGTCCCATAGCGCAACTCCAATATAAACTTGTCGTACAGCAGAGTGGGTAGACAACGCAGCGTTATATAGACGGTCAGATAGAAGACAAACAGCAAACTGATCCAGATCTCATTCGTTGTCAGACTGGCCAGTGACATGCTGGCCAAACTCCACAGGAATGGATAGAAACCGAAATACAGCTCCAACAAACAGATTATCAAATCTATACCATGCTTCCATATAAATAGCTCCATTTTGTGCAGCTCATAGATCCGCGCCCGGTGAAAGATCTCCGGCGGCACAATGGCACGCAGCTCCTCCGGCACCGCTATCGCCGCCAGGCATGTCAGTTGCTACTAGACAAAAAATCATAGGAAGACAAGTTTTTAGAATCATATATAAAAAAAAAAGAGTGGGTTCAAAACATTCCACACATTCAGAAAAAGATCGTACTGAATTGTTTCTATTATATAGAAAAAATATGTCTAATTATCAGGTAGCTTTTTTCATTTTGCATATGTGTACAAATAAGTCTATAAAATTAGCCAATATTATTAATAAACATTAGCATTTTAACATAAACAGTTTTTAGATAGTTTATAAATTCATAAATATTACGTTATTAGTTGTTTTCGATCTTTAAAAAGAATGTTTCTAAAAATAAACGAATTTTGAGCAAATTGCGTTAAAAAAAATTATTTCTAAAAGCAAGAAAAGAAACTACTTTTCATGGCGATCTTTTATTCTGAGTGCAAAAGTGAAAAGATTTTCAGAAAAACCTTTGGGCCTTGTACGGATTTTCCACAGATAATGGCCGATTAAAAAATATTTGCTGCTCACCTGTCTCTTGGCCAATATAATTTCCCATGTGTGATCGAGGATCAACACCAGCATCAATATATAGAGCAGATGGCGCGGATCTAGCTTCGGCCAGGTGTCGTAGAATACCATCGCTCACGTTAAGAGCATGTTCTTATTGCCCAGAACAGAAGAACAACAACAACAATATACAAATAAATATGTTTATGGAAGTAGTTTATCGACAGTATTTCGAGTTGTTGACATGTGTATTCCGAAGCTACTGTGTTTACGAATTGAGCTCGTCAAGCTGCTCCAGTCGCGCCAAGCGATGCAGGACTGTCGGATGCGTATGATGCCAACTGGAATAGCATTCGTCCGATATGGGAAACGATAGATTATCCGCATATAGCTTGAGCAGAGCCTTGCTCAAATTGTTAGCATAGCCCAGATGGAAAGCAAACTTATCCGCCTGATATTCAAATTGTCGCGTCACGCTCAGTATTATCACATTGGAGATGGCAAAATACGGTGTCAACACATAGCCAAAGATGATAATGAATCCCACAATAATTGGCTGCACGCCCATCTCAAAACCAACCGCCTGATAGATCGGACCATGGGGAAAGCATAGGGAGAAGAGGAAAAGCGTTAAGAACATATTTATCTGGAACATGGCCATTGTCTTGTAGAAATGTCCATGCTTCCAATGGCCCAGTTCGTGGGCAACCACGGCCACCACTTGTGGATCGCTCAGACCCTTGACCTGGTCTACCTTCTCCTCCTGCAATCCCCGATTAAAGAGCAGTGTATCAAAGATGACAATCCGTTTCAAACAGCAGGCGCCATAGAAGAAGGCATTGCTTCCGATGCTTGGATCACGGACACGTATAATGTGCACCTGTCGCATGGGGAAGTCAGTTCGGTGCATCAGCTCTTCCAGACTGGCCAGCAATGTGGGATTCTCGATCGGCACACGTTTGCCAATAATGGGATCGATGACCAAGGGCAAAAGCACAATAAGTAAACTAGTCAGCAAAAGAGCGGCTAGGTACAATCCCAGAAAGAAGTATTGGCCAAGGTATGTGGACAGCGGCACCACCACCGCAACTGTGACCACCATGAATAGCAGCGATAATATGGTATCAAGGATCTCGCTAAAAATGCGACTAAATAAACTCTGCTGTGGCCGGCTAATCAAACTGGTGATGCAGCACTTCTCGTAGATGTAACCAGGCAGAGTTTTGAGCGTTACATAAATGCTGAGCATGATGACAAAGATGATGGAGAGACAGATCTCATGCTCCATCCACTGCCAAATGGCACAATGGCCAGCCAGTTTCCAGACGAACGGAAAGAAGCCAAAATATAATTCCAAACAGCCACAGATGACCACCACCCAAAACGTATTGATCAGCAGGAACCAGCTCTTGTGCAACTTATAGTCGCGCATCATATTAAATAGATCCTGTGATAGATACGGACGCAGCACATCCGGCACTTGCTCCACCTGATAAACCAAAAGGATCTGAAACGAAATGAACTTATAAACCAAAGACAGTTGGATGGGAACTAGCAGATTACCTCGCGCAGCAGCAGATAAGTTGACCAGAGATTATCCACGACCAGAACGAATAGAATTACAAAGAGCAGAAGGGCGGGATCGTTCCAGAGAGTGGCAGACATGATAATTTTGACATTTTATACGGAACAAGTAAAATTTCGAATTTCTAATTTTCAAACGGAATTTTATTGAAAACTAAAACACTAAACACAATGTAAACTACAATACGGAAAGTAGCTAGAAGATGCTTTGGTCTCGACATGGATGGTGGATGCATTTACTGCAACTTCTTCTGTGACTGCGTCGACTGTCCCAACTCCTTCAGCCTGGCAAGTCGCTGCAGCAGCGTTGGATGCGAATGATTCCAGGTGGAGTACAACCAATCGTAGACGGGAAAACCTAAATTATCCAAATTCAATTTGATCAAAGCACGTCCCAGCTGCTCCTCAAACCCGAGCCGATGAGCAAACTCATCCGCTTGATACTCAAAGCGACGCGACAACAAAGTCATCGCAAAATTTATAATCGCATTATACGGCGCCATCACATAGGTGAAGACAATCAGTAGACCCACCAGAATCGGTCGAATGCCGGGCTGGAAGCCCATTGCCTCATAGAATGGGGCATACTTGAATAGATAGCCAAAGACGAGGAACATGAGCAGCAGATGCACCTCCATAATGACAATATTCTTTGTTACATGTCCCAGTTTCCAGTGGCCCAGCTCGTGACCCAACACAGCAAGCACCTCCTCATTTGTGCAGCCTTTGCCCTTATCATCATCGGTCAACTCAGAATCGTCTGGTTTGCCCTTGTTCAGGAGCAGCGTGTCGAAGAGCACAATTCGCTTCGAGTTCCACAGGCCATAGAAATAGGCATTGCTGTGCGACGAACGTTTGGAGCCCTCAACCACATACAGCTTGGTCAGTGGGAAACTCAACGTAGCCGCCAAATCCTCAATGGATTTACGCAACGGTCCCTGCTCCAGTGGGGTATACTTGTCGAACAGTGGCGCAATAAAGATGGGATAAATGGTGAGCAGCACCAGTGAAACGATCCCCGTGAAGATCCACAGCCAGATGAAGAAATTATCGCCGCCACGTTGCACAATGAAGATAATCGCTGCCGTTATGGGCAGCATAACCACCTGCATGACCAGGAAACTCTTCAACTGATCCCAGGCAAAGAAACCGGCCGTCTGCTTATTAAATCCATGTTTCTCCTCCAGCACAAAGATTTTGTAGATCTTAAATGGTAGCGATTTAAAGGTTGACAACACATTCGAGATGAGCACAAAGACACAGCTGACAAGGATCTCATTGCTGGCATCCCAATCCAATCGATTGACCACATCCTGCGACAGTTGCCAAATCAACGCAATCAAACCAATGTAGAGTTCCAGACACAACAGGACCACATCCATAAGCACAGCCTTGAAGATGCCAAAGCTCTCCTGATCCAGATTATATTCGCGCGCCTTGTTGAACTTCTCATCGCTCATATGATTCGTCAGTTCGCCAGGAACAGTCAACGCTGTTCGATAGACTTTCACCTGCGTGCGAAGTAAATTAAATTAAAGGGCTGCTAAATTAATATCAATTATTGATGTAGTGGGAATCAATGAACCCAGTTGGCATTTTGTGTGATACATACAGAAATATATCGTATATATATATATATATAAATATACTATATATATAAATATATAGATTTCGGAAAAAAGTATACCCGTAAGTTTAGTTGTTGCCTTTTGGCAACCGGCACGTGCCGGCTTTAATTGCCTTACTGTTGACTCACCTGACGGAGCGCTATATAGATTTCCAGCGCATTCTCGACAATGACTAATCCCAGTATGCTGTAGAGCACGGTGTTCGCATCTAGTGTCGACATATTGTACCCTAAATTTTGCAAGACTAGCACGACGCACACACTTTTTAACACAACGCCGCAGTCGACGGCTTGCACGTAAAGGTTTTTTTGCAGTGTTGTTAAGCGCCGCAACTATCGTATATCGATTAAACAAACCATTAAAAACATCGACTGCTGCGCGCAAACGCCGCTTTCGCTTTGAATTGATACCTTTTTTAGGACAGTTGTTTGATTTTGTTATGGAATAAAATAAACAATAGACCATATAAATGTATATATTAAGTGTTATATTTATTGCAAATATGCAAAAAACGCACATTTTTTATAGTTGATCAAGTTTTTGCTTGAAATTTGTAAATTTATTTGAACTAATTTGAGGGTAAAAACAATTAAACAATTAAAGACTAGCGAATTTCCACATTGAAACTCTCCACGCTTGCGTCGGCAATGTGCTTGTGCATTTCATTGACCTCCGCCTGGGTCAAAGTGCGCTCCATATGCCGATAGACGATGCGGAAACAGACGCTCGATTTTCCCGTCTTCGGATGTTTGAATTTGTCCACCAAGCTGATCTAAAAAGGGCAAGAGAATCCGATCAGAATGTACAATTAAATTATACACAAAAAGTGGACGCACCTGCTCCACAACATCGCCAGCCACCGATCGAACCAGATCATAGAAATCATTAGGTGAGAAGCCGGCATTCACCTCCACATTTGATGGCAACCAAAAGGACAAATCGTTGGTGCATTGTGGATAATGTGAGATGGCTTTGTATTTGGGCAGATTCTGAAGATTCTCTTCACTGAACTGTGACAAGAATCCACTATCGTTTGACCAAAACAACCGTATATCAGGTATATCAAAGAGAATCATAGCGAGACGTTCCAGACCCAGACCAAAGGCATAACCAACCGATTGATGGACACCAGCCTGCTGCAGAATCTCGTGGCGCATGATGCCACAGCCGAGCACCTCCAGCCAGTTGTCCTTGAAATATATCTCCAGCTCCCACGACGGTTGGGTGAAGGGGAAATATGTGTCCACCCAACGGTACTTGATGCGTGGTCCAAACAGATCCTTAGTGAGACCCACCAGCACATGTTTCATCTCGTGCTCCATTAGTTTGACGGCCTCCAGAGTGTGGCAGGGTTGTTTGGTCTGATCCATGCACTTGGATGAGGGTAAAATGCGTTTGGGATCGGCAAACGAACCCGTCCACGTCTCCTCGAACAACTCCAGGCCGGGATTACGCTCGAAGAGCTTATCTTTTGTGACCAGGCGCACTGCGTCCGCCTGATGGAACACAGGATAATGTGTGCTATCGATCTCATCCCGACGATAAACCTCTCCCACAACCAGAAAGTTATCCAGTCCGCCAGATATGAGCTCAACCTGATGTGCTGTTGTATGGGCCCTCAACAGATTGTCCCGATTAACGTAATAACAATCCGATTTCTGGCGACTCACATGATCGTTGGGTATAAGCAGATTATCGAAATTCTGCTGCACTGTGACCAGCGGATTGAGTTGATCATAGACGGAAAATAGCGGATTTCCACGTTGATTGCGATAGGCGCCATAGAAATAATTAACAATACGCTTCCGTATTATCGACAACGGATGATCGCGCTGCAGATGTTTATTCATGCCCAGATGTGACAATATCTTTGGGCTCACATTTGTCCAACTGTCCGTGGCGTAAGTGCCTCCGTTGATCTCCAATTGCTGCGGTGTCGATGTCGTCAGTTTCTTGGCCTCCTCGGCCGCACTGGTGGCCAACAGACGACGGCGACTCGAGCACAGTCTTGTGCCCTGCACACGCAGCGTTAACAGCATTGTTTATTAATTGTTGTTACGCGCAACAAAATATTACATTGCATGTATTATAAAACAACAGCTGATAGGTGGTATCGATGGGCGTGCGCTCAGTAAAGCTATCGATTGCTGGCAGTGAAATCGTTAGCAATGTTGACCAGGGCTGCAAGCCACTGTCGGCCGATAACAATCGTTTGAATTTGAAAATACATTTTAAATGTAATATAACAATAAATATTATATGATTTGGATATTGATTTGAAGATGCTGTTTTCAAACAAAAAAGTTATCTATACCAAAATACAAATTTTCAGCGCTCCGATAGTTATCAGATTTTCCAAAATGCCTAAAGCATAATTAAGCTCTTAATGTGCTTAAATTAATATTTATTTAAAGCTTCTAGTTTTTCTTTAAATCAATATTAAATCAAAAACTATTTCCGTTTTGGGCTTTAAAATTAAGTTTTTATTTTATACAAAACATCAACATTGTAGTATGCCTAATTTACATGAACTTTAAATGGCAAATCATCCATATCATATGTGATGAGTTTTTCAGATCGTTATATGTGATTATTGATATAAAGTTTTACTGTGATGATTACATTATTGGAATAAATTGATGTTTACAATTTATTTGATGAGGTGCTGTTGGATTGTGTTGTGTTCTGTTGATTTAGACCAGTGGATAACTGGCGGCAGTGGCAATGCCGCATTGATTCTCATCATTACGGGACATCTTAATGAAGCCCGCGTCGCCCCAGGTGGTGCCCCACGAGTTCTTCACCAACCAATAATCTTCGCCGTTCTCATCGGTTCCATAACCAACGACCAGAACACCATGATCAAGATTCTGAGGATCGCATTGCGGCTCATCGTAGACGCCCGAGGAATAGAACTGGAATGACTCATGAGAGGCATCGATGGCAACAGAAACTGGACCAATTGTGGCGACAGCCTGTGCCATTTTATTCTCATCGCCCTGGGGAATATCCGTAAAGCCACGATCGGTGGCACCAATTGTGGCCTTGTTGAAGTGACAGGAATCATCGATACCTTCATAGGGATACGATTTCTCTGTGTCAACGCCGCCATTATCCTTGATATAACGGAAAGCGTTGTCCATGAGGCCACCGTTGCAGCCATTGTTGCCATATTTGGTGGAGCAATCGACTAGATTTTGCTCCGACAGCGAGATCAATGTGCCCGTCTTACGGAAATGCTGTCCCTCGAGTGCACCAGTACTGGAAAAGGCCCAACAGCTGCCGCAATGTCCCTGATCCTTGACAGCGGTAACGGCGCCCTTGTTGCGCCAATCCACCGATTTTGGCAGCTGCACATGCTCCGGCGAGATAAATGTGACGCCAGTGAATGCAGCCACGCCACTGCAACCAAAGAAATTGTAATTAAATAAAAGCAATCCAGGGAATTGATTATATCAGCACATACCGCAACTGTTTGTGGAGCGTATAGTTGAAGCCGTTCATTGTCTCGTGGAATTCGTGATGCAGCATATCAGCATATTTGTTGAGACCCATCTTGAAGGAGACTTCGCCGGCGGCATAGCGCTGATTGTGCTTGGCAATTTTGTGTTTGTTCTCATTGAAGATCTTCAGACGGAAACGTTCCTCGGTCTCATCCTGATATTTCTTCCGATGCTCAACCTGTAAAAACCAAGAGAGATAGAGAGAGAGAGAGAGAGGGAGAAGAGCGTGAAAATGTGCTGACAACTAGTGTGTTTTGTCTTATCAACAAGTTGTTTACTGTTATTAGCATTGTCGTTGGTACACTCCAGAGAAATGCGATTAGATAGCAGCTAGTGGACGATTTTTTTTTGTATTACCTAATGCACATGCCGAAGTTCAGATTTATGTGCTGGGAAAAGCAAAATCATAGATTTATAGCTATTTAGAATCCAATAGCAGATAAGCCCTGACACCTCATCTTATCAGGCTAAGCAGCTGCTGAATGCAGAGACACAAGTTGGTTAAAACAAAAGCCAGTTCCATAAAAACCACAAACATAAAAACCGTTTTACGACCCTCCTAAAACAATTCAATTGTAACAAGTAAGAGTGCTGTAGACGAGTGAACTCGACTACGATATACCCTAAACCCAGTTATTAAATATATTCTGTTATTATTGGTAAATTCCGCTTTAAAAAGATTTGCACGAAAATGCAAGCAGCTCTGGAAGCGCCATCTGCCGACAAATACGTGAAACACGCAATACACATCAAATTATATTGATGCTCGCGTCGATTATCATGCCATCTCTTTCTCACACATGCGCTCGCATATTTATGCATACAGAAAATGCTTGCGGCTGCTGATAGAAATGAGATCAATATGATAATATATTTTCGACTACAACTTGGGTGTTTCTTATCCGATGTTGAAAAATTGTGGCATTTATTGCTCTCGGAAATGTAATATATTGATATTTGATAAACGGAGGCAGTTATCGATAAAATATCTGCGCCTGGTATACGAGAACCTATATTCCAAATTTGAAGTCTCTAGCTCTTATAGTCTCTGAGATCTGCGTGTTCGTACAGACAGACGGACGGACGGACGGACATGGCTATATCGACTCGACTGTTGATCCTGATCAAGAATATATTTACTTTGTGGGGTCGGAGGTGCTTCCTTCTGCCTGTTACATACATTTGCACAAAACCATTATACTCTTTTTACCCATTTTTAATGGGTTTGGGGTATAAAAATACAGTTATACAAATATTATGTCGAGCGTCATAAAAAAAAGACATCAGGTAGCTACAGTCAGCGCTCGATAGAGCGAGCCAAATAAAAAGAAATTTGTTCAACAAATGTAAATTTGAAATTCCAGAGCAGAACAATTTCTAATCTGCTATTTTTATGGACCCATTAAAGCGAAGTGATCCAAAAGAAAACAGGAAACAATAATTATAAACGGATTTCATAAACAGATTCCAAATTGCAGCTATTAGTAAATAAATAAATTAAAGAGATCTCCAAACACAAAACAACCCTCATGAGTGAACTATAATAACAATGAACAATTGTCGCCCTGACCGGATGATCATAAATAACTGATGATAAAAATGTTGTTCTCTTAACTGCCTGACTCTGGGCTACTTCATCGAAAACATCGCTCAGTTCATCAATGAGTGTTATTTTTGAAGTTTATGCTTCTCTTGTTGCATCTAATTGATATAATTGCTATAAATTAGCATTAAAAAAAACCCGCCAATTGTATTTTTGTCTCAGTCTCTTATTGATTTTTCGCATTTGCATATACAAATTGTGATTTATTATTACAAAAAATTTACACATAAAATGTCGTAAAAAATAGTAAAAAATAGCAAAAAATAAAAAACATGCATCCATTTAACTAAATCTATATATACAGATATATATTAAGATAAATGTTTTTTGTATTTTTTGTATTGTAACGATTCTATCGCTAAAGCATTCTCGTTTCATTATACAATTTAGCGCTTTGCACTTGTGTCATCATATATAAATAGAAAATGTTCCTCCTCCATGGACGCTGAGTATCGTAAAATCTATTTTTTCTACTACTCCTACTATTTATATCTTAACACTGGTGGCGAGTGTCTTCTTTTTGCCGTTAGAGTCGCTCCATTTCAATGTTGCAGCAGTCCCCATCTGGTATTGCTGCATGTGCTGATGATGTTGGTGCATCGTATACTGCTGCTGCTACTCCTCTTTGTTCGGACAAATCTTGGTATTCTCTTCGCTTGCGTATGATAAAGCACAGCACGAAAACATTGATAACACACAGAGCAATTATGAAGATGATGGGCACAATGACATCCACGACAAGATTTAAATCACTGGCGTTGGCCATTTCTTCTTTTTCGTGCTTTATATTTTATATATATTTTTTTTTATAAAATTTATATTTAATTTTTGGTTAACACGTTGCGGGCTTTAGCACATTTTTTGATTTCCTTTAATGTCTGATACGCTTCCCCATTACTTTTTCTCTCTCGCTCTCTGTCGTTGTGTGTTCGCTTTGATTTCGACGCGCGCACTCTTATTCTCTCCCTCTCGTTCGACAATGCTTTTATTTCAATCGCTCGCTCGGTTTTGCAAGTGGTTGCGTCTGCCTCCGTTGAGCGTTCGGTTTCAAGTAATATCAAAAAAAAAAAAGTGCTATGCTGAGAGCTGTATCGCTGCTGTGCACACCATACAGCCCACATGCATAGCAGCAAACAACCACTGAGCAAACAATCCACCATTCACAAGCTGCTATTTGTTGTTGTTTACATGTGTGTGTACATGCAGGAATCCAAAATGGTTCCGCCAAACAAAAATAAACCAGGCAAAAGCGAACCAGTTTTTGCATGTGAGAGAATTGATTTGTTAGGATATGCATACTAGTAAAAATAACATTAACCGGTTATACATAAGGCATAGCAGATTAAACAATGTATATCGAAAATACCACTCATTCGCATATGTACATAAATATCGCAATCAATTGGTCACTTGTCGAATTCTTGACCAGCTTATTCGTATTCATTTTGTGCATAAAGACCGAAAGCTATTCGGCACGGTTCATGTGTGGTACAAAAACGAACAACTGTTAATATATACATATAAACGATAAGCGAACAATATTCTGACGCAGCATAATTTTCAGTAAACTCAGACGCAAATAAAAAAAACACAATTAATAATAAGAATAATAAGCAAAGAGTAACTGGTAAAAAAAAAATGCGATTGATTTCCTCATTTCACACGCTTATCGCAGGGGCAAACGGCTGCAGGTCCAGTTCCAGTTCAAAGACCAGCTGCATGCCTGCCTATGAGCGCTTTTTTATTCTTGCTTGTGTTTTTTGCATACATAAAAAAACCACTAAGCCGACGGCCTGAAATGCAGGCAGCAGCTGGTTTGTTTTCTTTATCAACAACGTTGCAGAAGCAACGTAAAAGGTGCACAGAAAAATCTATTGTTAAAATTCCTTTTGAAATGCGCCTCTGACTTATGCTATGCTTTCGATTTTAGCACTAAATGAATTTTAGTGCTGCACAAGAGTAGGCAACACTATTTGCTTGAAAAGTGACGATTTGAAATTGAATTTAAATGACATATATACCAACTTTTAAAATTCAAAACATAATATGTATATATGTGGATTATATAAAAAGTAATTAATTTATTACATTACTATGTGAATAAATAAAAGAATCGAAATATCTCAACTAATTCAAAATTCAGCAAATTTTGCTTGTCCACACAAACACTAAGTAAATAAATAATGCACATGTAAAATATTTAACATGCAATGCACTAATATTTAAAATTAATTAATCAACACTGCAGTGTATCATTATATTATAATATATTTAATATGTTCTCAGTTAGTCGACGCAAAAAAAAAAAACAATCAACTGGCCAGACAGATAAGACAACACGCCAAATGGGCACAAATTCTATTCCACTATAATTGCAATTACAAAAATTGATAAGCACGATTAATGAAGAGTTTTCTACGCATTACTCTGTAAACTAGCGCAAAAAACCCATAAACTAAAGCACTAGTTAACAAAAAAAAACCAATAATTAACAAGAGTAATTAAAAAAATGAAGACTAAATGAGTCACAAAGAGTCGGCAACTAATTGAATTCAAATATGTTGGCTTATCAAGAAGTTAAATGCCGCCATTGTGCAACATTACAAAGCGGGCTAATCACAATTCAAATGAAGCAAAATATATATATATATAAATGTATATATGCATCATCAAGAACCAATTAATTTACAATTTTGCTATATGGGCTAGATGACTGTCATCTAGCCCATATAGCAAAATTGTAAAATAATAAATGTATATATGCATAATCAAGAACAAGAACCATTTCAGTTGTTGCACTCCACATGACTCAGTGTTGAAATACGCAGTAGAAACAATGGTTTGAAACTATTACGTCAGTGATAGCACAAAAGATATTAACCATTATACATGCATTTAAATTCGACACCTGCAACACTGAAAAAGAAACAAAAACCAAAACAGCTGTTGTCCCCCTTTTTATTACTCACTTTGAATGTCTGCCATTCTTCCTTGATAACATCAGCAAAAGAAACTGCTTGTGCCACAGCCACCAGGGCCAAAAGGGCGAAAACAAAAGTACGCATATTAGCTGAAAATGATATAAGAAAACAGGCATAAATATAATTTATTATTATTCATAGATAAAAATTCCCGTTCGCATTTGAAATGTTCAAGGGAGTACGATCACCTCGAAATTAACGCCCCTTTTTGAATTAGAACTTGTTAGCAAGTTGAATTAAGCTATAATTAGTTTCAAGCTTAGCAGACGACATCACGTGATGAGCTTTGGCCCACACACAAAAGCACAGAGCTTCAATAACACGCTAACAAAGTTGACAGCCAATGCTGATGAAATTCAAAAAGAACAATAACAAAAACAAAGCATAATAAAACGCGCAAAAATGTTAAGTTAGCAATTTTTAGATAACATGCGTTTTAGCGTGCATGATTAATCGTGGTAACCAGATGCACCACAGAAAACGCGGGCGGATATGCCAACAAAGCACAGCAGATAACTCCGAAAAAGATGTCGGCAAAAAAGCTGAACAAAATTCGGACTGATATTCGCAATACAGTTATTTATTTAGTGGCTGCGACTTATCGAATTCAAATGGAGCAGTTCCCGCAATCTTATCGGACATTCGCCTTATGTTTGTTGTTCTGCTGCAAATTGCTGATGGCGTCTTAGTTTTTTTTTAATTGTGTATTATTGGGTATAAAGTTTGAAATTAGTTTTTTGCAGCAATAACACAACAAACACCACAATAATTATGCCAAGTTCGCGGACACAAAACGGGTTTTGAAACCTATTTGAAGCAGCTACAAAACAGCAGACTCATCTGCTCTCACACACTCGCAACTAAAATAGTGTAGATAGAGTAGGATGGCAAAACAAATAACCAATTGATAAGCAAATAGAAAAATAGGCCACAGAAAAAACAAGTGAAGCAACAGCCAAAAACAAAATGTGCATAGCCACCAACGGCAATAAAAAGATTGAAATGGCGACCGAAAGAGTGAAAAACGCTAACGCGCATAAATGAAAAAGACAATAGTATAGAGGAGAATAAAAAAGAAGCAAAAGTAGAGACAGCTGAGCGATGCCGCTGGAAAGTGCGAGACGATAAAACAGAGAAAATCAACACAATGGGGAAAATTTATTGTAAAATGCATGACGCACTTTAAAAAGCTGTATTTTAATGCTGTTTTTGCGTATGTAATAGAACTGAGTACTCAAATGTAAATAAGTACCAATATTATTATTATGCGGAAATAGAATCTTACCACTTAGAAGACACTCGCACAAAGAATGACAATCACTTTTTATGATTATTGCGCTTTAACAAATATGTTCTTGCGTTAAAATGCAATTAAATCTGTATTTTTTTTTTTTTTGTAACTGTTGGCTATTTAGCTGTAGCCGAGCACCAGACTCGAACACTTCTCCTTTTTAAATAAATTCAGCAGCGATTTGTTGTTGCCAAGAAATCTCAACTACATTTATATGTGTTGGAAATAATGGCCACACTGTCAGCAACATATGAGCTTAACATTCTGTAGCAGCTCAAAAGAGCTGTTGAGAACAGTATGAAACTATTTCATGTCGTGAACTCTACGTTAAGCGTAGCAATGGTAGCTCTGCAAATCGATTTATCGACTGGACTAACACCTAACAGTCAAACATTGATCGTTGTGCTGTTATTTCTACATATGTTAAACTACTGTTAACACAAAAAGTCGACTTACTACCATCACTACTAGCTGAAGTCAATAATTGTTAATAACTGTTAACTGTAGATAAGTTGAGCGACAGTAAACGCAACAAAAAGCTTTGGCAGCTCTGCAAATTGATTTATCGACATACTACCTTCACTAACGCTAAAATCAAACATTGCTCTTAATGTCATGTTCAGCGACTGTTAAAACAAAGAAAGTAGCATTGGCAACTCTGCGAATCGATTTATCGAACCACTTCCATCAGCAACAACTGAAGTTGTCAAAAATTGCACGTCATCCGCAAAGCAAGCGATTTATTGTTAAAGGAAACCCAAAATTGTTAATTTTTTTTGCACATTATATATCCAGTAAGTGTGTATGCATGCCAAAGGAAAAAGCAACAATCTTAAGTAATTATTTGCAGCTCTCGAGAAGCGGCCGCATCATGTTTGGCAGACAGAGCGGATTGGGCAGTTCGATTAGCTCGAATTTGGTTGAGTTTCGCGCAGGACGAATGAATATGGTTGGTAAAATGGTTCATCCGGATGCACGCAAGGGTCTCGTCTATATGACGCAGAGCGAGGATGGCCTGATGCACTTCTGCTGGAAGGATCGCACTAGTGGCAAGGTCGAAGATGATCTCATCGTCTTCCCCGATGACTTTGAATATAAACGCGTCGATCAATGCAAATCGGGTCGTGTTTATGTCCTCAAATTCAAGTCCAGTTCACGTCGCATGTTCTTCTGGATGCAGGAACCCAAGACGGATAAGGATGACGAACACTGTCGTCGCATCAATGAACTGCTGAACAATCCCCCCTCGGCCCATCAGCGGGGCGGCGGTGGCAGTGGCAGCGAAGGCACCGATTTGCAGTACATGTTAAATAATATGTCGCAACAACAGTTGATGCAACTCTTCGGCGGCGTTGGCCAAATGGGCGGACTCAGCTCTCTGCTGGGTCAAATGAAGTAAGAGTCGCTAGCTACTGAAGATATAAGTTAATTTCGGCAAAATTCTTTAAATTTGAATCTTAATCCCTTGCAGCTCACGTACGCCTTCGTCCCGCAACACATCCTCCTCGGGTGGTGGCAGTGCTGCCTTGCAAACGCCTGAGAATGTTAGTGTGCCACGTACACCATCCGCCCCCACAAAGGGTGGCAATAATTCCTCATCCAAGTCATCCACGGGCAGCAATCGGAACAGCAACAATTTGCAGCCAAGCGATGTTACCGGCGGCGGCAGCACAAGCGGTGCCGATGGTACCTCCGATGCCTCCGGTAAGAAAACAGCGATTAGTTCCACTAAAACTAAGAGCGATGCAACAGCAGCAGCAGTGACTAGCAGCGGAGCATATGCGAATCCATTCCAAGCCTATTTATCGAATCTCTCCCCCGAACATGGCGCAGGTCGTTCACTCAATATCGACCTGTCGACAGCGTTGTCCGGTGCGGATGCAATCAATCAACTGATTGCCGATCCCGAGCGTGTCAAATCGTTGATTGTACACCTGCCCGAGTCCGAGGATGCCGACGAGGATCGCAAGCAGCAGATCAAGGATCACATCAGTTCACCGCAATTCCAGCAGGCACTTGCACAATTCTCGAATGCTTTGCAATCGGCACAACTTGGTCCGGTTGTTAAACAATTTGAGTTGTCCGTGGATGCTGTGGCCGCCGCCTATTCCGGCAATCTGGAGGATTTTGTGCGTGCCCTCGAGAAGAGTTTGCCCGCCGGTGCCTCGATGGCCGTCGATGAGCCTGTCAAAGATAACTCTGCCGGGGCCGCCTCCGATAAGAAGGGCGATGCTGCTGAACAGTCTGGCAAGGAGGAGAGCTCCGCTTCTGGCGAGAAACAGGTGGAGGAGAAGCAAAAATAGCCCGCCTTTTAATCGGCCCGGATTTCAAAAAATAATCCTCCCCCCAAAAATATATATTATTAATAACAATTGAAACAATTGAAAAACCCATTCATTTTTGTGCACATTTATACAAGTTTTCGATTCAAATATAAATTGGACATGCAAATACAGTGTTGGTAATCGTATTTATTATATTTACAGTGATCACTCCATTGGCCGTGCAATTACATTGTTGGTAATCTTATTTATTATATTTACAGTGATCATGCAATGCAAACTGATAGTAATCGGTAAAAAAAAAAAAAATGCAGACAAAATAAGCTTTGATAATCGCTACAAATGTTAAATGTACCATTTACATTATATATGCAGTAATTATTAGCGAGCGTTCACTGTACACACACACGCGTAAACATATATATATATGTTAAGCCGACAAGTGTTGCCAGGCTGTTGCTGGTGAAAAGAACCGTTTCGGTTGCGTGCAAGTTGCCCTTGACTCATGTTATGATTTTTTCGGCTGTCAAATGACGCGCGCTCAATACGCATACAAATTGTACGCACTGTATTGCTGTCGCTCTTTCTCTCTCGCATGTTCTATCTCGCTTTCGTTAAGCGCGCTCACGCGCCGCCGCTGCGCTCTCGCTCTACCGCTCTCACGCGCTCTCTTTGGATTACACAGATACACACACATACAAGGAAGAGTGCATGGTTGCGAATACTTGGAGCAGATATATGTTTTATTCAACTTCAAACGGGCAAACCGCGCGTTCGCTATATCGCTTGATTTTGATTTTTCGTCTTTGATCTCGAAATTATCACAAAACAACCATAATATACATAATCATCATCGACAAACGCGGTAATCATTAAGTTCTGTGTGTACCATTTATTTATTCAGTGTCAGGTGGGCGGCGAGTTTGAAATTCTGTTTGCTGTGTTTTGCGTCGTAAGTTGAATTTTTGTTTTTGTTGTTGGTGCTTTCATTTTGCAGCAAGCTGCTGCTGCTCACACTCATACACACACACACGCGTATCATAAGTGGGTATGTGTGTGTGTGTTTACTGCTATGTGTATAGTTTCATTTTTGTATTTTTCAATGCATGACTGCGCGCCGCATTGTTGAGAAAAGCTTTTTCCTCAACTGTATGGACATAAAAGTTAACGCGTCGCAGCAATAACGACAACAACAGAAAAGAAAAAAAGAAATAACAACAATTAGCTTTAGCGGCAGAGCGGTTAGCCAGCTGCGTTGGTATTGCTGAGCAGAAACGAGCGCACGTCGTCGTCTCGCTCGCACTCACCACACACACATAAAAGCTTGCAAAAAAATAATATACATATATATATATATATACGTTTTATGTATATAAATGTGTGTGTGCGGTGTATTTATGAAAAAACGTCAGCCGCTGCAAAAATTGTTAGTTAAGACACACATAAACAAAATAAATTATAAAATAAATTCGCAAGTTTGATGCGGTAGTGTGAGAGGAGCAGAGACAACGAGAGCGAGAGAGAGAGAGACAGTGGACAATTGCCACTCACTCAGAAGAGAGCAAAAGTTACTTTATCCCGGTAACGATCTGGCAACACCAACAACAAAAACAGCAGCAGCAGCAAAAGAAATTGCGTTGCGGCAATGGCAACAAATTTGCAACAGCATTAAAAGCTTCAAATTAATAGTTTACAAATTTTCTTTTCAATACAGCAACATATATATATATATAGATATATATATATATATATAAATAAATAAAAAAAACACAAGCACGCGCTTACAACAACTAAGTAACAAAAAAGAAAAGTAACAGTTATTAAATAAAGGCGACAAGCTTTAAGTGAAGTTCAGAAGCCAACGGAGCAGAAGTTACTGGAAGAAATCTCCATTTATTTTAATGTGTAACAATTTTGAATTAAGCACTCCAAAAACATTCAATAACAATTACAAATCAAAAGAAAATTTCAACAACACTCAAACAACAACAACAACAACAATAAAGACAGCGAACGACTTGTCGCTGATAGGAGGCAAGTTAAATCCATAAAGCGCCGCATCAGCTGCAATTGTGCGATAAGGTAAGCAAACATTGCCAGCAGCTTTCAATTGTAACTGTATATGTGTGTGTTTGTGTGTGTGGGAAAAGATATGTGAAATGCTTGTCTTCTGTTTGCAGTGTTCGAGAACAGCTGCAGAAATTTCTGCACTCCCACGCGACAAACGCTCGCGCGCCATTTTAGCTCGAAAGTTATCTCAAGCAAGTTTTGGAGCCATTGCAAAACATACACATCAACTCTGTGTTAGTGTGTGTGTGTGCAATTATGCTGTAATGGCGCCTGAGCATATGCTATGGCAATTTCAAGAGCGAGAGAGCGCCACAAGCGAGACAGCTCTATATTTGTTTGCGGAGCGAGAGAGTGAGAGCGTGCTACGTTCTGTTTATGTTTTGGTAGAAAGGTCATATGGGCAATTTTCCTCTATCTTTTTTTTGTACAAGTGTGCATTACTGCATATGCATATGTGTGTGTCTCGTGTATTCCAATAAAATTGATTGAAGGACATTTGGTCAAAAAGTGCGCCTGCATTGGTATCTGTATCTTATACATTTACATTATACTTTTGTGTTTGGGGTTGCCACACAGTTCTACGAACACTTTCACTCAGCTCACCCACAAAAAGTGGCGCTATTTCGGCACGTTATGCAAACAGAGTCTCATTAAATTCTATTCGGCTAGAATGGGATGAACAATTTCCAATATGGCCGACGTGGCAACCCAAAAAGAAAGAAAAAACCCACGCATTTTCGAAATCAAATAAGGTAGGTGTGAATTGTGAAATGAGTGAAGTGAGGAGCTTTCATCTTCTTTCAGTCTGACATTGAACTTGAATAACGACGCAAGCTACAGCTTAATACATAAATACACACATACATAAATACGTAATATATATACATATATATATATAAACAGTATGCTGTAACAGCTTTCACCAATTTTGCAGACTGCATCTCAACAGTTTGTTGTTTGCACAGAAACTTTTAATCGATATGCATTTTCTATTATTATTGCATTGTTCAAAACATTCGCCCGCCATTTTAAAAGTTTGACTCAAAGCTCCAGCTTTTGTCATATGCACTTTTTTTTCGGTGCTCGAATTTTGCAGCCACTATTATCTCTCTTCCATCTCTGTATGTGTGTGTGTGCGCAAAAGAAAAGGCAATAGCTGAAATGAAAGTGAAATGTTTTGTGTTTTTCTTCTTGACTGTGTTCTTCGTCTTCTTCTGCTGCTTTGGCTTTGCTCTATTTATCGCATTGTCTGCACAAAACACCTGTTTAACCCTTAGTCAGTGCCTTGACTATAACACACACACACACACACGCATACATATTATGTACTCGTCTTGCGAGATTCATCAAAATGAAAGCTTCACATTGCCAGTGTTACCAGTTTTGGATGCAGTTTGACCTCTTTGCGCCCAATGCCCAATTATATGCGAGGTTTCCAATTACACTGTTTCTTCACTGCAATTATATGACTACCCCCCTCCCCCATCCTCCTCCCACAGTTCGTGCATTCAATGTAATGATAAGGCTCTACTGGCCCTGTGTGTTTCTCTCTCTCTTTGTGGGCATCATCATCCTCCCCACATCATCCCAGCCACTGAGTCAGCATTTTTTTTGGCTGAACGCAGCAAGCAAAGCAGATGATTTTCCGGTTTGCCAATGCAAAAACAAGAAGAAAACAAAACACAAAAGAACAGTTAGCTTTCAAATGGCGAACTTGAAATACCCTTGCAGATCATTAACTGCAATCAAATATGAAAGTTATTAAATTTAAAGCAAATTAAGATAACATTTTGTTGAGTTTTGTTTCAAGTGTGACCAACATTTGCCAAACATAATGAATCTTGGGGATGTATTTTTAAACAGAAAATCTTCTTTGTATCATCAATTCCTCTGGCATCTATGTATATCTATATGAACTCAAATTCATAATGAAGCTTGTCTTTTAAAACCAAAAAGATTATCGGTCGACAAAAAGAATTCTCACATCTTTTTGTCCACCGATCATTCCTTTATATTTATATTCCTTCTCATATATAACAGAACATCTAATTTAAAAGTCTCTCTTAACATTATCCCGATTTTTAGACTGGTTATTCCTATGCCATCTATAACCATATGTACATATATAAAGACCATCAACTTTTGCTTAAAATTTGAGAGTCTAAACAAACAAATTACTGGAAACATTGCTCCAAATATCGTATCAAAACAAAGTTTTTATTCATTACCCCGATTATTCCTATGGCAGATACATTATAAGATCCATTTATCCGATACATCTAATCCAGCGATTGACATATTTGTGTCTACAGTTAGGTAAGACTTCATAATCAAGAAATGTTTCAAAGCGATAAATAAATATATATGCGTTCATATATAACTATATCGACTTATAGATCAATCATTCAAGGGTAAATATATAATATCTACTCTTTATCCACATGCCTCCCACATAGCGTCACACATTTGATGACAAAATTCAATTACCCGCAGCGAGTGTGCCAAATAAAAAGAAGAAAAATAAATCAAAGCCCATAACTGGTTTTTGGCCAGAGTCACGTCTCAGAGACCCCTCAGTCTGAGTCCCAATCCCAGAGACAATCGCTGCCCTTTTGCTCTGTCACAACAGTCGTGCGAAAAGAATAAGACAATGTGGACACTGTTTGTGTTGTTTTACATGTTAAAGCTTAAGTTTTAATGCTGCTGGTTCAGTTAATGGTTCAGAAATCGACGGGCTTGATGGTGATAAAGCGCGACAGGATAAATGCCACCAGAACGGTGGCGCAAACGAAACAAAAGGCGAACGTGTAAAAGGACTCCTCGGTGAAGATATCTGTGAAAGCGGGTATGTCCTGATAGATCTGCTCAATCACGGCCAATGTGCCCTTGTGTTTCCTCACCATCTTGAATGAATAGTTTCGAATTACGGATTACGAATGGAGTCTTTTACTTTTTTTTGGGCGCCTTTTTGCCACCGGCTTTGCCGCCTCCCAATTTCTGTTTCTCGCCCTTGGTTAGCACCTTGTTCGTAATCTCCTCGGGTGGAGCCAAAGTCGAAACGTGTTTATTACACAGCTCCAGCAGCTCTAAGGTATTCAGATTGTCGCTATTGAAGCGTATCTCCTTTACTTGCGCTTTTTCTGACAGATTTGGATAGATAGTTAATAGTAAAGCGATTGATTTGTATGGATTATAAGTATAAATTGCTCACCTTGCGCCGAATCGATGAGTGCAAACTTAATAAAGGATGGCGAACGATCGCAGACAATGTCGGATTTAACAACACAGTTAGGATTCGATAGTGACACCTTTGGTGTGGAGAGCAGAAAGAAAAATTCTCTGCAAAGATAGAGAACAGGAAATATATGAAACGATTTGAGTGAAAGATATATATGTATATTATAACATAAAATATAATATATTCTTTGTCAGTAACTTATAAAAAAAAAGCTTCACCTGACTGAACCCATAATGATTGTGGAAAACTGTTTTCATCTTCTACTCGCATTTTCTATTATAACTGTTGTTAGCTACTAATTGCTATTGCTATTGATTTATAACATTTATTTATTTAGTTATATGTATATGTATATTTATATTTGCTAATACTATTGACCTTTAGAATTTAATTTATATTTATTTTTTGGCCATTTCTGTAGCTATCTCATTGACAGATTGCTCTGACTATTGATATATCAAATATATATTTATATTTATATATATTCCTTATCTGTCTCTTTAGCTGTCTCTTGCAGTGGCTATAGTGGAAGCAACGCCTCAAGCTGACGCCGACACCGACTAAGATGTCAACGGAGCGGGAGCTGGCGGGGGGCCCAGCTCAGCTCCATACGCTGCCGTTGACATTTCCACCCGATTTGGGCACAGCACTGCAACTGAACACAGCTGTGGGCATTATTGGCAAGGTTTATGGTAAGTTTCAGTTCTTACTTATTTTTCTTATAATCAATTATCAATTTGGTTGTAATACTTTTCTGCACTTTACGAATTATTTGTTTTCATTTTTTCGTATTTCTTTTGTATTTGTCATATTTCTCGAGAACGCACTTGGTTTCGTGAAAATCTTTATTTTTACCATATGCGTCGCATTGCGCATGTTTCATAATCGATTAATATTGTGTGGGGCGCTGGGAAAAGCGCTTTTCCAACCCTACCCTATATGCTAACTGCCCCAACCCCCTCCCTCTCCCCATCAATGATATTTACCGTGTGGATTTTACATTTTCCGCAAACGGATCGAACTGCACTGTGATGCGCTTGACGCCTTTCAAATTAACACTCTTCAGCTGTTTGCCAATGGCCGAGACTATTCCGCCAGAACGACGCAATGTGCCGCTAAATGGCACCGACATTTTAAATACAAAAAAATAATTTGCAAATTGGTTTTATAACAACACACGGACACAGCGCATATGCCGATAACGCAGAGCAGCGTTGCCACCTAAACAGAATTATCGCATTTCGTCGTCAAATGTTACTCAACACTAGAACAATTAGTTAGCAGCACTAGTACTGCCAAATTGAGTTTAACAGTGCCAAATTGAGTAAAAATGAGCACTACGTACACAATAAATAAATGAAAAAACGTGTTTTTATGCGTTATAAAATCATTAATACACAGCAATTCATTGAAAACAAGCTAAGACTTTAATTTATGAACATGAAATGCGTCACGCTCACACGTCGTGAGGCAGACAAACAGCATGTTGTTGTCACACTCGCACGCACCAACCCCCAGCCAAAGTGCTTTGCCCTCATTTAAGTGTGGTTAGCGTAACAGTATGTGTCTCACTCACACACGTCGCGAGTAAAAATTTTGTGTTTGCTGCGGGACGTCCAGAGTGTGAAAAACTGAAGAAAATTGCATATTTTGCATAATGCGCGACGTGAAAAGCTAACAAAAGTTGTTCAAAACCAAAATTCAATAGTCTGGCCAACGTCTGTGTATTATTTCGGCAGCGCATACGTGTTCGGGTGCACAAAAACGACGTCTCGAAAAAAACACAAAAAAAAATACGTGCACACATTTTTTGCTGCCCAAATCTAAAACGCATACTAAAGCATTTTCTTGCTGTCGTTTTGTCCAGCGGAGCACCCAGCAATTTTCACACACACAAACAAACATAATAAAAAAAACACCCACACGCATTCACGCATACAGCCAAACAAAGATAAAAGGAGAATCATAAAGAATAATAATTTGTTCATCTAAGATAATAATCTAAGAGCATTAAATATATATACACGCACTCACATACATAAATACATACAATACATGCATAGATGTATATGGGATATGTACATACAAAAACAACAACAACAAAAATACATATAAAACGAAAGCTGTGCCTACATTTGTGTTCTTTTCCAATACTAAACAATAAACAAGAATAAGAATAATATTAATAATAGTAGTATAATATATATGATAAATAACAAGACTCGACGACAACAACAAGCGAAAATTCAACGTAAATTCCAATTTTACATTAAATAAAAAATACTACGCCCGCAACTACAACAACAAGCGAAAATCAACCAAACGAATAAAACTACTTTAAAGTGTGATAAGCAAAAGGCTGAAATCAAAAAAAAAAAAACTAAGTATAATAATTAGTAGGAACGAAAAGCAAAAACAAAGAAAAAATCCAACCAACTACAAGAACAATCAATTACATTTAAAACAACAACAAAAATACACCCACACACACAATAAGAAAACATAGAGAAACCTTTGTATACATTCTTACATTTCTTAAAACAAATACTAGTGCAAAATGTATCCAGTTGGACAACGTAAGTGGAAGATTGAAAATACAAGAATTACAACAAAACAGGCCACAACAAATCTCTGCCACATGTTACACACACTCACACACAAAACCCATTCAGACAGAACCCCTTCCCATTCCCCTTTTCAGTACAGCTCTTTGATGTTCTACTTTTGCAAATGCAAACGTAAACACACACACACTCATATATATATATATATAGTGGGTATATATATATATATATATACACATACACACACAGGCACACGCGTGTGCCTTTGCAAACACAAATCTGTAATATTCTCCCAAGCAAATGAATGAACGAGTGGGTGTGTAAAATAGACGGTGATGAGTAATAACTGTAAAAGTGCAATAAGGCGGAAAGCTTTAAATGCAAATGCATCCAACTTACAACGAGAAGAGAAGAATATGAAGAACAGTAGACGACAATACTTTGGAGGTGGCGCTTTAATTGAGTAGTGCGCGGAGTGCGGGAAGAGCCAGACAGTGAGAGAGAGGGAGAAAGATGGACAGGAGAAATTGACAAGCCTGAAACATGTGCGAAAAAATTGGGTCAACGACCGCAACGTAATAGTTAAGCTTTTGAGCGGTGGGGGGGGGGGAGGGGAAATGGATACAGAGGGGGAACGTGAACTGATGTGATTTGCTCCTTCGCTTTAAGCATTGCTCAAATTGCGTCGCACTTTTGTTGTAGCTTTTTGCGTATTAGACTGGAATGGAGAAGCGCATCTGTATCTATTGTTTTGTGTAGAATAGAGAGAAGAAGAAAAATACACACACACTGGTACAAAATCTCAAAATATGAATGAAAACTATTGGAGAAAACAGTTTGTTTACAAATATAAAAACAACAATGAAATTAAGATATACACACACAGATACAACACACTTGTGGCAGAGGAACACTTGATTATTATTATTCTAATGATAATAGATTGACAAAAATATTGATTGATGATGAATCTGGAAGAAGTTGTAACTAAAAATATTAATCGCACTCTGAATAATAAATATTCAACTTTTTTTTGTTATTTTTTCTGGTCATCGTCTTCTTTCTTTTGGTTTTTCTTTTAATTCATTTTGTTTTGGTTCATCAAACATAATTGGCCATTTGATTTAATTTTTATCTTTTTATTTACATATGTATATTTATGGTTTTGATTTATTTATTTTTTTGTTTATTACCATTTTTCGTTGAATTTTTGACAATTTTGATTTTGATTAAATTTTTTCTGTTTATAGAGTCACAGTGGACAACCCCCTCGCCCACGAGGCCTCAGAGCCCCTCTCAGGCGCAGACTAGCTTCGACACGCTCACATGTAAATTTCTCTCCAACAAAACCAAATTACTAAAAAACTACTAAAACAAAAAAAACCAAAAAACTAAAAAAAAAAAAATTAAAATTGAAAGCAAAAACTATTTATGTTCTTTAGTTAATGTTTAACCCTCCAAAAAAAAAAAAAATATTAAATTCTATCTAAATCAAGTCTATACTAATTCTAAAAAAAAAAGTCTACACACTAATTTTCATAAGTAATGTGCAAAATTTTTACTAACCAACCTTTTGTTTATGTTTCATGTAATGTTTGTTTTTGATTTACTCTTTTCGTTGAATGCAAACTAAACGCACAATTGTACTATTATTATTACTATTTCTAAAACAAAAAAAAATCCTATCACACCCAAAACTCTACACAACGCGTTACCTTTATACTACCACTTGACCACCACCGCCACCACTTGTGATGTCTTTTGTCACGTGTAGATTGCAACTAGCTGCATGCCAGTGTTGCTCCTAATCTTTTTTTTTTTTTAATTTATTTTATATCTATATGTTTACCCTTGCAGCAGCAGGTATTATAATGATTTATGAAATGCAATTAACTGTACACATTTTTGAATACGTTGTAAACTATTCGAGAGATAAAGTATATTCTTTATCCGGGTAACGAGTTGCTTAAGCCATGCTTGTCTGACTGTCTCTTTGTAGGTCACATTTAAAGAAAGTGGCAGGCATTCTTATTTTTACTGTACACTCCACAAAAGTTCAAATAATAATACTTACTTAATAAAATACCTAAAGTCTAATTCTATAAATACAAGAAAGTAATATTTTGTATATATCAAGAAACCTTCAACAAATTATACAACATACTCTCAATAGCTTATGTAAATCAAACTGATATATTTATTTTATTATAATATCTATAATCGCTCACAAGATGGGTTCTCTTTTTGCATGAAAATTATTATGTAAACCATTCATCTAAAAAATCTATGTGCATTTCTGCAAGGGTATTTTCTATGTTCGACAATGGCGAACTTAAATTTTTTTCAACAAATTTTTTACTTAGTGCAGTTAATTAGTTTTGCTAGTGCGTCGCAAATAGTTGTTAATTTATTTAAATTGCGTATCGTCCACTCTCTGTTTGGCGACTGCGTTTCTTGTGATATGTGTGGACTAATCGTGAATTTGACTTGCAGCACCACCAACACCCGGTTCATCGGTCAATCCCACCGCCGTAACCAGTCCAAGTGCTCAGAATGTTGCTTCGGGCGGTGCCACTGTGGGTGGTGCAGCAGCCGCTGCAGCGGCTCAAGCTGCCTCCGCCTTGGGCTCAACAGGCAGTGTGACGGCAGCGATTGCGGCAGCTGCTGCAGCATCGCCAACCACTCAACCGGATATGCCCGTTTTTACGTGCCCCCGTCGACCGAATCTGGGCCGGGAGGGCAGACCGATTGTGCTGCGAGCGAATCACTTTCAGGTGACAATGCCACGGGGCTATGTGCATCACTATGACATCAATATACAGCCGGATAAGTGTCCCCGCAAGGTGAATCGCGAGATCATTGAGACCATGGTGCATGCCTATAGCAAGATCTTTGGAGTGCTGAAGCCCGTCTTTGATGGTCGCAATAATTTGTATACCCGGGATCCGTTGCCCATTGGCAATGAGCGGCTGGAGCTGGAGGTAACACTTCCTGGCGAGGGCAAGGATCGCATCTTTCGGGTAACAATCAAGTGGCAGGCTCAAGTCTCCCTCTTCAATCTGGAGGAGGCGCTCGAGGGACGCACCCGTCAAATACCCTACGATGCCATCTTGGCTCTCGATGTTGTCATGCGCCATTTGCCCAGCATGACATATACGCCGGTTGGACGCAGTTTCTTTAGCTCACCCGATGGCTACTATCATCCCCTTGGAGGTGGTCGTGAGGTCTGGTTCGGTTTCCATCAGAGTGTGAGACCCTCGCAATGGAAAATGATGCTCAACATTGATGGTGAGTGATGCTCGTCACACAGCATTTTCAATTGAGTCGAATACTAATTGGAGTTCTCTTCTTCACTCACAGTTTCGGCCACTGCCTTCTACAAGGCACAGCCCGTCATTGATTTTATGTGTGAGGTGCTTGATATTCGTGACATCAACGAGCAGCGCAAACCGCTCACCGATTCGCAGCGTGTCAAGTTCACTAAGGAGATTAAGGGACTCAAGATCGAGATTACACACTGTGGCCAAATGCGTCGCAAGTATCGTGTCTGCAATGTGACCAGGCGACCAGCTCAAATGCAATCGTAAGTGAACACGAACTAATCCCTGAAAGAGTTGCCCCAAATATCTTATTTGGATTTGCGAACAGGCAGAACATTGTCAATACAAAGTCGATTATAAAGAGTAATAGCTTTTTGTAAATGATTTAAGCTTTAGATCAATACTTAAATTTGAACACCCATATTTGGGGATAGTTCCATACGTTCCAGTCATAACTGTGACAAAAATTCATAGTTAAAATCACGATTCTGTCTCGAAATTCATTATAAAATTATACTCCCAAAAAGTGCTTGTAGGATTGGAATTTCAAAAGACCATAACTTCGTCAAAAGTTATTCGATTTTCAAAATTCGAGACTTTTTTTTTATTTTGTTTTAACCTCTATCTTTGTACTACACTTAAAGTTGGAAACGTCAGCCGATTTTTAATGGTTCTTGTAAATGGTTTAGATTAACGCTTCATTTAAATTCTTCTTTCTCCAAAAAATTGACTTGGATAAAGTTTCAAACATGACGCAGATATAACTTTACCAAAACTAAACCAATTTTAAAAGCAATGTCTTTTTGTAAATGATTAAATCAGCACTTAAAAATGCTCAGTACTTGATTTTTTTTGTAGACATATTGGCCATAATTAATATCATGCACTGAACTCAGCTAATCGAAAACAATTGTACACATTTTGCAGCTTCCCGCTGCAGCTGGAGAACGGGCAGACTGTGGAGTGCACCGTGGCCAAGTACTTTTTGGATAAATATCGCATGAAGTTGCGGTATCCGCATCTGCCCTGCCTGCAGGTGGGCCAGGAGCACAAGCACACCTATCTACCGCTCGAGGTGTGCAACATTGTTGCCGGCCAGCGTTGCATTAAAAAGCTTACCGATATGCAGACCTCAACGATGATTAAGGCAACGGCACGCTCTGCTCCGGATCGTGAGCGCGAAATTAATAATCTGGTGAAGCGAGCCGATTTTAATAATGATTCATATGTGCAAGAATTTGGTCTGACCATTTCCAACTCGATGATGGAGGTGCGTGGACGAGTTTTGCCCCCACCCAAGCTTCAATATGGGGGACGTGTGTCGTCGGGCATAACGGGACAACAGCTCTTTCCGCCACAGAACAAAGTGTCGCTTGCTTCACCAAATCAGGGCGTTTGGGATATGCGTGGCAAGCAATTCTTCACCGGTGTCGAGATACGCATCTGGGCAATTGCCTGCTTTGCGCCGCAGCGAACGGTGCGCGAGGATGCGTTGCGTAATTTCACACAACAGCTGCAAAAGATCTCCAACGATGCCGGTATGCCAATCATTGGCCAGCCGTGCTTCTGCAAATATGCCACCGGACCGGATCAGGTGGAGCCAATGTTTCGTTATTTGAAAATCACTTTCCCCGGCCTGCAACTGGTTGTCGTTGTGCTGCCTGGCAAGACGCCCGTCTATGCGGAGGTGAAACGTGTTGGGGACACGGTGCTCGGCATGGCCACCCAATGTGTCCAGGCGAAGAATGTGAACAAGACATCGCCACAGACCCTGTCCAATCTCTGTCTGAAGATCAATGTGAAATTGGGCGGCATTAATTCCATACTGGTGCCATCGATACGACCCAAGGTCTTCAATGAGCCCGTCATCTTCCTTGGTGCGGATGTTACCCATCCGCCAGCTGGTGATAATAAGAAGCCATCGATTGCCGCTGTTGTTGGTTCAATGGATGCGCATCCATCGCGTTATGCGGCCACGGTGCGTGTGCAACAGCATCGCCAGGAGATCATTCAGGAGCTGAGCAGCATGGTGCGTGAATTGCTCATTATGTTCTACAAATCCACCGGTGGCTATAAGCCACATCGCATCATTCTCTATCGTGATGGTGTCTCTGAGGGTCAATTTCCGCATGTGTTGCAACATGAACTGACCGCTATTCGCGAGGCATGCATCAAATTGGAGCCAGAATATCGGCCAGGCATTACATTCATTGTGGTACAGAAGCGTCATCATACGCGTCTCTTTTGCGCCGAGAAGAAGGAGCAGAGCGGCAAATCGGGCAATATTCCAGCTGGCACCACAGTCGATGTGGGCATTACACATCCGACGGAATTCGATTTCTATTTGTGCAGCCATCAGGGCATCCAGGGCACCAGTCGCCCCTCGCACTATCATGTGCTCTGGGATGACAATCATTTCGATTCCGATGAGCTGCAATGCCTCACGTATCAACTGTGCCACACTTACGTCCGTTGCACACGCTCCGTCAGCATCCCGGCGCCGGCATATTATGCCCATTTGGTTGCCTTCCGTGCCAGGTGAATTATAGTTTTTCAAATTTACTCTTTCCTTCTATATATCTTAAATATTCCAATAAATCATTAATTTTTCCATCTTAACAGATACCATCTGGTTGAGAAGGAGCATGATTCCGGCGAGGGCTCACATCAGAGCGGATCCTCCGAGGATCGCACACCCGGAGCAATGGCGCGTGCCATAACGGTTCATGCCGACACCAAAAAGGTCATGTACTTTGCCTAAAAAGTATCCAAAAGCCACACCAAAAACACAACACAAACAAACAAACAAACAAACAGCAAACAGCTGCAGTAACAAACAACAAACAGCAACAAAAATAACACTTAATTTTCGGAGAAATGTATTCGAATAAGCGAGTCGCCAACTCGAAAGAAACGGAAAAAATTGGAATATATTGTACGAAGAGGAAGAAAAAGGCCAAGTCGGGAATTATTAGTGATTAAGTTGAAAATAATGATGATGATGATGTTTATATTTAAGTTTAAAAGTTAGGTCAAGTCGCGAGTTTAAAAAAGGCAACGCCGGAACAGCTCTTATGGAACAGATTTATGCATTAGCTTTTAAGGCCAATGGATAAAACACACACACACCAAGCACACACACACACACAACACAAACAACCATACACGCCAAATTTTAGAAAATTAGAAACAAAGGGAATCGAATGTTAAAAAAAGCACAAGCAGGCGCAACAAATGTGAAGAAGGAGAATTCTCAACAACAAAATATAAATAACAAAAAAACAACAAGCGTAGCGAAACAAAAAACTAAAGGGAACAAAATGAAAGTCAAGAAAATCAACAACAACAACAACCGCAAGAAAGCAAAAAAAAAAAAACAAAAACAAAAAAAAAACACATTTACGATGAACTTTTTGTAATAGAATAAATTATATTTTTACACAACAAAATGATAAAAAAGTGAAGACAAGAAATGCAAACAACCAAAGGTTTTTAGTATATCAAAACAAGAACATTTTTGCTGATTAACTCAAATACATACACACACACACACACACAAGACAAACACACACACACATACACACACAACAACAACAACCAAACAACAACTCGGAATTCTCTGTACTGTGAACGAAGACCACCACCAAGCTTATAAAACAAAAAAGTTACAAAATGACAAAAACAACAACAACAACCAATAACAACAAACAATACGACAAGCATTAAAGAGTGTAATAATAATTAGCCATCTACTAAAAACAAAAATACTTCAATACTACAACTCAAAAAAAAAATGTCCAGAATTGTAAAAAGCTAACTTTTTAGTAGTCTTAAGTTTGGTAAATACCAAAAAAAAAAAAAAAAAAAAAACAATCAAACAAAAAACACAACAAAAAAAAAAACAGCAAAAAAAGAGTAAAAAACAAAAATGAAAACTCCAATTTCAACAAGGGACAAACTTTTGGTCAAACAATTGCTAGTTATATTTATATAAATATACTTATATACATGTATGTGTATGTAATATTTAGGCATCTCTATATCTCTATATATATATACATATATATATATATATATTAAACGCTAGACGTGACTTTTATGCAAAAGGAAAAAATACAAATTCTTACAAGTTTTTGATCGGTGTGCAAAATGTCAAATGCTAATAAGTCAATAATCATGATAAATGAAAGTGAGTTATAGTTATAGGCAAATAGTTGATATGATTTGTATAAACCAAACACACACACAACACATACACATACACAACACACACACACGGCATATCAAAACCCAATGTCCAATTAATTTATGTACCTCTAATTAGCTCAACTTAAGTTGCTTAATTTTAACACACAAAAACAACAAAACGCTGTTAATTGTATTAAACGAAGTCTTAACAAATTACGTGGTGTACGGGTAAAAAGTAATATGCTAATTAATCGCAAGTCTATATCACTCATTTATATATCTATATCTATATATATATATTCAAAACTATATATATTTATATATAATTCGTTTGTTTTACGTTTTTTTTAACAAGCAGCTCTTAATTTTAGTACTTTAGTTGTTTGCCAAACTTACAAAAACAAGAAACAAAAATACCATTAATAATACTAATAATAATAATAATAATACATATACGTTATATGTACTTTTATCGAGGACACAGTTCAAGTTAACATTATGCTGATTTGTTCCAATGACAAATCCAATTTATTTATAACTATTCCTCTCTCGCACGATTCTTTCAAATAAGTTTTTTGTTTTATAATTATTTTTTATTTTTTTTCTCTCTGCCTGTCAAAAGCGTGTCGTCTACACACACACACACACACCCACACACACACATAAGTATACAAACACACACACACATACGCGTACAATACGAACATTACAAATTATAAACATTTTCAATTACAAATTAGTTGTTAAAATGGAAAGAGATAAACGCAAGATAAAAAGTTGTGTGGCTTTTTGCAACTTGTTGGTTATCTTCTTCTTTTTCTTTTTAAATGTATTTGTATATTTTATTATTATTATTATTTAAAAAAAAAAAGAAAAACATACACAAATAAGTATCTAAAAAAAAAAAAAACAATAATTATATAGCATGTTTTAACACAAGGGATTAAAATTGTACATTTATTTCTAAAAACAAACAAACAAACAAACCGAAATCGAGTAAGCAAAACAACAAAAAAGAACACAATACTAATTTTAAGCATATCCAAAATGATGCAAGAAGCAACCAATGTAAACGAAACAATGCAAATAGTAATGCGGGGTCTCTTAATTTTAGTTTCTACTCGTAGTCTCCCGGGTCTCTCATCCAAAAATCAAATGCCCCCAATTTTGATGTACTTTAAGCTTAACTTAAATTGAATTATGTGCCGACAATGAGTGTGTATATCCTTGTAATTGTAATATTTGTAAACGCTCCTTCGACATTTACATAGAGCAAAGTCTAAAGCTTTAACTACTCGCGATAAAGCCCCAAATATATATATATATATATATATATATATATACATATATAGAATCTATCATATATATACACGTATAAATGCCCACATACAGTTGCAACTTGTGATTAAGTTAGGCACATACCTTAATTACCACATAATCCGTACTATATATATAAATATATATATATATATATATATATGTACAGCTGATAACTATTGCAATAAAAGAATACTTGTATTTCCAAAATCCTATAAGCAAAGAAAAACACAACAAAACTTTCATGGTTTCTTCACAAATGTCGGCAGCTAATTAAACGAAGGAAATTATTAAAACACAATATCTCTTATATATATATCGTACTATATATATATATATATATATATATATATATGTATGTGTGTGTGTAGCAGAGAGTGAGATTTGCATAGAATAATGTGGTACATATGGTTTGTATGCCATATTATCGGCTGAATAGAAATCGTAAATACTGAATATCAAATCCCAACTGAATATAATCATTTTTTCTGCTCTGCCAAATATATATATTCTATATATATATATATACATGTAGCAAAAAAGTTCGGGAAGCCGACTATATATACATATATATATATACAATTAGTGCTTCTTCCACTTTCTATGTGTCGAAATTAAATTGAGCTTTAAACAACAAAAAAAAAAAACTTGTAAAAAGTGGAACAAAATCTTGTTGTTTCTAACAATTATTACTTATAAATGTGCCGTTTATTGCAAACTCAATGGATAAATCAATAATAATAATAATAATAACAATTCAATATTAGCAAATAAGTACACAATATATGAATGTCTACAATAATATACAAGTATATATTATATACATATATATATATATATATATATATATGCATTCGAAATACATTAGAGAGATCTGATAAAAAAAACAAAAAAAATTACAGCAATTGCACAACTCTTCCTAAAGGAAATAAAATTATATGCCACAATTAACAAAAAACAATGAACTAAACTCCAAGCAATTATATACGTTATATTACAATACTGATATATCATCAACTATATATATATTATATAGATGTATATTTGTGTACTCAACTCTTCCAATTAGTCGTCCCACACAAAAATAACAAGAACAACAAACCACGCCCACAGTCGTAGTGTTCCAACAAAACAAAACAAAACAACCACATTTCAAAGACAACAAAAAACATAAATAAATAAATAATATTAATATAAATTAAAACGGAAAACAAAAAAAACCTTAGCTGAAATTGGATTAGTAAAAATCTTGAACAGAAAACGAAGCAAACAAAAAGTACTCGTAAATCGTAAAGGTATCGAAAAGAATCGTCAGAGAAGCTTACAAATTACATACATATGTAATACTTACTTATATATATATATATATATATATATACATACATATAAATCTGATTTATCTGATCTAAATACCGTTTACGATCAAATTGCAAAACAAAAACAGAATACGAACGAAACAACACCCTTACTTTAAAGATTTCAACCAAAATGCCGGGTAATTAATCAATAACATGAATTAATTATTAATTATTATTTAAGCAAAATGAGCTAAAATACATTATTCGTAAACAACAACAAAATAAAAACTCTTAATAACTAAATGAGAAACGTAAGCAACGTAAATATGGGAAATCTGTAACTTTGGTGATCTTTTTAAATGTTATTAGTAAAAACAAAAACAAAAATTACATAATTAAAACAAAAAACAAAAAAAAAACTAAAGACACAAGAAACCACAACAAAAATCAAATCAAGTTCTAAATGTGACTTAAAATACGACGTAAACAATTTTGCACAGTAATTCTAAAAAAAAAAAAAAAACTTATGTAACGAGAGATCAGAAACAATTAATTTAATTCAATTGAACATTTTGAAAGATCTTTTTAAGATCACGATCAGATCAGCTGTATAACAATTAGTTTTTAAGCGCTTCAATACAAAATAGTTTATATGTCTAACAAATAATGCAATAATTAAGTTAAATTTTATACAAAAAAAAAAAACAAAAAACAAAACAAATCATACCTTAAACAACATTTCTAATTAGTTTGCAAGTTTTTGCGGTTTTACAAAATGTTTTTATTATTTTTCTTAAATTTCGACAACAATTTTGACAATTTGGTGGCAATCTACAGCTATTCATATGTAGAACCAATATAACATATTCGATTGCATTAAAAACCAAAACAAATAAATCAAGATACAAAATACATAGACACCTATTTTTTGTTCAATAAAATATATATATATTTAACTAAAACAAAATTGCGCCTTTTTTGAATGAGACAATCAATTTGAATTTAAAGTCACCTTGACACATTCCAAATTCCAACTTACCTCAAATATAAATTGGCAGCACTATTCGCTTCGATAACAATCAAGTGCAAGAATCGATATGTACTCATTATTACGCTGGCCACTTCGATTGCTATCGCTGGGCAGAGGAAGAAGCGAGGAAATTGCCTTAAATTTACCAAGATTTTCGGGTTGCAACATGACGAAGAGTGCATTGATTATCCTGGCACCCGGGGCCGAGGAGATGGAGTTCACCATTGCCGCCGATGTGTTGCGTCGTGCCGGCGTAAGTACAGAGAGAGAAAAAAAAGAAAAACCAATGCCGGCTATTTATAGCATCAAATTCTGTTCCCTCAGATAACTGTAACTGTTGCGGGACTGACTGGAAGCGAACCCGTTAAAGGCTCTCGCGATATTCAAATTGTGCCCGATAAATCGCTGAAACAGGCATTGGATTCGCAGTCCTACGATGTGGTTGTCCTGCCAGGCGGATTGGGCGGTTCGAATGCCATGTGCGACTCAGAGGCAATTGGTGATTTGTTGCGTGCACAGGAATCGGCAGGCCGCTTAATTGCAGCGATTTGTGCGGCGCCAACAGCGCTGGCAAAACATGGCATTGCCACCGGCAAATCGTTAACTTCGTATCCGGCAATGAAGCCACAACTAGTCGATAAATATTGGTGAGTATTCCAGTGGAATGATGAACTATTAATTGCAGTGTTGAATTTCATATTTGTATTTTTGTACAGCTATGTGGACGATAAGAATGTGGTGCAGGATGGCAATTTGATTACCAGTCGTGGACCCGGCACAGCGTTCGAGTTCGCTTTGAAAATATCGGAGCAGTTGGCGGGCGCTGAGAAGGCCAAGGAAGTTGCTAAGGGTTTGCTGTTGACCTTCGACGCATAATGCTCCTCAATAATCTCAATGTTCTCAGCATATAGAAAACTGTAGTGATAATAAAAAATAGTGCACAAAAAAACAATTAAAAAAAATTCGAATCGATAAATTTGTGATATCGATTATGCTGACCTTCAAACAACCCTCACAAATTTTAAAAATGCAATTGGAAACCCAAGAATTGCCTGACTTAAGGCATTTAACGTTGCTTGTTGCTGTTCAGTTTTCAATTCGGGTCCAATGCAAATTTAAAAGGTTACGCCAGTTGTAATCTAGCATGTATGACGCCACAATCTGCGCTCAACGCAAGTCAGCCAACCGACGCGTAACCCTGCACACGCTGTGACCATGTACAGAATGGACTTGTTTCTCATTTCCCTGCATTATCTCTATCTTTCGCTCTCGCTCTCTTGTGTGTTATCGGCGCCGCATAGAATTCATTTCATTTCACTTGCTCAATCGATAGACGATATTAGTTGCAAATCGTAAGTCAAACCGGTAGGACGTGTGCGCGCAACGTTCGAACCGCCTTTGCCCGTTATATTCGCATTGCATTTTTCGGTAGAATTAAATTACGCTGCTCTTGGGTGTTATTCAATGTATGTGTGTGTGTGCGCGTGTAATTTGGTCACGTGAATATTATAATTCTAACATGTCATTATTGTGTTAAGATATCGCCCCGTATATTCTATCTGTGTGTGTGTGTGTGTGAGTGCCTTTCTTGCGTGTGTATTTGTGTAAGTGTTGTCTGTGTAGACGCGGTTCATGTTGTTGTTTCTTTTTGATACATTGCACAAGTGTAACGGTATCCAGATACATAGCTAGAAGTGCATCAGGCAAAACAGCAGCAAAAAGACAACAACAACAGCAACTCTATTGTAAAGTGTGTGTAAACGAAGTGCAAAACCAAAGAGTAACACAGAAAATATAAATTGTGCAGCTCATTCAAACTGCACGCGTGTAAAAACCGCAAAAGAGATACAAACAACAGCAACAGCAGCAACAACAACAAAAGAGTAACTGCAACAATAACAAAATTGGAACGATCCGCTTGCTTAAATTGCCATAAATTATTTTATAATTCTTTTTCGCACACACACACTCACATTTATTGCACTTTGTTCGCTTGTAAATGTAAAAATTAACATAAGCATCTGAGAAAGAAAAAGAAAAGCAAAGAAATGGTTGCCAAAAAAAAAAAATTACATAGTGGGAACAACAACAACAACAACGTTACATTACCCTTCTCAGCTCAGCCGCTCCTTGTGCTCTTTCTTTCTCGCTCTTTCTCTCTCTTTCGCTGTAACTGCTACGCTCTTCTGCTGCTCCTGCTCCTTATGACTCAGCGGCAGAGCTGCTCGCGTCGCAGCCCGTTTTGAGGGCAATGCATTTAAGAAAAAATATTAAAAAAAAAAACACACAACGTGCAAAATTCAAAGCTTCAACGTGTTTGCTGCTGCAGACTGTGACAAATGCAAAGGTGTGAAGCAATCAAATAAGAAGAAGCAGTAAAAAATACATAAAAACAGCAGAAAAAAATAAAACAATTAACTGTATTTGTTCTCCAAACGAATTTTTAGTTTCAATTGCTTAACAGCCGCCAACATTTGTTGCTCTGCTTGTGTTAAATAAACAACTATCTCATTTGTTTATTAACTTTTATTTATGCTTAAAGAGTAAACGAAAATTTGTGTGGCTGTGTGTGTATATATATATATATATATATATGTGTGTGTGTGTATGCTTAAGAATTGTGTCAGCCGCATGACCCTCTCCCTCTCCAGTTCCCTCTTTCTCGGTTAGCATCGCTGCCGGCAAAGGCCGGTTAAAGCCAAAAGCTGCGATGCTCTTCAGATGCAGCAGCAGAGTTTCTTCTTCTTGCTCTTCAAAAAGCTCTCTGCGCTCATCAAAGTTTGCACTGTTGTGCTAATTGGGAGCAGCTTAAATTATTCTTATTCTATTGTTTTGTTTTGGTTTTTTATTTGTGCGCTCTTGAAAAATCGATGGCCAGGACTGGGTGTTTTGGGAGGAGTAGGGGTGCAGCTACAGTGCTTGCTTGATGGGTGACACACTCACACACATACATATCTATCACATGTTCCGTTTTTTTTTATTTTTTTTTTTTATCATTTTATGAGCATACGCATTACTCATACATGCACACACATTCAACCTGCCTGCCAATGGCAGCCCTGACACTGACCACAACAACATTCACACAGTCAGCAGACAGCGTCTGCAGAGAGATGTGTATATCTGTCTGTCTGTCTGCTTGTGTTCGTGTGTTTGTGTGAGAGAGAGAGTGCAAGAGACTTCCGCTCTCAGCGTTTACCTTTGCTTGTGCCGGGGCCGCTCTGTTTACAATTTAGCGTTTTTTTAAGTGTTTGAATTTTTGATGTTCCTTCATTTTGCTTGTTCTTTTTATAAACAGCAAAGTTCAGTGGCTGCTAAAAATGCACGCAATCAACCCCCAAACACATACACGAACAGGATTTAACGTTGGCCGTTTGGCAGCTGGCCTAATACATTACAGTGGTTGCTGCAAAATTATCAATTATCAAAAGGATGAAAAAAAAAAAAATGACTGCCAATTAGTAACTATATTTTTGATTATACTTTATTTGGTATTAACTTAAAATAATTGTTTGAGTTAGTAGTACATGATTTTTAATTACCACTGTGCACATGCAGCATTCTCTCCCTCTTCTCTCTCTCTCTCTCTCTCTCTCTTCTCTTTCTCTCTCTCTCTCTCTCTCTCTCTCTCTCTGTCGCTCGCACACTTTACAACTTGTAACATCATCAAATTGATTTGCTGCCCTGGACTAGAAAAAAAACAACTCAAGGGTTGCAGTTGTTGTTGTTCTGTTTGTTGGCCCCGGAAAATGCACTCGAGCGTTGACAGTAGTTGTAGCTGTTTTACTGCTTCTGCTTCTGCTTGTTCTTCATCGTCTTCTTTTTCTTTTTGGTGCTGCTGTCTGACAAGTTCTGCGTTTTTCCATGCAGTTGGGCCAACAACTATGTATTTTTTCTTTCCACTCACAGCTAAAAAGTTGCCCTCGCTCTTTGGGTGTGTTTGATTTTTCCATCGCCTGAACTCTCGTGTCTGAAGTTCAAGTGCCTGCTTTGCATGCGAATTGAGGGCGTGCCACGTAAAAAGGTGTCGGGAGATGTGCTTTTGTTTTTTTTGTATTTACCAGCCACGTCCGATTAGCCTAATTGAAGCCACACACATTTGTGGCTATTTAGGGGCCACAAAGTTTCACTCCAAATATATATGACATACCCCTAAAATAAAACAAGGAAGAAAAACCCACTAATTATTCCATTGGATGACTAAATGCTATTTTAAATGTTTGCTCCAATGCGTTACACACTTGACGACTTAATTGTTATACCCTAAGTATAAATGGAATACTCTTATCAATGCCAGATGTATTTCATCATCATCAACATCATCGTCATCAGGTCGCATGTCAATCTATTATCTAATGTGTGGCATCTTCGATAAGCGCAGAGAACACAATACAAACGCAATCAACGCAACTTCAGTTTACCCAGAAATATTTTTAATAAGTCTTTTTAATTTTTAAAATGTTGAACTTCCAACTAATTACAGTTCCGCTCAGGCAACGCCTACAAAAAAAAACCCCAAAAAAAAAGAACGAGAAGTAGAGGCCTCTCTGTGAAAGGAAAGCCCCAATTAGACCGCCAACTGACGCTCGTAAACATGAAAATTAAGTGTTCTCAAACTGGGCTCCCATTTTAACAATTAGCGGCTAGACAGTTGAAAAGATGAAAGACTAACTGATGATTAGTTCTTGCATGCTGACTTATGGACACTTTTTTTTTTTGTGTAAAAGAGTAGGCCGTCTCGAAAGGAATAAACTGGAAATTGAGTAGGTCGATAAACAAGAAGATTAAATGTTAAATATTAGTATGCAAGATAGTTAAAGTTGCAATTTATGAATTATGATTTATGGTCCTATAGATAAAAGGAGTAGTAGTTCCACAAACGGAATATATATCTGCTTATGCTTACAGAATCTTATACAAGACAGTGGCAATGTATGAATTATTGTTAGCTTTTTGGTAAAAAGAGTAGGCGATTGTGCAATAGGCGTACGGAATGAACTAAGAAGATGGTTAGGCTTCTTATGCATAAGGCTAAAGTTTCAAATTATACATTTTTATTTAGGTGAAAAGAGTGTGCAGTTTGCAAAACGAATAATGAGATGAGCCCAAGCAGCAAAGAGAATATTATGCAAGGAACTAGGTTTAATAAATGTACCTCAAAAAGCGCTTAGCAAGGCGAATAAAAGACTTAAAGACTGAGAATAATACAAACGAATAAATATCTAAAATTATTCCAAGATTGCTGCCATCTTAACTCGAATCTATCTACTTAGAGTAAGGATGAGAGAAAAGCTACAAATTCAATTCGAAGGTCAATTAAATTACAAGGTTGCAGAATTATAATAGTAATCAATATTATCATAAAAAAAACCAGTTCAAATAATCTGAAACTTCTCAATAGAGTGAGAAAAAAAACCTTAGCTCCACTGAGATATCAATTTAAACATGCAAATTATCAAAGCTATTAATGCTTAAACACACAATCAAATACATTTCTTATTAATATGTAACTAGAATATGACTCAGTTTAAAATTTGACATTCAACTCGATTGGAATTTGAAAAATGAGTTGGGAACATCGATTTAATTGAACTCGTTTTCAAGTGATATGTAAATTGCTGGCTAATTGAATGAATCAGCCCCATCACCCCCCCTCCTCCACCGGCTGTCTGATCACTAATGGCGTGCCCCATTGCCCCCAAGGCATGACATAAGCAGCATGGCTATATAACTTGACCACGAGGCTATAAAAGCAATGATCTAATGTGGAGTTATTTACACAATCAATGCATTTTCAATAATGATTTCATTTCGCTTTTTCTAAAGCGTAACTAATGCCGTTTATTAATGGTTGTCAGCTTTTGGCGGGACAATTACTACAAATTATTGTTCCCATGCTTTGGGGCTTGTCTAGGCACCCCCCGTAACAGCCCCCTCCCTTTAAAATATCGTTTCATATTCCTGTGTTTATATTGTTTTGTGTTCGTTCTAAGCGATGACGTTGTCAAACTTGTTTGCTCGGTTTTCTGCGCTTTTTATCAGCGTTTATTGTTTTGTGACGGTTTGTTGTTGTTTTGTTGTTTTTGTTCTTTAATGTGTATTTTTTTTTGGTTAACCCCTTATTGCTGTTATTGTCCGTTTCAACTGTCGCTTAATTGACTTTGTCTCGCATTATTCTCTCTCCGTCTCTCTTTCTCTCTGGGAATCTCGGGCTTGCGTTCTTTCTCCCAGTGCATAAAACATTTTGGTGTCCATTGTGTTCTACGAGGAATTCACTGAAAATAGACGCTAATCCACTTCATTGCTCCTCTTTAGGGTTTCGCATCTTTTTTTCTTTTTTTTTTAATAGTTTTGCGGTCTTTGCTACAAGTGTTTTTTTATGGGCTCTCCACGAGCAGCGGGCAACGTATAATCGAGATATGAATTATGTGGCATTGATGCATGTAGAGTGTGTATATATATATATATATGTGTGTGTGTAGAAACCTCCAATTCTGTCGTTTTATTTGATAAGCAAGAGCTTGAAGAATGCTAAGGCACTGGAATTGCAGTTGATTTGTATTATTGCATAGTTATAGTCTGAGTCCCTTAAAAATTGCTAAATGGTGTTATGGGTTAATGAAGTGGTTCAGAAGTAGGTAAGAGTAGGCAGAAAACTCTCTGATTTAAAAAAACAGCTAACTCTCTTATCCAGATCATTCCCACTTGCCCCGTAAGCTGAAAAGTAAAAGGAAACTAACAACTTAGGCTATATTTGGCAACAATAGTTTTCTTTATTTATTATATACTAGATTTCAGTAAGTGATGTCAGATTAACAACTCACTCTGTATAAAAATAAATCTTAAGGATTGTATTTGTATATTCTTAATGTTTGTGTTCTGTAATTTAAATATTTACCCAAATAAATTAAGAATTTCAAAAGCATAGTGATGAAATCAGACAGAGTCTGAAATAAGTCGAAACTGGCATCTTCATTCTGTTCCAAACTATAAAAATAGCAGCTATTTATTTCGTTTTAGGTATTTAAATATATTTATTTTCCACAACTACTCGGTGCTGAATTTCTTTGGGAATTCGCAAATGTGTTCAAGCAAATTTCCAGCACAATTTTCCAGCGAATTTATTTTTAGCCTACAATTTGAGCAGAGTTTTGCCGTTTGCTGTGCAGCTCTTCTTGTTTTAGTTATAGCTTCCCTTCCGAGACTGGCACTTAATCTTTTTAATTATATAGTTTGACTGTCGGCACTAATATTGGGGATCTCTGTGGTCGTCTGTCATCAGTTTCGTCATCAACACAGCTGGAGGGCAACAAACAAATAAATCGGAGAATCTCGTCTTCGTTTTCGTTTTCATTTTATGCGCTATATTTTAGAATCTATTTGTTCTCTGCTAATTTGCAATTAAAATGCCCATTCGGATGTTCTTAATTAAATCTACAATAAATTGTAGATTTAGAGCTTCTGTCCTTATATATATACGGTGTGTGTTAGTATTATGTTAGCTTTAAACGTTAATCAACGCCGAAGGCAACCTTCGCTCGATTTCCAGCCGCGATTAGATCACAGTTTTTCTCTCTCTCTCCCTCTCTCTCTCTCTCTCTCTCGCTCACTCTCTCTCTCTCTCTCTCTTGTGTTTTTTTTTTTATATAGTTTTCGTCAGGTACAAAAGTTAAGGCCGAATACTTTGAGTAATTTTATTCTTGAATTTCTAACTGTACAACTTATCAGTCAACAATTAAATTCATGACTCGCTTATCTCTTGATAAGCACAACAAAACAAAACACACAATTGAATTTTCTTCTTCCTATTATTACTATTATTTTGCTTTTGTTTTTATTTTGGGGTATTACTTGTTTTTTGCTTTTTCAACGATAAGCCTGACAGTGACGGCGACGGCGACGCTGGCGTTCGTCACAGTTTGATGGGCACTCGAGCATGCATCACCTGTGCAACAGTTTGACAAGCACTTAAGCGCAAGTGTCAGGCTGTGATTTATTGTTACTTATATTGGCTAATCATTGCTACTGTACATTTCTAATCTTAAGCTTGCCACTCACGTCTGTTTAGCTTCACCTCCTCCAGTTGCCCTCTTTTTGTGTCAGGTTGTGTACAGTTAGAAATTGTAGTGTGTGACAGCCCAAAAGCGTTCACATTGATAAAGAAAAATCGTGTAAGGCGAATGGGCAAAAACAAAAAACGCGTCATGACAATTCCCATAAACACAGGCAAGCACTCACACACAGACACTCACTCGCATACGTTTACAGTTTGAATGCTGAAAGACATTCAATAATAATACAATTTAGCAGCGATAATTGGCCATCGAGCAGCAAACAGCTTGAGAAAGAAGAGATATAGAGAGAGAGGGAGATGGGAATAGGAATAGGAAACTTCAACTTTGCTTGCCGTTAGCTAATAAAACAATTTTTTTTGTTGTTCCTGTTCGCTTGCTACTTTTTTAGCTTATTTGGCTAAAGTCGCGACTGCTGTCTGCCCATTTTTTTTTGTTGGTCTCTTCATTGCACGCTGTTTCGCATTGTCTGCAGCAGCGCTGCTATCGACTGTCTGTTTGTCTGCCTATTTCCGGTATTGCATTGCGCCTGCGCAAATGCTCTCTCAATTTCTGCTGCACTCTCTCTCTGGTAAATAAACCGGTCTCATTATGCGCTCCGTATCTCTCTCTCTCGCTCGCTCGCTCTCTTATTGCTGTCTTGATTCTGTTGACATTTTGCTGCAGTCCCAGTCATGTACACAAACACACAAGCACACGCACACGTGCATCGTTTCTTCTTCTTTTTTATCAGCAAAACGTAGTTTCCGTTGTTTGTTCGAATTTCATTGATTGTAAATTGCACGACCGTTTTTCGACATCGAATGCGACTACTGCTGTTGATTTTAGTTTACGTATTTTTATCCAAGGCACAGTCACTTTTCAACTTTGCTCACAAATTATCGCAAAATGCCGTATTCCGTTTTCCGCTCTTTGTTTATTTTATTGTTTTAAATTGTGTGGGTTGCTGTTGTTGTTGGGTGGCATTGACCCACTGGCAAACAAGCGCGTTTGATAACACAATTGCCGTCGTCATTGTGGTCGCACTTTACATATATGCACAGCCAGACAGAGGCAGCGGGTGTTTTTACATAGCCGCCTAAAAGTATGCAACATCAACTATAATAAAACGAGAGCTTCTCAAACTGTAGACAGCATTTGAAAAATTTGACTTTTGAGAAATATAGAAGCTAATAACAAACAAATTATTAAACAAAAACTAATTTTTTACGTTTCTTTTTCTTCTTTTTTTTACAGCCAAGTATTTAATCAAGAACAACACTTATTATAGCTAAATTGTAGTCAAATTTATACTAGTGCATAAGTAAGAAGTAGAAAAAACAAACACAAAGCAAAGCTTGACACACACAGAGAGCGCCAGAGACAGCAACAGCAGCAGGCAACTCTTTCGCACAGACACACATCCCAGACACATACACACAGACACACACACACAGACACACACACACACGTAGTGTGGGCAAAACGCAAAAACGGCTTCCCCTCGAAATTACGTCCGTTCTCGCTCCACGCCGCAATCGCCACATTCGCCGCAACTGTTGGTGACGGTCGGAGTTGGAGTTGGAGTCGGAGTGGGCGTACGAGGGCAGCTGAACGCATCAAACGGTTACGGACGATCAGCATCGGGCTCGGGATCTGCATCGGCATCGGCATCGGCTTCGTGCCCCTTGTTGCAGCGACGGCATCATCAATCGGAGCAGCAATTGTGCAAACGGAGACGCATCTATGCATCAACGGGGAGTGCTGCCAACATCATGATGGATCGCGAATCCCTTAGCGAATGGGCTAAGGACAAACCGCTCAGCATACTCCAGCTGGATCCGGCCGATCGGGCAGTCTTACGCATAGCAGGTGAGCTCTATGATATATATAAACTTATTTGTGCTTATCTATGATATATAATAAATAATATATATGATATGGTCTAAACGGTGCCAAATGTTAGTATATTTGTGGGAAGTAAAAGTAAAGTCTGTAAAAATGAATTTTAAATAACACTTTTTCGGAAAACATAGCAGTAAATTGGCTTCCAATCTCAACATCAAGTCCAATGCATTATAGATCTATCGATGGGTTGCAGTCTTAACAGCAATTCCAATAATACATTAAATTTGTATTAAAAGAAAGCATTTTTTTAGTTTATCATTTAAAATGACATTTTCTGTTTTTTTTTATCCCCACTCACCGCAAACAGTTGAGTGTGCCAATTCTTTCGCTAAATATTTGACAACACTCGTAAACATAAACAAAAACCAAAGCTTAACAGCTCGTTTCCCACACTGGTTCAATGCACCTATTTGTCAGCCAGTTCCTGTAAAACTGTCTTACACTGTTGCACTTTTAGCTCAACTCCATCCATTACGCGACGACATTTTTCCAATACACATTGTGCACACCCCTCTCTACACTCCTCTCGGTGCCCCTTCCATTGTGCCGCACCCAATCCGTTGTGTGTTTGTGTGGAAGCTCTTGCATATTATGCGCTAATTCCACGCCTAACGGTTCAGCCTCCGCCTGTCGCTTTTATTCTATTTCTGTGCCGCCAACGGAGTTGCTTACGCAGCCCACAGCAGTTGAGAGATTGTTACACCCCTCCCCCTCCCCTCTTCATCTTTCTCTTCGTAACGTTTTGTATCTAGCAAAGTTTTTTTTTTTGCACATAAAAATGGAAATTTATGTCGCTGCTGCTGCTGCTGCTGCTGTTGCTGCTACTGCTGCTTTTGTTGAGTGCATTGTTCGGGTTAACAAACAAATATTATTGGCAGCTCTCTAGCTCTATATTTTTTTTTTTTTGCCTATTGAGTCTATTGAATACTTGACAAAAGCTTCTCCAGCTGCAGACTGGATGCTATTTGTGCCCACTTCCACTCCCACTTCCACGTGGAATGTATTACAATGTATTGGAATGCTTGATTGCTTGCTGGAAGCTCACTTGTGCCCTATTCTGTCTCTATGTCTCTATCTGGTCTCTCTGGAATGCATTAAAATGAATTGGAATTGATGGAATTGCTTGCATTTGTTTCATTATTTAAAATAGCATCTATTTAGAGGTATTTGATTTTAGAGAAACAAATCTCGGAAATGAGCTCAAACTTTTTACAGTTATAACTTTCTCAGAATTCAAGCGATTTTCAAAAATCTGCGTTTTTATAATGCTTTGACTTCTAGTTTAATACTATATTAAAATTGATTAACTATTTTTAAGTTGTATCCCAAGCAATACAATTCAAAACTGAACCCATCTTTTGTATCTATTTGAATTATAATAATTTAATATCATTAAAAAATATTGTTTAAAAGTTAATTTTAAAATCGTTTGAATCATTGATTCAAAGTGTATTTGATGTGGGACGACGGTGCTTGAACATGAGTTAATAGAGCCGACTTTGAGCTGCTTGAAGCTTGGCGACAATTCAAGATCGGTTATCTTGGCTAATCCAATCGACTGACCTTGAAGCAATTCAATTGTCAGTTTACAACAACAAAAAAAAAAACACTTTTCTCACTTTTTCACTTTTCATAACGCCCACAAAAATTTATAAATGTCTGCTATTGAGCCACGCCCACAACGGTAATTGTATTCAATTCCAAATGCGAAAGAAATATATCAAAACTTGAGACGCGACTTGAGACAAGATCTGCAAACGGAAAACGAAAACCAGCTGCAGAAAAATGTTGATTGAGACTGACAGCTGATGCAATTGTGTCTGTGTGTGTGTGTGTATGTGTGTTGCAGAGTGGGGTAGGCAAACAGACAGATAGACAGAGAGACACCCACGACTGGTTAACGGGGCAGTTGTCAGTTGTTGTGCGTAGGTTCGAATTCGACCCGATTCGCATGCGAAAAACAGAAAAGCGGAAAAAAAACGTTTATAAAACTTTGTTACGTGTTCGGACAACTTTGAATGTTGCAAAGCTTTGCATTTGATTTCGAGTTTTAATTAGCTCTAAGCCCGTTTACCCACACACACACTCACACACACACACACACATACGCACACACACCAGTTTAGGCTTGTTCATGTAACGGAAAACTTGGCCACCTTTGAACAACAAACAGCAGAAATATCAGTTTTGCCAACTTTTTTTTTTTTGTTTTGGTCGTAACTCTGAGTCAACAACAACATTTCGACAACTCTGTTCAACTCTCACGCACACACACACATCCGTAATTTTGCATAGCTAATGAAGTTGGGAATACGCCCTCACACTCAGATTTCTGACTCAGGCCCCCATCTCCAAAACTCCCCCCGCACCTTTATCAGCGCGACTCAATTCGACTCAATTCATTTCAATCATTCAATTTTTTTTGCTGTTAATAATTTGTTTAAACATAATTTTTTAAAAGCGTTTTAATTTATGCCTACTTTTAATACAGTTTACTCAGTCTATCTGAATAGCTTTTTGCCATATCCAGTTTTTGGGGGCTGGTATGATTTCGTCGCAAGGTTTGTAATGTATTCAAATAAATATATATATATATATATATATGTATTATAGCTCAGCATTATTAACCGAGTCTATATGAAGACAAATGCGTTTGTCTCTCAGTTTTAAATATAACTTGATAAGACTTGGCATATGTATCATCGGAACAATTAAACCAAACTTTCTCAATCTTCATCTTATTATGCTTGTAACATCTTAAAAAAAAAGTCATTAGCATAGAATTACTATATCATATAGATGTGAGAGGAACAGAAAAATGTTTTTGTTTAATAATGTGGGGATAACATTTGGACAAAAAATCATTGAGATCGGACTAAAGTATCATATAGTTCCCTTGGGCACAATCATCTTTTAAAGCAAGGGTCTCTAATCTTCGGTGAGCCTAAACTTGATTCTTGTTTTTTTTTTTTAATAAAGTTTAACTATGTTAAATAAAAAGGTATTTTTTACGCTATTTCTGTATCTTTTTGTTATTTATATTTTGGCTACGCCTGCGCAACGATTTCCGATTGTGGTTACTTTTTTCTTGATTTTTGTTGGTTTGGTTGCCGGCTCAAATTTGTATCTGTGTCTTTGTCTATCTTTGGATATCTTGGATATCTCTTTTTACTAGTGCGTGGGTTGCTATTCTTAACACCTTTTTTGTGTATAAAGCGAATCGCTTTGAATGCTTAAAGCCTTGGTTAACTAATTAATTAAATAGTAAATCTACTACATCGCTCAAAATAATAGTATTTAAACGTCAATAAAGAGAACTTGCTAATATTTGAAATAATTCTCAGTTACGTATTCGATAGAACAAATTGACCATTTTTGGGGCTATTCCCAGCAGATTTTTTGTACGCCAAGAATAAGCATTAGTTTTTAGCACATGTGCATCACTGTTATCGATAGACTGACTATCGATTGTTGATTGAGTGACAAACCAATCCCCGTGATTAGTTGTGCTGGCTTTTAGCATATTTCATTAATAAATTTTCATGACTTGCCTCGGCTAGTGTTCGATGCTGATTCTAATTAAATATGCAGCTCACAAGCGACTCACAACGTGTGCACTGTTTTAATGGCTAATTGGCTTGGCAACAGGCCACCACAGACCACCACAGGCCGGAAGTACAGTGGAGCCTCAATGCCGTTGCTCGAGCTGTGAATTTAATTTGTTGTTGCTTGCAATTTGTGTGTGATTTTTGTATGTTGTGAATTTTCTTTGCTGTTGCTTGTAATTTACAATTTTGAGGATTTTTCTGTTCTGTTGTGAATTCTTTTTGTGTGTTGATGTTTTGTATTTTTTTTTTTTGCTGTGAATCTTTTTCTTTGGTTGCTTGTATTTTTGATTTTTTTGCTGCTTTGTTTTTATTTATTTTTTTTTATCGTTTTTTGTTGCTGTTGTTTTTTTTCGGCATTGCGCTTTTGTTTTGTATCTTATAGATACGATACGCCTACTGCGCGTACATAACACGATGTTGTTAATTGAAAACTGATAACTGTGTCTGCCAACCATCCCCCCTCTCCGTCAGCTTGCTCTGCAGCTACTGCTGCTCCAAAAACTGTCTGTTCTTGGAATCTGCTTCTGCTTCTGTTTCGGTTGCTGGAGCAGAGAGAGGATATTGACAGAGAGAGGACATACTCTTCTCTACTCGATTCAATGCTATTTTTGTTGACTGCTTATTTTCAGTTGCTGTTTTTTATATTTGTTTTTGTTGTGTTTGATTCCGTTTTTTTTTCGTGCGGTTTTTTTTTTGTGGTTTTTTAATTGTCATTATGTATGCGTGTCGTTTCGATCATATCGGTGGGGCGTGTTGTCAAATCTACACACTGTGTGTATGTATGTGTGTGTGTGTTGATATCTTTAATTAGTTTTCAATTCAATTTGCATTTTGTTTGTTGCTTATCTGTGCTCTTCGTTTGAAATTATGACAAGTTTAAGTGCTTGTGTGAATTTAATTTAAATTTAACGACTTAGTTGGACATACCAAACGAAGAAGAAACATAAGTAAAGAAATATCTCCATAAATCTATAACATTAATGATGTTCCCTCGCGCACAACAAGCTTGTTGACTAACTTAATGTGCATTGCTTTCATAATTAGTCAGGCAGTCAGTCCCAAGTCAAGTTTGCTGAGTTATAATCGGATTTCTCTCAACTGAAGGTCAACTATTTCTATTTTCTACTTATAGTTTGCATCTTCTTTGGTTGCCATCCTCAATATTTACCATGTTCAGAGATATCTTTCATATCTCTTGCTGTCTACGTTTTTTTTAAATTTTTTTTTTTTTATCTGTTCTAGCCTCAAGGCTGCATAAGAAAAACTCAACCATATGGAAGAGCTCCCAGCATTTTGTGACTCATTAAGATAAGCAATTTTGTGTGTCAATTTGTCAACTCCAAAAACCGAAAAACACAACAGACAAAACAGACAGAACAGTTTTTGACTGTTGGCTATATGTCAATGGGGATATGCCAAAAATATGTGTTTGTGTGTTGATCAAAAGCCAGTTGCCGCCTTCAATTCAAGATAATACAAGATTTGCTCTGAGCGGGGCAGAGAGTACTGGACTAGCTAATGATCTGTAATTGAAACCATATTAGAGTTTAAAGATATACAAAAAATATATAAATAAATATATATAATAATTATCATTAAATAGTCTCTACAACTCATAAATTCTGTATTAAAATAATGTTGGGAAACTTTTGGAATACATAATTTAGTTACTCTAAATCTATGTTTATGAAGCAGAGTATCAAATGAATTTTTGTTTTGGTTCCAGTTCTGAGTTTCTCTTCATTAATTTCAGTTGACTTTTTCCGTTTTGTATTCATTCCTTATCAGTTTTATCAGAAATTTGGTAACGGTTCTAGTTCTGAAATTGCCATTGCTCTATTTACTTGGTATATTTTTAGCATTTAATTGTACCAGTATGTTTTGCAAATGGGATTCTTATGAATTTCTTTTCCGATTCTAAGGAAAACTACACAATTTTAATTAGTTTAAATATAAATTTGAATGCAACGCAATTAATGAGTAAGGTTTCCATTTTGTGGATTTGCTTATAGTGTAAAGACATTGAGAAGTTCATGGTTAGAAGACTTATTCAACTGAATTTCATATATAGATATTTTGTGAATTATTGTTTGGTTTTAGGAAAATATTAATTTTAGCTATCAAATTTTGTGTATTCAATTAAAATATTCAATGAGTCTTATGGTTATAAGGTACACGATCTCAAAACCAGAAAAAATACATTCTTTTGTATATTCCCACACTCACATGCCCCTTTTTTTGGTTTTACAGGGTATAAGTACCGAAATTAATAAAAATATGTATACAAAGCATTAAAAACAATCAAATAAATTTCATTTGCATTGCATGGCAAACAATAAAATACAATATACAAGTACACAAATATTTAATTACGCTACTAATTGCCAGTGACGCCGACAATAATCATACACTTTACTCCACGAGGTCAAGAGACTATAAGCTCCATAACTCCAAACCTCCCCCAAGCCCACTACTCCTACACACTACACCATATGCTATATATCAGGAATTGTGCAATGCGGTTTTTTTTTGAGGCTGTCAAGTGTCACAATAAAAATATCTACAACAATAATACAAATAATTCCACCTAGCACAAGTGTTTTTTTCCAGTTTTTTTTATTTATTCATTAATTTTGTTGTGTTGCTCTCGCCCACAACTTCAAATGAGAGAATTGCAATGAGATCAGCGCTTGGGATTCACTCAGTGACCAACAATTTAGGAACTGCAATAACAACAACCAATAAGCGATTATAATATCATTTTTCGTGTTTTTATTTTTTGGTTATTGTGTTATTTATGGACTGTTATACATATCACAGCTGTCCTCCATTTATTCAGTCTGTGTGGTGTGTGTGGGAGGTTGTTCATGTTCATGTTGTCCATGTCCATGACGTCACTGCTGAAACTGGCTTGCAAAACAAGTTGGCCTTTTCGATAACAACAAAGCCAACAACAATCGCGCAAATCATTTAAATGACATTACACGCAAATAAGAAAAAAAACGCTAACAAGTGCGATTGTCATGTAATTACAAAGGTGATTGGGGGTTGATCGACTATATGATACCCTAGTAATGAACGCGTGAGTTGGATTTAGCAAGGTGAAGAGCTGGAGTAGGAATAAGAGTTTGAAGAGAAAGCTAACTTGGGCGAATTCGGGTTGGTAGAAGAAGGACTTAGACTCTAAGGTACCCTCTAAACTTTAGAGCCTAAGGCCTTCTTTTAAGAAATATTTACAGAAATAAACTGGCAAGGGAAATATCAAAGGTATCTGGGTCATCAATATTCTTTGAGGATTGAAAAATAGTTGAGTATATTTCAAAATCTTTTGAAAACACAGAAAGGCTTGACGGAATCACAAAAATGTTTCCCTATAAATCACAATAGAGTTGCCCTCTTGCTCTTTATCTTTATACTTCCTTTGTATTTCTAATTTATAATCATTAATTCTTGTTGCATAATTTTGCACAGAGATTTCATATTTTCATTATGTACCCTTCAACATTATAATTATACTATTATTTTTAATTTTATGCCAATTAATTTCTTAAATTTCAACCTTTTAATGTTTGTGGAGTGCATTGAATAAATAAATTCGAAACAAATACCAACTTTGAATTGCTAATATGGAAGCCGTGCAAGACGTGTCTGGTCCCAAATAAACTTTAGCATTTTATCAATCAAATTCTTTAATTAATGTACTCACGCTCAAAATACGCTCACGTAGCCAATACTCAGCCACGTAATTTTTACCGAATGTAATACACCCCATTCTATTCCTACGTAAAAACACACTCGGTTAAAAAAAAAACAAAAAAAAAGAAGAAAAAGAAAATACGTCGCGACGTTGACGCCTACAAAACGAAACCTGTCCAACGTCTGGGTGTATGACGTGTGTGTTTGTGTGTGTGTGTGTGACTCTACTGGTAGCTAATAATTCGATATGGGTCTCATGCTAGGGGTCGCGGTCGCGGTCGTGGTCGGGGTCGTGGTTGGGGTTGGGTGTTCATGTCACGGGGTCTGTCACTGGGTCATTCTGTGACCAAAAACTGAAACAAAACTCTCTGTTTGTGTTTTACATGAAAATGTCATTGTTTTATCATGTTTTTCTTTCTCTCACCCTCTATTTCTATTCCTCTCTCTTTCTACACCTTTGTTTGCATACAAAACAAAAATATGTAACTTTTTATTTTTTTTTATAAACATTCATTGCACTCAGACAGGGATTCAGACTGCCACATTTCGACATATTTTCGCGTATTTTTCGGCGTGGTTTCGAAATATTTGAGTGCATATTGAACAATCAGCTTAACAATAACAGTAATTCATAAGTGCAGTAATATCTTCATCTTCAGTTTTAAGCGGATGACTAATAAGTGAATAACTGAGCTGACTGACTGATAAATAGTCATTCTGTATAATTTGCGAACCGGCATTTTTTCTTCATTTTTTTTTTTTTGTACGGAAAACTGTGTCTGAGTTTTATGACTTGGGTCGGGTCTGCTGGTTGAGAGTCTTTGGCTGGTTTTGTCATGAGACGGATGTGGCTCGGTGACAGGCGGCATTCTTAAGTTGGCCTGGGCGTCAGCGTGGGCAGCTTGTAATAGACGGCAATCATAGCTTGGTTGCTTGCTTAGCTGTTTTAGTTTCATTAATCGCATATTGCCCAACAGCGTGTTGTGTGTGCAAAATGTGTGCGGAAAATGTGTGGCTAAAACACTCATGAGTGTTATTTATTCAATAAATTGAGCTATGGGTATTAACAATTAAAGAATGGTTTTTATTATTATTCATTATCATAAATACATGTGATGCACTCAACTAACTTTCAGTCATAAACACTCATGAATCATTTGAGGTGAATATAAATTGATTACTTTTGAGTCTGGAACATTGAGAACAGCCAACACTCATAAGTAATGGACACTCAAAACACTCATGAGTGTTATTCATGAATGAGAATTAGGAATAGATTTGAAATTAATAGTTATTGACTATCAAAAAATAGTATTCTTGTTTATCAAATATTTATTCACGTACTTTTATTTATAAACACTCTCCAATCGTTTGAGTTGAGTTGACTTTTGATTATTGCATATCTTGACATCTTATCTTGTACAGAACAGCCAACACTGATGAGTGCAAGTCATGAATAATGGCCACTCGTGAGTGGCACTCGCTTTTATTCAGTACACAACAAAGCGTAAATACTTTATCAAGCGTTCATCCTTGTCGCTGACCTTGCATGTCATACAAAAACACAAGTTGGTCTTTGTTTTTTAATCCGCAGCTCATGCAAAACACGAAACTTTGAATGAAATTGCCAGGCGGTGATTTTAACACCCCCGCAAAACTGCTGCTGGAATTTGCCTTGGTTTATATTGGCGTCAACCCTCTTGGCGTGCCTGAAGGCAATAAGCAATCAGCCGGCAATTAAACGTGGCCAATAGGAAATCAGCTTGAACGATTTGCTTCTTGTCGAGCAATTACTAATTACAATTATTGAAATTTTGCGTAAGCGCGCCAAAGCTCGTTTTTCAACACCTACACATAAAAACAGACACACACACGCATATTCGCACACACAGACAGACGCCCAAGAGTGCAGCTCGCAATCTGAAAATCGCACTTGTATTGATTGAGGCCGGCCACTTGAGGAGAAGAAGAAGAGCGTGCGAGAGAGAGAGAATGGGCAAGAATCACTCGAGTGCAAAGGCATGCAAATGAATAAAAGGCAGGGCTTAAGACAATCACACAATCACACGACAAAAACACACATACATGACACACATACACGACACACACACACACTTAAGCGTCGGGCATTAAGCCTACTCATTTCGCGCACTCGTATTTGGCGTTAGCTTAGTCACGAGTTCCAAGGCTCTAACGATCCGACTGACTCACTGATCAATTCGGCAATATTTGACCACTGATAAAAAACCAAAGAAAGAAAAAAAGGGAACAATAATTACAGCCTTGCATTTCCGTTAATTAGAACACGTCTGTGTGTGTGTGTGTTTAAAACTCATCTGAACTTTCCATTTTGATTGCTATTGCACTCACACGCACATTAAGCACACTTGCATTTAGCAACGGCAACGGCGCTGGGCAAAGTGCTTTACGCACACGCAATGTGACGACTTCGCTCAGCTGTTTTCTGCCTCTCTTGCGCTCTTTCTCTCTCTCGCTCTCTGCGTTCGTGAGCTCTTTTTTGTTTTTTTTTTTTTGTTTGGCTGCTCTGTTGATGACTTGTTAATCTTTGCATTTCTACATTTTTATGGATTCCTTTACTATTTTTAGTTGTTGTTGCTGTTCGCTTTTAGCTGCTTATGTTTATAAACGCAAAATGAGAGCGCCAAATAGTTCTTTCAACCGCATTATAATTGGTTTTTGGTCAGTGTGCTGTGCAATATACCCAAACAAATATTTGTAGTAGCGTTGCAGTGTTTACCATTTTACCGAACTTAATTTCCAGTCTATTTTCGTGCACTTGCCATAAGGAAGTAAGGAGTGTGAGTGTGTTAGAAGAGCACGACCTGGAAACTGAAACAGCCACTAGTCGCAGCTGTCAAAAGTTCTGTTCAGCGCATCATTTTTTTTCCTTCCGTCAGTTTCTTTTGACAACTGCTATTAGCTCGGTCAGCGTTCGAGCCAAATTAGGGCTTTTTGTTTATTAACGGCCATGACCATTAGCGGTTTATTTTCTCTTCTTTTTTTCTACATTTCTTACGTATTTTTCTATATTTTTTTTTGCAAGCCCACATGCTTCAACGCAGATTTGAACTATAAGCGGCTTCCTCTCCGGCCCGCAGTTGCCGCAATTAAAGACCCGCAGCAGCAGAAAAATACGTTTCTTGACCAAATACATATGTGGCATATATATTTTTTTTTTTAGCTTGAGTGAGTTGCTTTGGGTCGGTCATTCATACATGTGCAGCTCACACTCACACTCTCACTCGCATTCGCACTCGCACTCGCATTCTCTCGCTCTCGCTCACGCACTCAGAAAAAAAAAGAGTTAAGCTCTGGCTCTCTCCCACGATCATGCTTAGCCCACACACACACACATACATATACACGCGGGCAACTCTGAGAGAGTGAGTGTGATAGGGAGAGAGAGCGTGTGAGTGCTACACCTGCCCTGTCGCCAGTTGACGCAGACAAGCAGAGACACACACACACACACACACACATATACACATGCATGTTTTCCTGCCTGCACTGAGCACCCCATTCAAAATCGTTGCTTGCGCTCCGGTCGTGTTCTCAGTCCAATTTGAACAACGATACCGAGCGGTTGGCGTTCTCTCTCCTCTGCAAGCAAAAATTTGTTATTTCGTTTTTGAGTGCTTAAAAAACACAGCAGTAAATCAGAAACAAAAACAACAACACTTTTGTAAATTTCTGCTGCCAGCGCGCAGTCGTTTTTCTAACTTGGCCCTAAGCAGCAGCAGCAGCAGCGAGAACGCGGCTAAAAAATAATAATTGTCGTGTGTGAGTGAAAAACAAATTGTGCAAAAATTTCTGCACAGCCAAAGAAGAAATTAATAAGCATATTAATTCTAGCAAGCGCTTATATAAAATAGTGTGTTTACCTTAGTGCGTTAACCAAAAAAAAAAAACAACACAATTTAGTGGCTCAAGTTTATTGATTAAATGGAAACCATAGAATTTCTTTTTGCCTGTTGCTTATCAGTCAGAAAGTCAAAAAGTGACTGCAAATTTTCGAGAGCTTCTTTTCTCTTTCACACTGCCTCGCGACCCCATGGGGAATACTTGTTGCAGCTGTATTTGTTCCGCTTATGCCTGTGTGTGTTTGGCTATGCGTGTGTGTGTGTGTGCATTTTTCAAATATTTGCCAAACTCAAGAAACTTCTTTGCCTTTGCTTTGTTGTTTTTTTTTTATTTTTGCCATTTATGTTGTCTGCCTGGATTTTCATTCAATAACCAGTTTTTGGTTTATATTTTTTTTTCGTGTGTGTGCGCTCTTTTTTTTGTATTTCTTTAATTTTCTTTATTTTATTTTATTTTTTTTGGGCGCTGCTTTTGCGCTGCCTTCGTTTCATTTTCGATTCTTATGCGCCTGCGTGCACCACGCACATTTTGTAGCTGTTCGTATTACTTACAACTCATTTGTTTTCCACTGGAATTGCGCCGCAAATTAGTCATGCCAGACAGCAAAAAAATGGAAGAATAATAATGTCTCAGAACTCTCAACTCTTGTCCGTCTACCTGTGTGCACTTTTCACATTTCTTGCTGGCAACATTCTTCAGCTCCTTCCACATGCCAGGCATAGTTTTACTCGTTCTCTTTCGCTCTCTGGCGCTCTCTCTCTCGCTCACTGAAAGAATGCAGCGCTCACAAATTGAGCGCTTAGAACATTAAAGTTGAGCTTAGACTTTTAAGCTTGGCAAAAGGCAATACAAACACACACACACACACATGCAGACAAACACATATGCATTGGCGGCAGCAGCAGCAACATGTGAGGAGACACAGAAATAACTGTGCCACACAGTGTTGGAAAAAGTGCAATGGAAATATGAGTGATGTGAAAAGTAAACAAGCAACAACATTTTTTATGAATTATTGTGTGAAATTTTGCATGTGAATGAAAAACTACAAACAAATCAAAACAAAAGCCACAAAATAAAAAACGAGCAAAAAAAAAAAATGTAACAAGTGAAAACGGACAAAACTGTGAAGAAAGCTGCCAATTGAATGAGCAACAACAATTATTACTAAACACAAAACAACAACATATTACCAAATGAAAAATCACCGAATTATGCAAATCGAATTGACCAAAAAAAGCGCACAAAATGACTAATAATCATATGCAATTGGCAGAAAATTGAGTAAAAGTGCAATTTGTTTCGATACACGCCCCTCGTTTCAATTGCTGGGAAAATTACTACTACCAAAAACAAAAACAAAAATACAATGCACAATAACAAATAAGAGCAATAAACAAATTGAAAGAAAGAAAGAAAAAAAAAAGCAACAAGAGAGAAATTCAAAAAGATATTTATTTGTACAAGTCTCTGTGTATCTTTGTATCTGTATCTATGTCTGTGTGTTGAGGCTACTTTGTGAGTCGTATCTAATCAGCGCGACAGCTTGTCTCATTGGTGGCCAGCTGCGTGTTGCGTGTTCATACTATTATTTATTATTTATACATACATCTACATATTTATTTATTAATTGTGGAAGTTGTCAGGGCAAGTTGAAAGTAAGAAAGCCCCGCAGCTGCCACTGCTGCTGACCTCATGCAACTGAGAATTCAATAAAAACAAAAAACGAGGCAAGCAATGCAAAGCAAGGCAAGCAGCAAGCACCAAGCACCAAAGAAATTCCACTCGTAAGCAGCCAAAAATAACAAAGTGAGATACTCAACTCAGACACGGAGTGCAGAGTTTTGTCGCAAATGAAAGTACAATTTCTTATAGTGTCATTGTTGAGTTATTTGTTTTGTTGAAAAAAAATTCAGAGACAGGAGACAAACAATTTAGATCATTGCTCGCTTTTACTTGTGCTTTTGTATCTGTATCTGTAGCTCTGCATCTATCTATCTTGTCAGTGAGGCAGCTGCGCTGTCTTGGTTTCAATTTATCTTTATAATTTTCAATTTGTGCCTTGAACCGCATCCCCTAAGCCAAAGACTGCAGCTAAAACATTGCGCCCTTCACATAACCTTAAAGGGTAGCCAATTTTCAGCTCGTTTAGTATATTTCAAGGATAAACGACTCACCTTATAGTTTAAGATAAGTCTGGATGAGCACAGAATGCTAAAAGACTAAAAAATAATTGCATTGAATGACTATTGCCTTAAAGCTCTAATACTATTACTCAACAGACAAATTAGTAGCAGCTTAGGAATTAATCTTCATGATTTATTTAAGTAAAATTCTGAATATTAAGTCTATTTTAAGTCTGGATAATCAATGAATAATTAATAGACCAAAAAGCAAATCAGCTTCTAATAATATTATTCAACAGACAAATTAATTTTTATTTGACAACATATACGAAGGTAGCTGTTAAAGATTAGTTAATTATACTAGTTAATTATACTAAACTTTTAAAAAAATTATTAGCGAATGAGATGCGATCAATTGGAGATTATCTCACCATAGTTAATTGCACTAAAATTCGAAAACTATTATTGGGCAATCTCTAATCCCAAAATTTTTATTACATCAAGCAAAAACAAAACTTAATTATTCATACTAAGGAAAGTACCCGAAAGTCTAGCAACTTAAGGGTATTTGAACATCTGCTTGGTATTTTTAGGCATTTTAACTTTTTCTAATTTTTTTTAAGGGTATTTAAACTTCAATCTGCTGTTTTTCATTATTTTTTTGCATATATTTTGTCAATTGTCTGTAGTTTTGTCGGTAGACAGTTCAAGAGCCGGACGAAAAAATGCAGAAACAGCATGAGTCTGTCGTTCGTCTGTCACTTGCAGAAAACATTCTCAGATACAGATACAGATACGAAAAAAGATACACACACACAGAGAGAGACAGATAAAATGCAAAAGATACACGAGTGATACGCAAAGGCAACTGCGTGACCGGCGGCTCAGTTTTTGGCTGTCGGCCAATTGGAACAAAATGCCGGCAACACAGAGCAATAGACAGAGAGAATGAGAGGGAGAGAGACAGAGAGGGAGAGAGAGAGGGTGTGAGAGAGATTCGCAAATAGACTTCCTCAACAAGAAAGCGGGCAACAAACTTTTGCACTTTGTTTTATTTAGCTATTGCACTTGGTTTCTATTCTAATCTGTATTTTTTGTTTGTTTTTATTTTTTATTTTTTGTTATTTTGTTCAATTCGATTTGCTGATTTCACGTTCAAGTACGCTGACTCATTTGGCTAATTTGCATTGATTTCTTTTGTTCGCTGCAGTGCAGCTAATCGTCTCCAGGTCCAAGTTGTAGCCTTTCCCCATTTTGCTGCTCATTCGTCAATCAGAGCAATAAAAATAAAATCACACAGTGCCATCCACAAAAAAAGGAAATAAAATAAAATAAAAACTCCAACAAAACGTGCTAAAAATAATAATAAAAATAAAAGTACGCGAAAGCGAAAGCGATTTCCAAGTGTGCCAGAGTTGAGTGTGTTGTGCGCATTTCATGACAACGCAAGATGACATCGCATTCCTATTATAAGGATCGTCTCGGCTTCGATCCCAATGAGCTGCAACATGAGGCAACAACAGCAACAGCAGCCAGTCAACACCACCAACAGCAACAACAACAACAACACAGCACCAATTCGATGAAACGGAACAGCTCAAGGCAGACGCATCACCATCACCAGAGCTATCATCATGCCACAACAACAACGGGCGGCAGCTCAGCCGCATCGCCGGCACGAATCTCTGTCTCGCCGGGTGGCAACGGTTCCCTAGACTATCATCAGGTGCAGCGGGAGCAACGCGATCGTGAACTCTATGCAAATGGTCATAGCCACAGCAGCAGTCCACATCATCATCATCAGCAGCAGCATCATCATCATCAGGCGGCACATCGTCATGGTTCGCATGGATTGATCGAGGCTAGTCCGGCGGCCAAGAAGGCAAAACACTCGTCAACGCAGTCGAAGCCGCAGGGCGGTTACGAGGATGCGTTGACGCAGTTTAAAGGTACCATGTCCATTTGGGATCATTTTATTGAAGATTGGGATATCATGCGTAAGTCGGCAAAGGTTCAGTTTTTCAACTATCGTTCGATCGTTTGTTCGTTCCCTCGTTCGTTGTTTGCCGTTACTCGTTAATTGGCTATTCGTTTGTTTGCTTGCGAATAGCTGCTGTATTTTGAATTTGTTCAACTAACAAATCCTGTAAAATCTGTAGCGAGTATCTGTAAAAGATCCTGACCCTCTACTCGTTACTTGTTTATGATTCAACTTTTAAAATATATATGAGTACCCGTTAATTGTTAATCACTACAAGTGACTTGCTACTCGTTCCTTTGCCAGTAGCTGGCAGCAGCTACTAATCGTTACCAGCTACTCGTTACTCGCTTCTTTATTCAGCGAGTTGTAATTGCCCCTTTTCAGGGCTGCCATTTAAATAAAGAAGTTTATAATCATTTTGGTTCATTACTTGTTGCCCCTGAACCTCTCTCGTTACTTATTACACGCTGCTCGCGGGCTTCAACTAATAACTTTAAGCTTGTTTCGCCAGTTGTTATTCCTACTAAACAAAGAGCTATTTTAAAAATGATGCCGCCTGCGGAAATGATTTGCATTTTGGCAAATGCTTAGCAAAATCTTGATTAAAAAAACATTCTTGCATAATACTAATTCTAATTATGTGATTAAGTGATACGCTCTCTAACTTTTAGCAGCTGTGTACCGATCAGAGTTCAAGGTCGCTGCTTATTCATATATTATTGTTAGAATCTGTCTTATAAATATGCACAAGCGAAGTGTAAACGATTTGACAACTTTCTGTTTATGAAAGCAATTTGATTGAGCGACCCTGACCATGAATATTGATGGACATTTAACACGCCCGTCCAAAAAGCGTGGATAGCCAAAAACCGAACCCATGTTTACCGTAAACATTTCACCACCTTAAGTTTATGCTTTTTATAGGTGTCTCATTCGTCGTCGTCGTCGTCGTCATCGTCCGAGTCAGAGTCAGAGTCATAGTCATAGTCAGAGTTAGAGTCATAGTCAGTCCCCCTCTGAGATGGCCACGGCATGCAAAGTTATGTCAATATTAATTTAACGTTGCTTCAGCACCAAAAATATTTCTTCCAGTTCTTGTTTTTGCGAGCGTAAATATTAGAAAACTGGTTACTGACAACGTTTTTTTGAGTTGTTCTCGTTCTTTTTGTGGTGTGTTGGTCAACCCCAAAAAATAAAAATATGTAAGAATGATCTTGTCGAGAGAGCTCGACTGTCCGAATACCCTAGATACAGCTGTTAAATACAATGAATTGAAAAAATAAAGAGGGTGTTTCTTATCGGATATTGAAATATCAGTTGAACAATAATATATATCAGTGTTTATTATATTTCAATTAGTGGTCTTTGTGGTGGCTTTTCGATATCATCGAGTGGAGAATTAATTATCGATTAAAGAAAATAAACTTAATCTGCGTATGATATAGGGGAATCTATATTCCAATTTTAAAGACTGTGGCTCTTATGATATCGGAGATTGTCTTCTTCATACAGGGACTATTGATGATGATGAAGAATATATATTCCTTATGGGCTCAGAGATACTTCCATCTGCCTGCTGGCATACTCTTGCTCAACTGCTGTTGTCGGGCATACAAAAGTCAACTAAAGACTTCGGCAATTAACTCTCTTGACTCAAACAAATAAGTCGTTGTTCCTCGAATTCCTCGAATTTCGAGTGAGTCTCAAATATATTTCATAAATAAATAACTATGTTTGTGCACAAATCATAAACCAGTTTTTAAATTTCTAATTTCCAATAAAAAAAAAAAAACCAACAGTTAACGAGATTTTTATGTTGATTTGTTTATTAATTTGACTTTTGTGCAAAGTTGACACAAATCTATTTTCGTAAAAACTGTTAGATACGCAAAATGCGATTCAAATGTGGTTGGCTTTAAGCCATTTTGCTTAATGTGTTAATGGGAGGCGGCGTTTACCTTTATAATTTGATAAATGCATTTAAAATGCCTTTGCCGAACTTTGAGCTCATCAAGTACTATAATGTGTGTATATATAGGCCATATATCGATGTGGCTATATGTGTATAAATACTTCTGACCGAGTTGTTATGTTATTTTATCAAAAATAAGTCACTTATAAGTCTATCATAAAGAAAGCAAATAAAGACTTGTAGATACCCAGTAATCTATCGAAAGTCTTTGATTTATATTTATATATATTTGATTGTTAGTAGTTTATATTTTTAAAAAGCCATCCACACCACACAGTTGGTACATACACACTCACAACTTTATTTATACCCCTTCCGTTATACTATTTACAGAGTATTAATGAGAATAGAATATTTCACACAACGTTGCGTCGTATTTATAGGCACTTGCATAATGAAACTAAACTGGCCAAAAACGTACGCTTATCACAACTCGAGCAGAAATTCGACTAATTACGAGTGTTTATTTTATATATAATTATTCTTATTTATATTATTATTGTTATTGTTGTTGTTGTGGTCAATCAACGTCCTTCGCTTTAGTTTTCCGCTGACATTGAAGTGCGCTAATCAAAAAGAGCGACGACACGATGCAAAAATAAACATTAGCGAACTTCGAATATATATAGTATTATATATGACTGAAGTCTACTAACAGCAAAAACAGTTAGAGAGAAATAACAACAACGAAATACGTTAACAGCAAAATACGTTAACAGCAAACTTTTAATCGTGCAAACGAATTCAACTTAGAACGTGACATCATCACGCGCTCACAAATAGCAGATAGCATTTGTTGCCCTGCGTGTGTGAGAGATACACACTCACAAAAAAAAAACCACATACACAAACACATGTACATTTCTACACCTTTTTGTGAGTTGTCAAAATTGAAGTGAACTTTATAAATTTATGAACTATGTTATGCTGACTAGCGTTGTATGTGGCACTCTGATAAATGATAAACTGTGTGTGAATGAGGAAACCTGACACCAAACCGGGTGCAGCAAGCGTTGATACTATAATTTTTCGATCTGAATCTCTGCAAATCTATGTTGTCAAATATATACGTGTGACTTCTCGTCACGAAATATAGATCAAGTTTGTGGCACATTTTGGATATTTCCCACAGTCACATCCGTTTCGAGCTCTCAAAGTTGCACATGTTATAAAATACCTATGAAATTTGATATATTTATAGTTAAGCATCCGTAATTATCATAATAGTCACATAAATTAGATGGGAAACTAGTACATATCGAGAAGGTTAGATGATAGGAATGTGGGCATAATTAAGTACAGCCTGAAGCTGAGTTAAAAAGTGTTTACTAATCGATAATTATCGATATGTGGCACTCTTGGTGGTATACGAAAAGTTGTAAAAAGTTTCGAGTTAAGAATTCACCAGCCACTGTTTGCCAAATAGCTGAAGTGCAAACTCAAGCCCCCCATAGGCATAGTTAAAAGCTCATTTTTTAATAGTAATCGATAACAATAAATGAGTATTGTTTTTTGCGATATTATATAATAATTACTGAGAATAGAATAGGCTGCGATAATAACCACAACTCAACTGCAAACACAGACAATTAAATAGAAATAACACTGAATGGATTTGCCAGCTGTGCATGAATGAATGAATGCTTAATTAGGGAGGGGGGAGGACAGCTTGGAGGGAGTTAAGGGTACGTAGTTGGTAACAGATATTATTGTAAATTTGTATATATTGTGAGTCATTAGCAGATTAAGTAGAACTTTAGCTAAAGCTGCTGCTGTGTTTTTCTTTTTTTTAGTCAGCAATAATTAGTACACAGAACCAGCGCAATTTATAACTCGCTTACAGCCTTCACACAAAGAGAATGAGTGAGAGAAAAAAAAAACGAGAGCGAGAGATAGAGAAAGAGAGAGAGAGAGTAAAGTTTTTGACTCTCTTTCTTTTGAGTCTATTTTTGTTACTTCTACTCACACTCTGCTGTTGTTCTTTATCGAGAGTTTTGCTGTGTACATATAAAAAAAAAAAAAAACCAAAAAATGTCTTCTTTTTTCTCTTTTTGCACTTTTTTGTTTTGCTTTTCTGTTTCGTCTTCGCAGCACTGTTTTTATTTGCCATGCACTTCAATTTATCGGGTTTATTAACCGTAAAACTTCATTTACAACTATTAGTATTACTATATGTACCTTAACACTCGACTTGATATCGGTCGACTGGGCGCTGAACTCTATTGTTCTACATGCGTTTTTTTTTTATTTTTATTTCTATTTTTATGGATTTACAGCGTGCTTTGTTATGCCCCGGCTATCGCTAATTTCATGCCTATATTCGATTAGATTCGGCGACTTTAAGTAGTCAAGATTTCCAATATATATATGATTGTTATGAGGTATTAAACTGAATGTGCCAAGAAAGAAAATTTATATTTTTCCACATGGTTTGCAAGAAATTAGTACTTTATCATTGCCTTATATATTTCTTCTTCTTATTCTTAGAGGAAACTGTATTACATGAAGTTCCAACTTTTTGAAGAAACTACTTAACTAGACTCATTAACTTGAACTATTTTGAAATTAAAAAAAAAAAAAAAATTCGCATTTTTTGATCTAAATTTTAAATCTTATTTAATTTGATTGCATTTTTAGTTGTAATATAAATTATTCAATGCTGATATAAACATAAATGTAATGATTTCACTTCGATATGAATACGTGATTTACATGTTGATTTTATTTTGGGATATAAGTCCGATTAGATTTGAATCCGCTGCTGATGAGTCATCTAACATGCGTTTGATATGAAATTGAGATACCCTTTATGTTAATGTCAGTCGAAGCAGTTAATATTTGATTAGATTCGTGTTCGCAGAAAAAAAAACCGATTTGCGATTTGTTTTGAATGACGTACGATCAGGACTATTGATGTGCTTGGCACTAATAGCGCTGTTGCTTAAAGCATTGAACATGTGTAAAACTAATCAATGTTAATATAAAATGAAAACTAGCCCTGCGAACGTGTTTTTTGCTAACCACTTTAACCACTCTATAGATAGGGCAGCTGCTATAACTCTTCTCCTTTCGCTCTTTCCCTCGCACTCTCTCTGAGTGTGTCAGTTAAGCGTTTGTTTATAAATCATGTCATTACTTATCAGATTACTGGTCTTATCGGACTTTGGCCAATGTCAGTGCTTGATGCCACCAAGATTTATTTAGACAATGGACATGTGTACTAAACTAATTACGTAGCAACAACTTAAATGTATTGTTCAATTAAAACAACAACAACAATTACAACAAATAATTGCCACAAACAGGCTAATTAAAAGTTTAGGCCATAATTCAGCGCCCACGCTTTAAATATCGCGCATATGATTATTATAGATATATTTGATATTGATTCGTATTTATTTTTTGTTTTGTTTTCAAAGTAGGCGTCTAATTTTTGCATAAATTATTTATGTTTGACTCCATCAGCATCAGTCATTTTTGGTTGATGTCGTCAGCGCCTGCAGTTTAGATCATATCATATCAAGAATTGGCTATTTTTGATTGTTTTTTTTTTTATTGTTAAACTGTTTTTCTTACGATTGACTTAACAGTTGCATGATTCCTAACCGACAAAAAAAAAAAAATCAAATTTGTAAACATTTTTTTATAGCTTAGTGTTTTAATATACATAAACCTTTCTCGTTTCACGTTGCTTTAGACGAACGCGATGCCATTCAAAAGAAGACTTTCACAAAATGGGTTAACAAACATCTTAAAAAGGTGAGTGCATAACAAAGACCAAAAATATCATCATCATTATCATTATAATCATTATCCACACCATATCATTATCAACATTACCTTAACTGGTTCAGTGTTCCATAAAACCCGCTCCAAAACTGCCCACATGAATGAACCTAGCCTTTGTTTAGGATACTTTTAGCGCTCTACTATTAAACTTTTTCACTAAATTCAAATTTAATATTTATATTTTTCAAATTCATGCAGCATTGGAAGTATGCTAAGGTATAGTTTCTATATAGTACAGCCGATGTAATTTCTTTTTGCATATAAATGTTTATATATATCTTCGATTTCTTACAACTCTTATTGAATTTACAGACTTATACCATGCTACATGTTTGTGTTACCACAAATGGTATACCCTGTTGTACACAGTCTGTAAGTTTTCAATGCAATCAACAATTCAACTTGTGTATATAAATGTTGTGCATAATTCTTATATCTTATTGCTGCAATTTTGTATTATAAAATTTTGCAATTTGTTTTATTTATTATTTTTTTTTTTTATATATCTTTGCATATTTTGAGGCAAATGTTTGTTTTCTTTCGTTGTTGTTGTTCTTGTTTGATTTATTCTACACCAAATGCACTCGCCCACTAACTACTCTTAATTCGTTGTAATCGTTGTGAACACCAACTAAACACCCTTGCATGCCACATAACCTTACAACTTTTACTTTTAATCTGTCGTCTAACTTGTTTGATTTTTTTTTTTTTGCTTTTCCGCAACACAGGCCAATCGACGTGTTGTGGATTTATTTGAGGATTTGCGCGATGGTCACAATTTGCTTTCACTCTTGGAGGTGCTATCTGGCGAACACCTGGTAAGTGTGGTTAAACTTAAACGCAAACTCAAACACGATTTAAACAACACTCAATCAACATCAACATCAACATCCTGTCCAAAACTTGACTCGTTTCCTTTTTCTCCAAATAGCCACGGGAGAAGGGTAAAATGCGTTTCCATATGCTGCAGAACGCACAAATGGCGCTCGATTTTCTGCGCTACAAGAAAATCAAATTGGTCAACATACGTGCCGAAGATATTGTAGATGGTAATCCCAAGCTGACGCTCGGTTTGATCTGGACAATTATATTGCATTTCCAGGTAAGTGAATTTGTTTTCTTTTTTATTGCCTTTTTTGCAATTGTTGTTGGAGATCAACTTAAATGGAGCAAGTTTATGATTAAATGTAAGCAGTATAGGGTACTCGTAATACTCGCATATTGCTAACCTGGCTAACTCGTTATAAATAGTAATCGGGAAAAACTCTCGTTTGGATCACTCGTTATAAGTGTCATAGATTTTTGGCTTTTACACTTACTCGTTACTTATTTACTCGCTACAACTACATGGAAATTGCCATAATTTGGCATTATATATGTTTAAGTTTGAAAAAACCAAGTGCTGGCTAGAAGAAGTATTTACTACGGTTAATCGTCAATTTGCATAATCGTAACTTGGACTAATCGGTACTTCCCCTAATCGGAATTCTCCCTGCTCTTTACTCAACTTACTCACGACAAATGGATTCAAAAAGTACTCCTTACTCTCATTAACTTGCTGCCACTGCTTTTCTTTTTGTATAAATGGAGCACGTATTGGTCATCAGTAGGCAGTTGCACGAAATGTTGCCCAACATGGGGCGACATTTTCAAAGTCAGCAGCGGGGCAGCGACGCATCGCCCACATACACACACAAACACACAACAAACAATTGGGCGAGCAAACAGTTGGAGTCCGTCTGAATGAAGGTGACCCTCAAATTGGCCGCCCAATTCGTGAGATCGTTAACAAAACTGTTCACACACAACTAAAAACAACAAAAACCAAAAAAAAAAAAAAAACGTTCGTTTTCATTTGGGCGTTGTTAGTTGTTTGCTGTTGTTGTTGTTGTTGTTGCTGTTGCTGTTGCTGTTGTTGCTGTTGCTGTTGTTGTTGTTGTTGTTGTTGATACAGTTTCGCCATCGATTCAACAACTGCAGCTGAATTAAGTTTAGTTTAGTTCAGCCCACACACACCCGATTACTCGGTTTCATGTGTTCATTCAGTTTCATTTAGTTTATGTTTCATTTCATTTGTTTGATTCATTTGGAGCCACATCTACTCCTACCCAACGACAGCAGCTGCTATCTTTACAGCCTCTCTGGTTATGCTGTTGCTGTTGATTTTCTTGTGGTTGTTGTTGTTGTTGTTGACAACTTATTTTGGCGAACGCGGCGCTGCCTTAAAAGGCAGCCAGTTTACCTTCTCTTCACCACCACCACCAGCAGCAGCACCATCGCCAAACGTTGACTGACACACATAACCAAGTCCAAGTGGCTGCTACAGTTCGTCAACTGATTGTTGTTGTTATCCACAAGGCCGCCACAGATCAGGCACTTGGCTACTTGGCCACTTGACTGCGGGCCACCTACACATTCGGGTAATAAAAATACAACAACAAAACTTAAAAAATACAAAAAAGGTTCCCTGCTGGATAAACAGAATATTGTGCTTCTCGGCATAATAAAGTTGTTCAAGTTATAGCATAGATTTATTGACAATTTTATCTGATTCATTTTCATTGAAATTTTTAATAGATGCGCTCGACACAAAATAATGAAAAATAAAAAGAAAACGTTGAACGATCAACAATCAATCTGATATTTTCATTTAAGAGTTTTTGTATACTAATTGTTGCCTCTGAGCAGTTCAGTTGATTGAATGTAATCAATCATATTGGAAAACTTTATAAATAAAGTTGAAAATGTTATAAATGGATAACAAATCTATCAGATGCGTCTCTTCAAATCTCTTATAAAAAGTTTGCTGCTCTAAATCCGAAAAAAAAAAATTGAGAGAAATTCAATAAAATTCATTTGCATAATGGAATACATATATTTGATGGGTCTGACTAATTTTTATAGCTTAACAAACTGGATTTTAATAGGCAGCTAAAATCGAATTTAAAGTTATTTTTTGTTTGCTTTTGCAAGGAACTTAAAATTCAACTTCAACTTAAAGTTACTGCTGCTTAAATTGCCATAAATTATTTAATTACTTATAGCTTAAACTTCCAACTTGACGCTTTTCGCTTTAACTATATGGCATAAGCCCTTTTTAATTACTTACATTTATATATGTATTTAATTACTTATGACTTTAACTTGAACTTGTTACTTATTGCTTATTCAATATGGGGTTTTATCATATCGCGCAAGTTTGCTGTTCAAAAATGAATCCCCCAGCTGGATTCGTCATTAGTGTGATATCAGCTGCCAAGCTGGCAAGTGAAGATCTGCAGTTTGAAGCTTGCAGAGGAGCTGTGCACTTAGTCATCGATTGTTTGTCATGTTGCATATTTCCGCTCGGCGTTCGTCTCCAAGTCTGGCTGCCAGTCTTCGTTTCAGTCTCAATCGTAATGTGTGTCAACAACAACAACAGCAACAACAACAGCAGCAGCAGTTGAAACTAGATGCAATTTAAAACTCGGGTATTTCGTAATTTGTGACGGCGCATGCCGCACAATGTTGTTGCTGTTGTTGTAAGTGCAACAGCGCTGCTCGTTCGGCGAGGCGGCTCGGATTGATCGATGGCGCGCATAAATGCTCAATGATGCTGCCAGTCAGCCGCGATAGCAGCAACAGCAACAAAAACAACAACTGTTGTTGCCTCTCATGGTCGTTGTTGTTGCTGGTGTTGCTGTTGCTGCTGCAAAACGGCGGCTGATTCAATTGAGGCAAAACGAATTGTAAATCACTTGACAATGTGAAACTCAATCGCGCGTCATTTACTGTTTATGTTATTTATTATTTCTTGATGTCACCCGCTCCTCGCACACCCCCCCAGTAGTCGTGATCCAAGGATTTATGTATATTGGCATGCCTGTGCCTCTGTTGCGGGTGTCTCTCGCTCTCTCTCCATCTCTTTCCCACTCTTGCTGTCTTTGTATCTTTGTATCTTTGTTTCTGTATTCACTGCTGCTGCTGATGTCATTTGTTTGTTTCGTTCATTTCGCTTCTTTTTTTTTTGTTTTGTACGCAATGATGCAAATTTGTGATCGAGACTTAAAAGGATATTTCTTTTTCGTGCCGTTGCTTATTATATTCGCATATATAAGCACACCCTATAGCCCCAAAAATGGTATAGCAAACAAAAAAAAAAAGCTCAAAAAGAAGGGTGTAATCAAGAGTTGTGCAAGTAAGGAGTGGAGTTAGTTGGAGAGTTCGTTAAGGCCACAAATTGATGTGAGCATGTTTTTCACATCTCTCTCTCTCTCTTCATTTGTCAATCACATTTATTTCAACACTCATTGCGGGAGTAGATTTATACAGTTAAAGATACATTATTAAGTATATTATGGATATTATATTGATATAAGTGTTTAAAAAATAGATTTACCTTGACTAAAACATTCCTTGGTCAAGAGTAGAATTTATTAATTTAATATATATCTATTTAGAATTAAGACTACAGATTTTTAACTTTAATTTTAATTGACAACTCGACAACTCTTACAGCTATAACTCCCAAATCTGATAAGTGAATTAACATATAAACAAATGACCAAAACATGGCCATTTTTTTATTTATGTATCGCATTAAGAATTCTACTCACAGCAGCGATTCAAATCAATTGCAAACACACATTAAGCGCAAATTAAGAACACTTTTTTTTAAACATTTTCTGTGATGTTAATCTTTTTTGTGTGCAATTTTGCATATTTAAATTGTACACTTAACTCACAATTGTGTCTCTGGGCGACTTTGTTCAGCATCTCGGTTTGAGATCTCGACTCGAATCAATTTCAATTATGACATAATGCCTATTTATACGGCAATTGCATAAATATGCGCATTGTCGTTTATTTGTTATTGGGTGTGTTGTGTATTAAATTCAATTAAATGGCGCATTTTTTTAGGTCAATGTGCATACAACAAACTGAGAGAGAAAAAAAAACGTAAATTTAATTCCCAATCAGAGGCGATGCCAATAAATTGCCAGTAATTTGCCAACGGCAGCCGGCGGCAGTTTTTTTTTGTAACGCTGCTTAGCTTATAATTAAGTTATAAATTCTACTGTAAAAACTAATCGCTGCCATCTATGAAACACCCCCAAAGCTACGGCGGTTGGTCAAAAGAGGAGCTTAACTTCATTGTGTTGTTTCTTTTTTGCCAATTTGTGACAGGCTTGTTGCCTTGACTTTAAGCGCGCCTCGCTCACTTCCGGCAACTAGAGATATTTAGTTGTTGTTAAGCTGTGCGCTCAATTGTTCAATTTGAGCACAGCAAAAAATGCATAAATTAATGCCACAAGCTACTGACTGTGCAGAGAGTTGGACTAAAATATACCCTTTAAAAAACTTGTACTTAAAGTTCAATAAGGAAATTGCTTGATTTAATGAGCGAAAAAGTCATTTTAAAATAAATGTTATTGTTATATGCGACTACTCGGACTTTGTCATACCACTTAACCCGTTTGTATAGGATATTAAAATGTGTTGCTTGCCAATCAGCTAACAATGTGGCAAGCAACCTGTGAAATCTATGTCGAATTACACCTGACAAACGTTTTTATTATAAGTTACGGCTAATTTTCCACAAGCGTAATTTTGCACATTATTCAACGCTCGTTTTGGCTCAAGTGTTTCTTTTTGTTGTTGTTGTTGCATTGGTATCCGACAGATACAGATGCGGCAGCTATATTTGGTCAGATTACCATGAAAGCAGTTGGAGTGCCCAGGCATTAAGTAAGCAGATTCCAATCTCTTTCTATCTGTGTCATTCCACACACAAAGCAAAGAAAGTATCTGACAGATACTTTTTATTTTTGCACACCCTCCTACAGCTTTAGCTAAAGCTATACAAAAATTCTCACGTCATCAGCTTGGCAGCTTGAAAGCCATTTGGTATTTTGATTTATTATAAGACGTCGCGGTATTTGTTACAATAAAGTCAATGACAGCGCCAATTCTAACCTTCAAGGCAGGTGGAAATTATGAGCAATACAACAAAAAAAAAAAAGACAGAATTATTTCTCGACGAACAAAATATAAACAAAAAACACATAAACACTTCTGTTTATGACATCAGCTGTATAGTTCTTTATAGCTGACCCGTCTCGTCGAAAATAGTGTCCCGTACTCAAACAAAAAATACCTTAAAAACGAAAGACTTCAACGCAAGCAACGAACTTGCCAGCTGAACCAGAATTATATGAAAAATGCACTTATACGTCGAAATTTATGACACTGATGACGGAATTTTGCTTATTTGCAGCGTGGGCAGCTGCTTAATCGAAAAATAAATCGAAATTCTATATATCTAAATATCTATATAAATATTTAGCTCATCATAAAATCTTTGAACGTTTTGCCATTTGGCCATTTCATTAATAAATCGAACTGGCTTTGCTGCTTTTGCACAAATATGGCGTGAATGGTTCATTGGAGCATTCATTCAATATAATCAATACACTCAATACGCTTATTACTGGCCACTTTAGACAGCGAGGCGCAACCACGCAAATAACAACAGAAACGTATAAAACATTCCACATTTTCGTATGCAAATGCTAAAGCTACCCATATAAGTAAAGATCAGTTTAGATCAATACTACTTACATATCGGTTCGAACGTGTCTCAATTCACATATAATTAATATGAATGAACAGCAATTTCAACCAGAGCCACAGATACTCTCGTCACATCTCAAGTACGTATCGCTGATTACAATACACACACACACACACATAAGCTTCTCTTTATATTCTCATTCTACATACATATGTTTAATATATAATTTAATAGTATGGCTGACGAGCCCACACACGGCTTTTGACAGAGACAGTAAAAGCGTTGTTGCCAGGAATGTAACATATTTGGCGAGCCAAATCAGTTGACTTGCCTGCCTACACAATGCTCTGCTAACATCAGTCACATAATACGTCGTCTCAAAGGCCAAATTACTAAATTACTAGGTTCACATTCATGTCGAACAGCTGTTTCATAAACAATTGCTATAATGTTGTAAATTCTGCAGTTACGCTCGGAGCAAATTTACATATTTTAAATGACAAAATTTCCAGAAATGCCCTTCCTTAATTAACTTGCTTTAGATCTGTCATACCTGGCATTTAGATTCTATGTTCTGGATTGTTGAATTCATGTAAAAGTTAGATTCCGAAAAACCACTTGGAGAAGTCTCCAAACTTAAGTGGATCATCATTTTATTAAAACTGTACAGATTTTTAAATGCAATGTTCTTTTCTGAGCATTTTGACCTTTAGATGAAATCTGCATGTAAATTTAGAGACGGTATTTTCGGTTGGAGTTCATATTAAAATTATATTCTATTCTTTCCCAAAAAAATCTGCTTATAACTCGTTATAACTCTGACAAAAATGTTCTAATTTTTAAAAACCATATATTTTTGTTTACAACCTGGTCTCTAATTGAATACTACAACTAAATACAATGCATATTAGCTTTTCACCCTTCTTGTTCACGTACGTAACTAAAATTCTAGCATTTCCTCATTCGACACACATATTTCGTATAATTTTTTTCCATTTTGCCTAAACGGAAATCACAACAGATTTGTTTCGTATTGGGTTACAAACTGATTTAAATAGTGCTTAGGACTGCAATCGTGTGTGTGTTGTTTTGTGGGGTTTAGGAATCTAATTGCAGTAGCATTGAGAGGCGCTACTGTTTGGATGGGCTAACAACACTCCCCGTTTTAATCTATTTTGTTTAGCCACCACAAACAGAACAGCACGTTCCAACCAAGTGCGAAACGTAGCTCAAATTACAACACAAATTACAAATTAAATAGACAATGCACAATTGTTTACAACTGCGCTTGCATCATGTAATTATTAATAAAAAAGTCTGTCAAAAACTCAGTGTTCTCTAATTAGATTTGCGACGAGCTGGCATCTGTTGTGTGCTGCTGTTGACTTGTGTTTAATGGAAATAGAAAACAGCAAAAGCATAATTATTAGCTATTGACAAGCGACTGCTAACTTATTATGTTTGCCTGGTAAATATATATATATATATATGGATATGTATATTTATAGATAGGTAGATATAAAGAGAGACAGACTCGTGCTGCGGAACAGCTGTAGTTACTGCCTTTTAGGGCTGTAACATGTAACATGCTAATTAGCTCATGCTTGGCAACAAAGCGTATGTGATTTGACTGACTCCCTATCTGTCTGTTGCTACCTCTATCTGCCTGTCTGTCTGTCTGTCTGTCTGTCTATCTGCCTCCACTCTATATAGCTATATAGCCACATAAATCAATCGTTACGGCATTTCCCGTCTATGCAGTGGTCTATGCAATATATATATCTAGAAGTGATACATTATTTTTATGGAGATTTCAACACCCACTCTCGCCTCAATGACACTTTCTAGCCGCCATATATGATGCAAAATGCGGTGACAGTTTGTGTTACCATATTGAGATCGCGCTAAAGCGTTTAGAATGTGCGGCGATCGCGTTTTAATTGCTGCACTGCAAATGCATTTTAGCGTTAAATTTGTAGATCGATTGTAAAACATTTCGTAAAATCAATTGTCACTTTTACTGAGCTTGAATTTATTAATTTTGCTGTCGCAATCTATATTATTCTGAAATCATGCTGTTTGTTTAGAGCTAGAACTTATTTAGACTATACTTTAGAACAGTTGAATGACAATTTCTTTATAAGCTTTTTGAGCTGCTCTTAATTAGTGTATATATTTTGCATACAAATTTTATTACATTTAATTGCAATTTGTCTTTAAAATTAAATACATTCAAATTCTTGTTTATTGACTAAAGCACTTAACATTTAATTAAAGACAGCTTGATTGGGAATAATAACTTACTTAGCTAGCCGGAAACTTGTTATAGAGTTTTAGTACGCATTTATTACCAATTTATAACACTAATTAGGCAAAAGTTTTCGTTCAAGAAATTAAAGCGCAGTTGAAAGAGTTGAAAAGCAATCAATTGGTACACGACGCATTTAGTTTTAATTATTGAATTTCGTTTTATCAGTTTATATAAACAAGAAGATACTTAATCAATTTGTGCTAAATTTAGATTAATTTCGAGCTGTTGTTGTACCACATTTTTGTTTCCAACAAAATAAAACCCAGCTGGAAGACTTACTACACGATTTTGAGTAGCACCTTAAAAAATAGTCAATTTTACATAAATCTCAATGCTTTCAAGTCATTGTTGCCATTTTGAGATTTGGCTGGAAATGAAAATTTCCCAGCAATTTGTGTTTGTATTGTGGCTTGTGTAACCTGTAAAAGTAATGGTCGTCTTTGTTGTGGTCTGACTATCTTTTCTGTGGCTCTTTTTGGGGTCACTCCATGGGTTTTTAGTTTGGGCCAGCATTCGGTTTGGTCTGTCCAGCTGTGTAATGACTTGTTCGTGATATGTTATGAGCAACAAATTCAAATTGCTTTGCCTAATTTAGTTTATTTCTTTTGCTATCTGTTTTTTTCTTCTTTTTTTTGGCTCATGCGATTCGCGATACGGAAAATGTCGTTTGGGGTCAGGCAACTGAATGTGTGATGTCGCTGCTAATTAGTTGGCCAGATGGTCTCCGATTACAGGCAACTTGACCCACTGTGCGTTAACATTTAAATCGCAAAACTCGTTCTTTCTGGTTTCTATTTCGGTTTGTTGTTGGCTATGCTTATTGTTATTATGAGCATTCTATGGCTTTTTGTGGTATTTATTTCTGGCAACAAAGTACCAGAAAAAAAAATGAAAAAACGACTACCTGGTGGCGTTCCAAGATGACGCAGTCATCTGTATGGTTTTATTGTATGTTTTGTGTGCTTTTAGGCCTTTAAAAGGTGAGGAGAAGCCAAACAGACACATTGGTAGCAAAATATGTTGAATCTGCGCAACAAATGATAGCAGCAGCATACTTTAAACTTAAGGCGCCACAAAACTTGTGTAACTCTGTTGTTATTATTGTGGTTGTTGTTGTTGTTGTTCTTAATACCCTGTGGTGGATTGGAATTTAGAGTCATTAGATTTAAATTGTAAGGTTCTAGAATGCCAAGCGAATCCAGTTTACTTAAAAGTTTTGATTCGCAATCAACAAAAAAAATAAATGCTAATTAAAATCGACATTTTTATTTAATGCAAATTTAAATACAGAGCGGATTTTAATTCATGAATAATTTGAATTCTGCAAAGATGTATTAAGTCATAAAAAATCTATAAGCTAATTGTGATATATGTCATATCTTAGAATTGATTTGATTTTTCTAGACAAATTTCAAGGAAGTTTTCAATATTCAATATTCAACAAGTTCTTGAGAACAGTAGCGACAAAGAAATAGCAAATAAATTTAAAATACATTTAAGTTTATGCCTCAATAAATAAATAACTCACTTATAAGCATTTATTTATTTCTTTAGTTACAAAATTATTTACTTGGCAATTAGCATAATTTCGATTGACGAGCCTTCGACATTTATACGAATTTTTATTCGAATTTGTATTGAATTACAATTATAATAAAAACATGCTACAAAATGTGGCACTTATTTCAAAAGAAAAGTTAGTGAAGCACCTGTTCAAGAATTTATGCTATAGTAAAGACTAGGCTTAAGCGAGGAAGTTGATCTTTGACCAAAAATTGTTGGGGAATCTAAATTCTTTTCAAGGGAATCTGATAGTTGAGCATTTTGGAGCTGTTCTTGTTAATTACACTCTAGTTTTTGTTGTTGTTTTTTTTTATTGCTCTTGCAACCTTAACTTTGTGTGTAAGTTGTTGTGCGTTGGCAGCTGTTGTTGCTGTTCTTGTGGCGCTGCGTTGGCGTAGGCGTTGGTTGCCATGGTTGTCACACACACACACACACACACACACTGACACACACACACACACACACACACACACTGACACACACACACACACAGGTGTTGTTGCTGTTGCCTGTAAGCATACAAATACGTCATGCGGTAGGAGCGCTGAGCTCGTCGAAGTCAGCTATCCATAACGGGGTTGGCTGCTGGCAGCGACGTCAACCAACGTTAACGTTAACAGCAACACACACACACACACACATACATCAGTGGCACACACACACACACACGCACTGCGGGGTTGTCAGCACGATCGCAATTTCAATTCCAAATAATTTGTGTATATGTTTTTATATATATATATATATATATATAATTTTTGTTAAGCTTTGCTTTTGGCTTTTCGTACGCCAACGCGCCGGTTCGTGTTGTGTGCCAATTCCATTTTGTTTCGGTTTTCTTGTTGTTGTTGTTGTTCTCTTTCTGCTTTTGTATTCTCGCCACCTGACGCTGGCTGCGCTGCCGTCAACACACCTGGCCAAAGCCAACACTTTAAGCGTTTTAACTTGGCCCGATCGCGTTTAGTCGTTGTCGAGTCGCCGCACACATTTGATGTTAGTGCCCCCCGTCGCATGTATCTTTAAGCTCACTATAAATATATATAAATATATACATTTGTATCCAGTTACATTTACAGTTGTATCTATTTGTTACGTATTAATAACTATTTGTGCACCCAAGCCCAGCCGAGGGCTCAGTTCGAACTTTGAACTCCATTTGCGGCGTGCGTATTGTACAAAATTATAAAACAACTATAAAATTACGCGCGAGAACTATAAATATATAGATTCAAATAAGAATAAGCAAATCAACAATAATAAAAAATTATCCAATAAATAAAAATGTAATTAAAATAAAATTCGCAACACGAAACTTGTCACAAAATAAATAAAAAGTCATGATTAAAATTAAATCAAATCAATAAAATACAGCCAATAAAGAAGGCTCATACATAAACAACAACAACAACAACAACAACAACAAAACGAACAAAATCAAACAAGATGTATAAACTCTTTTTGCATGATGTCAGACACATTGCGAAGTCGTTCTTCAATTTCCAATTCCAATTCCATTTCGATTTCAATTTCAATTTGGGATTTATATCTGGCGCTGTTCTTAAGAGGCAGTCATAATAATAATTAATGCGGTTGCAGCAGTATCGTTATTCTTGATTTATTAAATGCCGCCAATATCAATTGATTTCAATCTCAAATGCAATTGAATTCAATTTTCTTTCAATTAAGATTCGTTTTCATATATGACGAACTCATTCTTAATGTGGATCTCAAGTGTTGTTTGTTGTTGTCGTTGTTGTTTGGCCAACAAGCTGTAATAAAGTGTTGTTGTAATAAATAGCTGTAAAAATAATGACGTGCATAGTGCTACATAGATCTCTACATATATACCCCTCAAACCTGAAATCCCGCCGAGTTTTTTGCGCTTCTCCCTCCACTTAGTTGTTTCTGGTTCAGCGATCTGTAAAAAGCGAAGAGTAGCATTATATTTTTTTCTGAGCTGTCTGTCATATATTTTTAGCTACAATTTTTAAAGTGCTTTAGGTATTTTTTGTTTGTGTTTGTTTGTTGCTTATTCGATTTGAATATATTTGCTGTCATTACGAAAAAAAGGCACCATGCAAATTTGTCTAAACAGCTCTTAACTGTCGTCGACTTCAAACAGTAGCTCAGGCAACCCCAAATAGGCAACAGCTGCTGTTTCATTTTGGCTGCTTCGGCTGCTTTGGCTGCTGTTGCCGTCCGTTTTAAAGCCATTGAAAATGTCAAGCTATTAACGCCTCTTAGTCTCGCCTCCGCAGACACTTAAAACCACAGCCAAAGTTTTAAAAATCCAACATTTTTGCTTGTGCAACTTTTTAATAATGTTGCAATTAGCATTTTGAGGTATGTGTGTGTGTGTTTGTGTGTGGGGAGTTGCCTTTAGGTGACGGCCAAGTCACGCATCTGCGCAGGCGTCACCTTTCAATGATATATATCTTAATGGGTGGGCGCACTTTTTGGCCAAAACAACTAGCTTGTTATTGCTATTGTTGTTGTTTAATTTAGCTTGATCTTGAGCCATTAAGATTAGATTTCATTTAATAAAAACATCATTGATTGTACTTATAGCAGTTGGCTTTTGTTATCATATCAAACGGCCTTGCTTATCATGTTCTAAGGCCAAATAAAGATTGCTTCAAATTTGACTTTTAAACATATCTCGTTTGTCTGTCAATTTTGTTTGGCATTTTCTTAAGTGAACAAATGACATTTCTATTCAATATTTTTTGAGAGACACTCTCGAGTGTTTAGTATTGTTGCGACTGTGTGTTCTCTGTGTGTGTGTGTGTGTGTGTGTGTGTTCCATTCCAAAGCGTTTCCCAAAACCAAATTAGTTGGCTTAACAATTAGCTTTGTTGTTGTTGTGTTGTCGCTATTGTGGTTTGTGTCCCGCGGCGGACTTTGCTGGGCCATGCACATGAACTTTTAGTTATGGTTGTTTTTTTCTTTATATATTTTTTGCAAAAAAAAATTAAATGTAGAAACATGAAGGGAATGTTTGCTTGAGCTTAACGAATAGGAAATGCTCTAGTCTGGAGTTTATTACTGATTAGAGTTTGATCATAAAGAGATCAATGAGAATTCTAATATCTAATATCTAAGATAGTTCTCATAGACATTGAAACTTAACTGAGCTACTTCCTCTTTGTATATGAATGTGTTTGATCTTATGCTTCAATGTGAGTGTGATTTTATACATTTTCTAAGATAGTTCTTATAGATATTCAAACTTATGTGAGCTACTTCCTCTCTGTCTGTATAAATATTTTACTCAAATTCATTGTTTGCCTTTTGAAAACTTTTCAAGTCTTACAGCAAAGCAACAAAGCCCACAACAAGAGTATAAGAGCCCCAAAGGACAGGTAGAAAATATCGTTTTGAATAATTATGTGAATGACTTAACCAAAATAATACACTGAGAATTAATGTATATAAAATATTATATTTCTCATCCTAGAACTGGCTTATACAAATTGTTACACTTTTCATAACAGAATTCTAATTCTTTATGTTAGAGTATAGAATAAAAAATGGCAAGAATATAAAAATCGCAAAGAGAGCTAGACAATTGGACAGACAGTCGGCTTTATAGTTGGTTTGCTTGGATAATTATCTGTATGTACAAGACATAAATAATTCGCTCATCAGCAGCAACAACAACAACAAGAACAAGAACCAGAATACCCCTACAATTCTGTGGGTGCTTTTTTCGCTTTGATAGTTGTTGTAGCCACAAGAACAAGACATCCGGTAATGTTGTTGTTGTTGTTCTTGTTGTTGGTGTTTGCCTCTGGTTTTCGGCCGGCTTTAGACTTAATTAAACGCAAATTGCGATGCCGGCAAACTCAAATTGCCTGTGAGCACGAAAAGTGCGGCAAGGGGGGAAGTGGGCGCGGTGGAGGCGAGAAACCGGGGCGAATTCTGTGATTTAAACAATTAAAATGATTTCTATGAAATCACGCTCACGCACAATAATAGCACACACCACACACACACACATACACACGCAAAAATTACGAATAAAAGCGCACAAGAAACGAATCGAATAAATATAATAATAATAATAATAATAAGAAGAAAAGTAAGTGAATTAAAAACGAATCGATAATAAATCCAACGATAAATCAACGATAACGATAACAGGCTGGCGCTCCTAAATCGCAGCAGGAACCATGCACTCCAGCAGCAGCTCGCAGTCGACTCTGAAGCGCACTCAGCAGCTGGTTAGGCAACTGAATGGATCCCAGCCCTATGTCAGCGGTGGCACCGAAATAGTGCATACCTCCCGCGGACCACCCATCACGACGAACATTGATGACTCCAGTCTGCGCTATCGGCAAGAGACGAAGCGGGAACGCACCGTTGAGGCTGTCATCACGGATTATCCGGGCATGGCGCCACACGGCACCCTTCCACACGAGCGTAGCCACATTGAGCGCACTGTTACCTTTCAGGATGGAGTGGGGGGCAGTGGCAGCCGGCGAATTACATCCGATAGTCGCGCTCTGGTGCCCACCGCTGCGCCAGGTGGCGTCAGTTCCAGCAGCTATCAGCATGTGACGCGCAATAAACGCATCTCCACCGAGGTGCTTGGTTCGAGTGTGGAGAGCACGAAGACATCTCAACGTGCCCCCAATGGACATCGTCGTGTCACCACGCACATTGTGCGCAAGGTGACAACGCTGAGTCGCGCCGAGGAGAATCAACAGCCGGCAGAGGATCTGTTGCCACCGGCGAAAATGATACGCAGCTCCGAGCTGGAGTATCGACGCGCCTTACCGCCACCGACCATTGTTGAGTCGAGCGTTCAGCGCAGAGAGGTAAAATAAGGAGAGGGGAGAGCGCTGAAGAAGATAACAAAGATGTGGGGGTCATTCAAGTTGTAATGAGAGTTGCTTTGATTTGATTTGGTCAAATCAATACTTTTTTAGGCTAGTAGCTATCTTTATTTAATGAGAATAATATGAGAATAAAAAAATAAAAATAAATAAAAATAAATAAAATTGAGCTCCTTATGATAGAAATAGAGGACTCTAAATTGATAACATTTTAAAGTCTAACGTAATCATTACTCGAAAAGGTTTATGCAAAGCATCATTAGTAGTAAAGTGCTCAGGATGGGAAGAAGTTAAGGAGTAGATCTAGAGGGAATAGATAAATTTGTTTGTTTGCTAAACTTGGTTTCGAGTTCAATTTTACTCTCTAATCTTAATCCTGATCAACTTTTATGAATAAGACTTACTTCTCTACAGTCATGTCCCAAGAAAAACTTGCTCCATTTATGTAAACCTTACGATAAACTATTGTTTAAATGCATATATTTATATACATATTATTAACATTTAATTAATTTCTGTCTTCCCTTGCCCCGATCAGATCTCCGATATTGTTGTTGGCAAAGAGGACAACGTATCCGCACGTGAGGCATTGTTGCGCTGGGCGCGCCGCTCTACGGCTCGGTATCCGGGTGTGCGTGTGAATGATTTTACATCATCGTGGAGGGATGGTTTGGCCTTCTCGGCATTGGTGCATCGCAACCGACCGGACTTGCTTGACTGGCGAAAGGCAAGGAACGATCGGCCGTTGGATCGTCTCGAGACGGCATTCCACATTGTCGAAAAGGAGTATGGTGTAACGCGTCTATTGGACCCAGAGGGTAACACTTACTTAACAAATTTATATAGAGTTAAAGTTAACTTATCCATTTTCTTTGTAATCATCTAATAGATGTGGACACAAACGAGCCGGATGAGAAGTCGCTGATAACGTACATTTCATCGCTGTACGATGTGTTCCCGGAGCCACCATCCATCCATCCACTGTTCGACATGGAGTCACAACGTCGCGTCCATGAATATCGCGATTTGGCCCAACAGTTCATCTACTGGTGTCGCGAGAAGACAGCCTATTTGCAGGAGCGCTCGTTCCCGCCCACGCTAATCGAAATGAAACGTCTGCTGAGCGATCTGCAGCGTTTCCGCAGCGAGGAGGTGAGCGCCCGCAAACGTGAGAAGTCCAAGCTCATCCAGATCTACAAGGAGCTGGAGCGTTATTTCGAAACAGTAGGTGAAGTCGATGTGGAGGCCGATCTGCGACCAGATGCCATCGAGAAGGCCTGGTATCGCATGAATACAGCGCTGCAGGATCGTGAGGTTATCCTACAGCAGGAGATTGAACGCTTGGAGCGTCTACAGCGACTGGCCGATAAGGTGCAGCGCGAGATTAAACATGTGGATCACAAGCTGACGGATCTGGAGACCCGTGTCAGTGAGGAGGGGCGACGCATTGAGCGTCTGCATCCCGTTGATGCGAAGAGTATTGTCGAGGCACTCGAGACCGAGATCAGGCATCTGGAGGAGCCCATACAGGACATGAATCAGGATTGCCATGTGCTCAACGAGGGCCGCTATCCGCATGTGAGCGAATTGCACAAGAAGGTGAACAAGCTGCATCAGCGCTGGGCTCAGCTGCGCACCAATTTCCACACGAACCTGGTACAGAAACTGTCCGGTTTGAAATTCCCCGTCCATGAGACAACTGTGACGCGTCAAACGCGAATGGTCGTCGAATCCCGACAGATCGATACGAATCCCCATTTCCGTGATCTGCAGGAGCACATTGAATGGTGCCAGAACAAATTGGTGAGTCTCAAAGATCGATCACATTAAATGTTAGCTAACATTATTTTTGATAATTTACAGAAACAATTGCTTGCCGCCGACTATGGCAGTGATCTGCCATCGGTCAAGGAGGAACTGGATCGTCAACAGCACGAGCACAAGATCATTGATCAGTTCCACGCCAAAATAATTAACGATGAGCGACAACAGAGCAAGTTCACCGGCGATGAGCTGAACCTCTATCAGCAGCGACTCAATCAGCTGCAAAAGGTCTACGATGAGCTGCACAGCACATCGACAAAGCGTCTAACCGATCTGGATTCACTGCAGCATTTCCTTGCACAGGCCTCCGCCGAGCTGCAATGGCTCAACGAGAAGGAGCAGGTGGAGATCACGCGCGACTGGGCGGACAAACAACTCGACTTGCCCTCAGTGCACAGATACTATGAGGTAAGTTGCACTCTCTCGTTAACTTCTTCTTATTCGCTAGTTACGCTAGAGCTAGTGCAAGTTGTGGTCTCTGCATGGTATATACTCAAGCAGATATCAGACAATTATATATCTTACATTGAGTTCAATGTGTAGCCACTAAATGCATATTTCACTTGCATTTATAAGATGCAATTCTTTTCAAAGTTAATGTAGAAACTCTACTTAAGGAATTATACAGCCATAACTTTGTCAAAGCTGATACAATTTTCAACTATCTCGACATGGTTTGCCCTCTATATTAATAAATAGATTAAAAGTTAAAAATGCTATTTTGGCATACCCTCTAAAAGAACTTGGAGGAACGGATAAAAACTTCTTTCTTCTTGAAAACGAGTGAATTTTGAACATGGTTTGATCTCTAGATTAATATTGCACTTAAAGTTGGAAATGCTTTTCTGTCTCAAAACTTATCACAACTATAACTTAATCAAACTGATCTGATAAACTATGAATTATTGTGCATAGTTTGCCAACTAGAATAATATTACATTATCAAGTTGGAAACACGATTTTTGGGAACAGTTTAATTCCTTATAAGTCGTCTGTCTGAATTATATCTGCTGAGGGTATTTAGCATTCGGCTAGCCGAAGTTAGTTGTACTTGCCTGTGTTTTTATATATGTGTTGTGCTTTTATCTAATTCCAAGCGTGCATTTGGTAATGGCGACGAGGTAAGAATCGGTTCTAATTTCCCACTTTGGGAATACTTTCAAATCAAAAGCAACCAACCAAGTGCACCTGCCCCATTTTTACACTAATATAATCTATTCTAATCGATTCTATTTTGTTTTCTATTCCCTACCAGAACTTAATGTCCGAACTGGAGAAGCGTGAGATGCACTTTGCAACGATCCTGGATCGTGGCGAGACGTTGCTGAACCAACAGCATCCTGCATCCAAATGCGTTGAGGCGCATTTGACGGCACTGCAACAGCAGTGGGCGTGGCTGCTGCAGTTAACCCTCTGCTTGGAGGTGCATCTGAAGCATGCAACCGAATACCATCAATTCTTTGCCGAGATCAAGGACGCCGAACAGTGGCTGACCAAACGCGATGAGATACTCAACAGCAAGTACTCACAGTCCGATTTTGGTTTGGATCAAGGCGAGGCTCTGTTGCGAGGCATGCAAGATTTGCGCGAGGAGCTGAATGCGTTTGGAGAAACTGTGTCCACGCTGCAGCGTCGGGCACAGACCATTGTGCCGTTGAATAAGCGACGTCAGCCGGTTAACCGTCAGGGTCCGGTTCAGGCCATCTGTGCGTACAAGCAGCAGGGACAGCTGCAGATTGAAAAGGGTGAGACAGTCACCCTGTTGGACAATTCGGGACGTGTCAAGTGGCGTGTGCGCACCGCCAAGGGACAGGAGGGTTCAATACCCGGTGCCTGTCTCCTGCTGCCGCCACCCGATCAGGAGGCCATCGATGCCGCCGAGCGTTTGAAGCGCCTCTTCGATCGTTCTGTTGCCCTGTGGCAAAAGAAACATTTGCGTTTGCGCCAGAACATGATCTTTGCAACGATTCGGGTGGTCAAGGGCTGGGATTTCGATCAGTTTCTGGCCATGGGACCCGAACAGCGTACGGCTATTAGACGTGCCTTAAACGACGATGCGGACAAGCTGCTCAGCGAGGGCGATCCCAATGATCCGCAACTGCGGCGACTGCGTCGCGAAATGGACGAGGTCAATCGATTGTTCGATGAGTTCGAGAAGCGAGCCCGGGCCGAAGGTGAGTGTGTGGGCGTTGCTTGTAATATGTGTGTAAATGTGGGCGTGGGCGTTGAAAATTTTTGCCCGCTTTTCAATTGACGACACTCGGCCAGCTGTCAACGTTGGCCAATTAAGTGTTTCACTTAATTGAATTGAATTGAATGGTCGCTTGATTTAGTGAACCCGACATCGTCTCTCAACCAGGAAACCCAACTTAGTCTCGAGTCACAAATCAAACGCAACGCAACTTGACAAGACAAAGCAAAAACATGAAGAAACTATTCGCGGGTTCGAAAACACGCGGTAATCATTTATAATCCTGATGATAGAAGCGATCTGTGGCATAATGGTTGTGCAGCCGTTGCAGTTTATGTTTTGTGTTTGACAATTAAAATTAATTAAGTGGTGTTAAAACAAGTGTCGCATATATTAAATTAGCAACTGAGGCAGTTGGGAATGTGTGAAATTAAGATGCGTGTCCAAATGCATATTAATATAAATCAGGTTTTAACCTTTTGGTTAAATTTGAAAACTGTAGCCTTCCAAAACTTTGACCGGGCTAAAACCAAGGCCAGTTTTCTTAATGATGTATATTTTTAATTAATTCCACTTGTAAAATTGATTCGAATTATATGTAAGATATCAGAACTACAGTTTTAAAGTATTCAAGGCCCTAGGAATTTCAATTGCAACTACAAAAATCCGCTCTTTCCAAAAACTCATTTTAACAATTCAAACATAAACGAGTCCCATTCTAAAGTTGTTATTCTCTTTTTGCAGAGGAGAGCAAACAGGCGAGTCGCATCTTTACCGAGGAATGCATTGCGATCAAGAGCAAACTGGAGGATATGGCACGTGAGCTGGATCAGATAATATTGGCGCCATTGCCAAGGGATCTGGACTCGCTGGAGCATGTGCTCGAGATACATTCGGATTATGAGCGACGCTTGCATCTGCTCGAGCCGGAGCTGAAGCATCTGCAGGAGACCTTCCGTACGATTGCACTGAAGACACCTGTGCTCAAGAAATCGCTTGATAATCTAAATGAGCTGTGGAAGGAGCTGAATACGCAGAGCGGTCTGCACAAGGATCGCCTCAAGCTGCTGGAAGCCTCGCTGGCTGGTCTCGAGGATAACGAACATGTCATCTCCGAGCTGGAGAATGAGCTGGCCAAGCATCAGGATTTGCCCTCAACAGCGGAGGGATTGCAGCACGTATTCAAACAGTTGACACACATGCAGGACATTATTACACAACAACAGCCCCAGATGGATAAGATGAACGATGCTGCCGATCAACTGGGACGCATGGGTGTCCCAACAAAGGTGCTCGGGGATCTGAAACGTCTGCACTCGAACGTGGAGCGTCTGAATACGCGCTGGAGTGCGGTCTGCAATCAACTGGGCGAAAGGTGGGCAGCTCTTTTCTTTATTTAACTTTATTCAGGAAAAACACAATCTGAATTTTAGAAATTCGACATACTTTTGGCGACCAGCCCAACTCGGAAGTATATTTCTAAAAGCCATCGTACATTTATCCAAAATTTAGTCTAATTTTCAACGTGTTTTTTCTAATAGTTTTATTAAACATTTTAACATCATAATTTTGGAATTGCCAAATCTTTCTAACTTTTAGACATGTTTTTTCTTATATATATAAATAATTTCTAAATTTTCTGAGCACACCTGTTCTAAAAACAGTTATTAACACCAGACTCTCAAATTTTAACGCTTCATTAACTACACCATAAAAGTGTGTCTCTATGCCAACCTGTTAATATCACACTTTCGTTGATTATTTGTAGAATGCGATCATGCGAGACGGCAATTGGATTAATGAAGAATCTCCAGTCGAGCGTGCAAGTCGAGGAATCTTGGGTTGATGGCACTACCGAACGTCTATCGGCAATGCCCACAGCGACTTCAGCTTACGAATTAGACGTGAGTAGCGATCCCTATATATCACTTATCATTTTTTGATAGTTTTTTTTTTCTTTATTATGATTATTTATGATGAGTTCCTTTATATAGAATTTAGCTATACCTATATATATACATAATTATTTACCTTGTATAGTTTCCACTCAGTTTTATTTTAGTGAGCGTACTCAAATGAAAACCCCCTTTCTTAAGCAACACAAAGTATATATATCTATATATTCTATATATTCAACTTGTATATTGTTCAATATATCAAAATCGAAAGCGTAGTCATATCTTTTTGCTTAACCAGTGCCCCGTCCCCCCACCTTTTGCCCAAAAAAAGTAGTTTTGCTTAAAAAACAAAAATTTAATTGATACTTTTGGTGTTGGACATATGTTAGATGTGTGTAATGTGTGTTAAGCTTTACAATATATATATATATACATATATCTCTATTTTCCATATGTTAACTGTCCCGAACTATATATACCCTGTATATTCAGAATCTATATAGTCGTGTAGCTCTTGTCTAATCCAAACAATAAGTTCTGTAGCTCAAGCTGCCAGTTGTCTGGCAGCTAAATACACCGACACCCATGTATAATACATCAATATATACAAAATATATATATTCGAAAACACAATCTTTGTGCCGTCCTCCACACACACACATACACACACACACAGATTCTATTACACCCCACCCCACACACCTTGTAAATTTCCAAAAAATTTATAAATATATATTATGTGTCAGTATATTTTATATTTTAATTATTATTTTATGTTTTTGTAGTTGTGTTTTCTAGTTTGTAAGCTGCACCATCTATATTCAAATTCATGTGTCACATGCCATTCATCATATTGTAGTCTTATTTGTATTTGTAGTTGAAAACTAATTGTATATGTATTTTTGTCTAATTTCTTGTATTTTCACCCCCCCCCCCCCACCAAAAAAAAAAAAATCAATATCACATTCTATAAAAAAAAAAACACCACACTATGAACAAACAAAAACTCAATCAATCAACTATAAAAACAAAAACATGTTGTCCAAAAAATTTGCTACAAAACCCCCCTCGCCAAACATATATATATATATATATAAATGAATACATATATAGAAACTGCTTGGAGCTGCTATCGAACGAAAACCAAAAATCGAAAATGTCAACGTGGCTGGAGGACGTCTAATCCGCGAAGCTAAGGTAAAAATTTGTATGCCTGTCGTCTTATTCTGTATGGCAAATCTTTCTATATATAGACGCTGGGCATTGGGCATGATTCATAGAATATACACTATGATTTATAGAACAGTATTCAAAGCTCAACAACTTACTTCAGACTTCAGACTGAATGTATAGAATAATTCTAGATCTAATATGAAATACATTTTTTATCATTCTTTGTAATGTAAAAATATATATTATTAACTATATTTGGAGTCCAAATTAATGACTCATTCTTTTGCTGCTTAGCTTTTACACAGCTAGCATCTATGAAGTATATACATTTTTGCTTAGAAATCTCATAGTTATAGAATTCTGATATCAGATATCTTATGTAAGAAAATGTGAGATTTTTGTCCTGTGAAACTTTTCTAGGAAACTTTCCCTTTCACCATAAATTCTCTACAAGATCTCTTCAGGATCATGTAGTATTTTTCCCAGCCCATTGCCTGGCGTCTGCTCCTTACTCTAAGTATGTATGTCTGTGCGTGTGATTGTGAAAATATTTCGAAAAAAAAGAAACAATCTCTATCTCAACATGTCAAGTGTTGAGCTATGGTACACTCTACTTCCTGGCTGTTTATTGTCTACCCACACTTTACTATTTCTACTGTCTTGCTCTATCCCCTTCTACTATTATTCAAACCCTTTCAATATTTAATGCTTTTTAAACACATTTGTGGAAAATGAAAAAAAAAAAAAAAAAATACAAATACAAATAAAAATACCACAAAAAAGTCGCGGCTCCATTTGGAGGCCTAAGCGAAATATTACGAGTAGTTACAAAAAACTGCGGGTACAAGGTGCGTCAATAACACTTGGGGTACAAAAACAACAACCAACCAACAAAATTCTTACCAACAATATTGACCAACAACAACAACAAAAACAAACAAACAACCAATACTCACAAAACAAACAATTAAAAAGCAATTGTAATCAACGTAATTTGTTCGTATTGATTAATCAACGAAATAAAAAGCACTAAATATATGCCTACCCCACAACTCCCCCTCTTTAAAACCACACACAACAATCAAGAATATTTTGTTTAACACGAGAAACTTACTAACATTTAACCGACAACAAAATTAACATCCCAAATCCTGTGGACAACAACAACCGTGTGACGACAACAACAACAACAACATTGGCGGACATTTAGATTTACGATAGTAAATGTCTGCGTTTCGTCGATTGGCTGCTTGAGGCACGTCCCTCGTTCTCGCCACCACGTCGCGATCTGCGCCCGGCTGATAGCGATCCGGGTGCCACACAGTATTACAGTCAACGTTTGGATAATTTAAATACGAAATACGACAGATTGCTGGAACAATTGTCACAGAGGCTAAAAACTGCAATCGAGGTGAATGGCAGCGATGGTCTGGTGAGTATCTAACATTCAGATGTGAATACAGAGAGACTGACAGAGAGAGAGAGAGAGAGAGATATTCAACTCCCTGATGCTATATGCTAATTTTAGATTACAAACGACAATTGCCCAGCAATGACTCAAAAAAGTATCTATAGCTAAAATCTAAAACAGCTTCTCAGGTTCAAGTTCAATAAAATAACAACAACAAAAATATATATATAAAAAAAAAGAAACAAATAAAACAAGTTGGAAGCTTTCGTTTTCTTCGAGTACGCCATAGGTTCTGGCGTAATATGTATCTTTGTATCTGTATCTTGTTGTCGGCCTTATGCACTGTTATTAAATTAACCTTCAGAATCCGCGAACACACACACACACACACATAATGAAATAATGACATCAGAGCGCACATTTCAGTTTCGTTTTGTCAACGCTTGAAATGTTGCCTCATAAATCACCAATTTGATTAATTTATAAAAATTGTAAAACAAATTTTTTCCAATCTAATGCTATTATTATATTTTTTCTCATCAGAGTCGTTTGTCTTATGTGCAAATTGCATTTTATATAGATAAATTACACTTGTCTAACTTCAATTTTAAACTCTATTTATCAAATACGTATATAGCTTTGCTTCTGTTTTTTTTTTTTGTTTTGGTCCAATTAGGCAAATGAAATTAGGAGATTTGTGCTCATAATCATCATGATGCCAATTTGCATATAATAAACATATTTCGTATAGCGAAACATCGAAAACATCTTATAGGAAATTCAATGCCAGACAAACGTCATCAACATTGCTCATTGTTGATTCTTTGTCGCTATAATTACTTCATCTGTCAACTCTTTTGGTATTATTTCTTTTATATTTTTGGCTAGTCTCGACTGTTTTTGGCAACTGGTTTTATGTTTGTTAATGCGATGCAATGTCGCTTTAAGAAATTCAATTAAAAATCCGATTAGCCATAGAAATAAAAAAGCGCTCAACTTGTTTTTCGAATTTTTTTTTTCTCCTTTTTTTTTGCAGGTGTTTACAGAACAGTGTAAATATTTAGTTTCTAATTAACATGATGTAGTAAGTGACAAAAGAGATGGGATTGCTTTACAGCAGATATTGTTAGGTCAGTAAACCTTTGAGTATCGCTCGCACTCTATCAATAACTTGTGGTGTCATCAGCTCATCTTGACACAAACTTTTTAGGCCCTAGACAAAATTAGCACAATTCATGCTTAGATTGTGCGGAATTTATGTTAAATACACCTCAGTGTTTTCGTATAGATATGACTCTTGGGCTGAGTGACATCATTAATTGCTCTTACCTCATAGATACATACATACATACATACATATATACATATATATTATTATGAGAAAACAACTTCATTGCCAGCTTTGTGAGGTTTTTGTTTTTATTTTGCGTCTAAAGGCTTAACTTGATATGCATAACATGGGCGTCGGAGCTTAGCATTAAGTGGAGTGAATGAGCATATTGCTATTTAGAAGGTTAGCTTCAACATTTAACTACAGTAAACTGGTTTGGCTTTTTTATTTGATTTCTGCTAGCATACCCTGCAGCTATAAATTAGAGCGGAGCATAAATAAGTTGTGTATGTGTGTGTGCAAGGGATGTCTTGGTCAGCTTCTAATTGGAGTGAGCATCGAATGAATAAATTTGCTATGGTCAAAAATAGAAATGGAATTATTTATTGGATTGATCATCTAATGTTTAAGATAGATGCTGATAGGTTCTATAGATACCTATTGTAACTAATGCATAATATTTTTGGGTAATGCCTGTCAGATATTTCTTTATTTGACTTAAGTTCTTTTGCATAAAAGGCTCTCTTAATAAGTACTTATCTACGATGTATAGATATAGATTTGTACTAAATGGAAATTTCTATAACTCTGGTTGTGTCAAATCATTAAAAGCTAGTTAATATATTTTTTAAAATACAAAGATTTTATACTTTTTGTTACTAGCCACAGACCACAGGGCATTTTCTAGTCTAGCGACTGTTAGCGGTCGGTATTCATTCATTTTTATTTTATACTTTTATCATACGATAAAATCGAAAACAAGCCAAATCCTCAGCTTCGTTAATTTGGCAGTCTCAAAAACCCACAACAACAACAACAACAAGAAGAACAACGATGAACAGCAGAAAAACAAATGTTGTTAAGAACACGTTGTTATTTCTTCTGCTAATTCGCTCTCTGAACTTCCGCGTATTGTTTTCAACAATTTTTTGACAGCATTACGAATTTGAGCAGCCAATTGTTAATGGATTACCAACGGAATTGAATCGTTTATGTTGGCCTTTTATTACATGGCGAAGCAACAGCTGAGCATATTTTTTTTTTTTTTAGCCGGCATATTTTTTTGTTTGCAGCTTTTGCAGCGTACTCGAAAAGCTCGCGCAAAAAAAAAAAAAAAATAAAATAAAATAACAACAAAAACTATGCGCTCATCTCAGTGGCATATGGTCGGTCGGAAAGCTCTCTGGTGTTGGTGCAGCGTTCTCTCATTCATTACGGAGTACGACGAGTGGCGAATCCGTTGCTGGCAATCAGTACCGAATGCGACGTGGTTGTGTAACGACGTAAAAACTGTATACGCGTGCGGTAGTAATAGTTTTTATTGTGTGTGTGCGAGTGTGCGTGCGTCGCGTGTGTGTGTGTTTTTTGTTGTTGTTGTGTTTTTAAAACGGTGAACACAAAGGGGGGTACCACACACAAAAAAAAACCCTACGAAAAGGGTAACAAAATTCATTTGATTTGAATTTTGTACATGTTTTTTTTAAAGAATATTTTGCAAATTTTCGAAACGTGTAAGCAAGCTAAACAAAAAATAGAATACCCTGAATACTGCGTATGATAGATCACGTCTAGGGCCGGCATATATTACCGTATTGCTCATACGCCGTGTTGTCACCAGTACAGTGAATAGAAAGTGCGATTGTATCTGTGTGTGTTCTATTTGCATATGTGTGTGTGTGTGTGTGTGTGTGTGTGTGTGCGTGTGCCTTCAATTGAATACGAAATGAATTCGACTGTGGCCCGCTTTTATTTGTTTAATAGAAATCTAAATATTTTATGCACAATCCTATGAAGCCCACATGAAAACCAATGATGTACAAAAATGAAGTCACTCACAAAGCACAAAAAAAAAAAATATTAAATAAAAAACGAATATAAAATAGAATAGATGAGGGTAACACATTGTATTTGAAAGTGTGAAAACGAAAATAAAAGCTGAAAGGCAAATAAAACAAAAAAATAGAAAATATAACGCATGCAATATTCATTTAGCCTTGAACATGTCGCAAGAATTCATATGCTATTTCTTCTATTTTTTTTTCTTTCTATATATACTCGATATATTTATTTGACTGCTAATGAAAGCAGACAAAACGAATACAAATTGAAATTGGGAAACAACCAAACTTTGTGTTTTTTTTTGTTAGGAGTTTGCACAACTTGCGCATGACTCAAAAATGTTGTTGAAATTAAAAAAAATTAAAAAATATTGCCTAATACTATTTAAACGGCGGCAGTTTAAAAACGCTACGGTTAACTGGGTCTATTAAGAGTAGACACAACTGACCTACACACGCACATACACAACACACACGCACATACACAAACCACACGAACTAAAAATCATCTACTGAAAGTGACTTATGACAGCGACTATCACGAATGCGATCAGCTTCTGTCAGCAGCGTGCCAAGGCCCCAGCCTGAAAGGGAGGGCGTCGGGAGTAGGGAAGAGGGCGTGGCTGCCACTAATCTAATCTACAAACATTTTAAACAGTAATTTCTCTTATAAGGGGGGTACTCTGACATTATCGTCTGCCGGTTGAGTTAACAAATTGATTTTTTGATCATTTTTGCGGTAGTCAATCCTCTTCTCAGAATCAGGCACAAGGGTATGTGATTAATTATGGCACTAATGAACATCTTCATTAATAAAGCCAAAAATAGGTTTGGCTGGCCAAAGCATAACACATAAATCGAAAACTCCCACAGTTTTTCATTTTTTTTGTAAGACTCCGCAGAACTTGGTTAATCCGAATAGAGTCGTGCAGTAAAAAATGTGAGAAATGTGTTGAATGCCTTGGAGCATTAAAATGTGAAAATAAAAATATGTTTTTCGGCAACTTCCTTTTTAGAGTATCACGCTGTCGGAAGACATTTACGACCGCATTATTTCACTGGGTTTTTCATTAATGTTTAGGCCGTACATTTTATCATTTTGTGTGTGTATGCGTGTGTGTGTGTGTGTGTGTGGTGTATGTGCATTTGTCTTTTACGTGTTTTTCTGTTTTGTTTTGTTTGCTTTTCTTTTTACTGTTAGCTATTCTCTGTATCATTTCTTTTTTTTTTTGGCTGTTATTCACATGTCATTGCGCTTTGACTTTTTTTCTGCACTTCCCATACTTGCAACATGCTGCTTCTATTTTATCGATCTAACGGGGCAAGCACAAGTTTGGCCGCCGCCTTAAACACACACACACACTCACACAAAGAATTACACTAGTATTTTTAGTTGTAATTTATGTGGCTGTGTGTGTTCTATAAATTAGTAAAAGACACAAAAAAAAAAAAAAATAAATAAGAAACAACGAAATGAAAGCGAATGCGGCGCCCGAGCATCGTTCAGTGTCGCCTATTTTTGTGAGACGTCTGATTATGTGCAGCATGCGGCAGGCTGCAGTTGCAGTGCCCCTTAAAAAAAAGCTCCCCCATTAGCCGGCAGAGAGCACAAAGCTTCTTAGGAGCGCCAAACACAAAGCGTGTCAAGCGCATTATAAAACACAGGAGCGGAGTGTGAGGGTTACTTCAACACGCCAAAATGGCAGTGTATAAAAACTATTTAGCAGCTTCAATTTCATTTAATTGTTCTCGATATATTTTTATTTCTGTTGTAGGCGCACGGCAGAAACTTGTTTTAGATTATATTGAAATTACTGATGACATCATTATTTGTGCCCGTTTCTCTGTGTTTGTGTTTGTTTTTTTATTTTTTATTTGTGTTTCATACTCGCTTCATATTTTTCGCATTTTTTGTGTTTAATTATTATATATTTTGTTGCTTCTACTACTAACTCAACTTTAGGGCGACCTTCGGGCAGCAGCTTTTTGAATAATGAAACAAATGTGATTGCCTCAGCTTAAATTTAGAATTTATTGGCACAGCAAACGAAGTTTAAAGTAAAAGTAAAGCAAGCAACGACAAACTTCATTAACAATTTGAAGCGATAAAAATCAGAAATTAAATTTTCATATGGGCTGCGTGTCAACTCACTCTTATGTCTATATACCATATGTGTTCCGATATCAGATAAACAATGAGATATGCCACAAGAAGCACTCCATCATGAATCAATGCCGGTCTTGTTGTATTTGCTGCGCGTAAATAAAAAGATAAAACTTAATTACACGTTTGCCTGTACAGGCTGAAAGCGCTGCAAAGTTTAAACACCCGTTTTGAACTTGACTCAGCTGTGTATTCAAGCACTTTAAGAGTTGTATATGTATTATAATCGTACAATATATATCTTTGCTATACACACATATACATATCTTTGATGTGCCTTGCAATTTATTATTTTCCCGGTATTTTTGCAACGCATTTGTGGAGCACGTTCTCTCTTATACAATTTGTAAGAATATGTCTTTGTGGCCCTCAAACAATAACGTCATTTCTATTTTCATAAAGGCTTCCTTGCTTTTTTTTTTGTTGTGTACTGTGTGTGCTTTTATATGTGTGTGTGTGTGTTCATGGATTTGGCTAGTTGATAAACACAATACTTAATGTTTAAAGAGAGCGTTGATAAGTCAAGTGCCGGCATTCTCAATGTTCTTTTTTTTTTTTTTGGATTTTTTGGTGAATGAAAACAAAACCTACGCATTTGTTTGGCTATTTTTGGTTTTTATTATACTTTTTTTTTTGTGCAGACAGAAGGGCTTTGTTTTTTTAGTTAGTGTGTCAAACTCTGAGATTATATATGCCAGGCATATCGCTTTTAATCACATATCAAAAAAAGATAATATTGGATGTCACTGCGAAATCTTTTTTATTTTTACTTTCTTATCAAAATACATTTATAGCACACACGTCTTGGCGAATTTCGTATGCCACATTCCACATTTAGCTTGCTCGACTCCTTTCTTAAAAGTGTTTTGAAACAATTATGCAAATGTTTAATTGATTAAAAGCTTTTAAGATTGAGAAATACAGCCCAATGTAGAACGGTCAAGTAATTATATTTGTGTAAAAAAGAAAAAAGAATTCGCAGCATTCTGATATGCCTTTCACTTATTTTTATCGATCGAAACGGAAAGTTCCAAGACGTCCAAGACACAAACTATAAAGCAACTCATGCCAATATCTCTAGGACAGGTTCGTTTATTTTTATGTTTTAGTAGTTGTCGTTATTAGTTTTATTAGTCTACAAAAGGTGTAGTTCGTTAGCTCTCAGATTCTTATCGAAACACATTAATACATGTCATTAAACATTGCAAATGACACATTGATACAGTCGAATGGAAAACTATATAAAAGTATATATAGAGACAAATTTTGAAAGCGCGTCAATTCGTTATCTAATTTGTTGTAAATCTCGCAGTGCATTGAAGAAGCATCAAACATAAATCAAGTGCCTAAACCGACAACTAACAAAACTGCTGACTATGACTATGTCGCATTGAAAGATACCCAAGATTTAGACATGCCTCAGCATAGATCGGGTCGCAAGGCGACCCAAACTAAACTAACCAAAACCAATACCCAAACCACAACTGTCCAAGTGGCAGAGGAAAGTGACTATGACTTCGCGTTCGAGTTTCAGGTAATGCATTTTCCCCCCCTCAACTCCCTCTCTCTCACACTCTCGTGCAAAATTCATGTGTCTCAATTTATTTTCAACTGTTTTTCTAATGTTTTTATTATTCTATTGGTGTTTAGCAATACGCTGAGAGTCTACAGAAACCGCTCAAGACCTTTAGAGTTGACTTCAGTGCGGGCAGCGTGCCACCTGGCGATGGTTACGCTGCACGTCCGGATGATCTCTATACCACAACATATAGCACTACACAGTAAGTAAACGTAACTGGGTACACTCAGAAAAAAAGTAGATAATGACGATGAGTGTTGTAAATGATAAATTATTAATGAGTATAGAAAATGACTAGTCATATCACTCACACATTTCTTGATATTCTGAAGAGCTCTTAAGATCGATGCGATCAACCAATCAAAACCAAAGAATAAATATTTATTTTTCTTTGTGAAATGTTTTCTTCAACTTGTAAATATTTCACACAATAAACTATATATCTCAGCTGAGTGTAAAGTTGGCTCTTATATACAAAGTATAAATACTCTTGTATAAATTCTTGTTGTCTTGATAGGCGCACTTTTTTCTGAGTGTATATTAGCTTAATAACATAATATTTTAACATGCTCTTTTCACGCTTTAGATTCAGCTCAACGAAGACAACGAAAAGCTCCACGAAGAGCATTTACAGCAGCGATGGCATCGATGCCACAACTAGTCAGGAGTCGAATGCCACAACAACACCACAGTCGCAGATACAATTCAACGAAATACGCAGCCTGAAGCGTATGCAACAGCTGGGAGGAGGAGCAGCAGCAGCAGCTGGAGAAGGAGGAAATGGCACCTCCGTACTGGATATAGCTGGCATACGGGATCCGCGCACCGGTCGCGTTTTGACCATTGGTGAAGCGATACAATTGCGGATACTGGATGTGCGCACCGGCGAAATGTTGGTGGGCGATAAACGCATAACGCTTGAACAGGCTGCCCAACAGGGGCTGATTGATGCACAGCTGGCGCTACAGCTGTTGCAGCCGGGCGCTGGACGAGATGCCAGCGGACGGGAGCTATCACTGCTCGAGGTGATACAGCGCGAGATAACCGAAGCCGAGACCGGCTATGAGACGGCCGAGAAACGCATCAAGGTAAACAGCACGGTCACAGTAGAGCAGACACAGTCACAGCCACAGCCACAGCCACAGTCACAGTCTCAATCGGATGTGGTCACATCTCCCGAGAAACCTAGAAATATTGTCGATGCCATTTGTGCGGGCAGTGTGGATGCCAAGACGGGACTATATCGTGTCAAATCGGGTCAAACGATCAGCCTGGCCGAGGCATATGAGCGTGGCTATCTGATACGCCACGAATCGGTGACAATCAAATCGAATGCGCTGTGTTTGAGTGATGCCATCGCTCACGGATTGGTGGATAGCTCTGGCTGGATAATTGATCGCAATTCGGGTGATAAGTTCCGCTTGGATTCGGCCATTGCCAATCAGCTGATCGATGCGAGCCTCCGCGAAATTGTCGATGCGAAACGCGACGAGAAAATTACACTGCAATCGGCATTGCAATCGGGCATATTAAACGCAAAAACCGGTCGCTATCTGAACGAGGTGACCAAAGAGAAGCTTAGCTTCTTGGAGGCACGTAATCGTCAATTGATCGTTAAACCGTATACGCTTAAGGATATATGTGACTTGAATCTGCTCGACAAGCAATCGTTAATCACATCGCCGATGCGTCGCGAAAAGCTGAGCATTATGCAAGCGATCGAGGCCGGTGTTTTGGATGGTAATCAATTGAAGTGCATTACAAAGCGTAAGGGTGAGTTGATCACACTGCAGGAGGCAATTGCCGATGGCATTGTCCTGCCGGCCGAATGTAAATATCGTGATTTTATGACCGGGGAATTGATTAGCATACCCGAGGCGGTAGAAAGGGGCTTGATTAGTTCGGTGGCGCAACGTTCCATATTCGATATCGATGGTTTCAAGGATTTGCGTAGCAATGATTATGTTAGCTTTAATGTGGCCCTCTCACGCGATCTTCTACGTCGCAAGAGCACGGGCTTTGCCTTAGAAACGGGTAGAGATAGCCTCGTACCGCTCGAGGTGGCCGTTAGCGAGGGTCTGGTACGGCAGGAGGTATACGAGATGTTCAGTCGCGGCATTGGTGTACACAATGCCAGCGGCAAGGAGTTGAGTGTCTTCGATTTGGTCTATCATAATCTAATTGATCCGAAGATGGGCTATTTGCTCGATCCGAAGACGGGTGAAACAGTGCCTCTAGATACCGCCATTGAGCGTAAATTTATAACTCCTGAGGGTGCATTGCTGCTGAGCAGCCTGCTTAACATTACACTGACCACGGAGACGGTGACAAGGACGATCAATCGTTATGTGACAATACGTGCCGGCTCCCAGGAGCCAGGCGATACAGTACTATTGACATTCACTGAGGCTGTGCGACAGGGTTTCATCGATGAGGACAGACAGCTGTTTAAGGATCCCAAAACGGACAATGTGTATTCCGTGCAGCAGGCCCTCAACTACGGTCTGCTTGTGCCGGACAGTAATCAAACAGTGCCGGAGCCCACAAATCGCAAGAAGACAAAGTCCACAATTACAATAGTGACAAAACAAATAATGCCCGAAGCGGAGCCCATTAAACTGAATACACAGCACACGAAATATGTGGAAAAATCTGTGGAAATTCCCATTTCCCAGGAGCTAATTAAACCGCAACGTGTCGTCTCGGAGTTTATCAACCAGGAGAAAAGCAGCTATTTGGAACAAAATGTGACAGAGCGCCAGATAATGGAGCTGCCACCAGGTGGCTGGCGTCTCAAGGATGCCATTGAGCAGCGTCTGTTCAATCCAGACACGGGCGTCTTTCATGTCCAGGGCACCGATCGTCTGGTCAACTTTGAGGAGTGCATTGACAAGCAGATCATTAACAATTTATCGGTGGCTGTCATTGAGCCCAGCACGGGTGATAAAATATCAGTCAAGTCCGCCTTCGAGCGTGACATACTCGACAGCTACGGCAACTATACGAACAACAGGCAACAGGTTATCGGAATGCGCAACGCCATCTCGGAAGGTAAAATCCTATTGGAGTCGGTGCCAGCGACACGTGGAGCCAATCAAAAGACAATTTTACGCATTACCCGGGTGAATAATATGCCCGATGTGCTGGAGGTGTCGACACCATTTAAGGATGCACCACCACGCTTCCTGGAGGTCAACACGTGCCAACGTGATCTGGCCTCACCGGAACCACTGCAAATAGCCCCAGGTGCCATTTACGATCCATCGACAGCACTCGTCATATTCACACAGAGTGGCGAGACGGAGAACATCTTTGATGCAGCGCGACAGGGTCTCATCGATGAGCAGCTCATCAAGATTGTGGATCCGGCAACGAAGAAAACGATATCGGTTACGGAGGCAATTGCTCGATCTATTTATGATCCGCGCACCGCAACAATACTGAATGCTGAGGGTCAACCTGTGGATTTGATAACAGCCACAAAGCTGGGACTGTTGTCAGTGGTGGGTGCACCACTTGTTGCAGCTGAGGGTGCTCTGCGCACCGTTCGCTTTGTGGTTGATCCACGCACCGGTGAACAGATACCAGTTGAGGTTGCCTATGAGCGTGGCATTGTCTCACGCGATCAACTGCAGCGTGGTCGCTCCTTTGAGAGTGATCACACCACCGAGGAGAAGGTTGTGGTACTGCAAAGGATGCGCAAGATCATACTGAAGCCACGTGATGCACTGCGCAAGGGCATACTCGATGAGGAGACCTGTGAAATACTCGAGGATACGCGCAACTTTACCGATCCCCAGGGCGAGGTGGTCAACATTAGTGAGGCTCTCAGCTTGGGCCTAATTGATGGTCGTCGTGGCCAGGTGACGGATCCGCAACGCAATCGTGTCCTGAATCTGCGACAAGCTGTCGAACAGAAGATCATCGATCCAGAGGAAACGAATCATATACTCATGCCACTGGCGAAGAGTCTATCCATACCGAAACTGGAATCACAGGGTCTGATTGATACGAAAACCCAAACGATTGTCCATCCAGAGAGTGGATATCCGTTGAGCATACACGAGGCCATCGTTTGCGAGGTGCTTGATCCACATTCCAAGCTGCAGAAGCCCACCAAGTGCACCATCGAGGAAGCCATCGAAAAGGGCATCATTAATCCAGATGAGTCCACATTTAGCTACAAGAATAAAACGCTAAACATCTCGCAAGCCATCGATGCGAATCTTTTCGATGCGAGCTATGACAAGCAAAAGTTGAGAGTGGATATTCCGCCCGTTGGAATGATATTCCCCGTGGCCGTTGAGAAGAGTCTCGTGGAGCCCACAAAGCGTGTTGTGCTGCATCCAAGCACAAAGAAACCACTGCCCATTAAGCAGGCCATCGAGGATAACTTCATCATGTCCATACCCTATGCACCCAAACCAGATGCCATTGAGCTGATTGCGGCGCTGGAGCGCAATCTCATCGATGTCGCAGCTCAGACCTTCACCCATCCGACAAGTGGCGAGCGATTCTCGCTGCGCCAGGCACTGGAGAATGGAGAGTTGGTTGTGAAACAACTGTCCGATTTCGTTGTCACCCAGAAGCCCATTGCCAAGACAGAGATAATGGAGACGCTGCGTGCTGTGCACACAGTGACAACGAAAACAATTGAACTAATGCAGGGTTATGTGCTCATCTCCAACAATGAGGTGCAGAACGTGAACACGGGTGAGGTGGTCAGCCTGGAACAGGCCAAGGAATTGGGCATCTTGCGCGAAGAGGAGGTAACTCGTGAAACTAAAGCCACTGCAGGCGACAATGTGGAGCAGTTGACACCACAAACTGTACCCAGTTCCAGTGATCAGACGGTGGTCGTTGAGGAGCGCACACAAACCGTTGTGGTTAGCTCCGACACCAGGAAACAGGAGATGCAAGTGGTGAGCACCACACAATCCACAAAGGAATCACCGGAGAAGGCAACAAAATCGCCAAGCAAGGAGCCGAACAAAACACTGCAGAATGTCAAGGATGCGGCCAAAATGGGTGCCTTGGGCGTTATAGCAGCGCCTGTGCTTGCGGGTGGTGCTATTGTCAGCGGTGTCAAGAGCTTACTCAAATCAACTAAAAAATCACCCACTGAAACGACAGCAACAACAACAACAACAACAACGAACATAAGCAGCACATTAATCAGCGGCAAGGAGCCGGAGAAGCCACAGAAAACAGTGGTGAGCTTCATTGATGAGGAGCGCAAGGCAGCTCAACCACAACCACAAAAACAACCGCAGACACAACCTCAACCCCAACCACAACAAGTGCCAAGTGAAGTGGATAATCTGCTTCAGGATACGGAGAAATTTATCAGCAGTACGACTGCAAACTTTATAGCCGGTGAAAAGGAGCAACATTTGCCAAAGGATCAGCCACAGACAGCAGTGGTGACCGATGAAGCAACCATGTCGTCGGCAACCACAACTACATCAACAACAGTGACAACCATAACTACCTCAAAGACAACAACAGAAGCAAATGAAACGCAACCAGACGATGAAAAACCCGTCAAGCAACAACCAGTGGAGCATCCAACCAAGGATTCGACTAAAGTTACCGAAACGATGGAACCAAAACCAGAAGTGACACAAACTATCGAAACCGTCCAAACTGTGATCAGCCAGGACAAGCCAACTCCAGTTGCAGCTGAGCCACAAAAGCAACAGCAAGTGGAGCAGCCCAAGGAGACCACACAGGTCAAGGAAATTCCAAAGAACAAACAGGAAGAACAGAAACAAATCACTGAAACCGTCCAAACTGTGACAACTCAGGAAACAAGTCCTGAGGCACAAAAGGACACGCCAAAACCGGCACAAAGAGAGGCAACACCAGAACCAGCTGCCAAGCCAGAACCGGCACCAAGAAGCGCTGTTAAAGAGGAGGTAACCGAATTTGAGCCACCCTACACAGCACCGCTGGCACCCTTCCAAGAAACAGTCACAAAGGTTACCGAAACTGTCACGGAGGAACCACTAACAGATACAGACACACAACAAACTGTCACAATCACCAAAATCAAGGTGACCACAACGACAACCAGCGAGGAGGCGCCAACTGTTGAAGAAGTCACAGAAACAATTGTCACAAATCAGGAAAAGCCAGCGAAGCCAGAGAAGATTGTGGAATTGCCCGGTAAAGTAGTTGAAGAGGCAATTCAACCAATTGAGGAGGATTTAACTCCCAACAATGCTCTGGTCGAGGAAAGAGTTGTGACCATCATCGAGGAGCCCACAATCACAGAGTCTGCCACTACTACGACTAAAACAACTATAACTACAACAACTGTTACTAGTGAAGAGCAGCAACCACAGCAAGTTGTGACTGTTACAGAAGAGACAAAGAAGGAAGAATCTCCACTTAAAGGAACAGTTGAGGAGACCAAGAAGGAACCCAAGAAAGACCAGTCTCCAGCACCGGAAATTGTTGTGACTGTCATAGAAGACAGCAACGAGAAGCCAACCGAAGAAGAGCCCACAACAACTACGAGCAGCACAGAAACAACAAGCACCACCACAACAACAACAATTGTAACAAAAGAGCAGCAACCACAACAACCGCAGACAACAGTTGGCGGTGCACTGGAACAGATAACTCAACCCGAATCAAAAACAGACAAACATCAAACTGTTGTCGATTTCATACAACACGAGAAAACACCAGAAACCTCAACGGGCAGCAACATAATGCAGAATGTCAAGGATGCAGCGAAATTGGGAGCCATGGCTATTGTGGGAGCACCTGTGCTAGCTGGTAAAGCACTAGTGGATGCCCTGAGCAAAGATAAAACTCCCAAATCGACAGAGAAGGTTACCGAAATTGTCACACAAACTGCACAGGAGCCAACAGTTGTGGAAGCCTTTAGTAGCTCGAGTAGTAGCACAATTCAAACTAAAATCACAACAACCACCACAACGACAACAAGCAGCACAGAATATGCAGCCGATGATGAGGCACGCGATACAGTGGAAACTCATGTTAGTACGAGTACAGTGGAGCAGACGACGGGTAAACGTGAGGTGCCCCTAACACTGGCTATTGGCGATGCCATCTCCCAGAACCTCATCAGTCCCGAGGAGTGTCAAGTTATTGTGGATGGTGAACCACAGTCGCAAAGTGTGGCCACTCTCCTCAAAGAGGAACAACTCAGTCCGTTGGATGAGGTGCAGATCATAGATGATAAATTGATTGTACTTCAGCAGATTACCTATCTGGTGGACATTAACACAGAATTGACGCCTGACCAGTTGAGTCAACTAAACTTGTACGATGAGAAACATCAGTACTTTATCGATCCATCGACTGGACAGAAAGTATCCTTCCAAACGCTCGTCTTTGACATGAACATCTTCGATCCCGAAACGATTTTGGTTAAGAACTTTAGTACAGGCAAATATGAGACGCTGACAACAGCTCTCGAGCGTCCCCTATTAGATAAGCACACTGGTCACATGGTCGATCCGAAAACTGGCAAGAAAATACCGTTCTTTGAGTGCATCGAACGTCAGTGGATAATACGGGCGAGTCCCGAAGAGCAGCGACCCGCTCCGATAGAGAATATTTGCATAGATCCGCAGACAGGTGAAGTGGTGCTAGACGATGGTCAAGTTTGCTCCATTGTTGATGCGATCAACAGTGGCAAGCTGGACATTCAGTCGATATCGGTGCGCGACCCAGTTAGCGGTGAGGTCATTCCACTGCGTATGGCAATTGAGTTGGGTGTGGTTGATATGCAGGCTGGCACGGTCATCGATATACAGACTCTCAAAGAAATACCCCTCGAGGTGGCCTTCCAATTGGGTTTCCTTGTGCCTGGTGCACGGAAACCCATCTCCCTTGAGGCTGCTGTACGCAAGGGTCTCTACGATCCGGAGACGGGTAAACTTTACGATTCAGAGTCACAAAACCAAGTCGATGTGCAAAGGTCAATTGAAATTGGTCTGGTTGATCCCAAAATTTCGCTAATTGTCGATACAGTCACCAAGAAGGAGCTGAAGCTCGATTGTGCTATCGAGGATGAGCTAGTTGTGCCCGCTACCGGACAGATCAAGGATAATAAGAATAATACCCTTGTACCGTTCGATGTGGGCGTTCAACAGCGTCTGGTGAAGACCGACAGCGTCACCTGGAGTCTGCCCGAGGTGCTGCAGCGTGAATTCTACGCGCCCAGCACTGGCAAGGTACTGAATCCCATTACGGGCGAAGAGGTTCTACTCCAGCAGGCCATTGAAATGGGTTTCGTTGAGCTTGACTCAACGCTCGTTAAGGATACCGAACATGACACGATTGTGCCGGCCAAGGAGGCTGCCAAAGTGGGCCTCCTTGATACGGTACGTGGCACACTCAGCTCGCCCAATCTTAGCCTCGACGAGGCCTTCTACAAGGGCTATTTAATCAGTAACAAGAAACCCTGGTCTCTAGTCGATTGTCTGCTGCGTGGTCTTTACGATCCTTTGACAGCTAAATTCAATATCGATGGGAAACAGCTTGACTTGAAGTCAGCCATCGCACAAAAGCTGATTAATCCCGAAGAGCTGGTGCTACTCGATCCCAAGACAGAGTCTATCATATCCCTCAGCGAGGCCATTGCCAAGGGTTATTTGGATCCAGTTGGTGGCTTTGTCATTAATCCGTATGCATCGACAAAACTGTCACTGAACGAGGCCCTCGAGAATCGCATTCTCATACCGCCGAAACGCAAGCGCAGTCTGCCCGACGCTGTTTATCGTGGATTATACGATCCGAAAACGGGTCAGTTCAGCAATACGATCACACGAGAGAAACTAACAACTGAACGTGCCATTCGTAGGGGTATACTCGATCCCGATTCGACGGTCGTCAATGTTTGTGGCCAGGTGATACCATTCGGTATTGCCACCGAGACCGGCATTGTAGATAGTAAACAGGGTAGGGTGCGGGATGATGATGATCAGCAAATCGATTTCAAGGAGGCATTCGATAAGGGTGTTCTCGTTGAGGCCAAGAAACCGTTGCGTCTAATTGAGGCGGTCGTTAAGAATATTTACGATGAGACCGATGGACACTTTATGGATCCCAAGTCGGGTGAGAAACTCAACTTTGCCGAGGCACTCACCACAAATCTGATCGATGAGCAAAGCGTACAGATCCGAGATTTCAAGAGTGGCTTATACAAAGCACTCAGTCTGACGCATGCCAAGGATTCGGGTCTGATTGATCCACAGAATTCGAAGTTGCTCTACAACAATCAATCGATGACAATTAAGCATGCCTTCAACATTGGCATCCTTATGGATGTTAATGCACCGATCAGTGTACAGCGTGCAATACATCAGGGTCTCTTCGATGACAAGACGGGTAAATTGACGGATCCGAAGACGAGTCGCAAGATCACTTTGCTAGAGGGTATGCGCAGCTTTGTCATAAATCCCCATCTGCCCTGCTATTTCGATGAGCAAACCGAACAAATGTTTAGCCTCAGCGAGACCTGTCGCAATGGCATCATCAATAGAAGAGAGGGCGTCTTCAAGGAACCCGGCAGTTCCAGCTTTGTGTCGTTGGGTGAAGCCTTAAGTTTGGGCCTGATGGTTGATATTGAAAATGCCGGTTTCGGTCTTTATGAACTGTTAGCCATGGGCTTCTATGATGTGTTCACACGTCAAGTGCTTCATCCCGTAACGAATCGCAAACTGAATCTGAACGAAGCTTGCGTTGAGGATGTCGTTAGTCTGTCCTCCAGTTTGGTCAAACACCATGACAATGGCAAATACATGCGCCTAGCGAATGCCATTAAGGAACACCTAATAGATGACACCAAGGGCTGTTATAATCTTGGCCACGAACAGTTAGATCTGCAGACAGCTAGAGCACGTGGTTTGATCGTCTCGAATCGTCGCCTATTGAGTCTGGAAATGGTGTTGCGTATGCAACTTTACAGACCCGAAACGGGTAAATTCTGCGATCCCACAACGGGTGAATATCTCGATTTGGTTGAGGCTATACATTCAGGTTTCATAGATCCAGCTAGCACTGTCTTTAAGAATCAGTTGACTGGTAAAGAGTTGCCACTGACTGAGGCCATTGAGAATAGCGACATTGATGTGACAAAGGGACGCGTTCTTGATCCCAAATCGAAATCTACATACAACTATGATGTTGCCTTCGTGCGTGGCATACTCGTCACCGTGCCGCGTCCGTTAACCGATCGTGAGGAAGTCGTCCGTCGACAGGATAGCGTTGAGCTCCTAAGTCAAACGCCCGTCAGCGTTGTCATTAGTAAACCGCGTGAAATGTCGCTCGATGAAGCGATCAGATATAACATAATCGATCCGAAAACTGCACTCGTTCGCGATTTAGATAGCTATAAACTCGTGCCGTATAGCTTAGCCGAGGAACGCGGTCTCGTCGACATATCCAAGCGGACGCTCGTCGATCCGAAAGCACTCTATTTTGCCTTTGATCCGACACTGTTGATCTATATACGCGAACCGATCACATTTGATCAGGCGGCCGAATCCAAGATTCTGGATCTACAAACCGGCATGTTAACCCATCAGCCAGTGATTCCTGCCACCACCAACAGCAGCAGCAAGAGCGATGACAGCGCACCCGATTCACTGACTGTCATCGAGACAATGCCCAAGATATACACGCTCAAAGATGCCGCCGGCCTTGGCATTATTGATCCCGATTCGGCGCTGGTCAAAGATTTGGCCAAAGCGAAACTTGTGCGTTTGCCAGAGGCCTTCCGCAAAGGCCTGATGGATGCCAACAAGGCGAATGTGTTGAATACCCAAACCTCAAAGCTATGCACCCTGCAGGAGGCCTACGAGAGTGGCCTGATCTGTACACCCAAGCGTTCATTTGGTTTGCTAGAGGCCATCACCTTCAACCTGTACAATCCGACAAATGGCTGTGTAGTCGATCCCTTCCAAATGCATCCCGACATCATCAAGCGTAAAAAGTACACGTTGGCCGAGGCCATCGGTTCCGGTCTGATTGATCCATCCTCGACGGTGGTGCGTGATCCCAGCACAGGTGTCATATTGCCACTTGCGGCTGCCATTGGCAGCGGCCTGATCGATGCCACAGAGGGTCGTCTGAACGATGCCAATGAGCCCAAGAATAATATCGATTTGGTGAAGGCTGCCGAAAAGGGTTTACTGCTGCCAGCCGAACAGAGGGTAAGTTTCTCCAGACCTTCATCATCTCTTTCCCACTCTCCCTCTCTGTCTATTGTGAATATAAATCAGGTTTTAATAGAACTTTCCAAAAATTTTCGTTCACAAATTGAAACTCGGAAAACGAAACGACAAACAAAAATACAAAACAAATTGTTGCAACCAAAATTCGCTTCGTGGCATGTTCTTATTTGGTATATTCTATATTAATATTTATTTAAATATAATTTTTTTTATTAAATTTTTGTTACGAACTATTTTGATCAGCGCGCTCTCTCAACATTAATCTCTACTCTATCTCTCATCAAACTAACCCACAAAGCTCTGTCTGCTTATCTAAAAAACAAACGAAAAAACAACAAAATAGAAACTATTTTTAATTTGCAAATCATATTTATGATTATTATTTCATTTTGCTTGTCCTGAAAAAGGTGAAGCATATTTCTTATATTGCAGCGCATGGCATTGAGTTTTATATGTTCTCGTTCACAAAAAAAAAAAAAAAAAAACAAAACCAAACCAAAAAATACTACATCAAATATCAAATACATATATATATCTATATAGCGTATAATTTTTCAAAATGAGCCAAACTTTGTTGCTGAACTTGCTTTAAAGTTTTTCAAATTACGAATCCAGCAAGTGCAAATCCTATCAGCAAAAGTACAACATATACCATCACATAGATAATCACAACCACAGATCGAACGATCGTCTCTCATATATAGACTACTACATATATATATATATATCACAAAATCATCAAATTGCTTGATCTGGCAAACGCAAAGCGCAAAACGCAAACGCAAACGCGAGTCTCCATATTCTCCATACCACTCTACTCGGCACGAATGACGTCGGCAATCAAATATTTATAATCTCTCTTTTTCATCATATACATATATATACTTATCTATCGATAACACAAAACATATACACACACATATATATACATCGTACACATATACATACATACATACATATATATATATATATATATATATATATATATAGATATGATAACTCATACTCTGTATAAACATAATACCACCTCCCCTGCATAGGCAACATTTTCCTTAGGCCCATTTCTAATAATGTAGAGTTCCATTTGTATATCTATATATAATATATACTATACTCCTTCAAGTTCTACTCCTGAATTCTATGGAATCCTTAAAGCACTTTTAACTACCTTCAGCATTCTTGCTATATACTAAGGATCTATTTGTCTAACCCCAATCTCATTCATAGTTCTAAACATATATCCTTAATATGTATATACATAGATTCTAAGTTACAGTTTGGTTCCTAGCCACAATTTGCTTTGAGACATTGCAATTGTTGCTCTCCCAGTACTCATAATATGATCTTAGTTAGTCAGTATTTTTCTAGTTTTTATTTTAACATATATATATATATATTTTAAATATGAATTTTCTACCTATTTTCAGCATTTTATTTATTATACATACAATTATTCTTATTATATTATTTCGTTTGCAGTTTTAATTTTTTTGAGAATGCTCAGACCAAAAACAAAAACAAAAAACAAAAAACCAAAAAAAATTAAAAACAAATCCCAAAATTAACACTAATCCAGAAACAAAGAAAAACAATAAAACTCAACAACAAATAATATATATAAAACCATTAAAAACGTAGTTAGATGCCCATACTAAACGTATAAAACTATGTAGTTGCCGTAGTTCAATGTAGTTGCTCGTTAATTTTAGTAGTGCCTAGTAGTAAACCTTGGTGTTCTTCTATTTGTGCGTCTTTTAATTATAATAGTAATAATAATAATTGTGTTTATTTTGGTTATTAAAACGCTTTAACGCCTGACCTAACCTAACATTTGCCTGTCCTATAAACTGCTTAAAAGAAAAGAAAAAAAAACTTTAGCTTCTGCTTTCGCCCGCCGCTTAAATTGATTATAAATATTTCAGCTATTGTATGTTTGTGTGCTCTCTATATATATTTTGTGTTCCATTTCTTATGACTTTCGATTATATTGTTAATGAACATTTCATATGCTCCTCTCCTTTCTTTATATATATATATATATATTTATAAATATATATTTATTATCCCCCTCTCAAATATCAAATATATAAGTATGAGAATGTAACTGGCTAAGATACACTCTTATTTTATCACTGTACTAATTGTGATCCTTTTTTTATCATCATTATGAAATCATTAATTTTGGCCAATAGCAAGCAGTATTCGAGAAGTTCAATATGTGCGAGGAGAATGTCAACGATCTTCTCAAATGGGTCACATCCGTCGAACAGAAAATCTCAAACGTTGGCGGACCACGTGTTAAAATCGATGAGCTGCGCAATCAAATCAATGCACTCAAGGTACACATTTTGTCTTGTAGTGCAAATAATGTTATCTAATCAATATATTTTACTACACAGCAAATTAAGGATGAAATCGAATCCCAGCAGCGTCCAGTGGCCACCTGTCTGGAGCAGATACGTCAAATTGTTTTGACTGGCGGCGATGTGCTCTCCGCCCCGGAGGTGACCACCCTGGAGAACTCTGGACGTGAGCTGCGCTCGCGTGTAGATCGTGTCAATGATCGCACGGTGCGTCTGTTGCGTCGTCTCGAAGCTGGACGCGATGAGCTGACCAAGCTGCGCAGCGAGTTGGATGTCTTCTCCGACTGGTTGCAGCAGGCCCGACGCACACTGGAGGATAAGGAACGTTCGTTGTCGGATCTGACGCGTCTCGCCTCGCAGGCGGACACCATTCGAGAGTTTGTCAGCGATGTGATTGGTCACCAGGCGGATTTGCGTTTCATCACAATGGCCGCCCAGAAGTTTGTCGACGAGAGCAAGGAATTCTTGGCATTGCTCAATGATTTCCGCACATCGTTGCCCGAACGCTTGCCGCACGTGGAGCCGCTGTCAAGTGCCGAGAGTCCCATACGCCAGGAGGTTTCACTGGTGACCGCACAGTACAAGGATCTGTTGAATCGCGTTAATGCGCTGCAGGATCGTGTCTCTGGCTTGGGTGGCAGACAGCGTGAGTACCAAGATGCGTTGGACAAGGCCAACGAGTGGCTGCGCAGCATGCAGCCGCGTGTCTCACGTGTCATCTCTGAGCCCGTCGCTGGTGATCCCAAGGGCGTGCAGGATCAGATGAATGAGGCGAAGGCGCTGCACAATGAGCTCCTTTCTAGCGGTCGTCTGGTGGACAATGCCCAACAGGCATTGGACAATCTACTGCGCAGCCTGGGCGGTCAACTGAGCCCAATGGAGATCAATCAGCTGGAGTTGCCCATTGCTGATCTGAAGAACAACTATCAGCAGCTGCTGGATACGCTCGGCGAGCATTGCAAGACGCTGGATAAGACCCTGGTGCAATCGCAGGGTGTGCAGGATGCACTCGATAGCCTTGTCGGTTGGGTCAACCAGGCCGAGGATAAGTTCAAGCTAAATATGCGTCCCGCCTCGCTGATCAAGGAGCGTCTGCAGGAGCAAATACGCGAACACAAGGTGCTGCTGGCCGATTTGCAATCGCATCAGGCGACCATCGACAGCGTTCAAATCTCTGCGAAGCATCTGTTGGCCAGTGCATCCAATGCACGCATTGCCAAGAAGGTGGAATCGAATCTGAACGATGTCACCGGCAAATTTGAGAAACTCTTCGAGAAGGCCAACAAACGTGGCGAATTCCTGGACGATGTCCACGGTCGCCTCTCCAAATATTTGGATGACATTAGCAGCGTGGAGCAGCGCATGGGCAGCCTGCAGGAGGCGCTTGATAGCCGTGAGACAAGTTTGCTCGCCACCGAGGAGCTGGCACGCCGCATGCTCGACTTGGCGCGCGAGAAGGATCAGGTAGCGCCACTACTCGAGGATTGTGTGCGCAATGGCAAGGATCTGATTGGATTGCGTGATGTGACCGATACGGGGGCATTGCGTGATCGCATCAAGGAACTGGAATCTCAATGGCGCAACATCAACATCAGCATCGATGAGCGCGCCAAACTCTCCAAGCAGAAGGCCGAACGTCAACTGGCCTACGAGAGTCTCAAGGACGATGTCCTCACGTGGCTAACGCGTACAGAGGGTCGCGTCAATGGACTCGCACCGGTTGCCATCGATCTGGATAAGATTCGGCAGCAGAACGATGAATTGAAACCGATCTGCAAGGATTATCGCGATTATGCGCCAACCATTGATAAGATCAATGATATTGGCTCGCAATATGATGCTTTGGTGCGACCCGAGAGTCCTGGACGCAAACGCTCCACATACAGTCCAATCAAGAGGACGAGCCCGTTGCGTCGCATGTCCGGAGACGCCAGAAGCCCCAGCCCGACCAAGGGAGGCATACTGTCGCCACTATCGACTGGTTCCAGTGGATTCGGTAGCCGCAGATCCTCTCAGGATGGCTTCCAGCTCTCTGAGCTGTCTCCGGTGCAGCAGCAGCTGAGCGAGATTAACAATCGCTACGGTCTAATTGGCGTCCGTCTCAACGATCGCCAGCACGAACTGGACAATCTCAGCGAGGAGCTGCGCAAGCAATACGACAACCTGAAGGGCTTGGCCCAGTTCCTCGAGCGCATTCAACGCCAGGTGCCCAAGGAGTCCGTCTCCAACAAGGAGGAAGCCGATCGATGCATTAAACAGGCACGCAAAATTCTCGAGGATATGTACGAGAAGCAGAGCCTGCTGGACACGACCAAGGCACAGGTAAAGGACATACTGCGACGCAAATCGGATGTGCCCGGCACCGAACAGCTGCGGCTGGAGAACGATAACATTCAGGAGAAGTGGAAGAATCTCAATGATATCTGCAAGAATCGCATTGCCTTCTCAGAGAAGTTGCGCGATTTCCTCGATACCCATGGCAATCTCAAGAGCTGGCTGGACAGCAAGGAGCGCATGCTTACCGTATTGGGACCGATTTCCTCGGATCCACGTATGGTCCAGAGCCAGGTGCAGCAGGTGCAAGTGTTGCGTGAAGAGTTCCGCACACAGCAGCCGCAATTGAAGCACTTCCAGGAGCTGGGACACGATGTTGTCGATCATTTGGCCGGCACACCCGATGCCCAGGCCGTCGAACTGAAGCTCAAGGATGTGCTCACCAAGTGGGATGATCTGATGGGCAAACTGGATGATCGTGCCAATAGTTTGGGCGGTGCTGCCGACAGTTCCAAGGAATTCGATGCGGCTGTCAATCGTCTGCGCGAAGCGCTTCAAAATATCAGCGATAATCTGGACACGCTGCCCTTGGATGGCGATCACCAGGAGAATCTGCGCAAGATCGAGAACCTTGAACGTCAGCTGGAGGGTCAACGACCCCTACTCGCCGATGTGGAACAATCAGCAGCCACTTTGTGCAATATACTCGGAGATCCCGCATCCCGTGCCGATGTCAACTCGCGTGTCGCCGCCCTGGAGAAACAGTATTCGGCGCTGCAGAAGAAACTGGACACGAAGAAGGCCGAAACGGAGGCATCTCTGCGGGATGGTCGTCACTTTGCCGAGAACTGCTCGAAGACGCTCGGCTGGCTCTCTGGTGAGCTGTCCAATCTCAGCGATCGTCTGCTTGTCTCCGCACACAAGCCAACGTTGCAGCATCAGATCGACACACACGAACCCATCTATCGTGAGGTGATGGCCCGCGAGCACGAGGTGATTATGCTCATCAACAAGGGCAAGGATCTGACCGATCGTCAGCAGGATCGTGGCGTGAAGCGTGATCTCGATCGCATTCAACAGCAGTGGGAGAAGTTGCGCCGCGAGGCCGTCGATCGTCATACGCGTCTGCAGACATGCATGGAACACTGCAAGAAGTACTCGCAGACCTCGGAGACATTCCTCGCCTGGCTGCGCACCGCTGAGGATAAGCTGGCCGATCTGACACCCGGCGTCCTATCCAAGTCCAAGCTGGAGACACGTTTGCGTGATCTGCAAACATTCCGCAGTGAGGTGTGGAAGCATTCGGGTGAATTTGAGAATACCAAGGGCCTGGGTGACACCTTCCTCACCAGCTGTGACATCGACAAGGAGCCAATTAAGGCCGAGCTGCAGGACATCCGTGATCGCTGGGAGCGTCTCAATAATGATTTGATTGCACGCGCCCATGAGATTGAGAACTGTTCGCGTCGCTTGGGCGACTTTAACGATGAGCTGCGTAATCTGGATCATTCGTTGGGTCGTTGCGAGGATCGACTTGCTGCCCACGATGCGCTCGGCGGTGCTGCCAAGGATCCCAAGCTGCTGGAGCGTGTGAAGGCCATACGCGAGGAGCTTACGAATCTGGGCAAACCACTGCAATCGCTCAAGGGTCTGGCCAAGGACATTAGCGCCGAGGCGCGTGCCACCGGCGGCGATGCGGATCATTTGACCAGCGAAGTTGATGGTCTCGCCGATCGCATGTCCGAGCTGCAAGGACGTCTCGATGATCGCTGCGGTGAGCTGCAATCGGCTGCGACTGCAGTCTCTCAGTTCAACGAACAGATGAAATCGCTGGGCATCGATCTCAACGATCTGGAGACAGAGGTTGAGAAGTTGGCGCCGCCAGCGCGTGAGATTAAGATTGTCCAGCAGCAACTGGATGATGTTGGCAAGCTGCAGAACAGACTGGAACGCCTCGTTGGTCGTCTGGAGGATGCCGAACGTGCCGCTGATGTTCTTGTCGATGCTGGCTTCTCTGCCGACACGAGTCAGACGCGCGAACAAATTGCCACGCTGCGCAAGACTGTGACACGCCTCGACAATCGTGTGCGCGATCATGAGGACAAGCTGCAGGGCACCCTGAAGGCACTGCGCGAGTTCTACGACATGCAGTCGCAGACTCTCGACGATATCCAGGATGTTAGCGATGAGTTCAAGCGCATGAAGCCCGTCGGCTCTGAACTGGATCAGATTAGAAGACAACAGGAGGACTTCCGCAACTTCCGGGAACGCAAGGTTGAGCCACTCGCTCAGAATGTGGACAAGGTGAATATGTCGGGTAGAGATCTGGTACGCTCCGCTGGCACCGGTGTCTCCACCAATGTCATCGAGAAGGATTTGGAAAAGTTGAACGATCGCTGGAATGATCTGAAGGAGCGCATGAACGAGCGCGATCGTCGCTTGGATGTCGCCCTGCTGCAGTCCGGCAAGTTCCAGGAAGCGTTGGCAGGTCTCTCGAAATGGCTCAGCGATACGGAGGAAATGGTCGCCAATCAGAAGCCGCCCAGTTGCGATTACAAGGTGGTCAAGGCGCAGTTGCAGGAACAGAAGTTCCTCAAGAAAATGCTGCTCGATCGCCAGAACTCGATGGGTTCGCTGGCCAATCTGGGCAAAGAGGTGGCCAATCATTGTGAGCCATCGGAACGTGCCTCAATTGAGAAGCAATTGAATGATCTGATGGAGCGATTCGATGCCTTAACCAATGGCGCCGAGCAGCGTGAACAGGATCTGGAGGAGGCAATGGAGGTGGCTAAGCGTTTCCACGACAAGATCAGTCCACTCGAACTGTGGCTGGATAATACGGAGCGTGCCGTTAAATCCATGGAACTAATACCCACCGATGAGGAGAAGATTCAGCAGCGCATCCGTGAGCATGATCGTCTGCACGACGAGATTCTGGGCAAGCAGCCCGACTTTACGGATCTGGCCGATGTGGCCGGACAGCTGATGCATTTGGTCAGCGATGAGGAGGCCGTCAATCTTGGCGAGCAGGTGCGCACCGTAACCGAACGCTACACGGGATTGGTTGATGCCAGCGATAATATTGGTGCACTGCTTGCCGAATCACGTCAAGGCCTGAGGCATCTGGTGCTCAGCTATCAGGATCTGGTTGCCTGGATGGAGAGCATGGAGAGCGAGCTGAAACGCTTCAAATCTGTGCCCGTTCACGCCGAGAAGCTGTTGGAGCAAATGGATCATCTGCTCGAGCTGAATGAGAATATTGCCGGACACGCCAACAATGTGGAGTCCACTGTTGAATCTGGTGCGGAGCTAATGAAGCATATCTCCAACGATGAGGCTATACAACTGAAGGATAAGCTGGACTCGCTGCAACGTCGCTACGGTGACTTGACCAATCGTGGCGGTGATCTGCTCAAGAATGCCCAGAACGCTTTGCCGCTGGTGCAACAGTTCCACGAGGCCCACAATCGTCTGGTCGAATGGATGCAGAGTGCCGAGACTGCTCTGGCGCCGAGCGAGCCACGCCAGGCCGATGTTCTACGGCTGGAGAGTGAACTGTCCGATATGCGACCCATACTGGACACGATTAATCTGGTGGGACCACAGCTGTGTCAGTTGTCGCCGGGCGAAGGTGCTGCCACCATCGAGAATATTGTCACCCGTGACAGTCGTCGCTTCGATGCCATCGTTGAGCAGATTCAACGCAAGGCGGAACGTTTGCATTTGAGCAATCAGCGTGCGAAGGAAGTCACCGGTGACATTGATGAGCTGTTGGAGTGGTTCCGTGAAATGGACACCACACTCCGCGAAGCGGATCTGCCGGCCATGGAGCCGAAACTGGTGCGCGCTCAGTTGCAGGAGCATCGCTCGATCAACGATGACATCTCCAGTCAGAAGGGACGCGTTCGCGATGTGACCGCCGCCTCCAAGAAGGTGCTGCGTGAGTCGCCCCAAAGCGAGAATACGGCAACGCTGCGCGAGAAACTGGATGATCTCAAGGAGATTGTCGACACCGTCGCCCAGTTGTGCAGCGAACGCTTGGGCATCTTGGAGCAGGCGTTGCCCTTGTCCGAGCACTTTGCCGACTCGCACCAGGGCCTGACCACCTGGCTGGACGACATGGAGCAGCAAATCTCAAGGCTGAGCATGCCTGCTTTGCGACCAGATCAGATCACACTGCAGCAGGACAAGAACGAGCGTTTGCTGCACTCGATTGCCGAGCATAAGCCACTGTTGGATAAACTGAACAAGACGGGTGAAGCTCTGGGCGCACTGGTTGCCGATGATGATAGTGCCAAGATAAATGAGATTTTGGACACAGACAATGCACGCTATGCGGCACTGCGTCTGGAGTTGCGTGAACGTCAACAGGCACTGGAGAATGCGCTGCAGGAGTCGAGTCAGTTCTCCGATAAGCTGGAGGGCATGCTTCGCGCCTTGGCCAACACTGTGGATCAGGTGAATCAATTAGATCCACTCTCAGCGCTGCCCCAGAAGATCCGCGAACAGATCGAGGATAATGATGCTCTAATGGATGATCTGGACAAGCGACAGGATGCATTTAGTGCCGTGCAAAGGGCGGCCAACGATGTCATTGCCAAGGCGGGCAACAAGGCTGATCCGGCTGTGCGCGACATTAAGGCCAAGCTGGAGAAGCTCAATACGCTGTGGAACGATGTGCAGAAGGCGACCAAGAAACGTGGCAGCTCCCTGGACGATATACTCAGCGTAGCCGAACCATTCTGGAAGCAATTGAACAGTGTCATGAAGACCCTTAAGGATCTGGAGGAGACACTGTCGTGCCAAGAGCCACCAGCGGCACAGCCGCAGGACATTAAGAAGCAACAGGTGGCACTGCAGGAGATTCGGCACGAAATCGATCAGACCAAGCCGGAGGTGGAGCAGGTGCGTCGCCATGGCAGCAATCTGATGAACATGTGTGGCGAACCCGACAAACCAGAGGTGAAGAAACACATCGAGGATTTGGACAATGCATGGGACAACATTACAGCGTTGTATGCCAAGCGTGAGGAGAATCTCATCGATGCCATGGAGAAGGCCATGGAGTTCCATGAGACACTGCAGAATCTGCTCAAATTCCTCACCAAGGCCGAGGATAAGTTTGCTCACCTCGGAGCTGTTGGCTCCGACATTGATGCCGTCAAGCGACAAATTGAACAGCTCAAGGCGTTCAAGGACGAAGTCGATCCGCACATGGTCGAAGTAGAAGCATTAAACAGGTAAGATTGGTATATATATAGATCTATTTCATGAATCTCTTATCTAATAATCTGTTAACGTATTTTAACGTGTGTGGTGATGGTTTCCATTCAACAATTGGCAGAGTTCTAGAAAGGCAAGATACTAGTTGCAAAATTTCGTACGTTCCATCGTTCGTTCCTTTTAATGTTTGTTGTGTACTCTTAAGTGCCTGCATTGCAAGCTGTGATCTGATCTGATCTGTGATTCAGAATCAGCGATCTCTGATACAAGTCTGTCAACTATGATCTGTGATCTTTGATCTCTGTGATCTCTGATCTATAATCTGTGGTCTATGATCTATAGTCTATGATTTCTGATCTTTGATCAATAAATTATCATCTATGATCTGTTTGTATCGCTGAACTGTAATCTACGATCCATGATCAGTTATTTTATGCTTGATCTCTGGATCCCTGATCTGTGATCTGTTCTGCGCATGTATTTTCTTTATGATTTGTGCCGCAAACCAAACTATTATTGCATGTGCACCAGCAGCTGCCAGCTGTTATTATTATTGTTATTGTTAATGTTAATCTTGAGTTGTGCCTGCCTGCGTTCTCTTGAGCACCAATCATATGCAACGTATGCTAATTCTCTGCCTGGGCATTTACAGACAAGCTGTGGAACTGACGGAACGCACTTCGCCCGAGCAGGCTGCATCAATTCGGGAGCCACTGACAGTGGTTAATCGTCGCTGGGAGGCTTTGCTGCGTGGCATGGTCGATCGCCAGAAGCAGCTGGAGCATGCACTGCTCCATTTGGGTCAATTCCAGCATGCGCTGAACGAGCTGTTGGTCTGGATCAACAAGACAGACAGCACTCTGGATCAGCTGAAGCCGGTAAGAAGAAAGCGATAGAAGAGTTATTCCTTCGAGAGCAACATCTAATTGATTGACCTATTCACAGATACCTGGAGACCCGCAGCTGCTTGAAGTGGAGCTGGCCAAGCTGAAGGTGCTCGCCAATGATATACAAGCGCATCAGAACTCTGTCGATACACTTAACGATGCTGGACGCCAGCTTATCGAGACAGAGAAGGGCTCTGTGGAGGCATCGACGACGCAGGAGAAGTTGCGCAAGCTCAACAACGAGTGGAAGCAGCTGCTGCAAAAGGCCAGCGATCGCCAGCACGAGCTGGAGGAATCGCTACGCGAAGCCCAGGGCTACATAGCCGAGGTCCAGGACATTCTGGGCTGGTTGGGCGATGTAGATGCCGTGATTGGTGCCAGCAAACCGGTTGGTGGTCTGCCAGAGACTGCCACCGAGCAGTTGGAACGCTTTATGGAGGTCTACAACGAACTGGATGAGAACAGGCCCAAGGTGGAGACCATCCAGGCGCAGGGACAGGAGTACATCAAACGCCAGAACCAGATGAAGGTTCCTTCAAGCAATCTGCAGCACACGTTGCGTACACTGAAGCAACGCTGGGATGCAGTTGTATCGCGCGCCTCCGACAAGAAGATCAAGCTGGAGATTGCGCTCAAGGAGGCAACCGAATTCCATGACACACTCCAGGCGTTTGTCGAGTGGTTAACACAGGCGGAGAAGCAGCTGTCGAATGCTGAGGCCGTCTCGCGTGTCCTGGAAACGATTCAGGCCCAGATGGAGGAGCATAAGGTGCTGCAGAAGGATGTGAGCACACATCGCGAGGCGATGCTGCTGCTGGACAAGAAGGGTACACATCTGAAGTACTTCAGCCAGAAGCAGGATGTGATTCTCATCAAGAATCTGCTCGTATCCGTCCAGCATCGCTGGGAGCGTGTCGTCAGCAAGGCGGCGGAGCGCACACGTGCTCTCGATCATGGCTACAAGGAGGCGCGTGAGTTCAATGATGCCTGGAATGGCATGATGCAGTATCTGCAGGAAACCGAACAGGTGCTGGATCAGATCATTGAGGAGGCCACCGCCTCCAAGGAGCCGCAAAAGATCAAAAAGTACATTGCCAAGCTGAAGGAGACGCATCGCCAGCTGGGCGCCAAGCAATCGGCATACGATGCCACCATGCGCACCGGCAAGAACCTCATGGAACGGGCACCCAAGGGTGATCGTCCCGTGCTGGACAAGATGCTGCTGGAGCTCAAGGAGCAATGGACGCGTGTCTGGTCGAAGAGCATTGAGCGACAGCGCAAATTGGAGGAGGCTCTACTGCTTTCCGGACAGTTTAGCGATGCGCTCGGCGAACTGCTTGAGTGGCTGAAGAAGGCCAAGAGTCGATTGAACGAGAACGGACCCGTCCACGGTGATCTGGAGACTGTGCAGGGTCTGTGCGAGCATCACAAGCACATTGAACAGGATCTGCAGAAGCGTTCCGCTCAAATGCAGGGCGTCCTCAAAACGGGACGAGATCTGGAGCGTTCCGGCAATAATCCCGAGGTGGGCGCAAAGCTCGATGAGCTGCAATCCATTTGGGATGAGGTCCACAATGCGGTCGGCAAACGTGGCGAGCGACTTGAAGTTGCTCTCAGCGATGCCGAGAAGCTGAATGCTCGCGTTCAGGCCCTGTTCGATTGGCTGGATCATGCGGAGACCAAGTTGCGCTATGCAAAGAATGCGCCCGATGATGAGAAGGTCTCGCGCGAAATGATGGACATACACATGGAGTTCATGAAGGATCTGCGCGTCCGGGAGCGTGAGAAGAGCGAAACGTTCGAGTATGCCGAAGATATTATTGGCAAAGCGTATCCGGATGCCATACCCATCATCAAGAATTGGCTATCGATCATACAGCAGCGCTGGGAGGAGGTGCGCCAATGGGCCATTAATCGTGAGTCGAAGCTGGGACTGCATTTGCAATCGCTCAAGGATCTGGACGATACCATTGAGGAGCTGCTCGCCTGGCTCAGCGGTCTCGAGGGCACCCTAATAAGTGAGTAAAGACTAATCCAATGCAACGATTAATGCTCCTCTGCTAATCTGTTTTGTGCGCTCTTCGTAGATCTGAAGCACGAACGGCTGCCGGATGAGATACCACCGGTTGAGAAACTGATCGAGGACCACAAGGAGTTCATGGAGAATACGGCACGTCGCCAGAATGAGGTGGATCGCGCCTGTAAGCCGCGCCAACTGCCACCAGGTGCTCGCAAACCATCGCGTAGCGGCAAGACGCCAGTGTGAGTATGCCTAGAGTTGCCACCCATGGCTAAAAACAACAACAAAAATTCCGTTGTATATATGGTTATTTTATTATTCTTTTTTATTTACTTTTTTTTGTTTTGTTTTTGGCTATTTTTTCCACCAACTTTTATTGCTACAACAAAAACAAATCAAATATTTTTTCCCCTGCAACGTTTTTGCACCCACAAACTCTTGCCTATCCAAAATATATATACTCTAAACGACACCTTGCAACAACAACAACTACTCTATGTATATGCATATATGTATATATATAAATATACAACTGTAGTCGTGGCTCCAGTCACGATCTGCGTGAACAGTCGCCCGATGGCCAGCTGCGACGTCAAAGGTTTGACAGCTACTTTATACTCTACTCTTCTACTCTATAAACTACCATTGCAAGCCACATAAAAACCACAATAAAAACCACAGTGCGCTTACCAACACTATCTCACACACACACACACACACACGCACACAAACGCACAAATGCACAAACATTACCAACTGGTTAAAGTCAACAACAACTTGAAGGTTTTCTATGTTCCATGTAGCACTAAACTGAGCTAACATTACCAAGAAAATACCTATATGCTCCCACTCCATCATCTATATCATAACAGATCAAATACCCAATTAAATACTTCAATTTAATCGAATCTTAACAATTGACGATCTCTAAACTGAATGTCACAGTTAACTGAATTGATCTAACTCAAACTGATAAATAAAATAAAGAATTCGAATACCTTGTTTGCTAAGCCTGTCTATCTATCTAATAGGGAATAGCTGATAACCATTTACCATATCTCATGTAGTCCTCCCACAAGCACCCGGCTTTAATCACTGCTGCTTAAACTGTTGCTTAATTATGTTTTAATATGACACTGTTTTGTCACATTGCCTAATTTGCATATGCTTCTCTCGTCCACAGCTTCAAGGGCTCTCGCGATCAAGGACTTAACGCACGCAAGGGCAGGTGAGTTGTCAGCCTTGGCATTTCCTTTAACTACAATTGTTCCAAAAATAATAGTGCATGCACTGTCTAAATTCTAAAAAAAAAAAAATATTCAAATTTCTGTTTATTGTTTTTCGACTCTGTTTTCTTTCGGCTCTATGCAACACTATTTTTGGAAATGCTGCGAAATGTTATTTCTTTTTGTGTATACATTATATATTATATATATATATATATATTATATATATTATATATGAAATATCATTTGTATTGCTCTGGTTCATTACTTTTTTGTGTGTATTTTGTTTCGTTATTTGATCGTTCTTGTTTTTTTTGTCTCTCCTTCTCTTTTTTGTATCTTTTTTGTGAAACTCTCTTTCTCATCACGCTACCGTAAACGTTTGCCTCATATCAAAAATCTATGCATCTTGCTGCTTAAATATTTGCTCTGCATAATCATATATATATATATATATATATATCTACATACATATATACATATGTATATATTATATATATATATATCAGTCGTATAACGCCTACGCGCGATACGCCCGACAGAGATCGCCTGCCGCATTATGGGCCACGTTTCTCGCCAAGGTAAGTGCCCGCTCCTGCTCCCACTGATTATAATCAGTGCAGCTCAAACTGTGCTGCAACTATGCTAAATGTTAATCTGTTAAACACTATTTTTGTGTATGTTAAGCATTTTGTAGTTTTCTATTTGTTCTTTTTTTGCATATCTAATTAGCTTCCATTAGATTTGCTTTTTCATTTATAAACTTACTAATAGTATTTAGTAACTCTGCCCTGTTTAGCTCAACTGGTCCCGAACTCGAATTCCGTTCGCCACGCGCCAAACTGTTGTGGACCAAATGGCGTGATGTGTGGATGCTGTCATGGGAGCGTCAACGTTTGCTCCACGAGCATCTCATGTATCTGAAGGATGTGGAGCGTGCTCGCAACTTTAGCTGGGATGATTGGCGCAAGCGCGTAAGTAACTGCCACAGCCACAGTCACAATGCACTCGAAATAATATGCTAATAACTGCTTATATTTTTTGCCAATTTGCCCAACAGTTCCTCAAGCACATGAACCACAAGAAGTCGCGCTTGACTGATCTGTTCCGTAAGATGGACAAGGACAACAATGGCATGGTGCCACGCGATGTCTTCATCGATGGCATACTCAATACGAGTAAGTTCTACCAACTGGAAAATCAAAAACAAGTTCTATATGAGATATTCAAATTATTCTATCTTTAATAGAATTCGATACATCGGGTCTGGAGATGAAGGCTGTTGCCGATCTGTTCGATCGGAATGGCGAGGGTCTCATTGACTGGCAGGAGTTCATTGCCGCTCTGCGACCCGATTGGCAGGAACGTAAACCGGCCACTGACAATGACAAGATACACGATGAGGTCAAACGTTTGGTCATGCTCTGCACATGTCGTCAAAAGTTCCGTGTGTTCCAAGTTGGCGAAGGCAAATACAGAGTGAGTTTTGCAGTCACATTAAACAGACTCTTTCTTAACTAATGCTAATAATAATAATGTTTGTCGGTTTGTCTGTATTTATAGTTCGGTGATTCCCAGAAGTTGCGCCTGGTTCGCATCCTGCGCAGCACTGTTATGGTGCGCGTTGGCGGTGGCTGGGTTGCTCTGGATGAATTCCTGCAGAAGAACGATCCTTGTCGCGGTAAGTTCAAACTGAAGACTCAAGCTCTCTCTCTCTCTCTCTTTCTCTATATATATATATATATAAATATTTAGTTGTATACGTACAAACACACACTGAAATTATCGATAAATCTTGTTTGGACTTCATACATTTATCGCATATTAATTCTAGTGTAACTTTTTTGTAGTCCACCAAGCCACAAAAAAAAAACCAAAAAAAAAAACTATTACCATTCCCATCAGATCATGCATTTTGTCTATACCTTAGGTTATATATGCATCATACTTTTATATACCATTTTTGATCATATCTCTCACATCTCTCACAAACAACATTTACTACATTTAGGTACAGTTGTGCTTAACAACTAATTATAATCTTTTTTTTACAAGCTAAACATTTTTTTACAACATACCAAATATCATATTAATATAATACCAAAAACGGATATGGTCATTTAACCAACAAAATAAAAATCAAAACTTTTGTGCCTAAAAATATTACTAGCATATGATAAACCCAAAAGAACAAAAACAAAAACAACATAACCTAAAAACAATTTTTGAAAACCTCATTAATTTGTTTGGTTGAAAAGTTGCTTTAAAAAAAAAAAACTATAGCATTAATTAACAGCGCGCTTTATTTTTGAAGATACTATTTTTGACATTTAGCCAGCGCCTATTTTGACGCCTATCTCATACACACAATAACCAAACGAAATCAAGAATCCAAATCCAAATCCAAACCAAAAAAACAAAAATAAAAAAAAAAACCTATCCTAAAAGCCCAAAAACTGAAAAGCTCACAGTTTTGGGGTGGTTGCCACATTTTGTAATCATGCTCATTTTTTTGTTGCTTTTACATGTTAACTCTCTGCGTTTGATATTATTATTCCCCCATACCATACCACACATTGTATTTATCTCTCTGTATTTTTACTGGGTTAACAAACACTATGCCTATTTGCCTAGAACCTAACCAAACCTAACCTAATTTAAAATAGATTATAACTTGCTTAGTACTCGATTAGTGCATGCTTTCCATTTATTTAGCTGTTTCTGTGTGTCTTCTCTTGCTTAACATGGCTACAGTTGTGCGCGCCTGTTTGACAATAGCTTTTTGAGTGGAACTGTACTTGAATTCACTTCATGCCTCGTTATTTCGTTAATTTCTGTTTGTTGTGCGTCCAAAACAAAAAAAAAATAAATGAATAATAATAATAATAAGAATAAAGGAAAAAACAACCAGTTGAATTTGTTGTATTAATAATTTTGTATACCGTTTTTCGTTTTTACTAATCAAATTTTATGTTTTTCCCCTTTTTTCTTTTTCAAATGTTATATTTTTGTTGTAACTGTACTTTAAAAATGAAACCGATAACCGAAAACGCAATGTGCCCGATATTTCCAATATATAATTCCACAAATAAATCCGCTTGCGCTGCCCGCCCGCCCGTCCGCCCACGCCCAACATGCACTTCGCCTGTGCCCAAAAAAAAAAAATAAAAATAAATGAATACAAAAAAATTAAAAACACAAAAATTTCAAACAACCAACAAACAAAATGCCAACTGTGACAAATACAAAATTTCGTTGTAATTGTTTGTTGTTACCAATCAAATGCAAAAACACGCTCAATAAATGTGTGTGTGTGTGTGTGTGTTTGTGTGTTTGTGTGTGTGTTTACCACTTGCTATATATATATATATGTGTGCATTGATCGGCATTGATCGGAGCAGCCAAGGGACGCACTAACATTGAGCTACGCGAGCAATTCATATTGGCCGATGGCGTCTCACAGAGCATGGCTGCATTCACGTCCAGACGTTCCACACCCAATGCTGCCCAAACTGCCAACAGTTCGCAAAATGGCGGCGCCGGTAGCCCCAACTTGCCGCCATATTTGAGTGGACAGGGTCCCATTATAAAGGTAAATCATCAACAGAAACACAACACAAACGAGTTGTGGGTTAACACCAAAAAAAAAAAAAAAAGCAAAAAAAAAAAATAGAAACAAAAGAGTTCCCAATCCTAACACAATCCCCCCCACCAACTATGTATCCCGTGTTAGGGTTTCAATATTTTTAGTGAGGTAAGTTTTGAGCTTTCGTTTTGGGTTCATTGTGTGTGTTGTTGACAAGAAAACAAAAAACATGCTCGCTGCTGCCGCCGATTCTTGATTTTTGTGCATGAGAGTTTTATATATATAATTCTACTATACATATATATTTATATATCTATATATATATTTATTGTATTGAACGTATTGTTGTTGCTATACTACATATACATATCTCGTATATATATGTTTCTTTATAATTTGGTACTTTCTTGACTTATGATAATTGTTTTATGTTTTACTGCGCCATTTCTGTTTTTTTCTGTTTTTTTTTATTGTTGCTGCTATAATGCTAGATTCAAATTTCACAATCAAGCGCTTTAGTGAGGTTAGGTCAAAGGTCATAATGTAGGCATTTTTAGGTTATTGTTGTTGAGTTTTGATTGGTCAGTCAGTCGCTTAAATGATCATATACCGTTGAATTGATTGAGCAACGAACAAAAACAAAAACAAAAAACCAAAAAAATCTGTTGTATTTTCATATATGTATATAGCTGATGAGCACTTGGCCGAGTTAATGCCAATATTTGAGAAAATCCGTGCACAAGACCAAGTACCATGCGCCTTTCCCATACATATGGGCGCCGGCGGCACAGTATTCGTGCGCTGCAATACCAGCCGCTCGGTACCGCTGAGTCCACACGTCCTCCATTGTCATCCAACAACACACTGGGTAAGTTGACAACACAACGAACGACAGGAGCATGCTGTGCTGGAAGCAAACAGAGGAAAACAGGGAACAGGGACTATATAGCAAAAGAAAAGAACGGGGGCTTTATCTTATTTAGAAGCTTTCATAGCAACCTACTAACTACATTTTATCTTCACTCCACCGTAATAGGTACGCGAGCGTTCTGTGCGTTCAATACCGATGTCGCGACCATCGCGCTCTTCACTGTCGGCAAGCACCCCGGATTCGCTTAGCGATAATGAGGGTAGCCATGGTGGACCGTCGGGTCGTTATACGCCGCGCAAGGTGACCTACACGAGCACACGCACCGGCCTCACGCCAGGAGGATCGCGTGCCGGCTCCAAGCCCAACTCACGCCCGCTCAGTAGACAAGGCTCCAAGCCGCCCTCGCGTCACGGCTCCACCCTCTCGCTGGACAGCACAGGTGAGTCCAATGATTGATCTGATCATAATCATAGCTATAAAGAGTACAATTCTAAATCGAATTCATTTCCAGATGATCATACGCCATCGCGCATACCGCAACGCAAGATTTCCGGTACGAGCACAATTAGCGGCACCGGCACCGGCACCGGCACTACGCCACGTCCGGCGCGTCTGTCCGTTACCACGGCAGCGACTCCGGGTGGCAGCCGACTCAATGGCGGCACTAGCACCATCACACGCAAAACCGCATCCGGCTCCGCCAGCCCAGCGCCCACAAGGTAGATTTTTTGTACCTCTCAGTTCGATTTCGGGTTTTTGGGATTGGGATTTCACATACTGAGGTCGTGATTACCTTTGAAACAACAACAAACATATCAAGATTATTAATTTATTTATTTATTTTTGACATTATTTTCGGTTACCGCATTAACTTTTGACAACTCACACAACAACAACAACAACAACAACAAAAAACTACTCATTTGATATGCTACTTACAAATCAATTTGGCTTTTATGAAAAACTTTCATATCAAAACAAAAAATACATCATTGAAATGCTAACTTACAAAACGAATTTGGCTCGATTGAAACAAATATCATGTATCGAAATTGAATGCTTGTCTGCAACTAACTGCAACATCAAAATACAAAAAAAACAAAAAAACAAACAAACAAACAAACAAAACAATATCCCCAAAAACAAAATTACCATCTTGAATCTTGTGCCTGACAAAAAATACTGCAAATACAGCAATGGAGGCATGAGTAGATCATCCAGTATACCAGCACTAACCGGCTTCGGCTACAAACCCACTAGGTAAAAGAAACAACAACAACAACAAAATACTAAACATAACATTATTTAAATATTATGATTTTCTAAAACTAAGTTAGTTCTAAATAATATCGAGAGCTAGTCCTTAAGCTATGCGAATTCTTTGGTAATGGTAATGCTAACTATTCATAAACATATATATATATATATACTAAAGCCGCCCATCACGGATACCGGTTAAGATACCCCTCAACGATTCCAAAACCTCATCGCCCACCAGCTCGTCCGCGAATCCCAGCAGCTTGGGGTAAAGTTCTATAAACTCTATAATATATAGAGCTCTAACAATTAAGTATCGACAAATGCACTGTAACGACAGTTTAGCAAGTAATTATTATTATTTCCAATATAATCAATATGTTTTGTTAAAAGTTCTGTTTATGTTTTATAAGTTATGTATTGTGTAGCCAGTGCATGTCAAACTGCCAGTACCCGTCATGTATTTTATAATTTCCTAATTCGACTAATGCTTTAAGCTTTCTTACTTATTTTTTATATTAATAATAATGCCATATATAGCTTTTAAGTATTGTTTTGTACTTTGCGTTTACAAATTCAATTGTTAAAGTTGTTAAATTATTGAAATTTTTTAAATGCCTTGACTAATATTTAATTATCCATTCGACAGGCGCAACATCAGCGGCAGTTCAACGCCGTCCGGGATGCAAACGCCGAGAAAGAGCTCCGCGGAGCCCACATTCAGCTCAACAATGCGACGCACATCGCGTGGAACCACGCCCACAGAGAAGCGCGAGCCATTCCGGCTATGAGGCGGAATAATGAATTGCGGTTGCAGCACTCAGTTGCCAATTATCAATTAAATAAACAACACAAAAACACAAATCTAAAACAACTAACCACGCACTGAAGTTCTTTCAACTAATCAACCAACCAAGATTGTGAATTCCCCAAAAATCCCCTCAGCTCTATCTCTCTCAGAGTCTACATTATTGTTGAAAATGTAGCAAGCAGGAAACAATCGCTGTGAATTTATAAATTTTATAATAATAACAGCAAAAACAATACTTTTGATAAAGCATAAAAGACACACGCAAAACTGAAGAAAAAGAGATAGAGAAATGAAAATGTTATAAATGAAAGCTATTCACACACACACACACACACCACACACAATGTTGAAAAACTATTTACGAAAAGAGTACTACTAACTAATGCAAACACCTTTTGCTACTACTAATATTTAATGCCTACACTATTTACTAGTTATACTTCTAAATATGGATTTCCAAATTTATAATTTGTATATACTTATATAAATGCAAAATACACTCCAAGTGCTTTAAGGCAATCTAAAATGAAGAAAAAATTAACGAAAAATTATAAACAAAAAAAAACAAAAAAACAAAATCCACAAAAAGAAAAAAACAAAAAAGAACAAAAAAAACATTCGAATTAAAAGTCGCTACATCAGCGACCATTAGCTCTTCAGTCTTTAAGCGTGTCTACAAAATCGCCAGTTTGTGGGCACACTCTGTCTGTGGGCGTGGTCGGTCTATGTGTGCGACCGAAATAAGGAAAGAAGTAACCCCGTTTTGATTTTGTTCTGTTAAAACTAATAGTTAAACGTAAAAGTGAATCATGTAAGCCGAAACAAAAAAAAATATTAAAAACAAGAAAGAGAAAAGAAAAAATATTTAATTATATACTAAAAGTCATTACTATAAGTTTAATTAATATTTAGTTAATAAGCAGAAACCACAACAACCACAAACACACAATTTGTAATGCATAATTATTTTTGTTTTATATATGCAAGTGGAACATATAAACTAATATAATAGAGAGAAATGCAAAACGTTTATATAAATATTGTATAATACTAATACTAAATTATTTTGTTATACGAATCGAGAGAAATGCATTCAACGTTTTTTGTAATTCTATTAAATTAAAACAATTTAAACGAGAAATAAACATTTACAAAGAAAAATTTTAATAACAAAACATGATATGCGTTGTTATTTAAAGCAGCAAGAGTGGCTTTGGTGTGCAGCTCAAAATGAGCATTTACAAAGACATGTAGTATATTTCATTTTACAAATAAATTAATTCAAATCGTTGGTATATTGATATATAATATGATATACGGGAATAGCGAGAGAGATGACATCGCTTAGAAGAAATTCCTTTTGGCTGAAAGCTTCTCCAAAGAGTGAAAAAAGTTAATAATGCATGTATTGGTTAGCTTGCCTCCTGGGCTGCTTGGAGTGCATCCGGTTGTTGGGCAGCCAGATTTCATGCGAAGAATTAAATTAAAAGCACTACACGGTTTTATGGCTTTTCTATGTTAGCATAATTACTTTGGCTTGTGCATTGGCTAGAGCTTGTCAAACCAAACGAATATGTTTGGAGCAACTAGGGTTCGAGGCTTAGCTAAGTAACGAGTTATGATTTTAATATTAAAATAAAACAATATGACGAGAATTGTAACAATAATTCGATTATATAGTACATTGGTGATAAAAATATGCTTCGATTTCTAGCTTTTTAGGCTGGCTGCAGGCAATGCAAATTATTTATGCAACATCATTCTCCTCGGAAGGACTACGAAATACTGCGAACAGAATCAGCATTTGTTTCATTTTCTTACCGGCGCCTTTTTGTCGTTTCCAACTGAATGTAACATAAATTTTCTTTGCTGAGTAATAACAATTTCGTATGTTTTTGTTATGGAATTCAATTTATTAATTTAAGTTATCAGTTATTGTTTTTTTTTGACACATTGAAATTTGGTATTCATAGTTAATATTTTATGCAGATTCAAACGAATTGCTGGAGTTGTTTTGTTTTATTTTCATTCTACACAAACATTGAATTAGTTAGACATTTAAATATGTGAATGCATACATATATAGAGATGTGTATGTATGTATGAATGTATGAATATATAATTGTTTATTTGTTAAATCGGCTCTGTCATATGAAAAACTGACTAGAATGGCGCACGTTCCACAAACTGTTATTATTGTGCCATAAGTGTGTCTTTTATTTATGTTTTTCTTTTTGTATTTTTGGAGTACTTGTCGTGTCATGTTTCAATTTTTGTGCTATTTGCTTTCACGCAAGAAGAGAGAGGAAGAGAGAGCAGGAGCGTAGAGTGAGAGAAACGATTTAGATATTTATGCTAAACTTTCAAGTGCGGATTGCAGATTATGCGTTATACTAAATATCCGACTGTGCGAGTGTGTGGATTAGTTTGTGTGTGTGTGTGTGTACGTCAACGCCAGCGCTGCCAAGTTAGTTGGTGCTGCTAAATACAAATACAATTTAGAGTTAGTTAATTAAACGCCTTTTTTCCCTATACTTCTTCGCCTAACCAATAATATCGCCGGCAATAAATTTGCCACAAGTCTTTTGTATGCCATTACTAATACAAAAATAGTTACATCATCGTTACACAATAAGAATAATAATAATAATAATAATAAACATAAGACTAACATACATAGATTATTATTACTTATACAATATACAGTGCAATTCAGAAATGGAATTTGAAAATTTAAAATGTTTAAGCAATTTACGCTTGTAAATTAAATGCAAACAAAATGTTTAAATGCATAAATTTAAACTAAAAAGTTGTTTAAATTTATTAATTTAAACTAAGCAATTGCATAAATGTATAAATTTAAACTAAAAGAGTTACTTAAATTCATAAGTAAAACATTTGGTGTAACTGAATTACTTATAACTGTTAAAAAAAAAATAAAAGAAAAAACTCAATTTAAATTTCCAAGTGTGTCTAAGCTTGCGAACTGCACTGTATTCGTTGAAAAATTCGCTAAAACCCGATTCGCTCTAAAGCTAAACTAAAAAAATATCAATCGAATCACAAAATTCACAGAAATCGAGTGTTGCACAAAAACAAAAATAATAATAATAAACGAAACTAAAATTGAGGATCGGGTTTTTTTCCAGAGTTGGAGTTGAGTTTATCTGTTTGTGTTGTCTTTTTGTTGTCTTTTTGTTGTTGTATATTAGCAGCAGGGCAGAGGCAGTAGCTGGGTGAGCAGCTGGCAAGGAAGCTTGGGCATTGTTGGCATTGTTAGCGTCAGGGCTGCGTTTTTATTGATGTTATTTTTGTTGTTCTTTTTGTGGTTGTTAATTGGAAGTGTTAGCCACAGCAGCCTGGTGCTGCGCCAGTGTCACCTGGCATGATTGCTATTGGCAGTCTGTCCCTTTGGCTGTTTGCCAGCGCCAGAGCCAGCTGCTCCACTCCCAGCTGCAGCTGCTCCACCTGCCCCTCCTGCTCCAGTTCCTCCTCCTCCTCCTCCACCAGTTGAGCTGTGCGCTTCTGCTGCTCGTTCTCCCCGCTGATGATGATGGTGATTGCTGTGATGATGATGATGACGTCGCCCGCCTCGGTAATGCCGTCGATTGTGATGCTGATAGTTGTTGTTGGTGGGCTCGGGCAGGATGCGTTGCGTCTCCTGCACGACGGGCGCAAATGTGCTCACTGCTTGTGGCTTTGTCAGTTGATTGCTTGAACTGCTCGCCCCTGTCTCTTGTTTCCGAGCAGCATCTGACTCCTCGCGACGTCGTCGTCGACGCACATCCTCCTCGGTCTCGATCGCAATCACATGGCCCGCTTCCGCCTCGGCATCGATGATGGCGCCGCGACTCTTCTGCTGCAGATACAATTCAGACATCCTCTGCTGCATTTGCCGCAGCTCCAGTGTGACCTGGAAATCGGGTGCATTCTCCAACTCCGATGGGGGCATGGCGCACTTAAGACTATGCGATTCATCGCAGATATGCTCCCGACAAACGGGACACAGAGCCTGAAAAGCATCTGCCGTTTTCTGTAACCAGCCGGGCAACTTGTCATACTCCTCCTGGTAGCTGCGACGCAGCGCATTCAAATGCCTCGCCAGGCAATAGCTGTGCAGATAGTGATAGCACTCGGTGCGGGTGAACTCATCCCCCTCACTGAACCCGTACAAACAGATGACGCACTGGCCACTGGGCAGATTGCTGCCCGTTAAATGTTCGCGCACCACTTCAATCAGATCAAAGACGACGGGGAATCCAATTGATGACTTGATCTTGGCATTGCATGCACTGCGTATGGCCTCCAGACGGACATCGTCCAATCCACGTGGACGTAGCAATTTGAATGTGGGACTCACATCCGGGTAACCAGGCGGAGGCAGCACTTGGAGAGTCACACAAATATATCGCTGTTCATCCTCCTCGCCGGTTAGCGGCAGCACCGTCGTCTCAATCACATCCACAGCACCACTAACAATATATACCACATTAAACATATTTATATAGATATATATCAAATCAGGCCCGAACTTACCTGTCGCTGCGCATTATTCGCACATCGTCCATGAGAATCGCTTCCAGCGACTCCAATTCCTCGTCTAGCAAACTGTGCAGCAGCAAAGCAAATTAAAGACTCGGAAATCAGACATAATACTCTCTACTTTACGCTACTTACGGCTCCATTTTCGTTGTTCGCTTTTTGTTGCTGTGTGCTAAATGCTTCAACCTCGAATTGCCTAAAATATATTACAAAAAAAAAAATCGATTGAGACAAAAATTTTGCGCCTGACAACAACAACAATTTATGACAGTCGCAGCGAAACACCGTATTGGCACTCACAGCGATTGTACACGTTTAGCACACACGCCATCTACCGTGTTAGAGCTGATACATGTATATGCACTGCTTTTAACCGAGTTAATACCCTGCTTGCGTTAACAGAGTGTTGAGGTTAAGTTACGAGGTTTTAACATTTGCAGTGACTGCTCACATTTAGCACAAGCGCCATCTAAAGTGGTCCAGCTGCAACATGTGCATGCACTGCTTTTAACAGCTCTGTTTGTAGACTGCATGCTTTGGCAGACTGTTAAGAGTGCACATTTTAAATATTAATTCAAGCACAACTTTCAACAGTTATTATCTTGCAGTGAATGTTGGGATTTTGAAAACAAATAACTTTTAATTCTGTTTCAATATCTAGATCAATGCTGAATTTTAATTTGAAATTTGATTTTATCGTTGAAATTAAACATTATAGGCCACAAAATCTCAACTACAAATAACTGTCAAGTTGGGCGGATATTTTTTCATTAATGTCATGCACGTTTTATGCATTAAAAGTTGATAATAACAAGTTATCAGATGAAGTCTTAATTATTAGTTTTCGTAGCTTACCAACACAAATCCTCATTCTACCTCTATCTCCTCCTCTCTCTCTCTCTCTCTCCCTCTCTTACAACTCTCTTTGATAGCATTCCGGCAGCTTTGCACCCCCCTTTTCCATCCTGCTGTTCTTTTCGTTGCGCATGCTTTCCTTCTTCATTTGAAAATTTTGTTATTCTAGCCAAAATAATACTTTTTCTTCGCTTGCTATTTAAGCAGCTCCAAAAATGTTTATGCAGGAGTCGAAAGGACTTTCGTCATTTGCCGCCGACGTGCGTCAATTCCAAATTTGGTGGTGGTGGTGGTGAATTTGTTGTACACTTTTCACCTCACCACACACACGCAGCGCACCAGTGCAAGTTGCTCGCCTCGTTGCCTTGTTGTATCGAATGAAAAAAACGCAATCGAATGTAAAAAGCCATCGTCGTCGTTGCTGCTATTGAATGAAATAGCATTTGCGGCATTTTCGGTGCTCGGCGCCAAGCGACTGAATTCAGTTTACAACGGGAAGCACAAAGCGACGGTCGTCAAAATTGAGCAAAGCTCCGCGAAAATTACAATAATCTAATCCAAACAAAAAAAAAAAAAATAACAAAAGAAAAGTGTGAAAAATTTAACGCAAATTTGTTCGTCCAACAAAAATATATATTCCGAATTTGTGTGAGTGTGAGTGAGTGCTGAAAATTCCACAAGTTAAAGCGCAGGAGGAGAATAAAACGGCGGGCTGTGCGGAAAAAATCCGCCCTTAAATTAAAAGGAGCTAAGCCAACTCAAAGTTTGGTACGACCAAAAAAAAAAACACGAATGAAAGAAAGATGAAATAGAATAGCGCAAAAGAACTTTATCCTGACGTGTCCTGCGCACGCAGCACATGCAAGGAAACACTCACACACACACACATGGGCCAAAAGGATGCACGTGTTTTTGCCTTAGCCAAGTGTTCTGAGAACTTCTTTTTAGTCATTTTTGTCTTTTGTCTGTTTTAGCATTATTGTGCTAAAACAATATTGTGCTAACAATCAGCAAATTATTTGCATACTTCGCAAATTTGTGTTTGTTTTAATTTTTATTGTTCTCTTATTTATTCGATAATGTGAAGCAAAATCAAAAGATAATGCATCTAATTAATGCAGCACGTGTTTTATTGTTACAACAATTCAAACAGCTGAATAGTTTTTGTATAGACTGCCGAATCATCTTTATGTAATTTTTAGCAAATCATCTTGAGTTTTGCATAACCGATAAATATAAACAGTTTTGAGGTATGGAAAATGCTATATACCAAATATAATATTTATATGTGTGTGCATTTCAAATATTCTCGAGAGTAATTTCGGTTGATTTTCTGCAAGCTTTTCATGCCTGCTCTCGCTTTCTCTATCGCTCGCTTCCTCCCACTCGCTTTCTCCCATTCTCTTTCTCTCTCTGTCTCTCTTTCTCTCTCTCTCTCTCTCTAACGCTCTCATCTTTCTTGTGTGGTGAAGGGAAATTGCATTGAGGATGGCAATGGCATTGGCTGGGGGTTGTTCTGGCCAAAAGTAGAAGAAAAACCAAATACCCAAAAGCTCCCACCCCAATGTAGCTCCCCCAATGCCCTTCTCCTTGGACTCAGATACACAGCAGCCCAAAAACCCAACAGTTGATGCGGTGCCAAAAAATACATAATGGAATTGTTACCTTTGGAATACCGAACCTTACATACCCTAGCTGATCCCACCTAAATTAAAATAGTATCTGTATATAAAATTGTATTTGTAATATATTTAAATAATATACATATATTTTTTTTAAATTGATCAGCACCAAAATCTAGATTTATATCCCATGGCAGCAGTAATATAACTATATCTCTACTCCATATCTCTACTCCCTAACTCTATCGGCAACTGAGAGGGAGATTTCGTCCCGAAAGTCAAAATACCCTTTGCAGAAAGAGCTAAGTGAACTTTGTGCTTGCCTGATTGCATTTTGGCCCTGGCAAATGCCAATTTCCTTGCTTTCTCCCTCCCTCCGCCTGGGCTAGAGTGAGAGCGAAAGTGCTGCTACCTTATAATTATACATATAGTTGAGATACTCTATATATGACAATATTTTTCTTATTTGCCTCTTTTTTATGCATTTACAAGTGCAACTGTCGACCTGCACAGTTATTCTTATCTGTATATGGTTTCCCCTAAGTTAATTCAGAGTTTATTATTAATACTTTCAAGGTAGTCATAATGAGCATTGTGATAAACAAATGTATATATATATATAAATGCCTGTTTGCGGTGATATAAAAACTGCATTCTGAATGTGTATAATCATAGGTTTCCATAGAAACGATGTCTAATAATTTGTGGAATGCGACTGCACAGTGGGGAACAGCTGAGTTCAGTTGGTAATCAAATTTATCGACTTATACCACTGCTCTATATTCGAGATTAGAACTCTAGAATGATCTAGATGAGAGTCTTACGATATTAGTGGTATGTTTTTATTGGACATCCTACAAAATCTTTCCATAATTCTATCGTTAGGCTGTTAGATTGGATTACCTGCATTGTGTGTTTACATAAGTATTGAATTTAACCACACTAAAGTAAGGGATGCATAACCAATTCCCGATGAAACACAAAATCATTGCATGGAGCACTTAAAGTTGAAATCGGTTAAAGCTGATTCAACTAGCCTCAAGTGCCTCCAACCAGTCCAGTCCAGTCCAGTCCAGTTCAGTTCAGTTCAGTTCGACTCTTGCAATTATTGAGTCTAACACAGATTTCCCAGGAAGTCGAGTCCACTTTGCTCTAACTTGCCACAATCAAGGCAAAACAGAGACAGAGAGAGAGAGAGAAAGAGAGAGAGAGAGAGAGAGAGAGAGAGAGAGAGAGCGAGAGAGAGAGAGAGAGACATTTGCTGCACTTGAATTTCGCTTATCGAGTATATTGCATAGATTTCGGCGCCATTTCTGCCTTGGCCAAGAACTTGCATTTATTGTTAGCGACAGATAAATATAAGCAAATAGCAAAATACTTTGGATAAGAGCAAAGGCCAAATGGAAAATACCTAACGAACGGGCAAAGCTAATTCGAGCATGGCAAATACCCAAATATATGTGCCAAACTAAAAATAGCATTGCAAATTGATGCAAAAAAAAAGAAGAAAAGTGGAAAATAAATGCAACTACTAAAACTTTGTAATACGCAAATGACCCCATTTGGCATTCGATGTTTACAAGCGCGGCGACTGTGTTCGATATTCTCGGAAAAGGCTATTAAACGTGCAAACCGATTGCTTGAATTGAATTGAATGCATTTCATAAGCAATCAAACTGCATGATTTATGTAGAGTAACAAGTGCAACCAGCCACCCAATCTTCCCCCCTACCATCCTCAACCCCAATGCGACTCTTCAGTTCCGTCCGTATCAGGTCACATTACATATTTGAATAGGCTACCTCGATTCGCTTATCGATTTGGCCTGACGAACACGCCATGTCAAATGCTCTTAGTCTCTCTACCAGACCTTGCGTCCCCCGGGTGCCATATCCGTCGACCCTTTCTTGTGTCAATGTGTTTGTGTGCGTGTGTGTGTGCGAGTGTGTGTTGATGGGATTTAAACTTTGCCAGAGTTAGCGGTAGCAGTAACAGCTTTAAAGCAACCCCCCGCGAGCCATGGGTTTGTCAGGCTGACAGGGGGTTGAACCTGATGTACTCTGCATTCGTAAGCTTAAGTGAAAATTAGGGTATCTGCGTTGGCAGTTATTTGTGGGATCCAATAGACTTTGATTATTATATGATAAAGGCATATGCTTGGGGTGTCTATAAAGTTTTCCTCGATTAGCATGAAAACCTCAGCTCATTTTATACGTAAATAGATAGCAGATTTAAAACTATATTTTAAATACGTAAACGAAATAAAAATGAACTTTCTTCAAAGTCAACTTTTTGTAAATAAGCACATAATTAAAATTAAATAGGATCAGCAATTAATTTTTAGGCCATTTGCTATGTACTCTATAAATTCGTATAGGGCATCTGCAAGTCGAGCATGCTCGCCGCCAGAGTGCTCACTCGCTTGTTTTGAATACAATTTGGCACGACGCAATTCCGTATTGTCCTTTATATTCGGTGAATTTTAAGTTAAACCGAAAACGACACTAATACAAATGCACAAGCGGCAAGCTTTTTTGCCAGCACGTGTGCATGTCTCTATGTGTGTGTGTGTGTGTATGTGTGTATGTGTGTTTGTGTGTGCATGTGATGTATGTATACATATGAAGGTAGCGTCGGTTTTGGGGAGTATTCACTTGGTATATTTCCATTCATTTCGAATGTATTTTTGTGTCAGGTAACAGAAAAAACGAAACTTATTTTCAGCTGATGAAATTTCGCTGTTTGCAGTGCGCTTTGCGGTTATGTAATGGACAAGGACGATAGATATATATAGATATGGATATAGTATATCTAGATAAATGTGAATATGGCTAATCATTTAGCTTAGCTTTAGGTTATTTTTAACGACAAGGCTGTCATGTACACAACAACAACAACAACAACAAAAGTACCACTTGGCCTTTTGTTCGACGGGCAGGCTGTTATTGAGTAATTTCCCATAAAAATGATTTAAGTATTGTGTTGCAGACCACTTAGCCATCAAATCAACATACAAACAAACACACATAGGAGCTGACAGGGCCAGGGCCAAACGTGTCCTGCAAAAGCAAAAATACAACGTTGACAGCTTGCGCCTTATTTAGCAAAAAGCCGGCAAGGCAAAACGAGGAGGTTATGGGGTTAAAGGGCTGGTTAAATGGGGGTAGAGGGGGAGTCTTGTGGTACAGCTGCAGAGGTGACTTTAAGTAAACAACAAATTGCGACGCAAAAATCAGTGTTAAATAACAACAAGAACAGTAGCTCAGAGCTCAGGACGCCCAGTTTACGTAACACAAATGGGATTGTGTAATCAGTGTCGAGTGAGAAGCAAAAAAAAAAAACATAGAAAACGCACAACGGCAACAAGAACAAAAAAAAACAATACGAACAACATGACTGGGTCAAGGGTGTTGGTCAGAAGGGTAGGGGGGGGTGGTCGAGCACAGGGCACAGGACACAGGAAATTTGATTTTTACTTTTATTATTGCCGGCTCTTTTTTTTAGCTTTTTATTAGTTCACAACAAACAATTGCGATTAATGTTCCTCTTTGACATATGACGACCTCCCGTGGAAATTGAACTAAGTACGCAATTGCCGTTGGTTGGGCAGCCAAAGACGTCATAGCGCATTACGTATACGCAATGTTCACCCACACACACACACACATTTACATACAGACTACAGAGCGCCTAGGCGCATTTTCCCATCAATGAAGCGACTGCCACAGCAGCAGGATGCCAAAAAGAAGGAAAGCTCTTTTTTTGGCCAGCTTTCACACTCTCTCTCGCTCTCTCGCTCCATCTCTGTCCCTCTCTCTCTCTCTCTCTCTCTACCTCAGTCTTGTTATTGTGCTCTCTTTGTGGTGAGTTCTGTGTATGCAGCTACTGCTGCTTCTTGCTGCACAGCTGCTGCCACACATACACCCACTCACAATGTCTGCTCTCTTACTCTCTGCTTTCTCGCTTTCTCCCTATACCCTTCTCTCTCTCTCTCTCTATCTCTCTTTACTTGCTTGTGCATTGTGTGCTTCCGTGTGTCGACATTTTACTACGTCAGCAGGCGAGACGAGCCTCCAAGTAAATAGCACAAAATACATAGCCACACTAGGCTATATGTATATACATATATACACACACATATACATATATACTCACATATGTACATGTGCACATATGTATTTGTGTGTTTTGTGTGCTTTTTGGCTGCCTTGCAACGACCTTCTGCCATAGTTATTTATTTTTTGGGGTTATTCAACACTAAGCAACACGTTTATGTTTGACTGCAGTTTTAGAAGCAGACGTCAACTTGGACAGTTAGACAGTGGCTGTAAAACTATTGCAGATAGTTTTTGGGGTTGTAAACACACCCACAAACAGATGTGCTTCTACATATATTTATATACATATATATATATAGTTTTCCCGTCTATGTGTGCAGTTTAATTAGCTGTGACCTTTTCACATTACAAGCCGTGGACAAAAGCTGTTGTTGGGGTTCAATGTAAGCTATTTAGCTTTAGTTTCCATGATTATAATAAAAAGTATACTCCCACTGAGAAAGTATACTCCCACATGATATATATATCTATAATCTTACAACATTTATTTATGATCGGAAGCTGTTCTGTGTGTGAGTCAGTGCCTTCATTTTGTACACAAAAAAGTCATAATTACTTTAGGCAAGCAAGCCATAACTAACTCAATAATGTTAAGAACAAAACTCGCTGTTTTCTAATGACACGCAATTAAGTCGCAAATTGAGTTAAGGACAAAAGCACCCACGCGCAAAATAATCACTCGAAAGCACTGCTGAAGGTCGAAGGAACCACAAAAATGGCAAACTATTACAGATTTACATATTTATAATCTCAGGGGTAATCCACGCAGGAACAAACACTCACACAAACACACAAACACTTACTTACATAGCTCTAGTTATTATTGATCAAACAGCCCGGGTGTCCTCAAAGAGTTACATGCTGTGTGTGAGTGAGAGAGAGACAGAGAGAGAGAGAGGGAGAGAGAGGGGCGTAAGAGAGTGAAAGAGATAGAATACATAAAGTAAACTATACTGCACACAAAAATATCTAACAGTGGGATTGCCCCTTACAAGGCAATACCCTGTAAATAAGTCTAGCCAATATTCTGAAATTATTATCATATATTAGAAATATAAAAAATTAATGTGAGCAATGCTAGAGTAAATCTATTGATGTGCATCATGAATATATATACTCTACTACACATATTAATATTATTAATAAAATGCTTATCATATATTGGAAATATATAAAATAAAATCCAGTAAGTTAAAGTGTATCTGCTGATGTGCAACAAGAATGCATACACTTTGCAAAACTTATTAAAAATTTAGTTGAAGGCGAGATTAGCCATGCCACAGATAGACAGTTCAGTTTATAACTGCAGTTTGGCTGTATTTAATAATAATAATAATATTAAAATTAGCTTTCTGTTCGAAACACATACACCACGCTATAATACACAACTACTACTCCTTTAATTTGTGCAGGGTATAATAACTATGTTTGAAACTGAGCTCTAGATTGAGTACATGCAACAGAGCGTATTCAGTTTTGCCATATGTCATGTGGCATACAAATTCAGCAGAGACTGAATACACTCACTCAGTCACACACTCACACACACACAAACTCATTCCTATTTAATGCCAATGGAAATTTACTGCAACTTGAGAAAAGCTAATCCAATAACTTTGGCTTTTACATAGAAAACGGCTCGTTGGAAAGGAAATCGTAGTCAGTTAACTCCCAGCGTTGATGGCAGCCACAAAAATTATTGATGCACCGCGAAACGGTCACGAGATGGCGCCCCTGAACACGAGGGCCAGGGGCGATGGCACCCATGGGGTGACCATTGTCCTGACCGCACCGCAACGCAACTCGGTTCAATCGGTGGATATACCAGGGGAACCGGATCGTGCCGCCTGGAGCGGCAAGATGCAGTTCTTTCTCAGCATTATTGGCTATTCGGTGGGCCTTGGTAACATCTGGCGTTTTCCGTACCTGTGCCAACAGAACGGTGGCGGTGAGTATATTCCACGATATTTTGCCATATCACATTATCGGGCTTATCAGTTTACCCGACCGTCTCCAATAACAGTCGACGTTCGAACAAAAATTTGCAATATGTTGCACTTTTTTGTTGCTATTCCGCATACGCGTGCTGCAAAGTTAGAACACCCCGTTTTACCTGACAAGTTCTAATTGCAATCAGCCTGCAGTACGACGCTCAAAAATCTAATTACATCTAATGCTCTTGCTCACATTGCTAATGGGTGCAGTTCCTGCCAGGGCTGGATTATGGCGTTAAACAGCTGGGCGCATATTTTTATTTGAAAGGGCCAACTCTTTAATAAGTAATATTATACTAACCAAGAGTGCTTTTAAGAATGGGTGAAAACTTTCCACAGCTGTAACTTCCTCAAAAGTTTACTAATCTTTTAAATTCACTTCTTTCTGATCATGTTTTTTAATCAAGTAAAATATTATATTTGAAGTAGTAATTGTGATCTGACTCGATTTTCATGTTCAAAATCAATCTCAAAAATACCAGTGGGGGGGACTGGTCAAATCTTTCTAAAACCAAAACTTTCTCAAAACCAACCCGTTTTTCTTTTTATTTCTTTCTTTTATATGTGCTCTTTTTCGTCTTTTTTATGTTTCTCATTATTCTCATTAGGGCTCCTCTGATGTGCAAACCTGCTCCTGTTTGCAATGCACATTTTAACGAACACAACCGATATCAAGTGTCTGCCGTAGATAAGCAAATGCGCTGCTTTGACAACAACATTATGAGATTTAATGTGAGCTAATTGCATAGGTTACATTGGTTGAATTTGTCATGTTTGGACATGTTGACGGGGCCAGTTCGAGGGGAAAGGGTTGTTTGCACATGACTTGTCCGCCTGCCGGAAGAGCTTAATTGGAGGGGGCCCTTTCTATTGGGGGCGAGATTGGTTTGGGTTGGGTTGGGCAGTGCGCCTCGTGCCAAACGCCGCATTTTTATTGAAACACACATTCCAAGCTTAAATCCCATTCGATTCTAATTCAATTACGAACGAACGAGATAAGAATAAAAGAAGCCGCCCATAAATAAAACAAAGTGTGAATACACTTATAATAAAGAAAACGTTGGCTATTTGGGATTTCCATTTTGATTTTGCAGGTGCATTTCTGATACCCTTCATGATAATGTTGATACTGGAGGGCATACCGCTGTTTCTCATTGAGCTGGGCATGGGCCAACGTATGCGTCTGGGTGCTTTGGGTGTGTGGAACACCATACATCCCTGGCTGGGCGGCATTGGCATCTCCTCGTGCATTGTCACCCTCTTTGTGGCACTCTACTACAACGTGATTATCACGTGGGTCTTCTTCTATCTATTCAACAGTTTTCGGGTGAGTTAAGCAATGGGAATTGAATTATTCCCAAACTAATAAATTTATATTTTATATAGTATCCACTGCCCTGGTCCACCTGTCCCACTAATGGTAGTGGCATTATTCTGGAGGAGTGCGCCAAGTCGTCGGAGACGACATATTTCTGGTATCGCACCACTTTGGATGCGGCACCCTCGATGGATGAGCCGGGTGGCTTTAAATGGTGGATTGTACTGTGCCTGCTGCTCTCCTGGACCATTGTCTTCTTCATTGTGATGAAGGGCATCCAGAGTTCCGGCAAGGTGGTTTACTTCACCTCACTCTTTCCCTACATCGTGCTGACCATCTTCTTCATACGGGGCATAACACTGCGAGGCGCCGGCGCCGGACTGATGCACATGTATACGCCGAAGGTGGAAAAGCTGCTGGAGCCCACGGTCTGGCTGGATGCAGCCACTCAGGTCTTTTACTCCTTTGGTCTGGCCTTTGGGTCATTGATCGCCTTCGGCAGTTACAACACGCCAAAGAACAATTGCGTCCGGGATGTGCTTTTGGTGTCGGTGTGCAATGCCGTCACAGCCATCTATGCCAGTGTCGTCATCTTTGCCATACTCGGCTTCAAGGCCACCGTCAATGTGGATCGTTGTGTTGCCGGGTGAGTTATTCCCATTGAACGCTCTGAGCTCAAGTCGAAAATGGGTAAAGCTTTATATATATATCAATTGTATATATATATTTTAGACAGTATCAATTGTGAGTCATGAGTCTATGCTAACAGCCAGAAGAGCTCTTATAGTCTCTGATGTCAGAGTGATAATATCTTATAGTCTCTAATATCTGAGTGATGAGTTCATGTTTCTATTGAATCAATAAATCCGCTTTGGTAATGATTTTTGATTGTATACTCACGTGAAGACCATTTAGAACTTACCAGAAATAAGAATGAAATTCACATTAATTCAATAAATAGTGTTAATCTTAAGAATGATATACAAGGGAAATTTCTTGATATAGACCGTTAACAATCTGATTGCAGGGTAACTGCTGGTCAAGCTCTCTCGTCTCAATGCATTCTCCATCTTTGGTTAAATTTTTGGGGTTGTGTGTCAGTGGCTCTTTGGGTCATTTGGCAAGTTCATCCGCATTCGTCAGCGACCAGTTCGTTGAAGGGTGGGTCAATCAGTCGGTCACTTGGTCAGTCTGTCAGTTTGTCAGTTAGTCAGTCAGCTAGTCCATCAACCAGTTGTAACCGGCATTGGGCGGCGGCATTTGCCTATCTTTAGATTTGTTGTTTATTCATTGATAGGCCAATCGATACGCGTTCGTCTCTCTGTCTGCTTGTCTATCAATTTGTTTCAATTAATGGCCGCTGCATAGGTTTTTGCGATGTCCAATACCCGGCTCCTTCCTCCATCAAACCCCCTTGAGTTATTGACAGTTGCTCTTGAACTATTTGCGTGGCCCATTCAAGTCGAGGGTCTGCGCAAGGCATTGAGGCCATTGTCTGGATAAATGAATGTGTGCAACCGATACTAGCTGGTTATTCAACAAATGCTGAACCCATCCAATATTTATTTATAGCAATACGGATATACTTGTGAAGAATGCGATTCTGCCCTCCAAGAATGTCACCAGCGATGAATACGATTTTGCCATGCATAAGATCAATGAAACTGAATTTACAGCACTGCAGCTCAGTGAGTGCAGTCTGTCCAAGGAGCTCGACAATGTGAGTATAAATACAATAAAGATTTCATGGTAGAGTCTAAAGTCTATATTAATCATTACCGGCTAGTTAAACGATATAATAATGTTTCATTGAGAACAATTACTTTTGGCCATCTCCTGGCATTCTTTGTATAATCTCAAAAATTCCTATCTGACTTTGATCTCTCTTCTCTTTCCCTATAACGCTCTGTAGGCCGCTGAGGGCACTGGCCTGGCATTCATCGTGTTCACGCAGGCCATCGTTGAGCTGCCCGGCGCCCCTTTTTGGGCGGTGCTGTTCTTTACCATGTTATTGTCGCTGGGGTTGGGCTCACAGATTGGCATTCTTGAGGGGATGCTGTGCACATTGTTCGATATAGACATCATCAAGCGGGTTAAGAAACAACATGTCACTGGTGTGGTATGTCTATTCTGCTTCATTGTCGGTTTCATCTTCTGCACAGGTGCCGGCGAATATTGGCTCAAGATGTTTGATTCATTTGCCGGTACAATTGGTTTGGTTGTTGTTGCACTAATGGAAATGATTGCAGTTATCTTTATCTATGGACACGAACGGTAAGTAATGCCCACAAAATAAACCAAAAGAAAACTAATTAAAATAAATAAAATAATTGCACAGCTTTACTGAGGATATCTATCAGATGACGGGCTATAGACCTGGCATTTACTGGCAATGGACTTGGCGCTATATTGGCCCAGTTATTATGGTCTGCATATTGGTCTCTTCGGTTGTCTTTATGGTCATACGTAATCCCACATATGGCGCCTGGAATGCCGAGTTGGTAAGATATTTACTGTAAGCCATATTCTATATCATTTACTAATTTCTTATCATTTTGTATAGGGTGTTGTGGAGCAAAAGTCGTATCCGAATTGGGTTATGGGCATTGCCTTGGCCATGATCATGGCTGGTGTGCTGCCCATGCCCATTGTGTTCCTGATGCGCAGCTTCCAGTGCCTCAAGGTGGATCTGGACATACACCAGGGCTCCATTAGACGCAATGAGACGACCGCCTCCACCAAGGAAATGATTGACAATGATGATGATGTGAGTTATATTTGGTTTAGACCAATACCTAGTCTTCTTTTTATCTGTATAGTACTTGTTAATTTAATTTGTTGTGTTTGTTAATTAACGTTTCAAATATATTGATGCGTCCCTTAAGCTAAGAATCTCTCTCAATATATGTAACTAATTGTGTCTTTCTCTCACTTAATGATTCACCCCACACATTTACGCTTGTTTCTCTATCTAATTAATAATGCTTCAACAAAATACCAAAACTATACCAAAAATAATACATATTTCACGCTCATTTGCTGTCAATGTCGTTCAGAATTTGAGTCCGGATATGCCACCGCAAGATTCATTGGCGACACGCTTCACAATTGGAGACTTTGAAGTAAGTTCTATGTTGTCCCGAAAAATCCAGAAAGATACCCATATACCCGTTACCCAATCCCAAAACACACACACCTCATTAACTAGCTGCTAATCACACAATTCTCCAATTTCTTCTCTTTCTATTTCTTGTGTTGTTAGAACTAGAAACTATAGAACTAGACACGTTTTAAGCATCCAACAGAAACAATACCTAACCTAACCTTAACTAACTCAAAAAGTAGCCTCTAAAAAAAAGAAGATATAAAAAAAAAAACAATTCCGTTGCAACGCCTGACACACACGCAGTGAGGATAAAAAAATTCACGCGCCGTCTGCCTGACTAGAAAACCCCGAAATAAAAAATCAAAAATATAGCTCACACATAAAACGTTACGTAACGATTCGAACCCATCCGATATCGCCACTAAGTAATATATACTATAAATAATTATAAAGCGCACAGCAAATAACTTAACTAGCAAAAACAATCGCAATGCCATTTAAATATATCTCGTAGATCTCATAACTAAAGTTCGATAAACGATAAAATCCGATAACGCCTTCTTTACATGAACAAAAATCAAGAACAAAAACAAGGAAAACTAAAAAACGTAAACGAAACAAGTCGTTTACACAATTATTTACCAGCAAAAGTTAGTTTAGTGTAATGTTTATAAACTAAATGATAACCTCAAGTTTTAGACAAGTAACGTTCATCTAGAAAACAGCTCAATGCTTTGGCTTAGGGACTATTTCGAACCTCGGGGCTAACAAAAAGAAACATTTAATTCGGCCAATGACGGTTCAGTAATGCATACCAAAAAGGTAAAGTAAATTATTTTGTACTAAAATTAACTAAATCAATTTCTTACTTTCCATTTCTTTGTTGTTTTCCTGTCTTTTATTTTCTGTTGTTCCGAGTGCGTAAAAAGAGTTAAAGAAATTGTTTTTCAAGAGATTTCATACAGTTTCTACGTACTTAAAAGAAACTGCCGACGCAAGCGCTGCAATCAGCGCCATCTGTTGGCTATTATTATTAAGTGTTGCTTCTAGTGAGCTTTTTGTCAGCGTAAAGCTTTATGTTATCAAGTATACGACCAGCGTGTGCATAGTTTTTGTGTTGATAATTTAATAAATTAAAATTAATACTTATTATAATTTTAAAACATATAAATATTTATATATATATATATATTATATTATTTATAAATCTAATTCCTTAATTTAATTTATTAAAGGCAGTTTTAATTCATTGTTTTATTTACTATAATCATAGGGCGACGATGAGAATGACGACAATGATTTCAGTGGACCTGCTTTGGGTGGTCACGTGAAGACCCAGAGCGATTTCTCAGAAGATGATGAGGAGGATAAGCCCATGACTATGCGTATGATGATGATGCGAACAGCAACAGCAAAGACAACAGCAACAACGCCCCTAAAAAATCAGGGCGGCAATCATCTAAATGTGCCAACAAGCAGAAACCAAAATTACAACAAAAAGGAGGCCTACGATGTGTAAAAGGGTTACAATGCTAGAATGGTAAAAGGGTAAGCAAATCCTAAGGAAAGGAAAGAACTAATTATATATAGAACAACATGCTATATATAGTAATCGGATGCTGCGAACGAGGAAGCGCAAAATCATTTATATATTTACAATAAGTATTTTAACATAATTATACTTAAAACTTAAACTTAAGCTTAAGAAAAAAAGTTTGCAAAAATAATAACAGGAAATTTTCAGAAAATTATAAATATGTAAATCGAAAAATTGTTAAAAAAAAGAAAACATTTCAAAATACACACGCATACACTCACACACTCAAAAACACTCACACATACTAAACCATGTACAATGAGCTACAATTGAACTAAAAAACGGGTTTTGATGATGAAAAGTTGATGGAAATTGTAATTTATGTTGCTGTAGGATTTAGTTAAAATTGTTTTTAGGCTTTTACTGTTGAGCACAATTCAAATGTATTTGTGTCTTTAAAATCCATATATATATACACATACTATACACATATATACTACTATATAACCCAGTTTTAAACCCTGCCTAGCCATGAGAACTTTGATTGCAAAACGCTTTCTGTAGTTTAAGTCCCTAAAAAAATAAACCTTTAACCAAACGCATTTCCAAAGAGTTTAACTCATTATTTAATTAACTTAGTAGCATTCAGTTTCTCAAGTTGAACTTATCACACCGAAATATTTATTCAGTTTAGCTCTATAACAAAATAAATTAATTATATAATTATGTTGTAATGAAAAGTATTGTAATAATAATATGAATTAATTCAAAATGTAATATGAATAAGATGGAAAAATTTTAAGCAAGTTGAAATATTAAATAAAGAAATTCTAGTTCAGTTGTTAACTGCAAAAAATGAAAAGAAAATTGAGAATGTTAAAAACCTACTTTTTAAAAAACCAAAAATTTAAAAAACTACACATTGAAAATAAATTACATAAAAAAATTAAAAGAAGAGGAAGAAAAACAGTATGACATGTGTGATATTCTAAATAATATCCTCGTATTGTAGTCTTAAGCAAACATCATCAAAAATGTAAGCCAACTAATTTTCTTTACGTTGTTCAACACTGTTATTTTGTTTACATACAGCCACTTCTATATAACCCAATATTATTATAATTTAGTATTTCCTGCATACACATAGAGTGCAGTTCCTCAAACCTTTTTTTTTAACAGTCACCAAAAAACACACACTGAAACTATTTTCTTATATTCAAAACGAAAACACAAAAAAAAAACAAAATATTAAAAAAAAAAACTGCTGTGAATAGTTTTAGTGGTTGTAAAATTCTATTACAAACCAGATGATGAATAATTACATCAAATGCAAACAATTTATGAATAATTATAAATAAATATAGTTTGTAAGGAGGCAGTAAACTCAGATCAAACCAAAAAAACAACAAAAAACATTATCTAAGTTCACTTTGAGCAGGTTCTTAAACATAATTCTAAACCTATTTCCAAATTCGGTTTCCGCAAAGCACTGCAACAGGTTTTTTTTGATAAACAATCCACAGACACAAAAACACACTCATAATTAGATAAACTCAAATGGAATTCGGAATTTCGGATAACTGTAATCAAAAGAAAATGGAACATTTCGAAGTACTCGTAAACGGCAAACGTTAAAGACAATAAGAATTAAAAATAGTTAACCAAAATTAATAAAGAAATGCTTATGACATGAGCCTCGTCGCGATGTGGAAACGTAGGCCACCGACTTGACAAATTCGATGAAGGCGCCGAAACTTTATACTGAGATTTGTAATTATAATTTTTCGACAAAAGTAGCTATTTGAAAACATTAACATTTTTCCTTTTCTATAAATAGTATCTGGGTGGGTTACAAAAAAAAAATAAATTGCCCATCCCAAAGTTCGATGAATGTACCTTGCGAATACACAGGTCGTTGGTTAGTTGGGTTAGTTGATAAGCTTTTAGACGGAGAGCTAGAGCAAAGAAGCGTACATAATCGAAATTTGAGTGGGAGTTGGAAGGCCAAACAGTTGTTTTGTATATGATAAGTGTAGCCAAGTATATATACATATATATATATATATATATATATATATATATACATCTGAAATCTGTTGAACGCAGGAAATAGTACTCAAAGATTTATATATAAATAAAAGTACTCATAAGAGTTATATAAACATAACGCTCCATAGAAGAAGTCCACAGTTTAAAGAAGAAAACCCATCAAATCATATCCTCGCAATTAAAAAAAGTGAAAACCGTTAACGAAACCAAATAGTTACCAAAAAAAAAAATTGTAAGTGTATAGTTTATTCACACCTACTCCCTTAAACTCGAAACATGCGAAACTATAAATATATTGTATATCAATTATTATTGTCGTAGTGCTTAAGAGAACTAAACGATATATACATACATATATATATAAATACATATATATATATATATGATATGCGAAAAATGGACTCGTGTAAATTGATTGATTGTATTTAAAACTTATGTGAAACATTATTATGATATTCGCAGGTAAATTATTATTAAAATACAACAAATATAATGAAATAGTGCGTTAAGTTCAAAGACGAAGAGCAAAACCGAAAGAGTCTGCAGAGTTTTATTTAATGGGTTTGGAATTTATGCATTTGCTACCTTTGAGTGTTAAATTAAAATACGAAATGTACCTTTCAAATGAAATGCTTTCTTTTTCAAATGCTTGTTGCAAACATATTGTCGCAGATTAGGCTTATCGCTGGGTTCAAGTTTCGATTGCCTGAATTTTGTTTCTGCGGTGGTGCAAAAGTTCCTCTCTCTCTTTGTCTCTCTCTTTCACTATCTCAGTCCCACACTCATAAACTCTCTATCTCAATTAACAGCTCATTATGCAAGTGCGGCTCGTGTGACCTTAGTTCAGGCAATATTGGTGTTGTTATAATGGTAAAAATTTGATAAACAAATAACAACAACATTATAAATGGTATTGGTTACACTGAAGAGTGCCGCATTGCATGTGTGGTATAAATATAACATCACTGTTCGAGGTATTGATCGATTGATAAGTGTGGCGTTAGTCAAAACAAGTGAAGTTGTTGTTACTATCAATGAACGACTAGCAGATGCTCTGTTTTTAATTATGGCAGAATTGGGTGAGAGTTTTTCATGTGATAAGTTTATTTTCTTTGCAATTTGGACAACTTGTGCAGGGAACAACAATCAGATATCATCTGTTACTATTATGAAAGCGTGACAGCGTGATAGATATATATAGTAAAGAAATTTCAAACTATTTTTGTATATAAAGTGAGTGAATTCATTTCTTGAGTGGATTCTATAAGTCCCAATTTGAAATGTTGTTATATACAGTGCATCTTAATGTGTGTTATGAGAATAACATGATAAAAGCCTATTTTAAAATTGAACGATTGATAAGAAAATATGTTAAATGTTGGGCATTTGATAACCAATTGTTTTTTCATGCCCCTACAGGGTATATTATAAATCAGTGCCTCAATCAACTAAGCGATAGGCGGCCACTGCTGAACTATGCTGCTTCTGTTTCGACTTAAGCTGATGGATGATGTCGTAAGCGTAATTCGGGCCAGATAAGGAAGCAATTAAATTGGCCTTAGATCAGAAAGAGAGAGAGGGCGTGTGTGGACCACAAATGATGTTGTAATACAGGCCAAAAAAACAGACGTGTGGCAGCAGCAGCAGGAGGCACGCTACAAAGCAAAAGCGCATGTGGGAGGCGGCACGTAGCAAGCGTGGCAGACAAATGTGGGCATGGCTCTTATCTTATCAGCTGTGCATAAAAAAGCAGAAACAGGAAAGAGCGCGAGAATCAAGACATATGTGAGTGTGTGTGTGTGTCTGTGTGTGTGCACAAAATACTCTCGTACTCGTAATAATATAATTTGTAGTACATCTGTTACTTAAGCGCACATACAGTTTCAGTTTCGATTGTTGGGTGAACGCAGCAACAAGTGCCACCGGCAACAGCAGCACGAGCAGCACCAGCACCAGCACCAACACTTGCAACAGCTGTTTTTACTGAAGCGCAACAAGTGCCACGCGTAGAGCGAGAGAGGAAGAGGGAGAAAGCGAGGTAGAGTGAGAGTGGGAGCTGCAGCTGTATTAAAGTATTGTGCACTTCAATTAGTTTGTGCAGCAGACACATTTAAATATAAATTCGCATTAAGACTTGTAATTTGATAAAATTAAAAAAAAAGAAGAGGACGAAATAAATTCATTAATCGACTGAATTCAATTGGCAGCCAGCGAAAAGAAAACAGCTGAGCAACGGGCGAAGAAAAGTGAAAGGCAACAAAAGAGCCAGAGCAAAATCAGGAGGGCAATCAGAGACACGAGGAAATGCTGCTCAAAGGCGTTCAATTGCTGCGCAACGGGTGAGTTTTAACTGTAACATATATCCACATGTCCATAGATATATATATATATATATATATACATACATATATGGAGCATTAAGCGGGTCAGTGTCAGTGATTGTGGCTGGGGAGCCCAGCATTTGGAATTGAGGCCGGAAGCACTGACATTGTGTGGCCTACTTGGCTTACCTGTAAGCTTAACGTGGCTTATACTGATGTGCTTTTCAGCAAATTAGAACTTATTGTTATTGGCTTTCTGTCTTAAGTGAGCTGAAGCTAAAATGTTGTTTCAAAGAATACATTCCAAATACATTTATTATATATATATAATAAACTAATACTAAGCTTACTTGACTTATCTGCGATCTTAACTTGGCTTATACTCAAGCCATTGCTAGGCAATTATAACTTATTGTTATGAGAATCAGGCTTAAGGAAGCTGATTGCAATATTTGTGTTTTTTGCAATAATTGCCTACATCTGTTTTTATTACCAAATTTCGTCAAATTACCTATCATTGTTTATTTCTATATAAATATGGAGTGACTAGAAGCGTTACATGTTAAAGTTAATTTACTTTAAAATTGCTATGCCATAAACTCAGACTTGTCATTAGCAAACGACAGCTGTATTTTGCCTTACTAATATAAGCCTCAATTTGACAAAATAACCTACCTCAAGAGCAAGCTATATAATTCAAACAAGCTCTTTAAAATCAAAATAGGAAATTTCCATGTTTTGCTCACACTTAACACACACACACACACACACATCAATTATAAATACACACAATCATACACACACACAAAAGGCACGCACAGCATGCACAATGCACGCATCAATTTTAATGTCGCGGATGGTCCCCAGATCAATGCACTCAACTGGGCCATCGACAATAAAAACAAAAACAACCACAATAACAATAATAACGAGCAGCAAGCACATTGACAACAAACAACAGTTCTTAAGTTCTCTTTCTCTCTCTCCCTATCTCATATTCTCTCTCTATCTCAGTCTCTCCCATTCCCTCGGCTTTGTAAAAGTTTACACACATTGTGTGTTTATAAACAATTTTTCACGTACGCTGTCAACCCCTTCCCCAACCCTACCTTAGACCCCCTTTTACTAAGCATGTTTTATCAATGAACTCGTTCAAGCTATTCTGCTGCTCAGAAAACTTTTATGGTGCCCCTAAAAATAGGCAACAGTTGTACTTGATTTATTTTTGTACAATTTGTGTTGCTGTTGTTGACAAAATAACAGCAAAAATATCAGCAATAAATTAAATTTGTAGCTGTTTACTGATAGGAAAACGTGTTGCCGTGATTAAGTACATTTTTTAGCGGTTTAAATTTAACTTATTTTCATAAGCGAAGATTTGAATACAGATTTGTGAATAATTTGTTCACCATAATATTAATACATTTAAATTTGGGAAAACGCTTTGCAGTGGAAATTCAAGTGAAAATCTACCTCAATAAATCGCTTCTTAGAGGGTTGAAACTTACCGAAAAATTGCCATAGTTTCCTCAAAAGTGGTCCGATTTCTATCTAAAAAAAATTCGAATTTAGAAACGGGCCAAATCTTTGCAAAAATGTTTTGATTTTCAATAACCAGGGTTTTTTCAGCAGTGTTCTACCGCTAAAATAAATTTAAAGCTGGAAACGTGATTTTTTCACTTTAAGCTCAAGCAGATGTAATTTAAAATCGTGTAGCATACTTTTGGACATATTAATAAATACTACATTTTTTAGCTACATAAATAATTCATTGCATTCTTTTGGCGGGACACAAAAGCTGCAAAAAATCAAAAACATTTTGCTTTGTTTGCTTTGTGCTCCGTTCTTTGTTAGCTTTTATAATCAGCAGCGTCTGGTTGTCGACTTATCGGCACGCCCCACTTGAAGCAATACGCCCACGCTTGTATAGTATTTTTGTGTTTTTGTTTTGGCTCCACTGAGGTCTCCCTGTTTGTTTGTGTGTGTGAGTGTGTGCGGTGCGGGGAGAGATCGGCAACCGAAGCTACAGTTGACCGACTGGTTTTATCTGTCTGTCTGTGTCTGTGTGTGTCTGTGTGTGTAAATAAAAACAAATCGCTGCTGGTATTTGCTGGTGCTGCCTTTGTTTTTTTGAGGGCGCCTGACAACAGCGTTGGTCACTAAAAAGCAGAAACAGCAACGGAAAACTGAAATTCTAGCTTTTAACTGTTGGCGTGTTTGGTTTTTGTTTTGATAGGCGCTTTTGGTGTGGTGGCGTGTTGTTAACTGGTCTACCATTTAAAATTCTTTGAGCGGGTTTCCTTTTCGCAAGTAACCTTCTTTTTTTGCAAGACAACAAAGCAACAGCAATTTGTAGATGTTTGTAGGTGTATCTGTTAGATACATTTCATACACTTGCGCAATCTATTGACAGCTGTAGCAGCAACAGCGACAATGTCTGACCGAACTCTGTGCATGATAACCTTAGACAACCTGAATGAAACGTCAACAATAACAACAAGGCTGTTGTTTTGGTTATTGGTGCTATTGTTGTTGCTATTGACGTTTCGCATTGGAATCTATTTTGCTACTTAGCCGAGCCCCCCAGCAGTGAGCACAGCGAAAAGAAAAAATATCACCACAGAAATAGAAATACGACACATATCAAAAAAAAAAAAATTAAAAAAACCATAACAATAATAATAATACGTATTCAAATACTACAATAATATTTATGATAAATAGACGACAAATAAAATAAAAATACGAAAGATTCACATGCGTAATTTCCGATTGTAATTACATTTCGATAATATTTTTGTTAACTTAAAAATGGTCTTAAATTCCCATCATTCAATTGGAAATTCACTTGCTATTAATGCCTTATCGACTAATTGTTTGTTTACAATATTCGGAATAACTTTGTTATGGTTTCATAAAATTCTGGTCTAGCGATAAGAGACGATAAGATAAGAGAAATATATGAATAGTGGAGTCGGGTTAATTTTCGTTAGTTTTTTGAGCAAACACATGCCCCAATATTATTTTTGATGACGTGTTCGAGTTATAGCAATATATATATATAAAACCGGATATATATGAATGCAAATTAACTTTGCCATCCCGGTCTTTATTTTCAACAGAACACCCGCATAGGCAGAGTAAGGCGTAAATGTTTACGTATTTGTTGTGTTACCTTCTACATAATATATGTAATCTACACAGACATGCAGGCATTCTCACTCCTACGTTATACAGTTCTTATCATTTTGTCAAACATACACACACATACATCGATAGACAGTCGACTTCTGGTTGTTCGTTCGGACTTTGATGTGGATCTCATTAATATACATTACAAAGCAATAAAACAAAAAGAAGAAACTGACGCTAGTACTTACTAACAAGTACCAGTGTGAACTGGTTCTAGTGCAGTTTGTGGGTCAGTTTGTTGACCTTGGCCTTGAGTAGGTGGCATAATTTTGTTATGCTATTTGGTTTGCCCAAGACACCAATGCCCTAACTTAATCAGTTTTAATTTGTATAGAAAACTTTGTGGCTAACAACAGGCATGGTGTGGATAAAAAGGTTTTTCATTTGCTTGCCACAAAACTGTGCACAACAAATACCAGTTTTCACTGGAAATTTCAATGTGCGGCAACATTTGGTGGAGTTTGTTAACCTGGTGGCATATTTTAGTGTCTGGGATATTCTTCAAAAGCAGACAGGCTGCATTATTTACCCCACGATGATTATTATTATTATTTTAGCATATTTTCTGGCAATTAAATTGACAATAATGTTTTCTCCGAAATCAAAGCGTTTAAGTGGCGTTGTATTTTATTCATCGTTGCGATTTATTTTGTATATGTTTTCCAGGTATCATTTCTACAGAATACATTAGGAATCGGTTTTTGCGAAACTGATTTGGTTGTGTACGTTTTTCTTTGAAATTTCAATTGAGTCACCAGGTTTAGCTTTGTTTGCTTAGCACTAAATAAATAAATATATTAATTAATGTTTAGGATGAAATTCCATTAGCAAATTGCATGATACAATTTAATATTTTTAAAATCAATTCAGGAACTGCTGCTGTTGCTATTTGCTGATTGTGCAGTTACGACTATTCTCTAATGAATAGCATTGTGACGTCAAAGCAGCTGTTGAAAAACCTTTGATCGGTGCAATGAGTAAAATAATCATTAAGCTTATAAAGAAATAAGCTCAAAGTTGAACCTATATAGCAATATGTAATTTTATTTATAGAACTGTGGCATAATTATGTTGTACATGAGATAACTGTATCCTTTCGAATTGTGACCAACGAATATGAATGAAATATCACGAATCCTCCTCTTAGATAAAGATGTCTTTAAAATTCAGCCTGCAAAATCTGTTGCACACAATAAGTCTTTAAAAATAATAAATTAACGAAAGTATTTTTGAGCTTATTACGCGAATCAACTTGAGACACGCGACGTCATCATCAATTTGTTGTTCAAACTGGTTCAAACTGGCGCTGAGAAACTCGTTTCGTTTTCGAGTGTTTGCTTTTGAGTGCCGAATTCGATGGCCAGCTGATAAGACGACATTAAGTGGACGGGGCTACCCGTAATGTTTGTGTTTAGGGCTGCCCTTTACTCGTCTCTCTGAAACACACACACATATATATATATGATTTATTTGGGCTGCCTTTAAGGCCTTGACTAAGGGGGGAGGGGAGCCGAAGTTAATGAACTTGCTCAAAGACAAAATTATAGCTCAGCCCTCTAATGAGGAATTAAGATGAACATTATTTGAAATTTTCTACATTTTGTGCTTAATATCAGCTGAAAATTCGAAGAAGAAAAAAACCCAATTTGTGTTGCCAAGCATCCCAAAATAAAATGCCACGTTGAATGTATATATGTACCCGTGGCATATGAAGATAGCTGTTGTCAAAGCGCTATAAATTTCCCATATATATAAATATATATATATATATTCTTATATAAAAAACACGCGCTTGCTAATTTTCTGCGTATTCATTTTTGCGGCGCATGAAAATCTCAATAAAAAAATAATGTGAAATAAAAATAAAACCATGTCACAAAAATAAATTTACCAAAGCAATGACAAACACAACAAAAACAGAAGGAAGCATTAGCATTCACAAAAAATTAGCATACCCAGTACTTTAAGGGTATAAAGGATATATAATGGTAGTGGAAAATGTTGAAGAATATAAATAATCTTTTCCATATCATATCATGCTTAGATATATTAAGATTCTTACTAGCAAAAATACTGCAGGGTATTTCATCATATAGCGCATTAAAAACCAAAATCAAAAGGATTTTGTTTACATAGTAGTAATCAAAAGTATCTTTTGGCTAATCAGACCAAGTCTTTCACTTCTACAGAGTATCTTTAAGCAAATTCCATTACATTAATTGTTCAATTAATAGAGGCTACAATGCAGCTGAATGTAAGTAAAATAAAAATGCACTTGCCAAACCAACAAGACCAAATGCAAGCAGTATAAATAATGTTGATCCCGTTCGCAAGTTCGCATTTCCTTTCCCAGACTTATCAAGCGTAAATATTAAAATTTAATTATTGTTTTTTAAGCGCGTGGCATCCATCAAATTGTTATGGAAACGTCTGTGCCAAATAATTAGCTACAAGTGTCAAAGCTGATAGCGCCTAAATCTGAGTATTTAAATTTGAAGTAAACAAAACCCAGCAGCAACAGGCGAGGCAAGCTATACCCTGTTTAGCTATGGCTATGGTCAGTTCTTATCATTAGCAAAGTCATGCCAAAAACAAAAAAAAGAAACCTAAGTAAATAAATACAGCAAAATTAAGAGTCCCCATTTAACTGAAACTAAAGCCTTTTTTCAGACGACAAATAGAAGCAGCTGCAGCAGCTCAACCCATAGTAAATATTTAATCTGGGCTGTATTTTCAGGTCTCTAGAGTTGGAATGCAAATAAGCCAAAGAAGTTAGCAAAACAGCAAAGCTGAAAAGATAAACAAAACAGAAAAGCCGCCTCTGCAAAATCACAATAAATGCTGTCAATTTGATAAAAACGACATGGAATCAACAAAGGCATTTATTAAAAATTCATTCGCTACGAATTAACAAACATTAATTAATTAGCGCCTTGCGATAAACGTCAATGATGAAGATTAGTTTGAGCTATTGCCCAAAATCGTGTACATTGGCCACTAATTGCAGTTTAATACATACTTATATGTATATATATAAATTAGGATAGTATATAGGGGAGCACATACTTAATATAGATGTGCATTGTTTTTGGTGTTGCTTAGACGTCTGTTATCTCGATTATCCGATGACGATTTAAATAGTAATATCAAAGACAAAGAAAAAGTCTTTTGATTTATAATAAATCTATTTATATTATAGAGTCTCATTATACGACTTACTCTCCATCAAGAATCACAATTTCTATTAGCCTTTTGTCATAGATGACGTTGTGATTAAAATAAAATAACCACCCATGAATGTTTTATTCATAAAAAAAACGTCCAATAATAAATAAACTAAATTATTTCCGACCTTCTATACCAATGCTAACCTACTCAATTACACATAGTGACCAGAAGATTTAGTGATTGAGTTCGCTCGCTAGAATCAAACTTGAATGATTTCAGGCAGACCAACTATTTCATCCTTAAATTTACTTAAGTACTGGATTCTCTAAACATCTTTCTTTTTTATCAATTAGCCAGTTACCAATTGCGAATAAGTAATACTAACATTTATCTTTTGCAATTTGCTTATGTTGCTAAACATAACCTCAAAAGTACACGTTTCACAATAATTCCGTTGTGTCATATAGTAAAAATAAAAAAGTATATAATATATAGTTATATCTACTTTCATCTGTTATACAATTCTTGTGCTAACTTCTCAAATTAATAGAATAGAAGGATTTATATTTCGATTTAAACTTAAACTTCTTGATTTAGAAGTAAGTTGTCCCATTTCGTGCTGTGAGTTAATTTCTGGTGACAAGCACAAAATGTGTATTATTTATGACACCAACTACTCATATACAAATACGTGTACAGCACACATGCATTGGGCATTTGATTAGCTAAACGCGTCGATAGAAAATGCGCAGTTCCAAAAAAGTTGTCGTCTGACCGACTAAAAATGAGATTATATAGAGGCATGACGTCACCAATGGAAGCAGATCAAGTCGACCAATGAAACTAATAAACGATGGCGTGAATAGTCCATGGACTTTGTACCTCTGACAAATGTAACTCGTGCAACTAGTTATCCAGATATTATCATGCGATAATGCGATAAATGTGTGGGGGAAGTTCAGAGAGCGATAGACTTAGAGACAGATAGAGAGAGAGAGAGAGAGAGAGAGAGAGAGAGAGAGGGGATATTTATGCTCTCTCCTGCTGTTGCAGAATTATCTTCACTTATTGTTAGCCCTGATTAGCGTTTATCATTTGCATCCATCAGCTGTTTAAGCAACACCAAAAAAACCACACACAGACTAAATAGTAATCCAACCATAACAGAGAGCATAATATGTAAATAAAAGAGCTGTATATATAAATACTATAGGTGCCATATGCTGGATGCTGTGCTGATGAAACATTGCATCATTCAAAGCATTTGGTATGGAGAACAGCCGGTTCTCAGTCGAGAGACGATCATCCTCAAAGCACATGAAAGTGACGCTTTTATGACGCCTTCATTTATCTCTGTCTGCCTCTCTTTTGGTCAATCTGCCTCTGTTTGGAGACAATTGAAGGTTGACTCGCTGTCGCTGATGCCGTTGCCTCTGTTCGAATTGGAATCCCCCAAAAACTGAACCAGCTGTGCCAACATCTGAGCAACTTTTTCATAAAATGCAAAAGCAGCAAACATAAAATAATAAAAATAATTAACGAACTGGGTATTCTGGACTGGGAAATGCTCTAAGAAGTGAAGCGAATTATGTGCTTGGAGTCTGATTTATGCAACGTTTTGAGGCTGAATATTTACACATTTATTAAAACGATTCTTTAGATTCATGATATTAAATGCGTTAAAGATCGAGTTCAATTTTATCAGACGATTAAGTGGAAAACTTTATAATTTAAATTTCTTTAAATATTCTTAACAATATGTATTTAATATTGATAAGAGGGATCATTAACACAGACTACAGTCTACAGATTAGACTCTAGACTGTTTATTGACTACAAAACAGCTTAGCCAAATTTAACATAACTTGTACAGTGTATCGATAGGCAGAAACCTGCACAACCAGCCAACAGCTGATTAGCCAGTTTGTATCTTACAAAATTTGTTTGTGTGTGGCACAAATACAAAACACAACAACAACAACAACAAACACAACACAAACCGGCGACTCAACACCTTTTCCCAACAGCAGCAGCACACTTAGAATACTAATTGTGGTACAGTTGTGCACAAAACGCGATTAGCTCGAGAAAAGATAAGCTGGGCAGTTTTGCTGTGCTGCGAGTTCAGGTATAATTGCCAACCCTATTAAAAAGCAGTTGGTTCTTGCTGTGCAGCTAGCACTACCTGAAAATTCAACAGGTAGTAGCAAACATCAAATCTATATAAATACAAAAATAAACACTAATCAGAAGTACTTCTAGAAGTGCATAGCTACATAAAAATAAAATATTTATTAGAATAAACATATAATCAAGTTCAACTTTTGTCTCTCTTTTCTTGTCACAGATAGCCAAACATAAAATCAAGATACAAAAACAAACACTAATTTATTATTAAGTAAAAGTACTTCTAGAAGTGCATTCGCTTGTCAATAACAAAAATCGTATAAAAATTAAACATATACTCAATTAAAGACTCTCTCTTTCTCTATCACCCATCCACAGGCTAGTTGTAATCAGCAAGTAGTCAAACATAAAATTTGTATAGATACAAAAACCAATATTTATTTAATACGACTATCATAAGAAGTGGATGTACTTGTAGAAGTAAACCATATAAATAATATATAATCTAATTCAACTTTCATCTCTGTCTTCTTATCACTAGGCTAGTCGCCCCGCCGAAGAGCTACAATTTTCGACTGGTTTGTCGAGCACTTTCCGTGCAATATGGCGATGCCAAGGCACTGACACCTGCTGTCCGGGATTATGTGGATAAGTGTGTAAATCTCTGTCAGCCGGAGCGGGTTCATATTTGCGATGGGACACAGGCAGAGAGTAAACTGCTTCAGAGTCTGATGCTCAAGCAGGGCACCATTCAGCCACTCTCCAAATATGAGAACTGTTGGCTCGCTCGCACAAATCCCGCTGATGTTGCTCGCGTCGAGTCCAAAACATTCATCTGCACGGAGCGCAAAGAGCAGACGGTGCCGGTGACGGCCAAAGGAACGCCGGGCACACTGGGCAATTGGATATCCGAGAAGGATCTGCAGGCGGCGATTGGAGAACGGTTTCCCGGTTGCATGAAGGGACGCACCATGTACGTGATCCCTTTTAGTATGGGTCCAGTGGGCTCGCCGCTCTCCAAGATTGGCATCGAGATCACCGACTCCCCCTATGTCGTCGAATCCATGAAGATAATGACGCGTGCGGGTGCTCCAGTGCTGCAGGTGCTCGAAAAGGGCGATGGACAGTTTGTTAAGTGTTTGCATTCCGTGGGCACCCCAGCGAATGGTGTCCAGGCCCACAAATCCTGGCCCTGCGACCCTGAGCGAACTATTATCCTGCACAAGCCGGCTGAGAATGAGATTGTCTCCTATGGCTCGGGCTATGGTGGCAACTCGCTGCTGGGCAAGAAGTGCTTTGCTCTCAGGATTGGCAGCACCATTGCCAAGCGAGAGGGTTGGCTGGCCGAGCACATGCTCATCCTTGGCATCACCAATCCGCAGGGAAAGAAGATCTATGTGGCAGCAGCGTTTCCCTCGGCCTGTGGCAAGACAAATTTGGCCATGATGACGCCAACGCTGCCTGGCTACAAGGTGGAGTGTGTCGGAGATGATATTGCCTGGATGAAGTTCGATTCACAGGGTGTCCTGCGTGCCATCAATCCGGAGAATGGTTTCTTTGGCGTTGCCCCAGGCACCTCCACGGAAACGAATCCCATTGCCATGAATACCATCTTTAAGAATACGGTCTTTACGAATGTGGCTGGTACTTCGGATGGGGGTGTCTACTGGGAGGGTATGAATGAAGCTCAGATCAAGGATGTCACTGTCACCGATTGGCTCGGCAAATTGTGGTCCACGGAATCGGGCAAACCCGCCGCTCATCCCAACTCTCGCTTCTGCACACCTGCTGCTCAGTGTCCCATTATTGATCCTGCCTGGGAGGATAGCGCTGGTGTCCCAATCTCTGCCATACTCTTCGGTGGCCGCCGTCCGACTGGAGTGCCCCTCGTCTACGAGGCACGTGACTGGGAACATGGCGTCTTTATTGGAGCTGCGATGAGGAGTGAGGCGACTGCTGCAGCGGAACACAAGGCCAAGGAGATTATGCACGATCCCTTTGCGATGCGCCCCTTCTTCGGCTACAACTTTGGCGACTATCTCGCCCACTGGCTGAGCATGGAGAAGCGTGGCCAGTTGCCAAAGATCTTCCATGTCAACTGGTTCCGCAAGAGTGCTGAGGGTAAATTCCTTTGGCCTGGATTTGGAGATAATTCCCGAGTACTGGACTGGGTCTTTCGACGTGTGGAGGGCGAGAAGTGCTACGAGGAGTCGCCCATTGGTCGATTGCCCAGCAAGGATGCTCTCAACGTAGCCGGACTCGAAGGCAACATTGATCTCAAGCAGCTCTTCGAGCTGCCCAAGCAGTTTTGGCAGCAGGAAGTCAACGAGATTGAGCAGTACTTTGAGGCGCAAGTGGGCGACCATCTGCCTCGCCCCGTGGCCAAGCAGCTGGCCGAGTTGAAGAAGCGTGTGGCCAGCATGTGATGTGGTTCCATAGGTTATAATGGTAATCTTATATTTAGTAGTTTAATAAAGTGTAATAAAACGAGCAAGAAGCAAACCAATTTTCTTGTTTATGTTTTTGTTTACGGTGACAGGGTTTTATTATTTTGAGACAAGAATTGGGCTATATCGTATAGATGCAATAGAAAGTATTAGACGAGTGTTGTGTTAGTGGATGAAAAAAAAATTCAATTTGCAAGACATCCTCTATTTCAAATAAGTAGAATCAACCTGTCATCACTGCTTCCAAACACTATTTGTTAAAGGTTTACACTGTACTCACATAACTTTTAATTGGGAGATGTCCTTTTGACTCCTCGAAATACTTTCCTTTCCAAGACATTCTCATGCTCAGCATCGGATTAGTCTATCACTTGGCTGCCATGGGAACAATCTGACAATTTCCTTAGTTTATAAATATATATTCATATTATTTGGACATCATTCACACTCAGCTGTAAATAATCTTTGGTATTTCGCAGCTAGCTCATTTTTCTTCTGCTTGTTTTCCTATAAAGAGGGAGTGTGAGAGTGTGTCGGGAGGCCGGTCCACACAATTGGCGTAAACAAGCATATAAATTGATAATCGCGTTAACCTTAGTGCACCGTTGCCAATTATCAAGATTGTAGCGAAAACAAGCAAATAAAATTGTGACAAGTAAAAAAAGAATAATAATAATACGAACAGTTTTGGTATTATGGTGCGATGATCTCAAAGAAAGGCAAAAAAGCAGGCCTCCAATGTTACCAAGGTCTGATTAATTTAATTTGGTCACGGGGTGGTGTGATTTCACAGCGAACAGAAAGAAACCATCAACAAAACTGATAAGGCAAAGAAAGGGGTTTCAGGTCTGGGTAGCTCTTAGAAAACCATACAAAATCGATTACTATGTAAAACTACCTAAGAAGTGGCAGATGATATGATGGCATCTGCTTAGAGCTAATCAGCTGAGGAAAAAGGGCTGCTATAAAAAGGGTTCTTATACGAAATACTCCCTTTTTTGGTCTGTATTTCTTAAAGATCTGACTCAAACCGGGTCTATCAGCATTTACTAAGTGAAGCTAATAATTAACTTGGTTATTTATGGATTAAAAGATAAGTTACTCAAGTACCACTTTATCAGAGTAAATGTTGTCAAAAATTCTGAGTTTATGTTTATTGCTGTATTCATAATTTACTATTTTTGGGTTTATCATTGATTTTCAAGATAATATTTATTATTTGTAATAAAAAAATTTAATTTTAAAATAATGTTTAGGAAAACTGTGTTTAAAAATCACTTAAAAAGTGTTGTGCAAGTTGCTGCTTGAGTAAAATCTATTAAAAAATATCATTAGCTAGACAATTTCTAGATCCGGTTCACAGTTAGAGCTATGAACTGAAATCAGAGCTCTGCTCTATATTTAGAAGACATTTTCCCCTCAATCTAGGCGGCTCCAGGGGCTCGTTTCGTTAGCTGATAAGTCGCAAAAACAAAAGGAAATTGCTAAAATCTCATTTAATACATATATTTATATATATATTGATTCTCATTATTATTTATTGATCCGCCAATTTATTGACGTAGAATCAAAATAATAATGTCACCCAACGTGCTTATTCATATATACAGCTATAGAAAGTCGATCTTTGCATGTCGATTGGGGAATTGGGTCTGGACAGACCAGGCTTCTGGTGATGGGTAGGGCGAGGGGTAAGGTGAGGGATGTTGGGGTGGGAACACAGGCAGACAGCTAAATGCCGATGACGCTGCTGCTTATCAAGCTCAACTAGAAAAACAAGTCCATGGTTTATAAATAAAACACAGACAGACAACAAATTTGTTGCAGGGAATTATTATTGTTGTATTTTTGCTCGTTTTAAGAAGCGCGTGGAGGCCGTACCCTGATAAAAACCTTAAACTGTAAATATAAGCTGCGTTATATAAGGATTTCAAGGTGAACCAGTTCACAAATGAGTTCAGTTTAAGGTCACTCACTTGAGACGCTGGCTACAAGCAACAGGCATTTATTGTTATTTGGGGAACCTTCATTTCTCCTTCCAAACATATGATGATGCTAATATCCAAGCAATATCTATTCTTGGGAACAAGAAGAGTCATGTGAACGCCATCAACTGACCACTCGCTGGCCGCTTTCCCATTCATGGTCATCAAAATAATATAGAATTATAGCACACGCTTATTCCGCTAGATCATCACAAGTTTTCGCCGTCATCAGTTGAGGCTAATATGGAAAAGCGAACATTCATTTCTGGCACTCTGACAACAAAACACAAATGTTGCCATGTGATGTGTGGCGTAGGTGTGCGCGTGTGCATGGAAAATGCTCAGACAAGGAGCACGATGGGGGGCCAGGCAGCTTTCCAAATACAAGCGGGAAATTCCTATAAATTAACAAAATGTGATATGGCAAAAAAGGAACACCTGGCCTAAGGAGATAGGGATAATCAGAAATTTGTTACGCTTCTATAGTGTTCCTTCTATTATTATAAATAAACTATTTGTATCTTGATGTTAAAACAGTTAAGAGTGATTGTAAGTGAGAATGCCCTTCGAGAGCAATGGGATACAAGCAATCTGGGATATCATAAGCTATACACCCTAGGTGAAGGTAGGTAATTGTAGTTAGTGGTAGATAGATCCCTAAGTAAGAAGGTTGATATTATAATTAAGTAGCTATAAACAGTTAAGGTATGTACGAGTATTCATTCTATTTGTATAAATCAACTGAGCGTGTAAGAGGATAACAAGTAGCTGGGAAATCATAAACCAAATACCGCAAGTGATAGTTAAATGTAATTAGTGCTAGATACATCCCTTAAGTAAGAAGGTAAACAATATCAATAGGTAGGTATACTATATACTCCTGTACTATATATTCCTTAACAATACAAAACGATTACAAACTAAGTACAGAGGGGTAACGCAGACACAGAGTGAGTGTTGGATAAAAATAAAAAAATACTTTGACGTAGTTTGATTTTCTGGATAACTATTAATTGGTGTACCTGTCAATGGTGAGCTATTTACGCACTCGAACGATATGCAATATATAAATTCATAAATGAATAAACAAAATAATTAAATTAGCAGCGAAATAATAAATACCAACAAGTGTAGCGCAAATAGCAACAAAAAAAATTACTCGATTCTTATCAAATGCGAAATGCGCGTGCTATCAAAAATCATAACAGCAAAAATGAATCGATGCGAACGAAAAAGGAACACAAATAAACGAATAAACGAATAAAAAACAAAAACCCAAAATAAACGCAGCAAGCGGCAAGCAAATCAACAACAACGAACTGTTGCCAAGCGGCGACAACTTCCCCACCAGCCCCACACCCCGTGCGCTATCGACGAGCCGAGTGAAAAATCAAAACAATGCCGAGCCTCCCAAAGAGCGGCCAATCAGCGTCGTCGGCAAGTTTGACCTGAGACACTCGCGCGCGACTTGTAAACAAAAACAAAACATACGAAAAAACGAGTGCTGATTTGCCGAGGTAAGCCGAACGTCAGCCGATCGCGGCAATCTTGTTCTGGTCGCATCGGGCAGGCACCAGCCGCGTCGCTGCCGCAAGTATAAAAGGGCGTCTGCAGCTGGTAGTTGGCATCAGTTACTCGTGGACTGAGTAAATGGAAAGATCAAGTGAAACATTCAATTTCAGTGATCGTTTGATCAAATTGATATTTGACAAAAAACTTTGGAGAAACATATGAAAGCAAATCACTTACAAAAAAAAAAAAAAAACAGCAATAAGAACAAAAACCAAAATTGAATTGAAAAATTAAATTCAAATTGTGATAATTAAATTGTGATATTTAGCAAAAGTTAATTGCGTGCGCCATATTCCAAAGTCTTTAAATAGAACATTTTTATCTCAACTCGCAAAACAAAACAAATAAAAAAAAAAAACCTAACAAAATGCCTGAGCTCATTGAACAAAGCAAAATTATGTAAGTATGAGTTTGTAGCATGAAAAGAAATCTCCAACATACGCCTCGAAGCCTCTAGATGCAGATTTTGCGCTGCATGCCTCTCAATAAAGTATTTATAAATAAATTTCAAGTGAACTTTTCGACTGAAGCATAAACATTGTGTGCGAAAAAAATGTGTGTCAAAATATATTAAGAAAAATTTCTTGGAAAACATTTTTTTTGAGATACCCAAAAATGTTTATGACAAGCATTTAATGCTCTCGTTTTTAAAGTGTAGCTTTTAAATGCCACACCCTGAATAAATTTCCGAGTTGAAGTTAAAAAAAAAAATGTAAACTAAACATATTTAATATTTGACATTTCCAATTAGGCTTTTAGTGCAACAGAACGTTGAATAAAAAAAAATTATACCACTCACTATCAGAAACATAGAAACTATAGTATTAATTGTGTAATAGAATAATATATGAAATAGAACACTGACCCACATCTCTAGCAACATTTACTCATAATCTTCCTCTCTCTCTTCCACTTACAGCTCCGCCAATGGTTGCGGTCTTCCCCAGCTGCACAAGCAGCGCCAGGACAATTGTGGCCTCTATAGCCACATTCGTGGTATTCCCACCTCATATGGCGATGTTAGCTCGCTGACTGCTGGTGTGCGCAGCTTTGTCGAGGAGACAGTTGCTCTCTGCCAGCCGGATCAGGTGCACATTTGCGATGGCTCCGAGCAGGAGAACAAGTTGCTCATCAAGTCTCTGCTGGAGTCGGGCACAATTGTCCCGTTGCCCAAGTACGACAATTGCTGGTTGGCACGCACCAATCCCGGTGATGTAGCCCGTGTGGAGTCCAAGACATTCATCTGCACCGACGAGCGTTCGGAGACAATTCCCACGCCCAAGGATGGTGTCAAGGGCACCCTGGGCAATTGGATTTCGCCCAAGGACATGGAGGCAGCGATTCAGGCGCGTTTCCCCGGCTGCATGAAGGGACGCACCATGTATGTGGTGCCGTTCAGCATGGGTCCAGTGGGTTCGCCACTCTCCAAGATCGGCATTGAGGTCACCGACTCCGCTTATGTGGTGGCCTCTATGCGCATCATGACCCGCATGGGTACCGCTGTCCTCCAGCAGCTGGCCAAGAAGGAGGAGTTTGTCCGTGCACTCCACTGCGTGGGCACACCAGCCAACGGTGTGGTGGAGCAGCCCTCGTGGCCCTGTGATCCCGAGCGCACCATCATCCTGCACAAGCCGGCCGAGAATCTAATTGTCTCCTATGGCTCGGGCTATGGTGGCAACTCGCTGCTAGGCAAGAAGTGCTTTGCTCTCAGGATTGGCAGCACCATTGCCAAGCGAGAGGGTTGGCTGGCCGAGCACATGCTCATCCTTGGCATCACCAATCCCAAGGGCGTCAAGAAGTACATCACTGCCGCTTTTCCCTCGGCCTGTGGCAAGACCAATCTGGCCATGTTGAACCCCTCGCTGGCCAACTACAAGGTGGAGTGTGTCGGTGATGATATTGCCTGGATGAAGTTCGATTCACAGGGTGTCCTGCGTGCCATCAATCCCGAGAATGGTTTCTTTGGTGTTGCCCCTGGCACCTCGGTTGAAACGAATCCCATTGCCATGAACACAGTGTTCAAGAACACCATCTTTACGAATGTGGCTTCCACTTCGGATGGCGGTGTCTACTGGGAGGGCATGGAGAGCAGTTTGGCACCCAATGTTCAGATCACCGATTGGTTGGGCAAACCCTGGTCAAAGGATTCTGGCAAACCTGCCGCTCATCCCAACTCTCGCTTCTGCACACCTGCTGCTCAGTGTCCCATCATCGATGCTGCCTGGGAGGATCCAGCTGGAGTGCCCATCTCTGCCATGCTTTTCGGCGGTCGTCGTCCGGCTGGAGTGCCCCTTATCTATCAGGCCCGTGACTGGACACATGGTGTCTTTATTGGTGCCGCCATGAGGAGTGAGGCGACAGCTGCGGCGGAACACAAGGGCAAGGTGATCATGCACGATCCCTTCGCAATGCGTCCCTTCTTTGGCTACAACTTTGGTAACTATGTGTCCCACTGGCTGAGCATGGAGAAGCGTGGACAGGTGCCGAAGATCTTCCATGTCAACTGGTTCCGCAAGAGCGATGAGGGTAAATTCATGTGGCCCGGATACGGTGAGAATTCCCGTGTGCTCGAATGGATCCTGCGCCGTGTCAGCGAGGAACCCTGCTTCGAGAATTCTGCAATTGGTCGGATACCCGCTGCTGGGGAACTGAACGTGGCTGGCATGAAGCAAGAGATCGATATGAAGCAGCTGTTCTCCCTGCCCAAGGACTTCTGGACTCAGGAGGTGAAGGATATCCGCACCTACTTCGAGTCCCAGGTGGGCGCCGATCTGCCCGCTAGCATCTACGCAGAACTGGAAAAGCTGGAAAAACGCGTTGCCGACTTGTAAATGAAATTTGGCAAACAGAGAATTTATCACAAATACCCCATAACGCCCACATCTACGCCTATCATGCACACATCTTTACCCGCCTTGCAACACACCCATAAGCCTAAGCAATGCTATCCCCAAGCCATAACCCATCTCCCACCTGTCTAAGCATAAACCACATATATACTCTGTACATATATAACCTGAAGACTTTGCCAACAATATATAATTCTTCCCTTAGTCGTTTCTATAGCATTTAAGACGCAGACTTCCAAAACTAATTATTGTTTAAGCCTTTTATTTTAAGCTTACTTTAAGAACTGTATAAATTTTGAAGAAAAAAAAAACAAGAAAAACTTATAAAAAACAAAACACAAATTTTATAATATAACCAAAAGATTTTATCACAAACAAAAATTAAATGCCTTTTTATTTCTCATTAAATACTTAACAAAAACATGTAATTAACAAATATAATAAATTTTCAATCCACAATGAACCCACATAAAAAAGAAATGCAACATAAAAAGTGCTCTCTACTAAGAACCACAAAACAATTACTTAATGAGATAAAAACTTTACAAAATTAAAGAAAAAATGCCAAACAAAAAAAGAATATCAAAAAAGTCGCTTGAATGGTAATTAAAAAATTGCAAAGAAAATCAAGAAAGATTATAATTTAGCAAAGAGAGCAATTAAAAACACGCAATTAAAGTCAATTGAAAGATTTAACCACCAACCAAAGAGGCAAAGAAGATTGGTAATTAAAAATGTAAGAAAGTTTTTCTAGTTCAGAAAAAAAAACTAAAGATAAAGCATATAACATAAACACGACAGACAAACCAAAATGCTGAGCTGCAACATGTAATTGAAGTCAATGCAAAGATTTAACCACAAAACACAATTTCGAAAAAAAAGACAAAAACAAACTAAACAAAACAAAACACAAAAAGTGCTGCTCTTAAGCGAAGGATTTCCAGGCTGGAAAGAGCTTTTTGAGCGCGCAAGCTTTTCTTTCAAAATTGCCAGTGGCTAAAAATGCAGCAGCGACCGTGTTGCTTGCCACAGTTCAGCTCGAGCTGCGGGCGCGCTCGGTCGGCAGTTTATTGATTGTGCGGCAAAGCGCGAGAGAACGACAGACGGACAGAGAGAGGCAGAGAGATAGAGAGAGAGAGAGAGTTGTTGCAGCCAACGCTGAAGCGGAAACGGAAGTGCAGCAATAGCTACAGCAACAAAAAACAGTCCAAACTGTTGCTTGGCTTTGAGTTCTAGTTGCAAGTGTCGTAACGCAATTAAGACAATTACCAAAGTGAACTTTTTGTGCAATTAGCAAACAAGTTTTGCCAACATCAAAAAGAGTCAAAAATGGTAAACATAAAACAAAAATGTGTGTGTGATTTTCAACAGTTAGTCTGTGTCTGTGTGTGTGTGTGTTGTGTGTGTGTGTGTGAGACTGCTGTTAGGCTGCGATTTGACATGTTGATTTATGAGCTGCCTCACACTCGTTCTCTTATTCGCACTCTCTACCCCACTACACCCCCCGCCCCACAATGTCCTGCACCTGTTTGGTTAACTTTAGCTGGGATTAGGCTTGTGTCTATGCTGTGGCACTTGTTGCGCTTGATGTCTGCTTCCGCTGCTTCTGCTTCCTGCCTCGCACGGGACACTTGTTTAATTGCTAATCCTCGCGACGCAAACTTTCGACACCAGACGCCTTTAATTATACCTGGCCACCCCTCACACCTCCTCCGCACCACACACCACAAATGACGCATTTAAAAGCAAATTGTTGTGGTGTCTTGGGTTGGGGCAATAAAGCAACTGCTTCTCTACTTAATATGCCATCAACATGAGATTTGAGCAAATGGCGCCCGCGTCAAGAATTATGTGTTGCAATAAAATCGTTGGGTAGCTGAGGGGGTCAGCAGTGGTAAAGGCGGGGTAGGTGCTTGACCAAGTGGCCAGGCCTGTTCTAATAACTAAGTTGCGAACGTGACTTTTGGCCTAACAATTCTAATTTGAACTGACCAGCAACTGTAGTGCTGAACTTACTAGTTCAATTGGGTCAACTAGTTCACTAGTTCATTTGAATTTCATTAAATATGATTTTGGTTATCTAATGAACTCCTGAGGAAGGTGTATATCTCTTAAATCAGCAGACAAATTGCGATGTTAGCAACATTTTCTATTGTTAGCTTTGTTAAGAATCAAAATTCGCATATTCTTAGTTTAAGTAAAAGCAAATATTTGATTTCATTCAGTTATGTAGCTCACTCGTTTATTTGAATCTTATTGGACACTATATACGTTATTTAATGGACTATTCTTCTTCTGGAACTGTCAAAATGTACGTATTTTTATAGAATAATATCTTCTTATCGCTAATTTCAAATAATGAACGAGAAAGTGACGCAAAACGGCGACTAAACAACTTGAATGGCAATCAGGTAACTGGTTCAGTCGATCAATAAGTTCAATTGAACTTAATCGGAGCGATTTGTTGCAACACTGACCGATGGTTTTGCACTCTGGTCTGCGCCACTAAATAGACTACACTTTCTTAACGCTTCTGGTATATTGTTTGATCCTAAGTGTTTTATGGACTTTTCTTGTTTATGCTTTAGCTATACCAATGTACACAGAGAGATACACACAGACACACACACGCGCATACACACACATCAGCACACGCACACCAGCTAAAACACACACTTGGTTATAGACGCATTTAGTTTTACAACAAACGCTAATTCTGCCAGCCAAGTGCTGGTCAGAGGCGCAACTGAATGGGGCGGGGTGGGGAGAATGGGTACAATTTGTGGTGGCTTGGATAATATTTATGTTTGCTTAATGAGTGTGTGTATGTGTGTGTGTGTAGGTGTGTGTGTGTGTGTGTGGGTGTGTGTGTGGGTGTGTAAGTAAGTGTATGGGTGTTAAATGTGTGCTTAACGGGTGCAGGGAATGTAATTAAGCGAAGTTTACTTAAAAGGGTTGTCCAGTAAAAAGCAATAGGCTAAACTAGCTGAAAAGAAGCCACAAGTTAATGACTATGTTGAAATGCACTCGGGTTCATTACACGCCGTAAATGCTACACTCAGGAAAAAGAAAATTATAAAGTTTTTCATCAGTTTGATATTAATTTCTAAATATAAGACAACATTATACTTAAAATTAGAAAGGTTTAAAGAAAAGGTATCCAGAAAATAGTAATTAAACTAACGAATCGGGACGATTTTGTTCTTAGTGCAAAATAAGTGCTTGGGGGATGTTGTGTATATAATAACATTAGACACACGCAAGTTTCTCGGTGCAGGTCAGCGGCATTTGAACCTTTTGCTAGATGCCCAACTAGTTCATCTGCTATAACGTGTAATACGCATATAAATTACATTTGTGAGTCAGTCGGAGTTGAGTTGAGTTGAGCCCTTCAAATATGCAAATCCCTTTATCACACTCACCCTTTGTGCTTGCGGCTGGCTCCTTTGTCTGCACCGGAATCCTGTGCAATCCGAATTAAATCAGTTTCAGTTGGTTTTGGTTTTGGGCCCTGAGGTTATTTTCTGTCATATCGTATGCAAAACTCTAATACACTTCATTCGCAGCCACAATAGATCTATTAATATAAAAGCCATGCTATTTTTGTGGTACCTTAAAGGCTTAATTATCTGCTCGCTACTCAACAGTTTGCTTTCATTTGCTAGAGTTTTCTTAGAAATTTGCTTAATGCGGCTAAAAACCTTTGCTGTGTGGTTTAAAGGTCAAAGCAATGAACTCAACTGTCGGGGCAAAAATTTGGTTTAATCAGTTGATTGCTGTTAACATTTTTAGAAAAGTAATTCTTTTGATTATTTGCTGTTAGCTACAATTTTGGCTTTTAAAATAATTATTTTTTCATCTGCTGAGGGCTAAATATTAAATAGAAAATTTCGACTGTACGTATTTGCTTTTTTCTTTAAACACCGCAAGAAAATACTTGGGCAACACAAAAGATTTTGTTACTTTGCATGGGGTTTTTTATTTTATTTTTATTTTTTTTGTATTAACTGTTGCTTCACTTTTTTTAAGGCAGCAACGGCAGTCCGATTGGCTGATTGATTGATGGACTGATTGTCCGATTGCCATAGCAAATTAACTTTTTATGGGAGCCAAAGCCAGGGCTGAACATCCGTCGGAAATGTTGTAAATATGTTTGAAACATATAAGAGGCTTCTATTTTAAAATCCATTCGTCTGCCTTTTTCAATTCATAGAAACACAATGACATAAGCCACAAATCTGTTGGTGAAAATGGTGTGGGGTGTGGGTGGGAGTGGAATTGGTAGTGGGTTGGCTACAACATTCATACGTAGACAATACTCACATAAGGGGCAAATAGAAATCCGAACCGAACGACCAGTTGAATGAGAAATGGCAGTTGAGAACCGGGCTTAGTTTGGGACTTGGGTGTTTCCTTCACGGATGTATTGCTGTTGTTATTGTTCAATATTCTATTCAAACATTTTTATTATTATTATTCTATGCATGTCGCAATTGTTCACCTTCAACTACAGCCAGACCAGGTTCCGTGTTTTCTGGGCATTGCTCAGCATTTAGTTTGACCAAATGTCGATCATAACTATGATATAGACTTTAATTAAGAGTAGTACAAAATGATATATAACAAAGGAACGGGGTTCTGTGTAAGAGAAAATCTATTTTTAAAGCCATAAAATATATCCTCTTTTATATACTTATTAATCTGGACGAATGCTTTGCATAAGTAAATATTTTGCTATAAAAAATATATGTGCTACGAACGATACAATTTTCTTTGTACTTATTGTACTCATTGTTATACATAAGTCAGTTTTCAGCTATAAAAAGTATATCTGCTCTAAGGGATATACTCTTGTATATACTTATTATACTAGACGTCTGTCTTACCTCTAATAAAGTAGGTAATTGGTCAGCTATAAAAAGATATACCTGCTATGCTTTAATAATCATATTTTTATATATTAATAACACTTCTTTAAATAAAAGAATAAACTGCCACAAATTTGTTTATTATTAAGTAGGAGCAAGGATCAGCTTTTCCTATTTTTCCAAAGAATTTTCAATATTTTCAGCTGTTGTCTGAAGAGTAAAGGAGCAAAACATGTTCTTCACTCCAGATATTTCATATTTATTTACTTTAAGCTGTCAAATAAATCTGTGCCATAATTCATAATGAGTTGACTTGTCTCACAGACTAACTTCGCTCAAAAAGAAAACATAGACTGAAAATTTGCTAGTAGACAAATTTAACAGCAGTTGCTTAATGAAGAAAATTAACATTTGATTTTGCGTATTCTGCTATAGCAGTTATGTTCAACACACCAAACATATATCTTACCACAAAAACAGTTGTTTGCTTCTGCCACTCAACAATTAAAATTCGCTTAGCTTATGCACACACACACACACACACACACACACACATACATATTCACAGTGCGGGTGTTAAAATAACAACAGGTACCATAAAAACACCTATACATTTACATATATACATATATATTATATATTCAGTGTTTGCATTCATATTATTTGCTTAACAATATGAACACGTCTAAGTGCTTTGTTGCGTAGGATTGTCTCTGTGTGTGTAGGTGTATGGGTGTCCCACTATTTGTATAGACCTCAATATATATATGTATATGTACAATAGATATTATAGCGAGAGATGGTCAGGTGGCAAAAGCACTGCGAAAAGTAATAGCAACAGTTGGGATTCCAGTTACGAGCAGTGCGGACAGTAAAAAAAAAAACAAATGCAGGAGTTGAACAGAAGCGCCTCCCAACCAACTACAGCTGGATGACAATAAAATGAGACACTAGATTTGCACATGTAAGTGACGTGGCAATTTTATAAAAAGAGGTTTGTTATTGTATACCCTGTAAACACCTGAGGCGTGAAATGGAGCAGCGAAGCACTGTGCATGTTATTAAAAGAAGCTTACTAAGTGAAAAAGATGGATTAGTTGATACAAAGTCTTTCGAAGTACTTTTCCACATATGTAATATAAGCTAAATATATAATATAAGGATTATATACCTATTCCATAATATCAACTTAGAGCAACCAAAGAGGAAGTCTTCTAGGATTAGTGAATAAAAATCAGATTTATATATAATCTGCATATAAGGGATATACACATATTCTATAATAGGTATTTGGAGTAACGATTGTTACAGGGTATCACTTTGGCGCCACTCAGCTATAACCGTTTTTATTAACACTGGGACACACAGGCAGTCATAAAAGTATGGTACAAATTGTTTTTTGTATCGTCGCCTTGGCGCAACAATCAAAACAAAATCAATTAACATCTGGCCTCCAGAACTTATTCTCTTCTTCTTTTGCTTTTCAACTGGAAAATGCTCAACACAATTTCGACACATTACCTGCTGCTGAAGAAGAAAAAAAAAACTGAGCAACTTTATCCAGGCATCAGAGTCAGACGCAGTCACCGACTTGGATCAGGTTGAACAAACTGCTGCAAAAGTGCTTCGCAGCAAAGTTCTTGAACAAATCTTTTGTAGCCAATACACAAAAGTTGTGCGAATTCGTTTGAGTGTGTGTGTGTGTGTGTGTGTGTGTGTGTCTGACTGTGTGTGTAAGTTGACAGTTTGTTAAGCCAAAGCCAGGTGAAAGACAAACATTAACTTTTTAGACAAGGCGAGCTAAAAGAACTGTTGCATGCTATATGTCGTAAGCAGAAGCGTGCAACAAAAACGCTTCGACAGCATCGCCACGGGCAAGCGGCTGGGTGTAGAAAAGGTGTGGCAAACTGGGGGCTGGCCACAGCCACTTGTGCGGCTGTCACCTTAAAGCGGGATGAACGCACATTTAATAACAATTTGCTGACACACACATAAAGCCAGTGAATATGCAGATCGTGGGTTATAACCGACCAAAGGATACTCTCGGAAGAGAGCTTAAATTTTCAACAAAAAAAGATTTGTTTTCATAAAAGTATTGTTTTATTAAATATGTAAAACTACAATAGAGGTCAAACCATGATTAAGAAGTCATATTTCGTTTGCCAAAGTTATGTCTGATGAAAATCTTATGAAAATCTTATGAGTTTTGACAAATGGATGGTTGTGGAAAGATTTGATCCGATAAATTTCGACTACAATAAATGTTTCCAAATTAAAATGCCGTATTAATCTAGACGACAAACCATGATCAAAAACACATCGTTGATGAGAATCTAATTAATTAAATAAATAAATTAATGTATGGAAATACAAAAATTGTAGTATATACTCCATTATCATTTGAAACAGTGTAAAGGCAGCGCATACACAGAAATGCCTTGGTTTGCCTGCAAGGCTTTTACGCTGATTTATGGGCGTGGCAGTCTGTGAAATTGTGTTGGAGTCTTTTATGGGTTTTTGTTTGGTTTTATTGTAGTTTTCATTATTTTATTAAATAAAGATAAAACCATAAATTATGTTTGTGTGTGTGTCTGAGTGTGTTTCATGTGTTTTTTGTGAGTGTTGAGTAATGACCCGTAATATTTACACATGAGTTGCTTTTAACTTACAGCAGCAACAACGACAGCCACAGCAAAAGCAACAGCAGCAGCAGCAGCAGCAACAGGAGCAGCAGGAGTAAGGTCAAACTGAGCCCCGATCCCCGCCAGAAATTGGTAGATATGGCACAGCAGCAGCACAGCTGGGATGGCGGCGACGCCTCTGGTTATGGCAGCAGCAACCATGGACATCCACGCACACACACACAGACACACTCGCATGGCCATGGCCACAAGACACCAGCGCGAGCTGTCAGCAATCCGTTGCCATATAAAGGAGCCACACCCAAGTCGCCCAGGTGAGTCTCCATTATCAATATGTAGCTATTTATTTATTTGTTTATTTACTGACAACCAATATATAGTCGATAACAGAAAAATATAAACAGTAAAACACACAAACTTAACTAAAATAATATTCAATATTTATATTACTCAATATTCAATATTTAAATTTTAGTTTAAGATGAATAATAAGTATTATATTATTTCTGGGGGTATTTTAATACCAAATAGTTCATTTGTTGCATTTGTTGGGGATGTTTAAGATGTTTAAGACGGAGTTCTTAATGAAAGAAACAGAGAACGCTGAATTGATTGCATGCTAAAGTATATTGTAATCATTACAGAGTACTCAAAAAGATACACAATTAGTAGTACAGCGTTTAAACGAAAGTGTGAAGAAGTAACAGTTAGGTCTACAGCGAAAAAATAAATTAATTTATAATAAGGGTATAAGTAATTAGGGTTACATTCCTTTGACCAACGCTTAATTAAATGAAAAATTGGAAAGGCTTTGTTGAACGTGAGTTTATTCGGTTTTTTATATAAGGTTTAATTCAGATTAAGTGCCTTTGGAGTTATTAATGTTGTGGTCTTAGAGACATAAGATGTACGAGATCCTTGAGACATAAGTAGCAGTTCCACATATCATTTACTGACCTAAGATTTCTTGGATGTTCGCAATAAACTAAGATTTGTAACTGTGTAAGAAGATAACCATGAATACAAGAACTCAATTTACTGATGGTTAACATAATATAAAATATAATTAAAATAAAATAAATCAAATATATATATAAAGTAATAAAATATAATAAGAGTATCAATAACAAAGTAAGAAGATTTGCAATATACATATATATAAAAAGAGTTGATCCAGCATAGCCATGACTATTTCTAGCTCTTTCAGAAGCTACCATCCGGCACCGTCTTCGGTGTATGCCACGCCCACGCAAACGGGCTACAGCTATGGGTACGACAGCTATGAGCCGCCACGGAGTCCAAAGATAACAACAAGCTACGCCAACGATAGCTGCGATGAGCCGAGCATCTCGACTCCCTCCTCCTACTACCAGACGCCAAACTCGGGCTCCACGGATGACTCCGCCTCACTGCTGAGTGGCCATGGTATGACGCGGAGTCCAAAATCTCCGTGTCAGTTTGTATTTGATGCAGTCAGTCCGGGTGGCGGCGACACTGAGCCGTCGGGCATGAGCCGCAAATTTGAATACTATGAGCCCATCTCACCGGACGATGGCTCGCTGTACTATGAACCACCGAGTTCGCCACGACGACAGGGCTCGAAGAAGCTAATGCGATCGGAGCAAGTGCCTCATGTGACCACCACGGGAGCGAACGGAAAACGACGTCGCGATGAATGGGAATTGCCCGTTATAACCAAAATCGATGTTCGCTGTCTGAATGCAGTCGCCGAAAGAGCCAATTACGGTGCTGGCGGTGCAGGTAGCGCAAGTGGTGCAGGTGGTACTTCTGCTGGTGGTGGCTACTACAACGTTAAGCGTGACTCTTGCGTCACGGAGTGCACACAGCTATCGATGGAATCGGCTGACACGCAGCAGACACAGCACACAAATACAACAACAACGAGCTTCAGCTATACGGACACAGATGCTGGCACAGTGACCACCAGTGACTTGCAACAGTTGCAGCGTCAGCGACGACATGCCATCAACATCACCTCGAATCCGGGCTATCAGGTGTTGCACAGTTCCCACTCCACCCTGGATCGCACCTGTTCGGATAGTGTGGTTTCGTTGCGCTATCGGAAGTCAACCAGTGATCTCACCCAGGATGCGGAGCATGAGTTGAGCGGCTGTAAGCCGGCAAAGCCGAAACGGGATCAGGTTGAATATAAACCAAGGCGGCGGGGCAGCTCCAAGGGTGGCCTGGCCTATTTGGCCAGTCGTCGCAGTTCGCGTGAATCGATGAAGAGCGCCTGCTCGAATGCTTCCATATTCTCCAACGATGACATCGGTCCGTTGGCCTTCCAGAGCTCAAATCGCGGTCGACAACGTCGCACTTCCAATTTTCTAGAGTTGCCAGGTGAGTCTGAGAAAAATCAAGCATAAAATCGATCATCTCTCCATCCAATCTCTTCATCAACAGTACCTGATCACATTCGTCCGCGCGTGTGCTCACTACCGGAACGACCGTATAATCCACGTGCCAGCGATGATCTTTATCGCCTGCGTCACTTCTCCATCAGCAAGGGCAACGTGGTCAATTGCGGAGATTCGATTATATCGCGACGTTCCCGCAGCAATACAAGCGTCAATTCCACCAATAGTCGGGCGAGTGAACGTTCACCCTTTGAGGGTAGCTGCTGTGGTGGTGCCTATGCAAATGTGGATTCGCTGCCCGTCTCGCCCGATGAGTCGGAGAACATGGATCCACCGCCGCCGGCTCGCTATCGTGTCGTCATGCTCGGCGATGCGGGTGTGGGAAAGACAGCCCTCGTTAATCAATTTATGACATCCGAATATATGCACACATACGATGCAAGTCTGGGTAAGTGAATAATCCTGGCGAGCAGCAAACTTCTCCTGGTTTGTGGCTGCTGCACCATTTTTTTTAAAGCTGGAACCTATGCGTGTAAGCTGATCCAAATACCGATCCCATGCCGCCTAGCTTCCACTTGAGTCTGTAGATTTTTAATTCTAATCCGAGTTTTAGACGATGAGTTCGGCGAGAAGACGGTCAGCGTTCTGCTCGACGACGAGGAATCCGAAATGGTTTTTATCGACCATCCCAGTGTGGAGATGAGTGTGGAGAATTCACTGTCCACATACGAGCCGCATGGCTGTGTAATCGTCTTCTCCGTGGTGGACAAGGGCTCCTTTCGCATTGCCGAGGAGATTATCAACTATTTGTGGCAGGAGAACTACACCAAGGATAAGGCCGTCATACTTGTGGGCAACAAGGCTGACTTGGCTCGTGCTCGGCTTATCACGTCACAGGGTGAGTAATGGTTTCGTCATGCTGTGTTGTGGTTGCGCCAACTGGTGATGTGTGTTTTGCCGTGTTTTCAAACGTGATCCGAATAAGATTGAAATCGAATCGGTTTATTTATGAAATAATAGATACTTTGAGTACTGACAAGTTGCACTTGAGTTTATAATAATACATTGCTCAATACAGCTTCATAAGTTTAAAGACAATGTGTTTATGTGTGTTAATTACCAGGATGTCAAACTTTATCAATTTAAATTCATAACCTGTAAAGCTCTGCTTTCAGTTAGAATAAACGGAATTGAAACAATCTTCGTTTATGGAGCCTACAAACAAAATGATCTCCTGACAGCTAACCAATTACTTAACTAATTTTCTCAGCTTTCCGGTTTTTATTAGTATACTTTATTTCTAGGCGATTAAAATAATTTAATATTTTTTTGTCACAACCTTCTTGATGAAATTCAATTTAATTTTAATTTAAAAAAATAACAAAATCGTTTTTTTTTTAGTTTTTTAGTTTCGATAATATTTTATCGATCTGAAAACAGGCTGGAAATCAAATTAAGTGTTTAACGTATACGTTATACGGAAAGCAATTAGGAAACAATTCATAAATATTACCGGAAACCTTACACAATAATGTACCGGAACCGAAACTTCAATAAAATTGGATTTAAAACCTATTTAATACCAACTTTGACACGTGTTCATCGCTAGGTGTAAGGATGTTTTGGGACTGGTTGTTTCTGGTTGGTTTGCCACATCTTAATTATGATTTCTCATTTCTTGTTTCTCGTTTCTCGTTTCATGTTTCATATTTCACTTTTGGCCAAACAATTCAAACAACAACCACAACACAACCACAGAGGGCAAAACGTTGGCTGCCTCACGCGATGCCAAATTTATTGAGACGTCCAGCGGCATTCAGCACAATGTCGATGAGCTGCTCGTCGGGATACTGAAGCAGGTAAGACCAGGAGGATGGTTGCGGTATGGTTAAGAGTGGATTGGCTTTGCGGCTATTTAGATTTAGGTGCGAAATACACGCAACTCATTGATGCATGCGAAAATTGTGCAGGAAGTAACTAAAATGGATTTGTAGCTAAAATGGGTTGTGGGCTGTGGATGGTTACGCATCGTTACACTAATTAATGAAAATTGAGTCGGCACGGCTAGACGGCCGGACGTCGAGCTAATGTTATTAAAACTGGAACATACACTCAGAAAAAAATTACCTTTTTTTGTTTCTTATATTTTATTTATCGATTTAGGACAAGCCTTTTTAATTTGTTGACATCTGTTTTTTATGCATTCGCAAATTTTGCAAGAAAGCAAGAAAATGTTTCTAGTTTTCAGGGTGATTTTCTAAAACTTATTGGGTAGTTTTTTGTTCAGTGTAGAAAGCCTCACATTTTCCCCCATAACACTCACAATTCCTTTGCAGATGCGTCTGAAGGAGAAACGCGAACAGAAAGCGACCTCATCGAAGATGAAAACCTCGCGAACCCACATCTCGCTGCATCTGGCCAAGGAAATCCTACAAAAAATATGCCTTAGCGACATTTCCAAATCGAAAAGCTGTGAAAATCTTCACGTGCTATAAAACCAAAGAAGTCAAGAATAAATAAAAATGAAATTCACCACCTAAAAACAAAAGTGCTACAAATCAAATAGCCAACAAAAAAAATAATGAGAAAATCCAGAGCTAATCAAAAATTATTTTGCTAGCATTTTGAAATCAAAATATTATATACACCTATAGTACATATGTACCTCCACATAAAGCCCAGATATATATAAATAAGTATATATATATATATATATAAATGTATATATATATATATTATATAGCCAATGCTCAGCTTGCATTAAAACTGTTTGGATGTTCTCTTTTTAAAGGCATTTTTACGAGTATTATAAACATATACAAATTATTATGAATGTTGAGACAAAAAAGCAAAAAATAAGAAAAAACACAAATGATTACAGCCAATTTTCGTGTGCGCTATATAAGCCCATAGTATGTGTATGTATATGTGTGAGTGTGTGTGTGTGTGTGTGTGGTTTAAGAAAGTTGAGAGCAAACACTTTGCAAAAGATGTCGTCAAATTTGTGGCAGTCGAAACGCACTCAAATTCTCAGCGGTTTAGGGCTCATCTTTTTTTTTAGGTGTCTGTAAAACTTGACAAGCACTTGAGCAAACTTTAATTGTGTTTCAAAATTGTTCTTATTAGCTGATTTGCCTGTCATAGGGCTGGCATAACTTTGACACGCAAATGAGAAAATATACACAAATCATATTACTTGTACGAAAAATACTTCTCAGAGTTAGAAATGCAGAGAGATTATTTATTGGGTTGACATTAAAAATAAATGCTGTAGACGAGAGCACTCGACTAGCAGATAATATGAACGCAGCTTTTAAATACAAGTTAGACAGACATTAATTTGTTCGGTATGAAAATAAGTTTTGATGACCACAATAACGATCTACAATTTTCACAATTGATCAATAAAACGTCGAGGTAAATTTTATACAAATTGTATAATTACGTCTTTGATTCTTATCGATGTATATAAGGGAAAAGGGAGCAGTTATCGATCAAATTAAATAAACTTGCGTCTGGTATTCTATTCCAATTCCAATTTAAAGTTTTCAGCTCTTTTAGTCTCTGAGATTGGCTTATTTATACAGACGATCAGACAAACTAATGGACAGACCAAGAATATATATATACCGTATGTTGTAGGTTGTAGAGGCGTTCTTCTTCTTTATACACACATACTTTTGCATACCATTATCACAATTTAACACAAGTTCATAAGTGTTTTGGTTTTGTGAATGACTTTAAATCAGAAAGATTGGAATTCGAAGGCAATGTTCTAATAAATTCAAGCACCTTTTTGACCCAGTTACTGAGATATGATTGACTTTTGACTACCGCACTGTGCCCCAAGACACAAGCCACACTTTCTCACAAAATACGTCGCAATTATTGAATGTGGCATGTGCCTGGTGCGGTCAGGCCCCTATTAAGATTTAATGATAGTGGTCTGTTGGTTTATGGCAAACGCTTTGATTAAGATTAGAACCCAGACACACAGTTATCGGCAAGAGTCGACTGGCGTCTGGCCTTGGCATAGCTCCCAGTTTCTGGCACCTACATATTTGGGTTGTGGCTCAGGCCTCGCTGATAAGTTAAAGCATATTCGGGGGGAAAGAGTATTTTTAATTGTCACTCACACATACATATATATCATAATAACTAAATTGTATAATTGTATATTTCTATGTGTTCCACGCAATGCAAACAGTAAAAACACCATTTTAAATTCAATAATGTGCTGTCAATTTTTTTCTAAAATGAATGAAAGTAAAACAAAAAAATTAAATCCACTAATATGCTTAAAGTATATATAATCCAGCAAACAGAACAACTATATAAATGTTTTAAGATATTTTACATTTTTAAGTGTGTATTTAACTGTAACTTATAACTGTATATTTATGGTTAAAAGCTCCTTTGAGTAACTTAGATGACAAGCTTAAGATATACATACATATATTCATATATATATATATTTTCGAAAAAGCGCCAAATATATCAAACAAAAAAAATTACTTGAGACTTGGTAGCTAAACAAAGAACGAAGAAAAAAAAAACAAACATACAAAAACACACACAAAATGAAATCTCTTCCAAATCAAGAAAACAAATGCAAAATGAAACTCATATCGGAATGACTGTTAAATGTTGACTGTTGTTTATTAGCTAAGCCTATAAAATGTTACTGAATTTAGAAAGGAAAACAAAGTAAACCAAAAAAAAAAAGGAAAACAAAAAAAAAAACTCTAGATATCTATACATTCAATCCAAATATATATATATATATATTTATGTAATTCTCTTTTAGAATATCTAAATGCGAAAAAAGTATTTACACTGCTGTTTCTCAAGAAGAAAAAAACAAGAGCAACTCTTAACTCTATAAGCTTAGAAGTCTATTCTTAGGTTTTAACGGTACCTGTACACACACACACACACACACATAGAGCATACTATTTTCATTTGCGAGAGTAGAACTTAGACACTGAACCGGCAAGGGCTTTGGCTTTTGTTGACCCTTCTCTCACAGCTTTCTCGAGTGCACTTTATCATACAGGCAAACAAATATACTACACACATACAACACACACACTCTATACACACTGCACTACACTACACGAATGCAATGCTTCAACTCTCTTGTTTATTCGACTGCAGCTGAAAAACAAAAACAAACAAATAAAATGAAAAACATACGAAAAAGTTTCGCCTTGCTCAACTTTTAATTTGCAGCGGTAAACTCGTACCACAACCCAAACAAAAACAACACTAAAAACAAAATATAAATAAAAGTATATATATGTGAAAATAAATAAGCAAAAGAGTAAATCAATATATATATATATATATATATATATACATTTACATATATATACATAAATGTGTAGGCCAGGCGTATACGCAATCTATATCGCTTTAAATTTGATTTACGCAAACCAAAAAAATAACACCAAAAGATAGAAAAACAAATGAAAGAAAATCTCTCTCGCTAGGCATAAATTCAAATCAAAGCAAACTCAAATGCCCACCGAATTTATTGTGTACTCTGACACACATGCATACCTACATATACGTATAGGTATGTGCAAGTGTATGTGTATGTGTATATAACTATAAACAACATTTAAATAATTGTCTAAGTATTCAAATAACTATCTAGGATTTTATTGTGCTATCATTAAAGAGGGCCAAGCTCACAATCAAAGTGGCAGCGAGCAGCGCAAAGAGAAGCGCAGCGAGAAGCATTACGACAAGTTTTGTGCAAAATACAAAATAATACAAATTTAAATAAATAAAAAAAAGATAGTTTGATAAGAAAGACAAAATGGAATGAAGCATCGTCACTTCTCTAAATTGATGCTGCAGCATCAGCCTCTCGCTTCTCTAAATGCCTCGCAGTGAGAAGTTAAGCAAGCAGCAAATCATGATGCATAGAATAAAACAAGGATAACAAAAATTATATAAAGTACGATATCTGATGCGATAAGCACAGCATCAGTTGTAATTAACTGCAGCCTGAGCATAAAAAGTGCGATATTTTTTTTTTTGTAATCACAGATAGAGAAGCATAAGCTGTAATAAACTTCAGCTTCTCTGCAAGACGAGTAGCGTCACGAAATGCGATAGTGATTTTTTAATGATGAGCTTCCATTAAATCACCGATAGCTTCCTCAAACATTTAGCTTCTCTGTTCGCTTCTCGCTGGCACTCTTGACTTAAGCAAAAGGGGCATAAACTGTACATACATACATATATATGCATATATATATATATATATATATTTTTCCACTGTAAACTGTGCTACAAATCAAATCTTGGCATAAGTACTACACTCAAAAAAAAAGATGTAAACTTTAAAAAACTATAACGGTTTTTGTAGCGCCGTTTTTCTGTCAATTTTTGTGTCAACAGCAACAATTTCAACAAATTTCGTTTGGCGAATATTTTGATGAGATAAAGTGGCGGCGCCATTATAAATTCAACAAAATGTGCTGATGATGATGATGATGATTATGATGAGTCTGCAGAAAGCAAGAATAAAGAACAAACACTATTTGAGGCCAACTGAAAAAATGTAAAAAGATAAACATTGAGATAAAATGCAATTTGTTATTGTTGGTCGCTGTTTCTGTCTCTGTCTCTGTCTCTATCTGTTTCAATCTATCTATCTGTCTGTCACACTCTCACTATATAAGTATAATAAAGGACAAGGCCAAAAAAAAAAAAATGTGTGTGTGTTTCATTTTTGTGGTATGCGTGTGTGTGTGTGTGTCTGGTGTGGTGTTTTGTGGTGTGTGTTAAGTGAGGAAGCACGTGCACATCCTGCCAACTCATGCGACTGCCGCTTAGCTCAGCTGTTGCCGCACTTGCGGCTCATTAACAGCGGCCACAGAACACGCCACACGACAACAAGTGGCAAGTTGTGAACTTCTGGGTGACTCAGAGTCTCAGAGTCTGGGAGTCTTCGAGTCCACTTTTCAGCTAACACAAAAACGCGTTAAGTGACTGTTGTCAATCACAGTCTGAGTTTGAATCGGAGTCGGAGTCAGAGCCTGAATCTGATTCCGTGGGCAGCAGCATTGCCGGATTATTCGCTTCACTGAATTCGCCTGCGAAAATCTCTCGCATTGATTTCCCATACTCATTTTCTCTCTCTCTCTCTCTCTTTCACACTCTCTATCTGTCTTTAACTTTGCTTGCCTCTCTGTCTTGTTCTGTTTTCACTTTGCGCGTATCAATCAAGCGTAAAACTTGCATAATTAACTTAAAGTTGACAATGCGCGAGAATGCCTGAGGACTAAGTCGCCCAACACTTGGCTGATTGATGTGGCAGTGTGGCAACTGAGGCACAGCAAATGACATGGCAACCAATATACAAAGAACAGGCTATCTGCGTCAGAGATGAACCCAACTGGAATTTCAGGGACCTCATAAGCGTTAATGAAATTGCAGAAGATGATTTTATCAAGTAAGTAACTCGGTCTGAATTGAAGTTGTCTAGAATAAAAATGTAATAATAGATATTTAAATAGTAACTGGAACCGAAGTAGCTTAAGAGATTCAAGCAGACTAATATCAGATTATATATATAAGGAAGAATTAACTTTATTGACTAAGAATAACTTTAATTTATTTTCCCATTAGAAACTGTATATTCCACATTATCTAATTTAATCTCTTCATTATTATCATCTATAAACTAACAAAATAGAACAGGATCAGATTAATCAAGGTATATCCCATTTTCTTACTTCATTATCTATTATGTTATTATAAAAGATTCAAGCAAACTAAAACTCAACTAAAAGTCTCTGATTGATCAAGGGAAATCTTATAGATAATATAGAATGAACTGAACTATTGTTTTTATTGAGTTTCGAAAAATTATAAAAGTTTCTAGTAGTATTAAAATAAATCCCAAATGATTTAAGAATGCGACACTTCAGGCATATATTTGAAATAAATGTTATATAGAAAACCGCGAAATACAACAAACATGAATTCTTACTCAAATTCTGTTGGCCTCTGATTTTATTTCACAAATTTATCTGTCTACAGCAGCCTTTCATAATAATAAGCCCTGTTGAGGCATGTTGAGTCCTATTAATGCCTGTTAAGTCCTGTACAGTTTTTCATACACCAAATCCGATTTAGCTTGTGTGTGTAAGAGTAGACCTAATGTGGAGTTGTGCCTGCTCATCACTAAATCCTGCCAATGTTGTGTGTTTTTGTCTCTGATCTCTATCGCCACCTGCTGGAGCTGCTGCTCCTGCTACTCCCGCTCTGGTTTTTGCTCCTGCTCCCATTTTCTGATCCTGCTCACATTTCTTGCTCCTGCTCCTGCTCCTGCTCCCATTTCCTTTTCCTGCTCGCACTTCCTGTTCCTGCCCCATTTTGCGAACTTTCGGGGCTCATCATTTTAATGAGCTTATTTCATTATGTTTAACGCGCAGCAACCTTTGGCCTGGCACACAGGACTCACTGGGGGCGTCGCAAGGACTTCATATACAAATTGCAGCACCATTTTTGTATCTCTTTTTGCTGTGTGGCTGTGTTTTAGCCTCATCTTATTTTGCTGTCATTTACAATTAAGTTGGTTGTTGTGCAGGACGCTGGCCAAATAAAACTAATTTAAAGTTCAATAAAGTATATATCCGGGATATATATACTCGCTGGCCCCGCTGTCCGATGTCCTTTAATCAAGGACCTAAGCAAACAGCGCAAAACAAATATTGGCATACTTTAAATAATTTATGAAAATAACGCAACGTCATTTGAAAATGAGAAGGAGGCGTCACGGGAGTATTCAAGGTGTTTTGTGCCCTTCCCTCTCTCTCATTCTCCATCTCTCTCTCGTTCGCTGTCCGTCTCTTTCTCGTTTTTACGCTCCTCTTTTGCGGTGTCGTAATCGTAATTGAGCAAGTGCGTCAAGTTCCGTTTAGGGGGTGGCTGGCAGGCATCCCAGGCGCACCCTTAAATCCTGTTCAAACACACACAAATCGATTAAGAACTTAACAAGGATTACGTCTGGATAACAGGGCCAGCTTAATATGCCGCAAAACACAAAAAGGAAGCGCCCAATTAAAGCCAAATCACCTCAAGACGAACCGAGACAATCACAATCAATGTGAAATCGAGCAGGTGCTGCTGTCAAACCAAAGTAGACCAGACCTTAAGATTAATAATGTCCCTGACATGACATCATAAAGCAGCCGCAGCTAATGGAACTGCTAGCTTTAATGTACAAAGTCAATTCAAAGCAGTTTCTATTGGTTTTTTTTAAGAGCTGTCGCTTTTACTTTACATCCTAGAAGTATGCTATTATTTTTATTTAAATAAAAATAAAATATTTTAAATCTGATTGTATAATCTATTTCTTTTAAGAAACCAAAACAATTATTAGATATCTTTAAATCTTAGATTCGATTTTCTCACAATGTTCTCAACAATTTGTTCCTTTCGGAAACTATATCGAAAACCCTGTTCTCCTCTCATCTCTTCAATTTCTTGCAATTTACAACGAAACCTCTTAAGAAATAACAAAGCAGGTGTCTACCGAATGTTTTTATATTCTTTAACACGCATTTCAATTTTTATTTTTATTTATATTTGATTTTGATTATTTTTTTTTAGCAATTCTAAAATGCTATCTACTTATTTGATGTAGATTAAAAAGCTTTGAAGATTTTGTAGTTAAGGCAAATAACGGCATAAGCTGCAATCGTAAACCCTTCTAGCGGATTAAATGCCCGTCATCGTTAACACCCCTTCTGAAGGGGTTAACTGAAGGGATCAAAAAGGATGCCAGCCGGGGTATTCAAACATTTTATAGAGAGCAAGCTGTTTACATAGCTCTTTATCAGTGTGTCAGATTGCCTATGCCTAAGTGTCTAAGTGTGTGTGTGTGTGTGTGCATGTATTGACTACACGCACACACTCAGACATTCCAGCTGGCCAAGCAATGATTCCCACAACACCTGCACACACACACAGCCGCATTGGGGAGCGACAAAGTCTTATGAAGAAATATGTATTTGCACTTGGAGCCCATAACCAAATAAGCTTACAATTTTTGTTTTTAAAGCATATTTTTTACACTTGCCGCGCGCAAATTGCCAACAAACGAAAAACAGCTAAAATGAACCCAAACAAAACAACAAAAAAAAAACGTACAATCTACGTATGCACAGAGAAAGAGAGAGAGGGAGTGGAAGCTGGAGCAGAGGGGGCTGCCAAAGTCATGAAACTGGAATTTGCAGAACGAAACTTTAAGCAATGTATAAAATGAAATTTAAATAACGATTTATAGCCTTTGAAGTATGATTATTTGTACAGACGACGGAGGCCGCTACAGAGGCGGCAAATAAAACAACTGACGTCACAAAAGGACAAAAAACGACAAAGATAGCGGCTAGATAACGCTCTAAAATCAAAGAAGGAACTGCAATAAATGTAACCATCTATACAAAATCAATTTAAATAAGTTGTGTATAAATAAATGTAATATATATATAAATATAAATATATATATATACAATATATAATTTGTTTCAGTACTATAATAAGACATTTACTTTTATTTATCCACTTTAAAAAACATTTGTGGTACGACTTGAATAAATAACACTAACGATAGCTTTCTCCACATTTTTAAATCGCAAGCTTAGCTCAGCTAGGAGAGAGAGATAGAGTGACAGCAATGTATGCAAATAGCTGCAGGCATCGCTTGCATAAAGCTTTTTATTTATTTTATTATCTTAGATAAGTTCAGATCGAGTATGCACAAAGTATTTTAAATAGTTGATGTGCTCAAACTGGTGGTCTTTTTACTTGATTATGGCTAGCACGGGCAAAATAAAGGCCAAATTTGTAATGCGTTCAAACAGACAAACAGACAAACAGACAGGCGATGGGCAGACAAACACAGCGCTGTGGAGAAAGTGATGCAGAGTTGTGGATGAGAGCGTGCCTTGTGTCTGCCAGTATTTGTGTGTTTGTGTGTGTGTGTGTGTGTGCTCGTGTTGTCAAAATCAAATACAGTTAGGCCGTAGGGAGAGATACCGATAGAGAGAGACAGATAGAGAGAGAGAATTCGAGAGAGAGAGAGGGAGAGAGCGAGAGAGAGATATATAGGGATAGGGATAGGCAGCCAATCAGACCTGGGGCCAGGCCAGTTTGCTGTCACTGTCGATGCCGCGTGCTTAAAAGCAATGCCATGAAATTGCTTTTTGCCAAAGGTAACGGTTACCAGCAACAAGTGAGACACTCTGTGTCTGTGTGTGTGTGTGGCTGTGTGCTAAAAAGGAAATGAGAAAAGGTTGTTGCTGGCTTCCTTTTGGCGTCCATTTGCTGTGTGCGCTTTTGTAAAATTAGCGTAGCAATAAGGAAACAGGAACAGGAACTTTGACGTAGCATTGTTTATGCTTTTCGCGTAGAAACAAAAATACCAGCCGCAAACGCAGCGTGTAAGCGGCATAAGTCAAAAGCCACTGAAAATTAAAAAAAAATAAACCTAAAAGTCGCCCGACTCAACCCAACGCCTCCCCTTCATAAAATACAAGAGGAATTTAGATTGTTACCTATCGCAACGGATGTCCTTCAAAGAAGAAATGTGCAGAAAAGCAACTAAAATGTTGAAGAACGTTGACAAAATAATCTCTTAAATGTAAGCAAATAGGAGGGAGGAGGTAGGAGGGAAGAGGGGCAGACAATAAACAGACGCTAAAAGGACGCCATTTTGTTGTTGTTTTACAGCTAAATGCCAAAACGCCATTTTCACAGAACTCTGCCCCGAAAGTCAACAGACGATGACGAAACAGAAGAAGTAGAAGAAGGAGAAGAGAAACAGATGCAGAGGCGCAGGCAAAGTATAAAAGTCAAAGGCAATCCCATTCAGCAAAAGCCGTTACCTAACGGTAGTTGTTGCTGTTGCTGTTACTGCTGTTTGTGTTACAGCTTTATCAACGCCCTTCGCAGGCGAACACACACTTGTTGAGCATTAGGTATATACTGAAATGGAGTGGGGAGGGGAATGGTGACATGAAGAGATGACTAAGAACGACAAGAACAACAGTAACAGAGACAGCAACAACAACAGTGATACAAAAGTGACAAAGAAATTGAAATTCTGTCAATGTGTGCTGGGTGTGGGTGCAAACGCAGATAGAGTCTGTTGTGATATACCCTGTAAATGTGAATGAGGAGTGGTATATATAATATTCTTTGCATAAAATATTGAAGAAAAATAATTACCCTAAAAAGTATGCTTTATAATTTTACGAAAGTACTTTTCTTGATTTTTATTTAAACTTGCTCTATATATATACCTTATTTAAATTTGAAAACACAATTTTGTTAGACTTTTATTTAAAATTACTCTGTCTTAATACTCTACTAAAATTAGAAAAGAAAATTTTGACTGGAATTCATATCTATATTCAATCACAAAGGGCATCTTGAGGTCGAGCATACTCTCCGACTTTCTCATTTTTGCATGTGCGCGTGTGACCTTTATGGCTTTCGATTGTGTACGAATGTTGATGTGCAGGGGGGTGGAGGGGGTGTGGCAAACCAATGACAAAACTTCGTTATCAAACTCACTGCGGACAGACAGAGATAGACAGAGACACATGCAGACAGGCAGACAGATCTGGTCACACTCAGACAGTCATATACATAATGCATTTGGCAACGCTAAAGAAGAAGAAGAAGCAGCCGCAAATCAGATCGAAAACAACTGCAACTGCAAATTTTGACCTTCAAGCAGACAACCACAAAAACTCATAGTGGAAATTTTGGCAATCCAATTTGGTTGTCAACTATGCGCTGCAACTGCAGCTGTGGCCTATGCGGAAAATATCACACGCCATATGCGCAATTCCCCACGCCCCCTCCCTCTCCCCCACCCCTTCCCCTTCACACAACACTCACATGCCATTTGCGCGCTATTAATTCTATTTTCCCCCTTCGTAATTTTTGCTGATTGTCTCCAATGATGTTTGCAATGGCTGGACAACAGATGGCACTGTTGTAGCGTTGAGTGTTAATAATCACTAACTGTTTAACTGCGTGTATATGTGTGTATGGCAGAGTATGTGTGTGTGTGTGCTAGTCATTTGAGCTTAATTTATGCAAATTTGTCGCGAATTTTTTCAATATGCGCCTCGGACATTGTTTTATGAAGTGTGATAAATGACATAATGAATACACACACACACTTACACACAAATAAACCCAAATGCAAATATAAATGTGGTGTGTATGTGTGTGTGAGTGAGTGTTGTGCTCTTGGATTTAATTTTCCAGCGAATTGCATTCTGAGCTGATTTTGAATACCCTGTTAAGCACAAGAATATATAAGAAGGCCATATCATATATGGCATATTTTATAATAAATATTATGACAAATGGAAACAATGAATTCGACTGCTTATAAAATAAATTGGTAAGAGGATATTCTAGGTTTACTAAAAATACCATTATTGCGTTTACATATATAAAGCAGAATAAGTTTATTAAAGAAATGTTTATATATTTAATAGATCAAGATCAAAGATCAATTTGGATTTTGCTTTTCAAAGGGTAAATAAGATCATCATAATCATTATTATTATTATTATAATTATTAGTAAAACATGACAGTTTCATTTCCGGTTTGACGCCCTGCTTTAAGTTTATAAATCACTCATTCAATTTCCTATGCAATTTGAGTGCTTCTAATCTATACACATATCTATCTATAACTCGTGTCTACTCTGGGTTTGAGGTCGGCCCACAACTGTCTACAGGTCATCTGCTAGTCACGTATTCCCCAATAGCTCAACTCCTGCCCGTTTCTATTTGTATTCTGTTTAATGACTGCAACTCGAGAGGACATTTTCCCCATTTGCATAATGAGCGAGTTTGTTCCCGTTGTTGTTGCGGTTATTGTTGTTGTTAACGTAAAATGATATCTGATTTCCAGCATGAATGGAATGCTTGATTATGCATTGAACTAATGCAACTGAGGTCAATTGAGATTCAAGATTAAAGGTAAATAGCTGTGAATCGATGCAAAATTGTTAAATTACAAAATGATTGTTTCTCTGACATGTACCAAAGTCCTTTTTGCTGATTAAACTTTTTGCGCAAAAGCAAAAGCCAATAAAAAAAAGGAAGGGAATCAAATGAGAATTCATCCTTCGTCAACAGTTGTCAGTCAAGGCAACAAAATAAATAAAAAAAAAGTCAAGTCAAGAGTTCAAGAGCATTAAACGGATTTCAATTTTCATCGGCAATTGTGGGGGTTATATTTTATTGCAAGAATGGGATACAATTTTGCTGATTCATTGCTTCAAAATCGATAATATTTTATTTACATATAATAATATGAAGTCTCTTTAACACACATGAATCTATGTCGTCTTATTTATATATATATATATGTATATAAACTGGAGAACGAAGTTAAACTGGATACATCTAAGTTTACTAAAAATGTAAGAAACAGATTGATTTCTCCAGTGAAAGCTATTAATTAAAAAAGCTTAAAAGGCATCTTAAGCTCGAATATCTTAGTAATCGTGATATGGTAATCCAATCTCCATGAGATTTAGACAAAATATGAAGAACATATTAATCTGCAAAAATGTTCAATTTAATTAGGATAACTTGTAAAACAAAAAAGGAGTTTGGATATCTTAGTAAACAAAAAAGTTGTTCATGCAAGAGTTCATATTACGAACAATCGTTTCTGTAGCAGCTAAATGATATAGTTATACGATAGGACTGGCTCCCATGAATTATTTATATTTATAATTATAGAACATATATGCCAAGTTTCATCAAGATAGCTTTAACACTGAGGGACAGACGAACATGACTATGTCGAAGCAGCTAGTGATGCTGGTGAATATTAAATATGGGGAATATATTTTATGATCTTGTCGGCGACATCTCCTTCAAAGCTTTACAAACTCCACAGCAAAATCATAATAGTTTCTGCAAAGGGTATGCAAATGAAACGTGTCCTTAATTGATATTGTTCGTGTTGCATTCAAAATTGCTTAACTCAAATTATATTTTTGCCTGAGCTTTGATTAATTATTCCACTCAAAACTAGTTACTTGATGGCATTTGGCCAAGACTTAATAGCCAAAATGGCATTTGAATGCCATTTAAGCTGAAACTGCTGCTGCTGCTGCTGCTGAGTTCCCCGGTGCAAAAAAGAAATGCGCCACTTGCAATCAGCAATCAGCCAAGCGAATAAAATGCACATGAAACAGCGCGAAAATCGACAACAAGAACAACACTTGAGTGTTGTGGAAGGGGACACAAGTAAGGACTTAAGCGACAGCTATGAGACTCCTTTGGTCTCCATTGGCCACCTGGCCCATTTGACCGTTGTTCACCCATCGGCTGCCGCATTTATTGAGAAATGGGCCCCGAGGAGCATCCAAGTTCCCTTTTTTTCTTTCATTCCTTTTTTTGCCTGCCTGGACATTAGTTTTATGTGTTGCTCAAGGACCAAGTGGCGAAAATCCCCCTTCCCCCAACTCCTCCCCCTCTGCGAATGAAACCCAAGCTGCGAATGAAGCAGGCTTCCCAACATCCCCCACTAGTAACTGAGCACCAATTTAAGAGCGAGCATTCGAGCTTTTCCTCACTCTTCAGTTGTGAAAAGTTTCTCTTCAATTTCTATTGGAAAGCGCGCACAGTGGAGGATGAGCTGAGAGTCATGTTGCTACATGTTGCACAAATGTACCAAATGTACCAACTGTACGTACAATATTAAATTAATGGTACATTATGTTTTTAAAGTTCTACGCTTGATATCTATTTGTAAGTCAAATACAATTTAATAATAGATTATTAGTAAATTATTAAATACATATTAGTACAACTAAATTATCATATTAATTGAAGGTATAAAATTAGGTTGAAATAATTTTAAACTTCATTGTATGTATTTATATTATAAGTAGAAAGTTAAATAAAAATTAAATAATTAGTTAAAGTAGGTGACTTTATTCACAATATATAAAATGGTACTTTGGTACATTATTGTTAGGATTAATTATATTTTGGTACAAGCGGAATTTCGTGGTGGTTGCTACCCCTAAGCGGCGTCACTTCCAAAACAGGGTCAAACATTTTGTGGGCAGCCATGGCAACCATGGGGCCAGTACACGAACGCCCAGTTTGAGTTTTGTTTACACCCAAAAAAACAAAAAAAACTACAACAAAATCATCCAAACGAGGCAAAAGCTGTCAATTGAAACGGGCTGCAACTAAAGCGATGAGCACTCTACCGGGAGCAGGAGCAGCAATAATGATCACCGACCTGGATCACAGCGAGCATGAGCTGGTGCAGGTGAAGCAGCCGGATAAGCTGCCACGTCCCTCCACGCAGCCCAAAAGGCAGCGAAAGGTGCTGCAAACATTGACAGGGAATTTCAGTCGTCGATCGAAAAGCGTGGAAGTGGAGCACCATCAGGACTTGAGTGGAGCTGCCAAAAAGAAGCAGGAGCGCACACTGAACGGATTGGTAAGGCCAGGGACGTCAACTCCTACTCATAGTTATGCTGCGTTCCACCAGTTACAGGCCAAGGAACAGCAGCTGGAGCAGCTGCTCCAAAGACTTGCCACGCTGCACAAATACAACGAGCAGTTTGCGAGCGAAAATGAACAACTGCGTCTGCAGGCGGAGCAGCTGGAACAGCGTCTTGGCAAGGCAGAGGAGCAGATTGTGAACTGCAGCCGTTGCCAGCAACTGCAGCGACAGCTGACTGGTTACCAGGAGCAGAACCAAGAGCTGGCCAACGATGTGGATATGCTGAAAACGTTGGTCTTTCGTTTAAATGTGCAAATTGAATGCTATCAAGATCAACGTAGAAATGGCGCCGAGGATGCACCTGCTCCCACTCCCACTCCCACTCCAACTGGCGTCTGTTCGCTGCCCGCTTGGACTGCAGGATTGCCCACGCACACGTTGACACCGCTGCTGCAGGCGTACGATGAATCGCTGCGCGACAAGGATGCACTGCTTCAGCAATATGCCAGCGAATTCGAGATCTTTGCCAACGAACTGAAACGTTGCCTGGAGGAGAATACGCGTCTGTTGCAGTCACAGGAGCAACTGCGTCGCGACGTGGGCGGATGGCAGGAGGAGCGTGTGCGTCTGCAGGCCCAGTTGGGCGTCTGTCGCACCAGGGCCGAGACGCAAACGCGGAAAACAGATCTGGTCAAGGAGAAACTGGTGGAAGTGATGCATTTCTATGAGCAACGCAATCAGACGCTGCTGCTGGACATGAATCACCTGCAGGATGCGTTTGCACGCTGCAAAGCGGAGCTGGTCACACTGAGGAGCAGCACCAAGCCGGAGGTGACAATTGTACCTGCTGAGAACACTCCCAGTGCCAGCGAAGCGGATGCAGTGCAGCAGTGCAAAACACTGCTCGAGCAGCTCAGACAGGAGCATGCTCGGGAACGTGGCGCACTCGAGGAGAAGCTCCTGGCGAGCAACAATCGAGCTGCGTCGCTCCTGCGCAGCTCGGAGAAGGCGAAACATGCTAAGGATCGACTCAAGGCACGTCTCCGCATGACTTTGCAGTGGGCCCAGAAGCTGGAGGCGGGTCAGGTGGAGATGAGGGAAACGTACGACGCAGTGCAGCAACTGTCCACGCTGCTCAAGCACAAGGAATCGCAGCTGCGCGGATTGCATCTGCGCAATAACGAGGAACTGGACAAGCTGCGACACAAACTGCAGCAGAAGGAGGAGACCATCAGGAATCTGCTGCGCAGCAAAATGGAACGCAGACCAGCTGTCGATTAGCTGTTAACTCCATTTAGTATTTCATAAGAATTGTGTACAAAATGAGTTTGTAGCAATTAAATTAAGATGCACTCAAATTTACAAAGCGAACCAAATATTTGAATTTATGCAAATTAAGCTAGTTCGTTTGAATCTCGATTTCAGTTCATTCGGTTCATTGCGTGCGCTTAAGTTCGATTAATTGTACACCAGAGTCCGATTGTCGATTATCGTTTTTCTTTACACTTTGGCGGTTGTTTTTAAAAGTTCAATTAATTGCTCGTCTCAATGCGATTATCGATTGTAGGTTTTCACTTTGGCGGTTGTTTTGAATATGCCAAGTCTACTTGAGCATATTTAATTTGTAAATGGAAGCGCTTGGAAAATATAGAAAATGTGTTTATTGCATGGCACATTAAAGTTGGAGTTCTGACAACAGGTGCAAGCCTGTTTATTAACGTATTAAGTCGATTTACACACTTAAAAAATCAAAACCCCGACTGAAAACCAGGTTATGGATTAATGATGCGCACACAGCTTGCGGCAGCGATGCACACGTTTTTCATCAGATTCATTTAACAATTAAAAATATATAATTTCAATACAAAATACATTAATAACTTAGACGGTAGAAAGCTTTTGAAGCACAGCAATTAACGACAGCGCCAGCACTGGGCGGGCGTGTGAATTCCCCCCTTCTTCGTAATCCTTGCCAATCCCTAATCGATTGCTGTCTGATTGCTGGTCTGATCTAATGCCAGCTGCTGCTGCTGTTGCTGATCATTGTCATCACTGCCGCCGGCGCAAACAACACAGGCCTTGGGCACCGTCTGCTCAATGTACATTGTGATCTTCTCGATGACCTCCGGGCAAACGGTGCGCATCAGTTGCTCGTAGCGTGCGGGGCCGAGTTGTGTTTGCAGATGCTGCAGCTGCCATTTGAGGTATTCGGTTAAGGGGATTTTATAAACGGGATCCTTGAGCACCAGCTGACGATGCCTGTCGTCATGATAGGTCTTCGAATGATAGTCATCGTATAGCTGCGGCTGAAACTCCTCCAGCTCGTGCTCGTCATGTATGACCAGTGAGTCATAGTATCTCGGTGTCGTTTTGTCCGCACTCTCATCACTAGCCGCATACTGTTTGTCCATCACCTCGCCGAGGGTCTCCTCCACCAGCTGCAGGATGTGCGGCAAGCGGGCGAGCAACAGCTCATTGCTACCAAAGATCGAGGCAAAGGCGAGACAGAATAGTTTCCGTTTCTCGGCATGCGTATCCGCAACGAGCGGAAACATATCAATCCAAACATCAAGAATGCGTGCCAGTGCATCAGTTTGTGGCAACTCTTGCACCACAGACATAAAGACCGTTTGATCGATGAGCAGGGTGCGTGCCAGCAGCGTCAGATACCAGCTCATCGTCATGGGATATTCCTGTTTGAGGCACACCTGCTGGAAGACAAAGGGAAGAGCGGGTCGCACCAGACGCAAACCCATCGTGGCGTCCGTCTTGAGGCACGTCTCAAAAATGCGCAGCATGGCAATGATGCCCTCAGTGCGTATATCTTCAAAGGAGCGCACACAATAAGCCACAAAGCCTTCACCATAGCGACTGAGATAGGCCTGAATCAGAGGAGAACTTGTCAGTTATATAGAACATATTAAAAGTGAATTTTAAATTGTGATTTTTACATGCGCATCGAGTAGAATGTAAGCGTGAATCAGCTGCAGCACTGTGCGCAGATTCTCCGACGACATCTCAATGATGGGCAACAGATGATCGCATAACTGCAGCAGCTCCGGTGTCAGAGCCGTCGAGTTGCCAATGACAGCCAGCCAGAGCATGATGCCATCCTCTATCAGGTAAACGTGAGAGCGTTGCTGGGAACAGGGGAGACAGAGGCAAAGATTATTAATCAGTACATGTTGCAAGTTTGTAAAAATATAGCTATATAAATATGTACTCTGATACCAATAAGTTTGATTTTTAACTCCATAAACAGAGTATAGTAAAAAGTATAATATAAAAAAGTCAGTTTCCATTAAAGTTTTCTGGTGCGTTGCTTGACTCACCTGCAGATCTGTGCTCAGCTCGATGACGCTGTAGAGGAAGGGTTTCATGCTCTCCGGCACATCCCGAATGGTGCGCACCAACTGCTCCAGGGTGCCAATGATGGCACATCTCAACATGTTGTATTCGTGTTCCTCGCTCTCGCGCCACAACAGTGGCAAATAGGCGATAAACTGCAAGGCTTGCGGCTCAATAAATTCGCTCATCTTCTCGACGAGCAGCGTCATGGTGCCGAGGACAACGATTTTAGTGTCGCAGGCGCCCGCCTCGCGTAACAGCAGAAACAGTGCCTCAAAGAGTGCGGCAAAGTAAGGATGAAATGCCTCCGGCATAAATTCAAAATCATCAATGAGCAAATTGAGAGTGCGAGCAGCGGCCAATCTGATAGGCATATCTTCCTCGCGTCGCAGCAGATGCAGGCACGCCTCGTAGGCGAGCGGACGCAACTCGCGCGGCAGCTGAACGCCCACCCAATTGCCGACCAGCCAAATGATGCGACGACGCAGGATGCGAAAATTGGGCGCCTCAATGCGCAGTTCGGCGAGCAGCTGCGATGTCAGCCATGAGCCAAAATCCAGTTTATTGAAGAAATGGAACGAAGCCTGGCCAACGGCATTATAAATGGCATCCTTGAGCAGAATGGCATTCAGGTCGGACTCGGCGCACAGCTGCAGTTGCTGGGCGCGACGCACAAATTTCAGCACCTCTGTGATCATCACCTGGAACGGGAGAAAAAATCAAAGATTAGCTTAATTTAATCAACGTGAGTTCAACTCTCCAACCACCTGCGAGTGCTGTGTGAAGCACGTAAAATAGAGCGTCTCCACGCACGGACGCAGCTCATATTTCCAGGCATCGCCGCCGCCATCGTCCTGGCCATAACCCTCCGGATCCTGTTGCCATTCGGCCAACTCCTCCGCACTCAGCAGAAAATAATGTGTGACAATTTTCTCGCATAAATACGTTACACGCTCCACGCTGAAAAATTTCGTTTGGGTTTGCGAGGACAACGCCAACAGTTCCTCCTCCATGCTGCCCACAGCATCCGGTGCAATATTATCATTGCCACTCATCATGATGCCCTTCAGCATATTAATGGCTTGGATGACAAAATTGCTGAAATTGATGCGATCGCCGCTGTCAAAGATCAGAGCGGTGCCCTCATGGAACACATAATGGAAACTAAACTCCAATGCCATCGAAACAAAGCGAGAAAAGGACAACGCATGTCGTTCCATAAACTCATTCAGGCACTTCATCATCTTCAGTATGAATCGCTCCAGATCCGCCAGCAGCTGGGTGGGCTGTGCTGCTGCTACTCCTGCTGCTGTTGCTGTTGCCGCACGCAGACGCAGCTGATAACGCAGCTCAAGGCACTGACGCAGTCGCTCGAAGAGCTGCTCAATGAAATTCATGTGATCGCTGGACTTGTATGGTTTACTTCCACACCCGTAGACGAGCAGCTTGCGCAGCGTACGCAACGAAATGTAGGCACGCTGCAGGCAATTATGCGCCAGCTGCTGCTCCTCCTCCTGCTGCTGCTGCTCAGTCTTGATCAGTTGTAGAAAACGTTCGGTGAGCGTTGCCCAAATATCCCAAGCCATATAGCTAAAGATTTGCCCAGCCAGCTCCTCGAACGCTCGCTTCTCAGGCATCAGGCGACGCGATGCGAGCGCCTTGATGACGTAGTGCAGCATTAAAAGTGTGCGCTGCTGTTGCAGTGCTGCCTGCGCCTCGCAGCCTTGCAACTGTTTCATTAGTGTTGGCATCAACTCTGGCCAGGCATCAATGCGTGCAATTTTACTGAGCAGCACAGCTACCTGCAGCGCCACCTGTGGCACATCCTCGGCACTATAGTGCTGGAGCAGTATTTCACGGATTTGCTGCTTCTGTTCCGGCGACATTTCGAAACGGGAATTGTGTCGCCAATAGCGTTCAATGCCATTCTTCAAATAGACAGCGGCCATCCAACGTGTTTTGACCGAATCCGTTAAGGTTGCAGCATTTGCACCGGCAACATCGTTCACCTCACCGGGCAGCTTCATACTGAGCTTGGCGAGGATGGGAAAGAAGCCGGGCAACTGTTCCCATTCGCTCAATTGGGCTTCGGCTTTTTGCACAATTTCATGATTCGGATTTGCGGCGCCCCTCAAAGCGGCTGCAACGAGTTGCTCAGCAGATTCCATCACTCACTGCACACACAGCGCACACACACACACACAGACCGTCAAACTGTTGCCGCTGACCGTTGGACAGACAGTCAGTTGTTTGGCTGCTTAGCACTGTCCTCTTGCGGTTTCGTTGCTAAACTTTGTGAAAATGATTGGCGAAAATTACATCGCCATTCCGGCAGCGGCGCTATTGAATTAGTGATGTCAGCCTCGTTTATCGATATTTACATATTGAATTATTGTTTGGTCTGCTGGTGGTGGGAGGCCTTTTTATGCGTAATGCCAGACACGCTTATCGATATATACATATAGAATTATTGTTTGGTCTGCTAATGGTGTTGCGATGAAATAGAAAATAGTATGTTGTGAGCCAAAATGTAATTAAACAAGTTAGAGGGAGAGACAAAAGTTAATAATAGTTGTAACTGATTTGCGACTGTTAAGCGTAAAATACAAATATTATGCTGAGAATTTTACTAAACTAAACATCAACATCGAATCCTTGGGCAACCAACAAAATTAAAGTCGATATGTTTATAACTATCCCATCTCCACTTTAAAGCAATCATTTATTGTATCAATAATAATCTGTGAATATTTTTTCCGATTTCTACCTTAAAGCTTGTATTTATTGTAATTAATTTTAAGTTTCTTGATAACAAAAGCTGTGCAATACATATATCAGTACTCTTAATATTTTAAACAATTTTGTTATATGATTTGATGTTTCCTCCTGTACTGCTTACTGTTCTTGCAGCAGCTTATCGCATAGCCTACAACTTATCGATATGTTAACAGCATGAAATGCAACTATCGCACACACACTCCCAAACAGTTGACAACGCGCGGGTGCAACAGCTGACTGTGCATTTGCACCGCGATAACCGATAACTACTGCTGTCAACTTAAACACAAATTGATATCAGCTTAATTGAATAGATAACAAATATCCAGCATAATCAAAATAAAAAAAAAAGTTTAGTCACAAGAGCTGCACACACACAACAACAACACACAACTGTCAAACCTTGAACCATGTTGAAGGCGGTCATCCTAATTGGAGGGCCTCAAAAGGGCACTCGTTTCCGCCCCCTCTCCCTGGATACGCCAAAGCCTCTTTTTCCCGTTGCCGGTCGTCCCTTGATTGCCCATCACATCGAGGCCTGCGTCCAGGTGAAGGAGCTGCGCGAGATTCTCATCATCGGCTTCTATCCGCAACAGCAAATGGAAGGATTCGTCGGCGATATGCAGGCGCTCTACAGCAGCAGCAATATAAATATTCGGTGAGTGTGGGAGCGAGAAAGAGAGAACTGACGTGTACTGTGGATATATACTCTGTAAACGTTGCAAATGGGGTATATTGAGGGTATACAAGTGAAGGTAAGAAATGGATGTGGATATATGGGCAGATCTACAGCTGCGCTGAAAATTGTAGAAGCTTCATTATCTATTAAATATCGACTAATACAAAATTGTAGAAGTAAATTAAATTAAAAATTAAATTATGCAATGTTATAAAAATTGTGAAAAGTTAATTTGAATACATGCAATTAATACCAATCCAGACAGTCCAAAAATTAACCATATGCAGATATAGATCTAGATTAGGTCAGCTCTACTGTACTCTTCTAACACGGATTTCTTCTCTCAATCTCTCCAGATATCTGCAGGAGTTCACATCGCTGGGCACCGCTGGTGGAATGTATCACTTTCGCGATCAGATACGGGCCGGCAATCCACGCGCCTTCTTTGTGCTCAACGGCGATGTTTGTGCCGATTTTCCGCTGCAGGAGCTCTATGGCTTCCACATGGAGCGTCCTGCGAGTGCCCTGGTCACCATTATGAGCACGGAGGCGACTCGCCAGCAATCTCTGCACTATGGCTGTCTTGTATTCGATCGGGAAAGTGGTGCCGTATCCCATTATGTGGAGAAGCCCAGTTCCTATGTTTCCACCTATATCAATTGTGGTGTTTACGTCTGCTCCATGGATATATTCACGAAACTCTCGCAGATCTTTCATGCGAAATGCGAGGAATACAATTGCATTAGCTATTGTGGCAATGGTGGCAATGGCAATGGCAAGGATCAGGGTCACATCAAGTGGGAACAAGAGGTGCTAACTCCGCTGGCAGGTACAGATAAACTCTATGCGATGCCGGTGCCCAATTGGTGGTCACAGATGAAGACAGCCGGCTCGGCCATCTATGCGAATCGTCACTATCTCGATCTCTACAAGCGAACGCATCCCGAGCGATTGGCCAACGTGGGCCAGAAACATGGCGAAGGCGATGGCAATTTGATATGCACCGTTTTTCCCGATGTTTATGTCCATCCCAGTGCCACAGTGCATCATTCGGCTGTGGTGAGTAGACAATAGACACTTGCAAATGTTGTATGTGAGCTCTTTTTATTATATTATTATACACTGAACCCATTAAAAAAGGGTAATTGATATATGAAAATTGATGTAGCAGGCAGAAGCATCTGCGATCTCATAAAATATATTATGGTAGTCTATAATATAGTTGTACAGTATATGCATATATGAAGTTAAAAGTCTGTCCTTTATAGCTATGAGACTAGGTTTGGCATATGAGTTCTCGTATATTATATATATATTATATAAGTACTTACTTGTTAATCACTGTTTCTTTCTTCCTATCCTTAGCTCGGTCCAAATGTGGCTATTGGTCCCGGCGTCATCATAGGTCCTGGCGTACGAATACGTGAATCGATTGTGCTGGAGCAGGCACAAATCAAGGATCACACGCTCATCCTGCACTCGATTGTGGGGCGGGGCTGCAGCATTGGCGCCTGGACACGCGTCGAGGGCACGCCCAGCGACCCGGATCCGAATAAGCCGTTTGCCAAAATGGAGAATCCGCCGTTGTTCAACAATGAGGGCAAACTGAATCCTTCCATAACCATTTTAGGTATATATATATATATATATATATATATATGTTTAATCTTTATTTTTTTTTAATTTATTTTTAGGCTGCTTTGTGCAAATTCCCGCTGAGAAGATCCTGCTCAATAGCATTGTCCTGCCGCACAAGGAGCTCAGTCGCAGTTTCAAGAATGAAATTATTTTGTAAAAACTCGCGCAAATCCTTATTTATATATATATCTATTTTTTCAGAATGTTAAATTTTATATTGTGCAATAATCCTAAAAAATCTGTCGTTAAATGCCATTTAAATAATAATTTGTAAACGTTTTACAACACTTGCTCACTTATTTGTATGGCATACTTAAAGTTATTTATTAGCTGCATTCCAATATATTTGCCACTACTGTAATTATGTTCACTACTTTAACGATATTCACGCTGTAAGACTTGCATGACTGACTGTCATACACTGGCGCTCAGGGAGGCAGCCCACAATCAAACACACACATACAGCGACATTCTTCGCTCTCTCTCGCGCTCTCTTTTTGCCAACGCTCACAGATTCGCCTTTCGACCAAAACGCGTTTATTTTCCGCTGTACTTCAGTCAGTTTCTGTCGCTCGCTGCTGTTGGAGTATGTAAGCGAGAGAGAAAGAGTGAGTGAGAGCATCTTCAGCTGCATAAACGTTAAATAAATTTCGATAAGTCAAGAGTTTGTATTCACTTGTAAAATTATCAAATGTCAAATTGTGCGCTGCAAATACAAATGTTAAAAAATGGCTCAACTGGTATTGGAACTTTACCGCTTGCAATATATAAACAGGTACGTAGGCAGTTCAGTTGGTAATTGAGCAAGAAGAAGAAGAAGAAGCAGCAACAGCATTGGTACGCATTACTGCTGTACAGGTGTGTGCGATGGCGCGGGGGCTGCGTGAGCGGCTTGCGCAGGTAGAAAGAGAGCGAGAGAGAGAGCAGTTACTGAGAGTAGTTAAGAGAGAGTAAACATTAAGGAGAGCGAGTCATGGCTGAGCGAGCGTAATTGTCTTCTTCTGCTGTTGTTGTTGTCGTAGTGTGCGGCAGCGTGGGAACATTGCAATAAAGCTAGAGGGCGCCCCCTTTGCAAGTTTGCTTTGACTACAACACTGATTGTTGACTGAATGTAGGTGTGTATGTGTGTGCGTGTGCCGTTTAACTGTTGTTGCTTAAGATTTTGATTTTAATACGGTGAACGCTCGCAATGTGGCACCAATATTTTTTAGATATACAAATAAAAGTATATATAAAATGATATAAACTTTCTCAAATTCCAAAAGTTTAATTTGAGTTTGATTTTTTTTTTTTTTAGCACTTCTGTTTTGTGATTTTAAACTGTACATTCATTTAATTTTAAACGAAGTTTTGTTTATAGTTTTATATAAGTTTATGTTGGGTACATGCTGCATACACAAAGGCGCCGCCGCGTTGCCAACCAACTGTGCGACAGACCAGCCTATTGGCAAACATACAAAACAAAACTAACCTAAGCTTTATACATATATACGTATATATATATATTTATATATATATATATATATATATATATATATGTGTGTGTTTGTGTGTGTATATTTATATATAGCTGCTATTAAGTCTCATTGTTGTTGTGCGTTTGCGTGCTGGAATCTTGTTTGGCATAGGCATTCAGCCAGCAGCAGTTAAGTGGCCCATACACCTGAGCTCTGCCAACGAGTGCACGCTCTCTCTCTCTCGCTCTCGTAGTCGCGCCACTCTTCCACACTCTCAGCAAAGTTTTACATACACACACCTACATACTCACGTATGGTTACAAACACACACACACACACACCTGCAGGCAAGCGCAGCTCACTTACCTTCGTGGCTGGCTGTGGCCAACGACGTTGATCAGTTGCTGTTTTAACCTGGAGACAGACGCACGCGATTGTCGCTCGAGCAGCAAAAAACAAAAAAAAACTTAATATACTAACACACACATACGCATACACCTTTTAGTCCAAAACTAGAAAGAAAACAAAAACAACAGTTAAAAAAGACACAAGAAGAAGCAGCAGCCACAGCAAAGAAGGCGAAAAGAAAAAAAAAGTGACTTGTTTTTTGTTTGCATGTGTTGTATGCGTCGACGTTGACGTTGACGCTGACGTCGGCGTCGTTGCTGTCCGTTTACGTACGTGTGGGTATTAAGATCGCGGCGTCGTCGTCGTGGTGTGTGCAAAGGCTCAACCACACACAAACACTAGTTTACTAGTCAGTGTGACTAGCAGAATATAACAAGCAGAAGAAGAAGCTAAAGTACACAGAAGACAAGAAGCTTTACAACAACAACTACAACATAAGCAAGTACGAAAGTACGTTTGTATGTGTATGTGTGTGAAAAGAAAAGAAAGTGCAATAATTAATTTGTGAAAATAAGCCAAAACAATAATAAGCAACAACAACAAATCAAATGCAATGTGTTAAGCTGAAAATATAAAAGTATATAAAGAAAAACAGTACATGCTTAAGGGAAGGAGAGAAAAGAGCAGGATAAAAAAACCCTTCAGCAACCTGATGCGAAAGAATAACTGTGTAAAAAGCTTTAAGCTGTAAGTCTTACTATTTATCAAATGTGACACACAAGCAAGCGCACATAAATATATTTATTTATGTATGTGTGTGTTTGAAGTGTGAATGAACGAGTGAATGAACAACAACAATAATAACAACAATAGTGAGTAGTCAGCAGGAGAGCTTGAAGACGGTACACGCTTAAAAGCAGATGCGCAAACATAACAAAGTGAAAACATGTTTACAGTTACACCAACAGCGCAGCAACAGAAGCAGCAGCTTGACGACGTTGACTGCGCTGCCAATACCACAAAGTCAACTGCTGCTGCTGCTGCGCTTTAAGAGACTTGATTTCTTGTTTTTATTTGTGTTGTATTTCTTGTGTGCTTTTAATGCTAACTTTTTTGACAGCACGTTTGCCAGCAGAGAATCACAATAAAAAAATCAACCATAACAATTGCTGCCTGCACTTGTTGCTTGCGCAAGCGAGACAGAGAGAGAGAGAGAGCGAGAGGTAGATCAGCTGCATAATTTTGGTAATTGGCATTTCTCTCAAATGTAATCATAAGTTTCCTGTTGGCAAAACAACAACAACAGTAACAGAAGTAACGGCACACTCCAATTCCCATTTCAATTCCAATTTCAATTTCGATTCCAATTCCAGCCAATTTTGGCTTGGAACACACTGCAATCCAAACGCATTGCGCAACGCAGTTAATTAATAACAAAAATAGTTAAATACTGATGTTATTTACTGCTTGTTAAAAATTGCATTTCCAAAAATTTTTTTAAATAACTAACTAATGTACGAAGGAAAATAATAATACAAAATAATGTATTGATTACATTTGTATGTTAAAGGAATTTTAAGATCATAATACTATTCACCGTTTTCAACGTGTTAAAAAATTGAGCGCAGGCCACTCCAAATATTTAACTAATTTAAGCTCGAACTATATATAGTTGGCTGTTAATTGTCTTTCACGAAATACCGTTCAATTTTATTTTTAATGAAGTTTTTTTTTTTAATGTTGCTTTTGTTTCTGGCTACTTTCTTCCCAGTTCTAATTAGCCTAAAAAAGAGGCCGCACTGATCCGTTATTCATTAATGAGCATAGCAACATGGACTTCAAATAAGATTTATTATGTGTGCGTTGTTGTTGTTGTTTGTCACGGCATAATGCGTCGTCACCTTCAGCTAACGCTTTTCCATTCAGTGAAAACCACTTCATAACGCTCTTTTTACTGGACCTAGGCCTTGATTGTCCGCCCGTCCGTCCGTCCGTCCGGTCAGGCCTCAGTGAGTTTTCAAGTGTGTGTGTAACGAAAGGGAAATTCATTTGGAGCAACAACTACAACATTTATGAATGTTAGACAGCTTGCGGGTTATTTAATTTTTTTTATTTAATTTTTTTTTATTTTTGGATTTACTAAGCAAATTAACTTAACTTAATGCGCGCTATGATTGTTTTTAGTCGTTATGTATCATTATTTTTATATCAAAAACTAATTAAGTCATTAGCTCTCCTTAAAGCGCTCATAAATATTTACTCACTTTTGTCGAATAAGCCTACCATTTATGAGCCATAAATTTACAATGGTAACAATGGAGAGAAGCATATTAATTTGCAAATTTTTCAAGTTTCCATAAAAAATGGTGTGCTTAAGGGCATTTTTTTTTTTTTTAAATTGAATATTCAACTGATATCAATAACAAACAGCAAAGTGATATAAAAATGTTAACATTAAACACTTGAGACCTCTTCAAATTGTTTGTCTATCAACAAGCCTATTCTATCTAAACCCATTAATATAGTTTACAATTGTTTCTCTACGTCTACTCGGCATCATTACACATTTATTCACACAACGATTAGATAAAAACATAGTCTATAAAAAACGACAACCACAGCCATTCTCAACACTTAACCTTTATTTCCTAACATAAAGACAATATTATCATTAGCGCGCTAATATCTTATTTCCGTATGTCTAACCCCAAAGATCAAGTCGCAGAATTGCTGGGCATTGGAAAACCGTTTCATGGAAAAACTCCAGTCAATTGAAGAATTGAACAAAGTTCTTTGAGCTCTGCTGCTGGGAATATGCAAAATTTCACACCATCGCCTAACGGCAACATCTTAAGAGATAAAGATAGATAGATAGATAGAGAGAGAGAGAGAGCGAAAGTAGAAAAAAAGGTATGATCGCCATAAATTGCACAAGAGCAAACACACAACACACATTAACATTACCACATGTTAAGTTGCTAAAAAAAAACCAAAAAAAAAAAAAACTTTGACCATTTCCAGCGTATGCCAAGCGGAAACATGCTGCAAAAAGAAGAAGAGCTTTGTTTTTTTTGTACATGAGTTATTAACTCAACAGACGCATAAAACCAAGAAAAGAAAAAAAACTTGAAGAGTTGAGAAACTGTCGCAAAACTCTTTAAAAATCGCGTCTTAATTACAAAAGCCTTTTTTTTTTGTTTTTGTCGTTTGTGTTTCTTATGTATTATTTAAAATTTTAATTACAACAAAAAAAAAAGTAAAAATAAAAAATAGTATCATAAAGGCGAACACGAAAAATACGTGACTGCGTTTTGTGCGTCTGTGCACCCCGATTAACCCATGCGCACCGGCGACCTTTTCCACTTTGCAGTTGTACATCATTCAGTTTGTCAATTTGTTAGTCTGTCAGTCAGTCTGATACTGGCTTGCTTTTGCTTTTGCTTTGTTTCATTAAAAGCACAAATAAAAATGCTCATAAAATTGCACTTTAATTTGTCTGTTCGCTTGTCGCCCATTCGCCTTTTTGCTTAATGCGAGTAAAATTTAATTCCAAATCGTCGTGCAGGTTAATAATTTCAATTTGACCTCTTTGGGTATACTTGGAGTGTGTGCTTTTGTTATGTTGTTGTTTTTTTTTTTAACTTTTAGTAGACATTTCCGCTAAAATCTCGTGCAATTGAAAATTGGCAACGCTGCAAGCACCTGCAAATTGGCAACGCTGTTTTGTGTAGCAATCAGACATTTTGACAGCATTTAACACAACAAATGCCAATTGGCAACTAAAATGCTAAATGCGTTGCGTATGCTGCCAAATGCCATTGCTTGACACTTTTTCCTTGAATGCATTTTATTCATATGTAATTTCTACTTTTTTTTTAAGGTTAAAATCTGATTTAAGCACCGTTTAAATTTAGACCTTTGCTCAGACTTTTAATTTATAACACTTCCTTTTCTTGATTTCTTTGCAGGCATAACCAATGGGTGACTTATCATAATAAGCAAAGAATGCAGTCGTTCAGCAACTGGAATTGATAGCAAATAGAAAGCAGCAACAAAGCGCTCTCTCTCGCCCACTTGCAAGCTATATTTATATATCTATATATTTATCTAACGGTACTCCCGCTAGAGAGACAGAGAGAGAGAGAGAGATTAACTTTGTGAGAGATCAAACATCAATATCCATACATCAACAAGATGCAGGTACCCGAGCATATTGTCTCCCTCTATATAGCCACCTGTGGCCAGAATGGGCCCGGCCTCGGCTCCGATGAGAAGGAAATCATTCTGCTAGTCTATGTTCTGCTCGAAGTTGCAACGGGACAGGTGAGATATGAGTTTACAAATAAGTTACTAAAGTTGCCACGCGGGCGACAACAAGCTAAGAAAGCGGCAAAGGGTGTGGATGGTAGAACAGAAAGTGGGGATAGCTCATAAGCGCCGCCTACTGAGCGACGCCATTTTGTCGAAACGTTTGCGCTGTCTGCGATCATTAATGATTAAACACACACAGAGACACATACACACACAGAGACACACACACACAAACACAGATACACACACATATAGTGTGGTTGTTGTATAAGCTGCACTTTCAACTGTGCGGCGTTGATTATGCTACAACAATAACCATAACAACAACAAGCTCGACTTTGATTCGTTTAAAATTAAACAAGTGCTTAGTGGACGCTGCCAGACTTTAAAATACCCTGCAATAAGGCATAATCAATAGTCAACTTCAAGCATTTGCTGCTCATTTTGTTCAATAGGCATAAAACTCAATAACCCATTAGCATTAACATTAATTAATTATTCTTAAATAAGCTGTGTGCCAAGTTAAGATATGCGACTGACAAAACGAAAAAGAGAGGAGCATGCAAAGCTTGAGTCTGTAAATGATTGCTAATGCATGGCTTTTCATTGGTCTTTCAATAAATGGCGAAAGTGGAGAGGGGACAGCGGGGGGGTTGGGCCAGCGGTCAAAAGGGAGGCGTGCACCTTTATCCGGTGACTATCTAAATATAAGTTGAGCCCATACTGTTCAGTATTTGCATATTTTTAGTTTGCCAAGCGATTGACACTAATTGTTTGAAAATGACTTTAGCGTCGTCACAGTTATGTATGCAAGTAAGTATGTATGACAATATGGTATTGCGAAATCCCTTCAAATATGTATTTTGATAGTATATATAGTAAGTATATAGAGTTATATATATAGACACGTGTATTTACTTTTCTAAAAGCTAAAATTTTCCAAGTAATACTCAACTTGAAGTTTTCTTATTTGTAATGACAATCATATATATATATATTTTTTAAATACGCAAAAGTTTTTCAAGTGCATTTAGAATATATATATGGAAATATTTTTGGAATGTTTGCTTAGAATTCAAGCATTAACACTTCTTTTTTCTAGTTATTATTCATTGACTTTCACTAGTTTTTCTTATATTATCATATTAATTTGAGCGTTTGCTTATGCAAAAGCAAAATTTTTCCAATAAGTATATGCTATAAGTGCGATTACAGTAATAATTGTCAAATTGCTTTGAACAAAACGTTTTATAATTGATTATTCATGTTTGCCAATCAAAGCATTATTATTTTGACGAGCGGTTTATTTCCCTATTTACGTATCTAAAGGCAAATTCAATACATACTCAAATTATTGTAAGCTTTGACTATTGTTGGTTATGTAAAATATATATTTTAAATTGAATAATTGAAAAAGTCCTATATAAATAATACATAAAGTTTTACATTGGAAACTGTAGTAACTCTTCATAAAATCTTCTCATTAAACTTAATAACTATATAAGATATAAGAAAAATGCAAGGTTTTATAATCAATTCACGTGTTTTTTCTTTAGTTAGCCAGCTTTAACTTTGTCATTTGCACATTATCTTTCCAATGCTTTTCCATTTGACAATTTGCAACGCTTATTTTATATTTCTATTTGCATGCAAAAAACCATCCAAGTCTGGGTCTCAGTTTGAGTCTGAGTTTGAGTCTTGGGATACGTTGCATGTATATTGTCTGGTCAATAATTTCAATATACGCAATATTATTTGCCAACTGCTTGACAAAAATTTTGTTGCCTTGTTAAGCGTTGCGTTGTCTCATTGCAACCCCCTCTTCCCCCCCCCCCTCCTCCTACTGTATACCGCACTTTGGGATCTGTATACAGTTTGGGAGCTGCGTGTTTGGCTCATCGTTACGTTGATCCCGTGCCGAGTCTTAAACAAGTCTATATATGTTTATATATATATATATATATATATATATATATATATGTATATACACGACTTTATTTGACTCTCTATATGCAGCTGCTTGTTATTGTCAGACGAAGAAGATCAGAAGGCATTATATACATGCATATATATGTACATAGAAGTCATGTTTACAAGCATTTCAACTAATGTTTGCCTGCCCAACAGATCTTAGAGTTCTATGTTGAATTCCGCACGCAACACCATTTTTAGTTTTTAGTTTTGAGTGCATCTCTATTCTCGATGTAGGTTATCACATTAAGTGCTTTTTAATGGATCGAGACACTCAGGGCTCTCAGTGTCTCACACACACACAGCGGGAGGGAGTCGTCAGGGTCTTTTGGGATTGGATTGTTCCATAATTATTAGCCATGCTTTTGGCCAAATAATAATTAATTTTCTAAATGGTAGTAGCTGGGCAAAGCGAATTCATATTTAAATTTCTGTTTAACTTTCGCAAAATCGCAAGGTTTCGACCATATTTTTGGCACTACATCCGTTATTATGTTAATCTCGGCGGTGAGTACCTGTCAATGTATTGGGAAAGCAGCAACAGAAACAGAAAGAGTTCATTAGATTTCATTAAAATGCTTTGGTTTTTGGCTTTTAGACCATGTCGACAGGTTCGCATGGGTCAAACAAGTTTGAGGGCCTTTTCATCGCTGTGCTGGCTGTGGCTTTCGAAACTGATCATCTTTAAGCCTGACCGGCAGGTGTTTTTTCTTCTTTTCTTATTTTTGGGGATTCACCATCCTAATCGGCATGCGTATACAACAGTCACCCCATTATATAAGTGTTTGCAAAATTATTAAACATATAACATTTATTTTTTTAGTATGTATTTTTTGTCATATATATATTTTTTTTTTGCAAAAGCAATCAGCTTATGCGAATTTTTTTTCGAGTTTTGTGTAGCATAATATGTCGGGTCAATTAAAATTTATGGCTGATAAGCAAAAGAAAGTTGCCTGGGCATTGAAACAATAGGAATGCATGCTAATAGACTTTCCATATCCATGTCTCTATAACTGTCGTATTATTTATCACAAAAAAAAAATTATTAATTCAAGCATAAATATGTATATATATATATATATATATATTCTTGAGGACTGAACTTAATTGCCACTCAAATACCCATTTATCATTTATGTGACTTGAAGCCCTTTAACGGTTTAAATCCCTGAACAAAATCCACTATCGGAAAATTGAAATTTTATATTAATATGTGTTCGACCTGTGAATATCCATCATGGAATGAGAATGTATTTAGATAATTTATAGAATTTTTAGCAATTTTTAAGGCACGATCGATTGATGGAGGATGTATTCAAATCTGTGAGGAACAATTATTAAAATACATAATTAGGAAATTACTTTTTTATTTGGTTTTTAAATCTCTGAGTAACAAATATTTAGGATCATAATTAGGAAATTACTTTTTTTTGGTTTGGTTTTGATATATTTGGAAAAAAGAGAAAACATTTTTTTTTAGTTAATTTAATAAATATTATGACGAAATAGTACGTTTTATGTTTCTTCCGTTTAAAAACTATAAAAATCAAGGAATTAATGTATTATGGAATAGATAATAAATAATTCAAAATTATTGATCGATTCACCTATTGAATCTTATGCAGGAAAAGATATTTAATTCAGTCCATAGCATAATTTCACACAACTCTATTTATTTTGACAAGTACAGGGTATTATTGAAAGCACTGAGCTGCAACGGCACCGTCATCGTCATCAAAACGGCGCTTAACTGGCCACCGAGTTTTAGTTTTAATTTTAATGAGTTATGAAATAGCTATAAAGTGTAAAGAATTGCTGACCATAACTAAAACACTTTCAAATTGCAACAGCAACACACACACACACACACAACACACACAGTCGAGTGTACGAGCGAGTGTGCGAATGTTTGTCGGCTGGAAAAGAGTTGTTGTGTTTCATTTTGCTTAGCTGCTGACGCATAGCCAATGCCCAAAAACTTTGGATATAAAATAATTGGGCTTTGTGTCGGTCCGTCTATCTGTCTGTCTGCCCATCTGTGTGTCTGCCTATTTGTCTATCTGGCACTGACATGACTATTTTTAATATATAATTTCTAGATTTCGATTGCAATTAAAATGCCAAATGGAGCGCAAGCCCCACTTTTTTTGGCAGCACATTCGATGATTAGAATTCAAATTTCGATGTACTATTATTATATACGTAATTACTATATACAACTCTCTATACACAATCGTTGCGACTTCCTTATCGCATTCATAATACTAAACACTGATGAGTCCACATGAAAGTGCAGAAACTTCGATTAATTTATTTTTAACGGGGTAATCATGAATTGTATTGCTGACCTAATGATTTTGAATGTTTTTATTTGTCAATCTTTGTAATTTTGTGGTTGCTGTACATTTCTTTTATTTGACAGTCTTGCACACTTCCGCACTGGGAAATGTTAAACACAGTTTGTCCAAAGTCCATTTTTTGTCATATTGAATAGTAAATTAAGCAATTTCTTTCCCAACGGCTTATACTATTATTTATTATATGTTCTTAGTCGATTCACCTAATTAATTAATTCATTATAATCTGGGCAATATTTCACCACAACATAATCGGATTTCTCTCAGACTTCTCTATAAGCCATTCTTGCTGGAGAAGTCGTAATTCTCTTCAAGTCTCTACTCTACAATATAATTTAGTTATCTTCTCTTGTTGGAGAAAACTCTTTCCAATTTTTAGCAATTTTCTTTTTAAGATAGAAATCTTTCCTGGGAAAGGTGTTTTGGCTTTGCTCAAGTATCTTTTATATATTCCTTCGTATAAAACTCTTACCATCAACTCTATAATCAACATTAGCTGTACAAAAGTCGAAACTATCTTCAAGTCTCTTCTTTTTAAAATCTATGTTAGAGAAATGTCCTAGTTATCTCCAAGTATCTCTCTTACCTATTCTTTCTTCATCTGTCTTTAAGTATCTTTTCTATACTCATCATTTGCAGTGGAATGGTATTACCCAACTCCTTTATAATATTTCTTAGGTTTATCAAATATCTCATCTATATTTTATCTTTGCTTTAGAAAAGTCTTACCAATATTTAGGTATCTTCTCTATTTACATCGAGTAACGTTTCTAAATTCTATCTTCAAGTATGTTCCCTAATTTTAATGTAATCTACAAAGAACTGTTAGTTATTTCCAAACTACCTTCAGGCTACCTAAATATGAAACTTTTTGAAATATTCCAAAATTATTCAGCCACCAGTTGTTAATTATGCTATAAATCAACCTAAAAATAATCTCCGAATTTCTTTTTATATGCATTCAAAGCGATTTTGTACATCCCCGCAAAAAGCTATTCTATATTTATTAAAATATTCTTGAAATTTTAATTTTGTATCTGCTTAGTTTTATTAGTTAATAGACACTTAACTATTTCTAGCAATTTATTTATTTGTAGAAGGAAAATTTGCTTAATGATGAGATCATGTAGTAATTTATACTAAGCTCGTCTTTGACTTTGGTGGTGTCATTAGTTAAATTTGCTTAAGTTGTTGTCCAATTGACTCAACCAGTTCTGGACAGATATATTGACAGCTCCAAATTGTTTGCTTTCTAAAGAAAAGTGTAAAAGTCAGATCAATTTAAATCTGTCATGAGTTTCCTTTTTCCTTCCGCATATAAAACAAAACAAAATCTGGCTCACTCTCTCTCTCTCTCTCTCTTTCTACCTCTCGCCCCATCTCTCCCAGTCTCTATACTTTTTAGCCAGTTAATAAGCCAACTGTTATAGATTTCTTGCAACAGCAAAATTGCTTTGAATTGACAGATAGACAGCACATACGTACTGCAACAATAATTGGATTGTTAATTACAGGCTAGTTATGACTGGTATGCCAACAATTATTGTTAATTAACATTTGTGTGTGTGTGTGTGTGTGTCTAGATGAAACAACAAAGAGAGCAACTTTTGTGATTAAATCGTAATCGTCTTGGCTTAAGCTAAGTTTAATCTAAAGGCTACTTCTAGGCCGGTTTAAGACATCTGCATTGACATTTAGTGAATTTCATAAAGTTTTCACTTGAACGCAACACGAGGTGAGGGGTGTGTCCGAGTATCTATTTGTGTCTGTGTGTGTTCGTGTGTGTGTGTGGGGTTATTGGCAAACACAGAACTGGCTTGCTTGGCACGTTTTCATTGATCTAGAAACGCGGCTCTTTTAACTAGCGATTTAGTCTATTAGACGCCGATATTCCGGTTTTGTATTATTATTTCAATGGGTCACTACGACGTGATATAAATTTTCCATGCTATAGTGAATGTTTTTTAATTTACGACGGACGACAGAATGTCTTCGCTCTCTTTCTCTCTCTCTCTCTCTCTCTCTCTCTCTCTCTCTCTCTCTCTCTCTCTCACTGTATCTTGCTGTCTTCTCATTCTCTGTCGCTCTGTTTGGCATTATGGATGATTTTTGCTTTTGGGTCGTTGCGCATAATTAGCACATGTCTTGACCCCCAGCTCCTAGCCCCGACTCTCTGCATCTGTGTGTGTGTGTGTGCTTGTGTGTCTGTGTGTGCGAGTCAGGAGAGTGTGAGGAAATTTTGTTGTTTCTTTCCTTTCATTCGGAAATTCTGCGTTTTTTTTTTGTGTTTTCTGTTGAATTTAACATCAGGCGTCTCATAAATATTTCATACAGTATTTGCGTTCGGAATACGTGTGTATATTGCCCATTAGTCGGTATAGTCGGTCGGCAATACATGTCGTCTGGTTATATATATTCAAAAGCTATGCAAATCGATGGCATCAGAAGTCAGAAATCAGTAATTCGAAATTCCAAAATCAGTTTACTACATGTTTAGTTTTTGCCCCTTGTTTTCTTTTTTCCGTATTATTTTGCCCCTCATATATATGTATGTATTTTGTATAGCAGACGCGAGTGCTACCTGCAGTCGATATTCTCCATTTCTAATTTCCAATTGTAAAAGTTGCCTCGATACACAATTCCTGATTCCCAATTCCAATTACGATCAGACAAATATCCGCTGACGCAAGCACTATTGCGTTCCATAGGCTTCGAATCAATGTGGAGCGGAGTCCAGTTCCAGTAATATATGCAAAACAATTGCTCTTGCACCTTGATTATAATGCGTGAATAAATCTTGGCGAGAGTGTCGACAGTTGCACTATCTACAGTTAATGTTTGCATTTGATATTCATGTTATATGATTGCATATTTTTAGTTTTTATGTTGCGAAAATATCTTCTACTCTCCCCACTTGAATAACTCGCGCTTATCCCACTTTAGAGGACAGCATTATTTATAGATCTTACTTCTCGAACTTTCTCTCTTCCATTTTTGAAGCACTTGCAATAAGTCTTATAGCTTTGAAAGTAAGTCTCAAGTCCCATTAGAAATGGCCTAGTCTTAAAACACGCATACCTATATTTTAAGAATCTTTATTTTTTCGCATTTTAATAAAGTTGTCCTTACTTTCGCTTAGATCATTGGCACCAAACAAATACTCGTACGCCCCGATGGCTATTTTATTAAGGATCGCACCATATCCAGCTCATCAGACAACTCGATTGCTGCAAATAACACAGCCTGCTCGCCACCTCTGGCCATTGGCTATATTGGTGATAATAGCTCAAATCAAAACAACAACAACAACAACAACAGCGGCAGCAGCAACAACAATACAACGAATAACATCACAAATGCGAGCAGCAGTACCAGCAGCGGGAACAGCGCAACAAATGGACTCAGTCTGAGCACCTTGGAGAATAGCAGCGAACTCATTCTGCCCATTGCCGAGGCTCAAGCTGCTGGCAAACCCCTAACCGAGGCTATCGAGGAGGTAAGTGCGGTGGAAGTAAAGTAGATAGAATTTGGGAAAGATAAGTAATAAATGGATGATTGATAGGCGATAGAAGGAGAATAGAATGAGGATACAGTATAAAGGCGATAGATAGACGATAGATAGGCGACAGATAGGCGACAGATGTTAGAATTCAGATAGATGAAGGTTACAAGGAGGATATAAGGAAGATATTAAGAAAGTAGGATGAAGAATGATTTATTATTGGGGAGATTCATGCACGTGGACCTGTTAGAGCTATCTGTTAGAGAAGGTGTATAGCCGGGGATTGACATATAAAAAGAGGGGAATAGAAAAGCGATAGAAAGACTATAAAAATGCCATAGATAAGATACTACGAAATATAGATGAGAGGTGAACAGAATGTGATTGTATTACACCTTGCTGCCTGCTTATCTAGATTTAAGAAATAATGAGCTTCGTTTAACACCTTCGATACACTTATCTCGCGTGGGAGTCGCAAGAACAAGCTTCAGATAAGATAAATCCGATACAGCAAAAGGGAGAGAGAGAGAGATAGATAAAGATAACACGCTGATATTTGGGTTAAAAATCAGCGGGGGGAAATACAGCTAAGAGCTGAGCTTTTCTTTCGAAAATACACATAAATATTATTTATAGATAAGCCACAGAAATAAAGCATTAACTCATGCTGACTGGAAATACTTTTAAATGATTCCATCATTTGACGAGTCATTGAGGATTTCATTTTCTGAGGTACACTTTGTTCCTCGGACTGCGCCACTGATTGGGAGTTGGACTGTTGAGGTTTGTGCTCTGTGCTAAAAGTGTTCGACTTTTCAATCTTATCACGAACACATTCTGATAAGCAAAAGTTGTGCGCTACTTGAGCATTTTGACACGCTGCCGGCACCGCACCGCACCGCCTCTGCCCTCCTCCCTCGATTTGTAACGGGAAATGTAAACGCTAGATAGGGAGTAAATAATTGTAGAGACGGGCATCTTGATGTTTTAGATAAAGGTACTGGAAGATCGAGAAATTGTACTGTAAACTTGGGAGCGTTAACTACTTACAACTGTCAGAGGTGGAGTCTGTGTGACAATGTTCTTGTCAAACATAAATACAGATAAATATTAGCTATTAGCATCTCACAACTGTCTTCAACAAATATATATAAAAAATATTACTTTTTACATCAATTAGATATACAAATATATAGATTAGCGACTATAGAATTTATATGGTAAAGGGTATTTAGAGTTCAGCATGAGCCAAACTTTATTATTCTACAGTTTCTTTTGATAGTCGACTGAGTAAATGGAAGTTTGAGGAAATGTTTTCTGCACACAAGTGTTAGTTGCTGTTGCACGTGGTATTCAATTTATGAAAACAAATAAATATTGATGGCGTGACCTCAATTTGAAACGACTTAATGAACTTGGCAAGTGGAATCTGTAGAAATGTGTGCCTAACTAACTTGGATAATTAAGATATTGCTTGTACTCTGCACCTTACGGATAAATAATCTGCTCTACAGACTGTGTCGTCGGCTATGCCAATTAGATGTCAGATTGTATATATTTATACATGTAGATTTACATATATATTTATATATTATATAGTTAGTTATAGATAGAAGTGCATCTTTTACAGAGATTTGTAAGCGACACGTGACGCAATTTTCGAGAGAGAAGACAAGAGAGAGGGAGACAAGCTGCCTGGCTGGCATACTAATTGGCTTGGTCAATACACATTTGACTAACAAATATTTACGAGCTATGGGTCTGGAGGAGTAAACCTTTTCAGAAGGGTCACCTCAGCTCAGTGGTTAAAAAAAAAAACCATTCACAGAAATGTTAACAGCGGCTATTGCAACAGAAAGCTATTTGATATGTTTACTCACGATGACTTCGCTAAAAACTGAAGTTATTGTTGTTGTTGTTGTTGTTGTTGTTGTTGTTGGTGTCTCTGTTTATTGCACTTAATTGACAATAATTGCGGCAAGAACAACAACGAGAACAAACAACACTAAACGGGTTTAGACAAATTATAAATTTGTAACCTAGAAATGTTTGCACTAAGAATTTGCATACAGCCAAATAATCCCCACAAACCTTTCGTTAATACTTAAATAATTAACGCGTTGAACTTTGCTATTTGTTAAGTTTTATCGGCTTCATTTGGTATATTAAATGCATATCATATCTATATTTAGTTCTCACTTTAAACAATGCAATTAAATCTAATTGACTGACTCTTTGCAACTGTCGCCGAATGCGAAAGGTATTTCAGTTTATTTTTTTTATTCAGTTATTTGTTCTGACGTATGTAAATGTCACATTAGCATTTTGGAATTTTTTTCAGTTGGAAAAATTGTCCAGGGCCATAACTATGTCAAAACAGATGCGATTCTTATTAACAATGACCTTTTCATTAGGATTTAAACTTTAGATTTAAACAACATACGCGTCTTGCTAAAAATATCACTTAAAAACTGACTTCTAGCGACTTGTGAAACCTTAAATTTTGTCCAAAAGATATCAGAATTTTTAAAATCAGGGGTTTTTGATAATTGCTTGACCTCTAGATTAATACTACATTTCCATGTTAAAAATATCTCCCCAAAAAGAGCTTGGAGGGCCTGGTCAAAATTTTCCACAGCCATAACTTTGTCAAGAGTGATCACACTTTCATAGGCCAAGGCTTTTGATAATGGCTTGAACCAAAAGTTGAGACTACATTTATACTTGAAAACACAATTTTCTGTCAAAATTAATGATAAATTACTAGGCTGGTGGCGGGTCCAAAGTCTTAATTCAAATTCCAACTTTTTATAATTATTGTTCCACTAAATTATTAATTAATAGTCAATAATTTGTGTGAATGTTTTGTTTACAGTTCGATGCCTATTTACGCTCTCTATCGCTCAATGATACGGAGATCAAATTGATCACCGATGGGCAGCTGCCGCTGCGTCAATGCCTGCATCGGGAGGCGTGCGCCAAGGACGTTGAGCTGCCCGCCTATTACAATAGATTCAGTGATCTGCGCAAGGAGTTTCAGCGCTACAAATCGGGTGATTTATCCCGTGCCCTCGTTCCGGTCAAGGACATCAAGAAGATGCTGCAGTCCCCAGTGCTGCCACTGCCACAATCCATTGCTGAAATGCTTAAAGGTTAGTGTTCAGATTTTTCGTATGATAACAGTTCTAACGTGTGATGATTTTTACTCTTTGCAGAGCTCAATGCAACGTCTGTGGAAGATAATGACTTCTATATACGCGAATCTCGCGATATGGTCACTGTGATTCAAACACTGCTTCAAGCGGGTGAGTTTGTGCAGACAAACGGTTTATTGTGGTCTAAAGACTAATGAGCACACATTTCTATACATTTGCAGGACATAAATTTGAAACAAATGAACTCGTTAATCTAGTACTGGAACCTGGCATTTGGTAAGCAAAGAACGCCTGAGATATGTATTAAGGAACTGATGTAGAGGTCATCTGTTGATTTGGAATGGATTACAGAATGTATTCGAGATGTGGGATAGAGAAAAATAGCAACTTTATATGTGAAGAGAATGATTTTTCAATAGGTATTAATTCCCTGGACTTGAGATAAGTTGTGTTGGGTATATGTAGATATTGTAGGCAAAAATTAGACACACAGGAATAAATCCCTAGCTTCTCTTAAGCTAGTTAGAATAATTTTATAAGTGTGTTTTGCTAAAGAATACAATACAATTATTCAAATAGAACAACTAAACATAAAAAAGGTACTGATAAAGAACTATAGATAAACGAAAGTAAACACACTTCATATATTGATAATAATAATTTATGAATAATGAGAACTCAGAATAGACTTTTAAAAATATTCCAATTAAATGTATAACTAGAAATTAGATTAAAAGGCTTTAGCTAATGGACGGAAATCCAATCGAATGATTCAACACTAATTAAACCAAGTGAAATCTAGTGATTAACCTACCTATCTATTGTATAATCTGATAAGCGGCGTCCTTCTGAGTGCTGCACTGTATCAGTTCTTGCCAATACTGAACTACGTACCTGCCCTCGTTTTGAGTTTCCAAAGCGCTCAACGCTCTTTCCACATATAAAAGTCTGAGTAGAACTCAAGTCTTCAGTCTCAAAAATTGAGAGATTCTTCGAATCGTAACAAATTCAGCGTTGCACTGTTCCAGTTTCTGTGTGTGTTAGGCCAAAACCCGAAAGTCACTCAAAAATGTAAGAAAACGTGAAATACAAAACAAAAAACCATTAAACAAAAATTACTCAGAAAAATACATAGAGACTAACCGACAGACTGACAGACTGGCTGACTGTAGGCGATGCGACGCGACAAATCGTGGATTGGATCGCGGCTCGTCGTTTTGTCGTTTGTCGCCCAGCAGTCAACGATTGGATCGCCATGCGATAAGAACTGTGTGGAACTCTGCTCGCACATCTTGAGTTAAACGGAAATTGGAAACGCATCGAATTCTGAATTGTTCATGAATTGTGACTATTGTTATCGCTAGAGAGAAAAAAAATATATATGTATATATATATATATTATAAATACCTTTGTCTGGCTTAGACATATAAGTGCGACATTTTTTTTGTCGTATGGAGCTGAAGTTTGCAGACCCAAAATCCTAATCAGAATAATTCAATTAGTCGCCAGGTAAAAAGCAAGTCAGTGCAAAACATTCATGAATATTCCGCAGATATACAGAATATATGATTATTATTTTTCGCAATCGTTGGATTTCTTTTGATTATGCATGTTTTTATTTGTTTTCGTTCTGACTGTCTGACTCCGTTTTCGCTGTTTCGGTTTTTGTGTGTGCTTTTTATTTGTTTCTGTATATGCTTGAGAGCTATGTGAAAAGTCAGCAAAAATGTTTATGGTCTTGAAAATTGAAACGTGACTTCAGCCGACTAAGCTAAGACCAATAAAATAAAAAATAATACTAAAATTACACATGTCAAGTCTAGCCTGTTGCATAAGCAAAGCGTAGCGCTAAGCGCTAGACTCTAGTCAATATAGAGTATATTGTATATCGTATATATGTATATATTTGCACCATATCTGTTTACCTTCTGCGAACTGAAACTTCAGTTGACAACTGCACCTAAATTTTTAACTGGAATACTATTTATTTGATTATTTGTTGGCTCACCTTACAATCTTATTTTATTTTCCAGCTCAATTGACGACGAGGTGGACGGCAATTGCATTGTGCGTGCACGTGGTTTGCCCTGGCAGAGCAGTGATCAGGATATTGCCAAATTCTTTCGAGGACTCAACGTAGCCAAGTAAGTGGTAAATTCCATTGAAAGAGAGAAAGATATACATAGCAGAATGTGATCTTAAGCACAGGATTGAAGATCTTAGAACTAGCTTTTAAATATTTACAGAATTTTTAGTAGTCAGATAAAGTATCCCAAACAAATGCATGTACTCTCTGCAAGGGTATCAAGAAATAGATGAACATAACCCATTGATAAGATGCGCCTTCGCTTATCGAAGTTCAGCGGGTCAGCGGCAGAGATTGCCACAGAGAGAGAGAGAGAGTGAGGGTGAGAGTGAGAGAGGGATGAATTTATATATGTGTATATATATATATATATCTGTATACTGAATTTTCTTTATCATTATTTAAACTGTTTGCTGATGCATTCTCTTTTCTTTCCACTCCCGCACACATTCCCGTTCCTTCCCTCCCCCACTTTGTAGAGGCGGCGTTGCTCTGTGTTTATCGCCGCTGGGCCGGCGCAACGGTGAGGCATTGATACGCTTTGTTTCCCAGGAGCATCGCGACATGGCCCTCAAACGCCACAAACACCACATAGGCTCACGGTACATTGAAGTGTATCGCGCCTCTGGCGAGGATTTCCTGGCCATTGCCGGCGGCGCTTCAAATGAAGCGCAGGCCTTTCTCTCCAAGGGCGCCCAGGTGATAATACGCATGCGTGGATTGCCCTACGATTGCACACCAAAGCAAGTGGTAAGTGTGAACATTGATGATGACCTGAATCGAATACCGTTAGTCAAACGACAACCTTTTTCCGTCCAGCTGGAATTCTTTACCACAGGCGAGTCACCATGCCATGTGCTCGATGGCAATGAGGGTGTTCTGTTTGTGAAGAAACCAGATGGTCGAGCTACCGGCGATGCCTTCGTACTGTTTGCCAATGAATGCGATTCATCCAAGGCGCTGGGTCGCCATCGTGAATCGATTGGACAGCGATACATTGAGCTCTTTAGATCGACGACGGCGGAGGTGCAGCAGGTGCTGAATCGTTCGATGGATCCGAAGACGTACGAATCGAATAATCACAGCCAGCCGCCGTTGATAGCACAGTTGCCCACCATGCAGTTGCCGTTACTGCCGCAGGTGGGTGCCGCCGCTGGTGGCCACGCCCTCAACCCGCTGTCAGCTAACGCTAGCCACGCTAACCTGTGCTCCCAACTTCCCCATGCCCCACAGCACCTCATCACCTCGGGCACCACCAAGAACTGCATACGATTGCGCGGCCTGCCCTACGAGGCCATGGTGGAGCACATCCTTCACTTTCTGGACGACTTTGCCAAGCACATCATCTACCAGGGCGTCCATATGGTCATCAATGCGCAGGTGAGCAGTTAATCATGTTCTATATAGAACGTATTTTCTTCAATTTTATTAAATCGAAAAGAAATTCCAAAATTATTTGATTAAGAAATGCATTTCTGAAAAGTAGTATTACAAAAAAGCAGAAGAAATAAATAACCGTAAAATTGTAAGTTTTGTAAGAGATATGCTTTCTCAGATATATTTTAGAAAAATATACAGTGCAATTGAGAAAAGAGAAATGTATATTTATAGAAATATACTTTCTAAATAATGAAGTGAGTTACTTATGGCAATTTTCTGAAATTCAAGTCTAGTTTTTCCGAGTGTATTTCATACATTGATATGTACATGTACCCGTGTCTAATCCTTATGTGTATCCTTTTGTATGTGGCAGGGCCAGCCTAGCGGGGAGGCCTTCATCCAAATGGACTTGGAGGAGTCGGCTCGACTGTGTGCGCAACGCAAGCACAATCAGTTTATGGTCTTTGGCAAGAAGTTCCGTTACATTGAGGTGTTCCAGTGCTCCGGCGACGATATGAATCATGTGTTGAACGGCGGCCTTGCCTCACCCGTTGCCACCGCTGCCCCACATCCGGGTCATGCGCATTTGGCTGCTGCTGCTGCCGCTGCTGTTGCTGCCGCCGCTGCTGCTGCTGCGGCGGGCAAACAGCCATCGCTGCTGTCACCGGGTATGTTAGCACAACCGCCGCCGCCACCCAATGGCGCACCAGCCATTAGCTCACACACACACACACACTCACACGCACACTCGCTCAACTCACTCAACTCGCTCAACACACACAACGCACAACACTCCTCGCACACACTCGCACACTCGTCACACACGCATGCGCACACACCATATGCCGCGGCGGCTGCTGCTGCTGCCGCAGCTGCTGCTCATCATGCATTGCAAACATCACCAGTTGCTGCTGCCTCACTTGCTCCCCTCACGGCGGGCACGTCCAGCTTGGCCAGCTATATGTCTGCCACACCCACTGCCACAATGTCCACGCACTCGTCGACGCTCGGCTCACTGTCGAGCACTGGTCTCTCGCACGCCGGTTATCCGTACAATTTTCAGCTGTCACAAGCGGGCGGCTCCCAAACGGCCGTCGGCTCATCCAATTCGGCGCTGCTCGCCCAGCAGCAGGCTCAGTTTATTGCCCAGCAGAATTTGCTGGCTCGCCAGCAGGCTGCTGCTGCTGTGGCCGCTGAGCAGCAGCAGCAGCAACAGCAACAACAGCAGCTGTATGCAAATGCTGCCATGTTGCAACAGCATCAACTGTATATGCAACATCCGGGCGCTGCTGCTGCCGCCGCTGCTGCGGCTGCCATGGGCGGTCAGCCGCAATTTGTGTTCATGCAGCGACCCTATCTGCAGCCCTTTCAACTCGGCTATATGCCAGCTTCCGCCGGTGGATATCAGTTTGCCACAGCCGGTGCGGGAGTATCGGGTACCGCTGGGAGTGCTGCAAGTGCCGCAAGTGCAGCAAATAATGCCGCACTTCTTCAATCGCACTCCATGAAGCGCTCCTATGAGAATGCCTTCCAACAGGATCCGACGGGCGCAGCAGCTGCAGCGAATGCAGCCAGTGCTGCCAAACGGGCCTTGACTCGAGCGCCCAGCAGCGTCTATTCCTACTACAATCCAGGTATTTAGTGGGTCTAAATATTCAATGAATTAAATCAATCATTATTGCGTGGTTGATTGATTTTATGTAGTTGGCGGACTACCTTGAAGTTTATTTCATTCCAAGACTTTGTAGACATTTGCTGGATCTTTGCCTATCACGAATCATGATTGATTAATTAAGATACTTAAGCTCGTTATTCGTGATTCATATCGTTTACCATCGTCGCTTGATTGACACCTTAAAGTAAAATACGATACTTTCTCCCCTAAGAGATTGGCTCAATCATGTTGTCTGATTGATTCATTCTTTAAACAATCAAAACTCCGACACTTCAAACCCATTCCACGTCTTTTTAATCCAAGCAATCAATCAGAATTGATTGAGGCACTCCTTAAATAAAACTCGGGATAACGTTTGCAATGCACAGTGAGTGGTAAGTGGATAATTACACCATATCATTCATCCCATCACTCAACTTGGCAATACACACACACACACATATACACACCACACACACACCCACACACATACCAGACATATTTTGTTAGCGCTTAAAATAGTCTTTTTAATTGTAAATTTTTGATAGTGAAATTTTTTGTAGTCGTAAGTCTCTTTTAAAAAAGAATTCAAGCAAAAAAAGTAAGCAAAAATACTTTTAAGCTTATTTTGTCTAAGGTCTAAGCATTACTTACATAATATACCCGGCACACACGCACACCCATCACACACACACACAAGCACACTCTACCCATACACACACACACACACACACAAACGGGGAAGCTAACAAATGTGCAAAAAAACAAAAGTCCAAATTTTTGTCAACTAAAACGGCAGCTGATTTAAATCTATTTAATACTTAACTCTACTATGTGTACTGTGTATGTTGCTTGTGTGTGTGTGTGTGTGTGTGTGTGTGTGGGTGTTAATAAGTGTGTGTGTGTGTGTAACTGAGTGTGTGTTAAACGCTATTTCAACAACAGAGGCTAATGTCCTTCAGGCAGCGAGCGTTGTCCACATTTATATTCATGTGTGTGACTGTGTGTGTGTGTGTGTGTGTAAGTGAGAGTGTGTGTCATGTCCATCAAGTGCAATCTATAAACTAATATTTAAGCATAGGCACACACACACACATGCACACAAACGCATTACACACACCCACATAGAAACGCTCACTGCCTGAAAGGCGTCAGGTGTTGGCTCATGCGTGGAAAAAGAAATCAAAAACTTATATATCTTAAAGCTAAATTGAACTATGTGCAGCAAATCGAGAAACCCCATTCCCCGAAAATTAGACTAGAATAATACGTTTTCATACGTATATATACATACATACATACATACCATACATATATATAATAATATTAATAATAATAATGGCAAAAAAAAAACATAGTTTTAAGACGTACAACTTGTAAAATTGGTTGGTTACACAAAAAACAAACAAAAACAAAAACAAGAAACAAAAAAAAAACAAATTGAACATTTTGGATTAATAATTTGAAACTAAGCACTAGAAAACTTTTCCTGTGTCCTCGGCTGTTTTGTGGCCAAGCATTGCGATCTATTCGAAACAAACACACACACACACACGCACACACACACACACATGCACACATTTATCTATGTAATATCCAGAATATATATGTAATCCTGATCCAGCTCATTATGGGTTTAACCGTAGATCGCAATGCTCCTCCGCCGTCAGCTTCTAACAAACACTCAACAAAAAAACAACTCATATATAATTTGGAACTTAAATTTGATTTTGCATATAAATTGCGTATATCGTAAATCGTTATTTATATAAATATATATATATATATATATCTTTATTTATATGTATTATCTTTAGCTAATAAGTGTGCGTAACTGGTGTTAGTCGCAAATTTGGAATTTGGAATTCTGAATCTGAGTTTACTTTTTGTGTGTTCTCTGTCATCACTAATTTTAGTTTATAGTCTACCCCTCTCTCTCCCTCTCTCTGTCTGTCTCTATGTCTGCCGCTCTCTGCCTCTACATATATATATATATCCTTATAGATATGTATAATGTTGATATCATACAAAGGGAACGTCAAATTGCTTTCTACATTATTTGTACGCTCTAGCGCTTTAGTGTCTTACAGATTTGATCTGATAAATATATACAAATTTGGTTATGGCTATTTTTTGGGTTTATGCTCTAAGTATATATCTTCAAAATACGATTCTTTATATTTTTAGTTTGTCTGTCTTTGTCTTTTGGGCCTATGTCTGACTATATATGTATAGAATATATAGTTGTGTTCCAGTACCGATTCGAGCAGAGAGCTATAACATTTTTCCACCGATCCTAACTCCTCTTCTGCGTCTAACAAACAGTTTTTGCGCTGCTTTTTTTTTTGGCATTTCTACAAAGCAAAATTTGAAAAATATACTTGTTTATCAATTAAAAAGCATGGGAAAATTTTTCACAGCTTAGCAACTAGCTTAATTGTTTAGTTAACGTTTAAATCACATATGGCAATCGAGTGGTTTCCCCATGGGTCTTGCAATACATACATTTACAATCTATGGCTTCCATATAAAAAAAAAGAAAAAAATCGGAAAAAAAAATTAATTCATAAGCAGCCACTTATGAAAGAAGTTTATTAATATTAATTAAACGTATATAAAATATTTACATTTCAATTAACTTAATTAGTTTATAGCGCACAACAACATAAACAAAAAAAACAATCCAACATTTATTATTTGATATTTCATAATTTTTTAATGCTTAGTCTAGAGACAATCGAACTTTTTATTACAAATTTTTTATACTTCAATAAATATATACATATCGCTCTACATACATAAATACCTATAAAAATGCTCGCCCATCCTCCCTCATTTTCTTTCCCCACTCTTTGCGATTCTCAACTTGACTTCAACTTGAATTAAATTTCTCTTGCTCTGTGTGTGCACTTTACCCAATCTAAAGCATATATAATTTATCGATATAAAGTTTACATTTTAAATTACATATTAAAAAAGACTTGGCAAAATTTATCGATAAGAAATCAATATGTTTTTGATTATATCATTAATCATAAATCAAATCGATAACTTTTGCAGCGTTTTTTTTTCTTGTTAGTTGAAATTGTGTTATCGTCTACCCACCCTGTCTAACAGTCCTCTCTCCATCTCTCACTCACTCATCCGATATACACCACGTATTTGTAACTCTTGGGTATTTTGGGCTTGGGTCTAGCTTTATACGTATTTTCAGGTGCATCCTCTCTGGGCTCGGGTCTTTGTGTGGCCGCATCGGTTGAATTTTTAACGGCGTTGCGAGTTTGCACTATTTACTGATTGTTAAATTTGATTAAAATTGGAATTGTACGGTCTATATATATATATATATATATATATTGATATATATTTAATTTGGTTGTATGTGTGTGTGTGTTAGTGCAACTCGATAACGTCGATAAGTGGATTGTCAAGTCATAAAACGTAATACGTAATCCGTAATACCACCTAGTGCTACTCTCTCTCTTTCTCTCTCTATAGACACACACACACACACACACACGCATCTTGTATGTAACAAAAAACAAACAAAACAACGTTTACGCTCTCGATATGTTATCGATAACATTAATTGGTCCTCTGCTGCTTTTGTGTAAGGAACTGTGGCCCTAACTGTATTTGCATATATGTATTGTATGTATAAGTACCATATGCTATAACGATAACTCGATAATTCGATAACTCGATTCTTTACTCATCCCGCCGTCGATGTTGCCAATTGGGCCAGCTCTCTGTGTGTGTTTTGTTTGGTTTCTTTTTATATTTATATTTTTTACCTTTTTGAAGGCTGGTTGGTGCTTGGATTAAAAAAAAAAAACAGAACGGGATAAAACATGTTTTTAAGTCTACTATGTGCGCAAAAAATGTATTCATATTCTCTGGGTAAAGTGGTAAATATATATATAAATATATATATATATATACATATACTGATATTACATACATATATATATATATATATATCTTCAATATTAAATTTACCAATTATTATAATACATGTCTCCTCTACCATATATATTTTGCAAATGTCTAAACGGTGAGTGTTTTTGAATACGATTATACTTAACTTCACTTGAACTTCAACTAACCATCTAACTAATCCTAACAACTACAACAACAACAACAACAACAATAACAATATTATCTAATCTTAACTCAAGTCAATGCGTCCTTTTTGAAATATACAACGACAACAACAACCTTTTGTGTTGCTTCAAGTAATTACCGTTAGCTTGTCTTTAAGACTAACAACAACCCATCCCGAAAAATAAAGTATATATACCCAAGCCATTCTCACAACACTGACTACCAAAAGTTTATGATTTTCTTAAATGATAATTTCTGCAACCTATTTAAAATTTTTGTTCATTTTGTTTGCTTTTTCTATTATGCTTTCTTTAGGTGCCACAGTGCTGGGTGCCCATTTTGGGGCTCATTTTCCGGCTTATGGTGGACCGCCGCCGCCACCACCGCCCCACACACCTCTGCTGGCGACGCCGCGTGCCCATCATGGCCACGCCCATCACGCTCATCATCATCACCATCATCATGCGTCCGCCTTCTATCCGCCGCCACTCGTCTACTGGCCCTATCCCAGTCCGCCCGTCTCGCCAACCACCTACTTTAGCCAGCCGGGCGCTCATTCCCCTTCACAGCATCAGGCAATGGTGAGTATATATACAGTTATATATATATATAGAGTTGCGAACAAAATATAGCCAAACAAAAAATTATACCATAATTTCGCAAAAGTGCACATTACGAAAATTAAAAATGAATATAGGATTTCTTAAAATTGCGTAACTGGTGCCATTATTTTATTATAATTATATCATTTAAAATTCGCTACTTTTTAACACTTTTCCCATCAAATGAAAATGAAGAGAATTCCAGGAGCTGAACTAACTTTAATATGTAGGTGGAATACTGAACAATATTTTAAAAATCAACGTTTGAAAAAGTGTTAAAACTGAACGAGGTATTTATTCATTCGTATTTCGGAGTGGTGCTATTGTGTTTGTTTCGCAACTGTGTACATATATTTGTTTTATTTAAAATATAGAAATAGATATTTACCCCGCAGTATCCGATGGACTTTTTTCCACCTTCACCGTTGTCCCCGCCCAATGCCGGCTTGATACTCACGCCGAATAAAAATGCAGTACCCTTTGTGCCCAGCAAACAGCAAACAGTGAACACCAGCAGCAACAACAACAATAACAATAACACCAATGTCAACAACAACAACAACAACAAGCATATAGGCACGCCTACTGTACAGGCCGCCACTGTATCGCCGTCAGCAGCAACGCCGGCATCACCGTCAACAGCAGCAGAACCAGCAGCAGTGGTTATTGTTAACGGCAATTTGGGTGCTGCGCCTGCTCAGTCTGTGACGCCGACGCAGTCATCTCAAACGGTGGTTAGTCTGGACACGAACCACGCGACGCCCGCATTGAAAACTGGCAGCCAGAGTGTAACGGAAAATACCACGCCCATTGTGAGCAACTCGTGCGTGGAGCTTTACATATCGTAGTTACTCCTCTTCTTTCTCTCTCGATTAACTCCCGCTCTCTCATGCTCGCTTTTTTTGCTTGGACTAAAAAAGTAATTTTAACGAATATGAGAAGAAAAAAAATTATCTTGCCAATCGAAGAAATTTGTTTGTAGTCTAGATTAGAACCCAGCTGTAGATAAGTCGCTAGCCGAGTCGCACACCACACGGCGAATTGCTGCTGGCCAAACTTAACGAATCTCGCCTACCCGCACAGTGAGAAATTTAAATGAATTTTTTATATTTTTAGAATCGGCTTAAAATTAATGCTTAAGTAGACGCCCCAGTGCGAAAAGCTTTTCCATTGCAATTTATATTTATTATTTAAAATGCACATTCACAACACACACACACACACACACACACACACACATACACACATAAATTCCAAATATACATACTAGCAAATTAGCAAAAAACCGACAAGAAAAAACTACAAATTTATCCCTAGTCAATAGTCAAATTATTTATATATATATATACACATATATCATATATATATTGCAATTATCTAATTTTAACTGCATGTTAAATTTCATTATGTGCAATTGTCAGTTGTCATCGCGTGGGACTTGAATTTAACTATCCCATTTGCATTTGGCAAATCAGTCAGAAAATAATAATAATAATATATAATATATATATGTATATATAATATAGTGTATGCGTTATACTGATGATTTATCCAATGTTTTGTTTAGGCTAAGCCATCAAATATTTTGTTATTTTACCTACTCGTCAATGTGAAACCAAGAAATGAATTATGTAATTACGTAATTATGTAATTGTCTATTTAAAAAGCATCGGCCTATCTGTTTTTACTTGTTATGCTATTTTCAGTTCGAAAACAAAACTACAAACCGATATTATCAATTGTTTACACATATGCAATTTATTAAATAAAGCAAACACAAAAAAAAATCATTAAAAAACCAAACAGAAACTATTTTGAAATGCATTTTTTCTTTCTAAGAGAATCAGGTATGTAAAAATGTACATGTGATGTGTATGTGAGATTGAAAATGTCTGATAAATTTTCGTCGCGTTGCTCTCAACTCTCTCCCTTATGAGAGGAGTACTCAAATATCTCAATTTTTCATGCAGTCGCTTTTTAGTCGTTTTGACGTCTCTATGTATTTAACTGCTTAGTGCAAATCATCATAATTTGGCAATGATTTTAAATTAAACCAATTTTTTGTTACACGCTAAGCACACAGCTCAGCTCATCCCAGGTGAGTGATAATTTCTGAGCTCAGAACTCAGTGCAGCTTTCAGCTCGGCTCGCAGTGCAGCTAGCAAATATTACGCTCTCTGTTAAACTCATTTCTTATCTCTGCTTCCATTTCTCATACAGACCAATTCCAAAATATAAATCAAACTTTTCACTAAGTCAACTTTGTTCGCTTTATTAAAAAAACACAAATTAATATCCAATTTATAATTGTTTATCTATTAATACTTAATTAATTACTTGATAGCGTATACGATAAGTGGCCGTCGTTAGGCTCGTAAATAAACAAACACAATTTTTTATCTGGTTAAATGGGTTTGATAAATCGCTGACAAATGGCGTTACAAACGGACGAAAGTCCCACCGACCAGTTAAAAATAAGCACGGTCGTTGTGAACCGTCATCCGGTCGCACCGTACCATCAGACCACATTTCAAATAGATTGAACATTTTGGTTTTAGTTTTTGTTTTATCCATGGCACTTCATTTGCTGCACCTGACGCAGCAGCAGCCTCACTTCCACTCCTCCCTCGCCGGTGTTGATGTCCACATGATAATTTATCAATGGCTGCCGCAGCTGCTCCTTCTTCTACTTGGCGCTATCAAAATTGCATTAGGCATGGCGTTCTGCTGCCTGCAACATTTGCGTTGACAAGTTGGTTCAGTTGGCTAGCGAAAAGAGCAAAATAGAAAATAAAAACGTTTCGTTAATGCGACAAAAAATGCAGCACGGCTAAAAATGTGGTGTCAGCAGGGATAGGGGTAAAAGGACTAAGGATAATATTATTTTTTGAGCATTTTTATGGCGGCACACTCGAGTAGTCGGGCAGCGCACTTCCGCTAATGCAGCCGGAAATGGCAAATAAATCTCATTTGTAATCGTAAAATATATATTTTTAAGAACTTTGCTAAGCCAAAAACTGCAGCAGCCACTACAGGGAACATTCGCAAACAAACAAACACACTCGCACGCACACACTCGCACGCACACACACTCAAACTCACACACAATAATGAAGATGCCCGCCAGAGTTGGGAAACTTTTCGCGTTACCACTCGAAAGTAAGTCAATAAAAATGCAACCAAATCCAAAAAAAAATGCGGCATATTTTGTCGAGCTTAGCGACTTAGCGACTGTCGCCAAAATGGCATTGACAGGAGGCCGGAGGCTGGAGAAGGGAGGACGAAGGACACGAGTACACTTTCCGGCTCCTGAATTGACTTGAGTTGAGTTTGAGTATTAAGCCATCGAAACTTTTATTGATTTAGCGGCTTTGCTTCTTTTTTCCTTTCTTGTTTTTTGTTTTTTTTTTGGTTGTTGTTCCTTTTGTAGTTGGCCAGCAATAATATTCACTTAACGCATAAGTAAAAGCACCATGAAAACCATGAATTATTGGATAAATGCATTAGGCTTCCTCCTTAATTTTGGCACAGGGATTACGGGAGACTCTGCGGCAACAATGACACAAAGTTTGCGGGAAGAGGCAAAGTAAAATCTAAAATTACAGGACTCAAGGCAAGTAGCTTCCTTAAATAGAAATCGAGCAACGAATGCTATAATTATTTCAATTCATTGCATTCAATAATTGATATTATGTCAATTTACCTGCAGCTAAAGAAAGATTTTAATTAAATTAATCTCAAAATGTGAACAAATGTTTTGCGGGCTTTTCAATTAATTCAATGCGCTCAATGCGTAAATGCCATTTAATCTAATAGTTTGCGTCTGGTCTGTATTTAAATATATAAAATCATTTTTTGGTCGATAGCTGCATAAATTTCCAAATCAGTTTGCAGCACACAAAAAGTGTGCTCAAAAAATTAAATTCAAGCAAAAGAAAAGAAGTTGAAGCAGAAGTTCAAACAGCATTTCGACACCTTCACGAATTTTGACCAAATATTTGCCCTCGGGATATGCACTCCAGCGACGTGTGTGTGTGTGTGTGTGTGTGTGTGTAAGTGTGTGTTTTAAGGAGTTCCACTACATCCTCCCTACTCCACTAGCTGTTCCCCGTGCCTTATTCCTTGTTGTCTGACAGCAAAGAAAATCAATTTCAGGCACATTACGAGAGGACACAATCCGAACGGAATTTCAAGTTGATTTTATTATTTACTTGTACTTTGGATTTGTACTTGGTGCCTGGTGTGCTTGGTGTGCTTGGTGTGCTTGGTGTGCTTGCTGCTTGGTACTTTTGTGTTTGTATTTTATATTTGTATTTGTATTTGTATTTTCTGTTTGACAGATTTAACTGAATGCTCAGCTAACACACACCCAGGGCAATTTTAAATTCTCTCTGTGTGTGTGCGTGTGTGTGTGTGGCTGTGTGTGGAAAATGACTGCATTGCGTCCTTTTGAGACACGTTATAAGCACAGGCTAAGCTTATCTGAGCCACTACTCGCCTGGCTCCCTCCTCAAATAAATCGAAATATTAAGCACTGTCTCAGCCAAATGAGAGACGAAAGATTGTCCTTCATTTAGAGCGGAGAGCGTGTCTTGATTTGGCAGCGTGACTCGACTGAAACACGACTCAATTGTTGTATTCCCGTTGAACGAAATTAGTTAATATTTATATCATGTAAGAATACAACTCAAACATTAGTGAAATATTCACTCTTTATCACATTTTTCAGCTTGAGCAAATATTAAAAGTAATGGAGACAGAGAGAGAGGAGAGAGAGAGAGAGATAGAGTAAATAGTTTTTTAGCTTGTCTCATTAGGGTGGACCAAGTTTGGTGCCAAAGTTTTCTCTTGGCTTTTTATCTGATGTTCACTAAACTACTTTAGGCAATTGATTGTCGAGTGTGTGTGTGTTTGAGTGTGTGTATTTGAGTGTGTGTAACTGCAGAGTGTCGTTATATCTATCTTCTTTAGCCACCCCACCTCTCTCTCTCTCTCTCTTTCTCTTTCTCTCTCTGTCTCACTATCTCTGCCTCTGTCTTGCTCTTGGCGGCGTCTGAGTTTTTGATGTTTGTCTTCAGTTTTCGAACCATTTTTTTTTGATCCTGTTCCTTTTTTTATCATAGCTCTTTCATTTACTTTGTGTCTAAGCATTTTATGTGTCTATGTGTGCGTGTGTGTGCGTGTGTGTGTGTATGTGTGTGTTGGTGAGGCAATGAAGTGCAATTGAAGCACACTTGATGCACGTATTTTTAGATGTATGTATTGTAAATGACTGCAGTGAGCGAAAAGGGCACTTGGCCCAAAAAGGGGGCGTGGCTTGAAAAGGTTTGTCGACGCGGCTCGTTAGTTTCTACACACACACACACACACACAGACGCAGACAGGAAGAGGAAGGATAGATGTGTGTGTGTGTGTGTAAAGCGTCTGTTTGATAAGTGGCAGCAATTTTTGTTGCTGCTGCCTCAGCTGCCTCTGCTGCTTGCACTTCGTTCAGCTCTGGCATTTTTTTTTTTCCTTTTTATGCCTTTAGCCAACGTCAAGCGACTATATCCTTGCCTGATCCTTTGAGAGACAAAAAAAAGAAGAAGAATCTCACTAATGAAATTGTTAATTTTTGTTGGCAAAGTCACGTACACGATGTGTTGATGACGCTCTCGAGTGTGTGCCACGCCCCCGCCCCTTGAGGCAATTTGTGAGGTGCCTCACAAAGGCTAACAGAGACTCAGTGCGGGGGGGTGAGGGTTGGGGTTGGGGTAAATAGTGTGCTAGGCCAACTTAAAAGAATTTGTATTTATGTGCAACAGTTTTTACTTGTTTTATATCCTTCGAAAACGAAAAGTTTTTCGAGTGCAAAGCTCGCTGTGATTTTCGCGTGATTTGTGCTGCAATATTTGACTACAAAAAACAGTTATTTAGTTTATAGTCAACACACACACACACACACACACACAGAGAAAATCGCACACACGTTGCACGAGTTGCCCCAAAGCCAAAGCGGAAAAAGTCGCATTGCAGCAATTTTTGTGTTACGCTTGCCAACAACTGCTGCCCGCCCCTGAGGGACGAGGCGTGGTTGGGGTTTTTATTTTTTTTTTTTGGGGTGGTTTTGCTGCTAGCCATTAATACCATTTACCTACATCTTGGCAGGCGCTGGCACGTAGCCCATATTCCACCCCGCCAACCACCTCCTTTCCCCCCCCCCAGCAGACTCGCCAGTATCTCCTGGCAGCTGTCTGCCAGCTTATGGCCGAAAATGTATATTACATATATGGGCAAAAAAGTGGCTGACTGACTATATACCCTATATATACATATAAAATATAGCTGACACCCAACACCATGCCACATGCATCGCACTGTTTTGTATTTTGACTGTTGCCATTTTGCGAGAGTTTTGCATTGCATTTTTATTTTACTTTATTCACATTGCTTTTTGGATTGCTTTCTTTGGCTTAACTGTTTTATTCTTTTTGGTTACTTTTGCATATTTATTTTTGTTGGCTCTATTGTATTTATGCACAAGTGCAGAACCGTTGCAAGCAACAAAATGTCTACGTTGCATGCAACATTTTCTTTCATATATATTATTGTTGTTGTTGTTGCTTGTTGTTTGACTGCTGCTTTGTTCGCCGTTCACGTCGAGAATGAATTTGCCATTGTTGCGGCTACATACAATTTGCAAAGGCAATGGATATTCATTAGAAAACAAAACAAATTTCATGTTGCATACTTTCTGGGTGCTGAAACGTGTGAAAACCTTGGCTAAATGAATTCGGTTAGTAAGTTAGTCTATTTGAAGACCTCAATAATGGCAGCAATATTTAAATTAAGATGGTGGTTAACTAACTGATTTCTCTAACGAGAAAATTAATAAAGCAGCTGCAAGTTGGCATAGTTGGAACTGGAAAGTCTCAAAAGAGCTTCGACCAGCATTCCTTTATATCTTATAAATATGTAGATATTAATTCTTGGTTCTTAAACCTTGTTTTCAGCAGCTTTTATATCGACTATTCTTTTTTTTTTTATAGCTCTTCCTTAAAGTTCTAATAGTTTTATGGCCATCTGCAAATATTCAAGAATTATTTCTTTCATTTCCTTAAAGTTCTCGTTAACTTGTCAAGTACAGCACGTGTTCCTCCCCATGTTCCAGCCCAGGCAACAACTGTCCAATCTAATCTAATAAGATATCCTGTTAAACTATGGCTATTAAGTATAACAGCTACAAAGATCTCGTTTCGTGTGTACTGGTTAAGCAAACATCTGGCGAAGATTACACAACATTTTCTCACCTGTTCTACAATCAATTTGTGACCGTCATCAGTTGTAATCTTTGGCCAAAAGCAGACTTAGGTGCGACACATGGCCAATATACGCACACACACACACACACACACACACACACACACACACATACACATAAAATACACACGCACATGCAGCGTATACGTAATCTGTTTAAACACACAATAAATAATGAAAACTGCGCATATGCGAATAAAGTAAAAAGCGGGGAATTTGCATATAAAAAGAGCATTGAGTTGTTGGAGGGGGTTAAAGAAAGCAGAACAACAGCCGAAAGCCATAAGCGTAACATATAATGGCCACAGGCAGCTGCAGAGTTAGTGGAGAGATGGGCGGGTTCTACAGTTCCTCGCTGGTCACGTTTTATTCTGGGGTGGGTTTGGGGCAACTGTGGCAATCATGAACATGCCATAATGTTTGTGACCGCGACTATTAAATCAACACACGCGCCAACAATGGCCAGCTAACGAAGAGAGAGAGTGAGTGAGAGAGTGGGTGAGAGAGTGAGAGTGAGTGAGAGTGAGAGAGAGAGAAAGAGATGGAGTCAAGGAATGAGAACGCGTGCATATTTCCTATGATTTATTATTATTTCGTGCGGTTTTTCGCTATTATTTAAATTTTAAATAGCTGTAAAGTGCACACAAGCACACACACACACACACACAGTCGCACTCGCACACACGCCCACTAGAAATTGTATTTGCTACTGGCACAGCCTGATTTTATTGTAGTCCTTTACAGCGCTTGGCTTTTAAAAAGCCCAGTTGTAAGTTGTTGCTGTTGTTGTTGCCGCTGCTGTTGTTAGTATCATTATTATTATTATCGTTTGGCATTGTTTGTTGGCATGTTGTTGCATGCCCCATGGCTGCAGTTACAGCTGCTGCTGCTGCTGTTGCTCAGCGCAGCCATTTTGTGGTAAATAAAGTCGTTTAAATGCATACAAATAGTGCCACTAGAGCCCATACTCACTATATATATAGTATATATATATATATATATCTGGTGTGTGTGTGTGGCAAGATTTTATAATAACATTTCATAATGCAACGTTCGCATGTCAGTCGGCAACATTAATAAGGCAACGTAAATTGTAATTTAATTTTTTTTCTTGTTCAAATTATAATTTTTTTTTTTTGGGGCAGTGTTGAAATATGTTTAACCCAAAAAGGAAAATTATTTGACGAAAAATATCTTTGCCATTTGTTCAGATTTCAAAGAAAAGCAAATGAGAGATAGGAATATGAAGAATGCAGTTAATGAGCAGCAGAAGAGAAGAACTGAAAGACTTCAACTCCAAAAGCGAGAAGCAAGCAAATAGTTAGTGGCATATTAGATAAGCAAAACTGAATTAAAAAATGTACAAAACTTCTCACATAAATGAATATATTTTAAGATTGGCTTCTCAATTTCGATTTCATTGGAACTGTTCTCAACTATTTTAGCCATTCTTCTTTGGTTTCAGCAGTTTTGCTGTGGATTTGCAGCTTACTTCGATACTTGCACGGAATATCCTGATAGATATAAAATGCGCTTATCTTTTTGCTTGACATTTTAATGGATACTAATGCATGCTTCTCGCTGCGTTTTCAATTTGACACGTTGTGCTTAACTTTCGCGGATGCAGCAGGTAAGCGCGCTACTAAAGGAAATGGAACAATCCGATTGCTTTTGCTAAAAGCCGCGCAAAATGAATAAAATTGAATATGGTAAAGCTTAGAGAGAGAGAGAGGGATTGATAGAGAGTGTAAGGAAGAAGAGCTCTGTGGGTGGTTTATTACATGTCACGAGTTGTCTGGGGCGCTTAGCGGATTTTGTGACAGGCGAGTGGCAGCAACAGCCAGCTCTACACCCACCCATCTCTCATCTAGCTTTCGCTATCAAAACCCATCCATGTCAAACCAATCATTTGTAATGCGGCTCATGTCGCGAGCTGTGAACTGCGAGCTGTGAACTGCGAGCTGCGAGCTGCGAGCTGCGAACTGTGAGCCCTGAGATTCTAACTCGAGGCACATCGATTTTTTTCCATGGCGATAAAGACAAAAGTTATTAGCAGCAAGTGACATTAAGTGACAGCAGAAAGAGACGAGGAAGAAACAGCAGCAGCAGCAGCAGCTCCAGCACCAGCTGCCGTTGCATGCACCTAAAATTGTCATTTGAGGCGACTGCCACAAAGTGTTGCATAATTGGAGCGCTGTCTAAGCGTAATGAGAAACGCTTTTTATTCAATTTTCTTTGATGAGCGAACAATTATAATAAAAATAAGAAAAAAAACGTTGTTGCATTAAATCTATAAAGTGAGGCAAGAAAAAAACAAAAGAAGTGAAGAGAGCAGCAAACCATGAAATAATTGCAACAGTTGCAGCTACAAAGTGTAGCAATAATTAAAGGGAGAAGAAGGGGGAGAATAAGTGCATCAATTAATAAAACTACACTTATGCATTTAAATATTTACGGGGAAGCAAGCATTAGTAATCAAAATAAGCAAGTAGAAGGTGCCTTAGACAAAGCTGAGAGAAGAGAGAAGCACAAATTGTAGATAAGAGTAAAGTGAGAAGCAAATCTGAAGCAAGAATATCTAACAATGAACACAATCAAAAACTTACGCCAGATAGAATAAGATAAGCGAAATGAAGAAGCGAAACTTGTTGTTGTTGTGTCTTCAATGTGGCACAAATCATCATAAAATTAAATAAATTCCATCGTGGCAGTTTTTCCTTTTCGCCCTTGCCGCTTGTTGTGCCACGGACTGCTGATGATGATAGTTCTCAAGGCTTCGATTAGATTTATTTAGTTGTGGCAAGTTTCGTGCAGCTGCCCAATAAATGTTACTAAATGTCAACAATGGATAAAGCATACGCCCCAAAAGGCTGCCCGGCGCAATGCTTGGCGTATACTTAATAACATTATAATAAATGTGCGGCAAATGCCGCAGCTCCACTGTTGCATAAACTGACGATTTATATTTTGTAACACAATTTTAGCTGATTTCGCTTTGCCAGTTTATGTAGCAGAAGAAGGTGGTGCACTGAATTTGCCACTACATATATATATATATATATATATATATGTAGAAATGTGTGTGTGTGTGTGCAACATAATCGCATTGTGTGCAGCAGTGCACAGTGTGACTGCCACTGCCACTTTGGCTGTGGCTGTGGCTGTGGCTGCCACTGCGTTGTTGCGGCTCGTTGCAGAAACAGGACAGGACAGCGCACAGAGCAGAACACAAAACACAACAGCAAATGAAACTGGCTAAAAATGCAAACAAATAGAAATTTATTGCCTGGAATTTATGACAATTTACTTTTGGCCTTTAGTGGTGTAGCTTTTTTTTTTTTTTAAAGAATCGCCTCAGAAAATCTCAATTTGGGTTTTTAACTCAACTCTTAAGTGCAGTTTCTTATTAAGATTTAAGCTTTAAGTGCGATAAATTCAATTGCTGAAATACTTAAATTAAGTACAACCACTAACTGTTTAGTGCCAAACTATTTTTACTTGCCATAAAACTAAGTCAATCGTGACCATCGGGTACAGAATATTATCCAAACTTGAGCTTAACTTGAGAACTTGAAAAGCAGTTAAAATGAAATGCACAACTTAAGTCTGAGTCAGCATTTTAGTCTGTTTGTGTCGTAAAAGTAATCTTAATGTGGCTTAATAAAAGCGAATCTTATTCTTAGCTAAGCAATATTTATATGGTTATCAAAAAGTTGAATCATTGAAAATTCTTTTCCGTTTCCACCTAATAATCTTTTGATATTTTGTTGTGTATTTATCATCAGCATTTTCAATTTGTTTGCTGGCCTAATTCTGATTTGCTTAATTTACTTAGAAAGTTCAGCTGCTTTTTTTTATTTGTATTTTAAGAGTTTTACAACTCATTCTTTGATTAAGTCTAAGAAGCTTAAGCATTTTCTGTAATGTTCAATTTTAATTATAGCAAAGTTTTCATTAGAAATTGAATTGATTTTCGATAGAGCTGAAAGTTTTAAGTCTAATTTCGCTCCATCAACTTGAAAAATGGCGTAAATTGAAGAACTAAAACTAAATGCGGTGTGAAAATAAAGTTTTCAAGCCAAAACTGAAGCTAAAAAAAAACAACAACAATAACAAAAAACACCACAACGATAAAAAAGCATTTGTTGGCAAATGTTCAAAACAAATTCCAACGCTTTGCTCTTGGCTTTTATAACTTGTTTGTGATTTGTGTGGTGTGTGTGTGTGTGTGTGTTATGGGTGTGTGTGTGTGTTATGGTGTGTGTTGTATGCTGTATATTTATATAATTTATTTTTCTTTTTCTTTTTGTCTTAGGTTTTAGCTGTTGGCACGTGCGCCAACTGTTTGACTGCCACGTTGGCTGCCACATCCACTTGCAACACACTTAAAATGCATTTTGCCTCTCTCACTCACTCTAGCTATCTCCCTCTCCCTCTCCCTCTCCCTCTCCCCCTCTCTCTCTCTCTCTCCCTCTCTCTCTCTCTCTCTCGCTGTCTGCATTGTTGGCTAGGCTATCTCGTTCTTTGCGTCTGCGTCTAATTCGATTAAAATGTTGTAAATTATTGCACTCACATGGCCAGCTTTGCATTACTTATGCCGGTTGTGTGTGTGTGTGTGTGTATGTGTGTGTGTATATTTCTGGCTTGGCAATATTACGTAATGCTTTATTGAATTTGGCAATTTCGAGTGCTGGCCTGGCTGGCAGTGAATGTGTTTTCAATGAATGAATGTTTTTATGCGATTTTTATTTCTCTCTGCTTTTTGCATTTTTGTGCAGCATGAAAAATGTCCTCGACGCCCATAAATCTTGTCCTCTTCCAGTGTCCTGTGCACTGTGGCTAGAATTTGAATTGCATTTATGTGATATTGCAAAATAATGATCGAAAAAAATAAATTCAAACGATTCCGGGTAATATTTTGGTTATTTTTTTGTTGTTTTGTTTTGTATTGAGGGGTTGTTTTTAGGCCTGGCTAAATTGATGTTATGACTGTGTGGCAAAGACAGCAACCAGTCTGCATAATGTATGGCCATACATTTAGTCATTTAGCCAAACCTAACTGACGCATGCCACATGGGGCATATCAAAAACGGCACACACACACACAAACACACACACATATACACTGACTAAGGCAGATACCTGCTGGCAGACTGACAAACTGGCATATTGACTAACTGGCAGCTGGCAGCTCAAAACGCATACTGCTATCAAATGTGGCAATCTAATTTATTGTTTATTTTGGCCAAGCCAAACATACGCCCCAAAAACCAAATGAAGGCGATAGCGAATGCCAGAAGCCATCACGTTGCACGAGTTGCGAGCAGAGGCAGCAACAGAAGCAACATCAGCAGCCGCAGCTGAGGCAATCAAAGACAAGTTGCAAAGGAGTCGAGTGGCAGTTAAGGCAGTCAACAAGAACTGTGGCTGAAGCGTTATAGTTGTGGCAGCAATTGTAAAGCAACAATAGAAGCAAGTCAATTGTGGCATTCATTCGTGGTCAGGTACAGTAGTCACTCCACAAAATATACCAATTTGCTAATTATTCAATATGCTATCAATGTTTAAACAGAGTTTAAATTTGTTTTTAGAAATTATATTAATTATTTACAAACAGTTATAATTGCCAAGCTTTGGTCTTTCTTCGAATAACGACTGTAGCTGAATCGCAAGCGAAGTTGCAATTGAACATATTGGAAAAAAGGGAAAGGAGGAGCAGTTGAGCAGCAGGCCAAAAGCGGCAACAATCGGGAGAAGAGAGAAGAAAAGGAAAACGAGCCATTTGTGGGTATCAAACACGTCGCAGCAGGCACGCAGCACAAAACGCTTGTAAATAAATAATTTGTGTCTCCGAGAGAGGGAGAGAGAAGGAGAGTGGGACAGAGAAGAGAACCCTTCAATCATAGGCTGTGTGTAAATGCTGGGGTTGTCCTGGGGGCAAGTAAAAGTCCTGCAGCTGCCGTCAAATAAACAAAATTGAAATTAATGACTGACTGCCGCATCAGAACTCTGCCTGTGTGTGCGTAAATGTGTGTGTGTTTTTGTGTTGTGCCCCACGGCTCGTCAATGATGCGTGCCTGGGCAAATCAAAGCAAATCACAGGATCTGCAACCTTCTCCAACCCCCATTCACCGCCCCCCTCCCCGACAAACTTACACGGCCAAAGGAACGTGAGGCTTTCTTTATGTGTCCCTCGAGTGGCAAGCAGGCAGGCGAAGTTGCCACTGACGCAGCTGATTATGATTATTATTGCTGCATGCTTTTCGAAAGCGGCGGGGCGGGGCGTGGCGTGGCATGAGATCCGGTTGAAATATCCCGCTGCTGCTGTCCTGCAATAAAAAAACAACATAAAATGATTTCATTATATTTATTGCGGAAATTAGTTAAATATTTGCTGCTGCTGCCGTTGCGGTTGCTGCTTGAAAACTCAATCAATTTAATTAAAAAATTAAAAAAGAAAATAAATAAATATGTTTATTTTTAATTAAAAATCAATCACAGTTTGCCTTTGCTGCCCATCATATAACTGACATTTCTATGGCTCGAATTTCAATGAAAATTGCGATTTAAACAAGCGATTAAATGATTTTCCGGCTGTCAAGCGACCACTTCACAAAAAGTGCAATTGAGCGAGATTAATTTATCCATTTATTCATAAACATTCAGAGTTGACGGTTGAATTCACTTTCAAGACTTTAAACTGCTCTTGTTGCGATTTTTGTTAAACGAAGTTTATTCAAGGCTTAGTTCTACAATTAAAATAGTGGCAAGTATCGACTAATTTTCATGCTTGACCCAACTTTGCAATATTCTTGAAATTATGGCTTACAACCAATAAGGATTTATAAGAAATCGATGCATTCAACTGGACACGCCAAATGTGCATTATTCCATAATTCAGAGGCAACATGAAACTTGCAGAATATTGCTGCAAATGGCACATGTAAAGTGGTCATTAATCATTTAATTGTTTTTAGACTTTTGCACCTGGCCAATTTCGCAGTAATGCCAAAGCCAAAACAAAGTGAAAAAAAACAAACAAATATAACCAACAACAACAGCAAACAAGAGCTGTGCCAAAAGTGTTGAATTAAGTGTGTGTATGAGTGTGTAAATGTGTGTGTGAGTATGCAGCTGCCATAATTGTATGCGTACACAATATTTATTATTTATGACAACAACAACATCAACAACAGCAACAGCAACAGCAGGCAGCAGCAGGCAGAAGCAGGCAGCAGAATATTGTGCCAGGACATTGTCGTTGGCATTGTCCTTGCACTGACGCTGATAATGCGTTCGCGTTATAACTTTTAATTTTAATTTAAAATGCAGTTTCGAACACCCAGTAGAATCCGTAGAATCCACAACACAACCAGCCACCCAACTGTCCCCATTTCCCATTTTCCAATCTGCATGCAGTCTGTGCTTATAAGCGAAATGAGTTTTAAATTAATGTGATTTTGTTATTTATGAGAGACAACGCGTCGTATGCGCAACTTAAAGCAAAACACACACATTTTGGGGCCCACTTGCAAATGGCACAAACCAGTCGGCAATAGGCCGGCAACAAGCAACAACAACAACAACAACAAGCAACAACAACAAATGAGAGAATTACAAATTTAAGTGTTGTGTGTTGTGCACACACACCCCAATACTCACTCATCATTAAATATGCAATAAATTTGCCCAGAGTGAAAATTGCCAAACCAATCGCTTCTGGCTACACCTGCCTACTTCCTTACCCTGCCACCCCCTCCTCATCGGCTGTAGTCTTTAGCTCATTTGAAATTCTAATTGTTTTTGCAATTCATCAATAGCTTTTAGCTGCCGCCACGCCCCCAATACGCCCTTACCACTTTACATTGCAGCCTTGTCTGCCGCAATTGATTTAAATGTGTGTCGCCTGTGCTTTGCTTTCGTTGTGCATTGTGCATTGCAACTGAAATTGATAATAAATTGTAGCTGTCAATAATTTTAATACCATGTGTCTATCAAGCTGTAATCTATATCGCATCCCACCCACCCCCTTTCCCTGAGAACACGCCCCCTTTGATTGATACCTATGATTGATTTGTGCGCTGACAAATTGCAGCTTCCGGCACATTTGACACCATTTGTGATTCATTTTTTGCAGACATGTTTTTTCTATCTTTTATCGATCGTTAAAATATTAAAAGCCTAAATGGAATTTTTTTTAATATATTTTAATAGGTTTTATTTTGAGGTGATTATAGTAACTAATATGCAATTGCTTCTTTAATAACGGATTAAATTATTTAAACGAAATATATTTGCTAACTGATTAAAAGCGTATTTTCTAAAAGCTTTAATGTCGAATTTTTAATTTCTATAGATTGAAATATAGATGCATGGATAGAAAATCAGATCAGATTAAAGCAATATCAAACGGATTTACTACATTATTTTATATGTATTATATATTTATATGTATTATATTAAAAACACAGGTTTTCCCCTGTGCTCCACTTAACATTGCCTCTTTATTAACTATTAAAAATTATAAAATACTAATTTCCCATTTGCGGAGCTGAAAACAAATCTATTAAAATTTGAATTTGAATTTTAAACTGAGAAATCTGTAACAAAATTGATTCAAATTGATTTCATGCTCTTTTCAATTTACACCAGTTTTCTTTCCTCAATATTTCAATAAAAGAAAATATTTGGCAAAATCATGAAACGTTTGCAATTCAATGAGTTTTCTGACCCTTTATCTTTGCTCAATCATCAGTTTTGTGCTGAGTTTCCAGAAAAGGAAAATGAAAAAAGAAAAGCATAATTTTGTGCGTTAACAGGCAACAAATTTTTTGCTGGTGCCACGTCATGTTGGGTGATAAAATGTGCGTGCCACATGTAGCAACAGCGGCAGCAGCAGCAGCAGCAGCAATAGCGATTCGTGTAAAATAAAAGTATGACATGACAGTTGAGTTTCAAGCAACAAAAGCTTTAATCACAGAGTGAATGGTTGCTGAATACAATTCGAATACAAAGTGAATGCTTAAATGCAGCTGCTGTTGATATTCCTGCTGCTGTTGCTGCTACTGCCACTGCTGCTGTTGTTGTTAGTCCTGTTGTTGTTGCTGGTCACGCCCCATCGATAAGGTACATAATAAATCAAGCGCCGCTGCCGGACATTTCCGCTTCCGTTGCGCTTTGTCATGGCCCACGCAGAAGGATGGGGGGCGGGGGTGGGGCGGGGGGTGTGGGTGTGGTAAGTGGGTTGGGGAGCGACTCTTTGTGCAACTTCAAAAGCAAAGTCTACATTTAGCGGCCCATTTGACGCAATCAATGATGTTGCCAAAGCTTTAGCTGTTGCCCCTCACAGAACTCCCTCAACTAAATCAGCGAGCGGCCAAGCATTCAAATTTGATGAAGTCAACTTTTCACACACACACACACACACGCACGCAGACACACGCACGGTCGCACATTAGCATTTGGGGGAATGAGATTTAGACAGTAAAGGCGAAAGGAAAATCTCTTATTTATAATCACTTAGATCCGACGAGCAAATCGCTTGGAAAGGCACAAATAAGGCGCCGAAGGCAAGAAAAAAAAATAAATACACTGCGAGCGAATGCAGAATGGCTGAGTTTTGAGTTATGCTTGTAGATGTGATGTGAGCAATAGAAGCGTACATTATAGTATATATATATATATATATATGTATAAAAAGTAGCTAAACATCATTAGGTTCATGTCAATATTGTATCTTGATACATACAAATGGCTGATTATTGCTGTATGAGTTCACTTGGATATTTCTTTCGCTCATTAGTTTTTATTTGAGTGTATCTACAGAGTATCTAACAGGTCCGCACTCTGATGCAATATGTTGTTGTTGTTGTTGCTTTCGTTTTTGGGGGTGTGTCCATTAGGGGTGAGTGAGTGTAAAGCACATTCTATGGCACTTTAATTTGCGTGTTGGTCTCCGCATTTTGCTTTTGTGCGCGACGCATTTAATGATGCGTATACGCAACGTTGACCCGTTGCGACAGACGGGCATCAAAATGGGAAGCGCTGCATATCAAATTAATGAAGCTTGAGAAAATTACAGAAAATATAATTAGAAGGCGACGCCAGTTGCTGCTGACTTTGGCACAATAATTAAAACGGATTCCGTTCACCTCCAACTCACCAAAAAAAAAAAAATAAAAAGAAAGGACGGAAAAACTAAGAAGCAAAATTGTGCAACGTCAGCACGAAAAAAGGGGCAAAGTGAAATGGGGCAAGAAGAGAGGAAAGGCAAAGGTAATGGCAGGGAAAGGGAAAGGGAAAGGGCAACGCAGAGGCAAAATCAAATAAATGGCATTAAGCGCTTAAGCGTCTGTGTCTTCACAAATTTCTTTGCCACACTTTGCGCAGCTCAGCTCTGCAACTTTTATGCAATTATGTTAATAACAATGACGGGGAGGCAGACAAATGCCTGAACCAACTCTTTGGCCAAAAGAATGTTGCATGCAAAGTTTTTAGGCGCCTCGGCGACAAAAATGCACCAAATGCAAATGGCATGCTGGGCACGCAATTGGGGGAGGGTGTGGTGGAGTGGGAAGGGGAAGGGGGCGAGGTTTGGGGAGTGCAAGTTTATTTTAGGTCGCTTACACATAATGAAATAATTGCCAGACAGCAGAAAAGCAGCAAACTTTAGAGCGCACATAATTTAATAAGTAAATGTTGCAAGCAACTTTTGTGCAGCAAATTCCACTCAAATGCATGTATAATATATGCACACATATATATTGAATTCTTGCCGCATTCTCATGCGTTGCAACTTGGCCAAAGAACGTTATGCTTTTTTGTTGTTTGTTTTTGGTCCAACTTGGTCTTAATTGCCGCATAAACTTGGCTTTATTGGCGGCAAGTCCGATAAAACTTGAGCTTGTAATGTGGCTGAAGCAGCAGATAGCCAGCAGGACTCGTGCCTAATAAATTGCAGAAATTCTGAAGCACTTAAAAGGAATGGTGGCAAGTGGATGCTTGTCTGGTTTACATATGCATTACATGTGTAATTTGTGCCGAGTATGTAACGAAATTAGAAGAACTTTTGCTCTGCAGCAGCAGCAGCAGCGAAGGCAAAAACTTGCGCAAATCTAAAAGGAAATGAACTGCCAACGAAAAGTAAAGACGGTGCCCCCATCGCCAGGAGATTGGGATGGTGGAGGGGGGGGGGGGGGTGGGGGCGTCGTGATGCAGACAGTTAGCGCAAGTTGCTGTCTATGGGGCAGATTAACTTGTAGCAGCAACGGCAAGAACAAACAAGCGTGCAGAAGGCCAGGAGATGAACCAAAACCAGCAGCAACAGAAGAAGAAGAAGAAGCAAAGGGATTGCCCCCCAAAAATGCAGTTGAAGAAATTGAAAAAGTTTCGTTCTCTCTGCAATTTGAGTTTTTTTTTTTTTACTCCTTTTGCTTAATGCAAAGTTTCTGCGAGTTTTGTTGCCGGCAAATCTCTGACAGTGCTTTACATATAGACAAACATAACACTAGCTAGAATATTGTGTGTGTGTGTGTGTGTGTTGCATGTGTGTGTGTTGTGTGTGCTTCAGTGTGCAGTGAAGCATTCGCTGGCGCAGCTGCAAAAGAAATATCTACAAAAAAAAAAAGAGCGCTAAAGTACACACAACTAACACACACACACACACACACAGACTCTCACACACAACATGTTAACGCCCCTTTACAATGCCACGCCCAGTGCTGGCAAACATGTGTTGCTCAACGCCCTCAGTCTTGTAGCTAGCTCTTAAATTACACAAACTTGACTGCTATAAAATTCAAATTAACTCTGTGTGTATATGTATATGTGTGTGTGTGGGTGTGTGTGTGTGTGTGTGTGTGTGTGTGTGTGTGCCCTGCGCTCTAATATGAAAAATGAACACAAGTCTTAATTAAAAATTATTGTTGACATTTCTGAAGCTCTTCTCATTTTCCTTCTTTGCACCCTTTTCTGATTTAACTTTCTTCATTTTTGTACTTTGCAACAGAGTCCACGTGGCGTATACGTAATTCACTCATCGGTGCTTTGCTTTAAGGTCTTTGGCATTTGCACCAACAAGTGTTCCAGCAGATTAAAAGCATATTTCGAAAAGTGAAATATTAATGAAGCTTTTAGCTGAAATATTTGACTGAAATAAATTAAGTTTCGCCATAAAGTTGCCTGATAGTTGCCTGATAATTTTCATAATTAAAGTTGCCAGGCGAAAGATAAATGGCCTGCGAATAATATATATATATATATATATATTTATTTGCCAAGAGTTGCTGGCAATCGTTAAATAAATCGCCACTTAATATTAATTAAATGCCAAACAGGCCGCAAACCTCCAACTGAATTAAGTACACAAAGCTAAACCAAATTGAGTTAGTCTCTCTCTGTCTCTCTCTCTCTCTCTCTCTGCCTCATAGCGGAAATAAAGCTAAAAGCATATTAACAACAGATTTGATGAGGCAACCAAATTTATCGCTGGGGAGCATAATTTGCACACGCAAGCCACACAAAATAGGGGGGAACTGCTGCTCAAAGATTTAGGTGTGCTCTAAGCTAAGCGATTCAATACATAACTCGGGCGGCGGCACCTTTGCTGAGTGGCGGCAGCGACACACGTGCCGCACTAAGCGGCAAGCTTATCGATTTGCCTAAATTGCTGAAACTGCTCAGCTTAAGCTGTGCTTTAATAACAACCCAGAATCGGCAAGCTGACTTCAGTTTCGCAGTCAAAACTCCCCAGGCGGTAGCCATTTTGTACAAAGCTGCAGCTTTAAGTCGATCTGAGCACGTAAGCATCTCATAAGTATGTAATAGAGTGAGATAGAGTGAGAGAGAGGGGGATAGAGTGAGAGAGAGAGAGAGAGAGAGCGCCCAGCAGTGTTGCAAAGTTTTTCGCAAAAGTTTCATTTTAACTTTGTTACGCAGTTTTTCTTGTTGTTGCTGTTCTTTTTTTTGCTTTAGTTTTTTTTTATGCGTTATTAAGAATGCTGTTAACCCCTTGTTGCCTTGGCGAATGACTGCAACGACCTATTTTAAACTATAGCCAAAGTTTTTGCATACACGCACACCACACACACACACACACACACAAAACACACACATGGAGACATGCTGAGGGCTCATTGCATGCAAATAAACATTCAATATACAACAAGGAGTCAGGACACTGTGCGACATGTGCGCAAGGATAAAGTTTTTGCTGTGTTGCAGCAGCAACTGCTTTTGTCTCTATGCACACACACACACAACCAACCAATTCCCCCACCCCCACCGCCCCCTCAAAGTAAGGAACTCTTCCATTCTACGCTTTCAATTGGTTTCTATCAGTGCATTTTGATTTTCTTCTTGAATGAGTTGCTCAATTGTTTGGGCCATGTTGCAAGTAGTTTACTTTTATTGCATTGTCGTGCGGTTTTTTGGCCAAAAACTATGCTTTTAATATGGCTAAAAACTTACGTTGCATGTGCGACAGCAGTTGCCCAAAAACTTCCAAGTGCCGCACATCCAGCAACCAACAACCAACAACCTAACAGCCAACAACAACCAACAACCAACAACAACAACTTGCACTCTGATTAGGGCAACTTGCTACTTTCCACCTGGCCGCAATTTACAGTTAAGCATCAGCGTTTGTAGGGCCTCCCTATACCATTTTGTGAATTTGTCTAGTAGAGCCCTGCTTATCTGGCCAATTAGCAGCAAATCATACAGCAGCTTAGTTAGACATATCAGTGACTAATCTAAACTCAACTCAACTCAACTCAACCCCAACTTGGCCAAATGCAATAAACTGTTGGTTAAATGCTTCGCTCTTCTTTTCTTTTCTCTTCTCTGCTCTTGTCTGCTCTTGTCTGCTCTGCTCTGGTCTGCTCTGCGTGTTTTAACCTCGCACGTTGCGAGCTCATAAAATTGGTGGGGCAACAACGATAACAAGCGAACAGACACACTTGTCATAAAAAGCAAATTAAATGGAACAGATTTCAGACGCACGCATCTCGGGCAATTAGGTTTTTGCAATTTTAACTTAAACTAATTAAATTTAATTACCTCTGTTGTGGCGTTAAAACAATAACGCAAACTATTAAAGAAATAAAAAATATATATGTATATATTATTAAAGTCAAGTACAGGAAAGAGGCGGATCGTTGAAAGGTAAGTGTCCACTTATAGAGCAGAAGTCTAACATAATATATTATGTAAGATAAGATGCGGATATCGCAAATTCATATAATTCATGATCCCAGTTGAAGATAAGTATTTTGATATACTGAACCCATAAATAATGGTTAAAATTGGCAGTGGAAAATATCTACAATCCTGTGCTGGCCATTAAAGTTATTCCACGCATGCTTACATTTGAGCGTGCCAAACCTTATAAATATAATTAATATAATATATATAGAATAGAATAGAATATCGTAGTCAAGCTCACTTTACTGCAGTATTCTTAGTTGGTGTTAAAAAGTCATTAAGTGTGCTTCGGAGTATATCGTAGATAAAATATTTATGGAATCAATAAAGTTTTCCATAATGGAACTGAATGTTCCAAGGATTGTCAGACTATTCAAAGATAAAACCCTACTTTGAATTTGAGAGAAGCTTGAAAGACACTTTTAATATGTGTAATTGATCAAAAACAATAAAGTCTTCAAACTAAAAGATCAGAAATATATAGTTATCCATAGACATACCTGTATGTAATTCATTTTCCTCTGTAGCCCGATATCGAAGTTGAGAGTCAAAGCTTTTTCTTTCAATCAAGAGTTATCAAAAGCGATCTAATTGTTTCCCCAATTCTTCGCCGTTGCGTGCTGTAAAAGAGAACGAAATTGAAATTATATAATTAATTTAAATAGCCTTGTTAAGTGGTAGCCTTCCTAATCTGAGGATACCATTATTATTTGCATAGCATTCATAAATCAAAATGGCTGATGGCTGATGGCTTTCTTTCCCTACACAAAATACGCTTGCAAAATGTGAAAAATGTACAATTTTCTTCTACCTTATTGGGTTTCAAGTGCCCGCCTCAAGTTTACTTTTTCTTGAGCTTAGTTGGAGCAACTTACATATATAAATAAATATACATATTTTTTTTGTTGCGTTTCTAGTACGTCGACGTGGGCCTAGGTAAAGCTACGAGTCTAAATGTATCCAATGCCTCGAATAATGCCATGTCATGCCATGCAACAGCGACCTTCGCAACTGTAAGAGTATTTGTGTGTGTGAGAAACTGTGCACCTTGCAACCATTGCAAGTGAAAAGAGACAGCGAATGGCATTCAAAGTCCTGCACGAAAGACCATACAAGAAATAGCAACCCACACAATCCCCTCACCCTTACTCCTTACCCCTTACCCCTTGCCCCTTTTTACCGCCCATTCCATTTCCTTCCTTTCTTCGGCTATAGAAATTGAGCACAAGTCGTCGACGAAGGCGAAATTTTTATGTAATTTTGCCACGGCAAATGCCAAGGAAAATTGCGAGTCGGCTTAAAATTTAAATCGCTAACCAAATCGAAATTGGAAAACTGCTGGACAAGTTAGCGTTGCCCTCCCTTCCCCTCGCCGTAACACGTAGGCCTCACTGAATCGATAAGCAATGATTTACATAATGAAATCCAAACTACAAAAAATATAACAGATGCCAACGTACAAAATTGCTAAACGAATGCAACTCTTCAGAGATATCAAATTTTGGATTTGCCATAACGAAAAACAGCTCAACAACTTTTTATGTTTTCAAACACAAAACTTTTGCAACAAAATAGATCAGATTTTGAGCTGCAGAATGAATTGGTTTATGGCAATTCCTTCAGCAGGATTTGTCATCGATATTCTATTTTTTGTGATTGTTTTTATTATTATTAAATTTACTTATTTTTAAGTTTCAGTGTTTAAATTTGTTATCGATTTCAAATATCAATTAAGAGCTTGAACTTTATCTAAATCGTATTTATTTCTATACCTGAACAGCTTAAATGGCTTAGTACGAATATAATCAAATTGGTTGCAGCAACACGAGGCGTTCTCACTATTGAATTGACATGCACCATTTTGCATTTTGGGACTACATATTGCCAAAAAAAAAAAAAAAGAAGAGAAGCAAAGGGGAAAAGAAAAAACTCACACACACGTTGCAAGTAAAATGTAACGAAATTTTTTGGTTGGCCGTGTCAATTTGAGCATATTTTGTTGGTTGATTTGCGCGCGTGTCGCGTATTTTGCATAACAAGTGGCAAAGAGGCGAGTAGGTTGGCAGGCTGACAAAGCCAGTCAACAGTCGCCGCAGCAGCAGCAGCAGCAGCAGCAGCAGCAGTAGCAGCTTTGGGAACGCGTTCGGGGCACAATTGATTTAAATGTTTGTTCGCACATGTTTCCCGGCGAACAACAGAAATATGTATAGAAATGCTGCAATGCTGCAGAGGAATTGCAGCGAACGAAAAAGAATTCACGTAATAATATGCAAAGTGTGATTGAGGGCAGAGCAGAGGGTGAGGGTGGGAGGGGTGGTAGATTTGGATATGCTGGTTGCAATTGTCGCAGCATGTCGCCGCGTTCAGGGCTGGGGCGTCAACAACATTTTTCCAACTCAATTACCAGGCAGCTGCGACGTTTGTGCAACGTGCAACGTGCAACATAAAAAACCAAATCTCAAGCGGCAACAGAGAGAAAAGCTGCCGCCGTTGCCTCAGCAAATAAACTCAAATATTGGCAGGCAACATTAGCGTGGTCGGAAGGGAAGGTTGGTTTTGGATGGAATGGGTTTTGTTTTGCTGCTTTAAGGTGGAATTTAGAGGCAGCTCAAGTTGAAGCGGAAGCTGCGCTGTGTGGTTGCGGGGCATGTGGCATGTGCGGACAGGCAGGCATGCAGGCAACTGCAACTATTTATATTTGCCTGCCACAAACAGACAGACAGACTGACAGCCAGCACCTAGACTAATACACGCACACACACCCACACACACACACACACACACACACTGTTGACGACAACAGCTAGCAGTAATAAATAAACACGACAACCGACAAGCAGCAGCAGAAGTCACAGATGAAGCTACACTCAAAAAAAAAGAACTATAAGTCATAGAACTAAGGGTTGACATACAGATCGAATGATAAAAGTCTTGCTGATTTGCTAAAACACAATTTTCAACGTATTTCTCGTTATCTTCATTTCTAAGAATGATTTAACTAATATTTATAATCGAAAATCAGAGCATTTGTTGCATGAAGCCTTATTTATCTAGGGGATTACTGCAAAACCAAATGTCTACTTTTTAAAGAGATACTTTTCTGCAGAGTTTTCATATAATGTGAAATGGAAACTATCAGAAAAATCGAATGAATGAATTAATAGTGGTTTAAATTTGTATAAGTCTTAGCCTAAGCTATATCAACCAGTTATAATAAATATATCAAATATGAAATGTGTAATTTTTGTGTTTTTCACGTTTTAAATTTTTGGCTGCATACATTTTTTGCTTAGTGTAAATCCTGCTAGCTGCTCCATTTGCTCCCTGCCAACTTCTGCCAGTGGCTAATCACTCATATAAATAAACCTGAGACTTGTGCAACTGCTGCAAGGTGTTTGCAGCTGAGCTTTTCTTGGTTATTTTTGTATAGGTGAGTGCCAACAATGTGGCGCTCATTTGTTGCTGTTGATTTTGCCCTGTTGGATTTCAGCTGCATGTTTGGCATATGTAAATTATGTCAGTGCCAAGTCAACCACTTAACTCACAACCTGTCACTCAGTCAGCTGGAGAATTTGCTGCTCAGCCATCAAAGTCAGACTGCACCAGCCAATGAAGAGGAAGGAGAAGAAGAAGAAGCAGCTCTTCTTGTTGATTGCAAGAGTCAACTTTTTGGCTCTAAACCATTCGTAAATACATTTCCCACACACACTCTGTCTCCCTTTCGCTCTCTCTCTCTCTCTCTCACTCTCTCCCCCACAGTAGATTTATATCTTTCTCAATTTTTTGAGAGTTTGCAGCTCCTGATACCCTCTGCACAACAGAAGGAGCTACATAAATTGTTGCATATTTATGTTATAGTCAATATGAACTGCAGTAAGAACCAAAATTTCATCTCCATATATCTCCAGATCTTTATGCATCTATTCCATTGTCGCACAAAGCAATTCTTGCTTATTTGTAGTCACAAATAGAAGCAAATTACATGCAGAAAAAATCAAAAGTCAGCAAAAAATTGGAATTTAGATAAAGATATAAATATATAAAGTGTAGTTATGACAATTTGGCTTATAAGGACACTTGAGCTGCTGTCTGCACGAAACACAGAAGCCAACGCATATTCAATAGCTATTTACAGGGTACAACACAGTCTAGCCATTTTTGTTGACTCAACAATCGAGTGTTTGCATTTGCTGCTTTTGTTGTTTGTTGTTGTTGTTTGTTGTTGTTGTTTGTTGTTGCTGCTGTTGCACTCGAGTGAGCAAATACTTTATTAAAACTCTGTTTGGGCTGCCAAGCAGCAAAATAAATGTATGTAAATCATTCATGTGCCACAAGAACAGGAACAGCAGCAGCATGTGTGGGCGTTGGTGCGTGTGTGTGTGTGTGTGTGGGGGCGTGGTTAATGAGCAGCTCATGTGCACTTGTTTTAATTTTGGTTTACGACCCAAGTGTTTAACTTGAGCCGTAAGTTAAATATAAATATATACGCCAGCAAAAATACACACACAGACAACATGACATATGCTTTATGTTTGCAAAGGTTGCTACTGCTGCTGCTGCTGCTCCTGCTGCTGTGGCAACAGCGTGGGAAGATGAGAACTTGGGAAACAAAAAAGAAAAGAGGAAGGCGAACACGAAGACTTGGTAATTGATATGAAGGCTAATAGTATTAGTAGCATATGTAGCCGGATGTGTTTGTCAAGGCAGCAAAAGTCCGCACACAAACAAACAAACAAGCAACAACAACAGCCATGGCTACTTGAGTAGCATGGCTAGCAAATTGCTTGCATCAGCTGTAAAATTCGCAAGGCAAGGACATGAAAGGACAATCGAAAATGTGCTGCAGAATAGAATGGGAAGGTAGTTCTGCCAAAAAGCCTCCCTATGCCCTCTGGCCTCTGCCCGTTGCCTGTGCCGCTGGCTCGTCGAGTGTCGACTTGAGTGTTACCCTTTTGTGCCTTTGAAGCTCGACACCTTGACAAACAACAAACAACAAACAGCAAATTCAGCTGTCAATAGCAGCTGGCATAACACCCACCTTCAACACCCCCATCCAATATGCCACTTTGCCACCCTTTGATGCCATCAAATTTGATAGTCGCGAAGCAGTGAGTGCTGCTAAAAAAAAGGATTTGAAATCACGTCATTTGATTGTCAACATTCGGAAATCATTCACTCGACTTGGCGTCAGTCAATTTGTAGCTTAAACCTTTTAACAAAAAGCTGTTAAGCAAAAGTGCCAAAATTACCAAATACCCTGTACCCAAAATGTATAATGCTTAAGGTAATTATGATTTAATGCTTCTTGTTTTTCTTTGGATATTGTTGGTCTACAATCTACAATAAAATATTCGCAGCCATAAATAAGCTAAAACTGATTCCATTTGGCATTTAAGAGAAATTCATAAATCAACATTTTCCATTAAGAAAATTACAGAATTTAATCTTTAATCATTATTCGTTTTTTTTTTTTTTTTGTTTGAGCAACTCTTCTGATTAAACATGACTGCTCGTTATTCATTACTTTTGCTATCTGCAGGGTATTAAATATATAGATAAATGATTGTTTTATCTATGCATATTGACTGTCTATCTGTCTGTCTGTCTGTCCAATAGCTTGTCGGCTTGTCTGATTGTTCCGTCTAATTTCTGAGTGCCTTGTTTCTTTTCTATTCATTTAGGCTATCGTCTCGTCTATCTCTCAGCCCCGCCTGTCTGTCGCGCCACGCCCCCATCCATGACAATCCACACACACCCTCTACTGTACTACAGTCCAATGCTTTGCATTCATGTGTCAAACTCTTGATGTCGACTTCTGACATAATATTGACAGCTAAACAAATCCAATTATGCCCAACTCTCCGAGCCAAACAGTTACTGCTACAAGCTTCCTAAACTTTAGGAATATGCTAAATGTTGACCATGTTTGCCTTATGCATATCAATGTGTTCTCAACTGTCTCTGTGTGTGTGTGTGTGTGTGTGTGTGTGTCTTTTTGTCTGTGTGTGTGTGTGTGTGTTAGTTTTAACCTCAGTTGTGTGCGTTGAAGTGCTTTAAACGTTTTCCCACTTCTGACCGGAGCAGAACAGAGGAGAAAAGCGACTCCAACGATATTTCAATGTTCCGATATGCTGGCCAGCAAAAGCTGATTGCTGTTGTTGTTTTTGTTGTTGCTGTTGTTGTTATTGGTGCTCTTGGCGCCAGTAAATTGCGTAGGTGTGCAATTGAATTATTGCAGTCAATGCACACATTCACACTGCATCCCCCCCCAGTGCACCATCTGCACTATCTGCACCATCTGCACCATCCCTTATGCTCTCCACAGCAGCTTGATATCATAAATATGAAAATGTTGAGCCTACATTGAAGGCAGACGCAGACAGCCTGGAAATATTATCCGATACCATAGCACTCACAACAGCCCACCTTACTCCGTCCCCCCTTCCACGCCGCACAGCAGCATTCCCTGCACTGACCCCCCCCACCCTCCCTCCCTTGGCCTACTGTTACTTGGGCTAACTCTCAGGGCTGTGCCAACAACCATTTTACGGTTTATTTTTGGGGCATTGAATGCAAATATTGGCATAAATTTTGGCTGTTGCGGTTGGCAGGCTGTCGAGAGAGATAGAGAGAGAGACAGAGAGTGAAAGAGAGCGAGAGAGAGAGAGGAGGGTGTTGCGGAAACTGGGCTACAGCAGCTTCAGCTGCAGCTTGGCTGCGGCCAATTTTCATTTGGCTTCTGCCACAGACACCCACAGAGAGAGAGAGACAGAGAGAGGGAGAGAGGGAGAGAGAGAGGCATGCATAGATTCTCACGCCTGACTGCATTGTTTGCCAAAATGACAGAATGCACTTGGATTTCGGATTTTGAATTTTCAATTTACAATTTACAATTTTTGGTATTTCGTTTGTGCTCGTGCTTCGAGCCAAGTGGCTTTTCTGTTAACAAATTTGATCAAACAACTACAACAGTAATAGGAAAAAATCTGCTGGCAACAGCATTAAAAAATAGAACAGTTCAAAAACGTTACTGCCTCAAAGTTAAGCTCTGCTCGATATGGTAATCTGGTGGAAACAGTGAAGATAAATAAGAATTTGTAAAGAAAGAAATGAATAGACACAATTAAGAGTTGGATATAACTAATATGACAGATAGATAGATAGACTAATCTACCATAGAATTCCAAAAGGAGATGCCACTACAAGCAGTTTAAAGAATCGTTACAATAATGTTGAAAAACTTATAAAGAATCGGGAGGCCAGATAGATGGATAAATTTAATTAAATTCTTAATGGAAATCTGATGAAGTTTGAATATGCTTCTTACAGCGCAAACAATTTAAAAATCTCGCACAAAATGTCTTATAAAACTAAACCGATGTCTAATTATAATAATGTTAAAGTTTAACAAGCTGTCGCCTATTTGTCCCCTCCATCCGTCATCCGCCATTCCGCTTTCCCTTCCCCCTCCCCTTTCCCATTTCTTCACTGTTTAACTTAAGTAGCAGGAACCACAATACTTAGATATTTCCTACTCCACGTGCTTTTGTGATTTATGTGTTTGTTTTTGGTTTTCGGGGCTAGGCTAGCGGCACATTTATCAAGCCGAAACAACAAAACACTCACACACACACACACACACACACACATAGGGCGAGAGACAAGCAAACACAACAAAGGACAACAACAAATGACAGATCAGCTTTTGAACTGTGTGGGGGCCAATTTACTTAGGCGACGTAGCCAAGTTTATTTAGGCGTTCGCGCACTATTTAAATTTCACTCGAAAGGCACTCAGCTCTCCATTCCAATTGGAATCCAATACGAAATACTGAAATACTGAAATTCTGAATTGATGCGGTTCAAAGTTCAATTAAGTGTACAATTCTGTGGATGGTTAGCGGTGCGGGCAGGTTCAGACGGGAAGGTTTCAGACATTGTTAAGCCTTTGATTGCTATTTAGGGCAAACATATAAATTTGCACAGCAACACACACATACACACACACACACACACAGACACACACAATGGCAATTTGTGAAACGCCCACTAAATGAAAATGTTCCCCGCCCCCTGCTCCTTAAGTCAAAATCAATAAATTTAACGCGCTTTAAAGTTGAACTTTTGCTTTGTCTTGTTTTTGGTTCTTGTTTGTATAATTTTTTTTTTTTTTTTTGTTTTTTTGTTTCTTTGTTTTTGGTTCAGGCCGTAAATCGTTGCGCACGGGAAATTGGCAAAAACATCAAAAAAGTTTTTGGGAGCCCGCAAAAAGTATTCTAGCAAAAATAGTTTGGCTAGTGCCTAAAACTATGCTAATTTCCGAACATGGTATTATTTTTATCTTTAACGTTTCTGTTTTGTTTTTTGTCTACACTATTTACATGTCCTTGCCGCGTCCTAAGTGAACCAATTTGCTGTTTGCCTGGAGTATTCTATTAAAATCGCATAAATTAACAGCTCGATTTAGTGCTTAGAAGGGGGCTGCATTTAAATATATTTTAATTAGCTGGCAATGGCAATTGGCAAGACACTTACTCACTCACTCATTTAGTAGGACACCCACTTAGGCTGAATGCCGCTTTTGATTTTCGCCTCAAAGTGTGCTACAGTTTCTGGCTTTTCGTTTTGTTCTCATTCCCTCTCTCTACTCGATTCGTGCTTTTCCGCTTTTCATTGGCACAAACGCTACTTAGACACGATTTCGACTGGCCAACAACAACAATTGAGACTTTGGTCCAAATCTAGGTGGTGGGAGGCGAATGGGCGTAAATTGCCAAATTGTAAATGGGCATTGGGTTTTCTTTTGGCCAGGCTGGTAAAATGATGAAAGACATTTGGCTCTGATGTTTAGTTGCAAAACAATTAAGCTGAAAGCAAAGCTATGTAGTGAAGTGGATGTCTCTCTCACTCTCTCTCTGTGTCTGTCTTCCTCTGTGGCTGTGTGTGTGTGTGAAATGAAATGAAATGAAATGATTTCACAGTGAAGTTGATCAAGCAAGAGTGCTTTAGTATAAATGAAATCGACTGGCTGGATGAATGCCCTGTGGCCAAGTAGAAATTGATATTGAAACGTTTCTATTTAAAATTCAAATTTTATGTGGCTCAATGAATCAAAGAGAATCGAATGCTTAAAAACGACTAGAATATGCCCTTTAAGGGTTAACAGAGGTGTTACCAAATATTACATCTCTCTAAGTTCAACTTCAAGTGCAGCATATATTATATATATATATATATATAGGAAATCTTGAAATATTTAATGATTAAGATAAACTTTCTGCCTCTTGGTCAAACTTTCTTTACCTCGATCAAGTTTAGATTTAGGATGAGAAATCTGTTTGCAACTTTCTAGATTGCTTTTGACTCCATATCTCACGCTGATTGTCACAACATCGACTCAATTTGAGTCTCCAATCGACCCAATTGATATCAAGTGTGGCATGCTGGGTATGCTGCGGGTGGAGAATGTTGCGTCATTGATAAATGTTAAGTTTGGAAGCAACGAGCGATGTTTCAACATTAACATTAATAGTGTGGCATTAATTTCAATGCGCCCAACACAAATAAACAAATTGATATATATTTATAGCCTGCTGCTGCTTGTGGGCTGCCAATTACAGACGGAGACCGCAATGAATGTGTGTGTTATATAGGGTTTAAAGAGCGCATAAACACATAAACACATTACCACATTACGTATTATGTAAAACAAGGCACCGGCCCGACAGCGTACCAGAGAGCCAGGCCTATGAGCCACCTAAAATCCACTTGACAAGAACTTGAGGTAATGTTTGCATATGCCAAAGTTCCAAGCAGCTAGAGTCGAGTCCCTTCTCCTCTCGCTCCCCCCGCACTACACCAAAACAAACACTCGACTTGAAACGTAGGCTGAGTTTGCATAAATAATTCATTTGAAAGGACGCTTTTAGGCTCGAAAACTGTTGTAGACAAAACTGCTTAAATATGCATAATTACCTGAGACATCAGGGCACGTTCCGCAAGCTACTCTTCTTGGTTCACTCTTCACTCCTCTAGCTCCTTCGGCTCAGCCTTCTTCGTCTTCTTCTTCCAGAGAGAGTGGCCAAGTTTTTGGAGTCAAGTTAAGTTGTGACGTGCCGGAAGTATGTGCTCCATGGCGCATCCTTGCTCCCTGGCTCCCTTGCACGAAGCACTTGGCATAAATTTTACCTCTGCGCAAAAGTAAACAAGCTGCAAATAACAGAAATAATACAAGTTTTTAGTATGTGTGTGTGTGTGTGTGTGTGTTTGTTGTGAGTTGTGGCAATGAGTTGAAGTTTGAGTTGAGAACTTCAGAAAATTTTGACAGCGCAATGGGAAATAATTTTTCCTCAAATCGCCACACAAAATTGCCACGCAAATTAAAATCATAAAAATTGTTTACAAAATATTTAACTAATTGCCGTAGGGAATTTATTTTTGTTTTGCTTTTTGGTCAATAAAAATCAGTTTAACTGCGCTGCTAATGCGACAAGAGCCGTCAAATGGAGTCAAACAACTGGCTGGCAGGCGAAATTGACACGCAACATTGCCATGAGAGCAAATAATAGCATATTTTTCGAGAATTTCGACGACAGTTGTACATTGTTGTACATTCCACGTCCGCATTGCTTGTGGGGAGCACAAATATAGCTGCAATAATAAAGGAAATATTTACAACAATTGTAAATATCTCGGCACAGCTGAGGCACTCAACACGCACACGTCCTCAAATTAATAAACTCCAATTGGCAACGCCTGAAATACCAGCAACCCACTCCCAACACACCCCTTCTCCTCTCTAATACGGCCTAGATGGTTGCCTGATTGCCGGCGCCGTTGCTTCCTGATGAGCGTGTGAGCTCATAAAGATTTCCTGCCGCCCCTGCCCCTGCCGCCACCACCACCTGCTTGTAGATTGTGCGTGTGCCACACTGCGGCATAAAAGAGGCTCAAGTGTTGAGCTGTTTGACTAGCAGTTATCCTGTTAAATATAAACAAGCTGCTTTTGACTTTTAGCTGCCCTCAGATTAAAATCACGTTGCATTTTAGGTATTCTTAATACTTTTATCACCTTGTTATTCGAAAAGTATATTTTAAAGGCTTGGCTCTATAAAAAACCAGGGTTTATATTTCCAAATTTCAGAGTGCGTTTTTTATTTTTAAATTTAGAAAATATGTCAAAAATTCAGAGTGCTATTTTCAATGTGTGTGCATTAAAGAATGTTTATATAAAGCCAGTAAATTGTATTATTTCTTTCTCATTTTAGATTATTTCCAGTTTGCATATATAAATATATTCCTGGAAAACAAAAAACAACACTCTATTTTTGGAATTGTTGATTATTATTGTAATATTTAGCGTTTATTTCTAGGGCAATTTTCTAAACGCCAAAAAGCAGTTACTCGACATGGTCTACCCTTTTGCAGGATATCCGAGGGAAAGGCGTGTCGCACTGTGATACGTGTCAGCTTTGCCAGCATTTCAACGACTAATGCTACAGCTACTTAATAGAAGTTTTACCGTTAACTGTAGCTGTAAGTCTCGCCAGTGCTTTCTGGTATCTGATTAGAGTCGCACGCCATAATGTCATCATAAATTGTAGTTAACCAGGGTTAAGGATCACAGCAGAGCTGACGACTACTTCAGATAGATAGATAGTAGTGGTAGTAGTTGTAGTTGTAGTTGTAGTTGTAGTAGTAGCAGAAGTAATAGAAATAGTAGCTTTAGCTTCAATGTTGTTTGGGCTCTTTGCCAGTTAGCATTGTGAATTGTGTTAAACTTGCAGCACTTGAGGCGAAATGAAATTTATGATTAAACTAAAGCCCCCTTTGACTCTATACAACTACAAAAGGTAAAGCTGTCCAAGCGGCCCACGGGCGTATGCTAAGGAGATCAAGGCAGTGGCACGGAGAGTGTAGGGGCGGGGCGAGGCGAGAGGAGCAGTCTTTCACAATGGCGGGCCCCGTTTACCGCAGGCCAAAATGCCACACTTAAGTGAATTACAAAAGCAGCTTGCTGTGGCTGCTTCTAGGGTGCAGGCGTGTAGGGGATGCAGAACGACAAGGGGAAGGGGGGGAGGTGGGGGTGGGGGTGGGGTGGGTCAGGGGGGGTCAGAGTCAGCCAGTCAACGCGTTGACAGCCACAACAAGCGGCTTAATCGCATTAGTAAGGGGCCCAAGCACACCACCAGAACTCCAGCTACGACGACGACAACGATTCCAATGTGAGCCAAGTGCGAAAACTGATTGTGTGGCGCCACACACACACACACACACATATAGAGAGAAAGAGAGCTCATAGCAAAGGAGTCTATGCCCAGCAGAGGCGCTAAGCTGCGCATTGTGCGACGCCAACAACAAAAACAAGAGCGACAACGCAAACGCCACTATTTATATATAAAGAAAAGCTAGTTGGAGGGTTGCAAGGGAAATTGTGGCAGGGGTTGAGGTGGGGCGCGGCAAGGCGAACTACAGTTAGCAGGTCGCCTGGGCAATTGCTCGAGCGCACAAAAGTTCACACAGCGCAAGGCTGCGAAATTCACACAAAAAAATAAAATATATATAAAATGGACGGAACTGCTCAACTAGCAGATACCCTAAAGTCAGCTCAGATTAGATGGTTAAATAACCCGTAACCAATTTAATGACTGAAACTCTAAAACACATTGAGTTCTGAAAGGATTGAGAGAATAACCCATTTTTAGAAGAGCAGAAAAGCCCAAATGACGATGAGTTCTGCGAGAACATGTGAAAGTCACTTTTTTTGAATAACAAGCTGAATAACTTCTAACTTCTAAATACGCTTTCTCAAACATACGTTGAGCGCTCACAGGATTTATAGAAAATTCAATTTTTAGAAGTTTAGCAGCACCTAAATAACCAATTTCATAACTCTAGATTTAATGTACATTGAGTTCTCATAGGAATTAAAAACAGACAAAGGAACTTAGAACAAGCAGTGCAAAATGCTGATAAAAGATGTTATACAATTTAACTAAATATGCTGGATAGATAGATATCAACCTCTACAAATAAATGTAAATGAAATATCATACCCAATTAGTATACATTACATTGAAATAGGGTATATATAAAAAATATTATTTATATTACACAAAAATGGCATTTTTTTCGCCGTTGAGTCCTCAACCAAAAACTGCAAAAAAGAAAGAAAGCAATTAATCTACGACACAGCGCACAACGTTGGCAAAATGACAAAAGATGAGGACGTTGACGAGGACGAGGACGAGGACGTGGACGAGGACGAGGACGTCGACAAGGACAGGCACAAGGCATAAGGCACTGGCAAGTTTGGGTTGCTGAAAGTCAAAAGTGCTTATACCCTGCTTCCTGTCCAGCAAATCCAATAACTTATCTTGATTTTATGGTTATTTCAACAAAAGCCGGACATTGTAGGTGCAGCAAACTGCTGGGCGATGGGTTGAGGCACACAAACAACATTGTGTAGCACACAAACAAAATTGTGTAGCACACAAACTCCTCCCTCCCCACCCCCTCCCCTTCCCCTAGTCCCACTCACTACTCAGTTACCGCTCGCACAGTGTGTGTTTTTGCATTTGACATGCCATTGTGTATGCCACTGGGGAGTGGGGAGTGGGGAGGGGCAAACACGTATCTGAGCATTCAAGTTTTGCTTGTCTGCTGCCCATTACAATTGTGTGTATGTGTGTGTGTGAGAGTGCAATTGACATATGGTTTCTTTACAGTTTTGTATGTGTGTGTGTGAATGTTGTAAATTTTGCATGAAATATTTTATTTGAAATGTCCTACATAGAATTCAATATGTCCTGCCACTTGTCTCAATTCCCACACAGTTGCTGCTGCTGCATCTGATGGGCATTTATTGATGCAAAACTTACCCCCTTTGGGGGTATCCACAAGCAAAAGTCAAACAGTTGTTTGTAAGCTAACATTATCAAGATTAATTGAGGTTTATATATATATCTATATATATATATATATATATGTATATATCAATGAGACAGTTACAAGCCGTTGAGGGTCAGGTGTTTTATGTTTTGTGAGCGTGCTTTGCATTTGACATTTATGAGCCGCATAAATCTTGAACAACAAAACATAGCATTTAAATGCAACATCAGCTTTTCGACTAATTGATTAACAAGCCAGCACACCTCTAACACACCCCCCACACACACACACACGCACACACACAAACACAAACTCCCAAAGGACTAAATAAACTTCAGGCAGGGTAAAATTTAGCAGCTTGTAGTCTTTACAAAAATTCAATTAATATTTAAATTTTAATAATCAAATTATTTTGCAGCAATTACCAGAGGAAAAAAAAAAGAACATAATGCGGCCCGAAGCAACGAGTCAATTAAATGGGGGGAGGGGGAGAGGGGGGGGGGTTCGAGCAGGGCGTCAAAAGTTTTTGCAAGATTGGCACGCCGAAATTTTTTGACGCACCCGCAGGAAAACATCTGCCAAATGCAGAGAAAAACATAGAGAGAAAGCAAATATAGATAGCGGAAGCGAAGGAAGTGGGAAGTGGAAAGGAGATGTAGAAAAAGATGGCACAGACAATGATAATGATATTTCCTTTGTTCTGACAACAGCAGCAGCACCAGTAGCAGCAGCAGGGGTGCTCAAATTTATGCGGCAGGGTTTTTCTTTTCATTTTTTTTTTGTATATTTTTATCCATTTCATATTCATTAAATTGTAGAAAACGCTCTGTTTTCTGGCTGGCAATCTCAGTGAAAACGCTCTCGGGAGAAAGGCAGCTGAAAGGCAGTATCAGTATCAGTATCAATAGGGGTATTCTCATGTATCCAGTTTCATTTAATTGATAATCATCGTTGACTACGCTCACAGCACCGGCGTCCGCTTCAGCATCAGCATCAGCATCCGCATCAGCATTAGAAATTCGTAATCACAACAGCAAAAACAAAATTTAATAATAATAATAAAAAAACAAAAAAAACAAGCTTAAAACTCGTTTCTGTTCTGGTTAGAAACTGTAGCAAGTTGAGCAACTGACGGCAATGACGCAATTTAGCCATCGCCCAATGGCTGAAAATATTGCACAAATATTTAAAATGACATCAGTGAGTTGGTGCTGAAAGACTAAGAATTTAAAACGTGAATTTGCATTGCATCATGCTAAGCAAATGCTGAACTAAATATTAAAACTGGCAGCTTTAACTAACTTTCTCAGAGACTAAAAGAGTAACAGTTATGATATATATAGATCAACTATGACAACTATATATATTTCAGCCAAACCACAGCATACTAAATTAATGCGTAATAAATAAAAAATTTAAAGAACTAAAAGTTGGCAAAATTTAATTGGCAATTATGTTTTTGCAATTTATCAACTCGCAGTTGCAGCTGCTGTGGCAAAGTGTTAATAAATTCTAATGAAAGGCAATTAAAGAGCTTTTGCGTACCCCGGATTTAAAATAGCCACAATGACAAAGGATAACAAACAAACGCTGTAAAAACCACATGCGCCAAATGCGGGGCCATCAACTAGCACAAATCAACAGCAACAAAAAAAAGAAAGGATAAATAAAAATAATTTCATTGCGAATCTGAGCAAACATGTGAATATGTTTTTATGTGGTTTACTTTAAGCCATTAATACGTTTGCGTCAATTTAAATGATTTAAATAAATTGATAAATATTTGCACAATTGTGTTAGCGATAAAAATGTTGTAAATTTTGAATAATATGTCTATTAAAATGATATTACTTGTACAAATAATATAATAAGACCAATAAATGTATGTAAATAAATTTTAAAATTATGCACACATCAATTGTTTGCACAGCAAAACTGTAAAAAGTCAATTTAAAATGTCGCAGAAAACTTTATATTTTTGCAAATATGTAAATTAAATGCGAAAAAGTATGAAAAAAAAGGAAGCTGAAAGAACGAAAAATAAATAAAAATAAATCATATAATGAATGTAATTTAAATGGCTGTTGACGAAATTGTCGCGCTAATTTGTTTGCGGCAGTCAAGTGAAAAAAAAATCAAAAAAAAGAGTAGAATTCCCGACTGCAGGCTACTCTGTAGAATGAGCTAAGGTAGACACATATAAATTATACATTTTAATATCCTCGATTTACTTGCCCCGTTTGAAATACGTGTTAATGTTTGTCATAGATGCTGGCATTTTATGCATTTTTATGGTATTTTTATGGACACAGAGGGAAATAACAATTGAATCGACGGATGGAGATTCAAACACAAATGCCGGAAGTGCTCGCAAAATGGCCGCAATTAAACAATCAGCACAACAATTACAATATGTTGACAATGTTGTGCGAGCCGTGTGTGTGTGTGTGTGTGTGTGTGGTTTAAATAATGGCCAAGGCGAGACAGAGTTGATAACGCTGACAACGTTAGCACTACAGCAAGTTTGTGGCATTAATTTATTGTAACTGAATGTACAATAAACTGCCAGTTGCAAATTGTTGGAATTTATGATGCGAGAAGCCAAATAATATTCCAATTAGTTGCAACTTACAGCATGCAATGTGTGCCTCAAAAGTGAACGCAGCGAGAGAGAGAGAGAGAGAGAGAGAGAGAGAGAGAGAGAGAGCGAGAGACACAGAGGTGGGAATGCGCAGCGTATTGTCAACAGATAGAAAACTCATCTGAAGATTAACTAAATGTTTGCACAACCCCCAAGGGCATCTATACAAATATAGTTGAAAGAAAGAGTAGGGTGTGTGTCTGTGTGGGGGTAGGGTGTGTATATGGTGGCTTGTTTTAGGGGTAGCTCTTCAAATGATTGATATGTTAATGCTGCACGTTGAGCGACGCAACGCGTCAGCTTCTCAGCTCTGTTCAGCTTCAGCTTCAGCTTCTGCTTCTGCTTTGGCTTCTGCTGTCATATTTGCATATAGACATCATATGCAAATATGTGCCGCAATCTAAGGATCATGTGCGTGTTTGAGAGTGTTTGTGTGTGCCACAAAAAGTATCTGTGAATTTGCGAATTTCTATGTGCGAGAGTGTGTGTGTGTGTGTGCGTGTGTGTATTACATTAAGTATGCATGTGCAAGATGGCGTCGTTCTTCATGACTCGTGCTTCATTGCAGCTTGTCTCATTTTCCATTTAATATGTTCATGCTTTCAAAAATATATTTTTCAAATACTTTAAATTGCTTTATTAAATGCGTCCTTCTGCTTTCAGAAAGTTTCGAACAAACAAACATTTGAATTAAAGTAATATATTATGCATTGTCGCAAACTTAATACATTTGTGGTCTCATATTTTAGAGAAATTGTATAGAAGTAAGTAAAAAAACTGCAAGAATTCAAAGAGCCGATTATGTATTAAGTTTTTCAAGAGTTTTGCTGTGAAGTTATATAAATTCATAAGTTCCTAAAGAAGAGGGATATTTAAAATACTTTCTAAGGTGAAACTTATTAAAAGTCTGAAAAGGAAGTTTTCAAAATCTCGACGTGACTGCAAAATATGAACATAATTTTTTCCATACTTAGTATTCTCATCTCTCCAACTTCTAACAAGAGCTGTACAGTTATCCTTTCTAAAATGTAAAGGAGGCGTGGTCGCGTCGCCTACTCAGTTGACATGTGGCTATGTGATCCACTGAGTAACTGTCCAACTGACAAGCGGCTTGTCAAAGCCAGGTGAAGTCCTGCGCCTGACGACAGTTTGACAAACGAATACCAACAGCTAAAAGTAAAAACATGAGGAAAAAAAGACAATAAAAAAAAGCAAAAAAAAAAACAGAAAAAAGCAGAAAATGTAGTTGTTGCCTTTTGTTAGTGTGATTTGCGCTGATTTGTTGGCCAAGCGTCGCTACTGTTGTTGCCTTGTTATTTCCGACCTAAAAATGGGCGCATAGGTCTTTGGGTCAGCTGACAGAGGGGAGGAGGGTGTGGGAGAGTGGGAGAGAGGCAGACAAAAAAATACAAAATACCCGCCACACACACAAATAGAAATTCCGACTCTATTTCCTTTTTATGTTTCGCTATGAACATGTCCTGCCATATGTCCTTTACTATCAATGCGGGCACATAACCTATTTGTGTCTACACACACACATATATACATATATATATATATACATATATACATACATAAAAATGTATGCGTGTGTTTTGATTATAACGTTTTGGTTGTAGCCGCTGTGCTTTTAGGTCCTGTTTTCTTTTGCTTACATTTTTTTTTTGTATTTCTTTTTTTTGGTGCTACTCCTAAGCTGATTTACGTGGATTTTATGTGTGTGTTTTTTTTTGCACAAATAGGGCGGATGAGTGATATTTTTTTTTTGTGCTGTTGCTTGGCATTTTTTCTTTTTGTATTTTTTGTGCGTCTCTTGGCTGCCTTTTGTGAAGTTTAGTTGCTGGCAACAGTTGATTGATTGATTGAACGTTTTGATAAGTGCTGTCAGTGGGTTAGCTACGTTTTTTATTGACTATGTCTCTGTGGTTGAGTATTTTTTGGTTTTTTTTTTTTTGTTGTTGACCCAAACATCTATAAGACCATCATTTTTTTCCCTTTGGTTCTATTGTGCTTTGCTGATGAAGCGCACAGCAAAACTCTAAGCTTTATCCTCACAAATTGCTGAAGAGCTGAGCATTTGTTGTACATTTTGGGCATGACCAGTAGCATAAGTCGAAGCTAATTGACCACAAGCCAAGGCTAAGTGTATATGGGAAAAACACTGATGGATTTCCAAAACAATTTAAGTAATCTCTGTTCGATACGCTGCCTTTTTTTAGCTGATTCTGACGAAATATATATTAATTCTAATGCTGAAACGTGATTGGACTTGTGTTAAACATTTTATTTATAAATAAATTAATTTAGACTTGATTGTATGATTAGAAAATCGTGGATTAAATCAATGCTTCTGCACTTTTCTCTTATACATACATATATAGATACGTTTCAATCAAGAAATTGATAATGGAAAACATTTGTAAAAGTCAATCAGCCATAATCCATCGACAAAACAATCAATCAAGCATTGAAAATCGTTTTTAAAACTCAATTATAGAGAATACTTGGGAAAAAAAGAGGGCACAGTACAGTAACTTAATAAGCGTTTAGCTGAGCAGCTGCAATCGACAATTGAGACATTGCCACCCGACACCCAACCAACCAACCGACGCACTTGAGCCGCAAACACTCGAAGCCAATAGATACACACACCCACACATACACACACACCAACACACACACACACACAGAGAAAAAGAAAGGCGCATTCGGACTTGGTAGCACTCAAGTAAACTGCAAGAGTGCCTTGCTCGATGTTCATAAGAATTTGAGAGGCAAAGACTGTACTCGAAACGGATATCCTTGTTATGCACAGCAAAGGAGAGAGAGGAGGAGAGAGGTGGAGAGAGGAGGAGAGTGTGTGTGTGTGTGTGTGGAAGAGCGAGTCAGCTAGAGAAGTAGGCTGAGCATTGTGCTTGAAAGTTGTACGCAAAAGTTTTATTCTATGCACCACTCTTGAAAGCACCACCTAATGCAGTCAAGGATTGAAAATTGAAGCAGCAGCAGTAGCAGCTACGCAAATGAGCGTGTGCGGAGTGCGGTGTGCGGGGTGTGAAGCGTTTGCAATTAGCACGCATCGATAGACACGCGCTGGCACTCGACCAACACAGCACAGCGCAGCGAGACAAGCGTGGCAAGCGAGGCAAGTGAGGCAAGTGAGGCTAGTGAGGCAAGCGACGCAAGCGAGCCGAGCAAAACAAAAGCGAGCAATCCAACGCAAAATGCTAATTAAGTGGATGAACAAAGCTTAAAGAAGCAGCAAAAGCAGTAGCAGTAGCAATAGCACAGGCAGAGGCAGAGCCACCAGGCAGGACCTACCGCTGGGACTGCCACATGCCACACTTGCCACACACACACAAACATGACGTTGGCAAACAGTCATATATCATCGTCAGGTCCAACTGTGTGCAAATCCACATATGCATATATATATATATACACACATACAAATAAAAGTGGGGAAAAAAATTAAGTATACGACATGTCAGCTGCTGGCCATTACAAATGGCTGCAAAATTTGCAGCGGACTGGATTATTTCGGTTTAACTCTGTTGCCTTTTAATTTTTGGTTTTTTTTTTTTTGAGCTGTTAGCAACACGCATGACGAAAACTTTTCGGCACAATTAATGTATGCTGAATTTGTTTAATTGACGATTCGCATGCCATAACTTATACATGGCATAAAACATTCACAACCAACTCTGGCCTGACAGCACGAAGAGGTGCTGGTAACGAGTGCTTGTTAATTGCAATATGCTTAATACCCTGTCCACCTGAGTTTCAGTTGGGTCTAATAGAAAAAATGGGGCCAGCTAAGCCAGCTAAGTGAGGGAAAGTAATCAAGCCTTCTAATAATAATTAATTAGTTGTGAACATTTATAATAATTATAATAATAATTTCGTATTTTTCGTATATATAAATAATCTCAATTTGCATATATAATACACTACACTCTTATAATATATAAAATTTGTAATAAATGTTGAAAACTTATCTTATATCTCTAGACAAATTCACACAACTTTACTTACGTAACAATTGCAAGTTTTCGAGAATCTCAAAACATACAAAATATATAGTAAATATATGAATATAGCATAGGCTACCCCAATTTACATTTAATGAGAAGAACAACTACTTCTGCTTCTGCAGGGGTAACTCAGAGTAGAATATTTACTTATCTTTGCCATTGCACTGGACTGTCAAGCGCAGACATCCAACTTTCAAGCTGCGCGCACTTTCTGGCCAAAATGAGGACCAGCCCCTTTGGGGCGCTGTTGGCCAAGCGCAAATTGTAAGCAAAAGTTTAAGTTTTTGTCGCCTTGCTAGCGTGCTGGGTGGTCCCTGGTGGGTCGACAAAAAAGCGTAAGACAGAAAGGGCAGAAGTGAACGCAAAAAAAAAAGTTTTTACGGCTTAGCCATTTCATGCTCATAAGCATAACTTTGCAATTTGAGAATTTGTCGAAATTTGCATGCGAAACTTAAAACCAAACCAAAAACTCACGAAGCGATAGGAGCGTGAAAATGGCAGCCGAATGGCAGAATAGAGCCAAGTCAGTCGACTTCTTGGCAAATAATTTGTTGGCTGCACTTTAGGTTTTGGCTTAAAGGTCCTCTACAGTTTACAATCAATTATAGCAAGCAGGTCTGCTGATATCTCTCTGTATATCTGAAAGTGTGTGTGTGTACAGTTGTTATGCATGGTATTGTTAACCTGTCCGACACACATTTAAATGCAATTTAATGCAATTTATGGGCTGTTGTTGGTCGAGGATTGGCTTAACTCTATAATGCATTTACAATTGGCTGCAGAACAACAACGGCCCTTATTAAAAGCGGAAACAATGCGCACTTCCGCTTCAATTGTGCGACTCTGTGTGTGTGTGTTTGTGTGTGTGTGTGTGTGTGTGTGTTTGCTTCTCCACAAGGCACGCAAATGAGCACTGAAATAATGTGCATGCATTATTATTCATGTTCTTGCTCATGTTGATGATAAAAAAGGGAAATAACAGCAACAACTAACGAGAACTTCACAATTTATAGCGCACGCTTTCCCAAACCTACGAGCCACGCCCCTTACGTGCATAGTGTGAAAGAGAGAGAGAGCGAGAGAGACAGAGAGGGGTGGTGTGGGGAGGAGAATACCACTTGGCCGTATTTAAATTACCAGCCATAAATAATCAGCGTTCAATTAATGCGGCCCAAAGAAAACGCTGCTGTTGTGCTTTTGCCTTGGCTACGTTGCGTATACGCAGCGGTGGCCAAGTAAAAAACAACTTGACCACATTATCATAAGAAGGCGCACCACAGTAGCAGAAACACCCAATCTCAACTCAAATAGGGTTAAAATTTATGTTATCCGTAGGACATGCAAACTCTTTAATCCTTAAAGTATCTCAAGCCAAAATCTGCAATAGGAAAATTCATTGAGCATTTGTCTTGTCGAAAATTTCGAAATTGTTTGCAATTTTTGAGACGATATGAAAATCGAGCCAGAATTCAGTTATCAACTTAAAATGCAGTATTAATCTAGAACTCGAACCAGTTCGGGTTTTTGAAAATTGCATCTTTTGCTGTGTTTATTTTATGTTACAGTTGTTATTGCTGTGTGAAGTTTTGACAAGCACTTCTTGGAAATATTATACTAATATGAAAATCGAGTGAAAATCTCTTTTCAAATTGAAATGTAGAATTTTTCTAGAGGTCAAGCGATGCGTAAAAAGTAATGGGTTTTCCAAATCGTCTTTGACAAAGTTTTGGTTCTTCACAAAAATATTTAAGTATAAACAATGTTGGGCAAATATTGGAGATTTGTAGTTTTCTGCTTCACAGATAGAACTTACCTCATTTCGATTGTCTGACATGATGTGTCCCCCTCTGGAAAACTGCGTTGTCATCTCGGAAAGCGGCTGTAAAAGAAGGAAAAATGTTTGTAAAGAAATATGATGTCAAGTATTTGATTTTATAATAAGCCCACCAAAAGGCGAACTTCAACCCGTTCCCTCTTTCGCTGTCAAGGCTCGCATGCTTTTTGCTCTGCGCCTTAAATCAGCATAAAAATCACATTTATCAAAATACAAACCGCAATCTTTAAGAAAGAGTTCGCAGAAGAAAAGACAAGGAGGTGGTCAAGTGAGTAAAATTTGTAAAGCAAGCAAAAGCCTCCTAGGAAAATGCCACGCCCACTTGTAAGAGATTAAACTGAAACTGAAACTAAAGTTGTAAACGTTATTAAATGTACAAAAGACGTGCAGAGAACATTTTCTCGGCACGTTTTGCGTTGTGATTTGTGTTTTATTTTCTGTGGTTTTATTTTCTTGCTGGTTTCTCAATATCCTTTTTTCTGTATGTGTGTGTGTGTGTGTGTGTGTGTGCGTGTGTAAGGAATGCGAGGGTTCAAAGTGCTGTTTAAGCAGGCGTTCTAAACTCATTTGACCATTTTAATGTCGTTTTAACGAAAACAAAACTGACACAAAAAGGATAAGGCAAAAAACTTGTCGTTTGATTTTGAGTCTGGAGGTTTAAGTTTTAGGATCTTTTGGGGGGGGGCGGGGGAGGGTGCCATAGCCAAATATGCTGTCATCACGATTATCCTTAACGTCGTATGGCTGCCAATGCCAGTTGTTTCCTGTTCCGTTACAGCAGCAGCAGCCGAGTTCGAACACACACACACACACACACACATACATAAATACACAACCACACATGACGCTGCGGATGTGTAAGAATTTGTAAAACGAGCCACAGCCACTGCCAGAAGCAGAAGGGCAGCAAACAGAGCAGCTAAAGAGAGAAAGATAACGACAGGCATACAGATAGAGAGCGAGAGAAAGAGAGAGAGAGAGAGAGAGAGAGGGAGACAGTGAAAGATGGCTATAGTTAGAGAGCATAAGCCAAGAAGCAGCACAGACAGTCAACTAGCTGCTGACCCAATCGCTACCCCCCCAAAAAATTCAAGCCTCGCAGCAACAAAGAATAAAAGTGCGTTAGTCTTTCGGCAGCAAGGAAAGCGGTTTCCCTTGCTTTTCCTACTTGCTCTTTTCCACATTTTGTTGCCTTTGTTGTCTGCTAATTTCGTTGCTTGTCATTTTTTTTCACTCTTTTTTACTTTTTTTTTTTGGTTGTTTGCTTCACTTCTTTACTTATTTTTATTCACTTGGAGAACTTTTTGTTGTTGTTGTTGCTTTCGTTTCATTTTCAGTTCAGTTTTCGCTTGCAAATTGAAATTTAAAATTTATGCAAATTGTGCTGTCAACCCCAAAAGGGTTTTTTATTTTCGCCCAGGAAATGGTTATTGCCGTACACACACACACACACAAACACACAAACACACACACAGACAGAGCGACAGACAGACGGAGAGAGTCTGATTTCAACTTTAGCTGTCATTTAATGGTGTTGGTAATTGTCTGTCTGTCTCTGTACTTGTTTTATATACTTTTTATACTTTAGTAGGACAAATTAATCGAAATTAAAGTCATATTACTTAGTTGCCTGCTGCTGATACTGCTACAGGCCGCTAACAAGCCACGCCTATTAAGCACGCACTAAATACCTTATCTAAATATGCTGGCACGCTATTCAAAACCACACATCGCGAACCACATTCGGATCCATTCAACGGGCTTAATCACAGCACAGCACGCAGCTGAAGCACATGTGAAAAGCTGAAAGGAAAACGGCAGCAGAAGCAGCGGCAGCAGCAGCAGCAGCGGCAGCAGCAGCGGCGGCAGCAGCAGCAGCAGCGGCAGCAGAGGCAGCAGCGGCAGTAGCAGAGTTGCAGAGGTAAGGGATGAAATTCTACTTCAGCGTCGCCGCGTGCAATTAATTAAAAACAAACAAATTTCTGAAATGCTCGACAGAGTCACAGGACCTTCTCACTCTACACAAAATCAAAAAATGGGGTGGGGGGGGGAAAAAAAGAGAAATAAAAAACTGTCAATGAACAATGCGGCACCAGGGGCTGGCTGCTGGTGCTGCTGGCCAGGACATCCAAACAGGACACTGACCAGCAGGCAGGCAGGCAGGCAGGCAGCGAGCAGCAGTCGACGACTGCAATATTGGAGCGCCAGGCAGGCAGGCGACAGGCGACAAAAGTTGCTGCTCTAAGCGTTTTTTAATGCAACGCCTAGTGAGCACAGATTTTCATTTACAGGACATTCGTTGTCCCTATTCTATCTCTTTCGCTCCATCTCACTCTCTCTCTCTCTCTATCTCTATCTCTATCTCTATCGCTCTGGTGTGCTGTCGCTAGTAATTTCGTTTTATTATTTTGCAGTTTTCCTCGACGCTGTGTGCTCTACTTTGTAAATATTAAATTATGAGCAGCAGCCAAAAAAACAAAAAAAAAAAGCAAAGAGATGGAAAACTGTAGAAAGCACAAAAACAATTTCCCCAAAGGCGGCCGAACACGGTTTTTCGGGGCAGACACCAGACCAGTCAGCGGCAGCTGTACAAAAGCAACAACGACAACAACTACAACAAAAGTAAAACAGGGCCAGCAAAAGAAATCAGATAACAGTTATGGTTATGGCCATAATAACTGCAATCCAGGTGAGACCAGGACGAGACCCAGCTCGAGTCCTTGTCCGAAACTGCAGTAATCTTGCTTTCACGTGCTGTTTAGGCAGCCGGGGCCAGTCAGCGATTCACATTCCACAGTTGCATATGCTGCGTATACGTAATGCGCATATTACTTATACGTGATGTGCGCCATTTGAAATGGTGCTGCTGCTGTTGCTGTTGCTGTTACTGCCATTTGCCTTAACAATTACGTGACATACTCCACAGTCGCTCCCTCTCTCTCCCTCTCTCAGTCTCTCTCTATATCTCTCTACACACATTTCGCATTCGTGCAGCATGTGCAGCAAATGACCAGGAGCAAAGCTGCAGCCAAAGGCGTGGCCACTGTTTAAAGAATATAAAACAACAACTATTCCAACTGTGAATTGCAAAAAATATCAGTTATCAGACGATATAGTGTTAATAACAAGTAACTAACAAGAATATTGCTATTCTTATGATTTTTAATTACAAAGAGCTGGAAGTATATAAAAATCCTTTTGTTAGCACCAAATTTTTAAACAAGCTTTCCAGCTGGCTGGCTTTATCTAGGTAAATGTGGACTATTTACTTATTATACGAAATTTAAGAAAAAGAGTTCATTTATTGATTCACAGCAGCCAGCTTAAAGTTGAAAATTTATTAGCTAGTTGGAAATACTACAGCAGCTAGTATTAATCATCGTTCTAAATGAGTTAACTGCTGCAAAAAACTAGCAATCATAATAGATTCTTGATAGATATACAACAACAGTTGATTTAGGATCATTCGAAAACTTTTTATCAACTCGGAAATCAAAGACAAATATTCTTCTATTCGTGCATGGGGGGGGGATGGAAGAACTATAGGCTCAGGAAGGCAACCAATATAAATCTAATATGCCGCAGTGCATGAAGATATCCCCAATAGTAATAATAATAACAAGTTAAGCTCTGAAAGCCATCAAATAAATCACTACATATATACTTTTCTCCTTTCCATAGGAAATCCCTTTAAGTCGCCACTGCTAGCAAGCAGAATTTTTTCTCTATAGAACAGAGCATGATATATGCCAATGATGGTCATCGAGCTAACTGCTTTAAGTGTGTCGCGCAAGCTGCCAACTCTGGGTTATGACTACGGCTAAAGCCATATCTATGGCTATGACTTCGCTCCGGCTGACAGTAATACGGCAGAAAAAAAAAATACTCTATTCCAAAAAAAAAAATTTAAAAAAAAAAATGAGTTAAAATTGAAAACGACAAAAAGTTGCGACCGCATCCGGAACAGGACGCGACTGTTGGCTTCTACTCGTACTCGTATTCGTCCTGCGTCCTGCTGACTGCTTACTGCAGTTACTGCTGCTGCTGCTGCTGCTGCTGCTCCTGTCGTTTGTCCTTTGTCGCATGCAATAAGTGCTAGTTGAGTGGCGGCACTTGAAAGCAGTGCTACACCGACACACACACCAACACACCAACACACACACACACACACACTTGCCACTGCTGCTGCTTATTCAATTGGCCAGCTGCATGTGTTTCTGGCATCGCTTCGGATTACAGTTTTTGGTGTCGGTGTCGTTTGTTGGTCTGGCGACCTGACGCCGCCATTTCCGTCCAGCCATAGCACGGAAGTGGCAACGAGCTACCCTCACTCCACCTTACTCACCTTCCTACTCACACCACCCCACTTAAGCCGGCTGTTCGCGTTTCGTGCAGATTTTCTGCGGCCGTTGCATACAAAATGTGTTGCATACATTTGTGCACCACCAAAAAAAAAAAACAAAATTAAATAAAAGAAAATTGTTGAAAGGGAGGCGGCAGTTGAAATATATAAAGAAAAACTCACTTAGACCGAACGAGCAACAGCCATCAAAATGGAAATAAAAGCGACAGCAAACACACAATGCACCAATTTCTAGATGTAGTTGTTGTTGTTGTTGTCGTTGCTGTTGTTGCTGTTGGTGTTGCTTATGTTGTTCTTGTGTAATAATACAAATGAACATCAACCACTCCGACAACAATGAGTCGTTCAAATTTTATTTCTAGTTTCTTATTGTTTGATATTGTGGCCAAAAACTATAAAGATTTACCTGTGTGGAGTTATCAAATGGTCTCTAATATAAATATATTGAATAAATATAACAAACATATAAAGTGAAATTTAGAAATTTTCTGTAAGTTTGTAGATCTGTGATATTTTTAACTGACTGCTAACATTTTTGAGTTTATATCTAATTGTCATCTACACGAATATGCTGAAATTGATTTGAATAAATTTAGAAACCTCAAACGGATACTATCTACTTGTTGGAGGTTAATATGCAGTCATTTATAGATAGAAATCTATCTTCTTAGTTTATTTTCTTATCTCTCATTAAATATTCACACTTTGCATATATTAAGTATGCCTTCAACAGTTGCTAAACTTTTGGAACCCAGTGTCGAAGAGCTGGTAAAATACATTTATAGTGCCGCATATGCAGTCCTATATATAAAACTGACAGCAACAACAACTACAACAATAGCAAATGGCAATAACAAATGTAATGTCCTTTAGCCGCATTAAGGCACTCTACTCCGCCCGTTTACCAACCCTCCCCCTCCCACCGTCCACTCGCCGCGAAACTGCTGTCATTTGCCAGTGCTGTTTCCGTTTCTGCTTAGGGTTTTTTTTTTTGGTGCTTTTGTTTTTGTGGAGCACAACTCGTTTTTAACGGGTCGACTAACTTGGCCATTTAAGCACATTTGTCGTCTGACCATGCTGACCAGGCATGGATGGCACGACCAGGCTGACAGTGTGCTAATTAGAAGTCCTTGTTGCTTGTGGCCACAACAAAATAGACGCGTCGCGAGGAGTGGCCAAAATGGCCAACAAACTGGTCAAATATGCAGCCAGCCGGGCAAAACAATGAAAACTACTTCGGGGCCAAAGTCACAACGCGACGTGTCGTGTTGCCAAAGGCAAAAAAACCAACAAAAAAAAAAAGGAGCAACAAACAAAAAAGAAATCCAAAAGGACGATAAGAAAGGACGTGAGGCCACACAAACTGCGCCTTTGCGTTTTTGTCCCTTTGTCTCGCTATAATGCTATAAAATGCATAGCACAAGCAGCTGGCCCCATGCCCCATGCGCCATGCCCCATGCGCCATGCCCCATGCCTCATGCCCCGTGTCCTGTGGCACGTTTTTGCCTAGCTAGGCACAACAATTCAGAAAACAATACTTTTGTTTAACTATTTTTCTAGGCCTTTAATTATATTGAAGACTTGTGTAAATTGTAGAATTCTTTCTAATTTATAAATACTCGAGAGCTCAAATTGTTGATTGGTATTTATCTATATAATAAATATATTTTCCATATATTTCAGCTTGTAAGTAGCAAATTCTTCTGGTGACTTCATAAATTCCATGTGCCTTTAATTACAAGCATAAACATTAAAGGCATTCAACTGAAAGTCAATTAATTTTTTTCCTAATCCTTAACATATATATTATTTGATTGGTATTTCGTTATGCCAAATGTGTATTTCAGGATGCAGAGGATACTTGTGGTAACTTCCTTAAATTTCATGTGTTTGTAACTACAAGCATCAACATGAAAGGAATTGCATTAAAACTCAATAAAATTCTTCGCTCTCTCCACACAAAATTAAGTTGCTTATCAAGTGCGTGCCAAAAGAATGAAAGAGTTGCTCTTCTTTTAAAACCACAGCAGGAGAAATAAAAACAAGAGATAAATAATTGCTATGCTTGCTCAACTGTAAAAAAGGGGGCAGGTCATATGAAATGCTTAATGTGCCTGCCAGCAATGTCTTCCGGTGCAACGCACATTAGTTTTTTGGTTGTGGCCGGGCAGGGGGCAGGGGGCAGTGGGAGGGTGGGGGCCATACCAAAAAAGGGCTGGCAGCAGAACCACAGCAATGCTGCTGCTGCTGCTGCTGCTGCTGCTGCTGCTGCAACTTCTTCTTCATCTTGCTCTGTCTCGGTTTCTTCTTGTGGCAAATGTAGTCGAAGTTGCTAACCAAAAATTTGTTTATTATGAAAATGCAGCGAGGCATAGATAAGCAACTGCCACAGCTGACCAGAGTGCCACGCCCACTCTTGTTAATTGCTGTGTTACAGCACAGCTCAGCCAACTTTCAGCTAGATAAATGCATTTATGTTTGCGTTCGTAAATTATTGTCAGCCAAGGCTTGTTTGAGCCAACATTTGTTCATATCTCGACTTTTGTATCTAAATTGCAGTTGCGCCAATTGCAATCAGTAACTTACAACTGAGCAAATATATATATATATATAAGTAAATTTTTATATATGCGCGTATGCAGTAATTCTTCATCGTCCTGCTGCGCTGCTGTTGCTGCAGCTGCCGCTTCATCTTCTTCTTACATTTTGGGGCAGTCCTCACCGACCCACAAAACTCAAACGCTTTAACTGTGAGTAATTGCGCCCCATAAATAATGTGTCTGCTCTGACGCCCTGTCACTGAGTTGGGAGATGGGGGAAATAGAGGAGGGTTGGGGGGGGGGGGGGGGGTGACTTGGTGCCACACACAAGGACATGCAGCGTTGCCAGCAAAATTTCTTTTGATAACTCAATGCGTCGCTTATGCGCTTTGTTTGCCCCGCATTCAAGCGGAAGTGCACAGAAAGGCGGCACAAAGGGGGTGGCAAAGGATCGACGGGCGGATTGGGTAAAGGGTAATGGGTAATGGGTAATGGGTAAATGGGGTGAGTGATTATTCTCTTTGAGTTTAATATCTACACGAAAAAAAAAGAAGTAAAAGAAAAATATGTCGAAATACGCACGAACAACACTTTTACGGCCACTTAAAACGACGCTATTCAAATGACGTTAAAGCCAGCCAGCTACGTGAGCGGCTATTAACTTAATTCCCAATTTGTATGGATTGCAGGCGCAAAGCGAAGAACTTAAACCGGGCTTTAGGGTTGCCACCATCGTTGCCACTTATATGCGATCCCATTCTCATTGGTTTCACATTTAAATTGGCTTATTTTTTTGGAGGGGTTAGCCAATAAAAACGCACTTATAAAACGTTCTACACGTGGCCCAATAATCTCTTAATCGATGTGAATCATTCTAGCAAAAACTAAGCCAAATTTAGCCATTAGATTTTTGTTTAATCAAATGCGAATTATATTCAAATATTATTATAATTTCAGTCAAATATCAAAATATTTAACGAGCACTGCAGTGAATTGAAATTCAGCAATAGAAATTAATCACATTTCTAAGAACCAAATACGTTAACTGATGTAATTAATTATTTAATTATAACAAAGCACAGAAAACGAATATTTAATTAAAATTTAATTTATAATCTTTATAAAATGAAATACAGATTTGGTTGCTTTAAATTCAAATTAAATTCTCTGGCTTACAGAAAGCTTGAATATGGCTATCAAACAAATGTCTTCCATAAGCATTCAACTCTTTTGATTCAAGATTAGAGATGTGCAAATTTTACTCTACTGATTTTCTTATGCGTTTTCTGTGTGTGTTTCTGATGTGCATAAAGTGCCATTTTAGTTTTACATTTGCATAAATCTGTTAAATTCAACATATTCATAAGTTATGGCGTCATAACTCAAATTACATGCCCAAAAAATTTTATGAAATGCTAAAGGCCATGTGGAAATCTGTCTGGGTCATTTTCTACTCTAGCTAAATCATAAAAATATACAACAAAAAAAAAGAAGATAAATAAATATAAAGAATTTTTACAAGCGCAAGGCGCTCGTAAAGCAACTAAGGATGAGTCAGTTCCTCTCACACACTCACACACTACATACATGAGACACACACACATCACACACACACATCACACAAACACACACGCAATAGTGTCACGCTCTTGAGTTGTAGCTGCCGTTGTTAATTTCATACATTATTTATGGTTTACCTCGTTGTAAACGCATCGGCGCAGTGAGTGTGTGTGTGTGTGTGTGTGTGTGGCATCAATTGTGGCATTGCACCCTCTTTATGTGACACTCCCCTATCCACAACTCTCGTGCTCGTTGCTACACTTTTAATTAACAAACGCACGAAAATGCTATTTTACATGAGACATGTCACAGAACGAGAACGAGAACGAGAGCGAGAGAAAGAGAGTTGCAGAAATGCGAAACAAGAACTCAAGCTGGAGTTTGGGCAATGTGGCATACACTGTCTGCTGCCCAGCTGTGAGGGTGTTGCATGAGCGCACTAATTTACAAGGCACACACAGACAGAAGCACGCAACAGCAACCGCATTTCATATGCAGCAGTTGCGCGCAAAAACTCAACTTCACTTTTAAGGTCCACATTACTCATACGCGCTGTAAGCCATAGTTGCTTATATTGCCAAGCATTACACATACGACTAGTAGATTTTCTTCTAGATGCAGATTTAAGTTATTAATTTTAATCAGCGAATTTAAATACTTGAATTTATCGCATGCAAAGAAATTGCCAAGTCCAACTTAATTGAAACTAATACGATTTTTATCAGTCACAAGAATTGCATGTGGCAAACATATGTAAATTGGCCACTATAGAAAGCGTAAAGGTTCAAATAATCAAATTTGCTTTACTTGCTCAAAACTGAACTGAATTTGATTCACGAGAACATTTTAATTATGGTTTGATTAGCTAGATTAAACATTTCAACATTTTATATCTAATATTTGCACTCAGTCGAGGCGAGTGCTAAATTTTTAATTACTTAAAGCATACTTTTGCAGTCTTCTGTTCTATTTTCTATTTGCCATTTTGTGGTTGGCCAAAAATTGTTTGGCCCACTGCAATTAACAGTGCGCATTAATCAACAGGCGGCATGGCGGAAATGGAGTGGAGAATGGCTGGAGGGTGGGGAAGGAGAAGTGAATAGAGCAGGCCAAATCCTGCAATAGTTTTGGGAGCTTCATTTAGAGACTGCTGTTGCTCCTACTGCTCCTACTGCTGCTGTGGCTGCTGTTGTTTTTTTCCCCGCTGGCTTTAATTTATTTAGAGCGAATACAAACGCAAGCGAAAAATGGCCAAGCGACAGAAATTTATCTGTAGCACGCCTTGTCGCATAAATTATGTCGAAGCGACGAATAAACCACCCCATCCACCCACCACCCAAACCCCGTTCTCCTGGCACAAATAGTCAGAGGCGCCTGTGGAAATTAATGGAAGCGACGCAGCGGCAGCCAGCAAAGATGCCGAAGCAGCATAAAACAAAAGACGGAAAGACATTTAAAATGAACTAAAATCAAATGAAATATAGCGACTAGATAGGTGCTGAGTGGGCGGGCTGTAGCAGGGGGCGTTGCGCCTAATGACAACCGCAATGAAGCAGGAGGAGGAGGAAAAGGGGAAAGGAGGGGCAGGATCTGCTCACAGGAAACGGAAATGAAAGCAACGCGCAATGCAGAATGAAAAACGGCAGAATGACAACGAATGATGCTGGCGAACTGACAACAACGCGACACGAATGACGCTGCTGCTGCTGCTGCTGCTCCTGTGCAACATGGGGCATGCAACAAATCAGAAGCGACGCCAACGCAGCAAATGTTGCATAGCAAATGCGATTGTCAAGCAATGACCTCATTAGAGGTCTAAAGAGGGAGACAGGGGACAGGGGACAGCAGGCAGGAGACAGGAGACAGGAGACAGGCGACTGGAGCCAAAGGATGTGGCAACTTCTCATGCTGCACACAGCAGCAAACCGCAAGCAATTAATGCGTTGCTTCTGGTGAGAAATGACGGTGAAGGGGCAGAAGCAGCAGCAGTTGCCCTGCAGGCAAGCTGTCAACATGCATGCAACGTCATATACGTCAAGCGTGTGGCATGCAACGCAGCAGCAGCAGAAGCTGCAGCTTCTAGTATTGAGCACATAAACATTAGATACCCCTTAAATATGGTTAGTTATTCAACACTTGTACTTATATATATATATATATAGATTTATAAAGTATATCATAGTCTACATACCACATTTTGTGGCTCTAGCTTCTGCGGCCTCCGAGTTCACTGAGGTCACTGCAATAGAAAAAAAAAAAGTGTTAGTTTTATTATTTATAATTTAATATTTATTTAATATTTAATGCTACAGATAGATTAAAAACTTCTCTTATTTAGTATATCTACTTGAAATATATCATCATCATTTCCAGATTCCCAAAATGTTTTATCATTTGTGAGGTTTTACAATATATATCTTTCAATGTACTCCATCTAGCTAAACTGCTTAATTGAAATTCATAAATATGCACAAATAAATATATATATTTAGTACAGGGTATCTCATTAGTATTTCACTATCATATCTATCACTTTAAAGCTAACGAGAAAAAGTAACTCTGACAACTTTAGGACAATGACATTGGTGCTCTTTAAAGGGGCAACTTCATATTGCCCACTTTCAACTGTGAGAGAAGACACAGAAGCTTCTCTCACTCCTCAGCCGCCTCGTCAGTGTCTCTCCTCGAATAGCTGTCAACCGCAATCAGAGAAATAGAATGAAGAGAACAAGGAACAGAAGAAGAAGCCCTCATACGAGATACTCGCTAAGCCACTAAGCTGGCTAAGTCCTTCGCCTTAGAGTAACCAAGCAAATTACATCGCATTTAAGTTTCATAATATGCTTAAAATTAAAACGTAACAAGAAAAAAAAAACACACGAAGAGAAAAACTTTTTCGTCTACTTTTTGTTTTTTTTTTTTGTGGATTTAAAGGTAATGTTTTCTTATGCGCATTGTTCAAACTACACAAAAAGGAAACACCTGCCACAGACAAAGGATCAAGAGGGGGAGCAATGGAAGAAGCGAGCTGAGGGGAAGGGGAAGGGGAAAAACAGTTGGACCATGAAAACAGTAACTAAAAGGAGCAGCAGCAGCAGACGTTACAGCACCAAGCAAGTTGTCTGCATCTCGTCTAAGAGAGATGTCTCCCCCTCTCCATCCTCTCTCTCTCCCCCTCTCTCTCTCTCTCTCTTTCTCTCTCTCTCTCTTTCTGTCTCTATCTCTTTCTCTGTGTCGCTCTGCATGTGTCAAGACAATGGACTGCGACAAGTGCGGAGAGTCTATAAAAACTACATGCATTTGCGGGGAAGTGAAATGGTAACGGGTTAGACAACTACTACAAAAACTACAACTTGCAAATGCACAGCTAACTGTAAAGCAAAATCAGACAAAACAAAGGACGAACAAAGTAAAGGTACTGTACAGACAAAGGGAGAGAGAAGGAGAAAGAGATTGAGATAGAGACAGCGCTTGACTAAGAGATATTCTGTTTGAAGCTTTAACACATTCATAAAACACATCCTTAAGGAAGTGCTGCCTAAAAAAATATGTATATCAGTAAAAAAAAAGAAATAAAATAAAAAAGAAAACTATATATATATATATATATATATATATCAAAAGTAGAATAAGGATCTAGTTTAATTATTTCGTTCATTCGAAGATAAACAAACTCAATTGAAGAATATTTTCAGAGATTTTTAATATTTTTTCATAATTTTAGTATACATTAAATAAAATAAAATTAAACATATTTTTTTTTGGAACTGGGAAACCAGAAGCGGAACAAGCAATTTACTGATACTGAGGCACCGATATAAATAATCCTTATAGTACAATAAAGGAACTGATAACTGTGAAAAATGTGTAACCAACTCAACAACACTTGCCGGAACCTTTACACTTTACATACCAGAACCGAAATGGATCAACCAAAAAATCCCAGTTGGTTTAGATAATACCCTGTACAAGTCAAATGACAGGGTATTAGAAAACCGCATAGGCAACACAGAAAATAAAACCGCACAACGACAACGACGACTGCTACAAAGAAAGTTTTTGGCTGGTTGTAGTATCTAGTATCTAGTAGTATCGCTCTTGTGGCATGCACCACTTGGGTGTGCATTTGTATTGGACAGCAGGACAGACACTAGAAGAAGAATCAGAAGAGCATTTGAAGACGAAATGCGGAGAAGGCAGAAGCTGTCGCATTGTCTATGCGTCGAGTTGTTAAGCACAGCGTTGCATTTTGTGCTTGCTTGCAACAACAGCAGCAGCAGCAGCAGCAGCAGCAGCAGGACAACAATGTTCCCCCAACTACATGTGTCTGGTGTCTGAAAAGTCTGTTGTTGTATTTTCTTCTTCATTCTTTTTCGTTTATTTGTTGTTTGCAAGTATCCTTTTGTATGTTGTGCAACAAAAAGAAGTGCGACAGCTGTTGCAAATTTCTTTTGCCACAACAAATTTGGTGTGCAACTTAAGCTAAATATGAATTCACAGTTATTGACTTTAAGTTGAAGCCAGAAGCTGTATTTAAATTGCTCAAGTAGCTAATTGACTTGTTGCCCCAGCAACAACAACAACAACACGACATTAATAAACAGTTGACGATGCCGACGACGCCTCAGGGCAACAAATGTTAATTGCCCTCAACTTTGAACTCTTCGCCGAGCTGACAGGCAATTCGAGAAGCTAATCAAAGGGCAAGGGAAACCCCCCCCCCCCCCCCACCGAAAAAAAAAACGCCAGCTGTGAAAAGGCTTTGAAAATTTGGACACCCGCGGCGCACACAGGAAATCAGTAGGCGTCAGTTATTTAAGGATAAGTGGGTGAAGCGGAAGTGAAGCAGAGCCTGTGAATGGTTAGAGAAGTTGCGGAGAAGCGACAAAAGCGATGGGATTAGGAAAAACATAGCGAACGGAGAGAATGAAGAGGGAAAAGGAAAGCTATAAGGAAAAGAAGGGTTATTATGCAGACGAGATAAAGCAAAGCTAGCGGAAGGGTGTCAAAGCGGTAGCTAAAAGGTAACAAAGAGCAAATAAAAAGTATTCTAATATTAAAATTGTGTATCTTGATACAGGAAATTTACATGCCAAGGTATCAAAGCTTAACATTCAAATATTAGCCACAATTTAAGACCGACAATCTCAAACAAACAGATTGGTCTTTAAGGACATAGACAACAGAACTGATTTCAGCTAATTCATACTATAAACAGACTTGATTCAAACCAAGATGCTGCCACTGTAACAAGAATAATAAGTAATATATATATTCCGAGTCTACAATATAGGAATATAATTGTAATTTAAGCTTGTCCTTTTCTAATTAAAAAGTTGATAAAAACAAATATGGCCAAAAGGAGATAGAGATAGAGAGAGACAAAGAATGAAAGAGAGATTGAGGGAGAAAACATTGGAAAGCAGGTAAAAAGTTTAAATAGTTTTACAAATTATGCGCCATATATCATTTAGCAGTATATATATAAAATGTGTGTGTGTGTGTGTCCAGCAGTGTTTGCAACACACAGACTTGCGGCGGCCACATGCGGCGCTCTTGGGTCACTTTAAAATTATGACAAGAGGCCAGCGAGCCAAAAACTACAGGCCATAAAAAGAGAGAAGCAGAAGATGAAGAAGAAGCATAGCTGGCATTGTATTTTGGGCTATGCATGCAACACACACACACGCACACACACACACACACAGACGCACACAGAGGAAAACCTTGCAGTGGCAGCTGGCAGGCAGCCCAGTGGCAAACTCAAAACAGGGGGCAGTAGCAGGGTCAGTCAGCTAAACGGGTTTTTGCCACGGCCTACGCCAATTGGCAAAGGCAAACCACAACGTTGCAGAGCGAGGCCAAAAACAAGCAGCCACCTTGGCACCACTTCCAAAATGGGGGCGTGGAGCAGTGTTCACTTTAAGGGCGTGGCATCCAAAATTTGTGTGTTTGGCAATCGGCAATCGGCTGCGCAAAACCAAGCGAAACTTTTGGCTCGTTAAAGCCTAGTTGGGGAGGGGGGGGTGCCTCAGTTTTGTTGCAACAGACAAACAAATCAATGGCATACAAAACAGAGAGCGAGAGAGCGACAGAGAGAGAGAGAGAAAGAGAGAAAGAGAGGGACAGCTCACCTGTGCCACACCCCTTTCCAATACATATATTTATATAAATTTGCAATATTAATTTACAAAATGCTGAGACTCATAAATTTTACCAAAATCAAATATAAAGGCAACTTTTTCGGGCTAAAAAACTGCAAAATGCGCACAAAAGTAGGCAATAACGGAAAAGTACCTAAAAAGTGCCAAGTTATGTAAAAATCCTGAAAATATAATAAAACAAGTTGGGATTTGCAACACAACCGAAATAAGCAATAAATAAATAAAAATACAATAAAAAACAAAAGATTTTACAGAAAGTTAAAAATCTACCAACTGTTTTATAACTTTTTTTTGCTAGCTTAAAAAAAGCTGAGGCGAATATGAAAAAAAATTGTTTGAAACACAATTTTGGGCAACAGATTTAAGAAGGAAAAGTTAAAATGTCGAACTGTCTTGTTTGGATTCGAATAGCAGACAGACTGAACCCAGCTTTCAAATACAGAGCGGTCTGGCAGATAAATCTGTGATTCATCACAATAAAATTGTTACTGTCGATCAATAATATTTCTATGTATATATCAAATGGAAGGCTACATCTATTCAATTATGTATTTTATTGCCATTGGTTAATTGTTTTGTATAAATTAAATAAACATGTTCTGTCTACGAGAACTTATTATTCCAAATCTGATGTCTCCTGTTCTTATGCTGCTGATCAATATTATATATAGATATATATCGATGCTTCTTACCAATTTGTTATGAGTTGATTTGAAGCGTGCTTTTGGTCATTCATGAAAATATTTGCATTTGTGGCACTTGAAACTCATAAAACTCTTGCATACCAAATTAGGAATAGCTAAGATAAGAATCCAGAGAGAAACACGTAAACAAACATTAAAATATATATTATTTTGAGAGCAGTCTAAATGGAGTCATGTTTGGAGTTTTTTCTTCATGAGCTGTCAAATTAAATGGCGCATAAAATTTGAATGGATATCAAATGATTTAATTAGCAGGACAACACATAAGGCGTGGAAAGAGGCGTGGCTGGGTCCAATGGAAGGCAGCGTGTGTGTGTGTGTGTGTGTGTGTGTGTACTGAAGTTTAGCTGCAGACGAGGAGAGGGCGACTGGCGACGGCCTCGCGTAATTACTTTGATGAAAAATGGCAGTTACAGTGATTAAGCAGAAGAAGGAGAGCCTGAAAAATGGAGGGGGTAAAAGCAAAATAAAGTGAAGGAGAGAGAGAGAGAGAGAGAGAGAGAGAGAGGAGAGAGAATGAGAAAAAGGAGGAGAGGTGAGCCTGCTTCAATATAGTTGATTACACATACGCCATGTGCTGCCAGCCAGGAAATTAAGCTTGGTCAAAACGGAAGCACAACCGAACCAGCATATGTGTGTGTAACTATGTGTGTGCAAACAATGTGTGTGGCTATGCGAGTATGTGTGCCTAAGTGTGTGTGCGGCCTAATGATGTCAGCCATGTTTGCAGCAAACACGCAGTTGCCGCATTACTTGTAATTGCTGCGGCATTCGCTTTAAATGGCCAAAAAACACAACAAAAATAGAAAAAACAAACACCACTTTAAAACTTGCCACATGCAGCATGTGCCAGACCATATTGCTGCAAGGACGTCCTCTGTGTCTTATTAAGTAAATATATTGGAGCCCAATATGCTGGTCAAATAAAAAAAAATCGCTGAAGTACCTTGCCGACATAGATAGATCTCTCTCAGGAGCCAGCAAAAAAGCAGCTTGCCACAAAAACGAATAAACAACAAAAAAAATATATATATAAAAAACTGGCGAGGCGGAGAAAAATTGCACGGGCGATAAGCGAACAACAAGTGCAACAGCAGATGCAACAACAACTCCTACAACTGCAACTGCAACTGCAACAACAAAAACAATGACAATAAATTGCTAGAAAAACGAGCGATGAGTAATTCATATTGTAAGTTGCAAGCAGCAAGAATCGTCAGTCCAATTCAGTTGTATCGCCCTTGCCAGCATCAGCAGCATAAGCAGCAGCAGCACCAGCAGCAGCCACAATTCAACGCAACATCAATCTTCAAACTGGCTGGGAAATGAGTTGGGGGAAAGGGTGGCAAGCAAAGCGTCTGCCACAATTTGTGCAGGACGTGGCAAACGCGCTTTTTATGTGGCTGCTGGGAATACTCGGAGTCGACTCCAACTCGGACATTAGCAATGTGGCAAGCACAGAGAGACCAAACGAGCTACGTGAGCAGCTCAGTTCGGCGTTTGTAATATGCTTGTAAATGCAATAAATTTTGTTAGCTTCAAGCAGCAGCGAAAACTTTTAGCAGCTTTCGAACAGAAACAGACAGATAATGTCAGCAAAAGAGACAGTATGAGAGACAGAGAGAGAGAGAGAGAGAGAGAGAGAGATAGCGAGATAGCAAGACAGAGGAAACACATCAGCAGCAACAGCAAAGACGAACATAAAACGCGTTTTTGATTTGCTAAATTTATGTGGCAACATTAAATCCAAAAGACAACAAAAAGTGGCATGGGTACACGGAGTGTTTGTGTTTGTATGTGTGTGTGTATGTGTGTGCAACAGCAACAGGCAAATTATTTTATCAGCAGTCAGAGCATTGAGGTTGGGGGTGGATAATGGGCGTGTCACAGGCGACAGGTGTTGCGCATCTTGATGTGCTCGAAGAAAGCTGCAAACAATAACTCATTTTGATTCATACTTTATTCTAACTTTTATGTTGATCAACAAATCAACTTTAAAACAAATGAAATATTTTACATTTTCATTCATGGTTTGGGGATGGGTCGCAAACTTTCAAATTCAGCCAAAACTTCTAAGATAATTCTACATTAAAAGTTCGAAATGCTATTCTGTGTCGAAATTCATGATAAAACTCTTTGCCAAAAAATTGTGCTTCTTTAATTAGCTATAAGTTTGTCAAAAGTGCTCCGACTTTCAACATTCAGGACTTTCTAATCCTGATTTGTCTCCTAGAATAATTCTACATAAGAAGTTGGAAAAGCCGAATTTGGCTGAGAATTCATGTTGATATTCAGTCCCAAAAATGCACATTATGAAGTTGAGGATAAAAGAATATGTTATAAGGGCTATCTAAGGCATAGATTTGTGGTGACAATCAAGAATATAAATATTATTCGTGGACTCTCAGATGTCTACTTCAATGTATCTTAAGTTTCACGACAAAATTATATAGAGGTATATAGAATGATTATATGTCTGTATTTATAAAGAAAGATTTTTAATTTTACTGCTTTGGCTGTTGCCACGGGTTAAGCCATAAGTTTTATTTATTTCATATATGAAAGCTGCATATTCAAATGCCAGACACAACTGACAATTGCAACTATGACAAGCTGTTGCAAAATGTTGCCACCGATTGTCGCTACTGGCTGTTGCTGTTTGCTTATGTGTGTGTGGCGTGTGGCGTGTGGCATTTGAACTGTTAGCCCATTTTGTGTCAGACGGTGCAGCAGTAGGGGAATAATGTGTGTAAACTTTAGCTTTATTCTCATAATACCGTATATAGCTGAATTTCTGTTTCTGTTTCTGTTTCCGTTCTGTTTATGTTTGGTTTGTTCTCTGCTCGGTCTGCCTATGTATTTTTTTTGTTTTTTTTTTGTTTGGTCTTGTTTACAGTCGTTTTTATGTATCGCAAATTGCGTATTCGCCAATTGGCATATATGCAAAAAAAAAGAAGAAAACATGTGGGTACTGCTGGCTGCACAGAGATACACATGTATCTATGAGATACACATGTGTATCTACCCTGCTCCCCTCTCTCCTCTCACTACTCAGAGTAGCAGAGACACTGACGTAATGCCCATGAAAATAGCCGCACTTATTTTAGAATTGTGGCATTTGCCACATTTTCAAGTTGTTGTTTTTGTTGTTTGTTGGCTAAATGAAAGCGCTGAATGTTAAGTGGTTGCTTAAGCGCCCCAAACTATGCTACACAAAACTAGTAAACCACAATTGTATAAACATAAATATATATATATATATATATATTTAAGTCAAACGGCGAACACATAAAAATTTTAGCTATGCCAAAGATGGTTCCAAAATCGTAAATATAACAGCTGTTTTGACAGTGAATTTGTCCCAAAACGTGTACAGTTTAACAAGCAGTGTGGAAAGTTACAAAAAAAATGTGACATCTTCAATAAAATTTTGTATAATGAAAATGCTTAAACTATAAGCTTGCCCCAACACGTATTTGCAACCACAAAAGTTTTCTTTATTAGTCTTTCTTTGGTAGTTATTTAAATCTCTCGGTACTCACTTAAGCCAAGTTAGAAGTAACATGGTCAATACATGACAGCATTATAAATCAATTTCGTAAGCGACGTTCAAAAGAGAGAGAGAGAGAGAGATAGAGGGAGACATAGAGGGCATGCAATATATCAATGCAAATCCCCGAACATTCAAACAATTGAACTTCTAACAAAATTCCCCAGTTTCGGATGTCAATTAAATTTCATCAATTGCATTTATCTAAACCAAAAATGGAGCCAAAACGCATGTTATTTATGTGAGCAGAGAACAGAGAGTAGAGAGAGATATATATATATATAAAGAGAGAGAGAGAGAGGGAGATAGAGAGATAGAAAAACGAGTGTAATAAACTTGAACCAGAAATCATGGCATACAAATTGTTGTAATATTTCAATATTTTATTAGTAGCCAGCTTCTGGCTACTAACAATAAATTGCAGCAGTTGCGATGCGGCCAAAAGCAAACATAGGACAACAAATAAATACAATCAACAATTTATATATATACAATGTTTATAGAGCGGCCATTACACAGATACAGTTATAGATACAGTTATACACAATAGCAACAGATACAGTTGCAAAGCACACAAATAGTCAAAACTACAGTTGAAACTGTTGAAAAACGAGCAGCATAAATGACACTATAAATAAATCGAAGCATCGTTTTTTCCAAAACAAATCCAAACCGAAAGACAATCCCTAAAAAAAAACAACAAACTCAACGACTATTCCAATCGCAAAAAAAAAAAAAAACGAAGAAAAAAAACATAAGGCGTATAAAAAGCGAAATAAAATTTGCATTATTTGTTGTATTTTTTTGTTATTTTTTTTAAGTCTCGTATCAGCAGCAGCAGCAGCAGTTAAAACAATAAAAACAAACTATAGCAAAAATATATATAGGAGAGAAATGCGCAAAGTCAAAGTCAGAGCTAAATGTTATTGAACACAAAAGAGATAAAGATGTGAGCTAGAGAGACAGAGAGATAGAGAGAGAGAGAGAGGGTGTGGTAGACACCTCTGGTTTGGCAAAGATGCTTTTTACTTATGTGCATATATTTACCACAGTATACAGAGTAAATACAATACAAAAACACAAATACAACCTATAAATACATACATGTACATCAGGAATTGCATATAATTATAGTACACACTGTACGAAAGCTCGACAGTTGTCTGTATTTCATTTGTGTTGCTTGCTTCTTGTTTCTTGATTTGCTTTTAAACAAGGTGTTCCTCATTTATCAGCTTATACAGCAATACAGGCCAGCAAGGTAACACCTATAGCATAATTATATATACTCAGTTATCAGCTTAAGTGATTTCTTTTCTATATATCACTAAGTATAGGTTTCTATTTATATTGAAAGGTATTTAGATTAAACGCTTATCATTCAATTGTGAATAAATAAATCAAAAGTTATTGCTTTGATTGACTACATCAATTGAGTACAAAATGAGAATATTAAATAAATATCTGACGTTAAGTAGAAGTGCATTTAAATCCCAATAAAATAAAAATATTAACTTTAAATACATTATATATGAAAATCATATTGTTCATTTTTTAAACACAATAAAAACCCACTTCTTAACTTCATTAAATATGTCAATATATCATTGAAAATGCATTAAAATAATTGCTTAAAAAGTGGCATAAATCTTTCCACTCTTCAAAGCAATCCATCAATCCGCTGAGCTTTGGGATAGGTCGCAATCTTATCAGTAAATGTTTGTTCATAAGTTCAAATTTCGCACATAGGCTGACGTTATCACATACAAAATCCATAAATAATAAAAATGTTTCTGTTTTCGTTTTTTTTCTTTTGAGTTTTCTTTAGACTTTCTATTATATGATTTAATTAGCTTTTATCTGCCATAATTGCTTGAGTATTTAATATTTTTGCACACTTGAAAGATTTTTCCAAGCGTATTTTCTTTAGCGTGTTTGTCTTTTGGCTTTGCCATTGCCTTTGGCTTTAACTTTGCTCGCCGATTTAGCTACTTTGCTGCCCCCAACTCCCAATCGAAATGTTCTCGAGCGCGTTAACATTTATTTTTACGGCTTGCCTGGCTTGTTTTATACGCATTTAATCAGATACAAAGCGTACATTTCTGCTTCAGACTTTGTTTCTTTTTCTCTCCTTTTTTTTTTATTGGCCTAAGTAAATACGTGAAGACAAATACGAGTGCGCAGAAATGTTTGTAGTATTTTCAATGCCAGCTGCTGCTGCTGCTGCTGCTGCTTGTTGTTGTTGCTGTTGTTGTCAAACGTTGCGTATGAGCATTATGACTCATGCGATCTCTTTTTATCGCCACAACTCAGCTATCTCTCTCGCTCTCTCTCTCTCTGTGTGTGTTACTCGCTCTCGTTTTCTGTGTCTCCACTTGCAGACACAAATCATTTTTATGGCGATGTTCTCTTTCATTTGGCTTTTAAATTTCTGCCGTGCCCCATTTGATTAAAACCAAACTTCCAGTTTAGTTTTCAGACATGTCCACCTCATCCTCCTCGTCTCCCTTTTTGATGTTCGCTTATCTGACATTCTGTAGCTCTTCTTTTATCTGTCGTCTTTGGCTCGCATTTCCATTACCTTATCGCTTGGCTATCAATAAATTAATTCGAAAACTTTGCCGCTTCCATTCGATTGAGTAAATCCCACCACCTCTCCACCCCCCCACACACACACCCCTAATCTAGCCGCTCTACAACCCTCCGCTTGTGCCACACTTGGCTTTTAATTTTTCGTACAAAAATTTCTCACACAATTTTATTTTTTTCATTATTTTTTTGAATGCCTTTTGCGCTTGTCATCGTCCTGGTGTATCTTGTATCTAGAAGTTTGCCAGGCAGGCTGGTCTATTGCCTATCGAGTAAATTGCTGCTGCTTCCTGGTTTTTTTTTTTATGTGAATCTATCTCCAGCGACAACTACAGTGTGGCAGGTAGGCAGGCAGCCAATCGTCTCTCGACATTTTTGCCAGTGTTTGGGAGGTGGCTATTGAATTGGTTTCGTGCTCATGCATTTTATATGAAATTGTCTGCATGTCTGGCGCTGACTTTTTTTGCAAAGCCACGCCCCCAAACCCGCTCCCTCCTCCTAATCCCAAAACAGAACCCAGTTCTCCCTTGTAATGGCAGCCGAAAATAGTCGAATGAAATGTTTTTATTTGGGCCCTGCAATTAGTGGACAACATTTGTTAACCAACACTGGCGTACAAATGCAGGTCTAATGTAACCTGCTAGCTGCGCCTCTTATCTTTATTGCAACGGGTGTGGGCTGCTTGCCACATATATAGCAAAAAAGAAGCCGTTACATGTTTAACAAAAAAAAAATAAAAAATAAAAAAAATAGAAGGTAGCCAAAGGTTTTTTCTACTCTTTTTTCTACTATTTTTTTTACTCTCTTCTTATTTGAAGTAGAATTTTAATCCATAGTTTTTTAATGCGGGCGATAAACTTTTACTACAATTGTCGACACAGCCTAACTGTGCAAAGAGAAAGAGAGAGAGAGAGAAGCGGAGGCAGTGAGAATGGTGAGAGGGGGGTGGGTGGGGCAGTGGGGTGCTCTCTTCAACTGGTTAGCTTCGCTTCGCTGGGTTGTTCAGGTGCTACAGTTTAATTATGTGGCGTCGACGTCGTCGTCACTTAATGTTTTAATTAAATGTTTTATTAGCACGCTTTCGGGGCACGCCCCACATATCACAAAAAAGCGAGGGTAGGCGTGGTTGAACGTGCCCCCTTTTTTTTTGTGTGTATATATGCTTCTCTGGGAATTGCATGTTAAACTGCAAAACTAACAATCGACTTTTATGTTGATTTTGAAGCACAGTTTGATTGTTAGATTGCTTTACTCGCTTCGCTTCAACATTATTTTCAAGTTTCAATTATAATTAATTGTGTGATTAAGTATATAGTTTGAGCACATGTTTATAAATCTTTTTCACTGTGCATTGCCATAAAATACAAGCTAATAAGATCTTAAATATAGTAATTTAAATAAAAGATGATGATAACATAAGCGAAATTGGCTCTTTTAAAATGCTTGTAACGCCCTTTCAGCAATTAACTTAAACTTTACAGTTTTGAAAGATGTGAGAACGAAAAAAAAGAAAGAACGTCGAAAATTTGATACCCTTTCAGACTGGAGTTAAACTGCTGACAAAAAATAACTAAAGAAAACGCAACTTAAGAGATGTTAAATAAGAGAAATTGTTAATAATGAATTCGATTTATATTAAAAATGACTGAGAGAAATAATAGTATTATTGCTCTTAGACTTATGGAACTACATATACAATTGCTGCATTATTTTTATTAAAATATATACAAAAAACAATATATGAAAAACATATAAGAATCTCCAATTCTGGACAGGCTTAATAAATGTTGCTGTTTAGAACTGTGTAGAATAAAATCGTAATAATTACATTTATCACTAGATCAATTTCAACCTATTAAAGTAAAAAAAAGATTAGAAGATTATATCTCACAAGAATTATTTAACATGCAATAGGAAAGAGTTATAGACAAAAATGTAGATAAAGTACAAATTTTTAATCCCAAATTACGGATTCCAATTTAGCATCGAGATATATGTATTGCTTCAAACTGACATCATAACCGATAATAACCGATTTCAGACATGTTAAATGTTTTGTGCAAAAAAATCATTGCTTATATTTCTTCTATTTTGTGGCTTACCTATTTGCAGCACATGTTTACTATATACACATAGATATCATATATATAGCAGCTATATCAGTTTGCATTGACAGCTCGCAAAAAGGTGTTGCTCAGGTTTTCTTTTTGCTTTGCTTTATGCTTTCGCCATTTTACTGTGTGTACACACACACACATGTACGTATTTATTAATAGCAAGTGGCTTTGTCTGCTTTCGTATATATATATATGTTTTTTTTTTGTCTTGAATGTATTTTAGCAGCGAGCAGCGTCGAAGTCTGTCTTTGAATGTTGGCATCCACATTTCGCATTCTTTTTCATCACATCATCAGCAGCAGCAGCAGCGTTGGAAAAGGATGTCTTAGTGTGTGCGTGTGTGCGATTCCAGTGTTGTAAGATGTTGTGTGTGCTGAGTGTTGAGTGTTGTTGTTTTTGTTGTTGCGGTTTTTTATGCAGCAGGCCAACAAATCAACATCCGGTTAGCTGTGATACACAGACTTTCCACTCTCTCTTTACACTCTCCATCATCACACACAAAAAACATTCATTGCACATATGAAATATTATATACACAAAGCTCAGCTCAGCTCGGCTCAGTTCTCCTCTCCTGCTCCCTGCTCTTCGCTCTCTTTCCATCTCCCTTTTTCTCTCTCTCTCTATCTCTGTCGCTGTCTGGGCAAGTTGACAGGCCGGCGGCGGCCGCATTTGATAACTGTAGCTGTTAACTGCTAGCTGAAGCCGCTATGCACACACTCACACACACAAACACACAGAGACGCACATGTGTATGTGTGCGAGTCGTCTGGCCGGCCTCAGTTTTGTTTGCTTGTATTTGTGTCTGGCGATAGTCAAGTTTTTTTTTGTTTTTTTTTTTATATTTTATATGAGTAACGCGTTAACTTTTTGGCGACTTTTAGCACAGACAGGCGTCGGCATATTTATTTATTTTTTTCTCACTTTAGCACTGGATGTGTCTTTGTGTGTGTGTGTGTGTGTGAGATGAGAAATGTTAACTTTGAAAGTGCTAGGCGAAAGCGCTAGACGACCGGCACAGACAAGACGCGCAGCACGAATGAATGAAGTTGGCGAACAAACCAAATTGCCAAGCGTACAGCAGCAGCAGCAGTCTCGGTCGCTGCCTCAGTCGCCGTTGCCGTCGCTACTGCTGCCTACGATTGACAAGAAACGATGCAAAATCAGAAAAAATGCCGAACAACAAACGAGCAGTCATCTCGTGCGTTCGCTCGCTCTCTCTCTCGCTCTCGCTCTCTGTCTGTGGTGTTGCTGCTCACGCGTGTAGGTCGTCTAGAGGCCGTTCGTTTGGGTTGCCATTTCTCTTTTGGAGGCCACTTACAGTGTGCGAGTGTGTGTATGTGTGTGTGTGTGTTAACTGGCGCTCGTTCGCTCTTCGTTGGTACTTCGTGTTTGCGCTCTCTCGCGCAAAAATTCTTTGCTGCAAATCAAAGTCGAGGTCGTTGTACGAATGAAAGAATGTCGGCTTTTGTTGTTGTTGTTGGAGTCAGCCCACTGCTGACGTCGCTGCTGCTGCGGCATTGATGTTTAATGCTTACTGCGATCCGCCATTGTGCTTGCAACTCGTCGCTGCTGCACTTATGCTGCTACGTTCGCTCTCTCTCCCTCTCTCTCTCACACTCTCTCCCGTGCGCTCTCTTTCCTTTTGTCTATGTGTGTGTGTGCTCGGCATGCCTTAACTTGGCTTTCTTTTGAATAATGTTACTTCATGCTTTCGCAGTCTTCGTCTTCGTCCGTCCGTGCGTCCCTCTCTTCGTGTCTCAGTTCGTATGTTCGTCTGCTTGTTCGCTTCTCTGTCTGCCTGTCCGTCTGCCTGTCCGTGCATTTGTCTGCTAGGCAAAAAATGCTGTTACTTTTTATGTGCACTCTCTTGCTCTGTCTCCCTCCCACTCGCCCAGGCACTCCTTTTGGAATTTTGTTAGACTCGCAGCCCATTTTTTTTTTTTTTACTTATTTTTACTACTTTTTTAATACATTTTCGGCTAACGGGTTGTGGCAGGCGGGGGGGATATTTTTTTCTTTTATTTTTGGGTTTGTTTGTGAGCCGCTTTCGCGCGTTTGTAATAAAAACTCGTTATAAGTAGAAATTCTTTACTTCTTGCTTAATTTTTTTCTTTTTTTGCGCTCTTTTTTCTTGTTCTGCTCTCATGCTCCTATTTTATTTCTTTTTTCTATTTTTTGGCTAGTTTACCTGCCTGCCGCCGGTTGTCTCCCATTTTCCCATGCTCTTTGCCTTTGCCTTTGCCTTGCCTTGGCACACTCATCTATTTCCATTTTTTAAGCACTCTTTGCGGCCACTTTTCTTTATTATGATGTCGCCTCCGCCTCCACCATTACACCCCCTCGCATGCTGCTGTTCCATGACAAATGTGAGAACCGCTTGTGGCTAAAAAGCTTTACTCAGTCTGTCAGTCATTCAATCATTCATTCATTCATTTAGTCAGTTAGTTGGCAGCGGCGGCTCAAACGCTTAGAAGTTTTCTCGACTGGTTAACGCCCCCTCTAAATATAAACACAGTATTACAAACCCACACACACATACACAAACACACACACACATAAATAAACAGTGGTCCATCAACTTTTTTGCAAACTGTTGTAGAACGATAATTTTTGAATACAACAAAATCTAAAGTAATATTATTTGTATCTTTTAGCTGGTTTCCTAAATGATATCCATATTTTTCAACAACATGGGCACATAGATTTTTTGAAAATCATATGAAATTGTTACTTATAGCTTTCTCGTAATTTCGAATAATAATAAGAACATTCAAAACAATCATTCAAAAAATTATCTAAAATTTATATAAATTTCGACCAGTTTTTTCTATATTCTATTTATAATATTTCATAATAAAATGTATTTTATGAACTTACAATTATAGCAAAAAATAATCAAAAATAATAAATAAATAGAATTATACGAATTAAAATTCACATTCTTAGCACAAGCGTTTGTCATATTGAATGTCTACTGTCTCAAGTGCTCAATATCAGGTAAACCACCATATAGCTCCCCCGCCCACTGAATTATTAGGCCAGTTGGCAAGCTAATTTGCTTATCAGCGAGAAAAGGGTCGCCAGTGGCTGAGACGAACGCAGTGGTGTATGAAAGGGGGGTGGTGATGTGGGAGGAAGAGTTGGTCGAGAAAGTGCTCCGAAAATGCGCGCCAAATAAAATTTTCATTAGGAATCGCATCAGTCGCTGATAACAGAAACACCTCTCCCACTCTCTCCCTCTCTCTCTTTCTGCGTCAGCTTCTTCACACATTTACTATGATAAGATAGAATATATAGAATAAGTGTGCGAAACTTGAAAATTAAGTTTTGACTTAACACAAATGGTGCAAATCATCGCAATCAACAATGAGAAACTGAGTTGAGAATCAAAAGAGGGAGAGAGGAGAGAATGTGGGGAAAACTCAGCGAATCGGAATGAACAACAACAACAGAAACAACAAAGGTTCCGGTCGAACTATTTAACACCATTTATCGTTAGCCACAAAAACAATCGAGTTGCTGAAAATGCAACTAAGCACAATGATTAGGCACATCAATAACAACAACAACAACAAAAACAGTGGTTTCTATTCCTGAATTGAATGGATTATTCGCTGACAAAAAGAAATAAAACAGATTTTCAACTATCTTTTTAGAAGCTTGCATGAAAAGTCGAAAAGAAATTAGCTATAAAAAAAATAAGTAGGCAAATTGGAAAGCTAATAGCGATTAGTTCGACTCGAGATATAGATTCGAGAAAAAACCCAAATTGATCTCACAATTATATATTCAGATTCGGAATATTGTCGATAACAGTTGTCTATATATCAAGCAGAAGATATTTTAACTAGGGGGATATTTTGAGGAAAGTTAAGAAAAGAAAAGCGATGCCTTTTTTTCGAGGCATTTGTAATATTTTAACATTTTCTTTATTATATAATATACATTGAGTTTCAATGATATTATGTATTATCGACAGCAGTAAATAAAGAATTTGCAAATTGAGCAGATCTAAGACTGCAAATTGCCTCAACATTATATATTAAAAAAAAATATTAGATTATGTCATCTATTTACTATGCAATATATACAATTTTTTATATAATATGTATATAAATACACCAACATTAAATACTATCTATATTAATATATCACATAAAGTATAAAACATATCAGATTCTAAAATTCATTGCCCGTATTTGCCTTAAAATATATCAAAACCCTTTCAATTCAATATATGTCAGAGATCAGAGTAACATAATCGTAATCGATCCGGTTTCAATACAATATCATATTCAAGACACTTACCTGTCATTAAATGTATTTTAATATTAAGGAATTCCCAACGATTGCAGTTTTTCTTCTTCTTCTTCTTCTTCTTTTTCTCATAGTACTTATTTTTTGTTTAGATGGCGAATACGGGGAATTGATAAGAGAGCTTTGGATTACACATGGCTTGTTGTTTTTTATTTTTTACATATCAGTAGTCTATATAATATATATTTATATATTTTTTATTATTTTTTTTTTTTTCAATTTATAGAGAGCAATGCACGAAATTTGGCTGATCACTTTGAAAATGCAACTTAATTCGATTTTTATTTGGTTTTGATTCTACTTTGGCAACACTTGACTTAAATAAATGTCTTTGACTAACCGTAAGTGTATTTATTGTGCGTATGTGTGTGTGCGTTGTACCGTTAGACACAGAGTGCGTATGCGCAACGTTTCGCAATATAAGTTGCAAAGTCATTCAAACAATTATTTTTCTTGTTCTGCTTCTGCTTCTGCTCCTGATTCTACTGTCAAACTGTTCGACCGTTGCGGCTGAGCGACCAAACTCGACTGCCAACCAGCAACTATAAATTTGTGTGGCTTGCGCTGCTTCAACTGCTGCTGCTACTACTGCTGCTGCTGCTGTTGCTGCTGCTACTGCTGCTGCTGCTGTTGCTGCTTCGTTTGAGCTAAACAACCGCAGCTGGCGAATGTTGCGTTTCAACTGAATGCCAAACTATTACTTAGACGGGGACTTGCCCAACGAGAACTGCTGTGTGCAGTTAAACGCAAATGAACAAACGCCAAAAGCGCACCGGACAAAAGCAGCGACGCGGCGGCGACGCTTCGGCAAGGTGAAGGTGGAACGCCAATCAATGAGAGCGAGAGAGAGAGAGAGAGAGAGTGAGAAAGAGAGAGCACATACAATGCTGCGTCGGCGCGGTGCTGCTGCTGCTGACTGCTACTGCTGCTTATTGCTACTGCTGCTTGCTGCTACTGCACTTAGTACAGGGCGCCAGACGACGACGACGACGACGACGGTGACGACGACGGTGACGACGATGACGAAGTCGACGAGGCGTTTCGTTGAGTGCATTGGCATAGTAAACTTTAGCACGAGGCGGCGCCGACATCGCGACGCCTGCAATGAAGTTACACGCAACGAAAGAGAGAGAGAGAGTCAGACAGAGAGAGAGAGAGAGAGAGAGAGCGTGCGGGCTCAAGAGAGCGTGCGAGCCGTGAGAACCTCTCTCTCAATTTGCATTGTGGGCTGTTGTTGTAAGCGAATGCCGTTAGATGCGCACTTGACGTCGTCGTCGTCGTCATCGTTGTTGCTCATCAACAAGTCAGCGACTGCGATGTCGACTGCGCTGCTTTTACTTAATTTTTTTTTTTACTTAAAACAACTTTGATCGAAGGAATTCCCCCGAATTTTGTACGCTGGAAGTTGTTTCGACTGCGACCAAAAAAAAAATGCATATATAAAATATATAGCAAAGTGCAGCAGCAACAAAATATGCACTTGACTGCAAGCGAGAGAGGGCAAGGGAGATGGAGAGGGAGAGGGTGAGAGAGTCACAGTCGAAACGGCGCCAGCAGCGGCAGCGGCGGCGGAAGTTAACGGAAAGCTTCAATTTAGCCGGCATTTTACAGTGCATCCGCTCGGTTTAGTTGAGCCGAAGCTCCTCGGCTGTGCAAGAGAGAGAGAGAGAGAGAGAGAGAGAGAGAGAGACGAAAGAGAACGTGCAGGACTTAAGAGCGTGCTCTCTTCAGTACAGCGTGAGGCAGGTCAGTTCAATTGCGCCAGCTGACGACGCGTTTGCGAATGCGGCGCTCAGCAGACAGCAGCACACACCAGCAGCAGAGCAGTTGACGACAGGAGCTTCCTCTCCCTCTCTCGCTCGCACACGCACACACACACACACACACACAGTCGGCGAGCATTATTAGATTTATCGTGTTTTAGCGCTTAAGCAGATGCCCGTGTCGCTGCCCGTCCGCTGCTGGTGACCATAAAGTGGAACTGGGCACATTTTATGACTACTGCTGCCTGCCTTCTTCTTCTTCTACTTTGCCCTCTACTCTTTGCGTCTTCCTGCGGGCTCTTTTCTCATCATTATTTGCGCCCCGAATTTTGTGCTGTCTTTTTTTTTTGTATGTCTCTCTCTCTCTCTCTCTCTCTCTCTCCCTCTCTCTTGCTGCTACAGTTTATGTTCAGCGCTGACCTTTCATTATTATTATTAGCGAATCTTGGGCTGAACAGCTACTTAACCAACTGAATCTCCAACTCTGTGTGTGTGTTTGTTTCTTTGTGTGTGTTGTGTCTGCAATTGGCATGCAAATATTTAATTAGCTCCTTCAAGCTGTTGCCATCTTGACGCCTGATTAATTCAAGTGTGTCTGCGCTTTTTCTTCTCTTTTGCTTTCAATTTTTCGGTTGCCTTTTTATTTTTTTTGTCTTTTGACAACAAAAAACGATTAAATTACCCAACCAATTCCATAGTTGGTCCACACTTTGTGCAAACTACCAAATATTATTATTAAATTTGGCCAACAAAATAATCTAAGCCCACCCACACCCACATACACACACGCACACTTTCCACATGTGTTGCCCTTTAACCGCGCACAATTTTCATATGCCAAAAATTTGCAAAAATATTCGATGCATACCCAAAAACTATGCAAAACATTGCTACACTTGACGAAATCAATTCTGCATTTTAAATATGCATGCTGGCTGAAAAATTTTGTTAGCAGGATCGATAACATTCTTAATACTTTTTATTAATGTTCTTAGCTGATTAATATACATTTTTTATAAATTGATAATCAATTTTGACAATCTTAACAAAATTAGAAAATCAAGTAAATAAATAAATAAATATATCTAGAATATCATGGATAAAATATCAAAGTTTAACACCTGATTGACAAGAATATCCTTTGACCAACCAAATGAAGCTATATTTTTCTGAGTGTATCTATAAGTATGTCTTTGTTTGAGTCTATGTGTGTGTATTTTTGCATCAGATTGGCGATTTGCAAACTGCATTTTAGGTACTTTGTCGCTAAATTGAGTTCCGATTTAACGATGGGACTTTCTGTTAGTTTCTGGTCGCTGCCCAAAGCCACTCACCACTCCCCACCCCCACCAATTCACTTAAAAAAAAAGGCGATTTCAGTTTAGTGTTTTGTGTAGCTAATATGCATCCATAAATATGAATTTATAATAAATATATATAAAATACTTAAAGTATAAAATAAATTAAGTTTAATTAAAATTCCAATGCAAATTAATATTTACATTTAAATTACAAAGATACGAAATATGTATAAGATTTCTGGGAGTATTTAAAACCAAAATGGACAAACCCTTCCACCCTTTGTGGGCTAATTGAACTCAGCACCTATTACAGCTAATAATACTAAATGAAAAGTTAATTTTCTTTATTTATTTTTATAATATTGTCTTATAACAGTCAGCACACAAAAATTTAAATAATAAATGACCCTTCCTGGTACAGTTACAATCACTATGTAAACTTTATGATTATTGAGCAATAATCACAATAGTGATTAGATGATACCTAAGAGTCACTCAACCACTTGACATACAATATACCCATCAAAACAATGAATGTTTAATGATATTTAGCATATAGGGAGACATTTGGTCTTTTCATTTATTCAAATCGATTGAATAATCTTTTACAAATTATATAATTTTGATCAGCATCATTATCGCCGATTTATTGCCCATAGATTATATTCCAGATTCAAATAATTCTTATGACTTATATTTATTTAAACAAAAACTAGGGTATTAAAAGAAACAATACTTATAAATTGCAATTGTATTATTTGTGATTCAATTCTGATTGAATTCTGAAAAAACATTAGTATCAATTATTTGTCTTTAGCGTGGTTCCAATGCAAAATATATTAGTAATTCAGTATTATCATCATGAGCAACACGTCAATTGTTTTCGGAATATTATTTATCTGGATTACTCTTAACCTAAGTTACAATGAAAATGTAAGTACAATCCGATTTTTGACCGAACTTTTAACAAATTGACCAATTTGTTTACGTGTTTACAGGAGGCGATCGAATTCAAAATGACGAATGCGGTTTGTCATAGCTACAACAAATCATTGATTGTCTTCAACGAATGCCGACTGAGGGCAATAAATCGTCATAAAACGACATTAAATGTGAATGTAACTTTTCTATATGCAGCAAACGAAATTACTCTCAAAGGACAAATCTTTAAGAAAGAAAGTGGCTATAAGCCTTGGCTCTATAAAGCGTCAATCGATTTCTGCCGCTTCTTGAAGAAGCCGTACAATCCACTTGCAATACTTGTGTACAAATTCTATAAGGACTTTAGCAACATCAACCACACATGTCCTTATGTGGCAAGTATTACTCCAACAAATACTCTGTACTTATCGAAATGATGAATTCATTGTATCTCCTAGTCGAGCACTCTCGGCTAGATCAGTCTTATAACTTCATTTACATCAAATATCACTTTTTATAGGGTACCCATATAATTACTGGATTTTATCCTCGATCAAACATTTTACCAAATATTTGGCCAACTGGGGATTATCGACTGGACTTAAATTGGATATTTAACAAGAGCCCAGGAATTTCTGTCAATGTCTCCTTCGTCTTTAAAGAGGATTTATTATAACCTAACTTTAAGTATGACCTTGTAATATATATGTTAATTAATATATTATTCATCGGAACATAATTTGAGTAATCACAGGATATCACTAAAATGAAGTCACTTCGAATGCAAACGATTTGATTTTATAGTTTGACAAGACTTACGCAATTTGTTTGTTAGCATAATTTCTGGACTAAACTCTCCAGATCGATTATTATTGTTGTACTAACATTGTGGAACATTGCCTTTAGCAGGCGTCTGCTAAAAACCTATTATTCCACAAAAAGTATATTTTCACAATTCTAATGATATATTAATGACATACAGTCTTGTTCATAGATTCAACAACCGAATAATTCTAATGACAACAAATCCATCTGTCGTTTCAAAAAACATTAGTATAGCAATTATTAATGCAAATATAATAAGTAATTTTATATGATAAGTAAAATAAGATAATAATAAAGAAGTTTCCAATCAGACAATTATTGAAAGCCATTCGGGGTTTGTCGCCATGAACAACATGTACATTGTTTTCGGAATATTTTATATCTGGCTTAATCTAAGGATAAGTTATAATGTGAATGTAAGTCCAGGTTAGAGGTTTGCCCTAATTTTAAGTTAATTTACTGTTTACAGGAGGCACTCGAATTCAAGTATTCGAGTAATAATATATCGTTGGTTGTAATACACGAATGCCGACTGCGTGCAATAAATCGGAATAAAACGAATCATTTTAATGGAACTATTCTACATCTGATAAATTAAGATATTAACCCAGGCTGCAAGCCTTGGCTCTATAAAGCTTCAATCGATGCCTGCCGTTTCATAAGGAAACCATTTAATCCAATTGTTATTCTTCCCTATAAGTTTGCTAAGGACACACACACATGTCCCTATGTGGCAAGTATTACTCCAAGCAACGTACTCAATTTCAAATACACCAAATTCTTTTCACAGGGAACAGTAATCTTTAAGGGACTTGATCGTCAATCAAGCATTTTGCCAAATCCGTTGCAGATGGACAAGTATCATTTGCCTTTGATTTACTCAGTAATTGCATTATATTCGATGATTATATTCAACAATTCACTAATTGCTTCCGCTTGAGTATAATAACAAAAAGTTTTCACAAATATAAATTGCGTGAAGGCAATTTTTAAATGATATTATAGTTATTTTGTCGCTAAATTGAGTTTCTGTCTAACCATGTATATATATATATAAAGCAATAAAACATTACAGTCGCAACCGACTGCTAAATACTCTGATACCAATAAGTTACACCATTTGATGACAGGTGTCACAGAACAGAGTGTGTGTTGCTAAAAAATATCGATCTTTAAAAGAGATTGAAGGAGTGGGCGTGGCTGAAACAAAATTATTGAGAGGTTGCTAGTAATCTTCCTTCCAAGTTTTGTGACTGTACCTCTTAAATTAGGATTTCATCGTTATTGGAGGCAGGACTGGGCGTGGTCCAAAATTGGTTTCCTGACATTTTGAAGGGTGTCACTAGCAATATACTTTTTAAATTTAGTGAGTCTAGCCTTCAAAAAAAATATGCAAGAGGATTTATCACTAAGTGTATCAGTTTCAGAGTAGTCAATATGCATCTATATATAAAAATAATAATTAATAAAAATATAATACAAATAAATTATAAATTAAACTACAAATTAAATTTAATAACTAAATTTAAATTTAATAATATTAGAAATAGGCACAAGATTTCTTAAAGTATTTAAATGCAAAATGGACAAACCCTTCCACTCTTTGTGGGCTAATAGAACTCAGCACCTATTACAGCAAAGGATACTATTTTATTTACTTATTTAGTCAACACACAAATATTACAAATATAAGTAAATCTCCTTGGTACAGTTACAATCACTTTATAAACTTTATGATTATTGAGCAATAATCAAAATTAAAAGCACCTTGAATAATTTTTTACAAATTATATAATCAGCATCATTATTGGCGATTTTTTGCTCATAGATTATATTCCAGGTTCAAATAATTATTATAATTTATATAAGCTTGCAATTGTTATTCTTATTTTATAATATCTGTAAATCAATTCTGAATGAATTCTGAAAAAAATATTAGTATCATTGGCATTTGCGTGGTTGCAATTAAAAAGTCATTTAAAATGCAAAAATATTTTTGTAATTCAAATATGGAAGTCATTCGAGTATTGTCGCCATGAGCACCACGTCAATTGTTTTTGGAATATTATTTATCTGGATTACTCTAAACATAAGTTACAATGAAAATGTAAGTACAGACCGATGTATGACCGAATTTAAAACCAACTGACCAATTAATGTATTTGTTTACAGGAGGCGATCGAATTCAAAATGACGAATGCGGTTTGTCATAGCTACAACAAATCATTGGTTGTCTTCAACGAATGTCGACTGCGGGCAATAAACCGGCATAAAACGACGTTAAATATTAATATGACTTTTCTATTTGCGATCAAGGAAATGACTCTCGAATTGCAAGTCTTAAAGAAAGCAAATGGGTACAAGCCGTGGCTCTATAAAGCGTCAATCGATGTCTGCCGTTTCTTGAAGAAGCCGTACAATCCAATTGCAATAATTGTGTATAAATTGTTTAAGGACTTTAGCAACATCAACCACACATGTCCTTATGTGGCAAGTATTACTCCAACAAATACTCTGTACTTATCGAAATGATGAATTCATTGTATCTCCTAGTCGAGCACTCTCGGCTAGATCAGTCTTATAACTTCATTTACATCAAATATCACTTTTTATAGGGTACCCAAATAATTACTGGATTTTATCCTCGATCAAACATTTTACCAAATATGATGCCAACTGGGGAATATCGACTGGACTTATATTTGATATTTAACAAGAGCCCAGGAATTTCTGTCAATGTCTCCTACGTCTTTAAAGAGGATTTATTATAACCTAATTTTAAGTATGACCTTGTAATATATATGTTAATTAATAAATTATTCATCGGAACATAATTTGAGTAATCACAGGATATCACTAAAATGAAGTTACTTCGAATGCAAACGATTTGATTTTATAATTTGACAAGACTTATGCAAATTTGTTTGATACCAAAATTTTTTTGTTACCAACTAAAGTCTCCAGATCGATTATTATTGTTATAATAAAATTGTGGAACATTGCTTATAGCAGGCGTCTGCTAAAAACCTATTATTCCACAAAGGGTATATTTTCTCAATTCTAATGATATATTAATGACATACAGTCTTGTTTATAGATTCAACAACCGAATAATTCTAATGACAACAAATCATCTCCGACCCCACAAAGTATATATATACTTGATCAGGATCAATAGTCGAGTCGATATAGCCATGTCCGTCTGTCCGCCCGTCCGTCCGTCTGTATATATTTGGAATATAGGTTCTCGTATACCAGGCGCAGTACAAGTTTGCGTTATTTTTTCGATAACTGCCTTCGTTTGTCAATTATCGATCAATTAAATTTCCGATAGCAATAAATGACACAATTTTAAAGGCAGAATCTTCTAATTAATATACGATATGCATATGCATCTTGATCAAATGCCCAAATTTCCTTAAGATCGGATAAGAAATACTCAAGTTATAGTCGAACATATATTCTCATATTGATCTCATTTCTATCAACAGCCGCAAGCATTTTCTGTCTGCAAGAATATGCGAGCGCATGTGTGAGAAAGGGATGGCATGAGCCCCGCTACCTACGATTGCGTTTTTCACGTGTTAGTGCAAATCTTTTTAAAGGGGAATTTGCCAATAATAATAGAATATATTTAATAACTGGGTTCAGGGTATATCCTACGATATTTACTCGACTACAGCACTCTTACTTGTTTTAAGTTAATTTACTGTTTACAGGAGGCGCTCGAATTCAAGTTGACGAATGTGGTTTGTAGGAATAATAATATATCGTGGGTTGTAATACACGAATGCCGACTGCGGGCAATAAATCGGAACAAAACGAATCATTTTAATGGAACTATTCTACATCTGATAAATTAAGATATTAACCCAGGCTGCAAGCCTTGGCTCTATAAAGCTTCAATCGATGCCTGCCGTTTCATAAGGAAACCATTTAATCCAATTGTTATTCTTCCCTATAAGTTTGCTAAGGACACACACACATGTCCCTATGTGGCAAGTATTACTCCAAGCAACGTACTCAATTTCAAATACACCAAATTCTTTTCACAGGGAACAGTAATCTTTAAGGGACTTGATCGTCAATCAAGCATTTTGCCAAATCCGTTGCAGATGGACAAGTATCATTTGCCTTTGATTTACTCAGTAATTGCATTATATTCGATGATTATATTCAACAATTCACTAATTGCTTCCGCTTGAGTATAATAACAAAAAGTTTTCACAAATATAAATTGCGTGAAGGCAATTTTTAAATGATATTATAGTTATTTTGTCGCTAAATTGAGTTTCTGTCTAACCATGTATATGTATATATATAAAGCAATAAAACATTACAGTCGCAACCGACTGCTAAATACTCTGATACCAATAAGTTACACCATTTGATGACAGGTGTCACAGAACAGAGTGTGTGTTGCTAAAAAATATCGATCTTTGAAAGAGATTGAAGGAGTGGGCGTGGCTGAAACAAAATTATTGAGAGGTTGCTAGTAATCTTCCTTCCAAGTTTGGTGACTGTACCTCTTAAATTGCGAGGGATATAGGATTTCATCGTTATTGGAGGCAGGACTGGGCGTGGTCCAAAATTGGTTTCCTGACATTTTGAAGGGTGTCACTAGCAATATACCTTTTAAATTTAGTGAGTCTAGCCTTCAAATTATGCAAGAGGTCTTATCTCTAAGTGTATCAGTTTCAGAGTAGTCAATATGCATCCATATATAAAAATAATAATTAATAAAAATATAATACAAATAAATTATAAATTAAACTACAAATTAAATTTAATAACTAAATTTAAATTATATAATATTAGAAATAGGCACACGATTTCTGAAAGTATTTAAATGCAAAATGGACAAACCCTTCCACTCTTTGTGGGCTAATAGAACTTAGCACCTATTACAGCTAAATATACTATTTTACTTACTTATTTAGTCAACACACATAAATTACAAATATAAGTTAACCGCCTTGGTACAGTTACTACCACTTTATAAACTTTATGATTATTAAGCAATAAACACAATTAAAAGCACTTTCAATAAGTTTTTACAAATTATATTATTTTGATTAGCATAATTATCGGCGATTTATTGCTCATAGATTGTATTCCAGATTCAAATAATTCTTATAGTTTATATAAGCTTGCAATTGTTACTGTTATTTAATATTATTTGTAATTCCATTCTGATTGAATTCTGAAAAAAATATTAGTATCATTGGCATTTGCGTGGTTGCAATTAAAAAGTCATTTAAAATGCAAAAATATTTTAGTAATACAAATATTGCAGTCATTCGAGTATTGTCGCCATGAGCAACACGTCAATTGTTTTCGGAATATTATTTATCTGGATTACTCTAAACCTAAGTTACAATGAAAATGTAAGTACACACCGATGTATGACCGAATTTAAAACCAACTGACCAATTAATGTATTTGTTTACAGGAGGCGATCGAATTCAAAATGACGAATGCGGTTTGTCATAGCTACAACAAATCATTGGTTGTCTTCAACGAATGTCGACTGCGGGCAATAAATCGGCATAAAACGACGTTAAATGTGAATGTAACTTTTCTATTTGCGATCAAGGAAGTTAGTGTCGAATTGCAAGTCTTAAAGAAAGAAAATGGGTACAAGCCGTGGCTCTATAAAGCGTCAATCGATGTCTGCCGTTTCTTGAAGAAGCCGTACAATCCAATTGCAATAATTGTGTATAAATTGTTTAAGGACTTTACCAGTCTGAATCACACATGTCCTTATGTGGCAAGTATTACTCCAACAAATACTATGTACTTATCGAAATTATGAATTCATTGTATCTCCTAGTCGAGCACTCTCGGCTAGATCAGTCTTATAACTTCATTTACATCAAATATCACTTTTTATAGGGTACCCATATAATTAATGGATTTTATCTTCGATCAAACGTTTTACCAAATATTTGGCCAACTGGGGATTATCGATTGGACTTAAATTGGATATTTAACAAGAGCCCAGGAATTTTTACAAATGTCTCCTTCCTCTTTAAAGAGGATTTATTATAACCTAATTTTAAGTATGACCTTGTAATACATATGTTAATTAATAAATTATTCATCGAAACATAATTTGAGTAATCACGGGATATCACTAAAATGAAGTTACTTCGAATGCAAACGATTTGATTTTATAATTTGACAAGACTTATGCAAATTTGTTTGATACCAAAATTTTTTTGTTACCAACTAAAGTCTCCAGATCGATTATTATTGTTATAATAACATTGTGGAACATTGCTTATAGCAGGCGTCTGCTAAAAACCTATTATTCCACAAAGGGTATATTTTCTCAATTCTAATGATATATTAATGACATACAGTCTTGTTTATAGATTCAACAACCGAATAATTCTAATGACAACAAATCCACCTGTCGTTTCAAAAAACATTAGTATAGCAATTATTAATGCAAATATAATAAGTAATTTTATATGATTAGTAAAATAAGATAAGTAAAATAAGATAATAAAAAAGAAGTTTCCATACAGACAATTATTGAAAGCCATTCGGGGTTTGTCGCCATGAACAACATGTACATTGTTTTCGGAATATTTTATATCTGGCTTAATCTAAGGATAAGTTATAATGTGAATGTAAGTCCGGGTTAGAGGTTTGCCCTAATTATATCCTGAACCCATTAAAAATGGGTAAAAAGGGTATAATGGTTTTGTGCAAATGTATGTAACAGGCAGAAGGAATCATCTCCGACCCCACAAAGTATATATATACTTGATCAGGATCAGTAGTCGAGTCGATATAGCCATGTCCGTCTGTCCGCCCGTCCGTCCGTCTGTATATATTTGGAATATAGGTTCTCGTATACCAGGCGCAGTACAAGTTTGCGTTATTTTTTTTGTTTAACTGCCTTCGTTTGTCAATTATCGATCAATTAAATTTCCGATAGCAATAAATGCCACAATTTTAAAGGCAGAATCTTCTAATTAATATACGATATGCATATGCATCTTGATCAAATGCCCAAATTTCCTTAAGATCGGATAAGAAATACTCAAGTTATAGTCGAACATATATTCTCATATTGATCTCATTTCTATCAACAGCCGCAAGCATTTTCTGTCTGCAAGAATATGCGAGCGCATGTGTGAGAAAGGGATGGCATGAGCCCCGCTACCTACGATTGCGTTTTTCACGTGTTAGTGCAAATCTTTTTAAAGGGGAATTTGCCAATAATAATAGAATATATTTAATAACTGGGTTCAGGGTATATCCTACGATATTTACTCGACTACAGCACTCTTACTTGTTTTAAGTTAATTTACTGTTTACAGGAGGCGCTCGAATTCAAGTTGACGAATGTGGTTTGTAGGAATAATAATATATCGTGGGTTGTAATACACGAATGCCGACTGCGGGCAATAAATCGGAACAAAACGAATCATTTTAATGGAACTATTCTACATCTGATAAATTAAGATATTAACCCAGGCTGCAAGCCTTGGCTCTATAAAGCTTCAATCAATGCCTGCCGTTTCATAAGGAAACCATTCAATCCAATTGTTATTCTTCCCTATAAGTTTGCTAAGGACACACACACATGTCCCTATGTGGCAAGTATTACTCCAAGCAACGTACTCAATTTCAAATACACCAAATTCTTTTCACAGGGAACAGTAATCTTTAAGGGACTTGATCGTCAATCAAGCATTTTGCCAAATCCGTTGCAGATGGACAAGTATCATTTGCCTTTGATTTACTCAGTAATTGCATTATATTCGATGATTATATTCAACAATTCACTAATTGCTTCCGCTTGAGTATAATAACAAAAAGTTTTCACAAATATAAATTGCGTGAAGGCAATTTTTAAATGATATTATAGTTATTTTGTCGCTAAATTGAGTTTCTGTCTAACCATGTATATATATATATAAAGCAATAAAACATTACAGTCGCAACCGACTGCTAAATACTCTGATACCAATAAGTTACACCATTTGATGACAGGTGTCACAGAACAGAGTGTGTGTTGCCAAAAAATATCGATCTTTGAAAGAGATTAAAGGAGTGGGCGTGGCTGAAACAAAATTATTGAGAGGTTGCTAGTAATCTTCCTTCCAAGTTTGGTGACTGTACCTCTTAAATTGCGAGGGATATAGGATTTCATCGTTATTGGAGGCAGGACTGGGCGTCGTCCAAAATTGGTTTCCTGACATTTTGAAGGGTGTCACTAGCAATATACCTTTCAAATTTAGTGAGTCTAGCCTTCAAATTATGCAAGAAGTCTTATCTCTAAGTGTATCAGTTTCAGAGTAGTCAATATGCATCTATATATACAAATAATAATTAATAAAAATAAAATAATACAAATAAATTATAAATTAAACTACAAATTAAATTTAATAACTAAATTTAAATTTAATAATATTAGAAATAGGCACAAGATTTCTTAAAGTATTTAAATGCAAAATGGACAAACCCTTCCACTCTTTGTGGGCTAATAGAACTTAGCACCTATTACAGCTAAATATACTATTTTATTTACTTATTTAGTCAACACACAAATATTACAAATATAAGTTAACCGCCTTGGTACAGTTACTATCACTTTATAAACTTCATGATTACTGAGCAATTCACAATTAAAATCACTTTTAAATAGTAATTAGATTATATTTAACAGTCACTCAACCACTTGACACACATATACCCATTAAAATAACGAATGTTTGATGATATTCTCCATATATAAAGACATTTGTCTTATCATTTATTCACATCGTTTGAATAATCTTTTATATAATTTTGATCAGCATCATTATCCGCGATTTATTGCTCATAGATTGTATTCCAGGTTCGAATAAATATAATAATTTATATAAGCTTGCAATTGTTACTCTTATTTTATAATATTTGTAATTCAATTCTGATTGAATTCTGAAAAAAATATTAGTATCATTGGCATTTGCGTGGTTGCAATTAAAAAGTCATTTAAAATGCAAAAATATTTTAGTAATTCAAATATGGAAGTCGTTCGAGTATTGTCGCCATGAGCAACACGTCAATTGTTTTCGGAATATTATTTATCTGGATTACTCTAAATATAAGTTTCAATGAAAATGTAAGTACAGACCGATGTATGACCAACTTTTAAACCAAGTAACCAATTAATGTACTATTTTAAAGGAGGCCATCGAAATAAAAATGACGAATGTGGATTGTGATAGCTTTAACAAATCATTGATTGTCTTCAACGAATGTCGACTGCGGGCAATAAATCGGCATAAAACGACGTTACATGTGAATTATACTTTACTATTTTTGGTTAACGAAATTACTCTCAAAGGACAAGTCTTTAAGAAAGAAAGTGGCTATAAGCCTTGGCTCTATAAAGCGTCAATCGATCTCTGCCGTTTCTTGAAGAAGGCATACAATCCACTTGCAATAATTGTGTATAAACAGGTTAAGGACTTTACAACTATGAATCACCCATGTCCCTATGTGGCAAGTATTACTCCAAAAAATACTCTGTACTCATCGAAATGATGAATTCTTTGTATCTCCTAGTCGAGCACTCTCGGCTAGATCAGTCTTATAACTTCATTTACATCAAATATCACTTTTTATAGGGTACTCAAATCACGAATGGATTTTATCCTCGATCAAACATTTTACCAGTTATAATTCCAACCGGGGAATATCGTTTGGAATTAACGTGGATATTTAACAAAATCCCAGGAATTTATATCAATGTCAACTTCATCTTTAAAGAGGATTTATTATAAAAAATAATTTTAAGTATATCCTTGTAATGTTGTTATTGTAAAAAATGTATTATTCCACAACAAATATATTTTGTCTGTGTATATGATACATGGATGATATCAAATCTTGCTCGTAGATTACACCACAACACAAAAACTGAAGTGAACAAAGAGACACAATCAATATTTAAATATCATTATTGCTGAGTATTGGAATTCTTTGTAATTAAAAGGGCCTTGAAGTGTTCAAGTCAAATAACAATTATAAGGTTGATTTTTCTTGCGTTATTACAATACAATATCTTCTAATATGAAGAAATACAAGTATTTGAAGTCATTCGGGGTTTGTCACTATGAACAACACGTACAATGATTCAGAATATTATATATCTGGCTTGGAATATAAAAAAAATATAATGAAATATAAATTAGCCTTCTTCAATATCATTATATAAACCTTATGATTATTGAGCAATAATCACAATAGTAATTAGATGATATCTAAGAGTCACTCAACCACTTGACATAGAATATACCCATCAATACAATGAATGTTTTATGATATTTACCATATAGGGAGACATTTGGTCTTATAAGCTATTCAAATCATTTAAAGAATCTCTTACAAATTATATAATTTTGATCAGCATCATTATCGGCGATTTATTGCTCATAGATTGTATTCCAGGTTCGAATAAATATAATAATTTATATAGGCTTGCTATTGTTACTATTATTTTGTATTATTTATCATTCAATTCTGAATGAATTCTGAAAAAAACATTAGTATCATTTGCTTTTGCGTGGCTACAATTAAAACGTCATTTTAAATGCAAAAATATTTTAGTAATTCAAATATGGAAGTCATTCGAGTATTGTCGCCATGAGCAACACGTCAATTGTTTTCGGAACATTATTTATCTGGATTACTTTTGAGCTAAGTTACAATGCAAATGTAGACCGATTTTTGACCGAATTTTAAGCAAATTGACCAATTTGATTATGTGTTTACAGGAGGCGATCGAATTCAAAACGACGAACGTGGTTTGTCAAAGCTACAACAAATCATATTTGTCTACTTCTACTTAAACAAAATAAACTTTTGCACATTCAGCGCATACCCATTAAGTTAACAAAATCCTTATGTTCCACTTTACAAAGGTTTTTCGTTAGCAAATCAGAGATCATGTTCTTGGAAGATACATATTCAATTTCAACTACATTATGTTTTCTTTTACCATATCTCTTATGTGATGATATTTAATGTCGATTTGCTTACTAAGCGCATGGAACTTAGCATATTATGCAAAGCATTGTGCGCTTTGATTATCGCTAAATATCCTTGTTTCAGATCCCTCGTTGAAACCCATTTCACGCATAACTATGCGTATATATGCATAACTTAGCTGCCAGTGAGAGTGGCACATACTCTGCCTCAGTGCAGTGCCCCTTAAGTATCTTAATACTTGCTTGAACCTGCTTCGTGCTGCTTATGCGGATCTGAATTCCACTGTGCTAGCTTCGATACTGAGTGCAATATATCATGTAGTTTTGTCTAAATACATTAGCGAACCTATCAACGATTGATAGCCACCTTGGTTCGTTCGCTGGCATCCGTCATTGTCGCATCTGGCTTGAAATCCTGCCTCTAGAGGTGTGGCATTAGATTTGCAGTTGTGCATACCACACTCACGTAGAAGGTTCTCAGTGTAGTACTTATGACCGACAGTAGCGCTTCACGATCAATTTCCATTGGAATTGCTCCATTGGAAATGCTCCAATAACCCGCCATCGACTATGCCGAACTCCTGTGATATGCGCTCCTTCGCACAGTTCAGATCTTCCTTGATTGTGCTGGCCACAATAAGATAGTCGACATATACTAATATCTCATTCAGTTTGCTGACTTCACGACGTATGTACAAAAATGGCTTGCTTAGTCTGGGAGTGAAACCAATCTTGATAAGCACGGTGTGCAGTTTCTCGTTCCACTCACGACCACTCTGTGTAAGGCCGTACAGCGACTTCTAGAGTTTTTGGACTCGATCAGGGAAATCTTGGTTAGCAAATCTCTCCTTCTATTAGTTGTCTTACAGACGGGTTTTTGCCTGACCACGACTCATAAGGTGTCATATCCTCCACCGTAGATATCTCTGAGCGATTTCGCAGTTAAGCTGCCGTCCTTATAGCTTCTGCCCAGAAATCCTCCTTGAGACCAGCATGCACAATAATGCTTTGTGCCATTTCTCCCAGCGATCGATCCGCTACACCATTTTGTTGGGGTGTATACGGCACAATAAGCTGTCTCTTGATGCCGTTCTTTTAGGGTGTTCCAGGCACTTGCTGATGCTTAGCAATTCTTCACGTTATTCGTTTGGGATGACTTTTTGCCAGGGCCTTTTCCTATACTTATTATAATTTGGGGTTTATATTTATTCGGAGCTTTGTCATTAATACAGAATATATATCCGCTTCATGCGACTTATACTACGCGATTCAAGCGACCAAAAGCAACTGCCTCACACTACATGAAACTAGTTGAATCAGACCATCGAAGAAGGTCATAAGCAACTTACAATTACCATTGCTCGCAGGCAACAACAGACTAAGACCACAAAATTGGAATGCAAGACAAGCTGCAGTGTACATAGGCAAATACACTTATTTCCAACAGAAATTATGATTTCCATTCAGTATATGGTATCTGCTAGTCGAGCATTCTCGCCTGATAACTTCATTTACATCAAATATCACTTTTTACAGGGTACCCAAATAATTAATGGATTTTATCCTCGATCAAACATTTTACCAAATATGTTGCCAACTGGGGAATATCGACTGGACTTATATTTGATATTTAACAAGAGCCCAGGAATTTCTACAAATGTCTCCTTCGTCTTTAAAGAGGATTTATTATAACCTAATTTTAAGTATGACCTTGTAATATATATGTTAATTAATAAATTATTCATCGGAACATAATTTGAGTAATCACAGGATATCACTAAAATGAAGTCACTTCGAATGCAAACGATTTGATTTTATAATTTGACAAGACTTATGCAAATTTTTTGTTCACCAAAATTTCTGAACTAAAGTCGCCAGATCGATTATTATTGTCATACTAACATTGTGGAACATTGCTTATAGCAGGCGTCTGCTAAAAACCTATTATTCCACAAAAAGTATATTTTCTCAATTCGAATGATACATTAATGACATACAGTCTTGTTCATAGATTCAACAACCGAATAATTCTAATGACAACAAATCCATCTGTCGTTTCAAAAAAGCATTAGTATAGCAATTAATAATGCAAATATAATAAGTAATTTAATATGATAAGTAAAATAAGATAAGTAAAACAGAGCTTCCGATCAGACAATTATTGAAATTCGGGGTTTGTCGCCATGAACAACATGTACATTGTTTTCGGAATATTTTATATCTGGTTTACTCTAAGGATAAGTTACAATGTGAATGTAAGTCCAGGTTAGAGGTTTGCCTTAATTTTAAGTTCTTTTCGATTACTGTTTACAGGAGGCGTTCGAATTCAAGGTGACGAATGTGGTTTGTAGGAGTAATAATATATCGTGGGTTGTAATACACGAATGCCGACTGCGGGCAATAAATCGGAATAAAACGACATTTAATTTTAATGCAACTGTTCTACATCCGGTTAACGAACCACACATGTCCCTATGTGGCAAGTATTAATCCATTCAATTTCAATGCTTGCGTTTGATTTACTCAGTAAATGCAATTGTATTCGAAAATGATATTAAACAATTCAAGAAATGATTCCGTTTGAGAATAATAACAAAAGTTTTCAAATGATATTTTAAATTATATTTTAAATACTTTGGCGTTAAATTGAGTTCCGGTCTAACGATTATATATATATATATATATACATATATATATATTATATAAAGCAATAAAACATTGCAGGCGTAACCGACTGCTAAATACTCTGATACCAATAAGTTATACTATTTGATATCAGGTGTCTCAGAACAGAGTGTGTGTAGTTGAATATATCGATCTTTGAAAGAGATTGAATGAGTGGGCGTGGCTGAAACAAAATTATTGAGAGGTTGCTAGTAATCTTCCTTCCAAGTTTGGTGACTGTACCTCTTAAATTGCGAGGGATATAGGATTTTATCGTTATTGGAGGCGGGACTGGGCGTGGTCCAAAATTGGATTCCTGACATTTTGAAAGGTGTCACTAGCAATATACCTTTCAAATTTAGTGAGTCTAGCCTACAAATTGTGGGAGATTTCATATCTCTAGAGCCAAAGTTAGTGGTGGCGGCGTGTGTAGGCGTGGTCTGATAATGTATATGCTGATCTTTGAAGGAATTAAATTTAATAACTAAATTTCAATTAAATAAGATTAAAAATAGGCACAAGATTTCTGTAGAAATCAAGAAGAAATATTTCAATGCAAAATGGACAAACCCAACCACTCTTGTGGGCTACCACTCTTGGTGGGCTACCATCACATATTACAGGTAAGGTGCTATTTTATTTACTTATTTAATCAACACACATAAATTACAAATATAAGTTAACCGCCTTGGTACAGTTACTATCACTTTATAAACTTTATGATTATTAAGCAATAAACACAATTAAAAGCACTTTCAATAAGTTTTTACAAATGATATAATTTTGATCAGCATAATTATCGGCGATTTATTGCTCATAGATTGTATTCCAGATTCAAATAATTCTTATAGTTTATATAAGCTTGCAATTGTTACTGTTATTTAATATTATTTGTAATTCCATTCTGATTGAATTCTGAAAAAATCATTAGTATCATTTTGCTTTTGCGTGGTTACAATTAAAATGTAATTTTAAATGCAAAAATATTTTCGTAATTCAAATATGGAAGTCATTCGAGTATTGTCACCATGAGCACCGCGTCAATTGTTTTCGGAATATTATTTATCTGGATTACTCTAAACCTAAGTTACAATGAAAATGTAAGTACACACCGAATTTAAAACCAACTGACCAATTAATGTATTTGTTTACAGGAGGCGATCGAATTCAAAATGACGAATGCGGTTTGTCATAGCTACAACAAATCATTGGTTGACATACACGAATGTCGACTGAGGGCAATAAATCGGCATAAAACGACCTTCAATTTTAATGGAACTTTTCTATTTACGGTCAACGAAGTTACTACCGAAGCACAATTGTTTAAGAGAGAAAGTGGCTATAAGCCTTGGCTCTATAAATTGTCAATCGATGCATGCCGTTTCATGAAGAAGGCATACAATCCAGTTGCAATAATTGTGTACAAATTGTTTAAGGATTTTACCACCATCAACCACACATGTCCTTATGTGGCAAGTATTACTCAAACAAATACTGTGTACTTATCGAAATGATAAATTCAGTTCAGTACATTGTATCTCGTAGTCGAGCACTCTCGGCTAGATAAGTCTTATAACTTCATTTACATCAAATATCACTTTTTATAGGGTACTCAAATAATTAATGGATTTTATCTTCGATCATACATTTTACCAATGATATTGCCAACCGGGGAGTATCGTTTGAACTTAAATTTTATATTTAACAAGAGCCCAGCACTTTATGTCAATATCAACTTCATCTTTAAAGAGGATTTATAATAAAAAATAATTTTAAGTATATCCTTGAAATATATATGTTAATTAATATATTATTCATCGGAACATAATTTGATTTAACATTTTGCAAATGCTTCAATTTTTTATTGTTTTCAAACAGGCAAATTAAGTAATCACAGGATATCACTAAAATGAAGTTACTTCGAATGCAAACGATTTGATTTTATAATTTGACAAGACTTATGCAAAATTGTTTGTTACCAAAAATTGTTTGTTACCAACTAAAGTCTGCAGATCGATTATTATTGTTATACTAACATTGTGGAACATTGCTTATAGCAGGCGTCTCCTAAAAACCTATTATTCCACAAAAAGTATATTTTCTCAATTCTAATGATACATTAATGACATACAGTCTTATTTATAGATTCAACAACTGAATAATTCTAATGACAACAAATCCATCTGTCGTTTCAAAAAACATTAGTATAGCAATTATTAATGCAAATATAATAAGTAATTTTATATGATAAGTAAAATAAGATAAGTAAAACAGAGCTTCCGATCAGACAATTATTGAAAGCCATTCGGGGTTTGTCGCCATGAACAACATGTACATTGTTTTCGGAATATTTTATATCTGGTTTACTCTAAGGATAAGTTACAATGTGAATGTAAGTCCAGGTTAGAGGTTTGCCTTAATTTTAAGTTCTTTTCGATTACTGTTTACAGGAGGCGTTCGAATTCAAGATGACGAATGTGGTTTGTAGGAGTAATAATATATCGTGGGTTGTAATACACGAATGCCGACTGCGGGCAATAAATCGGAATAAAACGACATTTAATTTTAATGCAACTGATCTACATCCGGTTAACGAACCACACATGTCCCTATGTGGCAAGTATTAATCCATTCAATTTCAATTACACTAAATTCCAGTTTTCACAGGGAACAGTAATTTTTCAGGCACTTTATCTTCAATCAAGCATTTTGCCAAATCCGTTTCCAACCGGGGATTATCTAGTGGACGTAGTATGGCATTTTAATAAGAAGACATCAATTGCGTTCAAGTTCTACTTTAAATTTACTGAAGATTTACTATGAAATACTTTGATGTAAATCATTATATTAGTTATGTGAATACATTATACATCTTTGCTTTATTGCAATTTGCAGATTGACAAGTATTATTTGCTTTTGATTTACTCAGTAAATGCAATTGTATTCGAAAATGATATTAAACAATTCAAGAAATGATTCCGTTTGAGAATAATAACAAAAGTTTTCAAATGATATTTTAAATACTTTGGCGTTAAATTGAGTTCCGGTCTAACGATTATATATATATATATATATACATATATATATATTATTTAAAGCAATAAAACATTGCAGACGTAACCGACTGCTAAATACTCTGATACCAATAAGTTATACTATTTGATATCAGGTGTCTCAGAACAGAGTGTGTGTAGTTAAATATATCGATCTTTGAAAGAGATTGAAGGAGTGGGCGTGGCTGAAACAAAATTATTGAGAGGTTGCTAGTAATCTTCCTTCCAAGTTTGGTGACTGTACCTCTTAAATTGCGAGGGATATAGGATTTTATCGTTATTGGAGGCGGGACTGGGCGTGGTCCAAAATTGGATTCCTGACATTTTGAAAGGTGTCACTAGCAATATACCTTTCAAATTTAGTGAGTCTAGCCTACAAATTGTGGGAGATTTCATATCTCTAGAGCCAAAGTTAGTGGTGGCGGCGTGTGTAGGCGTGGTCTGATAATGTATATGCTGATCTTTGAAGGAATTAAATTTAATAACTAAATTTCAATTAAATAAGATTAAAAATAGGCACAAGATTTCTGTAGAAATCAAGAAGAAATATTTCAATGCAAAATGGACAAACCCAACCACTCTTGTGGGCTACCACTCTTGGTGGGCTACCATCACATATTACAGGTAAGGTGCTATTTTATTTACTTATTTAATCAACACACATAAATTACAAATATAAGTTAACCGCCTTGGTACAGTTACTACCACTTTATAAACTTTATGATTATTAAGCAATAAACACAATTAAAAGCACTTTCAATAAGTTTTTACAAATTATATAATTTTGATCAGCATATCGGCGATTTATTGCTCATAGATTGTATTCCAGATTCAAATAATTCTTATAGTTTATATAAGCTTGCAATTGTTACTGTTATTTAATATTATTTGTAATTCCATTCTGATTGAATTCTGAAAAAATCATTAGTATCATTTTGCTTTTGCGTGGTTACAATTAAAAAGTAATTTTAAATGCAAAAATATTTTCGTAATTCAAATATGGAAGTCATTCGAGTATTGTCACCATGAGCATCGCGTCAATTGTTTTCGGAATATTATTTATCTGGATTACTCTAAACCTAAGTTACAACGAAAATGTAAGTACACACCGAATTTAAAACCAACTGACCAATTAATGTATTTGTTTACAGGAGGCGATCGAATTCAAAATGACGAATGCGGTTTGTCATAGCTACAACAAATCATTGGTTGACATACACGAATGTCGACTGAGGGCAATAAATCGGCATAAAACGACCTTCAATTTTAATGGAACTTTTCTATTTACGGTCAACGAAGTTACTACCGAAGGACAATTGTTTAAGAGAGAAAGTGGCTATAAGCCTTGGCTCTATAAAGCGTCAATCGATGCATGCCGTTTCTTGAAGAAGGCATACAATCCAGTTGCATTAATTGTGTACAAATTGTTTAAGGATTTTACCACCATCAACCACACATGTCCTTATGTGGCAAGTATTATTCCAACAAATACTCTGTACTTATCGAAATGATGAATTCATTGTATCTCGTAGTCGAGCATTCTCGGCTAGATAAGTCTTATAACTTCATTTACATCAAATATCACTTTTTATAGGGTACTCAAATAATTAATGGATTTTATCTTCGATCAAACATTTTACCAAATATGATGCCAACCGGGGAGTATCGATTGAACTTAAATTTTATATTTAACAAGAGCCCAGCACTTTATGTCAATATCAACTTCATCTTTAAAGAGGATTTATAATAAAAAATAATTTTAAGTATATATTATTATATTATTATATATTATTCATCGGAACATAATTTAATTTAACATTTTGCAAATGCTTCAATTTTTTATTGTTTTCAAACAGGCAAATTAAGTAATCACAGGATATCACTAAAATGAAGTTACTTCGAATGCAAACGCATTGCTTTTATAATTTGACAAGACTTATGCAAAATTGTTTATTACCAAAATTTGTTTGTTACCAACTAAAGTCTCCAGATCGATTATTATTGTTATCCTAACATTGTGGAACATTGCTTATAGCAGGCGTCTACTTAGGTTAAGTTTATAAATGTGCTAAAAATCAATTATTTCACATCAAATCTATTTTGTCAATTTTTATGATAACACCCAGTCTTGTTGATAGATTCAACAACCGAATAATTCTAGTCACAAAAAATCAAGCTGTCGTTTAAAAAACATTAGTATAGCAATTATTAATGTGAATATAATAAAACAAATATAATATAATCAGTAAAATAAGATAAGTAAAATACAGTTTTCAATCAGACAATTATTAAATGCCATTGGGGGTTTGATATGGTAGTTCATCAGATATGGTACACAATCAATGAGAATGCATCTCCTCGTCGGGCTCCCCCGACTGGTGCGCTTTCTTACTCGCTCTATTTGCATAGTTTTGAAAATAATAGCGTAGCGGGCAGCGTCGGAAAATGGTTTACAATTAAAATCCAAAAATGTTGTTGCCAAAAATTTGAAAGGGCTGCCGCGGCAGTAACAGTAAACACGAAGTTGGCAGCAATTAGCAGTGATTTATTAATTATTTACCATTTTTGGCATTACCATTAACACAATCCCAAACAATTGCCAAACCCAAAATAAAATACACAAGAAAAAAAAAACAAGAAAATATAGACAAAAAAAAAATCAGTTAGGAAAAATATAGAAAAATATTTGATATTTATTTTGGAAATATTTTATGTGCAGTTGCGGCAACGGCGGCAACATTGCCACATCGGAGCCCAAATTAAACATTAAAACGATGCTAATCAGACGGTTCCCATGGCAATTTAAATTGCGAATAAAACTATGCTAAATGTATAAATATATATATATATATATGTATATAAAAAAAAAAATTATACTATATATATACTAAAAGACTGAACATTAAAGTTATGCGGCACGGCCATTAGCTCGGAAAAATATCTGCAAAATATTCAAATGCATTCTAAATAAATATGAGCATTTTATAAATAGTATAAAAGCAGGCAACTATGTACAAAAAGATACGCACAACAAAAATGCATATTCAAAAGCAAACACACAACAAAAATGCTGATGGCAACGTTTGAGATGATATCGTTGGACTGGCAGATACCCTCTATTTGATGGTATTTTTCATGTATCTGTTAGTATACCTATTTGATCAACATTTTAGAGAAATTTATTGAAAAAATTAATAAAATAATAAAAAAAAATGTTATTCTTGAAGAATTTTACTCTAATCTAATCATTAATAATAACAATAATATAATGTAATTAAGTTTAATAGGTTTCTAAAACCTAAATTACCCATTACATTGAAAGAATAAATATATAAATTAAATTGAGTTTAATAAAAATATTAATTAGATGACTATAACTCTTGTAGATCCAGAGTTTATTCAGGCTTTCTTAAAAAACTAAGATTTTTAATGGCATTCTAAATGAGCTGCTTCTGAATTCTAAGGATTATTTATTCTTATTTAATTATTATTATATATATATTATTATAGTCTAACCATTTCTTTCAATATTCACAGGGTATCTAGAAATATCACTCGATCCGATACGCACTTGTAATATTCAAATGGATTAACTTTGATCACATGCAAATGAAGGGGCAGCATCAGCCGACGATGAGGAGGAGTTGGACGGGCAGGACAGGCGGTCACTGTCAAGGGACGCGGCTGTGGCACAAATTGAGCTAATTGCAGACTAGATATACACAACGAGAGGGAGAGTGAGCGATGGAGAGAAATGGAGCGAGAGCGACCAAAAGAGAAAGAGAGACAGAGGGGCACATTAATAGCCACATTAGCATAAAGTGCAGCAAGCATTGTCAGCCTCTCCAAGGACACAGAGGACGACGAGTGCCAACGACAACCAAAAACCAGAGTGACAATCGCTAGAAACAACAACAAAAATAGAAAACAACAAAAAAAAGTAAGCCCAAATTGCAATATCAGACATTTAGTCTATATGTATGAATCATACGACAATCAGACACAATATCCATTTGATTGACATGCCTCAACTCAACTCAATTCACTCAACGCATATGCCACACAAATTGACTTCAATTGCATATGTGTGGAGAGCAGCAGAGTGGCAGAGATGGGCAGATGGGAAACGGGGCACTGTTGAAGAGATTTCAAAAGTTTTGATTTTGATTCAGCGCAAATGGTCCCAAAAGGATTGCTTTGATGGCTTTGTTGTCTACTTAAAATCAAGCTATGAAATATAATACAAATTATCTGACACGATTTGTGAGGTGTTCTTTTCCTAAGGCTTCGAAACTTTTTAAATCTTTTTAAATGCTCTAAATGTCTTGGACATTAAGCTGGCATAATGTGAACAAAGCTTTGTAAATTCAGAGGTGTGTGTTTGTTATTATTTTTAATATTCTAAACATCGTTTCAATATTTACAGGGTATTCACAAATAAGCACTTGTAATACTCATTATCGTATATAAAATTACTCATAAATCTAAAACAAAAATTATCTCAATATAAAATCGATACTTTAAAACGCATTTAAATTAAAGTAACAATTATATTTGTATTTTTATAGCTATGGTCAGCAAATTAAATGAGTTGATTTTAACTTTTGTGCTGTGCAATTGAAAAACAATATAAAACCGCTAATGCTTATTGTCAAACTGTTGACTTAATGACAGCGCAGTTAGCCACAATGCCAACTGCCAACTGTAAACTGGTCAAAATAAAAGCTGACAGGTGTCATACGCAACTTTTTCGACTATTTCCAGGATGCAGGAAACTAATTGAAAAGCGGTGCATGGCGTACAATTTGACGTATACTTAATCTTCTGCAACAAATATACAGGGGGTTTTTTTTATTGTTGTTGTTATTTTTCGCTTCATTGTGTGCTTCAATGTCGAGCAGTGCACATCAAGTGGGTTAACAGGCAACGAGTGGATAAAAAAAACCTCAAACAAAAAGCTTGACACACTGAAAAACTGAAAAAGATTCAATGCAAATATAAACAAATCAGGCGTGGCAAGAGACGGGGAAAGGGCGTGGGAAGGGGGGCATAACCAAAGTCAACAGTATTTAGGGGGCAGTGTAGTAGGGATTGTGTGTGTGTTTGCACAGTTCTTTTTCCCATACACTTCGAAAAATTCCATCTTCTAGAATAATCAAATTTCTCTTTGCTGTGTAGAAATCATTATTAGATGCGGTATATATATTTCATAAAATTATACCAAAAATAAAATAATTGTTATAGTATTTTAAACTTTTCTTTTCATATTTATTTTCTGAGTGTAAATTGACTTCACAGCAGTCTCTACTTCTTCTCCTAAAACGACGCAGATCAGCAGAAAAATTTGTTGTTCAGCTGGCGCCAGCTGGACAGCATAGAAAACATATGGAAATTACATTTGCACAAACAACAACAATAACAAAATAACAGCAACAACAATGAAATTCCAGCAAACATTATCGTTGCAGCATTTTTCGGTTGAAGTTTTCGTAGGCATTTTTTAGTGTGTGTAGATTTTAGAAAATGAAAACTTGCAACAGCCGCAGCAGCAACAACAACAACAACAACAACAGTAGAGGAGTCTGAGGAGGCAGTGTTGCCTTAGCACTATTGCTAGCCACACAAGTGTGGCCAGAAAGGCACTTAATCATCTTAAACCGTTGTTTGCACGGCTTGCCACAGACGTGGCTGCCACAAACATACACAAAACACACAATCACATAAACCCACATACACACATACACACACACACACACACATACACACACAGACACAAACCTACACACACACTTGCGGCACACTTTAGTGCTACACGTGTTTCATTTGCTGCGTTGCACGCAAAACTAAAACAACAAAATCAAATATAAAAAACAACAAAAAAACAAATAGAAAAAAATTAAAATAATGTAAATTCTTAGGCACACTGAAAATGAGATACCCTTTGCAGACTGGAGTTCAGCTGCTGAAATTTCAATGAATATAAAATGCAGCCATAAATAACAAAACAAGATAATAAAAATAAAAAATAAATAAATAATAAAAACATATCAAATAAAATTGAAATTTTGTTTATAGTTTTTTCCCCCACATAAATATAATTAGCTCTAAGCCCAATACATTATTGGCATTAACATATTTTAAATTGCTTGGATAACAGCGATACTTAATTAGCTTTTAATAAATATTGTTGTTTCTAATCTGCCACTTGAATGTGCTTGCCATTAAATATTTTCATGTGCATTGCTAAATCATTTTATGATAATTATTATTTAGGCAATTATTCAGCCAAATTGTTTAAAAGTAGTTAAAACATAAGATCGATTGATAAAAAAAATCGAATTTATTTAAAGTACAGTTGCAAAATGCAATAAAAACCCACTTAAAGAGGGTATCATAAAAAGCAAAAGCCCCCCACAAAAAAAAAAAAATAAATGGGTTCTGCCAATGGCGTTGGCAGCCACTTCCACCACTGCCACCGCCGCCCACAATTGACCAGCTGTACAGCTAACTAAGCACAGCAACTATCTAGCCAGGTGGCAACATCCCGCACCCCTTGTGGCCCCGGGCAACCACACATTTCATGCACGATGGAAAAGCTAAACCGCATTTAGCGCGCGTTTAGTGGTAGCCATTTTGCCCACAACCCTTAACCAAAACCTCACCTCCCACGTCCCTTCCACACTCTTTCCACAGATTTATGCAATGAAAATATGCCAGTGTCTAAAGTTGCAACGTGCCACGCCCACAGACACAGAGCGCCTATGCAAACAGGCAGCAGCTGGTTTTTTCTTCTCTTCTTTTTTTTTTGGGATGTTGTCGTTAATTAAAAAATTTTAACTTGCTTATATGCAAATCAATTACCTGAAGACCCAAAATGGGTTGAAAAGGGTCGTTAGAGGAGGGGGGAGGGTGGGTAGTAGTTGAGGTGTGTGTGAGTGCGTTTATGTGTGTGTGGTGTGGTTATTGAGGTGAGAGAGTGCTCTCGCTGGCAGCTGAGAGGCTCGACAGCAGCAGCAGCAGCAACAACAAAAACAACAACAACAACAACAACAACATCATCAACATCCTGTGGCACATTCAAGGCCCAAAGCAATAAGCGACACATGGTTTAGATTTTTGACTTCGAAATGTGTAAGTGTTTGTGGTATTTAGATTTGCATCTGTTGCGGCAAGTGTTGCCACAGAAAATAACACAAGAAACTCTGCTTGTCAAAGCCAATTACTAAAACCGGTAGAAAATTAATAAAATCCTTAAGATATCCAAAATAAAATATAGCAAATAAAATATAACATGATATTGCAGATTGTAGTAGTCCTGCCAAAATCTAAATTTAATTATTAAATGCACAAAAAAAAATTCAACCGATTAGGAAAACTATATGATAAAGAAACTTAATTTTTTATAGCACAATAAAACTCGTAACTAGAAAGTTAAATAAATATATCTTTGTAAGCAAAATTGTACTTCATAGTTTTTAATCGCTATTTCAACTATATTTTGAATCGCTATTATAATTGGCTTGACTATTTTAAACACTTGGTGACAAAAATAATTATTTTTTCGGCAATAAATCCGGCAATTGAATTTCTCAAAAAGAACTAATGTTTTAAAAAATAAAAGCAGTTTGAATATATAAGGTAAGCCATAATCAAAAATTGCATCTGATCAGTTCTGAGAAAATTATTATAGCGCAATATTCTGAATCCTTTGCCAAGTGAATAGATTGGTATAAAATCTTAATATTAGTTTCTAAATTTAAACGCTACAATAAACCAAATATCATGTTAGTCTTGATGTCAGTTCGATTGTTTTGGGGGTAAGTAAAAAGTCAATATCATTTCAATTGAGATATATAGATATATATATATATATATTAAGTAACTCGTTTCGTTTGATGATGTGCGATAAACTCTGAGTGGGGCTTATTTGCTTGTTTGTGGCCCGAAGCAACAGTTGCAACAGTTTCTGGCTGGCTGGAGGGAGGGGGGTGGGGGGGAGTGGCACGTCTTGGGAAAGTTAGCTGTTAGCCCGGAAAATGGAGCCTGGGAAATGCTTTCTGCATATTGTTTGACTGCCTAAAGGAAAGAGAAAGAACAGCGACCCAACTTGCGACAGCCCTTTGAATTTTTGAACCCCAGTTGGATTCGAGAGGCCAAAAAATACAAAAACAATGCCGGTATGAACAAAAACAATACCCTGTAGTTGGCTTAAAAAGTGATGGTAACGTAAGAAACTAAAGAAATGGAATAAGGTGTAAGGAAATTATATAAAACTGAAGATGAGGAAGCTGACAAAGGGATATCTTACAAGATTCGGGGTATATATAAAATAAATGTTAACTAAAAAATATTTATCATTATTTGCATCAGAGCTGACGTCTAACGTTGTCTCTGAGCTTCAGCATATTTAACATAAACGATATTCCATATACAAAATCAAGATTATGTGGAAATAAGTAACTGGTGTGTCTAGATGGAAAAAATGCATTAATTTGAATCGATTTATTTAGCACTTTAACTACAAACAATATATCCACATTATTTGCCTAATTTAACATACCCCTCTTCGTTGCCGCTCACTTATTTCCAGGGTATATTAACAGAAAACTTATGCGGCGTTGAGGCAGCGTCGCATTTCAGCAGCAGCAGCAGCAAAACAACTAAAAGTCAAATAAACAATTCAAGTGAACACGCTGTCAACAGCAAGGCGAAGAAAGGCAGCTAAAGAGGAATGGTGGGGGGTGCAACACAGAAGAAAAAGGAGGCAAGTAGTCAGCGAAGGAAGCGCAGCATCATCATCGCTCATAATACACACAAACACACACACACACGCACAGCGCAACAGCGTGGCAAAAACAACAACAGCCAGGAGACGTGGCAAGCAAGCTTGGCAAGCAGCAAGTGGCAAAGGAGCTGTGTGGCAAGTAGCCTGACTTGGCTGCCTGGGCTGTGTGGCTTGTGCCGCATAGTTTCATATTTTGTTGCGTTTGCATGTTTTATTTATTATTGTTTCAGCGCAGCAGTGCTTTGCCAAAGGTTGCAACTCTTGACTTTAATTGTGAAGAAGTGAGACTTAAATTATTGAATGCCATTTGCGGAAGTTGCAACAAAATGTTGCAAATCATATTTTAACACACATTTCTTTTGGGCACGCATATATTTTCTGATTTTCGAAATGAGACAAAAGGATGATAAATGAGAGTGCTGCTGCTGTTGCTGCTGTTAGTGTTGCTCTTGCATTTGCCCTTCTTGATTAAAGCGTGCAACATTATGCCGCCAAATGAGGTCAGTAACACAGTCAGGTACCTTTGACTGCTTGCGGCTAATGGACGCCGCCAGGTGTGCCAAGCAGAACAGCAACAACAACAACAACTGGCAGTAGGCATAACATCATTAGTCTTCATCGCTGTCTGGGGATCATGTGGAGATGGACCTATGCGGCGTATACGTAATATGTATATATATGCAATATTTCACGACAACTCTCGCAACGCGAGACCTAAAAGATATAAAGAAGGAAGTCAGCGAGTGAGAGAGGCAGAGAGCGCGAGAGAGAGAGTGAGATAGATAGATAGCTGGCAAGCTAAAGATACTCTACTCAGGGTGTTAGACGACACCTTCAGCACTTAACACACACTCAAAAGCAAACAAGTCAAGCTGCGCCGCCTAAAGCTGATAGACTAATAGGATACCCTTCTGAAATCTTATATTATATATATATATATCTATATATATTTATTTATTTATTTATATATATTTGCTGGAATTTTAAATATACATCTTATGCCTTTTTTTGTAAATTATTTGAAGTCAAAACTAAATTATGGGAATGAAAAATTAAATATAAAATAGAATGATTAAAATAATTTAAAGAAAAAGAAGACAGGCAATAAATACACATTAGAGATACATAAACATATAATAGTTATAATCGAAATGTAGTTGATTATATTAAACTACATCAACATAAGGCTTGTAGATCTTAGGTAACCAAATTTTTCAGCTCTGTAGTCAAATCATTGTTTATACGATTTTAACTAAAAATCAGTCACAGCATTATTTAAAAACGCTTGATACACCCAACCACAAAGCCAATATACCCCTTGCACAAACGCAGCATTTGACAGGATATTGAGAAGGTGAAAAAGTGAAAAAGTTTGCCTTCAATTAACTTTGATGTGCTGAAATTCAGCCGCAGGCTTAAAAATAATTAATTGCTGTTGTCTCCGCTGTGTGTGTATTGTGTGTGTGTGCGCAGTTAGGCAAAAGGAATAAAAGTGTGTGAGTCTTTGGCACTTGACACTTGACGCCTTGGCTGTATGTGTCTCGACTTTGTTGTCGTCAAGTGTTTTGTTCCATTGTGTTTCTAGAAATTGTTTGCAACGAATTCAAAATTTAAAGCCAGCCCGCTGCCAATGAATGATGAATGGGTTGGACAAATAGTGCAAAAGCGACACGTATATCAATGCAAAAATTGAAGTGGCCAACGATGAGGCACGTGAAGAAGATGCAGAAGCAGAAGAGCAGAAGCAGGAGCAGAACAGTCCTGTGTCCAAGTCACATTTGAAATTCAATGAATTTTTATCCAGGCAAAGTTGCTGCGGCCGCTTTGATGAATAACCGCCCTAGGATGAGTGGAGAGAGACATGTGGCATGTGGCATGTGGCACCTGCAACATGTCAATTGGCCAGGCAATAGCAACAGCAGCAGCATCAAGGACCTGCCAACCAAGCTTTGCATTATGAATGATTCTCGTCCGGCGAATTTGCCACAAAACCATTTTGCCATTTAAATTGAATTCAATTTTGCAACTCGACTTGTCGACTCTGACGAATGTCCACAAAAAATGCCATAAATTTCCGTGCCAAGAACAGTAAATTACCCGCTAATTATCCAGAGTGCAAATGCATTTAAGGAAAGTCGAAAAAATGTGAGGACAAAATGCGATTGTAAAGAGTTTTCTTTCTTTTATATTAATTGCCCATTAAGCATATACGCAAAAGTGATTCATGTGAGCTATTTTTGATATTTATAATTGTCGTTTCCCAAAATGAAATTAAGAACATAACGAGAAACGTGTAGACTGCCAGATATCCTGTAAAATATGTATAAGAGTACAAATTGAATGTCTAGCTGGATTAACGCCTAAATATTGAAGCATTCTAGCCACTTTCTTCTGTCAGTTGAGATGCATTTGAAGATGTCTTAAATTCATGAATATTACAGGCCAGTTCTCTGGGCCAATAAGCAAAGTGGCCAAGACAAGTTGTGTGTAGTTTGTGTTTGTGTTTGTGTGATGGAGCAGATTTGATAATGCCTCCAAGGAATTGACAGCTCAACGAGGCAAAAGCCAACAAATAACCAGATCATTGCGTATACACAATAAACAATTAGCAAAAGCCAGCAAAATGCAATTTGACATATCCCACAAGGATGCCAGCGAGTGGATGATGAGCGAGTGCATCCTTAAAGTCAAGTGGTCAAATTCCTAGAGGAGCTCCGAAAACAATTGGATTTTAATTTGATTTACAAATCGTTGCAAATCTTTACTTGGGCCAACGTTGCGTATGTGCAATTTGTCCCAAATGGATATTCGCAGTAACGAAAATTGTCAACTTGGCCAATTAATAAATCAATTTAGCAAAGCCACAAACATTTCTTTCTGGCCATTTAATTTTGCATTTATCTGCTGTCAGTCAAGCAAATGGAAAGCGGGGAGAGAGAGATAGAGAGTGAGAGAAAAACAGTCATATAGATAGTTAGAGAGACAAAGATTACAGTCAACGATAAAAGAAATATGTATAAAGGGAGTGAGAGAGAAATTTAGAGAGATATACAGACAAAGAGCGAGAGAAGGAATAAGCAGAGATAATAATAGATGGAAATATATAGTAGAGATAGATAAGACAGAGAGAGAAAGGGTAATAGATAGAAGGATAGATATATAGATAGAGAGATGAAGAGGATGACGTAGGGAAAGATAGAGATAAGGAGAATGAGGGGATAGAGGTAACAATAGAGATATAGAGACACGGATAGAGAAAGATAGAGATAAAGGGGTATAGAGGCCGAGCGAGAGAGAAAGAGAAGAAATTGGAGTGAGAAAGAAGAGAGAGATAATAGAGAAATACAAATATAGAAAACGGGAGTAAGAGAGAAATGTAGAGTGAAACCGAGAGAAAGTGGTCAAGAAAGGACCGTATTGAATGATAGTTAAAGATATAGAGAAATATAGAGTGAGAGAGGCAGATAGACCAAGAGAGAGAGAGAGAGAGAGAGAGAGAGAGAGAGAGAGAGAGAGAGAGAGAGAGTGAGACGGGTACACTTAGAGAGACAAAAGAATACAGAAAGATAGAGACACTCGACAGAGAGAGAGAAAGACACACACAGAGAAAGGGAAATTAAATCTATAGCCAGAAATGAACAAGTGACTGTGTTGCACACCTCCGCTCTCTTTCTCTCTCCCTCTCCCCGACTCTTTTGACCTATGTTTGGCTAACTGCTCCAAGACAGGAAATTAAATTAGGAAATGAACCTAAAACGGGGTGTAAATCATGGCAAAGAATAATATGAGAAGAAAAGCAAATAGTAGTAAAAGGAGTTGTACACATTTAAAGATGTCTAATTTATAATTATACCCTGTATAATAATGTGACAGAAATAATTGTATATTATGAATATTATATCATAGCTTAAGAATGATTTCTGTAATTCACAGATATTATATTATGAAAATGATTTTTATATGAAAGTACGAGCAGCTCAACGAGGCTGTACACATTTATTAGATGGTAACTACAAGTCGTGAATGCTCAATTAGATCAGAATTAGAATTGGACTTTTTTTATGGTGTTGGCAATGATGCGAGACACGCGCAAGCTAAACTTCAGCTTCAAAGCGAAATACACGCCACAAAAAGAAAACAACAACAAAAACTCAGTCTATTTTTGGATATATAAAAAGAAAAACGCAAAAGCAAAGAAACAGTTAGGTTGAAGCTGAAGCTGAAGCTGAAGCTCAGGTAAATGAACTAAAAGTGCGAAACGGTGCGAGGCAACCAACAACAACAATAAAAGTAAGCAAAACGAAATTAGATTGCTACACTTTCAAAAGAAAGAAATAAAGAAGGCGATCAACAAACGGACGGAGAGGGAGAGAGAAAGGGGGGGGGGGGGAGGTGAGAGGGAAAGAGAAGCCAAGGGTCGCATTTAAATGCGATTCATTCAGCGTCAAACGCCGGCTGCTCATTCATACGAACAGCAGCAGCAGCAGCAGCAGATGGAAGTAGAAGCAGCAGCAACAGCAGCAGAAAGAAAAAATCATTGCTGGAAGCAGCAGCTGAAGCCGCAGTGGAAAACAGCTGAGCCACACAGATTGATTATGCAATATCGCAGAACGGTAAAAAGCGCTGCTCATTCTACAGCTGATGACGACGACGACGGCGACTTTTGCTGGCGACTTTTGCTGCATCGTTTGGCTAACCAAGCGGCACCAAAACCCACAAAAAAAAAAACAACAAAAAAGCTGTAGAAAAAAATTGTATGTTTGCCTTGCAACTTGAAGTGTTAAGTGGCACGCCTCGCCTCGCGTTGACTGCGGTCATGTGGCCGCAGAGCCACTGGCAGAATGTACAGTGAAACCTTGAGTTATGGAACATAAACTATTAAGTTTCCTAAAGATCGATTTGCTGTGAAGAAAATACAATTCAAAATTTTCAGATGCAAATAATAACCGTTAATACTTATTGCTAAATTGAAATTATGTAATTAAAGAAATACATAAAGATTCAAAAGGTATATTACATTTTTATATTTATAGTCTAAGACTTGTAGCTTATCTAATAGGAAACAAACCTGGTAGAAATATTATTTAAACATTAACAAACTACTTCTGTAGCAATCGAAACTAAACACACGCGCTCACTTTTCCTTATTCACAATGACTCCCTCTTCTTCTCTTTGGCGAAGCGTTGATATCAACGGACATCGATATCAATGTTAAATACATAGTTGCATGTTAGGTTACAGATGTTATGTTACAGTCCTAGAACTACATCACTACACTTAATTTTTCAATAACTGTTAAGGCTAAAAACTATCGATAATTATTTCTATACTTTTTTATAAAATGATAATTATTTATCATAAACTGTTAGCGATGTTTCACTGTAACTAGCTAGAAGCAAGCTTGCATTCACTTCCTCAATGGCTGTGTTGGTTTGTCTAGTTTGTCGACTCTTGTTGTTGTTGTTGCTACAACTTGTTGTTGTTGTTGTTGCCGCGCTGGCTGCACAACAAAGTCGCAAGTCTGCGAGTGGCCGCCTCGAGTCTTGAATTGCGACTTGAATTTCGGAATGCGGAGAAAGTAGGCCGATCGACGATCGTCTGCCGACTGTTTGCCTCTCTTTCTATCTGCCCCTCTCTCTCTCTCACTCTCTCTCAATCGGAATCTGTCTGCTTCTAATGCTAGCGTCGGCGTCGTTCTGCTATTGGCCGCTTGTCGCGTGCAACATTCCATGCAACATGCAACAGAGAGACAACATTAAACAGTTAGATCAACTATGCTGACGCCGCTGTGGTTCCGTTTGCCACTGTTGCAACTGTTGCTGCCGCTTTTGCTGCCACTGTTGCATCTGCTGTTGCAACTGCTGCCAAGCGGATTTTGAGCCACTAATTGGTCTCAATATGTCTGGCAACGGATCTTGGCTGGCAGATCATCATTATCGCTATCATTGCCATTAGAGGGAAGGCAAGGTTGTTGCCATCTCGTCGAAAGCAGCCGATCTGGTAGTAAGTAGTTGCAACATTGTTGCGAGCATCAGACTCAATCCTCTTTGCACAGTGAGAAAAGCCTTGTCTATGATTTATATATATTATCAATTACTTGAATCAATCATTTTAAATTGCGTTTGAAATTTATTGGTGCCCAGTTTTTAGCCTATGTTTTTCGCTCAGTGTACACTTATGTGGGTCTAAAATTTTTAGCCGCCTTTCATTTGTTTTGCTTTGCTGCCTGTTGCAATTGTTGATTGTTGTTGTTATTGTTGTTGTTGTTGTAATGAGAGTCGCCTACTGTTCGAAATGTTGCATTAGAAAGCAGCAGCTTTAAGCAGACAAACAGGCAAACCGGCAAACAAACACAGCAAACAACAAACTCATAAATGTTAAATACAAATTACAAACAACAAGAAAAACATGAGCAAAAATGGAATCAAGATTAAAAGCCGTTAGCAACTGATTAGAAAAAATTATCAAACACATAAATAAAAGATTTTATACAGCATTGAAGTGTTAAAATTAAGACAATATAAAAAATGTATACAATTTCTAAATACTTTCTATAGAAATTTATATACATTTATGGAGCTGCTTTTGCTCCTCAAAGTTAAGGCTTCAAGTTTTAGATTATAAGTTAGCTTTATTCAAAATAATTTAATATATTAACATTTTCTTTATTGCTATACTCCAATATTTTTCCAATTTCGACGGTAAATATTTAAAAAATATATAATAAAATTTTATATATAAAATAGGCATATCAAAATAAAATAGTGAAGAATAACTACATGTTGTATAGTTATACATACTTTACACTAAAAGTATTCTTAGTATTATATAATTGACATAAAACTGGTTCATTTTAGACTTTAGACCTTGAACAATTGAGGTAAATGCAATTGTCGAGATAACAAAACCAGCTTAGCTGCTGAGATTCACATTTACAAAATAAATATTCACATTTGTTTATCAGTTAATATTTTCCAGCTATTTTTTGCACAGTTCTTAAGGGCTTTTTCCTAGAGATGTCAAAAGACTTGGTTTATTTTTTGCATAACTTATATTTGCTCATTAAATACATATTAAATTTCCATTGCTCAGCATTAATTGAATTTTAAATACTCTTTGAATTCATATATAAATTATAATTTATTTTATGTTTGTTATTTTATTGTTATTACTTGAAAGAAGCAAAAATACAGAAACTACACAGAAAATTTAATTTGCGCAGCATTTTGCAAATACAAATAAGCATAGCATAAAAAAGAATAGGAATTTCTTAAACAACAAAAATTGAATACCCTTACTAAATAATTGAACCCGTCAGAGCTATAGTTAAGCATATACTATAGATGACTTTAATATATTTTAATACTTAGCTTGAAATCTGAGCAAATCACACGAAAAGTTAAAATGCCCAAAAATGTAGCTCAGCACGTAAATAAATGCTTGAAAACGACGTCAATTCTCAGAGCGAAGAGCAAATAGGTTTGTATCTACAATTGTCTCTGCGCACACACACACACATAGATACATATATATATATATGTGCGCAAATACATAGACAACGCAAATAGAAGAAGAACAACAACAAAGAGAAGTAGTTGCTAATATTCGCAAAATGACACCTTAGTAAAGAGTAAACAACCGCTAAACGCCACGCACACCCGCTGGGCCCCATAAACAAACCGAGCAGCTGCTGCTGCGTAGAAAAGAAGCGAGAGCAACGAAACCCAACACTTTATAAACTCCCCACACCTCCCTTGCACAACTCAATGGCAAAGAGATAGAAAAAAAAGTACTTAAAGTTTTCAACTACTTAACGATGTGTGTGTGAGTAAACCAATTATACAAATATAGAGATTGCGTTACACTCGGAAAAATTATTGTTGCTTTGTTGTTTTATTTTTATTTATTTATACACACATATATGCATGCACATGTGCGTGTGTTCTTGGCATTTCCATTCAACCGGAAGTTCATTTACCTTTTGAAAAGTGGCGCCGTCGAAGAGATCAAAAAGAGAGCGCAGCAACAGCAGCAGCAGCAGTCGCATTTACGTGTCTTCCAAATGCCAATGATCTCTTCGTGAAATGTGCTCTCGGACTCTTGTGCGCTCTCTCTCTCTCTCTCTCTTTGTCTCTCTCTCGACGACCACAAAACGAACTTGACACACTGGCGCAGTTTTTATGCTTGCACTGAGATCGTGTAGCAGTGGGGACGGAGCGGTGAGAGGAAAGGGAATATTGCAGTTGTGCATATATGTGTGCGTGTGTGCTTGTGCATGGCACACAAATTTCTCAGACGGCAAAGCCGCTCTCTCCTTCTCTCTCTCTCTCGCTCTGTAACCGTTAAGCAAATATTTACGTTACGAGACGACGGCGTCGGCGACGTTGCGCTTTCTGTTTGTCATTTGATTTATTTGCCGTTTGCACTTGAATTCTTAGTCTCTGCTCTTCCACATGTAACTCGCTTAACTGCACTTGTTTGCAAAAGCTGTTGGATATTACAGTTAACGTTAGACGCCGTTTCCCGTTAAGTAGCCTGTCTAAGCTAACCTCTCTCTCTCTCCCTCTCTCCATCTATCCTTCTCTCTCTTACAGTCTGTCTGTCTGTTTGGTTTGTGCTTTGCCTTTTTTGCTAAATAATCTAAAAATAGACGCTTGCCTTATGCGAGAACGCAGCTTAAGCTGCGCTCCACTGTCTGCCTTTTCAAGCCATCGTCTCAAGTGACGTCAGCGCTTTAAGAAGCAAGCCGAACAAAAAAAAAAAAAAATAGAAAAAAATACGATCAGTTAATTAGCCAATCTTCAAGTGTGATTTAAAGTTCAGCTTGTGAGTGTTTCTATGCCATTTATATAGAAAATTACTTAATGGCCAAAGCTATTTTTGTAGCTGTATCTAAAAATATTAATCATATCCATAATAAGGTAAAAGATATAAAGCGATTTATCATCTTTTAGCACTTGAAAAATGAAGCAAAGCGCAACTGAAAGATAAAAGTAAGTGTACACAAAACGAGGACAAAAGTAAATACTATAAATAAATGCTCAATTGTCCGATTGTTTATTTTATATTTTTATTCTTTTGACCATTAAAAATATTACTACCCCCACATCATTTTCCTTTCATTGAAGACCTTTCACTGAACTTTAAATAAATTCTAGAAATGTTCAATTATCCAATATGTTTTCCTTTCAGCTTCTTTTTCTATCTATTTCCCAATTTTGTTTATCTTATATAGTTTATAGTTTTTATTAATAATAAACTACCCCTTCCTAACATGTTCATTGTAGAACTTTTTGCATAAACAGTGAAAACTTTGCAATAGCTTTGCTCAGTTAACGATTACCACCGAAAAAGTTAATTACCGCTTGAAATGGTGATTAACTTCAGGTTTTATCTACCAATATATTTTCGGCAACTACCCCCACGCCATAAACCAAGCCGGCCTTAAGCCGCAACTTATAAACAACTTTTAAACAAAGCGCAAACAATGCGTAAGAAAAAAGAGCGGCCAAAAAAAAAAACAAAAACTGTTTTTCTGTTCACATAATTCACAAATTTTTTAATGACATCATTTACCACGCACACACAGCATACTTTTTGTGGCTCAAGCCAGCTGCAACGCAACACATACACACCCGCTCCCCCCAACTCATAATTTGTGCTGCAACCAACACTCAACCCCCACCCGCACAGCCCTCATGCTACCCACTAGCCACATTGTTGTGTTAATTAAATGTCAGACGTGAGAAAATTGGCGCCATATTGGATTTTATCTGACTGAGCTGCACACACACCCACACACGGGCATGCTTTGCATACGCATGCAGGAGCAGCAGACTAGCAACCCAGCACACTCTACTCCTGCAGCTACCCCTAACCACTACCCCTATCCCCAAACCTCAGCCAGTTCAATCCTCTTTGCTGCTGCTGCTGCTGTTTGCTGCTTATCTGCCTTTTTGGCTTTTGGCAAATTAATGAGCCACCTTCGCTGCCACCAACGCTACCAGCTGCAGTTGCCAATCTGCAACACAAACCCCCCCGCCCCCCTCTCCCATCATCCCAAAAAAAAAACAATCCCCAATCCCAGCCCTTATTTTTTGTTGTTTCGCATGCGCCTTTTGCGAAACCAACTTATAAGTAAAACATGTAATTTCAATTTTGTGGCTTTTACAATTGTTGCTGTTGCTGTTGTTGTGGCACATCGCGTATGCAGCACAGGTTTTTTTTCTCTGCTGTGCACCACCACCCACCCACCCACCCAAAGCCCCATTCCGGGTCAGACGACGACGACTGATTTGTGGAGCGGCCAACCGGCAACGTCGACAGTCAAAAATTGAAGTTGATAATAATGCAGTGCGATTTCTTTTTTTCTTCTCTTCTTCTTCGTTTTTTTTGTGGCACCGCCTCATGATGTAAGCAGCTAAGGGGGGGGCGTGACAGTCAGAGCACCATCGACTACCCCCAACCCCCTATAGAGTTGTGTGTGCGCGCGCGCGCGTTGGCGTTGGCCCTGCAGTTCATATGTCAAATTTTTTGGCACATGTCCAAAATAAAAATACATGAGGCCCAAAACGAGCCCAGCAACAACAAAAACAAGTGGCCAGCAGACTCGAAAAATCAGCAGAGAAGTGGTATGGGGGGGGGGCGGGTGGGTGTTCGGTGGGTTGTTGGATAGTTGGGTTAAGGCAGCCCTTTACCTTTGCTGGTTCAGTTCGTCAGCAGTTTCTTGGTTGAGTGTTGGAAAACAGCGGCGGCACTTAGCCAAACACACACCACAAAAACAACAAAAAAAAAAAATGGACAGGCAACCGACAAAAAAAACAAAAAACAAAAAACAGAAATAAAAAACACCCCTCACCCATTTTAGTTTAGCCATATCCGCTGGGCGATCCTGACTTGGCCTGGTCTGACTGTGTGTGATGCAACGGAAACGGATGTTCGTATTTGCACTTTTGCATTTTCGCTAAATGCGCAATTTTGTTATGCGCCACTGGCTAACGGGCCACGCCTAACCCCCCTACACCGCACACCCCTCGCATGCAACAGCAAAAATGCCAACAAAAAACGCCCACAGCCGACAACTGTTCCGTTATTTTTACAAGACACTTGGCATATGCAGCATTGCCAGCTTCGTTTTGGCTTCTCTCTCTCTCTCTCTCTTCTTGTCGCTTTTCTAGATTTTTTCTAATTACTTGAAAGCCTCCCAAAAAAAATAGATATATATATATATATATATATATACATAAATGTATAAAACTGATAGAATGCTGATGGTTGATGAGTGTGCAACGATTGCTACTCATAAGTCACCAAAGATGATGCAACTCTTTAGGCTAATGAAGAAGGGGGTGGGGGAGGGCTGACACTGTCTGAGGGGTGTGGGGTTGGAGGGGTCTTTGGTTTACTTTGAGACTGCAGCCGAGCGTCTAATTTGGAGAGACGAAGACAAAGCCAAAAAGTTGCCCATAATCAAATTGCATTTTGTGAATGTTGCAGCCCTGCAATCAGCACAGAAATAAGGAAGGCACTGCAAAGGGGAAAGGGCAAAATCGTGGCTATCAAAAGCACGACTAGCGGATACCCTTTACCAATAAAATGTAACAGTAAATTTTTAGAAGAAATGTATAAGTATTTATCACAGTATTTATCACATTTTAAAGCATTAATAGGTTTGATAATAAATATTAGATCATGTCGCCAAGTAATACCCTGTAAAAAGAAGTTTAGAAATGTTGTTACAAAGCATAAATACCAGGAAATACCCTTTAAAATCAAAGGTTAATCCTTAATACTTTGCGGAATTGTATAAACACAACATTTGCTCTCAGACTCTAAAGCGATTTATAGACTTTAACTAAAGTCAACTAGTAATTCACATTAAGATGTTTTAGTGATGAAAATTTTTCAAGAAAAAAACAATTTTCTAGTATGACTTCCAGAAATCAAATGGCTTTTTAAACATTTAGTTTTTTACAGCGTATTTTAACAACGAAGAAGGCAACCCAACAAAAAAAAAAATCAAAAAATAAGAAATAACCAAAAAAATGACAGCAACAATGTTTTGTTGCATGTTTTTTTTTTTTTTTTTGTGGGGCTGGAAGCAAATTTAAAATGAAATACAAACGTTCTGGCTGAATGGCTTGACATGGACTTAAACCGGAAACGGAAACGTAAACATTACTTTCAATATGGCAAAGTGCCTGTGAGAACAAGCAGAAACCAGAGCGATAGAGATATAGAGAAAGTGTGAGAGAGGGAGCCGTGCGCAACGAGCATATGAAAGCTGCAGAGCCCCAAATGTGAATGTCCAGTCCAGTATCCTTGTTGGAAAATGCCAATGTTCCATGCTCCGTGTTTGGTTCTGTTCTGTTCTGCTCTGTTCTGTGCTGTTCTGTCAGGCCTCAAAAACGCAAACTGCATACGAAATGCGTGTGTGTCGCAAAAACCCCAAAAACCAACAAAGAGTGAGAGACAGACAGAGAGAGAGAGGGACGGAGAGAGAGAGAGAGGGAGGGTGTAAGTGGAAGTTTTGGGGCGCAATCTTTTTGCTGGACATTACAATAAATCTAAAATAAATATACAACGAGGACGAGCTAGCAGCAGCAGCAGCAACAATGATGAGAATGGGCCTCAAACACACACACAAACACACACACACACACACATAAAAAACAATTTTTACGATGTGGCAAAACGAAAATGACTTTTGCAAGTTTTTGGTTCGCTTTTTTTCTCAATTTTATTCCTTTTTTTTTATTTTTTTGCGACTCATTTCCTTCGGCTTCGCTTTGGACTTTTGCCTCGCAAAATTAGGTGCAAAATGAGCACACAAAATAAATTTTCAATTGCACCAGGCCCCAAAAAAAAACAAGAAACACAACAACAATAATAACAATGAGCCACAATAATAATGGGCAGCCTGACAAGCAGGCACCGGGGACACAGGGAGACAAGGGGAGGCAAAGAGTTAACTCAAGTGGCGACCACCAAGAAAATTTAACAGAGAACCAAAAAAAACAAAAATTATCGAAAATTAGACCGAAACTTGAATGCGCTTTTTGTATGGCAACAGAGTTGAACAGATGCTTAAGTATAAAGTATCTTAAGCAGGCAGAATCTTGAGGAAAATAAAAGGGTCACAAGTCATTAAAAAAAGTCATCAAAAATTGGATTCAAGTTATTTTTAACAGATTCTATGAACAGCAAAGGTTGATGATGATGACTTAAATCATAACTAAGAGCCATAAAGCAATCTGAAAAAGGAGTGGGGGACTTGAGCCTAGAGATTTTTAACTGAATTTTAACAAAACCTAAATATAAATTTAAATTTTCACCCTAAAAATTGAGAGAACAGAATCAGAGTATTTTTTAATGAACTGTTGTTAAGAGTTTTCAACTAAATAGTACCTCGTTTCCGGTTCCAGTAGGTACATTATAAAGGTAGCGATATAGCCCATGAACTATCGGTGAATATCGGTAATATCGGTTAATATCCTGTAATTAATTTTTACACATAAAATTGAATCGTTAAAGTTGCAATGCATGCTTTATATATTAACTTATTTAAATACATTTATAAATTTATACAAATCTAGAGACTTAAAGTAGCTTTAAGTCACTTTAACAAAAGTTGTCTGGTCAAAAAAAATATGTCCTCTTCTTTTATAGGGTATGCAAATCAAGCGAGCCAAAAGGTTTTTTCCGGTCGCGTTTTTTGTAACTTTTCTTTTTATATGCGCATTTTATGGCTTTTGTTTTACGATCGACAAACTTAAACTGGGCAGCTACTTTAAGCAGCACAAAGAGACAACAGCGAGAGAAAGATATATATATATATATATATATACATATAGAGAGAGAGAGAGAGAGGCTGAATGCGAGAAAGCTGCCTTAACATAAGATTGAAACGCTTAATATGCATAATTGTTTGGCTGTAGACGATGCCTGCCCCAAAAACTGCAATAAGCCACAGGAGCAACACATCTAAAATACACACACTTATACATACAACCACACTTACACACACACACACACACACAACACACCCACATCACACACATACACAGCATAGACACAAATGAAGGCAGGCAGAAAACTTTATGTTGGCTGCCACAAAATTTATGCGTAATGTGCGTAAGCTGTGTGTATGTTGTGCGTGTCTGCTGCTATTGCAGTTGCAGTCAGTTCGGATTTGCAGTGTAAATGCGTTAATCTCTAGTCTTGGCATCAAAATAACCTGAAACCTGGTAACAAAACAATTAAAACAATATGCAATTTTGATATGTTTATTTGTTGCTGTCAGGGCACAAACACCGCACACACAACGCACACACACTGCTGCAGCTACAGTTAGTATACATTAGCTTGCATCCTTTGGGTGCAGCAGCAACAACAGCAGCAGTGGCAGCAACTGTAGCTGCAGCTGCAATAATTGCATTTAGTTCAGGACTCTTGCAACTTGGCTTTTGGGGCAGAAGTAAAAGGAGTGTGTATGTATGTGTGTGTGTCTTGTTGGTTATTGTTGAGAAAGTATATGTGCGTGTGTGTGTGTGTATGTGTGTGTGTATTGTGACATAATGTTTAGCTCAGTTGGCAAATGCTTTTCATAAGCAAAGACGTCTATTTTGTGCCAGAGTTTTTACTCTGAGGATGTGTGTCCTTATGCACTGCACAAAATTGTGTATTTAATTAATTGGTTGCAAGAATTATACTATTTTCTACAATATTCGAAAATCTGTAAAAGCCAAAGACGAAACAAAAATCAACAAATCACAAGAAAATCAAATGAATGTCAGGCTAAACAGTGATTTGAACTTAATTGAAATCAACATTTATTTTAATACCTATACACTGGAATAAGGAGCTAATTAGATTGATTATTATTTAATGGAAAGATTAAAGCGTCCTCTGTAAGAATCCATCGTTTTCTAATTTTTACTTATACACAATAGTTCATATTGTTTTGAAGTTGTTGCATTCTGCTTAAAAATATTTCTGTTTTGCTCTCTAAATTTTCCCACAAGCTAAATTTATATAATTTCGTTTCCATTAAAACAAAGTCAATATTTTGAACAGTGCATTTCTTGGTAAGCTGGACGCCTTCTAAGACCCCTGTGCGTCTCAAGCTAATTGGCATCAAATGCAAATTGCTTTAAATATTATTGTTCTGATATACAAAATTTGCACAAAACCGCCAAACAAATGCAGCATAAGCTCTTTATTTTTTGTGTGTCCTCATAGGTCGCCCAGCCACGCCCACAATTCGGTAGAAATAATCAATTGTCAACAAATTGAGCTGCATAAGCTGACACGCCCATTTGTTGCCTGCACCAAAAGGTTGCAACTGCAGCAGTTGCAATTTTCGGTCAATTTGCCACATAATTTTTGTGGTCAATTATTGTGCATGTGTGTGTGTGTGTGTGTGTGTGCGAGCCACGCCCACAACTGCAGCCTCTTCGTGTGATTAACTTTTTGTTGTTGTCGCATGCAACCAAATTCAATGATTAATTTGTGGTTTGCTGCTGCTGCTGTTGCTTCCTCTTCCTCAATGCCTCTGTGGCCAATGCGTCAAAGGGAAAATTTAGTTTTCCTGTTTCGCCAACATTTCTTTTGTTTTCTTTTTTAGCATTTGTTTTTGTTTGTCTTGTCAGTGTTTTTTTTTATTCGAGTTGAGGCTAAATTGTCGCAAGACTTGATTAAAATTCTTGTGGATATTTCGTGAGGCTAACTCAAAGGGCAAACTGTTCAAAATGCGCCGAAAAGTCGGCTAAGCATTTAGGCATCTCATACCCTGTGAACTGTAAAGTGCAGTAGATGGGTATATTCAGACATTTGTATGTGTGTTGGTCAAATTTTGAATATGATTTGCTATTAATTAGAATAAATTGACTTTCTGCTTCTCGCTTTGATCTTCTTCAATTACTTTGCTACTAGTTTTAAATGTATTTTGTTACTTTGCTTCTCTCTTCAACTATCTTCTGTTACTTGGCTTTGATTATCTTTTCTAACTTTGCTTCTCGCTTTGCCCAGCACTTAAATTCCCTTTTATTAAGCTTCTCTCTTCTCTGAGATAAATTGTAGAATTTTTAGATACGCTTTTGACATTTCTTCAACTGTTTTTCCTGCTTTGCTATTCTTCGAATCTTTCCTTTTTCTTCAAATTATTCTTAATTCTTAATTCTTCTTGTCTCTTTTCTTCCCCTGTCTTCTCCCCTCTTCTCTTCTTGTCTCTTCTCTTTTCAAAATATACAAAATAAACTCACTTCTGGCAACTTTTCAAAATTCGGCTAAAGAAATCAAGGTTTTAAATGGTTTTAACTGGGAAAGACAACTTCATAAGTGGTATCTTTTCGGTCGCGGTGAACATTTCGTTTTATAAGCCTGGCCAGTAGCTGTTTAGGTTTGTTACTTTTTTTCTGCCACGTTTGCTGGCAATTTAACAAACATATCCGCATTAAGGTTAAAAACTTTTAATTGTTTGCTTGTTGCGAGAGACAAACACACACACACACACACACACACACACAAACATACTCATTCAAAGTTTGGGTCACAGCTGCCGACTTCTTGGCGGTCTTTTTACTATAAGCCAAAAAATTAAAAAAAAAATATAGCCTCTGGTCCAAAAAGGGGAGCACTAATTAAAATTCGCGAGCAATTCGCGTTTGGTCAACCAGCAAAAGCAACAACAACAACAAAACTTTAGCACAAATGTCATTTCTTTTTCGGCTCTTTTGTCGAGGTGTTTGTGTGTGAAAAGGGATGGAGGGAAGGGCTGCTTTTTTTAAGGGGTGTGCCTTTTGGGGTGTTGATTTTGAGGGCCACTTGTACGCTCCTCGCTACAAATGGCCAACAGCGTTTTTCGGCCATTTTACGTACTTGGCTTGTTATTAATTTTTTCCATTTTACCTCTCTTGTTTCTTCTCTCTCTCTCTCTCTCTCTCTCTCTTTCTCTCTGTCTTATTCTATCTGTCGCAGCTTTTGTTTGCCAAATGGCAAACAAGATCTGGCTTCAACTCAACTGGACTTGTATGTCACTTGTGCGAATCCTTTTTGACTCCTCTTTTAGTTGTTGTTGTTCTTATTGTTGTTTTAGTTGTTGTCGTTGTTGTTGTTGTTGTTGCAACACATTCTAATGAAGTTTACCCACAGCAATTGTTTAGCAAACGTGCCTTGGCCTGCGCTTAAGCGATTTTTTTGTCAACGCGCGCACAAAACTCGACTACTTTTTGCACTGGAGAGTCAATAGTGACTGTGTTGGGGTAGATCTGCCATACCCTGTCGACCTGTAGGTAAAAATGTTAAAGAGTTGAAGTAAGCTTGTTGTTAGGCAAGTATATAAGCAATTTGTGAGAACTAACAGCATGTTTATTTGTTAGTCGTATTTTTCTTAACTCTAACAAGCTAGAAATTTATGGAAATCAGCTGAAGCAGTTCAATTTTATTAGCATGAATAATTTGAACAACACAATAGATTGTTCCACAAAATGGCTAAAAACTTGATCTAAACCTGTTTTTAAAGAAGAATGTAAACCATTTCTTAGTGCTTTAATTTTGTATAGTTTTCTTATCGTATTCTCATAACTGTATCTTACTAGAAGTTTATTATTTTAAATAAAGTTTTTTTGCAAGCGTTTGAAAAATTCATATTCAAATGGGAACATTTCCAATCAACTACAATTCTCTTTTGATTAGTAGTATGAGAACTAATTATAATGAATCCTACAACTGATTTAATTAAGAAATTATGTGAACAGTCAAGTTTCAGTTGCTATTCCGGTTCGGGTTTGACAGTCTCCTTCTAATACATACCAAGTTTTAGCTTAGGTTATAAGAATATCAAATATGCTTTTCCACCAAGATTTAATACAGGGTATCATTCTTATTTGTTTGGACATGTTTTTGTTGTGGTTGCTGTTACGGCTATTGTTGTTATTACTCCTGTTGTTGTTACTGTTGCTGATGTTGTTATTGTTGTTATTGTTGGTGGTGTGGTTGTCACTTGGATTTTCAGTTTTTCTTGTTGTCGTAAGCGTTTTTAGTCATGTCCTGTGCGCAGGGGATATACTCGCTGCTGCTGCTACTGCTGCTGCTACTGCTGCTGCTCTTGTTCCCCATGGCTCGAATTTAATAGAATTTAAAGCCAACTGCGAAACGGGGTCGGGGGTCAGGGTTTAGAGTGTCAGCGGCTGGCAGAGATCGGGCACACATTTTGCCAACTTGGCCGTAAAAATAGTGAATTTAGTTCTTCGTTGTTTGGTTGTTCGCTTGCTTTATGTGCGACAATAAACATGAGCACAGACATAAATGTGTTTTATTTATACATATCTCTCCCTCGTATTTCCCACATTTTTTGTTCTCTAAGCCCAACAAACAAAAAGAAAAACTAGAAAGAACAAATGGCTTGAAAAGAGGTAAAAAAAAGAACACACACACACAAGTAAGAACATTGCACTTTTGTGTATCCGACTACGTAATGCTCTGACCTGGAGAGTATGCACCCGATCAGAAATTATATTTTATTTTGTTGAGTGAATATTTTCAACATTAAAATCAAGACAGAATCGTGTTTTCAACTTTAATTGTAGAATAATTCTAGAGTTCAAAGTCAAAATCAAAAATTTCTTATAGGATAATAAACTTAAAATCGAATAAAAACAAAAACATATAAACCCAATATACCCTCTATCGAATTTTGGCATCAAAGTATAAAAAGAAATTATACTGTACAATATATAGACAAGAGTTGAGAATAGAAACATTACAAAACACAAAACCCAATAAAGTGTAACTAACGACAATGGGCAAAATGAAGAGCAGCGAGAAGAGCGGGGAAGCGAGAAGAGAATGGTGAAGGAATTCTGGCGGAAATAGACACAAAACATTGGCAGCTTGTTTAAGCTTTTTGGCCAATTTTCGCATATGTGTGTGTGTACTTGCAAAAAGCAAGAAATGTCTGTTGCGGTTAAGAGTGGTCAACAAGGAGAAGGGTGTTGGGGGATCTCTCTCTCTCTCTCTCTCAATTGGGGGTATCAGGGAAAAGTTTCATTTATTAAAAAGTTTGTCACGCGGCCATTTTTCAAATGACTGGCAATTTTTCACGTGACAATTCGCACTCGTTCTGACTGTCGCTATCTCTCTCTCTCTCTCTCTCTCTCTCTCTCTCTCTCTCTCTCTTTCTCTTTCGGTCGGTCGCTGTCTTTGTCTGTTTAGGAGTTTGCAATTAGCGAGCAGTTTGCTGTTGACTTTTCAGCACAATTTGTCTTGTCGCGCCTGAAAGTAGGCAACGTGCCACAAACCAGGCGCTAAACTTCATAAATTGCTCGATGGGAAAAATACACAGAGTGGGAAAGAGATACACAGAGTGGGAAATAGATAGAAGAGAGATAGAGAAGGCGACTGTTTGTAATCAACACCGTTAACTTAATTTCATGTATTAAATTAACGTTCTTAAAGTTTTTAATAGTAGTGCAGTTCCATAAACATTAAAAATGTACTAAAAAATTTATCTTCACATTTCTTCATCTATCGCTCACTCTCTCATTTTGTTTTCTCAATTTAAATTTAACTAAAAGAGCTTTAAAATCTTCAAAGTTCTGCTGAAGAAGAAGTTGTGTTGTAAGTCGAAAAAAAAGGATGATGCTGACAAAGACTTATTTTTTTTTTAAATTGGAATGAATCTAATTTAAAACATCAGGTATAATGTTCTCTTACTCTCGTCGTCTATTTTTTCAGTCACTTAAACCAATTCTAAATTTAGCTTTAATTAAAAATCATAATTTGTTTAAAAAGGCATTTAGCGTATTATCGCCAAAGCAGAACCAGAATAAACAAGTAAGAGTGCTGTAGTCTCTAGCTCTTACAGTCTCCGAGATTTGCGTGTTTATACAGACGGACAGACGGACGGACAGACGGACGGACTGACAGCAATAACCACAATTAAAGCACTTTTAAATAGTAATTAGATGATATCTAACAATCACTCAACCACTTGACACACAATATACCCATCAAAATAATGAATGTTTAATGATATTCTCCATATATAGAGACATTTATCTTATCATTTATTCACATCGTTTGAATAATCTTTTACAAATTATATAATTTTGATCAGCATCATTATCCGCGATTTATTGCTCATAGATTGTATTCCAGGTTCGAATAAATATAATAATTTATATAAGCTTGCAATTGTTACTCTTATTTAATAATATTTGTAATTCAATTCTGATTGAATTCTGAAAAAACTATTAGTATCATTGGCATTTGCGTGGTTGCAATTAAAAAGTCATTTAAAATGCAAAAATATTTTAGTAATTCAAATATGGAAGTCATTCCATTATTGTCGCCATGAGCAACACGTCAATTGTTTTCCGAATATTATTTATCTGGATTACTCTTAACCTAAGTTACAATGCAAGTGTAGACCGATTTTTAACCGAATTTTAAACAAATTGACCAATTTGCTTACGTGTTTACAGGAGGCGATCGAATTTAAAATGACGAATGTGGATTGTGGTAGCTTCAACAAATCATTTATTGTCTTCAACGAATGCCGACTGCGGGCAATAAATCGGCATAAAACGACATTAAATGTGAATGTAACTTTACTATATGTAGTTAACGAAATTACTGTTACAGGACAAATCTTTAAGAGGGAAAATGGCTATAAGCCTTGGCTCTATAAAACGTCAATCGATGCCTGCCGTTTCTTGAAGAAGGCGTACAATCCACTTGCAATAATTGTGTACAAATTGTTTAAGGAATTTACCACCCTCAACCACGCATGTCCTTATGTGGCAAGTATTACTCCAACAAATACTCTGTACTTATCGTAGTGATGAATTCATTGTATCTCCTAGTCGAGCACTCTCGGCTAGATCAGTCTTATAACTTCATTTACACCAAATATCACTTTTATAGGGTACTCAAAGTCTACATGGATTTTATCTTCGATCAAACATTTTACCAGTTATATTGCCAACCGGGGAGTATCGTTTGGAATTAACGTGGATATCAAACAAAATCCCAAGAATTTATACCAATGTCAACTTCATCTTTAAAGAGGATTTATTATAAAAAATTATTTTAAGTATATCCTTGTAATGTTGTTATTGTAAAAAATGTATTATTCCACAACAAATATATTTTGTCTGTGTATATGATACATGGATGATATCAAATCTTGCTCGTAAATTATATCCCACAACACAATAACTGAAATGAACAAAGAGACGCAATCAATATTTAGATATTATTATCGCTGAGTATTGGAATTCTTTGAAATTAAAAGGGCGTTGAAGTGTTCAAGTCAAACAGCATTTATAAGGTAGATTTTTTTTAACGTTATTACAAATACAAAGTAATTTCTTCTAACATAAAAATATTTAAGTACTGAAAGTCATTCGGGGTTTGTCACTATGAACAACACGTACAATGATTCAGAATATTATATATCTGGCTTAGAATATAAAAATCAAGTAAGAGTGCTGTAGTCAAGTAAACTCGACTACTATATAACCTGAACCCAGTTTTTAAATATATTCTATTATTATTGGCAAATTCCCCTTTAAAAAGATTTGCACTAACACGTGAAAAACGCAATTGTAGGTAGCGGGGCTCATGCCATCCCTTTCTCACACATGCGCTCGCATATTCTTGCAGACAGAAAATGCTTGCGGCTGCTGATAGAAGTGAGATCAATATGAGAATATATGTTCGACTATAACTTGAGTATTTCTTATCCGATCTTGAGGAAATTTGGGCATTTAATCAATAATATGCATGTGCATATCATGTATTAATTAGAAGATTCTGCCTTTAAAATTGTGTCAATTATTGCTATCGGAAATTTAATTTATCGATATTTGATAAAGGGAGGCAGCTATCGATAAAAAAAAAACGCAAACTTGATCTGCGCCTGGTATACGAAAACCTATATTCCAAATCTGAAGTCTCTAGCTCTTACAGTCTCCGAGATCTGCGTGTTTATACAGACGGACAAACGGACGGAGTGGCAGCAATAACCATAATTAAAGCACTTTTAAATAGTAATTAGATGATATCTAACAGTCACTCCGCCACTTGACACACAATATACCCATCAAAATAATGAATGTTTAATGATATTCTCCATATATAAAGACATTTGTCTTATCATTTATTCACATCGTTTGAATAATCTTTTATATAATTTTGATCAGCATCATTATCGGCGATTTATTGCTCATAGATTGTATTCCAGGTTCGAATAAATATAATAATTTATATAAGCTTGCAATTGTTACTCTTATTTTATAATATTTGTAATTCAATTCTGATTGAATTCTGAAAAAAATATTAGTATCATTGGCATTTGCGTGGCTGCAATTAAAAAGTCATTTAAAATGCAAAAATATTTTAGTAATTCAAATATGGAAGTCATTCGAGTATTGTCGCCATGAGCAACACGTCAATTGTTTTCCGAATATTATTTATCGGGATTACTCTTAACCTAAGTTACAATGCAAGTGTAGACCGATTTTTAACCGAATTTTAAACAAATTGACCAATTTGCTTACGTGTTTACAGGAGGCGATCGAATTTAAAATGACGAATGCGGATTGTGGTAGCTTCAACAAATCATTTGTTGTCTTCAACGAATGTCGACTGAGGGCAATAAATCGGCATAAAACGACGTTAAATTTGAATGCAACTTTTCTATATGTAGTTAACGAAATTACTATTAAAGGACAAATCTTTAAGAGAGAAAGTGGCTATAAGCCTTGGCTCTATAAAGCGTCAATCGATGCCTGCCGTTTCTTGAAGAAGGCGTACAATCCACTTGCAATAATTGTGTACAAATTGTTTAAGGAGTTTACCACCTTCAACCACACATGTCCTTATGTGGCAAGTATTACTCTAACAAATACTCTGTACTTATCGTAGTGATGAATTCATTGTATCTCCTAGTCGAGCACTCTCGGCTAGATCAGTCTTATAACTTCATTTACATCAAATATCACTTTTTATAGGGTACTCAAATCACGAATGGATTTTATCTTCGACCAAACATTTTACCAATGATATTGCCAACCGGGGAGTATCGTTTGGAATTAAAGTGGATATTTAACAAAATCCCAGGAATTTATACCAATGTCAACTTCATCTTTAAAGAGGATTTATTATAAAAAATTATTTTAAGTATATCCTTGTAATGTTGTTATTGTAAAAAATGTATTATTCCACAACAAATATATTTTGTCTGTGTATATGATACATGGATGATATCAAATCTTGCTCGTAAATTATATCCCACAACACAATAACTGAAATGAACAAAGAGACGCAATCAATATTTAGATATTATTATCGCTGAGTATTGGAATTCTTTGAAATTAAAAGGGCGTTGAAGTGTTCAAGTCAAATAGCATTTATAAGGTAGATTTTTTTAACGTTATTACAAATACAAAGTAATTTCTTCTAACATAAAAATATTTAAGTACTGAAAGTCATTCGGGGTTTGTCACTATGAACAACACGTACAATGATTCAGAATATTATATATCTGGCTTAGAATATAAAAATCAAGTAAGAGTGCTGTAGTCAAGTAAACTCGACTACTATATAACCTGAACCCAGTTTTTAAATATATTCTATTATTATTGGCAAATTCCCCTTTAAAAAGATTTGCACTAACACGTGGAAAACGCAATCGTAGGTAGCGGGGCTCATGCCATCCCTTTCTCACACATGCGGCTGCTGATAGAAATGAGATCAATATGAGAATATATTTTCGACTATAACTTGAGTATTTCTTATCCGATCTTGAGGAAATTTGGGCATTTAATCAATAATATGCATGTGCATATCATGTATTAATTAGAAGATTCTGCTTTTAAAATTGTGTCAATTATTGCTATCGGAAATTTAATTTATCGATATTTGATAAAGGGAGGCAGCTATCGATAAAAAAAAACGCAAACTTGATCTGCGCCTGGTATACGAGAACCTATATTCCAAATCTGAAGTCTCTAGCTCTTACAGTCTCCGAGATCTGCGTGTTTATACAGACGGACAAACGGACGGAGTGGCAGCAATAACCATAATTAAAGCACTTTTAAATAGTAATTAGATGATATCTAACAGTCACTCCGCCACTTGACACACAATATACCCATCAAAATAATGAATGTTTAATGATATTCTCCATATATAAAGACATTTGTCTTATCATTTATTCACATCGTTTGAATAATCTTTTATATAATTTTGATCAGCATCATTATCCGCGATTTATTGCTCATAGATTGTATTCCAGGTTCGAATAAATATAATAATTTATATAAGCTTGCAATTGTTACTCTTATTTTATAATATTTGTAATTCAATTCTGATTGAATTCTGAAAAAAATATTAGTATCATTGGCATTTGCGTGGTTGCAATTAAAAAGTCATTTAAAATGCAAAAATATTTTAGGAATACAAATATTGCAGTCATTCGAGTATTGTCGCCATGAGTAACACGTCAATTGTTTTCGGAATATTATTTATCTGGATTACTCATAACCTAAGTTACAATGCAAGTGTAGACAGATTTTTAACCAAATTTTGAACAAATTGACCAATTTGACCAATTTGCTTACGTGTTTACAGGAGGCGATCGAATTTAAAATGACGAATGCGGATTGTGGTAGCTTCAACAAATCATTTGTTGTCTTCAACGAATGTCGACTGAGGGCAATAAATCGGCATAAAACGACGTTAAATTTGAATTATACTTTACTATATTTAGTTAACGAAATTACTGTTAAAGGACAAATCTTTAAGAGAGAAAGTGGCTATAAGCCTTGGCTCTATAAAACGTCAATCGATTTCTGCCGTTTCGTGAAGAAGGCGTACAATCCACTTGCAATAATTGTGTACAAATTGTTTAAAGAGTTTAGCACCCTCAACCACACATGTCCTTATGTGGCAAGTATTACTCCAACAAATACTCTGTACTTATCGAAATGATGAATTCATTGTATCTCCTAGTCGAGCACTCTCGGCTAGATCAGTCTTATAACTTCATTTACACCAAATATCACTTTTTATAGGGTACCCAAATACTTACTGGATTTTATCCTCGATCAAACATTTTACCAAATATTTGGCCAACTGGGGATTATCGACTGGACTTATATTGGATATTTAACAAGAGCCCAGGAATTTCTGTCAATGTCTCCTTCGTCTTTAAAGAGGATTTATTATAACCTAATTTAAAGTATGACCTTGTTATATGTATGTTCATTAATATATTATTCATCGGAACATAATTTGAGTAATCACAGGATATCACTAAAATGATCTGTTTTTATAATTTGACAAGACTTATGCAAATTTGTTGGTTACCAAAATTTCTGGACTAAAGTCTCCAGATCGATTATTATTGTTATCCTAACATTGTGGAACATTGCTTATAGTAGTAAAAAAAAATCCATCAGTCGATTAAAAGAACATTAGTATAGCAATTATCAATCAAGTTTTCAATCAGACAATTATTGAAACCCATTCGGGGTTTGCAGCTATGAACAACATGTACATTGTTTTCGGAATATTTTATATCTGGTTTACTCTAAGGATAAGTTACAATGTGAATGTAAGTCCAGGTTAGAGGATTGCCTTAATCTTAAGTTCTTTTCGATTACTGTTTACAGGAGTCGCTCGAATTCACGATGACGAATATGGTTTGTAGAAGTAATAATAAATCGTGGGTTTTAATACACGAATGCCGCCTGCAGGCAATAAATCGGAATAAAACGACAATTAATTTCAATGGAACTATTCTACATCCGGTTAACGAAGCTATTATCGAAGCGCAATTTTATCAGAAAGTCAGTGGCTACAAGCCTTGGCTCTATAAAGCTTCAATCGATGCCTGCCATTTCATGAAAAAATTGGTTTCCTGACATTTTGAATAGCAATATACCTTTCAAATTAAGTGAGTCTAGCCTACAAATTGTGGAAGATTTCATATATCTAGAGCCAAAGTTAGTGGGGATGACGGGTGTAGGCGTGGTCTGATAATGTATATGCTGATCTTTGAAGGAGGGAACGATCTAGTTACCTACTATTACATCTAAGGGTACTATTTTATTTACTTATTTAGTCAATACACAAAAATATAAGTAAATCTCCTTGGTACACTTACAGTCACTTTATAAACTTTATGATTATTGAGCAATAATCACAATTAAAAGCACTTTTAAATAGTAATTAGATGATATCTAACAGTCACTCCGCCACTTGACACACAATATACCCATCAAAATAATGAATGTTTAATGATATTCTCCATATATAAAGACATCTGTCTTATCATTTATTCACATCGTTTGAATAATCTTTTATATAATTTTGATCAGCATCATTATCCGCGATTTATTGCTCATAGATTATATTCCAGATTAAAATAAGTCTTATAGTTTATATAAGCTTGCAGTTGTTACTGTTATTTAATATTATTTGTAATTCAATTCTGATTGAATTCTGAAAAAATCATTAGTATCATTTTGCTTTTGCGTGGCTACAATTAAAAAGTCATTTTAAATGCAAATCAATAGTTAAATTAATGCAAACATTGAAGTCATTCGAGTATTGTCACCATGAGCACCGCGTCAATTGTTTTCGGAATATTATTTATCTGGATTACTCTTAACCTAAGTTACAATGAAAATGTAAGTACAGACCGATGTATGACTGAATTTAAAACCAACTGACCAATTAATGTATTTGTTTACAGGAGGCGATCGAATTCAAAATGACGAATGCGGTTTGTCATAGTTACAACAAATCATTGGTTGTCTTCAACGAATGCCGACTGAGGGCAATAAATCGGCATAAAACGACGTTAAATTTGAATGTAACTTTTCTATATGTAGTTAACGAAATTACTGTTAAAGGACAAATCTTTAAGAGAGAAAGTGGCTATAAGCCTTGGCTCTATAAAGGGTCAATCGATTTCTGCCGTTTCGTGAAGAAGGCGTACAATCCACTTGCAATAATTGTGTACAAATTGTTTAAGGAGTTTAGCACCATCAACCACACATGTCCTTATGTGGCAAGTATTACTCCAACAAATACTCTGTACTTATCGAAATGATGAATTCATTGTATCTCCTAGTCGAGCATTCTCGGCTAGATCAGTCTTATAACTTCATTTACACCAAATATCACTTTTTATAGGGTACCCAAATAATTAATGGATTTTATCCTCGATCAAACATTTTACCAAATATTTGGCCATCTGGGGATTATCGACTGGACTTATATTGGATATTTAACAAGAGCCCAGGAATTTTTACAAATGTCTCCTTCGTCTTTAAAGAGGATTGATTATAACCTAATTTAAAGTATGACCTTGTTATATGTATGTTCATTAATATATTATTCATCGGAACATAATTTGAGTAATCACAGGATATCACTAAAATGATCTGATTTTATAATTTGACAAGACTTATGCAAATTTGTTGGTTACCAAAATTTCTGGACTAAAGTCTCCAGATCGATTATTATTGTTATCCTAACATTGTGGAACATTGCTTATAGTAGTAAAAAAAAATCCATCAGTCGATTAAAAGAACATTAGTATAGCAATTATCAATCAAGTTTTCAATCAGACAATTATTGAAAGCCATTCGGGGTTTGTCGCCATGAACAACATGTACATTCTTTTCAGAATATTATATATCTGGCTTAATCTAAGGATAAGTTATAATGTGAGTGTAAGTCCAGGTTAGAGGATTGCCTTAATTTTTAGTTCGAATTCACGATGACGAAATTAAGTGAGTCTAGCCTACAAATTGTGGAAGATTTCATATATCTAGAGCCAAAGTTAGTGGGGATGACGGGTGTAGGCGTGGTCTGATAATGTATATGCCGATCTTTGAAGGAGGGAACGATCTAGTTACCTACTATTACATCTAAGGGTACTATTTTATTTACTTATTTAGTCAATACACAAAAATATAAGTAAATCTCCTTGGTACACTTACAGTCACTTTATAAACTTTATGATTATTGAGCATTAATCACAATTAAAAGCACTTTTAAATAGTAATTAGATGATATCTAACAGTCACTCCGCCACTTGACACACAATATACCCATCAAAATAATGAATGTTTAATGATATTCTCCATATATAAAGACATTTGTCTTATCATTTATTCACATCGTTTGAATAATCTTTTATATAATTTTGATCAGCATCATTATCCGCGATTTATTGCTCATAGATTGTATTCCAGGTTCGAATAAATATAATAATTTATATAAGCTTGCAATTGTTACTCTTATTTTATAATATTTGTACTTCAATTCTGAATGAATTCTGAAAAAAATATTAGTATCATTGGCATTTGCGTGGATGCAATTAAAAAGTCATTTAAAATGCAAAAATATTTTAGGAATACAAATATTGCAGTCATTCGAGTATTGTCGCCATGAGCAACACGTCAATTGTTTTCGGAATATTATTTATCTGGATTACTCATAACCTAAGTTACAATGCAAGTGTAGACCGATTTTTGACCGAACTTTTAACAAATTGACCAATTTGCTTACGTGTTTACAGGAGGCGATCGAATTTAAAATGACGAATGTGGATTGTGGTAGCTTCAACAAATCATTTGTTGTCTTCAACGAATGTCGACTGCGGGCAATAAATCGGCATAAAACGACGTTAAATGTGAATTATACTTTACTATATGTAGTTAACGAAATTACTCTCAAAGGACAAATCTTTAAGAGAGAAAGTGGCTATAAGCCTTGGCTCTATAAAGCGTCAATCGATTTCTGCCGCTTCTTGAAGAAGCCGTACAATCCACTTGCAATACTTGTTTACAAATTCTATAAGGACTTTAGCAACATCAACCACACATGTCCTTATGTGGCAAGTATTACTCCAACAAATACTCTGTACTTATCGAAATGATAGATCAGTCTTATAACTTCATTTACACCAAATATCACTTTTTATAGGGTGCCCAAATAATTAATGGATTTTATCTTCGACCAAACATTTTACCAATGATATTGCCAACCGGGGAGTATCGTTTGGAAGTAACGGGGATATTTAACAAAATTCCAGGAATTTATATCAATGTCAACTTCATCTTTAAAGAGGATTTATTATAAACAAGTAAGAGGGCTGTAGTCGAGTGAACTCGACTACGATATACCCTGAACCCAGTTATTAAATATATTATATTTTTATTGGAAAATTCTCTTTATAAGATTTGCACTAATATGCGAGCAGCTCTGGAAGCGCCCTCTGCCGACAAACACGTGAAACACGCAATCGTAGCTAGCTGGGCTCTGCAGAATACATACAAAGAATATTGACGCTCGCCTCGATTATAATGCCATCTCTTTCTCACACATGCGCTCGCATATTTTTGCAGACAGAAAATGCTTTCGGCTGCTGATAGAAGTGAGATCAATATGAGAATATATTTTCGACTATAAAGTGGGTGTTTCTTATCCGATCTTCAGGAAATTTGGGCATTTGATTAGTAATATGCATGTGCATATCATGTATTAATTAGAAGATTCTGCCTTTAAAATTGTGTCATTTATTGCTGTCGGAAATTTAATTTATCAATATTCGATAAACGGAGGCAGTTATCGATAAGCTAGCTCTTACAGTTTCCGAGATCTGCGTGTTCATACAGACGGACGGACAGCAATAACCACAATTAAAGCACTTTTAAATAGTAATTAGATGATATCTAACAGTCACTCCGCCACTTGACACACAATATACCCATCAAAATAATGAATGTTTAATGATATTCTCCATATATTGAGACATTTATTTTATCATTTATTCACATCGTTTGAATAATCTTTTACAAATTATATAATTTTGATCAGCATCATTATCGGCGATTTATTGCTCATAGATTGTATTCCAGGTTCGAATAAATATAGTAATTTATATAAGCTTGCAATTGTTACTCTTATTTAATAATATTTGTAATTCAATTCTGATTGAATTCTGAAAAAAATATTAGTATCATTTTGCTTTTGCGTGGTTGCAATTAAAAAGTCATTTAAAATGCAAAAATATTTTAGGAATACAAATATTGCAGTCATTCGAGTATTGTCGCCATGAGCAACACGTCAATTGTTTTCCGAATATTATTTATCGGGATTACTCTTAACCTAAGTTACAATGCAAGTGTAGACCGATTTTTAACCGAATTTTAAACAAATTGACCAATTTGCTTACGTGTTTACAGGAGGCGATCGAATTTAAAATGACGAATGCGGATTGTGGTAGCTTCAACAAATCATTTGTTGTCTTCAACGAATGTCGACTGAGGGCAATAAATCGTCATAAAACGACGTTAAATTTGAATGCAACTTTTCTATATGTAGTTAACGAAATTACTATTAAAGGACAAATGTTTAAGAGAGAAAGTGGCTATAAGCCTTGGCTCTATAAAGCGTCAATCGATTTCTGCCGTTTCATGAAGAAGGCGTACAATCCACTTGCAATAATTGTGTACAAATTGTTTAAAGAGTTTACCACCCTCAACCACACATGTCCTTATGTGGCAAGTATTACTCCAACAAATACTCTGTACTTATCGTAGTGATGAATTCATTGTATCTCCTAGTCGAGCACTCTCGGCTAGATCAGTCTTATAACTTCATTTACATCAAATATCACTTTTTATAGGGTACTCAAATCACGAATGGATTTTATCTTCGACCAAACATTTTACCAATGATATTGCCAACCGGGGAGTATCGTTTGGAATTAAAGTGGATATTTAACAAAATCCCAGGAATTTATACCAATGTCAACTTCATCTTTAAAGAGGATTTATTATAAAAAATTATTTTAAGTATATCCTTGTAATGTTGTTATTGTAAAAAATGTATTATTCCACAACAAATATATTTTGTCTGTGTATATGATACATGGATGATATCAAATCTTGCTCGTAAATTATATCCCACAACACAATAACTGAAATGAACAAAGAGACGCAATCAATATTTAGATATTATTATCGCTGAGTATTGGAATTCTTTGAAATTAAAAGGGCGTTGAAGTGTTCAAGTCAAATAGCATTTATAAGGTAGATTTTTTTAACGTTATTACAAATACAAAGTAATTTCTTCTAACATAAAAATATTTAAGTACTGAAAGTCATTCGGGGTTTGTCACTATGACCAACACGTACAATGATTCAGAATATTATATATCTGGCTTAGAATATAAAAGTCAAGTAAGAGTGCTGTAGTCGAGTAAACTTGACTACTATATAACCTGAACCCAGTTTTTAAATATATTCTATTATTATTGGCAAATTCCCCTTTAAAAAGATTTGCACTAACACGTGGAAAACGCAATCGTAGGTAGCGGGGCTCATGCCATCCCTTTCTCACACATGCGGCTGCTGATAGAAATGAGATCAATATGAGAATATATTTTCGACTATAACTTGAGTATTTCTTATCCGATCTTGAGGAAATTTGGGCATTTAATCAATAATATGCATGTGCATATCATGTATTAATTAGAAGATTCTGCCTTTAAAATTGTGTCATTTATTGCTGTCGGAAATTTAATTTATCGATATTTGATAAAGGGAGGCAGCTATCGATAAAAAAAAACGCAAACTTGATCTGCGCCTGGTATACGAGAACCTATATTCCAAATCTGAAGTCTCTAGCTCTTACAGTCTCCGAGATCTGCGTGTTTATACAGACGGACAAACGGACGGAGTGGCAGCAATAACCATAATTAAAGCACTTTTAAATAGTAATTAGATGATATCTAACAGTCACTCCGCCACTTGACACACAATATACCCATCAAAATAATGAATGTTTAATGATATTTTCCATATAGGGAGACATTTGGTCTCATCATTTATTCAAATCGTTTGAATAATCTTTTACAAAATATATAATTTTGATCAGCATCAATATCGCTGATTTATTGCTCATAGATTATATTCCAGATTCAAATAATTCTTATGATTTATATTTATTTAAACAAAAACTAGGGTATAACAAGAAACAAAACTGATAAGTTTGCAATTGTATTATTTGTAATTAAATTCTGATTGAATTCTGAAAAAACATTAGTATCATTTACTTTTCTTTTGCGTGGTTACAATTAAAACGTAATTTTAAATGCAAATCAATAGTTAAATTAATGCAAACATTGAAGTCATTCGAGTATTGTCACCATGAGCACCGCGTCAATTGTTTTCGGAATATTATTTATCTGGATTACTCTTATCATAAGTTACAATGAAAATGTAAGTACAGACCGATTTTTGACCGAACTTTTAACAAATTGACCAATTTGCTTACGTGTTTACAGGAGGCGATCGAATTTAAAATGACGAATGCGGATTGTGGTAGCTTCAACAAATCATTTGTTGTCTTCAACGAATGTCGACTGCGGGCAATAAATCGGCATAAAACGACGTTAAATGTGAATTATACTTTACTATATGTAGTTAACGAAATTACTTTCAAAGGACAAATCTTTAAGAGAGAAAGTGGCTTTAAGCCTTGGCTCTATAAAGGGTCAATCGATTTCTGCCGTTTTTTGAAGAAGGCGTACAATCCACTTGCAATTATTGTGTACAAATTGTTTAAAGAGTTTAGCACCCTCAACCACACATGTCCTTATGTGGCAAGTATTACTCCAACAAATACTCTGTACTTATCGAAATGATGAATTCATTGTATCTCCTAGTCGAGCACTCTCGGCTAGATCAGTCTTATAACTTCATTTACACCAAATATCACTTTTTATAGGGTACTCAAATTCTTAATGGATTTTATCTTCGACCAAACATTTTACCAATGATATTGCCAACCGGGGAGTATCGTTTGGAATTAACGTTGATATTTAACAGAATTCCAGGAATTTATGTCAATGTCAACTTTATCTTTAAAGAGGATTAATTATAAACAAGTAAGAGGGCTGTAGTCGAGTGAACTCGACTACGATATACCCTGAACCCAGTTATTAAATATATTCTATTATTATTGGAAAATTCTCTTTTAAAAAGATTTGCACTAAAATGCGCCTGGTATACGAGAACCTATAATACAAGTTTGAAGTATCTAGCCTTTATAGTCTCTGAGATCTGCGTGTTCATACAGACGGACGGACGGACGGACGGACGGACGGACATGGCTATATCGACTCGACTATTGATCCTGATCAAGAATATATATACTTTTTACCCATTTTTAATGGGTTCAGGGTATAAAAAGGGAAGACCCAGCAGCTATTTTCCCCCACTGTTGCACACCTCACTCCACATTGGAATCCTCTAGCATACTTTGTGGCATGTCGCAACGCCACGCACGATTTATCATAATTTTTGTTGTATAGCACTTTAGCAGTGGCAGTGGCTGTGGCAATGGCAGCATCAGTTGCGCCACCAACAGCAACAGCAACAGCAACAGCAACAGCAGCAGCAGCAGTAACAGTAACAACAACAGCCGCGCACAATGCGGCGTATGAGCGATATTTGTTATTTATGCAAATGAAGTCGCTTGTCCTCTGCATATTTCATATCGAAAACTGCCTCCAACTGGCTCTCAAATGTCGACTCTGTGTGAGCAGAGTGCAAAATAAATGGCCAGGCAATAGTCTCTATTGATACCCTCGATGGCAGCTGGTGGATTGAGAGGTATTCAGCAATGGTGGGAAGCAGATGAACCCCAATGGGATTCTAAATATATCGGAGTGTATAAAAAATAAAAGAAAACAACATATTTAACATATTTTAATAAAAAAAAAGGTTACCAAACCATATAAAATTTGTGGAAAAGTGTGTAGCAATTCTGACTGAATGCGAAGCCTTCAAATCAAAAAACAGGTTTAATGATTTTTGTAATTAATTGAAACTAATTAAACGCTTCGATTGCGTTTTGGTAATCATTATTTTATTTACATACTTTTAGCCTTGTAGTATACATAATATTGGTTCCATTCATCTGTAGATATACAAAATAAATATTAGTATTTTATATATCAAATTTCAAACATTTTTAACTATAATTAAAATGATTTCATATCAAAATTAAACACTTTTTAAGCCATAAACTATATGTTTATACTTAATCATATACCTGCCTATCAACATACAGGGTATCTCCCAATCGATCTCTCTCTCGACTGGCGCATTCTTGCTTGTTTGTTACATGGAGAAGCCAATCAAAAGGCAAATGCAATAAATTTGCACGAGTGCAAAATGCATTTGGCTAAAGAAACAAACAGTCCACACTCGACAGTGCACAGTCCGTAGTAGGCCGTCGACAGTCGACGATTGGAGAGCTAAGAGTTAACAGTTAACAGCTTACAGTTTACAGTTAACAGTTAAGAGTTAAGAGTTGGGCGTCCCGGTACAACTCGAACTATGACTATTTGGCCAGTTTACGGGCAACAAAAAAAAAAAGAAACAGCAGAAACTTTGTTGTTGTTGTTGTTGTTTCTGCTGTTGATTGTTGTTTGCTTGTTGCTTTTGTCTTTTCCTGTATTTCTTTTTTTTTATTTATTTTTTTCCCCGTTTTTTCTTTCGTTATTTGCACTTCTTTTTAGTTATGTGCTGCAGATGCACTAAAAACTGCCAAAGCAAAGACACGAAACGAATGGGTGGCAAACTTGAATAGTAGCAGGAGTTGCAGTTGCAAGACGACTTCCCCAAGCAGTAGCTCTCTCTCTCTGTGTGTGTGTGTGTGTGTGTGTATGTCTTGTCCTTGCCGCTAAATTTTGCGCCTCTACGTGCGACATGCGCCACGCAAATGGCACAACAACAACAACAAAAACAAGAACAAGAACAAGAACTAACTGCAGCCTGCTGCATGCAAAAATGTTCCGGCATATCTGCAACGCTAAGTGGGTCGCCCAAGGCAGGCCCAGCACACGAACAGTGAACACACTCAGTTCTGCCTTATGGCCCAGTCACGTTAACCAGGCCCAATCAGCCGTTAAGATGCGACTTTTGCGTTGTCCATTAGCCATCCACAAAAAAAACAAACAAGAAAAAATAAAAAATAAGAGCAGAAAAAAAACCGAAAAATTGAAATGAAGCAAAAGGGAAATAGAAATCTGTGCTTGAGTGTCTGCTGCGACAGCTGCTTCCCATTTCCAACTGTACCCAGTAGCTGCTTCTCCTCCTCCTCCTCCTCCTCGTTCAGAACTGCTCCTTCATCTGCAGCTGCATTGGCTACTACTTCAACTAACTTTACACTGCTTACAATTTCAACTCCTTCTTGCTTCTGTCAGCTATCTGATTTTTGAGACAGCCAAAATTGTATTAAAATTATGCTGAATTTGATAATGAGAATCGCAGTTGAAAAGTAACCCAAATAGATTTATATTTAATATTGCTGGTATGCTAATGAATTTGAAATTATTGCAAATGTTTGCAAACAGGCCAATCAATGTAAATTTAAATATAAATTATACATATGTATATATTAGGAATAAAGAATGCTTATCTTATTTATTTATAAATGAATATTAAGTAAAACACATTTATGCTCAAATAATATTACAATTAATTACACAAGCAACCAGCAATAATAGTGATTTCTATATTAAGATATATATTCTACAAAAATAACAACATTATTTTCAACAAATTTATAATAGGCTCTGTGCCTTTGTTTGATTTTGGCTTATTCATTTTTCGATTGATATTATTTGCCACAAACTTTTTATCTTCTACTCTCTTTGCGGATGATAAGGATATCATTATCCTGACATTTATTTTTAGCTGCCTTTGATCTGTCTTTTTCTCCAACTCCTACTGCACCTTCTATTTCCAACTCTCTGTCCCCTTCTCGTTGCCTGCCACGATTTTCTCACCTGTTTTGCCCAGCTGCCACATTTTAACAGCTCCTGTTGCTGCTGCTGCTGTTGCTCTGTCGTTGCCTAGCTACATCTACATCTGCTCCTGTTGCGCCTACTTTGGCTGTGCCCCATTTTAGGGTACTTGCCGCAACCATTTATCAAGCGAGACGAAGGCGACGCAGCGTGGCGCAAATTGATTATGCTAATTTCAAGTGTTATTGTTGTTGTTGTTTGTTACTGTTCTCGTTATATTATGACCGCAACACTTTTGGCCTACAACCCACAAGCCCTAACCTACCTCCCCCCCCCCCCCCCACCTTCCCCCTAACCACCACCTCTTTATTAGCCACATTAACGACAGTCATTATGTAAGAGACAAGCAAGGAGTGCTTCTGGGTATATATACACCTATGTATATATATATATAGATATTGCAATTAAATTTGCATAGTCGCACACAAGTCTGGACAAGTCGAGACAAGTCGCGACAAGTTCTAAAGTTGTCAGTTGATATTCAGTTAACAATTTGTTGTTGTTTTTGATGTTTTTGGGGCTTGTCACACACAACTCGCTGACAGTTTTACAGTCACCAAAAATCGCAACGAGCCGTCAATTGTTTACTTTTGCCTAAGCCAGAAACAAACAGACAGACAGACATAGCGGGAGTGAGAGTGGGAGAGAGAGGGAGTGAGAGGGGGAGAGAGCTTGATATACAGACAGTCAAAGATGTTGACAGGCAGTTTATTGTTTAATTCTTTTGTTATTGCTAAACTGATGCTTGCAACAGCAAATCAAGCAAAAAAAAAAAAAAACCGGGAACAAAAAAAACAAATTGAGAGCTATTTGGGGTATTCCCTGCACTGCTGACAAAAGCTGGGCTATTCCCTTGCTGTCCGGGCCAAATTAAAAATTTGTGCACAAATAAGAAGAATTGGGCAAAAACATTTTCGTCTCTTTTCATTTATTTTTCTTTTATTCATATTGCTTGTTGGGCTTTTTTAATGTTGCATGCAACACAAAAATGTTGTCAACTTTTATTACAATTTCTGTTTGCTGCTGCTATTGTGGTTGTTGTTCTGGTTGTTGTTGTTGCAGCCGCGTTGACACTTAATTGATGGTGGCAAGCCGTGATTGGTGCCATCATGCCGCTTAGCGCGTTTTAGCCAAAATTGTGGGTGGCAAGTGTGGAGGGGAGTGGGACACCGACTGCCATAAACTGCAGCGCTATCAAATGAAATTGGCGCGAAAATCGTTTTACCAATTGCAGTTTCAGTTTTGGTCATTAAATTCGGGCCAACAGCAACAAGAGATAAACATGTCAAATATTTTTGTACATTTTTCGTTTCGTTGTTCTCTGTGCCAATTAAAAATGCAGTTTATTTTGTGGCATGTTGTGGAAAATTTGCAGTCAAATTGCATTTGTAATAAGCCAATGCAGACGTTGTTGCTTTCGCCCGATGAAATTAGTTAATTGACGCTGCTATGCAGCAATATAAAATCTATAATTAATGACAGAGTTGAAGGTCTTGCTCCATAACAGTTTTGATAGTTCAACTTGGAAAACCTTTGAAACGATTGTGAAGCGGAATGGGTTATAAAACCGTAGCGAAGAGGCCATAAAGTGCATGGAAATTATTTAGAAATTAAGTTTTCTTCTTTTAAGGCTGTAGAAATCTTAAAACATAAAATTTCCACTTACAAATAAGATACAATTAAATTCTAGATAGCCCATTTGGGACTATTGGAGTGCGCAACTATTAATATATTTCTTAAGGTGTGTGACTGTAAAAAGATAACAGTAAATTAAAAGTAAATTTATTAAACAAAACAAAAAAAGAACTTTACAGATTGAAATTCGGAAAAGCTAATGGAAAGCAAATTTTGCTGTGAGAATCAGTCATAAGAATCAATAATATTAGTCCATAAACTAATTCATAGCCTTTACACTTTATGTATCAAGATCAGAAGCCAAATCTTGATTCCAAATCGATTTTAAAACATATCACAAATCACTTGCCAATCAGTTTACAATCACAAGACAAGCTCAACAATAAAATTATTATGGCTAAAGACAAACAGTAGATTACACGTCTATTTAAAACAATCTCGAAAATATATGTATTTAAATTGGATTTAAAGCAAGAGAGCAAGCCAAACCGATAAATTAAACTGCACATACGCAATTACGTATACGCACCGTTGAGCAATCAGCTGTGGCAGGAAACCCAACAGAGAAACGGAGACACAGAGACACAGAGAGAGAGAGAGAGAGACAGAGATTGTTCAGGTGAAAGAAGTAGCAGTCGCAAATCGTAAATCAAGGTGTGCGTGTGGCAACAGCAGCAGTAAATATCGATATCGGCGAGCTGAGCTGAGCTGAGTTGAGTTGAGTTGAGCTGAGCTGAGCTGAACTGCTCGGACTTTTCGCATTTCCGGTTGCGCGGTGCCGTTTTTAAATTATGTTATCATTGAGCGAAATGCAATTAAGCACCGATAGCCTACGGTGTGTCAATCAACGACAAATAAAGGGCTGGCACTAACGGGGCCCCAGCTCAATGTTTAAACAGATAATAAAACAGAACAGGCAGCAGACGTCTGATGGTTGAAAGGAATTGCAAGCAAGGCGGCACACACAAACGAACCGAACGGATGGAAGCACGGTAGGACGAAGGGACGGACGGACGGACTGATGGCGGCCAGGATCAAGCCAGGCAGCCAGGCAGCCAGGCAGTCAGGCAGGCAGTCGTCAAGCCGTGGCACAGTCAGAGCCCCTCAGCATGGTAGGCAAGCCGACACGGCCCATGGCATGTGCAGAGTTATCATTTTGCGGTAAGCAACGACACAGCGACACACACACACACAGACATACATCTATACACTGCAGAAAATCAATGTAGCCAATTATATATTATATATTTATTATAAAAGAAGATTTTCAAATAAACACAAATTGCTGAAAAATGAGCATTAAACAAAGGCGAATTTCGTTTACGGTTTTCACTTTTAATTAAACAGTTTCGGTTAATGGATTTGATTTCCTTAATTAATTATACTTTAATTCGATTTTAAGCAGATTACCATTTAATACTCTGTGTATTATTCAATTTAATCGAATGTTTTATTCACTTATTTGCATTGAACACAAGTTTTTTTTGTCTTATTTGATCTTAATATGAATATGCGACTTCTCTCGTGTTGGTTTTCCCATCTTGATGATGATGATTATTATATTTATAACAAATTTTATGGCTATTACTTAAAAAATAGTAGACAAACAAACTTTTTATTCAATCAATTAAAACAATTTTACTAAATTATGGAACAAAATTAAACTTAAAATTTGATGGCACATCATTATTGACTATCCAGAATATTTTGCAATGTGTACACACTTAAAATATCACTGGCAGGCAGGCAGAAGAGGCAGGCGTGGCAGGTTGGTGGGCGCGGTGCGGGGCGTGGTGTGGCAGGACAATCCTCAGCCGCCCTGGAGTGCGCAAATTGACTTTTGGCGTTGCCAATGCAGTTGCCGTTGTCATTTCCTGGATTGCACACATTGCGAGGCGACACATGGCGACAACTTGCAAGACAGCAGCAGCAGAAGCAGCAGCAGAAGCAGTTGCCACTGACTGAATGGTTGGTTAGGGCATGTGGCACGTTAGTTGTGCCACACGCCTCACGCACTCGACTGTAACGTGATAATTTGTCTGACTTGTCTCGCACTCGTCTCTCTCTCTCTCTCTCTCTATCGCACACATAACTGACGATGTCTCCGCTTGTCGCTCATTGTGGCTTTTGGCCGAGATTGCCAGGCCATTGCTTGTTTGGCTTACAGAGCTCTCCCCAACTCTTGCATATATCGTTGACATGCTTGTGCTACGTTCTCTCGTCCTTCGTCCTGCGTCCTGCCATTTCCATTCAGCAAATCTGTCACCTGAGTAACAATTATAGCTGCTGGCGTTTTAAGTGTGCCTCTGTATGTGTATGTGTGTGTGTGTGTGTGTTTGTGTGCGTGAGTCAGCTCTTCGTTAACTGCAGCACTTGATGGCAGTAACTACAAGTGTGTCACTCTCTGTATGTGTGTGTGTATCTCTGAGTGTGTGTGTGTTTGTGTGTGTGTGTGTGTGTGTGTGTGTGTTGCCTACTCAAATCAATCAGCTTCGCAAGCCGTCGAGTTGAAAACTCAGTTGACTTTCAATTGCAATTTTTTTTGCCATGAATGAAATTTTCCTTTCATTTATTTCTTTTTTTTTTTTTTGATTAATGCACAAATTGAAATTCCAATTTACTGTCTCTGTCTCTGTCTCTGTCTCTCTCCCTCTATCTGTTGACTTATCTGCCTCTGAATAGCGTTTAATCTTGAATACAAATTGCATAATGAGCACATCACAATTTGGCCAACAACTGAAGCGAGACGAAAAACCTTAATTTAGACAGATCGAATGTTAAACACACTAAACAGAATATTTGCTTTGAGATAAATGATTTGTGATCGAATTAAAAATAGAATGCAAATTTGTGGAATTTAAATAAATATCAATTAACTGAAGAATCACTTTAAATATAAGCTCAAATAACGTTTCTTGTTGGTTTTGAATGGATTTAATAATAAATTGGTAGTTGAACTTAAATAAATATCAATTAAATTAAGCATAACTTTAATCTTTAAGCATAAATTTAAACTTGAAATTAGAGAATTTTCGGATGTGGAGCAGCAATAAGAGGTGTGGTGGCCACATTGGAACGTTGCATAGATCGTATAGCCATAAATCAATTGGTTTTAATGCCTGGTTGGGCACAACAACAGCAACAACAACACCAACAATAAAGCGAAATCCAACAACGACAACAAATCAGTAAGCTGAGTACAAAACCACAACCCAAAACGCGTTTTCGATCATAAATTATGATGTGACGATGCTGCCGAAGGCACACAGAAACGGTGGCAACCAGCCGGCAGCAGCCAGCCGGCAGCAGCCACCAAGCAGCAAGTGGCAAGTGGCAAGTGGCAAGTGGTAAATGGCAGAGCGACGCCTGGCTAAATTGGCAAACACCTCGCTCGCAGCAAAAGCAGCAGCAGCAGCAAACCACTGGCCAAAAACCTAATTAAGCCAGGACGACAAACCGGAAGTGGAAGTGAGGCAAGCTAAAGGATGCTAAGGATGGAGAGGAACGCATCGTTGCCTGCCATTGTGACTGGCGCCAGGAAGCGCTCAAGTGTGGCAACAATGGTTAATGCTTAAGTAATTACAATGCCTCGACGATTAACAATGCAGGCATATAGTACCAAACAGGACCAAACACAGGACACAGAGCGCTTCGTGCACCTAATTATCACACATGAGAAACGTAGGCAGAATACTTCTTCTTCTTCTTGCTGCTGCTGTTGCTGTTGCTGCTGCTGCTGCTGTTGCTTCTCGCACATTTTATGAAAATTTATGTTATGAGCTCATCGATGAATGGATGGCACTTGTGTTTAGCTGATTGATTGGCGGGCTGCGTGTGCCACTTGCCGCATATGCCGCATACAGCAAACGCTTGCCACAGTTTAGTTTCAGTTCAGTCCAAGGACTTTTTGAGGCGCAGACTTTCTGACGCTAAACTCAAGCGTTTGCGCCCCATTATTTTTGCCATGCACAAACGCACTTCAGACATATTCTTTTTTTTTTATTCTTATTTATTTCTGCTATGCTTTATTCAGAGGCGCGAACAGCTCGACATACCCTGTACCCAATATACAAATTGGGCAAAACTAGGCTAGACATGTGCATAGAATTTGTGTAAGAGGCAGCAGCAGCAACTGAGTAAAAGGATTTCACAATACTCAATTAGGATAACAAGCCGTCTGAGTCTTTACCTAGAAAAGGAGAATTTGCAATGCTAAACGAAATAATTCACAATTCAAGCAATTTTAACACATTCCAATAGAAAAAGGGTCGTTTATTGAAGATTCAATTTATTTGCTGATTCAAAACCTTTTTGAGATACTTAATTTAATGTAAAAGCTAAATTTTTAGTTTGAAAAGTAAATGAAATTAAAAACGTAATTATTCAAGTATTTTTATACAAATTTGTTTATTTCATGTTGCGTATACGTAATATTTATAAAACATTGCAGAGAACATTATGATTCTGTCTTGCCATGTATAACGCTTTGAAGGAAACATTTACGACTCCATAAAGTGTATATATTCTTGATCAGCATCTCTATGTGACATATGAAACTGAATATTTTCAGTTTTATTAAGAGAGAGAGAGAGAGAGAGAGAGAGAGAGAGAGAAAAGGAGTTTTGTATTTGCATATTTTGTATTTTGTAGGATATATTTGAGTAGTTCAATCACGTTTTGAGAGACTCCAGCTTGTTGTGGTTGTTGTTGCCAGTGAGTTGGTCGATAGTTGTTGGTTTTTTTTTTTTGGTTGGCCAACGCATAAGCCACTTAAGTTTTTGTGGCACACGCGCTGCTATTGAGTCGCCACCATTTAGCGCCCCAGCAAAAGTTTTTGTGTTTGGGGCATCATCGATGCCAGGCGACTCTGCCAAAATGCGTTTTGGTTTTGCCCCCGGGGGAGGGGAGGAAGGTGTGGCGGGATTTGGTGTGTTGCAACTTGAGCATTGCCATTGCATAGTTTAAGGCAATATGGTTTGGTATTTTTTTCGCGTTATTTTTGTATGCCTTTGTTGGTCATGGCACATAAATTGCCGGACTGTAAAGCGGCTTAAACGAATTGCCGGCTCTGCTGCAGCAACAACTTGGCAGCTGGCACTTGTAACACAGCCCCCCCCCCCCCCAAAAAAAAAGCAACACCCGTTACTCCTGCCCCATAACAACTTCAAGTTGGATTTTTGTTGTTGTTGGTTTGCAAGTTTTGCACAATTTATAAATAGTTTGTTTGGTTTTAAAGTTGCTTCCTCTTATTTCTCCTACGAGATCTTCTTCGTCTTCACTCGCCTGCTGCCATTATCGTGCGCAATGCCGCAAAGTGCACTATGCATTTAGCTACTTGCAACTTGCCACTTGCAACTTCTTGATAGTTTCGGCTACTTCGTTTGCATTTAAAATTAACAATAGATTTCGTTGGCAAATTACATTTTTGGCGCATCGCAGTCATTTAAACTGGCTGCAATTTGTATACCAACTAATAAAGCAAACGTCGCTTACAATTAAATTTAAGACTTAAAGTTTGTCCATAGAAAATCAATTCTTAACTAAGCCTTTTATTGTAATTTTCAGGTCTACTTATCAAGAAATTGAACATAAAACAATTCAAATTGACAATAAATTAGACAAATCACAAAATATTATAAATTTATAGAAGGAAGCAGCAGCGACTCCATAAAGTAAATATATTCCTCATCTGCATCAAAGTAAGAATTAATTCTGCCATGCTATCCGTTTAGCAGTGTAAAGTTATTAAGCAAAGTTATATTTACAGCTCAGAAAACTGAAAAGTTTACATTTAAAGGATTAATCAAAAATAAATAAAACAATACGCAACTTTCGTCATTTATTTTGAAGTGAAACTTTGCAAATTGAACTAAAGTACAAATGCTGCAGCAATGCCGCACAGCAATGGACACAAATGTTTGGGGCGTGCCACAGACTGTAGCGAGCAAATGATGCCGTCTGCCTTGGCGCACATTGACAAAAATCTGACAACGCGACAAAGTGTCGCGTCGCCTTGACGCACTCAACCCCAATCAAATGGCATGCTTTTAGCAGATTTTACATGCCAATCTGTAAACTGGGTGGGGCAAGGGGCAACTGGCTTTGCGTTGCAGTTGCTGCATTTGTGCCCAAGTTGTAAGTAAAAGTTTTCGCACGCAAAACGCAGCTCGTAAAGTAAACACACTCCACAACAAACTTGAAGAATGGCGTGGTGCTAGTCTGCGTATCGGGGGTATGAGGTCAGGAGGATGATGTGGAGGGGGGGGTGGGGTGGTAGGTCTGTTTTAAGGGTCGACTGTGTTTGCAGTTCTTGCGCTCAATTTGCGCATTTTTTGCGCACAATTACTCAGCAGGGCTTAAATTCGCAACGCTGGCAGCGTTCCACGCAGCGTCCAAATGTGGCAAGTGGCAAAGTTGCAAGTTGTTGCTGCTTGGCACTGACTTGGCTTCAACGAGCTGGCTGGCTGGCTGGCTAGCTAGCTAGCTGGGCTGCTCACTGTGTCCATAAGCCGCCTAAAAGGTGCAAAGTAACTGCCATAAGCCGCTTGACAGACTTTCGCACTGACCCAGGGTCATGCCCCTAACCACGCCCCTTGCCACGCCTCCCGGCCACACGGCTTTTGCTGCAGCTGCAATCATTTTCCGTTTTTTTTTTTTTTTTTTGGCAAGCAAATAAAGTAGACAGCATCAACCAAACAAGCCGAAGTTTAAGCACACTTGCTGAGTGCTTAATTTATTAATTTGACTAAAAAAATGTAACTAGAAAATGTTATAGAAATACTAAATAGTAAAAACTTAATTTTTAATTAATTTGTTAACTTAAGAAAAGCTCATTTTCAGTCTATTATTTAAAAGAAAGAAAGCTTTAACAGAAACAAGCCAAAGCTTTCTGTTCATAATTAGAGTTGAATATTAATTTTAAAAAATGTTGATTTAATGTTAATAATTAACTATTCTATTTTAAATGCAGAACGTGGAAGTCTTAACAAGATAAATTCTATTCTATTTGATTGTTAATTGTTTTTTGAAATTGTATTTATTTATTTCTATTTGAAATTTGTTATATTTTGCACACATTCGATTCTTGCTTAAAAACATCCTTCCACACGAAGGGTATTCAGCAAAATGTTTGTTGACAGTTGCTTGGTGTGAATTACGGGCATGGTGTCATTGTCGCTTAGCTCCTTTTTTGTTGCTAGCTAACATGGCGTATGCGTAATTCTTAGCACTTGTTTCTCGTCTCCCCTCTCTCTCTCTCTCTCGCTCTCTCTCTCTCTCGCTTGCGCTCTCTTTGTCTTCAGCTGTTTGCTTTGACTAGCATTGAGTGGCTTTTAATTGGCTGCCAACGCTTAACCCTTGCCACATAAATCTTACTCACACATGCCACACCGAGTAGAACGCTTTAAGACCATGATGCCCCCTTCAAGCTGCCACCTATTCTGCTAGTCAAATCGACTTTTAATCTGCCCCATATGCTGGACAGCATCAACTGACCAAGCGTTACATTCTGACACCCACATCCTGCACCTCTGACGCCCTCGCCTCCAAATATTCTATTTAGCAAAGTGTAAAAACCAAAACGAGGAGGAAAACATACAAAAACAAAAACAAAACTAAACTGATGCAAGTTTTGTTAGTGGATGTGGAAAGTTGGAAAATGCAGCAAGTTGCGTCGTTAATAGATTGCAAACCAGAAAGAGTAGCAAAAGAGAGAGAGAGAGAGAAAGTGCGGGGAGGGTGGAGATTTTGTGTGGCACTTCTCGTCTAATTGAGAACCGTTTAAATGTTCATTTGAGATATCAAATCTTTATTTTATTTTTGTTTTCTAAACTTCACTTGCAATTTGATTATATTTTGCTCGTCATTTGTTATCTGGCTAGTTTGGCAAGTTTATTAGTTATCAATATCTTTAGCAGCAGTGCCAGTAAAATGCTTAAGAACCTCATTAAAACGATATAAATTACAAATCTGGACAAATCTTTGGCAGCTGACAAGAATCTATTTCCAAGTTAAAATAATTGAGAATGTTTTAGGTGAAAAAGGTCAACTTGCAGATAATCTGAACTCCGATCTTAGACAGATAGTAGATTTGCTGGCCTTGCCAGAATGATAGTAAGGATAGTAAAGATAAGGGTATATTATATATTTACTGGAAAACTATATCTTTAGCATTGTGGCTTTTATTGCTATCGGAAGTCGATTTAAATCGTATGCAGTTGACAATAGAAATGAAATAAGCTTTATCTGCATTTACTCCAAATTGTGGCTCCATTTCTCTCATCTGACAAAGAGACGAATCCAGAATATATACTTTATGGGGTCGTAGCTGATTGCTTTCCATTGTCACAAACTATTGCCCAACTTGAACACGCATCTTTCCCATTTTGTCAATTCAGACTGCTTTGATTTCAATACTAATTTACATTTAATTCAAGACAAATCCGTAACTGGCATCACAAGCATTTCGATTGATGAATCAAAGCACTGTCAATGCCTCTATCAATATCGAACACGCAATATAACTTGGCATAGTCCAAAGAGAGTGCTCTCTGCTCGCCATCCACTGACGCACTTCATTTCACTCAATGACAAATGACACAGGCTGGCCAAAGGCGGGTGGGGCTGTTTAAGTGGTTGGGGGGGGAGGGTCGGGGAAGGGTTGATTTAATGGTCATCATAATAAGAAGCACCATAACAGGCGACATATTGCCACATGGAGAAGGGGATTAAATTTATGCGCTTGTTTGTTCCAAGTAGTGCAAGGGAATTTCAAATCGATGGGTGGAGGGGGGGGAAGGAGGGTCGCAGACAACTATTCTTCCATCGTCTTATTTATGGGTCGCATTTAAGAGAGAGCCGACAAAGGAATGCGGCCAATGGCCAAAACCGCCAAGTCAAGTGGCATTCAGAAGCCCACAAACAGTTTACAGTTCACAATTCATGGCAATACGGCATCCTGTCATCGTCCTTCTGCCTGCTAATGGATTGCGGCACACAAATCTTTAAAATTACCCCCGGTAAAACTTTGATATTAGACGACATGGATGCAGCAGCAGCAGCAAGTATCAAGTAGCAAGTAGCAAGTAGCATGTTGCAAGCAGTAGCCAGTAACCAGTAACTTAGGCCAACTGGCGTCAGTCTCTAACTAAAAGAAGAAGTCTTGGCTAATTTGTAGTTTTTATATTTGATCAAAGGCCAACAAAATTGTAAACAGTTTATGCGACAGATGCACGTTGGTATTTGACTGCAAGAATACCCTGTAATTGACTGTTGAGAAACTTAACACACACAGAGAAATATGTTGCACGAACAGTAAATGCTGCAGTTGCATGTGTATGGCTCAGTGCACAGTGTGCGTTGAGTAATCAAAAAACAAATGATTCTATCAGAATTCCAAGTGAAGCCAGATATAAATTCTATTCTAAATTCAATAGAATTCCTATCAATTTGTTCTTTACATTTTTAGCACAATATAATATTGAAATATTTAAATTTGCATCTTATTTGATTTAAGTAAGCACTGAATAAATTACTGAAAGGAATTAAGCTTAGATAAGAACTAAAATCCATGAGATCAAGCTCTGACTTCAAGAAGTATCTAGTACTTAAATAATTCTTACCATTGACCATATTTACACCAAGACACATACATACTTTAAGATCGTAAAGTAAACAATAAAATAACATTAGGGCTAACTCCATCTCTCTCTCCCTCTCTCTCTCTCTCACACTCTTTCGTACACTTGGCAAAAGTCATGCCACCCTTTTACGACACAACTACGCTCACAGGGTATTAGAGAAAAAAGGCAATTTTGCAACTGATTGGCCAAGTCGCAACTGTAAAACAAAAACTGAAGGGCAAAAATTGTTCTCAGCACATGTCGTTGGCAATTTGCTATCTCCAAATTGTTTGTGTCTACATCGAAACTTCAAGTTCTGGCCAAAACACTAATTGAAGGCCAAGATACGTTAAGGCAATCAAATTGTGGCTGAGACTTAGTCTCAGACTGAAACCAATAACGGGGCGTCGCATCACGTAATCTCAATGACAATTTCTTAAAAAAAAACAAAACTATATATTCAAAAAAGCCATAAAAAAAATAGTACGAACATTTTTCTGTGACCTCAAATTTCAATAAATTATCAGATTTTGCATTCATTCAAAGCTCATCTAAAATATATTCTATGCTTAAAAGTAATGCATCTGAATTTGTAACATTTGCAGTTAGAAATCATAAATAAAATTAATGTGTTTATTGAAATGCAACAATGCTTATATCTTGTAAGTGAAATTTAGCTCATAAATTTAAAAGCCTATCGCAATAAAAATAGCAACAAAATAATTTGTCAACAAAATGAAAGCAAAACTTCGGAAACCAAAATCTAACTAAATTTGTATGCTCTGAATGGAAAATAGTGATATATTATATATTATATATATGTATGTGGATATAGTTTAAGTTGAGTTTATGCGCCGACGATCCAGATCCAGACGGATCGGGGCTCAGACTCGAATTGGCTGACAGGCAACAAAACACAACTCTTGCGCCAAATCGCAAAATCCCAGGCCTAAAAATAAAAAACCAGGGCTGCGAATAAGTAAAGCAAAGTCTGCACACACACACACACACACATACACTAGACACACACTAGTGACACACACACACACACTAGTCACACACACCAGTCACACACATTAAGCTGCTCATGGCAAATGTAACGTAAAACGTAAAATATTCCTGAATGCAATTCCCATGCATACCAACACACACACAAACACACACAGATATATAGATAGAGCACACACACATACGCACACACACACACACACACATACTGAGTTTTGTGTGGAAAAAGTCAAACTACAGCATTGCGGATGTTCAGGACATTCAACTGCACTTTGACCCATATTCCATTCCATTTTGTTGCAAATAGCTGCAGCTGCGGACGCACTGCACAAAAACCCAACCGACCAACAACAACAACAACAGCAAACGTCGCCCAAGGCTTCGAACATGGCCAGCAAGCCCAGCAAGCCCAGCCAGCCAGTCAGTCCAGGCCAGCTGTTGGGCAACCAGAGAGAGAGACAGAGACTCTAGACTCCTAGACCCATGGCCCAGTAAATCGTTTAGCTGCATGGCTCACGATTTTCTACCAAACACGCCCCCCACTTTTCCGCCCTCTCTCTCTCTCTGTCTCTCTAAAAAAAAATCTATCGTTGTTTTAACCTGGCAAAAACTGTAGCTCAACTCCTTCTTTACATGATCTCATCCCCACAGTTCCACCTCTCAAAAAAAACAAAAAAAATACTTGTGTCACATTGCAAATGGCATTTAAAATGCCTGCTTTCGTCTTTGCCCCAAAAAACTAGCTAGGCCTTCCGATTATTTTTAATGTACGTCATTTTGGAAAACAATAAAATTCATGTGATTTATGTGCTTCTTATATTGCAAAATACCAAGCCAAAGTTATTATGAAAATAGTTTTGAAAATTGCATTTTTAGCATACTTTGAATACTCACAACTTTTTGGGTGAATGTATCTCATAAGATTCTCCAGTGAGCCTGAGCCAGGCTTCAAACACAAATCGGAGAAAGAAGCAAAAGAAGTACATGAAAGAAGCTAATTGATGAGCAAATTGAAAAGCAATGCCTTCTATCAAAGTAATTGCTGTGGGAGAGTTTTGTCCTATTCCTAAAACTTTGTTGTTTTTTATTTCTAGAATCTTAACACACATTTCGAGTCTCTAACCTTAAGTGAGGAATTATTCTAGATGCCAAGCTACGTTTAAGAAACCCCTTTTTTGTGAGAAATGAATCATTTTTGTCAATTGTGAATTGTTCCATATTAACATGTCCACATTTTCTATTTTCCAAAGGGCTACCACAATCTCGTAATTAAAGCCGCAAACTCTCCACACGCAAAATCTCCATACAATTAGTTAAATTTCTACCCCTAACGCATTTCTGTGTACATTTCAGCTTTGCGACCTGAACGACTGCAACTCAATCATATTTCATCAAACAAATGCCCCAAAACGACAAAATAGACAAAATACATCGCAATAAAATAAAAGATAACAACAACAGCAAAAGTAAGAGACTCGTTTGGGGACTGCGTGCTGGCTAAATCTAGAGCCAATTTTTTTTATGTTTTCTTTTTTTTTTTATGTTGAGTGGTCAAACAATTTGGCCAGGGCCCAAGGTGCGGACAGACGGATCAGGTGTGTGTGTGTTGTGACCGCATCCGCAATGCAAGGTAATAAACCAAAAATACGTCAACAACAAAACCATAAAACCAAAAAAAAAAAAAAACACACAGAGATACACTGGGCAAAAAAAGAATGCGACTGAGCTCAGAAAGATTAAGAATTACAAATCAATTTCTAAATTCATATTTTGTGCAAGAATATAAATAAATAAATCTTGAATCTTTAATGTTTTCTACATGTTCAGAAATATCCTTCTAAAATATTGGTTTCTACATTTTTGAATAATGTTTCTACGAACTTTAATTTCCACATTTCAGAGATATCGTTAAAAATCGTTCGTTTGCATTTTAAGCTTTAATTTATTTTTACTTAATTATATTTTTAAAGAAAGTTTCTATTGCTTTCCATAGGTAATTTTCAAAAATATCTGAATATCTAAATATGATCCGAAAAGTGTTTTCCAAGTGTCGAGAGAGCCTTTGCCACACATGTGTCAGCTGAACGAGGTAATTTTAATTATGGCCACAATGGAGCCACCCTCCTCAAAAACAAAAAAAAAAAGACAGAAACAAAATGAAAAATGAAAACAGAAAACCGAAATAATGGCCCAAAATCCTGTTACCAATGGCTTGATTCATCAGCATGCCGATGGCGTCCTTGTTTGGCAGCAGACATTTGCCGACGTTTACCTAACGGGCGGCATTTGTTCGCAATTCGCAATTCGCAATTCGCAATTCGCAATTGGTAACGGTAACGGTAACTGTAGCAGTAGCAGTAACAGTAACACTAACGGTAGTCCTAACGGTAACCGTATCGAATTGCCGTCGCTCGTTATGGATGCGCGCCAATTGCTTTGGTTGCCCACTCTGCTCTCAGCAGTCTGCCGCAGACGCAACGCATTTGCCTCTTAGCCAAATTACATAAATTAGTCGAGTGTTTCGCTGCTTTCCTCTTTCCGTTTTTTAGTTGGTCTAAATCAGAGCGCTGCCACAAATTTAATGGACTCCTGTGTAAAGTTCAAAAGAAAAACGCACCCAAAACACAAAAAAAAAAAAGGAAAAGGGGTAAAACCTATTAGAAAACAGACAACAACAAATGGAACGAGACACGTCGAATACGTGATATTTTGGCAAGACGGAAAAAAAACAAAGATGCTTATATGAATGATAGACTGTTGGTATACCCTGTAGGGCAGTAATGCTGCTGCTTGCTTGATGGAAAGCAAAGGAACTTATTCCACAGCTATTCGCTGTGTAAGTTAGGATATAGAAATCAAACCGTAACTTTATCGATTAAAAATAGGGACTTAACATTTTTAAAGATCCAGTTACTGGCACCGATCCTTTCAGCTCATATAGTAACATAATGGAACCGAATAAAAATAAATGCTGAAACAGAACCAGAGATGACCTGAAACCTTATCTGAAGCAACATTGATCCATATACAAAAGCTACCAAAGCAAATTTCCATTTGAATAGTTTCGACAACTCTCTAGTCGAATTCTCCCCCCCTCACATACTTTATGTTTTACAGGGTATATACACAAAGCGAATTTAAAAAAAAAAAAAACATACGCGATTTTGGTACATTACTGATTTCATTAGAAGTCATGGAGCATTGAAATGGGAAGAGAGAGGGCTTGTAAGGGGCTGGCAGGGGGTTAAACTTGGGTTTTTGGTTGTTGGCTGTTGGCTGTTTTTCGGCGGTGCACCACTGCGTATACGTAATGTTGCATTTTTAGTGCTCGTCGCAGTCGTCGCTCGTTCCTCTGCTTGTCGCCGTCGTCCAGTTGTCCTCGTTGTCTGCGGCTCTTGTTGTACATTTCTGCTGCAGTTTGGGAATTGCCTCAGCACCAGACCCTCAACCCTCAACCCCCAACCCCCAAGCCCAGACCTCAACCTCAACCCCAAGACCAACTCGTAGCCCCTGTGCAACCCCTAAACTCAACCCCTATTCAAAACCAACTTTACCCCACTTGTTTTGTGTGTGCATTTTTGCGCATACCTTTGGCAGTTTTTGGCAAAGTCAAAGGTCCTGCAACACACCCCCCCCCCCGCACAGCGCCTACCCCCACCCTCTCGAGTGGCACTCTGACCACTTTCTTGTTGCGTTTCTTTTGCGGTCATAAAATGTTGGCCGGGACACAACCCCAAAAACGAAATATGGGCCCCGAGTCTCTCGCACATTGCACATCGAAAGAGGTAATTTAATTTATGATGCAGTAAAATTGAAAATCCTCTCGGGCATTGCACAGAGAAAGACAGATAGAGAGAGAGAGAGAGAGAGAGAGTAGACAGAGTGAGAGATTGAAAGAGAAAGATAGAGTTGGGATCTTTTTCCGTTTTGGTGACATGCAGGTAGATAGAGGAACGGCCAGAACTGACAGCTACAGCTGCACAACTTGTTGGCCAGCTTAGCGAGATGAGCCAACTTATGCATGCGAACGCGTGCCAAACAACCAGCCAGCTAGCCAGCCAGCCAGCCAGCCAGCCTTGATGAGCTGCGTAATTGCACTGAGAGAAACTAAGTGACAAATGCTAATTAAGTGTATCTTGAGGTAAGAATTTATTAAAGTCTTTCATATGCTTCAGCTATAAAAGAGTTATAGAAAAAAAGAACAGAACCAAAAATAAGTCTTTTCGATCAATGGAAGGGAATATCGGCTTCATTTACTAGCATTGGCTATATATTCCTGATCAGCATTATTAGTCATAGCCATAGCTGTCACAGGAAAAATCGGTCGAATGATAAGTTCTTGTATGAATTACATTTTTGTTTACCAATTTATATATATATCAAACTCAACAGCTACGACTTTTATTGTGCTTCTCGCATTTAGCCAAATTATCATTAAGATTCGACTACCATATCTTGTAGCTCGCATAGAAGCAATCTGTGAGTTTTAATATTGTATAGTGATAATTAGATGTCAGCCAGTTGACTCCGATCTGTAATATTCTAGACTTGCTTGCCTTTAATCAAAAGTATAGACCCAAACCATCTCGCAGTGCACATGTTGTCAACGCATGAGAGGACAGCGAGCCAGCAGCAACTGCCACTAACAATAACAACAGCAACAGCAACTGCATATCTACATATGAGAACTACATACATATGGATGCTATATATATAAATGGATGTGAAAGCTAACATAAACTGATATCACACTGTCGAGCTGGGCAAGGGACACACACACACACACACACACACGCACACACACACAACACTGAACTGGAGGCTTGAAAGGTGTCTTTTTATTTTTGCCATTGCCATTGCTGTTGCTGTTGCTGTTGCATCGTCTGCAAGCCCATTTTGGTGCTGTCTCATGGTTTTGCATATTAAATATGCAACAGCCGCACGCGTAGTGCCTCCCTTGCCCCAAGCATGTTTCAACCACGACAAGGCCCATAAAGCACCTGGAAATGTCTGCCACAGCAGCAACAGCAACTGCAACAACTGCAACAACAGCAACAAGAGAAATGCAGCCTATCTCAGCAGCTGCACGGCAAAAGAATTTACGAGCTGGCAACGTCAGCCAGTAGAAGCAGCAGGTGCAAAGGGGCAGAGGGATGGCGACGCAACGTGGCGAGGGTGTGAGTGCGGAGGTGGTTGCAGCAGTCGCAGATATGACGGGCATCCAATCATTTTAACGCAAATAAACCACAACAGATGGCGCTGCTGCGTGCGCCTTGTAAGTTGATGCACGGCTGACCCTCACCAAACCACCCCCCAACCAAGCCCTCCCCTAACCCACACCCCTTTCAAAAAAATGCCAATGCAGAGCGAACATCTCAGCCAACAACAACAACAAAACAATTTTGAACATGTAAAGACTGCTCGAGTCGAGGTTGAACGACTGAAGTTGTACCCTGTCAGCAGCTGTGAATTAAGCTGCCAGTTGCGCTAGTCGGTATCCTCTTTTGTGCTCCGTCCGTCGTCATTAGACTTTGAAGAATGTTTTTGTTCAGCTTTCAGGTTTTCTTAAATGCTTTTATAACCAAAACCAACAAATATACCTCAAATAATACAACACAAACAAATATAAACATATACCTCTTATAAATATGAAGAATCTTTTCTTATAGACTTGCTTATAATTGTCTTTCTTCCCGTATTTTGTTCATAATAATATTAATAATATTTGGTATGCGATAAGAGCTATGAATTGGTGCAAATTTATTTGCGGTATTTAGTATCTATTCAATAATATCGACGAGTCTTTTTGCAGATATATGTTTATCATTTCTATTGGAAAAGTTTATGAAGAAAGTTAGAAAGATTTAAGAAATAAAGTCAGTCAGTCGTAGAAAATCTAATACAATATCTTATTTTATTTTTTAAACACATTTCTCGACTAATTTTAAAATATACTTAGTGAAAAACTTTCATTGAGCTTTAATGCTATGTTTTTATCTCTATAATTTTTGAAAAGAGTGCAGGGCATAAAAAGTGAACGGCAACAGCTCAACATGGTCACAATAATGGATGCGTGCGTGGACCGCGTGGCAGCTTATCACAACAGCAGCAACAACAGCAAGCAGCAGCAACAACTGCAACAATGAAAGCAGCCACAGCAGCAACAATGAAAGCAGCCATGTGGCACACAGCTAAGATGGTCTGGTTTATGTATGCTGCCTGCTGGAACTTCGGTCACTTGTGGCATGCCACCAATTCCCCCCCCCCCCCCCCGCCGCTCCCAACTCACCCCGTCTTCTATTGGCTACCGGTCAGGTTTACTTTTGTTTGCGCTGCGGTCGCGTTGCGCTGGCAATTGGAATTTTTGTCGCATTTACCCAAAGTGCAACGGGACACGAAACGAAACGAAATGAAACGAAAAGAGAATGGTGGCAGCTTGTGGCCAATGTTGTGCTGCAGATAAATCTCATGAAATAATTACACGTGTTACAGTAAATGCTGTTAAATTGCCCAGCCATCCTCCCCCTACTCAGTGGCACCCTACCCTAGCTATATCCCTCTACACCCTCTACACTCGAGCCATGTTAAATGCATTCATGAATGAGTGAACTGCATAAGTGCCACGAAAGCAACAGCAGCAGCAGCAACGGCAACAGCAGCAACCGTGGCATCAGCCGTGGCAGCAATGAATGCGATGACGACTTGGCCAAAAGAGAGAGAAACGCGTAACGACTGCGAGTGTTTCAATTTGCACACACATTGAAAGAGTGAGTGGGGGTAGAGGGGTGGTGGGGGGGGGATGCGGAGAGAAAGCCGCAGGACTTATGCCCAATTGGGGAAAATGATTTTGTGCCACTGCGGCAAAGGAAATAAAATAAATACATAAAAATACATATAACAAAAATTAACAAAAATATAATAAGAAGCAAAATAAAAAACAAGTTAACATAATACTCGACTAGAAGCTACTCTAGAAGTATCCCTATTAAATCATCGTTGTAAAGTCAATAACCAGATTGAAAAAAGTCTGAAGCAATGCTTAGATTTAAAATAGATTTGTATTTATTTTAAATATTTATACACACTTAATTAAGTTTTTTAAAAGTAGTTAAAATATATATGATATATGACTCTAAGCATCTCACAGTCGAGATCTCTCATTCTAACTTGTTTCTATATCAAGTTTTACCTAATACATAACATAATCGATTTATCGGCTAATTCTAATCAACTGCTCCCATCAATATATATTGAGTTACGCATTGAAGTATATCCCAACTCAAATCACAGACCAGGGTATTAAATGAACCATAAAGTATATGTTTATCCTATATATATATATATATATAAATGTACTTATATAGCACCACACAAAATATAATAAATGTGCGCATTTCGTGTGCCTTAAAAATAAATTGAAAATCAACTGCGGGGAAATTGCCTCGAATCGCTTTGCATCGCGTTGAATCGCGTTGAATCGCGTTGAATCGCGTCGCATCGTGTTGCTCATTAGCGGTTGGCCAAAAAGTGTTGCCTGCTTTTTGGCGCAAGTCAATAAAAGCCATTAAAAATTTTAACAGCTGCATTTGCGAGCAATACTTTCATACTTACATACTTGCCAACTGCCCAACCACCAAATAATAAAACGCCATTAAGCACACAACACGCAGCCAGCTCTTGATAAAATATATGTATATATTTATGCAGATTATATATTTATATGTATATATATATATATATATATGGGCATGCATATCATATTTTGCAACGAAAAGATGCCTGCTATGTTAAAATATTTGCACGGCATTTATTGAGGGACCTGCAGTTTAATATTTCGCCAATTCTCGGTATTTTTTATCAATGTTGCATGCACTCGATTGGCCAATAATATATAATATAATAATATTTATATTAAGAATAACAATTAAATAAGTCCGCTTAATGAGCTGCGATGCTTATTAAGTCTAGCTGTTGAGCTTATTACAACTTATTGTTTGCAGATACTTTATCAGAAATTTCTTTAATTTAGCGCTTAAACTTAAAATTCAAATTAAATATTTAATTTTGTTTTAGAAGAATATACTATATTTTATATTTCTTAAGTATAGTTTAGAAGTTTGAAATACAAATTAAATATTTTTTTAAGGAGATACTTTACACAAAGTTGCTTTAATTGAAGATTTACAGTCGCTGAGTTCATTGGCTTTATTTTTGAGTCATATTTCAAGACATTTCAAACTGTTAGTCAAACTTTAAATTACTATATGTGTGGTTTGGTAGATATACTCAAAGAAAAACGTCGTGTGCTTTATTTCAATCCATATATTCCGACGTTAGTTTTACACTTTAGACAAAAAAAAAAGGAATATTACTTTAACGACAAGCCCCAAATAATAGGAAACTCACAAATAATGGATTTCTTTGGGGTGTTAGATTTGGTGGTGCATAATTTATAACGCAATCACGTGGCTTGCGTCTCGTGCCTTTTGCAAAGGCGCCAAAAATATGAATAGAGAGCGACTAAATAATTTGGAAATGATTTACAATATTGCACACAGGCGCAGACAGACAGTGAAAGGGATGGTAGCGTATTGGTGTGCAGAGGGGGGGGGGGGGGGACGGGTGATAGTTGAAAAAAGGGGTGCGACTTGTCGGCGTTGTTCATAAATCTAACGGCATGACGAAAAGATGCAGAGAGTTAGAGAGACGTGAGACGAGGACTATCCCCAAAATTATAGCCCAAAGTGATGCATGACTTCCAAAAAGAGCACTTCAAAATTGCTTGCTTTATTTGTGCAGAGTCCTTGATAAAAACGCAACCTCATATATATCATATATATATATATATATATTTTATGCATGTCCTGCGGCTCTAATTCAGTTATATATTGTCAGTTGTGCCTAATCTAGTGGCTCAAAACAAATGATCAAAAGCCAATTTGACGCATTCACAACGGCCTCTGCTTCTGCTTCTGCTTCTTTTTCTTCTCGCTCCTGTTGCGATAATTGCAATGGCTGCCATTTCAATTTGCCAGCTGCCAGGCACACTTTGATCGATGGGCGACAACCCGTTGTTCAACGTTCAACGTTCAACGTTCAGCGTCCAACGTTTTGTTGTCAAACATTTTCGCGCCTTGGCCATTTGTCTCCTTCTTTTTAGTTATTTTTGTGTTGCTTTTACTTGAAGAGGTATTAACACTTTTGTATGCACTTTGCCAGACAGGAAATATTTAGGAATTCAGAGAGGAAATCATATTCAAATAACTAGAAATATTTATGATCAAATTTGAGAATCGAAAGCTGAGTTTCTGAGTCCTAAGTCCATTAAAAATTGGAAAAATGGTTGATTGAAGTTCTGTACAAACTTAAAAAAACGTAGAAAGCATGTCCGACCGCAAAAGATATATATATATATATATATTCTATTCCATATAACCAAGCACATAGAATTTGTTCTATTCAAGTTTCAGTTAAGAAAACCATCCTTGCCTTAAGGTAAAGTATAACATTTTCCTAACTATAACTCTATTGTACATCAGTAAATAGTAAAAATAAGAAGTATTTGAATAAAAAGAAAGAAGTTTGCAGCATTTAGATAAAATCACAATGGGTTTCTTGTTAATGTTAGAGGCAAGAAGGCAACCGACGCAAATCTACAAACAACTAAAGTTATATTTCTGTCCCTTCTTGAGTTGCATATAAATACACAAATACTATGAAGCTCTAATAACCACTTGCCTTTATTTAGCTGCCCTTTATATCCATAATTATTCTTCTTTTAACTTCTTTATAGATTCAGAAATCGTAGAGCATTCAAAATTAATGTAAGTTCTACGTTTTGCTAGCTTTACTACTTTTATTGTTATTTGCTTTTGCAGTGCGGCGCCTTAATTAAAAAGCTGCACGCCGTTTTGCAACACTCTTCGAGTAGTGCAGTTTTTGATCAACAGTGCGCCAATAGAAGGGTTACTGCTGTAGAGAGGGGAACAAAAGGGGGGAAGGGGAAGGGGCTATTGCAAAATAGCGGCAGTACTTGTATTTATGAGTTGGCACGCAGCAGAGCAACATGATTTACAGTTTAAGCCGAGATGGAGAGAAGAAAAGAGAGGGACAGAAGGAGAGAGAGAGAGGGAGAGGGAGAGGGAGCAAACAAAGGCGAGCGCCAAGAATTAGCCGCAATGGCTCATCAATCATTTGGCGGGGCTGAAGAACGAAGGACGCTGAACGCTGGACGAGGCATTGAGAATGAGGCAACCACCTTTTTAATGCCTGTTGTAATCCTTTCGGGGCACTTATGACTCGACTCGACTCGACTCAAGCTTTATGGCCATATTATGCTTAATAAAGCTGCCATTTTCTTTACTCCCTTTTTGTTTTTTTTTTCTGTTTTTGTTTTTTTTTCTGTTTATGTTGTTATTTTTGTATTTTTATCTATGCATCGGTTTTGAGAGGAGTTTTATCTGCGAGTCGCGTCATAATGGAGTCCTTGCTCCTGCAGCTTGGAGGACTTGGAGTCGTAGTCGAAGCGTGTGATTTATGTGATTACTTCAATGCGGCGACGTTGCGCCAAAAGAAAACAAAAAAAAAAGACTTAAAAGAAAACAAAAAGCATAAAAAAATAGGAGAAGAGCAGAGAAAAAACGTAAAAGTATTACGCATAGATGGGCCATAGAAATATATATATATATATATATATATATATATAAATATAAATGGGTAGCAGCCATTGAGCCATTGAGCCATCGTTCCAGATTTAAGTACGTAATAATAAACTGGCAGCGCCATAAAATGGACATTGACTTCTTGACTGCAAACATTTTGTGGTCACAGCATTTGTCGTTTGTCCTCAGTCGGCAGTAAATATATATATATATATATATATATATATATCCATAAGGAGACAAATAAATATGCAACAATATTTTGTTGCTTCATTTGCAATTAACACTCACTGGACTCTGGACTCTTGAGTTTCTTTCTCCCACTCTTTCTTGCTCTGTGCGTATTTTGATCTCTCTCTCTCTCTCTCGCTCTCTATCTTTCTCTCTCAATCTGTTTGTGTTAGTCTGTCTCTGACTCCCAGACTCCTATTATGGGTATATTTTTTAAGATTCAAACTCAGACATTGACAGACAGATGGAAATGGCTCAAGTGACTCGACTGATCTGACTGTTCAAGAATATATATATACTTTATGCCTTTTACATACTTTTCCACAATTTCATAATGCACCTTTTACATTTTTTATAGTATTTACACCATCTACACCGTTATTTAATCAATGCCTGGACAACAAAAATGGCACTCATCATATTTACAGTTGACAGATTTGCACATGCACATAAACACCGCTAGATGGCGCTCTGGCATAGAATAATTCGATGTTTAGCAATTTTCTTTTTCTCTTTTTGTTTTGTGGAGCGAATTAAATGCCAGTTTGTTGAATGTAATTTAATATTTATAATAAGCACAATATATATATGTATATATATGCTGCCATTATGTTTGCATGATCTGTCAATCTATTGCAATTGCCAAAGAGGAGGAGCAGGAGAAGTAGGAGTAGGAGGAGCAGGAGGCGGAGGCGGAGAAGGACAATCAACAAAAGGAGTCAAAAAGGAGCACAAAAGGAATTGAGCGAAAAGTGCCGTTATCTATTTATATCGCATTTTGGCTTTTTGGCTGAAAACTACTAACGAACGACACCTGCAGGAGGAACCCCCCCCCCCCCCACAACCCCTCTTCTCACCCTTGCAACATGTAGCGTGTGCCGCCTTTTTGTGCTGCTGCTGCTGCTTCTTCTTCTGCTGCTTCTTGTTTGCATTTGTTGTTTAATTTTTTGCTCCATTTTTGCTCCGTTTGTTTTCTTCTTCTTTTTGCTTTTGCGATACACCAAAATTGTTGCTGCAACTTGCTGTTGTTGCTGTTGCTGCTGCTGTTGCACGAATGTTGTAAATCAAAAGTAGGCGAGTCACACGAAAGGCTCAGGTTCAGGTTTTCTGGTCTGTTTTTTTTTTGTTTTTTTTTTTTTGGCTGTAGGCCTCGTTTCAGTTGCAGCGTGGCAAAAGCTGAGGCAACAAAGCTCGCAGCGCCTATTTGACTGGCAGGCCGAGCGGATAACGCTGGCAATTATCGCGCTTATGTGGCACGAACAGCGGAAGCGGCAGAGGCACCATCATGTTCAACTCTTCCCTCTGCTCACACTCCCCTTAACCCCCTAGCCAAAAAAAAAAGTACCTCATTGTTTTGTTTGCAGGCATCTTTTTGTGCATTGCAATTGTTAACAACAACAACAACAAAAACAACAACGACATCAAAAGGGAAAACAGGAAGTCCGAGTTTGGTTCTGGACTGTCGAAATAATAAATACCCTAACTAATTATTATTATTATTTAATATGTGCTGAAGATTCTAAATTCAACGTATTCTTCCTGTACTAACTGTTCTCATTGCGAAGACAAACAACGTAGAAACGTAGAAAAAGCGTAGAAATTCAATTGAAAATTATTTCATAATTAATAATTCGTACATTTTATGCATATAAGAAAACCCATTATCATATTAGAACTCATTTGTACACACTGCACTGAAGCAAATGTCCATGTTTGAATGAGGCAGAAAAACAGACAGACAGATTTGTCAATATCGATTCGCATAGTAATTCTGATCAATAATACACTGTGGAGTCGAAGAAGTCTCCTTAAATGCGAAAATCTAGAATGCCCCCTGCAAGGCTGTAAAAGTTTTCGCTTATAATAAAGTAATATTTCGTTAACCAAATTTAAACAATATATAAGAGCATATCTACTAAATTTGGACATGTTTTCATACACAAACGAATTTTTCATCCGATTCTGTCATTTAGATATGTTTGCAATTTCCTCAAGAAAGGAGCGAAGCAGCCAGACAGACAGACAGTCAGACCTGTCTGTACTGATATGGCTATCTGTTCAAAATATACTCATTATTCATATAATTTTTGGCTCTAAAATATCATCGAAGTGTTACAACTGCCATTGCTCAAGTAAAATAGCCTTTCCACAAAGCGCATAACAAAAAAAAAGAAGCGAAGTCTTGTCGTTGCTGTTGTCCCAAAATATGACCCAAACTTAACACACCCTTCCTCCCCACCCCCAACACACACACACACACACACACACACCCCCCTGGAGGGACTGTTAGTTGCAGCTAGGCAGTCAGTCAGTCATTGAAGTCATTTATTGCCACCAATGTTGTACGCTGTTTTTGCTCAAATAACTGTGCAAGGTTTTTTTATTTATGTGTGTCTGTGTGTATGTGTGTGTGCGTGTGTGTATGTGTGTGTTGATAGCACGCCTGGACAAAGGCGAGTGCTGACCGTTTCGTGTGCAGGATGTGTTCATTTTATTGCTGTTGTTCTTGTTCTTGTTTTTGTCGAATTTATATATATATTTTTTTTTTTCTTTTTAAATATGTACATATATTTATAATATATATTGTTGTACGGTTTTTCTTTGAGTTTTTTGTGTATCTGTGTGTCGCTTCATTTTTTATTGTTAATTAAATGCGAATTGCATATGAAAAGCCTTGAATAAACTATGCATTTTTTTTAAGAAGTGATTTTATCGTGTTTTTAAGAACTGAGTGTTGAGCGTTGGCAGAGAACATGTTATTAGCTCGATAGACAGATAAAACTCTAAACAAAGCAAAGATTGTAAACTTGTAAGTATTTGTACGAGAAATAGTGTTTATAAAAGAAATATGGTATCAAAAGGGGGCACCAAATATCTAACATACTACTACTACTTATTAATAATATATATAATATATTATTTATATATACCTCTCAATAATATATGTATATTCTAGCCAATAATAATAATTATTATAAGTATAACAATAAAAATACTTGATAATAGTAATAATAAAATAATATATTTACCACCAAATAATATTATATATACTATTTAAGCATTTGGACAGCTTTAGTTGTGATTCTGTATTCAAATATCCTCCAAAATCATACAAAAATTTTTATTTTGTGACTCTATATATTGTTCTAGACAGCAGCTGATAAGCCAAATTGTTTGTTTTTTAACGCCACGCGATATTTAACGTCGTCTCGTCTCGTGTTCGTTTTTTCTTCTTTTTTTTTTTGTCTTTTTTTGTTTTGTTGTTTCTTTCGTGTGGGAATATCGTGACATCCATAAAAAAGTTGCCAAGGCAAACATGCCTTAGACATATGTATATATGTATATATATAAATATATATAGTATACATATGTGGGCCAATTTATCTATTTCGCAGTGACATTTGAGGCGCGAGGTCTCTAGAGACAATCAAAACTAAATGACTTTCAGTGCTGACATGCAAGTAGCAAAGCAGCAAGCAGTAAGTAGCCCAAAAGAATCAACAACACTAATCTTTGATATTCCAACAAAACAAAAAACTCCCAAATTTCAACCAGACAAGGCGATTTAGCCTAGACGTGAAACTTAGTTGGACCATCAAAATTTGACTATCTGGCAACGCAGCATATTAACTGTTTAACATTGTGTCTTACGACCAGGTGGCAATGCTGCGAGGCTAGCGCAAGATTGTCATTCAGGTGGTTTAACCAAGACACGAACCCACAGCCTTAGCTGCCACATCAAAATATGGATAATTGGCAACGCAGCCCATTGCAAAGGAAACGCGTTTTTGTTTATTGAAATTCTTAACTTTTTCTAATTTTTACAAAAATTAATATTGTCCACTCTAAACAAGCTCGCTCCTAAATAGGCGAAAATATGTAAATACACATAAAGAGAACATGGCATGCATTAAAAGTTTTTAATTTGTTTACATCTATTCTTCTACGTCTCTCTATTCAATTCCTTAACACATATTATGAAAAAGTGTGATATATTACTTTTGATTTTCATATCTCTAATGCAATTCGCGTTAAAATTCATTCGACTTTATCGTCGCAAACTCGAAATTGAAAACGGTATGAACAACGAAGCCACGCAATGATTCTACGCCGGCATAAAAATAGATACGCGTTTTTTTTACACGACGTACGAAACGAGAATTTCATGCCTTGGAACATTGAACAGCTGTTTGTTGATTGTCGCACGCGATTTTTATTATTTAAAAGAGAAGAGAATGGCGTGTGTAAGCTGCTCAGTGAACACAAATAAATACAAATGCAGCAAATGCGCGGCACCCTAGTATGTAATATAATGTAATTATGATGTATAATACAACTTGCACTTGCACTTTTCACAGCTGTTCCGTTGAATGTTACAAAAAGCATAAAGAATTGTCACAATGTGGCGAAATCGCAGCAACTGGATCAAAAACAGCAGCAGCGACGCAGCAAATGGAAACGGAACCCACCATTTATGCACCATTCAGCACAGAAGACACTGTGCCGCTTTCCCGATTGCAGCAGCTAAGTATGTTCTCTTTCACTCCCATTGATCAGCGATTGATAATTCCATTTGCTTCCAGATAAATGTGATCCGTTGCGTCAACTGCTTTATAATCCCCATTTGCGTGCTTTGCTCCAGCAAATTGACGTCGCTCACAATGCGAATCTGACAATGACGGCCGCCATGCAAGAACCGTTATTTGTTGAATTTGCCAATGCATGTTTGCAGGTTGTGGAACCAATGACAGATGCCGAACGTGCCGAGGTGGATTTGTGCAGTTGACACCATACAGTTAGTAATTGTGACCGGAAATCGACCCAGACAAAATTATTCAAAATTAGACGTTATTTTGGTTCTAAATTTTAGGACTCATATATTACATATGCTAAGCTTAGGTTAATAAAATAGACAATAACCATTCTATACAAATTACTGTCTGGGATTATCGCCAGTGCGCTTGATTTTGGCCCAGTTATCATCATCGTCGAATAAATCATCAAAATCGTTGTAAAAGTCAGCGTGAACATGTTTCTCATTGGTGGGTGCAGGCAAATGGTCCATCATCATTCCAGTGGCGCTTCCAGACTAAATAAAATGCATACATTTATTTGATGTCATTTTGCATCCCTGAATGCAATTTGCATTTGCTTACCTCCTCCATGTCCATGTAGCCGGCGCCCTCCGAGAACATCTCATCAACAGCCAACGAAGGTTTCATATTTAAGTCCATTATGTTTTACGCTGTTTTTCTACGTTTTACACGAAATTAACAAGAGTTGTTTACGCTTTGGTGTCTGCCAAAAGTCCAGTGCTGCCACCTTTTTGTAAGCAGTGTGACCGCCTCTGAACATTTGCCAACACTCTCATCGTCAAACAGCTGTGTATATTCCGGCTAATTTTATACAACAAGAAATGGTTCGTGTTGGTTTGCAAATCTCCGCCACGTTCGAGAATGTGGATAGCCTGGAAACGGATGGCGATTATGCGTATTTCTTCAAGATAACCTGCAGCAATTGCGGCGAAGCGTCGGATAAGTGGCACGATATCAGCGAAACAGAACGCGTGCAGCAAGACACACGAAATGCGGCCGGTTTTAATTTCTACATGAAATGCAAAATGTGCGGACGCGAAAACAGCATCGATATAGTGGAGAAGTCCAGTGGTGAGTTCACAAAACCCACTCAGAAATTGTCATAATACAGTTATCTGTCATTTTACAGTTGCATACACCGCCGACGATGCTGGCAAATTCAAGACAATTGTTGTGTTCGATTGTCGCGGCGTGGAACCAGTGGAATTTTCACCACGCATCGGCTGGAAAGTGAAATCTTCGGAAAATGGCCAGACATTTGAGGATGTTGATCTGTCCGACGACGATTGGGTCGAGTACGACCAGAAGAACAAAAATTCCGTCGGGATTTATGAGTTTGCCTCCAAATTTATTAAGCTAAAGAAATAAGTTTTGTTTCAAGAATATATGTAAAAGAAAAAAACAATTTGATATTTCAGAAGCATTTTTCTTTTCTTTACTTTTCACATAAAAAATTAAGCGTACGTGAGTCTAATAAATATATAAAATATATATGTATGTAATTAATTTAAATGTTTAGTCATTCAATGTTATGCTGAGGCGCTTTAAGACACTATATGATACTATGCAAAAATATATAATATGTGTTCCATTTAGTTTCGAATTTCCAGATAGTAATTGTTATCAGACAGATGTACATTATTAAAATATATATATTTATATATATAGAGAGACTTAGGTGCTATAATAACGTAGCAGTATATAAAGGAATAAACACAACCCCACTGGTGAATAGTGATAAATATTGAGATATACAAAATAACCCTAACAAGTTATAAATTAAATTAATGAATGCGTCTGTAAGATTACAATTTTTAAAATTAATTCAAACAGATAGACTTAATTATTACACTAGACTACAAATTAAATTCATGTCTTCAATTTTTCATCATTTGCATTTTAGTTGCACTTATCTGCCACAATGGGAAAGCGCACAACGCGTATCTCATTGCCGTAATCGCAGACAACCGAGTCACAGGCAAGCATCATTATCTTCGGGCACAGCTGCAGATTGGCAAAGTCCAGCTTAACCTCACGTGCCGGCTGTCCAGTTCGCACATCCCACACAATCAGCGAACCTGAATGCAATATAAATTTAAAAATATTGGAAGTATAATTAAGTGGTGCATGCCATATGAAAAAGGAAGAAACGGGTCAACACTTTATTCAGCTCTAAATTCGTCAAAGCTGACATAATTTTGAGAAATAATGTTTTCTTAATCAAGGCTTGACCACTAGAAAATTACTACATTAAAAGATTGAAACACGATATTATTATGATCATCATTATCATTCTGAGCAGCATCTTACCCATCTTGCTGGTGACTAGCAGCGATGGCGTTAGCATTAATAGGCTCGAATATGCATTCGAGATGTTGATGGTGGTGAGCAGGTTGCCCTGAAAGCGTTCCCAGACGCAGATGCGCTCATCTGTGCCCAGGGAGATGACATAGCTGGGCGCACAGGCCAAGCAGCTAACTGCGCCATCGTGCGCCTGAATATTGTACAAACAGGCGCCCGTAAAGAGATCCCAAACACAAAGCAGCCCATCCTGCGAACCAGAGCCACCAGTGCCGGGCTGCCAGCGATCGACAAAGAGACAGGTGACAGGACCACAATGTCCATGCAACGTATACTCCATATCCGATTTGTTAAGGCAATATACCTGAGTGCAAGATGGAAATTTAATATAAGATTCAGTTTAAAATTAAGGTAAATATTGCTTGCCTTTAGTGTGTGATCTTGACTGCCGGTAAAGACCATATCGTTGACCACCTGCATGCAGGTGATGGGCTGCTGATGCGCCAAACGCAGCCCTTCTAGTGTTATCTTCATTTCCTCCTTGGTGTTCTGTGGTCCACGCTGCTGATGCGGCTGCTGCATCAGCCCAATGCTGCCCGTCGAACCGGTGCGAACATGTGCTATTTAAAATAAAAATAATATAAATACAAAAAACGTCTTTAAAATATATTCAAGTTTAAATTGTTGTAAATATTATGATTACTGTAACTGCTAATGTTAAAATAGTAGAGTGGAAAGCTCTGTAAAAGTGAAAAGTGAAAAGTACTGTAACTGCTAATGTTAAAATAGTAGAGTGGAAAGCATAAATAACAAATTTAACTAGAATAACAGACATGCATATTCCAATTAGCCACAGGATTAAGAGTGCCAATCGAGTTGCTACACATACAGCAGGACAATAACAGCGACCTCTTAACAGCGATAACAAAGCTAAGCTTTTGATTTATCGGTATTTTTAAATTTAGCAATACTTACTGCGTCTGTAGGCCGAGGTGAAGCCCCAATCGATCTGTTTGCCCTTGTAGTATGTCTCCAAGCGATAGAAATCGAGTCGACCATTGAGGCGAGCGACAATCACACGATCCCCATTCAAATGGATGTGGGTAATGCCCTGATTCCGTTTCGCATCCTCCTGATAGGCACACTTGAGGATACCGGCGGGTACCTCCCACAGTTCCACGCGACCATTGGCACACCCGACCGCAATCAGATTATCGAAATAGTCCAGACACCACACCGGCGATGTGTGCAAGTTGCGCAACAGCGTTTGCCCATCCTGACGTGGCTGGGCAATTTGCATATCACTGCGTCCAATGCTGGCCAACTGCTCCCCACTGCGTCCATCCCAGACGCGTATCTGTCCCTTGAGACAGCAACTGATGATGTAATTGCCATCGGACACCAGACACTCAATGCGATGCTTATGCCCTGCAATCTGAATCGGAACACCCTCCAAAATGTGTTCGGTTTGTTTGTAGGGCGCCTCGGATTCATTCCAACTGGAACGCCATTCGGCATAGTTGCGTGTGCAGATGCAGCGATAGAAAACGACCATAGTGTAGCACAGTACAAAGATGCTGATGCAGCATAACATAATAGCAAAGAAGATCTCCATGGGACTCTTGGGCACCAGTGGTGTGCCACCAGGCATAACCATCGGGGATTCCCGAAGCGCATCATCATCATTAAAATCGAGTGGATCCAAGGCGGCCGCCAAAGCTTTCCATTGAAAATTATGTTGCAGTTGCTCCTGTGGATTACGCAACAACGTTGCCAACTCTGGTGAGATGGCATGGGTGAGTCGAATCGTGGGCAGTAGCGTAACATATTGTCCACTCAGCGAGACATTGTACTGCTTCATGATCGTTGACCAATGGAAATTCGATAGAAAATAGTTGAGATCAAAATTGGGATAACGTAGACGCAACAATTCCGCCGCCGTCTCATTGAAATCATGCGGTGGCTGCTCAGTTGTTGACTGTACATAATTGGGCCGTTCGCCAGCTGGCTTGAATCCCTTCAAGAAACTGGAGACGGCACCGCGAGTCGCTTGCAGATGACGTTGGAACTCATAAGAGGTGCTCATAGTGCCATTGCTCTGCAGGCTGAACAACTGCTCGAGGCAGCCAGAGTTATAGAGAATCGAGCAGATCCACACACTCATCCAGATCATGAAAGCGCGCTGAAAGAAACGTGTGCGTGCCCAGAAATTCACAATCTTAATGCGCTTGGGGATGCGTGCTTCCTGTGCCGCATGTCCGCCTCCATGTCCATTGCCTAGCGTGCTGCGTTCCCCACCCACTGGGACCGTATCGGCAAAACAAAGCTTCGGATGGGATTGGGAGCGTTGGAAGGTGCCGGGCACAAAAGGAGCAGCGCCAAAGAAACGAAAATCCTGTCGAGCAGCCGCATTTGTTTTATTGCCCAGGGTGCAGCTAAACATCATTTTGGGCAAATGTTTCGCTTCCGTTGTGTATTCCGCCCGCTTTATATTCATGGCCAGTATGGTCGAGAAGAGCAGCATTTGTAGCATAAAATCCGAGAGTAATCCAACAATGGCAAATACACAAAACTCTTGGATCACAGGCACAAAGGTGGCCAATCCAATGGTCAATATGGTAATCTCTGTGAGCAGCGTCTGCGAGATGTGCCAGCCTTCCTTGCTGAGTGCCTGCGCCACTCGTATTTTCACATCGAAAGTTTCATCCATGGAGACGACACTCTTCGTGATGACCAAACTATTCTCCAGGCCCACCAGTATAACCAGATATGGAAAAATATCCTTGGACTGCAGTGAGATGGTCAAGCCAAAGAAGAAACAAAGTCCGAGAGACATGGCCAGGCTGCCCAAGGTGGTGAGGACGCTGCACAGCGCCAGCAACACTCTCGAACGGAATACATCCATTTTTCTCACCGAGAAATACACATAAATGAAGACCAGAACGAAGGCCAGCGATAGTGGTAAAAATTCCCAGATTATAAATTCGCCCGGATAAAAGATGTATGTTATTGTGGCCGGTTCGTCCTCCTTCTCCTCCTCTTTCTGGTCCTCCTGCTGCGGCACATTTGCTTTTGCTGCTCCCGTTAGTGGTGGATAATAACGCAATAGTTTCTCCTTCAACGTTTCCAAATACTCTGCATCATTTTTGTCCAGAATCAGCGTCATTGCATATTGTATAATGCGGGAGCGTGTTCGGAGTGGATAACGCTTGAAGCCCGTATCCTGCATGGGCAAACCGAATAACATTTCCGCCGTCGACACTTTCGATTTTTGCAGATTCTGAAAAAGTCAAAGAAAAACAAAAGATTATAGCGATTTGAAATTGATTAACAATGATTTGAAATTATTGATAACTGATATCTATAAAGTGCGCCACATGCACTTTGATTCTCTATATGCCCGCTAATTCCTTAGCGAATGAACACACACACACACTGCAACAAGTGCGGAACACACGCGTATTTCATATCAATCAATAATTTTAGCTTATCAATCATATTCGAACTGCGACATTTACTTTTATTCAATCAAAATTAAACAATTTGTATATTAATTTTTTAACTGTGAATCACTCCCTTAAAACAAATCGAGTATAAATGAAAACACTGCAAATACATATTTAAATTATAAAAAGAGACGAAAATAAAATTATTTTTTGTCTTATCTAAAGATAAAAATTTTCCCTCAGCTCCTATCTTATTATAGCCCCATAATATTTCACCACATTAAAAGACAACAAGAAAGAACTTTTATTTTTGTGATATGCGAAACGGAGTCATCTATAATTTTATATAACGACTGATTGTTCCTATAAGAACTAGATGTTTTTCTTTTTTAAATTATAGCAGCATCATAATACATATTGGGTAAGTTTGGTTAGGATATAATGTTAAAACAAAAAGTCTTCAATTCTTTCGACTCGGCTAGAAACACTTTATGGGTTTGGAGACCTCTCCCTTAAAGCGTTACATTATTCATAACAAAAGTATAATACTGTCTATAAAAGTATAACAATTTGTAAAATTCAAAAATTTATGATTTCTCTATAATTTTATCAATTCATATTTCTGCCTAATCTTAACATTTTTTCTTTCTATGCCAATCAGCATATAGTAAACTCAGGCACTCTTAACTCTGAAGCTACTTGTCTTTATTTTTCCGGGTAAAAATCACTATCTAAACAAGGGCGTTTCGATTATCTTATTACAGCTATAAATATTTGTTAAATATTTATAACAATATGAGACTTAGCTTAATAAATTTGAACACTTCCCTCCTATTAAATTGATTTATGCAGTAAACTGTTACGTATTAGATTAGAGCAGATATACACGCTATAAATGTTTAAATTCTAGTTACCACAAGTTCAAGGCCCTTGACAATTAAAAAAAAAATATTAAAAAAAGAGCTAACAATATAACGGAATCGATTTTCACAAAGCGCTAAACAAATACAATTAATGACTCAGAGGAGGCCAAAGCTTTTGATAGATAAGTAGCTGAATACATATATATATATATACATATAAACGAATAAACATGAACACATCAGTTGCAGGAGTGAGTCTCGATTGTGTGTGTGTGGCTTAACATTATCAAGAAATTAGTGTATATGAGTTGGGTGGGTTTACGAGCAGAATAAACATGGCAAAGGTCTGCGACTCATTTCGTTTTCCAGTCGAAAGCAAATGCATAAATTACCTATAAATATTTACACATTTAAAAGTATTGCAATCGACCCAAATGAGCTCTTTAAAATGTAGACAGCAAACATTTGCAAGCGGACATTTTAAAGAGAAGAAATTTAGATTAAGGCTATTGGATCGATTAGAATTTAAACTCTTTTAAAAAAAACTCTTCAAGCTTTCCAGTCCTGATGCTGAATTAATATCGATAAAAATAACTCGTAGAAAGCATTTCCCTTTTGCCTTTATACCAAATTATTTTTATCTTATAACTTCCACGAACCATAATAGATTTAGTAATATTAATTAATTACAATAATAATAAAAAAAATATTTATATATAAACACTACTTATTCCAAATGTTTAATCTTTTATATAGGTAATAAATCATAAGGGAAGCAATACAATTGGAAGCCGTTTCAAGTTAAACCTTAGAGTGACAAGTCGCTAGGATTACAACTATACAGAAGCTATATAGAAATTAATATTTTGAGCTATATCGAGATTAGTTATTTAATGTACACTCCCCCAAATAAAAAAATGTAAGTCTTTAATATGGCTAACAAATCGTAAGGGAATCAAAGCAATATCTGGCAATCGCGTTTAGCTTTAGCTGTATAAAGATTAAAAGGAGTCATTTAATGTTAAGGTTGTCTATGTAGCTATTAAGTCACAATCAGTGCCAACTGGCCAATACAACTGCCAACATTTTCAAGCTAAACTTTAGACTGATAATTATCTAGGTTTACAATATGCCAAGTAACTCCAACTAAATACGAAACGCAGAGAGTCAAAGTGCAGACCAGATTTAATAGTCTCGACAAGCGCTTGGGCAAATACAATTAGCGCACTGAAATCCATTAGCAAAAAAAACATAAACACAAACATAAAACCCATTTGAGAGTACATTTTTCACACTTACATGATATTGGAAGATAGTGTTTAATATATTTGTATCTCTGGTAAAATTCTGTGCATTCTGTGTCCACAAATTCGCTGGTGATAACAAAAGGCAGCCATATTCGGGAAAGATCTCGTCGAGTTGACCGTGAGCGCCCCGTTTCACATTGTCCACATGCAGGCAACTTTGCTCCAATGTGCGCTGACTACAAAAAGGGAATTTGATTCAATTAAAGGCAATGTCATGTGTATACTACTGTATATACATATATATATATATATATATATATTTATATAGATATCGTTCGTGTGTGCTTACTTCTCGCTGCTCTGATGATTGCGCACAATTTCAAGCAATTTAAAAACTTCATAGAGCGGCGCTCGGAACGCATCCATTAGCTGCATCTCATCGGTCCAGGGTAGAACGCACGCCCGCAAAGTTATCTGTTGCACGTACAGTGCCGGGTTGCTTTGTGCCCAGGGCAGACTGCCACGTTCCCCGCCGCCAACACCGTTATCGACACTCCCTCTGCTGCCATTGATTGTTGCTCCACTGGCTCCACTTTGATTGTAAGCAGCTGTTGTCGATGTTGTCGATGTTGTTGTTGTTGTTGTTGTGGATTCCGTTTCACCAAAGAGCGGCGTGTAGCGTCCATCGTAGGGTAGGACAATTTTTGTGGGTATTGTGCCCGGCAATGGTATATTAATCAGTGGGTAACTATGTGGCAGAAAAGACGAGAGGGGAAAGAGAACGAGAGAGGGCGAAATTAAGTTAGTTTTTAATTGGTCCATTAAATTAAATGCTTTTAAGCTTGCTACTTTTGGCCAAGCTTTGCGTGCTTCATTCAATTATACCCTGTAGTCATAAAAATTATGGAAGGGTTTATGTAAATATAATAAATATAATTGCTTTTTATTTTGATTTTCTTGTGTTCTTAAATATACAAATTGTATATTCATAAAATTGTTATATATTCATAGCAAGTCAAATTGCCACATTTAAGGCTCTTCTTTTCAGATTTAAATTTAGTTTCTATACTCCAAACACCTTTGAAAATGAGCTAAGGAGTATAATAAAATTTTATAAAAGTATGTAACAAGCAGAAGGTACAAAGGTACAAAATCATTGAGATCGCATAAGTAACACAGATAAGCAAAAGGTATTTTCATATTGAATAAGCTGCAATCATCAAGACTATTTAACAGATAGGTTCAGGATAACTCCTAAATTCATCCTTTTTTTCTATATATTCCTCACACATATCTCAAATAATGAATACAGTAGTTATTCAAGTATCCATTTTCTACAACTATTACTATTAATGATTCCATTTCTATTTTGAATTGACACACGTTTACAGGGTAACCACATAGTCGTGCAATGAATAGTCATTTGGCCATTCCCCATTTTTGTTATTATTGCTATCATCGTTTGTTTTTAGTTTGTAATCCAACACGTGCGCCTAAAACGAATTCCCGAATCATCAACATCAACACTTGTGCATATATATATGTATATATATATTGTTATTATTGTATTTATATACATATATATATATATATATATATATATATATATATTGTGTATTGTATTGTATTTATCAACGATTCGATTCAGTTTAGCACCTAACATTTGTATATATTCAAGGTTAACGGGCCATAACAAGCAATAAAAGAAACAGCACTCAAAACGAGGCAATATTTGATTAGGGATAAGAGATTTGGCGCCTTTGCCAAATATAAATCATTTTTGATACACTAAACTATTCACTACTGATAAGCCAGAATCAGAATCAGCGCTCAGTTGGCAACTACGCAGATTTTCATTTAATCCCAGCTTGGTTTGATTTTCGGTATTCTAGGAATGACAGAGTAGCTTATGAATATTCTTTAAAAAGTCTCTTACTATTCAACTATATAATTATTATAGTTACCTAAAATATAAATACAATCTCACTCTATATCATTTATGGTATAGTTGATAAACAAAGATGCAGAACTTGTGTGTTCTCAAAGATACAAATTGTATATTCCTAAGTTTCATTTATTGAAGTTTATGATTTAAAAAATTAAATAACTTTAGCTAAAAGTTAAAAGTCTTATTGTGTTTTATTTGTAGGAGAAAAAATTTGTTTCATACTGTTGGGAGTAAGTTAACAAGACATGACAATAGTTATTATAACAATTAAGAACCAACTCACTGATAAGTGTATATATGTATAAATATTTATGAAGAAAATGCGTGCGTTTGCTACTCTGTAATTGGATAAATATGGAAATATGATTTTCTTCCTTTTCTGACTTTCTGAATTGATATGAATGAAATTAAAAAAAAACAGGTGATCAATGTCATCAATATGCCAAGGTATATATACATGACGCAAACGAAAGTGTGTCTTTTATAATTATCGGAAATGGATTTTTATCGAAATTAGCCAAATGGGCAAAGAAAGCGATAAAATGAATAAACCTGATTCAATTTAAAGTCTCCAGCTCTTAGAGTCTCTGAGATCAGCTTCTTCAATCAAATAGACATAGACATAGATGTACATAGGTAAATTGAGTCGACTGTTGTTGCTGATCTAGAATATATATGTTTTATGCAGTTGCAGTTGTTCGCTTCTGCTTGTTATAAACTATTCTACAACTTGATAACCTATTAAACCACTTTTAAATAATTTTCCCATACATTATTTGATTAATTCTCAGAAAGTTATCCCAATAAGTATTGACCACAATGATTCGTACATATATATATATATAATTATATGCTAGCTAATTATTACCTCACATGGGTCTAACAACAACGATGACACAATGAATATGCCCACACGAATATATGTGAATGTATTGTGGTTTAACCGCTTATTCATTCGCTAGCTGCGGAAACGCCTTCCCTATACCCAATAAGGCTGTCTGGAATTCTGCCTATTGAGAATTTCGTGCATGAAATGGAACAAACACCACATGCGTTGGAAACACGCACACACACTGCATAGACATGTCTGGGTGTATGTATTATTAAATCATTTCAATTATCTATTAGACACTGTGCCACACATATTCATTTTTTGGGGGCAATCTCAGGTCTAGAAATTATTTATTTGTTCATCGTTCGAAATTGATAAAAATCTATGTGCGCGTGGCGCTCTTTAAAAAAAAAAAAAAAATATATATATATATATATATATATATATAAAGCTGAAAATATATTTTAGTTCAGGTTGAGATGCCATTAATTGAAAAGGATCAAGTTGCATTCTGTCTTATATTTTTAAACGTATATTTATGTATGAATAATAAGAAAAAATGTTTACCCTTTTAAATAAATTGATTTAATTTGCAATATTTATAAATATTTATGCACTAGCTCGCTTTGCATTTTGTCTTATCACGAATACTAAATGTAAATATAATTATCATATAATATAGTCTAGAATAACTCGATTGACGCATTCTTTGGCATGCCAGCTGGGTTGAATAAATTTTGCTGATTATCAATATTATTATCTACCTGCAAGTCAAGCAAAAATGTAATCGCAACTTTTTCAAACGATTTTGTTAAACAATGTTAAAATGTAGTTGTGTAAAAGTACGTTAAAGTCAGTAGGAAGCATCTGCGGCCCATAAGGTATATATAAAGTAGTGTGTGAAGAGCCTATAAGAGCTAGACATATAAAATTTGGTATTTGGCTTCGAAATACAGATTTTGTTAACCATTTTCATATTTAGAACATATAATATCAGCAAGCATATACATTTAACAGCTGGTTGCAGTGTATCTCCTTGTTAAACTATCTCGACTAAAGCATTTTAATATTTTTTATTTATATCCAATGGAAATTAGTTTTTGATTCGTAACACTCATATTACACTTTGGGAAAGCATTTAAAGTGTTACAAATAGTTAAAACATTTAAGGTATCTCAAAAATGTAAAAGTTGTATTTGAAATACTCCTTAAGGTTAAATGAAATTTGATTTTCCGATTCCATAAGTTATGGTCAATTCACAATTTTTTTTTTAATCTATAGCCCTAACTATTTCATAATACAAACATGCTGAGTCACGTATGCTTGATAAGAACAGCAATTAAAGTTAATGTACGTTTAACATGACAATTCCCAAAGGGTTCGCTTATCCGGTAGGATAGGGGGAACACGAAACCGCAACACACACACACACACACATGTATAAAATATATAATTTAATTTCGTGCCGACAAAAAAAAATTAAAGAAAACTTGCTAAAAATGTATGATTTCTTTATATATATATATAATTCTCAGAATTGTCAAAACGATAAATTAGAAAGCAAAACAATAAAGTGTATTTTTAAAGTAGCCAAAAAATTAATGAAATAGTTAAAATAGAGCATTAGGGACTAAGCACTTTGATAATAATTATACATTATTTTAGAAGAGTTAACATTCAGTTTCACAAGAGTAAACAGTTAGTTAACAGTTCAAATGTTGTTGCACACTGTTAATATATCCTATTTTGTGTAAGCGTAAGAAATGTAAAACTTACCACGAAAGCAAAATGGCCATGAGGGCAATGCTGCAGGCGCATGTTGGATAGCTCGAGAGAAACAAGCCGTGCTTGTAATAGAAATGCGATACCGAAGCCGGTAAACCGGATGCGGATGACGTAGAAGACGATGCAGTGGCCGCTGACGAAGCAGTCGCCACTTTGGCTGCCGTTGGTGATGCTGATGATGCTGGTTGAGGTGAATTGAGTTTAAGCTTTGGCGTTGCTTTAACATTGCCATTCGCTGTTAATGGCGATGCTGCCGTTTTGGCAGAACCATCTGTTGCGGCTGCCATGCCAAACACCTTTGATCACACGCGAGCGAGCGAGCGAGATATAGGGAGAGAGCGAGAGAGCACGCGACGGGAATTTACAAAAGCGCAAGAGAGAGAGAGGGAGCGAGCGTGAGAGAGTAATGGTGGAAAAGAATGTGTAATGTGTGGTGAAGTTTGAAGCGTTGATTCTAAAAGGTAAACTTTGATTTGCGGCTTTTGCAAACGTTTCCCAATTCCAACAAAAAATTACGCAACTTCGCACATGCAACAACGCATCATTTGCGTAGACAACACGTCAGCGCGGCAACTGTGAATATTTATTAATAGCATTGTTCTATCGCATTGATTTTCACTATAATCGTAACAACAATAATAATAACAATATCGAAACATTTTCGCATTCTGTTTTGTCTATTGATTTTTTGCTTTTTTTCTTGCGCTTCATTCGCACCTTTTTTTCGTTGATATTTTCTTTGTTTTAATTAATTGACATTTTTGCGCATTTTCACTCACAGACATCTGCTCTCCTCACACACATTCACTTTATATGCATATATATTTGTTGTCATTGTTGTTTTATTGTTATCAAATTAACAAAAAAAAAAGCACAAATACACACATACACGCAAAAAATTCTATTCATCGTGTATTTTTATAATTATCACTTGCTTCAGCACTGTTTTTTTTTGCCGCATGCTTTGCTTTCTTTGCCCTTTTTGGTATTTTTGCACGGCTGAATCGCAAAAAATATTGTTGCGCGGCTTTTCCTTCTAACGTTTTATTTTTGTATTAATCACTTCTCATGTTGCATTTTCTAGCGTATATACACATGTATTAAGATATGATGCAGTTGTATAAGTTTTGTTGCTGTTTTAAACACGTTTTTGCTTTGCTTCTTTTTTCGCGGACAGCTCGAGCGTTGCTACGGGCACGATAACTTTGTAAGAACAACATTGAACAGCTGTGCAGCGTTAACGAGCTGCACATTTATGGGCACCCCAAGAACCTTAACAGCTTCTGTTACTTAACATTTTAGTTATCTAGAGCATTGCCAGCGAGCTTTTTAACATATTAAGATGACCAGATAAACCTGCAAATGGCGCGCAGTTCAAAAGTTTGGTTCGAGTCTGATTATTTATTTGGTTTTTGGGCGCTTATATTAAAAAAATTGTACACATTGTAATAAGTTTAGTTAAACGTTAATAAATATTTTGATTTTATACGACAAACTAATTGTTAAATAGTAATAGTACAATAATTGAACAAGAACATTTCGAACTGTTGCCATTAATTAGAAGTAGAACCTCGATGAGCATAAATCAATTAGCCTTAAATTTATTATAATATTATAAATATTATATATTTAATGTATGTACACTTTACATACCCCTCCCCCCACATTTTTTTTTTTTTTGTCTACGCTTCTAACTACAAATTCGCTTTGGGGGAGCAATCAAAATCTTCATAAATAACTAACAAAATTCAGGCAAATTGTGTAATAAACTAGAAATTGACTTGTCGCATCGAATATAAATAAAAATTGCCTCAAATTGGCGCTATACTAGTCAATCTTAGTTGTCGGCATCCGATATTCTGCAGCCAATGATTCCGCTGAAACGTAATCCTGATGTTGTTGCAACTGTTGCTGCTGCTGCTGTTGCTGCAGCTGCTGTTGTTGAAACTGATGATAGATGGCATCCGATATTGGGGCATAGTTATCGCTGCTAAGCGCAACATTATTGTGTATGCCATTCTCATTGGATCTGCTCTTTCTGGAGCCAAAGATCAGAACAGTTCCCTTGCTGAGCAACGGACAAAGCATCGCCTGATGGCAACACGCAAAGAGTCTATAATTTTGACCCTGAAACGGATCCGACATCGCCGCACACAGCATATGATCCAGATTAATGCCAGTAAGCTGTAAATGACATTTAAATTTATATATATAAATATAAATATATATATAGCGATTACTGCTGATCGGCACTTACTATGGATAGCGGGGAGAGCAGCGCAAAATGATAGAAGAGCATGAAGGCGGTGCCGATTTTGGACCACTTGAAGTCACCCAAATCCTCAACGGTATAGGCACCTAAAAGTATAAAAATATTATATCAAAATACAATTGGAATACTGCAGTCGAGAATGCCATAAAAACCAGCTTTTGTATACTTAATAGAATAGAATAACCTACCGCTTCTCAAGATGTAAATGGGTATGATGTAGAGCAGGGCGTGCTGTATCCAATAGGCGGCCTGCTCAAAGGGATAGGTGCGTCCCTCGACCTCGGGAAAGATAAATGCCAGAAAGGGTCCATTCAAATTGCTCATCTGGATGCGAAATAAGGCAGTTGTCGTCCTCGTCGGTTTGGCCGCCAGCAAATAGATCTAAACCGATAGAATACCATTAGTTATATAGATATACAAATTATAAGAATATAAATGTAAAATTAACCTGGAGACAGGTTTGCACATGGCATGGATTCAGGGTGAAGATCATTGAACGACCCGCCAGCTTGAAGCCCATCTCGATGCCAAAGACAAGGGACATGCTGATCAGCAGGAATAATCTCATTGGACTGTGCGATTTCTGTATCTCATGTGGCGGTGGCAAACGGATGTGTGCCAATTGTTTCCACGAACTGTGCATGATGTAGACGAATAGGGCGCAGAGTAGCGCCGATTCTGTCCAGCGACGTCGATCCGTCATATAATTGATGCACTCCGCACCCGTTGTACGGGGTATATCATCCGTAATGCCGCCAACTGCCCAATCCCAGTCCATATTGATTATAACAAATCAGTTCCTTTTGCTTGTCTTTAATTTAACTTGAGTTTTGCGATTACCTCTGGAAATGTAAAGAAAGTTTTTACGGTTAAACTAAAACTTTTGTATTTATTCTTCTATATTAAAAATTAACCGCATTGCGTGCTGCTAACAACCCAAAAAATAAATTTGTTTTTTGTTTGTTTGTTTGACTGGCGCATGCCTCTTACTTAAGGCGTAGCACCACCAACACCACAACAACCACCCACCCCCCCCCCCACCTTGCCCCACTGCCCACTCCTTTCTTTGCATTGCCGTTCAAGTAAAGCCCAAACAGACCCTTAATAAAGCTTGATGTAATCGACAAACGAACAGACCCCAAAAGATAAATATATGTTCACAAAATTAAATTTGTGTTTGTTTAAAAAGTGTTGGGAGGGCTAAATATAATATTATATTTTTAAAATAAATGCTTAAGTAAAATTACAAAATAATTTTAAATAATTGAGAACATTAACTCTCATTTTATGTAAGATTTATAATAATCTTGCAGAACTTTACTTTTGTCAGCAATGTTAATTTTTCTTATTATTCAGACAGCTAAAATCCAATATAGAAGTCGAACCAGTAAATTGCGTTATTTGATTCTGCAATTTTAATTTTAGGTAGATTTTTTTTGAGTGTATAATGTTAGTTGGGCTTATACAGAACTAAATACTTTTACGTCGACTTCTCTTTTTCAACCTTTGAAGAGTATAAAAACTTCGTTATGCAGCAGACGTTATTTTTTGGGTTTGTTTTGTTTATTTTGGTGGCTGTTTTACCGGAAATCATACAACGATAAGCAAATAGCAACTACCGATAATGCGTCTCAGGTGCACAGGCAGACCAAACATACCACGCCCCGACCCCCTACTTTTTGGGTGGCCAACTGTCCAATTTAGAGGCGTATACGGGGTGGGCGTGGTATGCGCATTGTGCGGCCAGCTTGTTGAATTCCTCTACTTTTTTTTCTTATCTTGGGCAGCAAACAGAAAAAAAATCCAAAAAAAAGGTCAGCTGCTACACAAACACATACATACATGTGTGTGTGTGTGTGTGTGTGTATGTGAGTGTGTATGTGTGTGTGTGTATATATTGAAATGAATTGTTGTCATCGTTGACAGATGCCGCAGTTGCAACTAAACTTGGCACGTTGCCCAGGCTGTGTTTGTGTGTGTGTGTGTGTGTGTGCCAGATCCCAAACCGCCCAAAGAGAGTGCAGTTTACCATTTTGGGTTAGACACATAACTAAAAATAAATTCATGTACATAAATAACCATTTCAATGTTAAATCTTTTAAAGCCTATTTTACAGCGCACACACACTCATGCACAAATACAGCTCACACACACCAACAAACAACTATTGAGCTTTTCATTGTCAAGAGCACACAGGATAGAGAGAGAGAGAGATAGAGATAGAGAGAGAGAGAGAGATGGAGCGACTGGTGAGCGGCGTGGGAGGGGCAGCACTGGCCTTGCTGACGCGCTGCTGTTTTGTCAGCTGTTTGTCGCAAGTGTACGGCAGAGGGCGCCACCCCAAGCAAGAGCCATTTCTAATTCGATTTTTCAATCTGTGTAGTTTAATTCAAATAAAATCAATAATCTCAAAAAATACTTTATGTACATACATAAATATATTCACATAATAATATATGAAATTGTATTTAATTATAGCTCACATTCAGTGTAAATTCAACCGATTCACGTTGCGTCCCATTCAAAGCTCAACGCGACATTTAAAAAAAATGCTCGTAATTTTCACATTTGCCATCGCACAATGCACAATTTTAGTTTTGTTTTGATTATATATGCGACATATATTCTTGATTTATTTATATATTTATGCACACTTATGAAATGGCCATTGCGAAATTGTCTCGTGTGTGGAGGAAAAAATAGAAATTTTATTTTGAGCTTAAAATAACAATCGCGCCGCGACGTCAACTGCGAATGCGGCTGCGACTCTCACTGACTGACGGACGCACTAACGGACTCTGTTTTTATCCTCCACTGGGACCTGGGGTTTGTTTCCGGCATTTATTCTGTTTTGTTATTTTGACTCCTTTCTTGTCGGGCATTTTGAATTGTCAAAGCAATTTGCGCACATTTTCCTTTACTTTTTTTGCTTGTAAGATAAAAATTAGAATAAATCCCAGTCTGATTGCAACTGTACATTACAACTTAATGATAACCTATTAAAAGTCAAACTATTTTCTTATTATTTTAATTGATAACTGAAAACTAAAATCATATTGCCTCACATTGTACAAGTTGCCCTTTGCACAAGTCCTTGCAATTACAATATTCACCACATAGTTGGTTCTAGCTCACCACAGCGGCGCTCGCTTGCGCATCCATTTTACTCTCTCTCTCTCTCTCTCGCATACTCTCACAAATTATGCTCTCACATGAGAACTTTCAGAAAAGCAGCGGCTGCTGGCAATTTGGCGCCAAAACAATGTATGAGTAGCGACTGTAATAAACATAAGGAGAATGTTATATGGCTCAGACGAAGAACGGTTGTCAAATACTTAATCTGTCTGAAAGCTTAACACACATATATAACCATACAAAAATACTTGAACACACCGAGTACCAATTAGGGTTTTCAGCAGGTTTGATCCAGTTTGCTCACAAATCAGATTCTGTTCTCTGCTAAGCAGCCAACAAACAGGAATGTAAAGTATCAGGCATCTTTCACATCAAGGAGCAGCATGGTAGAATTATAATTTCGCCACGCTGCAAGTTAACAAATCCACCATACAAGTTCGGCTCTGATCGTTGCTAAATCCTACCATTAAGAGGTATTAAGCTAAGCAATTGACTCCCCTCTCTCCCAGTTTCTTCCAATGTAAGTAGAATACATATAATATATAGTGCAATGTTCTTTGCTTCTCCTTTTGCTGATAATAAGTCGGAGGCATAATTGGATTCTGCGTCGATTATTGCTCAAAACAAGTGCACAAGTGGTGAATGAATGCATGCAGATAAATGCGTTCATATATAATATAGTATAATATAATGCGACAGCCACAAATTGGATTATAAGTACAAACACACACACACACACATACACACATATATACACAAAATGAGAACACGACCAACAAAAACACGATGATCTGACGAGAAAAGCTTTCGCGATTACAAATTACAACAACAAAAAATGTATGTACATTTTAATTATTTGTTTATATGCAAATATATGGGTCAAATTTATTAATCTCTTCCAAATAAATATTAAATATTATTTATTTATTTACCTCGTTGAGCTTTCTAAATCTAAACAAATTTCACGTTGATTTTACCGTTAGCGTCCGCGACAGACAACTGCGCACACATAACTGTAATTAAGCGTATACTAAAGAAAACAAAAAAGAGAACCACAACATTAACAACTACTGTTATACGACGTCAGCGACGACGTCGACTTCGACAATGGATAATGGACAACAGCAATAACAAGTGACAAAGTCTGTTGCAAATGGATTAAGGTGCGAGCAGTGCAGCAATATCGAATTAGTTCAAATGCAGCTACGATTCACATTTTTAGCATTGAACGAATATTAACAGACCCTTGCTGCACGCCTCCCCGTACCGCACCACCCCCTCTCTTCATTTTTAAATAACCGTTGACCTTGAAGTGATTGCAATGTGTGTGTTTTGTAATTTAAGGTGGAAACAAGCAAAGCGCTTTTGTTTATTAACAAATCTAATCGATAAATCGATCTGAACGGTAATCAAAAATAACGTGAAAGGTAATTGGACTCACCTGCTCAAATACAAAACAAGGTTATCATAAAAAAGAGATTTTCATACTCGTATTATCTTATCCGTATTTATTTTACGTTTGTTAGATTTTTAACGGCAATTACGCTCTATCTATCTCTCTCTCTCTCTAACAAAACTCTATCCCTATCTGAAATGAGAGCGTCATGCAACTGTTATCGATATTAATCAAGTTGGCCATAAGTATGTACATCAATTGTTAATCCTGTTAAATTACAGTAGTTGAATTTCATTTAATTATGCTTGTATAGCTCAATAAAACATTACGATTACGTATTATCTATATATTGTAGAAATCACTGTGTGTATAAATTAATACCACCAGATTAAAATACAATTTCCTTTAGTAGACACCAAGAGCTTTGAATATTTTCGAGATTATAGATAAATCCGAGGTAAGAACAATTGCACTTGCCGAATATGATCTTCTCCTTCCCACATTCCATTGCAGCCATCTCTCTACTTACTTACACATAATTTCGGGTCATATATTACGAGTATAGGCCAAATATACAACAAATATATTCCGGACTAAGCGCCTTTTAAAAGTTTCTGGACCATATATCAAACAACTATATCGAAATAGTTATCTGTTTTCTTATTATATTGAATACACAACCTACAAATGTTTCTAGTCCATCCATAAAGTCAATATACCGCTCCCATAATAATCATCTCCAAATGGAGGATCGCCATGACTTGTGAGACTTGTACTCCTAGTATACATAATTTCTCCAGATCAGTTACCTCCGAGCATTCGTTGGACTTCATCCAAAGTCTTGCCCTTTGTCTCCGGCACAAAGATGACAAAGACACAAGAGAAAAAAGCGACGACTGCGAATCCCCAAAAGGTGACAGCGGAACCTAATTGATGCAAACACATCGGAAACAATTTGGTCACACAGAAGGTAAATATCCAGCTGGAGGTGCCAACAATTGCACCACAAATTGGCTTCACATCCTCCGCAAAGAGCTCGGCCATAATTAGCCAGGGAACAGGCGCATAACCCAACTGTAATCCAATGAAGAACAGACAAACGGCCAACACGGGCAGCCAGCCGACATTTGAATCCTTGAGCCATTTAAAATAGACACCCATTATGAAGGTGGTCAGGCACATCAATCCACCCGAGATGATAAGTAAAATGCGACGACCAGCTTTCTCCACAAGCACCAACGATGGAATTGTGGCCACAACTGCGACCAGACCAATTATGATTGTATATGTTGAGGGTGATAGTCCGGTGCCGGCATCCTCGAAAATACTGGTCACATAAAAGAGGATCGCATTGATGCCCGTAAACTGTTGGAATACCAACAGCATTATTGCTATATATAATCCTTTGAGTGTTGTCTTCCTTGACAAGGCCTGCACGAATGATGTATTCTCTTTTTTACCCTCGGAAGCCATGGCGGATATCTCCGCACTGACATCCGCGTCATTGCCACGTAGCCATTTCAATGCTTTTTCCGCCTTATCAGCTTTACCCTTCTGGATGAGATAAACGGGTGATTCGGGCATCCACATGAATATCAGAAAGAATATCACTGGCAATACGCCGCAAAGGATATTAAAGGTTTTCACCTTGAACAGGCTGCCAAAGATAAAGCTATACAAAACGCCAAGCACAAACAATAATTGAAAAAAACAGCCCATAATGCCACGTGATTTAGTCTCGGCAATTTCCGTTGTGTAGATGGGAACGGTGACACAAGCGGAGCCACCCGAAATGCCCATTAGGAAGCGTCCAGCCATCAGCATACCTACGGAATAGGCTCCTATGATAAGAGACCAGCCTAACAGGTAGGGCAACACCAGCACCAGCATTATCATCTTTCGTCCAAATGACGTAATCAGGAATCCAATTGGCACACAGATGCAGCCAGCTCCAAGGGTTAACAACGAGGCCGTCCAACTCCATTCATCGGCACTGACCCGAAACTTGTATGCCTCTCCTGAGAGGACGGTCAGCTCTACGGGTCCCGACCATCCCATCGAGGTGCCCAAGCAGAAGGCACCAAAGGACGCCGCTATGCCAGCCACATATTGTTTTATAACGCCCATTTCGAGATCGACACAAAAATTTTGTTTACTTATCCTAGAAAATATTGAGGTGTTTGAGACACAAGATTCGATTAGCTTTACTCATTTTTCTGTAGCATTCTTCTGTGCTAGAATCGAGTCTCTATCGAGTCGAATATATTGATTCGTTTTTGCTAGCAATCTGCGTTTATCGATATAAAACTGCTTGAATTGCGATAAGCACAAAAACTACTAGATAATTGCTCGTCATTCCAGCTTGAGCTCAGCAAAGGCTCCTCCCATTTTCTCCATTTTCCTATTATCCTTTTGTTCTGCGACAGCAACAACAACAGCAGCAGCAAGAACAACTTTATATAAAACGGCTTGAATTTGTATGTGAAAATAAATTTAATCGATTCTTACTTCAACTTTAACTTAGCTCAGCTTAGCCTTCAGTTTCTTTCATTTTCCATTATTCTATTATCCTGCGGGAACAACAACAACAATAACGGCAACACTTACCTTACCAATAAATCAGACATCAGCACATTTACTTTCACATCTCGTTTACATTAGAACTATCTATATATAATATCTGCAATACTACACAACACCATTCCCTTACACAAATATACAGAATAGTCGGATTTAAATAGTACCACTTTTAATACACTCAATGTGCTCACTGTCAGTGCGAGTAGCATCAATTTCTGCAGCAGATATGAATCATTTTCTAGATGTTTATATATATATATATATATCTGTGAAAGAGAGCATAAATTCAAATTAAATTTCGAGTTGTGCTTCTCATACATACCATATGAATACAATGCTGCAATCATCTGATTTAGCTAACCGCCAAGTAAGCCCTGGATTTCATCCAATGTTTTACCCTTTGTCTCCGGCACAAAGAATATAATGAATGCACAGGCGGTAACTGCAAAAGCGGTAAATATCCAAAATGATGCGGCTGGACCGAAACTATCTAAACAAATCGGAAACAATTTCGTCACACAGAAGGCAAAGAGCCAACTACTTGTGCCAACGACAGCACCACAAATCGGCTTCACATCCTCAGCAAAGAGCTCGGCCATAATTAGCCACGGCACTGGACCAAATCCCAGCGAGAAGCCAACGATGAATAAACTAATGGCCAGCACGGGTAACCAGCCAACATTCTTGTCCATAAGAGTCTGAAAATATAGGCCCATCACAAAGGTGGTGATGGCCATGACAGCAGCCGATATTAGTAGCAATAATTTGCGTCCAGCTCTCTCGATAAGCAATATTGCGGCAATTGTTGCAAGCACTTGAACAACTCCAATTAGAATTGTACACGCCGATGGCGATAATCCTGTTCCGGCCTGGTCAAAAATACTGGTCACATAGAAGAGTATCGCATTGATGCCCGTCAATTGTTGCAGCAACATCAGCACCATGGCTATAAATAGTCCAATGAATGTCGTCTTACGGGAGAGTGCATCCTTAACGGTGGCCTTCTCCTTTTTACCCTCGGCTGCCATGACGGACATCTCTCCACTGACATCCGCATTCTTGCCACGCAACCATTTCATTGCATTCTCTGCCATGTCGGTTTTGCCCTTCTGGACGAGATACACGGGTGATTCGGGCATCCATATGAATATCAGAAAGAATATCAATGGCAATATGCCGCACAAGATGTTAACGATCATTGGTGCAACAAGTCCGCCCACAATAAAACCATATAGGATACCATGCACAATCAACAGCTGGAAGAAACAACCCATAACGCCACGCAATTCCAATTGGGCAATCTCTGTGGTGTACATGGGCGCTGTGACACAGAAGGCACCGCCACAGGCGCCAACTATGAATCGTCCCAGGTACAGCATGAACACCTTTCTGGCAGCAAAGATGCATATCCATCCGATCATATATGGTATAACCAGTATTAACATGATCAGCTTGCGTCCAAAGGCGGCAATCAGAATGCCAACTGGGATGCACATACAGGCAGCGCCAAATGTCAACATCGAGCTGATCCAGCCCCATTCATCGCCGCTAACCGAAAACTTGTATGCCTCACCCGAAACGATGGGCTGCTCCATGGGTCCCGACCATCCAATAGAGGCGCCCAAACAGAAGGCACCAAACGCTGCTGATAGGCCGGCAATATATTGTTTTAACGCTCCCATCTTCTGGCTACTTTTTTAAACTTAGGATTTCGAAAAAGTTTAAAATTATTCCAAGTACAAGAAAGTATGTGGAAACAAATTTTGGAAAAAAAAAACAAATATTCATTTGCTGAAATAAATAAAATGATCTCGCTTTGTCCGTTGCTAAGATGAAGTGCGCTTCGACTCCCTAAAACAATTAATGAATTTGTCGAAAATTGACAGCAAAATAAAAGTTAAAATGATTCGAGATTCGTTATAATATATAGTTAGAACTTAAGTCTTCAATGGTCAAAAATATAACTTACCCAAGTTAATTCAAAATGTATATTCACCACACACTGTTAAGTATTAACAGTTTGTCAAATAACATGCAGCCATCTTCACGTCAGTGCAGTTAACATTGTTTGATATTGCATTGTTTTGCTTTGTGTTGTTTAGTAGTATAAATTTATGAATCACACTGAACCTTATCGAATTTTAACTTGAAATTGTGCATTAATCATATTAGTCTCATCTAAAATTTGAATCTGCAAACATGTCTCTCGTAACAGACGAAGAGTGGGCTCAGTATAAAGTAATACTGATATTGATAAGGAAAAAATGCAATACGCAATATCACAGTAGTTAACGCCCTTTGTTGTTTCCAGACTGAGCACAAGAAGAGCTACGATAAAGATGAGGATCAAATACGTCGTTCGCTGTACGAAAAGGCCAAGGCCAAAGTCGAGGAGCATAACAAGAAATATGAAAGCGGCGAGGTTACATGGTCAATGGGCATTAATAATATGTCGGACTTTACCCAGGAGGAATACGCCATGAGGTGTGGCTCGAGGAAAAAATAATTTAATGCATTTACCTAATCTCATAAATATAATGATCATATACATTTTATACGTGTAATTTTTTAGCCACTCCCAAATACAAAATAAACAACTGTAGAAAGCATCCTTTTGATTTGGTCACACTGTGTGTTGACAACTGTTATATTTTTGTTTAATTGCAATTATTGTAAATACTTAAAACTGTTAATAATGAGCTTGGCAAGAGTGTGATAAATCTTACATGGAAGACATTTATTATTTCAAACAGCTGACACACAAAGTATCGATAGGCGCGAGGCGTGCGATGATTTAATATAGCCCTGTTATCGAATGTATTTACTAGTTTGCCTAACTCGGGCCACACTGCAGTCGACATATAACTTTTAAAAGTTTGTAAACTTTTTTTTAATCACATTGGCACAATCACGTACTGGATTTTGTTTTCTATTCTTATCAATTGTTACTCAACCGTGTGGCGCGTGTTCAAATTTAATTCAACTAACGTGCATCTTTCATTGCAGACCCAGCAATAGCAACCTACAAAATGTACAGAATTACGCGAGTGCCATCGATTTTGGCCAAAAATGCAGTCAACTCCATGGTAGGTAGCCAGGTCGGTCCCCACAACAAATAATAATAATGCAATCGATGAAGCTGCCCATCAGCGTGACTAAATAACCAACTCCAGTCAAATAAACCGTCGTTCTTTGAGAAAAAAAAACCAACAAGTGCCGAAAAAAAATCAGCTACCGCTGGCAGTGTTATGTAATTTGATAAATTTTGTACCTCGCGATATGGAAACAGAAGAAACGCAGACAGCAGCATTGCGTAAATTCAACTCATGCAATAACTGAGTCGTCATTAACAGAACCAATTGAGGGCGAAAGTGCAGTAAGCAATAACCTGACTAGCAGAGGTTATGTTGCACGTAGACGAACACACCCGCTGCGATTTCCCCATCCCGTAGCTCTACTCAACTAGTTTTGGGCATCCGAAAAAAAGTGTGTGTGTGTTCCCACTAATGTGCTACTAATGCGGCTGCCTTACCTGATAAGGCCCCCATACAACATTCCAGACAAATGCCCAAGTGTAGAAGAGAGGCGCGTCTGCTGTTCTACAGCTGATTATACAATTGGAAAAAAATAACAGATATGATCTAATGCTAATACCTACTATTACTATTGCATAAGCAATCGAATTGCTAGCAGTCTGCGCGTTTTTTAAAAGCGCCGCTTTACACTAATAATAAGTAAGTCAACACAAATTGCGAATATTCCCAGACGTGAGCGGCTCTCTTCTCTCTCTCTCTCTCACTACTGCACATGCACACATACATAGTGTGCGTGCGCGTGTGTGTGATGTAGAAATGTGCATGTGTTAATGGAAACATTTGGGCAAAACAAAACAAGCGAAAGTCATCTTATCGCATTCGATGTACTCATATCTATATGTATTGACACGCGCCTAACTTTGCAAATTACCAAAATAAGTTAAGTGTTTTCGTGTTTAGATAAAATTCGTGCATTAGAACATACTATAATAACTAAAGCACAGTTAGGTTTGGAATTAAGTTTTGTTGCTCCTAAAATAACATGCCAAGCTGTGCAAATTGCCAAAATAAGTTAAGTGTTGCCGTGCAAGCAAAAAATATAAGCACTTAACATATGCAGTTTTAAAATTGGAGTACATTTTCCAAACTCTTTTGACTAACAGTTATATAACATATTCATTGTGTTCGTTAGCTTGATTAGGGCACAAAAAACAATTCCACAATCATTAAATCTGACATGCAATAGAAAACTAAATTACTTTAGTATTATACATATATATATTATAATGATGTTGTGCGTGCTTATCTCTGAAAATTTAAAATAATCAACCTGCAATTTGTCGAATTGTCAAAATAAGTTAGTGTTGCTGTGTATACATAACATACTAACATACTGATAGACTGCGTTTTAAGCTTTGCTACTCTTTCCTTGAAACAAGCTGAATTTATACAGTATATTTATTGTTTATTATCTTGATTATGGAATAAAGAAAATCAATTACACAATCATGAAACCTGATAGACGCTTTTTGTCAAACCTTGAAAAACGCATTAGGTATTCAATTGCTTTGGCATTATAAATATTTTATTATGATCTGTATAGAGTATGTTGTGTTTATTAGAAAACAAGACAAATTGAAGAGGAACGATTACACAATCTTTTAAGTGCTTTCTGTGCTTTTCCATCGTTCATTAAGGGAGTAAATATTATGATCATCTGCGTGCTTATCTCTGGCAGTTAAAACTAACATTTGTCGCTTTCTATAACTAAGTGTTGCCGTGTATACTTTACCTACATGAGCACATTTAGGATTGAGTTGAGGTTTGCTACTCTTTCGATTAGTAGTTATAGACTATAATTATTTATTTATTAGCTCGATTAGCGAAAAGGAAAAATAAAAAAATACAATTATACAATCTATTAGGCAGTCATAAGATCTGTCAAAATCTGAAACATGTATTAGTAGTATATAAACTCTCATAATTGAAACTAATCAAGTTTGTCCAATTTGTCAAATTGCAGCAGCGTGTGGCAACAATTGCCGGATCGACGCAGTCGCAGCAGCAGCGCAGCTATCACATAACGCCCGGCCAGCAGCAGCAGACGAAATCGGCCAATCCGGATGCTATCTCCAAGCAATATCCGGTTATCGATCATGCATACGATGCAATCGTTGTCGGCGCAGGCGGGTCAGGATTGCGTGCTGCATTCGGATTGGTCGCTGAAGGCTTTCGCACGGCTGTCATCACGAAACTATTCCCGACACGTTCGCATACGATTGCCGCCCAGGGCGGCATTAATGCGGCACTGGGTAACATGGAGCAGGATGATTGGAAATGGCATATGTACGATACAGTGAAGGGCAGCGATTGGCTGGGCGATCAGGATGCCATCCATTATATGACACGCGAGGCACCCAAGGCCGTCATCGAGCTGGAGAACTACGGCATGCCCTTCTCCCGCACCCAGGACGGCAAGATCTATCAGCGTGCGTTTGGCGGCCAGAGTCTGAAGTTTGGCAAGGGTGGACAGGCGCACAGATGTTGTGCCGTCGCCGATCGCACGGGTCACTCCCTGTTGCACACCCTCTATGGTCAATCCCTGAGCTACGATTGCAATTATTTTGTCGAGTATTTCGCACTGGATCTGATCTTTGAGGAGGGCGAGTGTCGTGGCGTTTTGGCCATCAATCTGGAGGATGGCAGTTTGCATAGGTTCCGTGCACAGAATACGGTAATTGCTACCGGTGGCTATGGACGCGCCTTCTTCTCGTGCACCTCGGCTCATACGTGCACTGGTGACGGCACTGCTCTTGTGGCACGTCAGGGTCTGCCCTCGCAGGATTTGGAATTTGTCCAGTTCCATCCGACTGGCATTTATGGCGCTGGCTGTCTGATTACCGAGGGTTGTCGTGGTGAGGGCGGTTATCTCATCAATTCGAAGGGTGAACGCTTTATGGAACGCTATGCGCCCGTTGCCAAGGATTTGGCATCTCGTGACGTCGTCTCACGCTCGATTACCATTGAGATTATGGAGGGTCGTGGCGTTGGACCCGATAAGGATCATGTCTTTTTGCAACTGCATCATTTGCCACCCAAACAGCTAGCGGAACGTTTGCCCGGCATCTCTGAGACGGCCATGATTTTTGCCGGTGTGGATGTGACCCGTGAACCGATTCCTGTGCTGCCCACGGTCCATTACAATATGGGTGGCATACCCACCAACTATCGTGGTCAGGTGCTCACGAACACTGCGAACGGCGAAGATAAAATTGTGCCTGGTTTGTATGCAGCCGGTGAGGCTGCGTGCAGCTCGGTGCATGGTGCCAATCGTTTGGGTGCCAATTCTCTGCTGGATCTGGTCGTCTTTGGACGTGCCTGCGCCAAAACCATTGCCGAGGAGAACAAACCCGGTGCACCGGCGCCAACGATCAAGGATGTAAGTCTAAACAATAATTAACTTCAATTAGAAATCCAATTAAATTCCAATTCAATTGCAGAATGCCGGCGAGTTCTCTGTGGCCAATTTGGATAAGCTGCGTCATGCCAATGGTCAAATAAGCACAGCCGATCTGCGCCTCAAGATGCAGCGTTGCATGCAGAATCATGCCGCTGTATTCCGCGATGGACCCATCCTCCAAAAGGGCGTCGATGAAATGAAGAAGATCTACAAGCAATTCCAAGACGTCAAAGTGATCGACAAGTGCGTAGAAATACTCCAATTATATACATATAAATATCACATATTAATCAAATACGTTTTTAGATCGCTTGTGTGGAACTCGGATCTGATTGAGACACTGGAGCTGCAGAATCTGCTGGCCAATGCACAGATGACCATTGTTGGCGCCGAGGCGCGCAAGGAGTCGCGTGGCGCACATGCTCGCGAAGATTTCCAGACCCGCATAGATGAATACGTGAGTTGAAAATAGCAAATGTTGATATTTGTAGCAAACAACGCTAAATTTGAATAGTCGTTACAAATACGCAACAATTTGAAACCATAAGCTGTTATCGATATCGATATGATATGTACGTGCTGTGTATGTTATGTTACAGTTGTTATTAAAGTCTTAGTTTAAGCCTGTTAACTAGTTAGCTTACTACAATCAATATATATTTATATATTATCTATTATGCAGGACTACAGCAAACCCGTGGACGGCCAAACGAAGAAGCCCATCGAGCAGCACTGGCGCAAGCACACCCTAGCCTGGGTTACCAGCGAGCAGGGTGATATCGATCTCAAATACAGACCTGTCATCGATTCAACGCTCGATCAGGAGGTGGAAACGGTGCCGCCAGCAATTCGCTCCTATTAAACAAATGGCTAACAACTACACACACTCACGCATACACACACACACTTACACTCACACACTCGAGAGTCTACTTAACTGCTGTGTTTGTCTGTGTCTTTTGAAAATTCAAGTCGCAAATTGAAGTGCTGCAATACTTAAAACAAATCCTTTTCAACTCGTTGCTGTCGCTTTTTCCGATTTGGTGAACCCAAAATTAACAATGTTTAATAATTGATATATATACATATATATATATCTATATATTTTGAATTTGTACTCTTACCAACGCTCTCCACAATAATTACACAAATCATATATATTTTACTAATGTTATTTGTTTAAATTTCACTCCTAAAGCGACATTTTTGTGCGATTTTAGTCAAATGGAATTTGCGACAATGGCAACGACGCGTTTTCTGTATAAATTTAACAAAAACAACAACAAAAAACAACTTCAGGAATAACAATTTTTAGTATTTGTTAAACTTATTAAATTATTGAAAGAAAAACATGTAAAAATATACATTATATATAATAAAAACTAAATAAAAAACAATGTGCTAAAAATTAAAAAAAAATTAATTTTTAGCTACCTGCAAGCAAAACTAACAGCATATGCATAAAATAAAATTGATAAAAACAAATACCTAATTTAAATTGGTATTGTTTTGCGGCTCTACATCTGTAATAGAAATCGCATATCGATAATCGCTGTTAAGAGGCTATTGCCAACGATTCTGTTATGCAAATGTAAACTGATGTAAACAAATACTTTATTTTTAGCCTTGAAAAACATGCACATTCGTCAGCTTGAATTCTAATCCTCTCAAGCTGTCCAGGGCAGCTGTATTGAAACCAGCGGGTCCACAAATAGCTACATAGCTGAAACGTTCGCCTAGCGGCTGCTGCTGCTCAAACAGTGGCGCCAACAGTTCAGGACAAATCCGAGTCTTTTGATTTGGAGTTGGAGGCTGTTCCTCGGCTTCCTGCGACAAAATGTGCTGGCAAAGAAAACGTTCATCGCTCGACTGCAAAGCGAGCAGTTTATCCTTCCACCAAATGTCCGATTGGGTTTTGTTAAAGTACAGCAGCTGCAGGCGTTCACTGATTATATATAAAATAAAAATATAAATATATATATGAGAATTTAATTTAATTTAAGAGAAACTCACATTCGATTCGTGTGCCGCTCGAGCAGCGGTCGTAGCAGGCTCAGCATGGGCGTCAGACCACTGCCAGCGGTCAAGAGCAGAATATGACGATGTGCCTCCAGCTGGGCTAAATTGAAGTTGCCACGTGGCAGAGTCAGTTGCAAAGTGCCACCGATTTTATATTGATTTAGTTGACTAGAAACGATGCCCTTTTCATAGTGCTTGATGAGAAATCGTTGTCTGCTTGGAGAGGATGAAGATGAGGATGTCCCAGCCAGAAGGCAGTTGTGTGGCACTGGTGTATAGCTACGCTGCACTCGCTCTCCATTATGGGGCACCTCAATGTCCAGATGATAGCCAACTGGCAGGTGGAGCAGCAACTCTTGGTCAACGCTCTCCAAGCACAGCTCAAACGAGTCGTGATTAAAATGGCTGCAATGCAGCACCCTAAAATCCAATAGCTCCTCCTCCGGCGCTTCACTCGTCTTGCTGGCCTCATGGCTGCCATAGCTGCTCCAAGGCTGCTCCTCTTGCTTGGTGAGCACCAGTTCAATTTTGCCAGTTTCTGGACTCACACGCACTGCTTTTGGTGGCCAAATGACGCCGCTATGGAGTTTAAAGTTGTAGATATGCCAAATCTCTGCCAGCTGCACGCGCAGCTCAAGCTTCGCATCCGTTTTACGCTTGAGGAGCACACCAGGATTGGCCCAGCGACGCGTATAAAAATAGAGGGTTAATTCCTGTCGCTGTTGTATCCAATCGAAGCGTGGTTTCAGCTCCGATGGAGCCCCCGGTGGCGGCAGTCGAAGGAGCTCTGCGACTGTTGTCTGTTTGCTGGCCACCGCATCCTTGAGTGGACCCACATAACACTTTCCCAGCAACTGGGGATAGTTGACCCAGGCGTGCACCTCATCGAATAATTTGGTGGCATCGCGTCCAACTCCACGCATCAGTTCATCCTCTCCGCCCGGATGAAAGTCCATGTAGCGTGTCACATTGAAAACCTTACCTCTTATCGCCATCCAGGCATCATTCACCTGATTGTGCCGAGCCAGCTCCGTTATGCTCACGGGCACAACACGACCCGCCGTACCCGAGAGATCCGCACCCGAATTGCACAATCGTATCCAGCTCATTAGGGAATAGCCCGGTTTGAGGGCGCATTTATTGCGTGGATTACCTGTTGCCGAACCGGAGGCGTTGCCATTGCTGGCAGCTGATGATAATCTCTGTGGCGCAGAACTGGGCAGTTGCAGGCTGCTCACGGCTAGAGCTGCTACGGCGGGTGGTTTGAGTGGAGCTCCTGCTGCTCCTGGTGGTTTTAGTGTGGAATCGCTCATATTTCTTATTGTTATTATTTGCAGACAGAAACAGCTGATCTACAGCGCATATCGAATACTGCTGTTAAACAGATGTTTTTGTCATCGATACAGCGATTCGTTGTACAGCTGTAAACTTGCAGTTTGTTAAAATTAAAAGTCTTGTGTAATAATTAAAAACCTTAATATATAATTATAATATCGTTTAATTACATATTTCATTTAATTATATAAATCATTTATGTAAGTTCATAGCTATCGCGTTTATTCATTTCATCAAACATTTTATTAACATTTCAAGGGAGGTGCCTGCTGGCAACCGAGCGTCAATTTGTTCAGTTTGCAACGAGTCGGTCAGCTGTTTGGATCATTACATTTGTGCGGGTAAAGATTGTTTCACGCGATTTGTCTGATTTCAATATAATTTTCCTGTGTATGCATTTCCAATAGCTATTACCTCAAATCTAGAAAATTGTGCGCTGTTGTCAAGGAAGTGTGTATCTATGTGTGTGTGCGTGTGTGTAGTATGTACAATCAAATGATAAGTATCAATTGGCGCTTTAGTTGAACCGGTTCCCATTTGAACAGCGTGCGAAAACTAATGTTTTTATGCAATACATAATTATGACAACTTGAACAGCAGTTGTATGTTCTGTATGTTGCTGTGTGTGTGTGTGTGTGTGTATTGCTGCAGCTGACCTTAACAGACGGCATATTGTTATTGTTGTTGCTGTTACATTACATATGGGATTTTAATTTATAATTCTTATTGGAAACATATTTCTTTTATTGCATGACATCATTGTCCATTCTATCGGACTTCAGCTTGCCGGTCGTTATGTTTGCTTTCTGCCACCTTTTCGCTACACAAACACTCCCACACAGACAGTTATTCATTTCACTTTTGCTTCTACCCCATCGCTTGCTTTTCTACGAACTGGACAATTAATTAGCTACGCACGCAAATTTAAATTTTATTTTTCTTTGCCACGCAAGGTCGAAAGCTCTCACGCTCTCTCTCGCTCTCTTCCTGCCTTCACACATGCAACAAGTGTTAATAATAAAACGCGCCTTTCATAAATCACAATCGTAACTGCAAATTACTCCCAAATGTCTTATTTGCCCATTATGCTGGCCATGATTATAATTTGAACTTGCCAAATACGACTGTTAATTGTTGATTTCTTTATACATATGCGTATGCTTGTATGTGTTTGCGTAACTTATTCGTTGTCATGTGTAAATTGATGCGGGCCCATTTTCCAAGACTGGCAATTCAATTAAACTTATTAAGAAATCAAACATTGCTTCAACAAAATTGCGATATGCTTCCAACAACATCTGATAACAAAGTGTGACAACAACAACAAAGGACATGTTGCAAGCCATGACAGTGACAGCCAAAACAACGTAGAACCAGATAAAAATAAAGAGAGCAAAAAGAACAAGACAAAAACTCAGCCGGCGACCTTCAAGTTGACGTAGTCTTGCTCAAAGCGTGAAAGAGAGCGAAAGCTTTGAGTTAATTCTTTCAAATGCAGTGTGTAAAAATATCCTGTATAGTTTATTTAGCACATGTTTAATATTAATTTGATTTGTTATGCATGCTCATTATTAAATATTCTGATTAGTTTCATTTGTTATCGTTTGTTGCTTTTGAGGCATGACTACTGCAACTGCTAAGTATCCTAAACTTTTCGCGTCAATGACTCATTTTTTATCGCTTCAAATACATATCAAATTCGATTCTTTTGAGTTTTCTACATTTATTTATTTTGAATTTTTGTTTCTTCTTTGTACTATACACTCTTGACTTTTCGCGCGTTGACTTTAATTGCTCTGCTAAGCAAACCTCGGCAGACGATAAGATAAAAAAGAAATACGATTACAGCTCTGCATATGGCAACAAAAATAATAATATGTATAGATATGTATATGATGAACCTTGTCCAGTTTGTTTGATTATGCGTGTTGTTGTGCTTATCTCAGATGTATGACCATTTAACAACTTAAATACCAACATTATCAATAATCCACTATATTTAGCTTAAATAATTATCCACAAAGGCAGTTGTAAAATTAATAGCGAAATGGAAATTGCTCGAATTGTCGAATATAGGGTGTGCTTAAGGCAAGCAAGCGACTTCTAATAATAATAATTATCATATAATTAACTACAATTATAATTACATTAATTATAAAATGGAGTGCATTCAAGTTTAGCAGTTAAATGTATTAAAGGGTACTCGGCCGTCTATCGATCACACTTAATAACTAATCGATTATGATTTATTTGTTTTTCTTCCGCGAAAATCGTTTAATAGTTTTCGCCTCTCTTATCCGCTATCCGCTGTCCGATTGCAGTGACTGGCTGGCTGTTGTTTAGTCATGTTACCGATCCCAGGCATCGTAAACTTGATAAACATTGTCATGACTCACGCGTATTGTTTGGCAATCTATTCTACACACATGCATAAATATATATATATATATATATATATATATATATATGTAAGCATTTATTTTTCTATACGTGTGGGTGGGGAACGTGGTGATTTTTAAGTGGGCTGTTAACAATTGAAAGCTTCTTCTTCTGCTGTTGTTGATATTTTTGTTTTCTTTTTTATCCAGCATGCGTTGAGCAATTTGTTGTCACATTTCAAAAAAACGATAGTTAATTTATATGCAGTTCTAATGGGCAATTATAAGCAGGAATTCAGTCTATTAAAAAAATAGCTCGCTATAGAGCTATATTTATATTTGTATAACGCTTGGTCAGTTGATATAAGACTATAATATTTCCGGTTTCAGAGATGATATAGCTGTTATAGCTGAAAATTCTCCAGTTGTATTTGACATACAAATTTTTGAAAGTTTATATTCACTGTTAAGCAGCTGTAAATGCTTATTAGCTTAACGTTCAACGCATGTTAAATAGCTGCAATTGCTCTGTTAGCATAATATATATGCATAACCACATAAAACAGATACTTTATCTGTATATATATATACATATTTAAGATATATATACACTTACTATGTACACATATGGAATATTTGTGTTTATAGAATTGTTTACGCAAGATTGCCACAAAAACATTTTACTGCTCATAAGATTTCTTTAGTTTTGCTGATTTTGATTTTCGCTGTCTTTTCTTTTTGCAGTCGAACACAACACATGGGCCAGAACAACGGGAACGCAATAATCATAAATATCCACTGCTAACACATTCCATATCAGAATAACACCATGGAGCGCCTGCAGTTGACGGAGGCGGCCCGTGTTCCACTCAGTCGGAAATTGGGCGCCTTTTTCTTTAACCTTTTGCAGGTCTGCTTTCGTTTCTTCTTCCGCTTAATTTGTGGGGTGAGAGGTGAAAAAATGCCACCCATTACGGATCCCATTCTGCTTGAATCGGCCACAGCGTTGGCAGCCAAAATTCGCAATAGACAGGTAAGTGAGGAAAAAACCCAAAAAAAAAACGTTATTTCCCAATCCAACTTATTTCTCATTATTATTTTTACAGCTCAGCAGCGTTGAAGTTCTGGAGTCGTTTATCCGGCGAGTCAAGGAAGTGAATCCTTTGCTCAACTGTGTTGTCGATGAGCGCTACGATGAGGCACTCAAAGAGGCAACCGCAGCGGATAAGCTCATCAGATCTGGCAAATATACCGTTGAGGAACTGTCCAAACAGAAGCCATTCTTAGGCGTGCCCATTACAACAAAGGATTGTATATCAGTGAAGGGTACGTCTTCAACTATAAACGAATCGTGCTAAGCCTATCTAAGTTTATTAGAAAAACCAACTAGTTTTTTGCAAACCAGTTTAAACAATAAGTTTTTATATCGTTCTGCCAGGTATGCTGCACACGTCTGGTTTGTATGTGCGTCGCGAGGTGCGTGCGGAGCAGGATGCGGATGCGATGGCATTGATGCGCCAGGCTGGAGCGATTCCCTTTGCGCTGACCAATGTCTCGGAGGTGTGCATGTGGTGGGAGAGCAATAATACAGTGCACGGCAGGACACGGAATGCCTACGATACAAATCGCATTGTTGGCGGCTCCAGCGGCGGCGAGGGTTGTGTTCAATCCGCAGCCGCTTCACCATTTGGTCTGGGCTCCGATATTGGTGGATCCATACGGATGCCGGCCTTCTTCAATGGCATCTTCGGGCACAAGCCCAGCAAACTGATTGTCTCGAATAAGGGCCAGTTTCCCGCACCATTCACTGCCGAGCAGAACACGTTCTTGGGTCTGGGTCCAATGTGTCGGTTTGCCGAGGATTTGCGACCCATGCTCCAGATTATGGCCGGTGAACAGGCGAAGTGTTTGCGTCTCGACGAACCCGTCGCACTGGAGAAGCTTAAGTTCTTCTATCAGGAGACGGATGGCGGTGGTCGCATGGTCTCCGACGTCGATGTGGATCTGAAGTTGGCCATGCGTCGCATTGTCGAGCATCTTAACAAGAAGTTTGGCGATGGGCAAGTGGAGCGCATTCAATTGCCACAAATGCGTCAATCGGCTGCCATTTGGTTTGCCAATATGCGTGACAATTCTGGCCATGGCTTTAGTTTCCAGCTGGGTGATTTGCGCTACGACATCAACGTATATCTGGAGCTGCTCAAGTGGTTTGTGGGCGCCTCGAAGCACACATTTATTGGCCTAACAACGGCGCTGATGGACAATGCTCAGTGTCAGTATGGCTCGTCCAAGTACAAACATATGGTGGCCAAACGGGATGAGTTGCGTGCCACATTGCAACAACTGCTGGGTGATAATGGTGTCCTCATCTATCCAACACATCCTACAGTGGCACCCTATCATAACGAGCCCATCCTGCGTCCGATTAACTTCTCCTACACGGGCATTGTGAATGTTTTGGGTTTCCCAGCGACAGCTGTTCCATTGGGTTTGGGCAAGGAAGGATTGCCGTTGGGTGTCCAAGTGATTGCCAATTTCAATGAGGATCGCTTGTGCCTGGCCGTCGCTGAGGAGCTGGAGCGTGCCTTTGGCGGCTGGACGCGTCCCGAGATCCAACTTTGAAGAGGATTGATTACACACTAAATATAAGTGTATATATCTATATATGTATATATATATATATATATATATATATACATATCCAATCATACACATTTAAGTGTATATGTGTATCCTAGCGTATTAGGAATTATTGTATTCGGGTGCCCCGCAATTAACCCACCAAAGCAAAAATCAATTTAACATCAACAATCCCAGTAAATTATAAATTGTAGCAGGTTTATAATTGTTGTCTGTGAAAAGTCCCACTAATATATACATATTTAGAAAATGTACAACATTATTAGTGCCTCGAAAAATCAAAATTTTGATGTGGTTTTAATTGCTATTAATACTGTCTAACTTTTGTATACAATCTATGTTCTTTATCATAATATTAGATGTAATGTATAAGCTCATAACATTTGATTTTGCATTTAAAACAAATAAATATTGTTAACAAAATAAAATGGAAAAATAAAAAGGAATTTTAAAATACTTCGGATTAAGTATTTTAAAAGCATAAATGAGTAAATAACATTCAGCTTAACATGTGTTTAACTAACATGGCCTTAACATAACATTGCCAGCATTCGGAGTCGCTGAATTTTGAGTCACTGTTAAACTACAGACAAACAAAATACAAATTTCTAGTGAAATGTTTTTAGATGACAGCAAGATTTAAACGCTAACGAATCCACAAAAGAGTTGTTTGCTTGATAGCAAAATCAAAATCAAATAGTGAACCAACAACCAACAACAACATCAAGATGAACAGAGCAGATCCCATATCGCTGATCTTTCACGATTCCTGTCTGCGCATGTCCGATGTGCAACTGCTGCAAGGACCCTTCTGGCTGAGTGATCAAGTATGGCACTAAATGATTTATATATACAATTGCTGACAAAATAATAGTAGTGCCGCTGCTCAATGCATTTTATGGTGCAAAAATCGAAATATCTTATAAATCTTCAATTCTGTCAAACAACAAATGGATCTCTTCGCATCTGGAAATGATTTAAAATACTATTCTTTTTCAAATACTAAACGTAGTACATCGTCACCCATCACATGTAGTTTTTAGTGCAATTATTCAGCCGCAGGAACTGCTCGGAAAGCTTCACTACTATTATTTTGATCGGCTCATTTGTGATCAACTTAAGATCTTTAATTTCTCTTTGTGGATATGTCAATATGTATTTTATATAATAAATCACAGATATTGAGCTTCTACTATGAGTACTTGTCGCATGTGAAGTACAAGAACAACAAGGATGTCTATTTTATAGCGCCCGAGGTGACGCAGTGCATCAAATACATGAATGGTTCCGAATTGGAGTTGCTCTTCGAGAAACAGGATGCGTATCGCAAACGATTCATGTTCTTCGCACTGAATGACAATGAGTCCTCGTCAGAGGGTGGCACACATTGGTCACTCCTCGTGCTGTCGCTGCCACAGCGAAAGTTCTTTCACTTCGATTCGTGTGGCAATAGCAATATGGGTGCCTCGATGCGGCTGATGAACAAGGTGAAATATGGTTTGGGCATGCAACAGACGCGCTTCTGTGCAATGAACTGTCTGCAGCAGGCCAATGGCATCGATTGTGGCATCCATGTCATCTGCATGACAGATCACATTGTCGATCATCTGAATCGTTATGGGTTCCTCGAGGGATTGCCCACGTTGCCCGTGGAGCTGGTGATGGCCAAGCGGTCTGAGCTGCTCAATCTAATCTTCTCCCTGGGCGGCAAAATCTAATCGAAATCCTTTTGATGTGCTTCTTATAGTTGCACAGTTAATCGAAATAAACATTAAATATGAGTAGCAGAAGATGCGATGTGACTCCCAAGCCCAGAGCGTAGCTATGATATATCCACAATATCCACTGTGATGCAGGTTGCATTTTAAATGAAAGCTGACACGGAACTTATTCTGAAACTCAGTTTTATTGTGTGCCTTTTTCGCTTCGTTTATCTTGGACAGTCCATCGAGTTAAATTAAAGCCATTGTATAAATTAATTAATTCAAAAATTTGTAAGAGAGACATTCTCTACAAAGTGAATTTATTTTTCACCAGCAAGTGAAATTGCAGCAACAACATGATGAAATTCAAAATGGATACCAGCATTTGATACCAGCACTTGCGATTCACCTTATAGAGGCCACAGACCCAGAGATTCAGCTTCGAGGTGCTCGCATAAAGCAAATAGGCATTCAACTGCAACAGAGAGTGCATTAAGTATAAATTAAAATATATATTTTATGTATTTCTTACCTCCTTGAACCAATATCCCTCGCTAACTGAACGATAGGCACAATTTTGGTATTGCGTTGTCAGATCGCATATGAAGTTCAATAGGAAAAAGTCCAAAAGGCGAATAAGGTAGTTACCTATGCTATAAAGCACAAAACTAATTGGAATATCAAGGCTGAATGTAAAGAGAATTCCCCAGTATCCATTTACTACACAAAATACCAGAGTATCAAATCGGGCTGTCAACATTAGCAGTCCATAAACACGATTCATTTTCAAAGTACAACGTCCGAGCAGAGCATGCAGTGTCCATAGTCGATGCAACTCCACTAATTCCACTTGTGTAGGGTATCTCTTTCGCACACACTTCATCAGATGCTCCAGCTTTCCATTGATGTACTGATAACAGCTGGCAATATCCCAGAGTGCCAAAAAGTAACGATAGGTGGCGACGAGGGGGATATTCATGGCGGTGCCATACACAAATACTTGAAAAACAATAAGCACATTCTTCTCCCTGAGAAACACCAGCCATGTCGTCATGCCGTACACACACAAATAAATCACTGCACCCATTTTCAGATGGAGCACATAGCTCAAAGAGTCGCAAGTTGATGAAAGGCGATTCTCTCGCGACTTCAATCTTCCCACAATGTTGTCCACCTCGAGCAGAGCCTTATCCCGACTGACACGGGAGATTATCGTATAGGCTATGGCCACATAGGAGACCGAACACAATACTTGGGTGGCAAATGGAATTTGATTGGGAAACCACTTGACTCTACTCAAGTATCCAATTATTATCCACATAATATAGGGCACCGTAAGCAGCTGAACAATGTTGAGGATCAGGGCATAGGAGCGAGTTAGCCAAGTCTGCTTCAATACTCCTCCATAGACCCGTCGATGCGAGGTGACTCCCAAGGCCAGGGCATAGTTTTGATATAACCACAATATCCACTGTGCGTCCATTTTGAATGAAAATCAACACGGAACTAAATTATGTTTATGGCTGGCTTCGTCCTGTTTTCGTTTCGTTAAGCTAATTAATAAATGTGCTTCTATCTTGACCATAATATCTCGTCTGCGATGAAAACCGATGTACATAAAGCTGAAACACATTTGTAACAGGTGGGTTTGGGTTCTATTTGTATATGTACACTCAAACAAAAAATTCCCTTCTCGATTTGGAAATTTGTCCTTATTCAGAAAGTAGATTTTTAAGACCTGTTTTTTTTTTTTCTTAATTTCAAGGTAAATTATGTTTAATTTTCAGGCTATTTTTTCATATATGCAAAGATTTTTAGCTGCCTATATTATTTTCAAATATATTTAAATTTTTTATGATTTCACATACAGAAAACACTATGCTTATTTTTTCCATACATTAATTCAATAAGATAACTACTTTTCTTGTGGGAAGTCGATTTATTTTCTACATTTTTATGATTTTTCGTACGTGCAGAATTATTGCTTACCTCAGAAAACCACCCTTTCTAGCCTTAAATTAGCTATAAAGTGTATGTCTTTCTCATCAGCAAGTGAAATTGCAGCAACAAAATGATGAAATTCAAAATGGATACCAGCATTTGATACCAGCACTTGCGATTCACCTTATAGAGGCCACAGACCCAGAGATTCAGCTTCGAGGTGCTCGCATAAAGCAAATAGGCATTCAACTGCAAAAGAGAGTGCAATAAGTATAAATTAAAATATATATTTTATGTATTTCTTACCTCCTTGAACCAATATCCCTCGCTAACTGAACGATAGGCACAATTTTGGTATTGCGTTGTCAGATCGCATATGAAGTTCAATAGGAAAAAGTCCAAAAGGCGAATAAAGTAATGAGTTGAGCCATAAAGGAGTACAGCAATCGGCGCTTCAGCGTTGAAGATAAGGAGAATACCCCAATAACAATTTATTACACTAAATGCCAGATTGTCAAATCGAGCTGTCAGCATTAGCAGCCCATAAGTCCTATTAAATTTTAGGGTACAACGTCCGAGTTTTGTATGCAGTGACCATAGTCGATGCAACTCCACTAATTCCACTTGTGTAGGGTATCTCTTTCGCACACACTTCATCAGATGCTCCAGCTTTCCATTGATGTAATGATAACAGCTGGCAATATCCCAGAGTGCCAAAAAGTAACGATAGGTGGCGACCAGCGGAATTGTTAAGGCGATGTTGACTAAGAAAGTGCAATAAATTATGCCCAAATTGCTGCTATTGAACCACAGCAGCCATGACGTTATGTTGCACATACACATATAAGTCACAGTGACCAATTTAATATAGAACAGGTAGCTTAAAGAATTGTTAATGCGCTCGGTTGATACGATTCCCTCCCTCGACTTCAATCGCTTCAATCTTTTCACAATGTTGTCCACTTCGAGCAGAGCCTTATCCCGACAGGCACGGGAGATTATCGTATAGGCAATGGTCACGTAGGACACCGAATAGAATACTTGGGTGGCATATGGAATTTGATTGGGAAACCAATTGAGTTTATCCATATACCCCATGGTTATCCACATAAAATAGGGCACCGTAAGCAGCTCAACAATGTTGAGGATCAGGGCATAGGAGCGAGTTAGCCAAGTTTGCCTCAATCGTCCCGCCATCCATCGAAGCGAGGAGACACCCAAGATCAGGGCGTAGTTGTTGTATAACCACAATATCCAATTTGGTACGTCCATTTCTAATGAAAGCTGACACGAAACTGAAATTGAAACTCGAACTCAGTTTTATTTTTGTGCACTCGTCCTTTTAATCGCTTTGTAAATCCAATTAACATGGACGGCCTGTCGAGATAACGAAAAACTAAGGCTATTGAATTAATTATTTATTTCGAAAGACTCTTAAGAGAGACTTTAGATGTTAATATTGTGATTTAGGCGCTCTTCAAAGTGTATGTCTTTCCCATCAGCAAGTGAAATTGCAGCAACAAAATCATGAAATTCAAAATGGATACCAGCATTTGATACCAGCACTTGCGATTCACCTTATAGAGGCCACAGACCCAGAGATTCAGCTTCGACGTGCTCGCATAAAGCAAATAGGCATTCAACTGCAAAAGAGAGTGCATTAAGTATAAATTAAAATATATATTTTATGTATTTCTTACCTCCTTGAACCAATATCCCTCGCTAACTGAATGATAGGCACAATTTTGGTATTGCGTTGTCAGATCGCACATGAAGTTCAATAGGAAAAAGTCCACAAGATGCATAGTATAATTAACGAAGCCAAAAAGGGTCGCAGACAACGGCCGCTTATAGCTGAAGATAAAGACTATTCCCAAATATCCATTTATTGCACTAAATGCCAGATTTTCAAATCGGACTGTCAGCATTAGCAGTCCATAAGTCCTATTAAATTTTAGGGTACAACGTCCGAGCAGAGCATGCAGTGACCATAGTCGATGCAACTCCACTAATTCCACTTGTGTAGGGTATCTCTTTCGCACACACTTCATCAGATGCTCCAGCTTTCCATTGATGTAATGATAACAGCAGGCAATATCCCAGAGTGCCAAAAAGTAACGATAGGTGGCGATTAGGGGAATGGTCAATGAAATGCTGAAGAAGAAAATGCAACAAATTGTGTTCAAATTGTTGCCACTGGGCATGAGCACGACTGATATCGTGCTGCACATGCACATGTAAGTCATGGTGACCAATTTTATATTGAAGAGATAGCTTAAAGATCCGTTAATGCGCTTAGCTGATACGATTCTCTCCGTCGACTTCAATCGCATCAATCGGCTTACAATGAGATCCACCTCGAGCAGAGCCTCATCCCGAATTCCTCGCGATATCTGCGTGTGGGCTATAGACAGATAGGATGCCGAAAAGAATATATAGCTGGCAAGCAGAACATGATTGGGAAAGAAGTTAACTCTAATCATATGCTGAGCTGTTGTCCACAAGGCATAGGGTAATCCCAGCAGCTGAAGGACATTGAGGAGCATCGCATAGGAGCGTGTTAGCCAAGTCTGCCTAAATCGTCCCGCCATCCATCGATACGAGGTGACACCCAAGACCAGGGCGTAGTTGTGATTCAACCACAATATCCAATTTGGTACGACCATTTCCAATGAAAGCTGACACGAAACTGAAATTAAAACTCGAACTCAGTTTTATATTTGTGCACTCGTCCTTTTTATCGCTTCGTTAAGCTAATTAACCAACATGGTTTTATCTATGTCAGCCCATCGCGTCAAGGATTAACGAAAAATTCAAGCTATTATATAGATTATTTAATTATTAAAATTTAAATTTCATTATTGCGACAAGAGAGACTCTTCAGAGAGACGTTCGAATTGCAATTTAGGTTCTCTACAAAGTGTATGTCTTTCTCATCAACAAGTGAAATTGCAGCAACAAAATTATGAAATTCAAAATGGATACCAGCATTTGATACCAGCACTTGCGATTCACCTTATAGAGGCCACAGACCCAGAGACTCATCTTCGAGGTGCTCGCATAAAGCAAATAGGCATTCAACTGCAAAAGAGAGTGCATTAAGTGTAAATTAAAATATATATTTTATGTATTTCTTACCTCCTTGAACCAATATCCCTGGCTAACTGAGTGGTATGCACAACTCTCATATTGCGTTGTCAGATCGCATATGAAATTCAATAGGAAACAGTCCAAAAGGCGAATAAGCAAATTAGATAAGCCATAAATCAAATAACCAATTGGTGTTTTAATGCTGAATGTAAAGAGAATTCCCCAGTATCCATTTACTACACAAAATACCAGAGTATCAAATCGGGCTGTCAACATTAGCAGTCCATAAACACGATTCATTTTCAAGGTACAACGTCCGAGCAGAGCATGCAGTGACCAAAGTCGATGCAACTCCACTAATTCCACTTGTGTAGGGTATCTCATTCGCACACACTTCATCAGATGCTCCAGCTTTCCATTGATGTAATGATAACAGTAGGCAATATCCCATAGTGCCAAAAAGTAACGATAGGTGGCGACGACGGGAATATTCATGGCGGAGCTGAAGAAGAATCCGTAGAGAATGACAGTCACTTTCAAATTGTTGGGTATCATGAAGCATGACGTCATGCCGCACACACACAGGATTAGAACAGCGCCCAACTTCAGGTAGAACACAGAGCACAAAGAGTTACAGTTGCGCTCAGTGGACGAAGGGCGATTCTCTCGCGACTTTAATCGCTTCAATCTGCTCACAATGCTGTCCACCTCGAGCAGAGCCTTACCCGACTGACACGGGAGATTAGAGTATAGGCAATGGCCACATAGGAGACCGAGTAGAGCACATAGGTGGTGTAGACGATTAGATTGGGAAACCAATTGACCGTGTGGTTATACTGCGAAGATTTGTAGAAAACATAGGGCAGTGTCAATATCTGGAATATATTCAGCAGCAGCACATAGGAGCGTGTTAGCCAAGTCTGGCGATAACTGCCGGCTTCCCTTCGATACGAGGTCACGCCTATAAAGAGGGCGTAATTATGATATGACGACAACAACCAATTTGCGTCCATCTTCAGTAAACCCCGTCACGAGACTGAAACTGAAACCGAAACTGAATTTATTTGTGTCTTCGTCGTTCAGTTTGCAATTCGTTTAGCTAATTAAATAAATCGAACTGCTATCTTGGCCAAAAGATCTCGGGAATTATGAAATTGATGTACGTAAAGCTAACAATACAGTTATGTGTGGATTTCGATTATAGAATATATATTTATTTATTAGTATATATGGTTCAACTCCAGAGTTGAACTTTCAGTTAAGAGAAAATAGCAAGAGAGTTTATAAGTAGACCAAATTCTTAATGTGCTTTGCGCCATTACCTTTCAAATTAAAATAATACTAAAATTAGAATTTCCTTGCCTTTGTTAATATGTGATAGGTGATTTGAGCCCATCATTTATGCAACCAATAATAAACAAAATTTGCTGTAATTCTTTGGACAAACAAATATTTATTTTTGTTGAAATCCAACTAGCTACAAAATAAAATACTTTTTTCCATTTGAAAAGTGTGTGTATTGTTGTGTATATGTTGTGCTCATGTTGCTAGAATCATTTTCGTTCTTTTTTTTTGTTTTTCAGTGCCTGGCACTCAAGAAGAGTAAACATTAAATAAATCATGATAAAATTAACAAACTGAATATATATCGTATTCACATTGGAAGATCAGCTTCCATCAATCTCCCTCTCTCTCTCTCTCTCTCTCTCTCTCTCTCTCTCTCTCTCTCTCTCTCTCTCTCTCTCTCTCTGTCATCATTCTCATCTCGAATTCCGCAAGATCCCTGAGATGCTGTCGTACATCATTCATTGTGTGTGTGTGTTGCTTAAAACTAGAAAGATTATCAAGTAATGGAAAAGTATCCTAATCCTTGCCACCCAGCGACAGGATCAGCTTGAGCAGCTCCGCCCGCTTTGCCTTGACCGTATCGATGTGCAACGAGGGCAGACCATCGATCACCTCATACCGATTCACATAGTCGGCGATGTGGTCCGTCATGCAGATGACATGGATGCCACAATCGTAGCCATTCGCCTGCTGCAGACAGCGCATTGGACGAAACTTGGCCTGGCGCATGCCCAACAGCTCCTTCACCTTGTTCATCAGCTCCAACGATGGACCCGTATTATTATTCCCATACGAGTCAAAATGAAAGAACGTCTTCTCCGGACGCGATAGCATCAATAGCGACCAATGTGTGCCACCAGCCTCCATATTTCCATTATCATTTAGTGCAAAAAATATGAACGATTTGTTGTTGGCATTATTCTCCTCGAAGAGCAACTCCAATTCGGAATCATCCATGTATTTCATGCATTGCGTCACCTCGGGCGCTATAAAATAGACATCCTTGTTGTTCTTGTACTTCACATGCGACAAGTACTCATAGTAGAAGCTCAATATCTGCAATATTTCAATAATATATATATTACTATATATATATATATATACGGGATATATAGATATTGCATACCTGATCGTTTAGCCAGCGTGGCCCGTGCAGCAGTTGCACATCGGACATGCGCAGACAGGAATCGTGGAAGCTCAGGGAAATGGGATCCGCTTTGCTCATCTTGTTGTGATTGCTGTTGTTCTTCCTCCTCTTGTTGTTGTTGCTATTATTATTTTTGTTGTTGTTGCCAGCGTCAAGTCTTTGATTTGTGCGGCGCGCAATCTGATCTTGATTCTGACGTGCGTGTTGCCTATGTGCGGGAAAATGTTGTTTCTTTAATATTAATTTTGTGTGTGTTTCTATGTGATTGTTGCTTGCACCTTAATATCTTTCGGTCATTTGGCAACATTTTACAAAAAAATTTAAGATACGGTTTGAGGTTTTGCTTGCTTGCGTTATTATTTTGCTTTATTTTTTTTTCCTTGCTTGTTTTTAAACTGAAACGAAATTCAGCGAGCTCCGTATTCAACAAAAAAATAAACGTCAACTTTGAATTACTACGTTAACGTTATGTTGTGTTAAGTTCAGTCAATGCTAAGCTCATGTTATTTCACATTTTTGCATAGTGTTCGCCTGACAGGCTGCCACACTTGTCAATGTTAACTGTTGTACGATGTTAATTCAAAAAATGGCTGCATAGCAATTTTACGTTGCTGTAACATTTGACATATGGGTTTTTTTTTGGGTGGTATTGTTGATTGGAAATGTATCGAATTGCAAATTTCATATATTGAGTAGTTATTCGATAACAGTTGCAAATCAGTAAGATACAACTGACACACCAAAAAACTGTCAAATCGGGCTGTGAACATAAGCAATCCATAAACACTATTCATTTTCAAGGTACAACGTCCGAGCAGAGCATGCAGTGACCAAAGTCGATGCAACTCCACTAATTCCACTTGTGTAGGGTATCTCATTCGCACACACTTCGTCAGATGCTCCAGCTTTCCATTGATGTAATGATAACAGTAGGCAATATCCCATAGTGCCAAAAAGTAACGATAGGTGGCGACGACGGGAATATTCATGGCGGAGCTGAAGAAGAATCCGTAGAGAATGACAGTCACTTTCAAATTGTTGGGTATCATGAAGCATGACGTCATGCCGCACACACACAGGATTAGAACAGCGCCCAACTTCAGGTAGAACACAGAGCACAAAGAGTTACAGTTGCGCTCAGTGGACGAAGGGCGATTCTCTCGCGACTTTAATCGCTTCAATCTGCTCACAATGCTGTCCACCTCGAGCAGGAGCCTTACCCGACTGACACGGGAGATTAGAGTATAGGCAATGGCCACATAGGAGACCGAGTAGAGCACATAGGTGGTGTAGACGATTAGATTGGGAAACCAATTGACCGTGTGGTTATACTGCGAAGATTTGTAGAAAACATAGGGCATTGTCAATATCTGGAATATATTCAGCAGCAGCACATAGGAGCGTGTTAGCCAAGTCTGGCGATAACTGCCGGCTTCCCTTCGATACGAGGTCACGCCTATAAAGAGGGCGTAATTATGATATGACGACAACAACCAATTTGCGTCCATCTTCAGTAAACCCCGTCACGAGACTGAAACTGAAACCGAAACTGAATTTATTTGTGTCTTCGTCGTTCAGTTTGCAATTCGTTTAGCTAATTAAATAAATCGAACTGCTATCTTGGCCAAAAGATCTCGGGAATTATGAAATTGATGTACGTAAAGCTAACAATACAGTTATGTGTGGATTTCGATTATAGAATATATATTTATTTATTAGTATATATGGTTCAACTCCAGAGTTGAACTTTCAGTTAAGAGAAAATAGCAAGAGAGTTTATAATTAGACCAAATTCTTAATGTGCTTTGCGCCATTACCTTTCAAATTAAAATAATACTAAAATTGGAACTTCCTTGCCTTTGTTAATATGTGATAGGTGATTTGAGCCCATCATTTATGCAAACAATAATAAACAAAATTTGCTGTAATTCTTTGGACAAACAAATATTTATTTTTGTTGAAATCCAACTAGCTACAAAATAAAATACTTTTTTCCATTTGAAAAGTGTGTGTATTGTTGTGTATATGTTGTGCTCATGTTGCTAGAATCATTTTCGTTCTTTTTTTTTGTTTTTCAGTGCCTGGCACTCAAGAAGAGTAAACATTAAATAAATCATGATAAAATTAACAAACTGAATATATATCGTATTCACATTGGAAGATCAGCTTCCATCAATCTCCCTCTCTCTCTCTCTCTCTCTCTCTCTCTCTCTCTCTCTCTCTCTCTCTCTCTCTCTCTCTCTCTGTCATCATTCTCATCTCGAATTCCGCAAGATCCCTGAGATGCTGTCGTACATCATTCATTGTGTGTGTGTGTTGCTTAAAACTAGAAAGATTATCAAGTAATGGAAAAGTATCCTAATCCTTGCCACCCAGCGACAGGATCAGCTTGAGCAGCTCCGCACGCTTTGCCTTGACCGTATCGATGTGCAACGAGGGCAGACCATCGATCACCTCATACCGATTCACATAGTCGGCGATGTGGTCCGTCATGCAGATGACATGGATGCCACAATCGTAGCCATTCGCCTGCTGCAGACAGCGCATTGGACGAAACTTGGCCTGGCGCATGCCCAACAGCTCCTTCACCTTGTTCATCAGCTCCAACGATGGACCCGTATTATTATTCCCATACGAGTCAAAATGAAAGAACGTCTTCTCCGGACGCGATAGCATCAATAGCGACCAATGTGTGCCACCAGCCTCCATATTTCCATTATCATTTAGTGCAAAAAATATGAACGATTTGTTGTTGGCATTATTCTCCTCGAAGAGCAACTCCAATTCGGAATCATCCATGTATTTCATGCATTGCGTCACCTCGGGCGCTATAAAATAGACATCCTTGTTGTTCTTGTACTTCACATGCGACAAGTTACTCATAGTAGAAGCTCAATATCTGCAATATTTCAATAATATATATATTACTATATATATATATATATACGGGATATATAGATATTGCATACCTGATCGTTTAGCCAGCGTGGCCCGTGCAGCAGTTGCACATCGGACATGCGCAGACAGGAATCGTGGAAGCTCAGGGAAATGGGATCCGCCTTGCTCATCTTGTTGTGATTGCTGTTGTTCTTCCTCCTCTTGTTGTTGTTGCTATTATTATTTTTGTTGTTGTTGCCAGCGTCAAGTCTTTGATTTGTGCGGCGCGCAATCTGATCTTGATTCTGACGTGCGTGTTGCCTATGTGCGGAAAAATTTTGTTTCTTTAATATTAATTTTGTATGTGTTTCTATGTGATTGTTGCTTGCACCTTAATATCTTTCGGTCATTTGGCAACATTTTACAAAAAAATTTAAGATACGCTTTGAGGTTTTGCTTGCTTGCGTTATTATTTTGCTTTATTTTTTTTTCCTTGCTTGTTTTTAAACTGAAACGAAATTCAGCGAGCTCCGTATTCAACAAAAAAATAAACGTTCAACTTTGAATTACTACGTTAACGTTATGTTGTGTTAAGTTCAGTCAATGCTAAGCTCATGTTATTTCACATTTTTGCATAATTTAGTGTTCGCCTGACAGGCTGCCACACTTGACTATGTTAACTGTTGTACGATGTTAATTCAAAAAATGGCTGCATAGCAATTTTACGTTGCTGTAACATTTGACATATGGGTTTTTTTTTGGGTGGTATTGTTGATTGGAAATGTATCGAATTGCAAATTTCATGTATTGAGTAGTTATTCGATAACAGTTGCAAATCAGTAAGATACAACTGACACACCAAATAACTTAAAGCAAATCTTTTGTTATTGCTCGTCAAAAAATAAAAACATGCGGCAGAAAGAGCGTAGCAAAACAAACAACAAGAACATGCAGCGAATTGCGTGTCTCGCCGCATAAGGGGCAGGCGAAGCGACACTTACCAATAAAGATGGCAGACTCAATTAGAAATCTCTGCAGTTTGCTAGGGCGTTTGCTGCGAATACTCAAACTTGATGGATTACGCATTTATACCTTTGCAATATATTAACTGAATAATTTGCGTTCGCTAAATTTGTGCAATATGATTTTTTTACGCTTGTGTTTGACTTGTGCTTTGCACTCTAGTTGGGAAAATTTTGTAGCAGCCAACTTAATGCGACTTTCAAAATTGCGTGCAGCCAACTTAATGCGACTTGCAAAATTGCGTGCAGCCAACTTAAAGCGACTTGCAAAATTGCGTGCAGCCAACCTAGGGTGTGGTGAAAAGCATTATTAGGCGGTGAATTCAAAATAAAAATCGCAGTTTGGCATTAATTAAAGCAGGCTTTGCCTTAAACACGTTTAAATTCGTAACTGGTGCACAAAAAAAGGAATATTATTCTTAAAGCAACACTATGTCCGCCATCGAAGAAAGCTTGACTAGGAAAATTGAATTTAAAAATCTATTTAAAATTGATTTGACCAATAGCTGCCGTATCTGCAAATGTGAGGCAAGCAAGGAAAATGGAATGAAATTTCGGCCACTATTCAATGGACGGCGCCTGACACGCATCATAGCCAATACCGTACACATTGAAGTACGTTTTCAAATTAAACAAATAATCAAATCTAATAAAAGCACCTTTTTTGATAATACAGATAAAGGATGTGCCGGGCTTGCCGCGTTTCCTGTGCGATAAATGTTTAAATACAATGATCACGTTTTCCACATTCCAGTTGGATTTCCGTCGATCCGAGGAAGATTTCAATATGGTTATCGAGGCACGCGAAAATTATGAAATGAATGCGTTGCACGCATTTGCCGCCGCCGTTGAGATCGAAAAGAGGCATGAAAATGATCAGAATGCTGCTGCAGCTGTTAACAATTTATTAAAAGAGGCCAAAAAAACTAAAAAATCTAAATCCAAGCTTCAAAATTAGATTTTGATTTTATTTTACACAAAAAAAAAAACACTTTTAATAAATTTCCATTGTTTTCAACAACTTGGCTGATAATTATCCGGGCACTGATTCTTCTGGCTTGGCAAATCATTATCGCTTTTTGTAATTTTCAAATCATGCTCACAACTCAATTTCTTTACAGCTCCCAAGGAAGTTTCGCTAGTTGCGGTAAAGGACATTGCTCCATCGGCTGGCGACCATTTGCCTCTTTTCACCTGCTCATTCACCCACTTCAATTGCTTATTTATCTGCCAAAGGTAATGCTTAACTTAAAGCTATATACATATCTGACTATTCACTTACCAATCTTTGCAATATATTTTTATTATTTTCCTGAAATAAATCGGCAGCAAAGCGAAAAATACATTTCTGCTTCTTATTTTTCGCTGCTTCCATTACTATGACGCGCACTATAGCACGTATCTGTAGAATCAGATGAAATAAAAAATAAAGGTATCTTATATTATATTTATCAAAAATACCTCTGGATGTCTGGCCAAATATGCCCAATCGCCTCGTCGCATACCGTTTGATATATCTTCAATGCTTTCATCGATTTGTCTGAAATCCATCTCAACATCTTCGCTATCATCGGAAGGATCGTTTTCAATTTGGAAATCCATTGTTGATTTTGTAAGTAGCAAAAACTTGGAATGCGTTAAACAAATTTATACAATTGACTTATGAAAAAAGCCTGCTTAATCACAATGAAACTTATACAAAATATTGAATTGAATAATTAAAATAAGAAAAAAATTAAACTCAACTCCGTGACAATGCGTAATTGCAGCATTGCCGTGACCAGGATTCGAACCTGGGTTACCACGGCCACAACGTGGGGTCCTAACCACTAGACGATCACGGCTACGTTGAGTTCATGTCAACCAGCAACCAAAACGCACTTTTCAGAGACATGCGCAAACAAATCACAGCAGTGAAAAGCTTTAGGAAAAGCTTTTTTTTGTGCTTTCTTAAATTAAAACGTCTATTTATGTATTTCGCTTTCTTTATTGACTGAAAAATATATATTTGTATTTATTTTATTTATTTATTTGTTTTTGGCAGCGCTCAAGCGATCTTTACGCCGAACACGTTCCATGAATTGTTTCAATAGCACTTCTTTAGGCGTATTCAATTTAAAGTTCATATCGGGCAACTGAAATAGGTATTTGATAAATATATTACGCATATAATTATAGTGTGTAGTTTCTTACGAGATAGGTGGCCAGTAGGAAATTACAGCGCACACGTTCCATGGCAATGCGCTCGACAATTTCCTGGACATCGGGTCTGTCAAGCATTTTCATATATTCCTCGTTTACATACATCAGTGGCTCTGTTGCAGTTGCCTTTAAATTAACATTACCCTTTTCCGACTCTCTCGCATCCTCCTTCTCATCTTCATCATCATCTAGCGGTATGCTTTCGAATTGTATTTCGTTTTCAGCGGCATTCCGCACAGTATGTTGGGTTTTTCGTGGCCTGTGTCGCACTTGGGTTGTATTTACATTTACATTCGAATTGCTGCTGCTGCTGGTCACATTTGATGGGGAACTGTTGACAGATGCATCGGAATCAGACGTTGTTGCTGTAGGTGCTGCTGCTTTTTCGCCCACCTCTGTTGAAAGTTTACGTTTTTTTTCTAGTATGTGTTCGTTGGCCGCTTCCCGTCGCTTGTTTGTTGATTTTGCTAAAGCTGTTGCCGGTTCTGGTAAATCGTCATCTGAATCGGGTATTTCTATAGAATTATACATTTGTGTTTATATTTCTGTTTATCTCTCCGCTTAGGTATCTCTTCTTCTCTTCTTCTTGCCGAATAAACTACTGATGATATTCAATTGCATAAATATCGATAATGCGATAGAACGCTGCAGTAATTGGCGCGATTATTAATTTTAAATTTGCACATTTCTTTTGTACTTTTCAACATAAATGTAAATTGTACGGAGCAGATATGAAATCATATCTGAGTATATTTAATCGGATACAAGGTACAAGGTATAATCGACTGCTGCTTAACATCTCGTGAGAGCGCTTTTCGCATATCATGCGCATCCTCGCTTCGATAATTACTCCAGTAATATTCGGGTATGGTGCGGTAAATAATATATCCAAGATTTCTATACATATTAATGGCCAACTTATTGCTCTGTCGCACAAATAGATCCATAAAGTAGGCGCGCTTCTCTTCCGATATGTCCTCGACACACTTCATCAGCATTGCACCCAGGCCCATGCGTCTGTAGTCCGATGAAACTGTCAGAGCCGTAACATGACCATGCCACTCAACTCCCTCACCCTCCGCCCTGCCCATAATATACGCCGTAATGCGCTGGTTGGGCGACTCAGCGAGCTGAAAGTATTCCGGCCACTGGGCCAGATGTTTTGTGTAGAAGGAGAGAAAGTAGGTTTCAGTCAGCGACTCCAAGTTCACATTATTAAATTTAAATAGATCATCGCAGGTAAATAGGCGCAGCGAAGTCATTTTTTCTTTTTGTAATGTCCCTGAAGTTAAGGAAATCCAAATTAAAATTGTGTATTTTTGAAAGTCGATGATTGCTTACTATGTTAAGCGATACCTTGCATCGATAATTTTTTTTAGCGTGCGAGCGTTGCCACACTTACCGCTCTCCTTACATATCGATATGTGTGACACCACAACAACAACACACACACACACAGGCACACTCGGACACAGCTCTATTTTATATTTTCTTAAAGTGCGTAGGCGAATTTCTTAATTTTCGAATTAAGAACGAGAGAAATTGTATGTAAAACTCCAATCAGTGCAATAGCAACGGGATACACTTTGCTTTGGGCAATAGCAAGCGAGCGACCGGCAGCTGCAGATACGTCAAAATCGCCACAATATGGGAAACACCGATTCCAAGTTGAACTTTCGCAAGGCAATTGTGCAGTTGACGCAAAAGAATCAGAAAATCGACAACAACGACGACCAATTCTGGGAACAATTCTGGCAGGCGCACCAAACAACACTCGAGGATGTCTTTGCCTTGGTCACCGCAAGTGAGATACGACAAATTCGCAACGATAATCCCGCCAATCTGGCCACATTATGCTACAAGGCTGTGGAGAAATTGGCGCAAGCCGTCGACAGCAGTTGCCGGACGCAGGCAGATCAGCAGTGTGTCCTCAACTGTGTACGGCTGTTGGTGCGCATATTGCCCTACATTTTCGAAGATGACAAGTGGCGTGATTTCTTCTGGAGCAGCCTGCCCGCCCAGGAGCATGTTAGCAATCCGGGCCAGACGGTGCCACTGGCCCAATCCCTGCTAAATGCGATTTGTGATTTACTCTTTTGCCCGGATTTCACAGTGCAGGGCACGCGGCGTGCCGGACCCGAAAAAGCCGAGGAGTTGGTCAACATTGATAGCTGCGAATATATTTGGGAAGCGGGCGTTGGATTTGCCCAATCTCCGCCGAGAAATGCGCAAATGGAGCGTCGCCGCACGGAGCTGTTGAAACTGTTGCTTACGTGCTTCTCGGAGCCAATGTATCGGACGCCACAGCAATCGGAGGAGCCCAACAAGTGGATCGCTTACTTCACTTCCGCGGACAACAGGCATGCGTTACCCTTGTTCACCTCGTTCCTGAACAGCGTCTGTTCCTATGATCCCGTCGGCTTCGGTGTGCCCTACAATCATCTACTCTTCGCTGACACCACAGAGCCGCTCGTTGAGGCCTGTCTGCAGTTGCTGATTGTCACCTTGGACCACGACATGGTCATCCAGCAACAGCAGCATCAGCAGCACCAACAACAACAGCAGCAGCAGCCACAGCAACACCAACAGCAGCAGCAACTTACCCATGCTGGTGGCTTGCTGGTCACGCCCTACGATGAGGTTGGCTGCGGCGACAATCTCTTCATCAATTATCTGTCTCGCGTGCATCGGGATGAGGATTTCCATTTTGTGCTGCGCGGCATAACGAGACTGCTCAACAATCCCCTCGTGCAGAATTATTTGCCCAATTCGACGAAACGGTTGCATTGCCACCAGGAGCTACTCATATTGTTCTGGAAGATCTGTGACTACAACAAAAAGTTCTTGTATTTTGTTCTAAAGAGCTCCGATGTGTTGGACATCCTCATACCCATACTATATCATTTGAACTATTCGCGAGCGGATCAGTCACGTGTGGGTCTAATGCACATTGGCGTCTTCATACTGCTGTTGCTATCGGGTAAGATTTCTACTCATAATTACACAACTGGACAGTAGAATAGTTGGCAACAGAATAACTTGGTGGCCAGCAACTGTAACACTAACTTGAATGCATTTTTATTTAAATTTCAAAATTGCAGTTGGTGAGGCAACCATTCCCCACATTCCCAAAACGAACAATTATTTGAATCCTTGAATATATCCTTTAAATACGATATTTACATTCAGTTCTTCAGTCTTCACACCCACTTTTACTGTCCAGTTGTGTAGATATATATATATATATATCCTATATATATAAATTACTAATAAATATTGTATTTTTAAGGTGAGCGCAATTTCGGGGTGCGTCTGAACAAGGCGTATTCGGCGACGGTGCCAATGGATATACCTGTTTTTACGGGTACCCATGCGGATCTGCTGATCACCGTTTTCCACAAGATCATCGCAACGGGTCATCAGCGTTTGCAGCCATTGTTTGATTGTCTGTTGACCATCTTGGTGAATGTGTCGCCATATCTGAAGACACTCTCGATGGTGGCCAGTGTGAAGCTGTTGCATCTGCTGGAGGCATTCAGTACACCATGGTTTCTGCTGTCGGCGCCGAGCAATCATCATTTGGTATTCTTTCTGCTGGAAATCTTCAACAACATCATTCAGTATCAGTTCGATGGCAACTCGAATCTAGTCTATACGATAATACGTAAGCGTCATGTATTCCATGCCATGGCCAATTTACCCACGGATATGGCAGGCATCTCCAAGTGTTTAAGTGGCCGCAAAACGGGTGGCAAATTCAATTTGCCACGTGTGCCGCAACGCAAGCAAACGATGCCAACGACGGCGACGATAAGCAACCAGGAGCTGCCCTCGGCTCATGCGCCGGACGAGTATGCCGATGACGTGGAGGATGACGACGACGAGGAGGGGGAGGAGGATGAAGATGACTTGAATGTGGGCCGCATACGTTTGGATAAGCAAACGATTGCCGAGGAGGATCTCGAATCGGAGACGGAATCACATGAACGTTCGCAGTTGGGCGACACTACTCAACTGTCGGATGCAGTGGCTTCGCCACTGAGCGCCCAACCTGCCGAGCCGGGCACACTGAAAACTTCGCTGCTGGACACGCCCGACATTGGCCAGATGACGGAACATGAACAGGCGCATCTGGACTATGACAAACCATCATCGTCGTCGCCCGTTTCCACGAAATCGAAATCACCAACAGCAAATGCATCTCCGACAGATCAGTCGCGTCTTTCGGTGGCACATCGTGCCAGCATTCGCATGGTGCCCGGTGACGGGGATCGTTGGACACCGACACCCGAATGGATTGTCTCGTGGCGGTCAAAGTTGCCGCTGCAAACGATAATGAGATTGTTGCAGGTGCTGGTGCCACAAGTGGAGAAGATATGCATTGACAAGGGATTGACCGATGAGTCGGAGATACTCAAGTTCTTGCAACATGGCACTCTGGTCGGTCTGTTGCCCGTGCCACATCCCATTCTCATACGCAAATATCAGGCGAACTCGGGCACCACTGCCTGGTTCCGCACCTACATTTGGGGCGTCATCTATTTGCGCAACGTGGAGCCGGCCATCTGGTATGATACGGAGGTCAAACTCTTTGAGATTCAGCGTGTCTAAGCAAACCAACTTGTAAGTGACAACAACAACAAAAACCAACAGTAAACAACAACAATAAGTAACAAACAACAATAGCAACAACAACAACCATAATAAGAGCAACACAAACATGGCTTAAACCCCAAAAAAAAAAAAGAAACGCTTTTGCATTTACTGTAGGTAATTTATTTAGTTCATAGTTCATTCCAAAAATGTTCACTGCTTTAAAAGAGTTTTATTTTTTATATTTTTTTTGCTGATGAATCTGGCAGCTTTTTAATTATAAAATCATTTAGAGGCTTTCCTTATCAGTTCATTCTTATCAGCTTTATTTTGATGTTTCAATCAGTCTAATTGATTTTTCAAGTATATCTATTTGATAAATGTTCCTTGTGCCGTATGTGTAATTGTTTTTGCTTAAGTAATTTATGTCTATATATTTAATTTTCCTAATTTCAATAACTTGTGCCTTAGTTGCATTTTATTTAGATTTACCTGGTGCAATTTTTTGAAACATTAAATTACTACAAATCATATTCCACAACCTAATTAATTTATTTAAAAGAAATACCAAGCTTTATTTATGTAATTGTGTGTGTAATTAATTATCGTATTTAATATTGTGTGCAATGTATGTTTTTTAATTCGATATATACCATTTAAATGTTTAATACGCAAATTTGCTTTCTGAAATTTAAACAATATTTATATGTATTCATCAGCACAAGAAAATCAAACTATAAAGAAATATTACTTGTATATTAAAAAAATATTTAATGCACTATATTATGATGTGCGTATAAATAAATAAAGCAGATATCTAAAATATTGAAGAGGATTTAACTAGTTTCTTTTGAAAGATTAAGAAACTTCAAAGCTTTTTCATTTGACTAGTTATTTATTTTTGAGGTTTCTTTCAAGCTCAACAAACAATTTTAAGCATGACAAAGACAGATTATCTTAATTTAGGATATAAATAAAATGCTGAAGAGGATTTACCTAGTTTCTTTTAAGAGTCTAACATTATTTATAGCTGAAATTTCTATATATGTTTAAATTTGTGTAATATCTATTTCAAATATAAACAACAATTTAAAGCAGACAGAGAAAAAGCTCCGCGATTTTATTGTATAACTGTATAAAAAGTGTTTTATTTGCTATCGTTGCCGCCCTTAAAGGTCGCCCGCAACCAAAACACGTACTTTAAGATAAAAATGAATAAGACTGATGTAGCGGCCACAACTATTGCTTTTGTGGGTTCCGGGCGATCTTCCTTATCGCCTTGCTGCTCCATTGTGGAGTAGTTAGCTACATTCAAGCAAAATGCAAGCGGAGTCGTTTTCAGCATGGTTTCACTGAGTTGCATCCGAGACCGCTTTGGTTGTCACGACTCAGACGTAGTTGAGGCAGCTGGAGTAGGAGTTGGTAATACCACCGGTATTATGCTAAATTTAATATAGCCACCCTTTTGACGTCTCTGTACGATTTTGCCTATGATTTGTGGCTCCTTGATGGTGGTCTCTATGGTTTTGACAATGCGCTCCGCACTGCCCTCGTCGGCGCCACTCAGATTGCCCTGGATAAGGATGCGCACCTCGTGGCGCTTGTGCAGCCATTTGGCGATGTTCTTCAGTCGAGAGGCGAGATCATGATCCGTTATGCGAGCGCCTATAGTTAAAGATTTCTCCGTCGCCTTCTTGTTGCCCTTCTCCGCAGCTGATTTACTAGTTACATCCTTGTCTCCAACCGCATCATTTGCCAGCATATCGGCAGCGGTGACCAATCTGAAAGTTGTTGGTTTTAATTAAAAAGTACTTTTATATCTGTATATATATATAAATATATATATATATATATATAGTTAACCAACTTGAATATAAGACGCCCTGTTTTGGCATCCGTTTGATTCAGTCGCAGCAGATGCAAGTCCCGCCGCTTGGCAAGCTTCTGAGCATCCTCCAGGGTGGTGATGCTCATGGCCTGATTTTGGGCAATCAATGTTATTTTTTGTTGCAGCCGCTTCGCCTTTTGCTCATCTGTTTTTGTTGTTGTTGTATTTGTTGCTTGTGTAAGATTTCGCGTTAAGCAGAATGCGAAGAGCTGTATTTGTTGTTGATGTATTTTCGGATATTTGGGTGTTTGCAGCGCCAACGAACGCAGCGCCAACAAATTGTGTATTGTTGCTAATCGCTGCGATTGCATTTTTGATTTGTTTTATTTTGTTTTGCGCGTTTACTTATTATTCTTGATTAATTTGCCGTTTAATGCATCAGAGTTGCAAATATATCCGTTGTTATCGGTATTTAGTTGCAGCGTTTTGGATTATGTTTTGCAACAATATATATTATTCGATTTCCAGTTAAAATATTTAGTAAAGCAATTTAAAAATAATAATAATAAATATGTGTTTTGTCAATGAAAGCAATTGTGCTTCCGCATGTATCGAATATAATTTATCGTCATCGGTTACGTGCGATAACATGGCGCCGTCTTTAAAGTATATTGGGAAAAGTGTAGATTGCATTTCAATTGGATTTATTTATGAAGTAAACAGTTCGAAGCATAATTTAAGTTGTGTGGAAGTGAAAAAATGAAGAAATATTGAGAATAAATTTAGGCTACAATTAAGACCATTTCAGCCCCATTGCCGATTGCCGTTATTTTGCCTTCTGTTTGAATAACGGCGGTCCTCTTCCCGGTTGTGCTGCTGCGCCCGCTGTGCGGCCAGAATCAGTTGGCATTCCTGTGAAGTGGATCGCTGCTCCTGCAACATTTTGAATTCGGGCTGGCGGCACTCCTCGCACTCCTCCCACTTGTTAAACTTGTTCACGTTGCGATCGCACGGATCGGCGGCAAACAGCATGCACTCATCCGCACAGAAATTGTAGAACCAAAAGTGGCCAACAATCGTTTGATTTCGGCAGCGTGGCTCATTTGTGCGCAACATTTGAAAGCAGCGCTTAGACAGGAAATTATTTTCGTCACCAATATTCCCACTTGTCTCATCAAAAGCTCTGTTGTAGATGTTGTTAGTATTGCCGGGTCTTTGCCAATTTGTGCGCTCGTGGTTTGGATTGGTTTCCTTATCTGGATATGGATTTGCTTCTGCTCCAGTCGGAGCTCGGTTGTCGTATTGCAATTGCTGCTCCTCCCTGTAGTTATCTCCGGGTCTGCTACGCTGCCAAGGTGCTCGCTCCGTATCCTCCAGCCGTGGCGGCATCTGGCCATAATTTGGAGCGATTTCCTGCTGAGGAATTTGCCGTTTTGGAGGCCACTGTGCAGCAGGATTTTGTTCCTGACCCCACTGGCTGCCTTGAGTGCCCTTCAAGTTGCCCACATCGAATGGGGATTCACGGTGACTAACATCTATTTGACCCACATCGTATTCTCGATTGAAATTGTTGTTCATCCTATTTCTATTGTAGGTATCCTCCAGCTCGTTCTCTGGCTGTGGCCGCCGTCCCCGCTCCCGCTCTTGATATGGTGCCTCAAAATCAACACCAGCAGCACCATTTAAATTGCCTAGACAAGCTCGACCCGCACACTGACGCATCTCCTGCAGCTCCAGTCGATGGACACTCTGGCACTTTAGCTCTGCATTGGGATTGAGATACTGGCGCTGGCGTGTCTGATATCCATCGCCACAGGTGACGCTGCACGGACTCCAGCTGCCCCAATTGGACAACTGACACTCGGCACGTCGCTGCTGCTGCTGTTGCTGCTGAATGTAGCCCGGCGGCATTTGCTGTTGCAGTCCAATGTTGAACTCATCATCGTAGTCGCCGGCATTGCGCATTGGTTCGCTCATCCCACAGACAAGTCCCTCGCAGGCGCGTTCTTCATATTGGGGCACATTGCAATTGTAGATCCTCGCCAGCTCTGGCTGCTTGTAGACACGTCTTCGATACTGCATGCCCTCGCCACACTTGCTGGAACACTCGCTCCAACTGGACCAGGGATGAGTCAAACACTCACGCGACACATCCACATCGTTGTTGGCTTGGTAAGTATATCAATTAATGTATTTATTTATTTATAAATATATATATATATTTATATCTTTATCAACTATTCGAACTCACAGTCCTCATCCGCACAGCGTCGCTCATAGATGCGTTGACGGCGCACCGTCAGCACGGCCATTGGTTTCATTGGCACCCCCGTCTCATCGTAGAAGGGCGAACGCGGATCATTGGGAAAATCGGAGCGTATGCGTCTTATCACATCCGGCGGCACCTGCGGCTGATCGGGTGACTATCAATCGATACCAAATAATATGAGTTCAATATTATCGCAGTGCTTAGCTACCTATGCTTACTATATAACTGGGTCCCGCATCTGTGCCAACATCCCAGGGATACAAATTGATGACCTTCGCCTCCAGCCAGGTGCAGTTGCGCAGGCACAGCTCCAGTCCGGTGACGCCAACAATCCAATCCGGCGATGGTTCAATCTTTGAGGCAAACGAGATCATATGATGCATGGGATCCACACGTACCGATGCCGACGTTTTGCTATTCAGATTGGGGTATGCAGGTCCGCGTGCCTTGATTATGGTGCGTATCTTTTGATCCTGCCAAAGGGTATTTATACATCATATCTATCATTTATATATTCCATTATTGTAAGGCAATCGTTCGCTCCAAGCTCACCCGGAAATTAATGCTGAAATCGCGCTCGAGGAGTCGGGAAGAGCAGTGCTCGGCATACTGCTTGACTCCTTCGTTGGCCAGCGCACCCGACTCCCAGAAACGATAGTCGGAGCTGTGTGCGGCCCCCACCAGCTCACAGAAACGCGTCTGCCAGCCGCGAGCGGGAAAGTCCTTTGGATGCAAATTTCGCGACCAGATGCCCTCGAATGTCAGCTGTAAGAAATTGGATTCAATTCGGTGTAGTAATTAAGGATTAAGTTAACTTATTATTGTTATGGTTATTAGGCTGTCAAGCTTCCTACTTTTAATTATCTCGGAAGCAGAATTGAAAGCTTATATAAATAGTTAGTTGAAAAAAGGATTGAGAAAATTCTAGCTTAAAAGTTAAAAGTTATATATTCGAACCCTAAATGTCATTTTGTTGGGCCAACAGTTTCACATCGTTTTCTAACTTTAAATGTAGTTTTATGCTATAGCTCAAACCATTATCAAATTCACTTTGCTCGTGACAAAGCAAATACAAAGGAGTTCCTATAACTAAATTGCATTTTTTAGCTAAAATTCAGTACTCCCCAAATAATGCTCACCTCATATCGGGCCTCATCGCAGGCACAGCAGGGTCCCAGGTTCAAGGTGCTGGCCGTTGGCTGGCTTTCGACATCGTCGACGACCTCCTCGCAGATGCGTTTCGTCAGTCCGCCATCGTCCATGTGCCACACGTCGCGATGTTGCAACACTGTGGCACGTATCAGGATGCAACCGTTGCCCGGCTCATTGGGCGCTGTCCAGGTCAAATGCATATGGGTCTTGGGATTGGTGTTCGTGTTCTCCACCATATTGATGCAGTTCGGGCTGAAACGTGTCTCGATCAAATCGTTCAACTCAAATCGTCCCAGATCGTTCATATAGTTAAAGTCACCATTCTCATTCTCCAATGCGAGAATATAGCTAATGTAGCGATGACCATTGAATGCATTCAGGGAAACTGTCGTTTCCAAATCGAGAGAGAGAGAGAGAGAGAGAGAGAGAGAGAGAGAGTTTCGAATAACTTAACAAAAATCACACTCAGAGAAAAAGTCGGCCTGAGCAGGATTTTCTCTTGTGATAATTTCAGCGTTCAGTGTTTCACGTCAATTTTATGAATGCGTTTTGGAAAAGATTCTTTCGAAAAATTAGAGTTTGCATTTCTACTTTTTAGAAATGTAATTATTAATAATACAAAATATTTATCATATTTTTCGGATTGTTGTCATTTTAAAAAAAAGAAATGTGTTCATATGTCTACAAATTATATAAAAATAATCAACAGAAACTCTGTTTTTCAGGATGATTTTCTAAAATTCAAGTTGGTTTTTTCTCTGCGTGCAGAGGCAAACACATACACACAAAGCACGAGTTGGCTTATCTGGAATCGACCTTGAAAATGAATTGGCAATGTCCTGATAAGACTTATACAACGATTTGTTTACAAACCAAAAAAAAATACGAAAATAAAACAATCATTGCGAAATATTTTGTTTTTGTTTGTTTGCTTGTTGTAAGTTAAATCATTGATTTTATTAGTATACACTGAGCGCAATCTGGAAATGAGTTGAAGTTCAAGCGCAAGGCCAATGAACCCATCAAAGCTCACCGTTGTACTCCTGTCCGAGTATATATGTTTCCGGATTGCCCGTCACGCTTATCACATAGTTCTCATCCACCGGCGATTTGGGCGTATTCGTATTCGCCGGACGACGCGTGCAGATCAATGCCCATCCGCTCCAGGGCAACAGCAACACGTACAGCATTATTAAATGCCACATATTGAATTTATTCAATTCAATTCAATCGAACTTTACTTTAATTAGCTATTCTCGTTCTTTACGGTTTGAGCTACAGCTTCGAACTGCGCGTACAATTTTGGATGTGAGTTGAGCTGAAAGCCAAGTCGGTGACTGATAAGCTCAGCTGTCGCTCGGCAAAAGAGAACATTTGTTTTCTGACCCACTGATACCAATACAAATGAATTATCAGCAGACGACGCTGTCTAAAGCAACTCATTCGAAAAACCGGAAAAATAATCCATAGACTATACAAAATTAATATTGAAAAGAGAGAGAGAGAGGCAAAATTATTTTTAAGAGTGAAATAAAAATAGTAAAGATCAGCTGTTATTCAAGATGGGAAAGATGACAAAGATATGGTAAATGTTTCAGACTTAAGGGATTCAAAAATTAACGAGACTTATTTCAATATTTTAGAACAAATTTATTTCATGAATGACTAAAAACTTAAATAAAGCTTGTGCCAACTATATAGTTTAGTTTCTTAAGTCCTTGATTCCGAAAAGATAGCAGGAAAGCAGTTAGCTGCCATAACGTCCTCGCCGACCATTAGCATTGTTATATCTGTTTTTTGTTTGCGACATGGGTTCGCCAAATTCTTCGCCAAATCCTCCACTTGCTCGCATAACATCTCCTGCATTCATCGGATTCGCTGCTGCTGCATAAGGATTTATCGGATTTGCTGCACCTGCATAATGATTCAGCCGTATTGGAGCTCCTCCATAGGGATTCATTGGCGTCGATGCTCCTCCATATGGATTCGCTTCTCCTCCATAAGGATTCATATCGTCATCCTCCTCGGTTCGTGCCAGATTGATTTGGGGTACCAGGCAAGTGCCTTCGCAGGCCATCAGGGTGCGAAAACGATTGTTGTTCTCATCACAGTTGTCCGTGGTGAAGATCTTGCACTCGTGATCATCATGGTCGTAGAACCAATAGTTGCGCACAATCACCGGATTGGCCAGGCAGGGCTGCGTCGAGGCGAATGGCTTCTCGTAGCAATAGTCCTGCATCACATTGTAGTTGCCCGACGCATCCGGTTGACGATTTCTGTACCGTACAATTGACGGAGCACGTGTGCTGAAACCCGGTCGCAAACTGTACTCCGGACTCTGCTCGATATTGTTGTAGTTGATTTGCTTATTATCCTGTCGGTAATCATTGAATTTATTGGCGTTTTTATAGTCCTCGTTGTTACCTCTACTCTCCTGCCTATAATCATTGTTCTCGTTGTTGCTATTGGGTCTATTATAGGCACCAGTGCCTCGATTGGAGAAAGGACCACGCGGAAATTCAGTGGACGAGGCTGGTGTCAAATTATTATTCCATCCCTGCCTGTTTCTATCCGCATCAAAACCCCAGGCGGACTTATCATATCCATCCTCACTCGTCTCGCCAAATACTTCCGGCTGCTTTAATCCATCGAAATCGCCATGGTCGGCTATGGTGCCACCACAATCTGAGCCCGTGCACTGCCGCGACTCCTCGAGCGGTATTCGCATCACTGTCTGGCAACGTGATCTCGCCTGAGGATTGTAGTAGTCACGTGTCCGTGTCGAAATGCCACGCCCACATGTCTTCGAGCAGGGCGACCAATCGCTCCACATGCCCAACTCACACTCGGCCATGGTATCGGGTCCATTCGGATTATCGTATGCTCCATTGTCGAAGGTTCCATTGCCCAGCTCACTCTCGCTGCCGCATTGTGTGCCCTGACACTGACGCATCTCCTCCAGCCGACGATCGCAGCTGTAACTGGCGGCCAGCGCTGTATTCTTGTAGCTGCGAAAGCGTTGCGAGTAACCCGAACCACAACGTGTGCTGCATGTGCTCCAATCATTCCACGGATGTGTAGCGCACTCCAACGGACCCTCCTGGGGTACTAGAGAGAGAGAGAGAGAGAGAGAGTGAGAGAGATTGAGTTTATTTAAATGACTCAATGAAAACAAAACTGAGAATAATAGTTAGCAAATTCATAGCATGAAAGCTCTGCCAAAAATCATCAGCCGCTGATTGACTTTCCTTTACTTAGGGAGCTTTAAAGTTTCAACTGAGCATGCTTAACAAAGCTAAGCAAAACTTCTCTTTCATGGCAGCACTGAGCGCCAGTTCAGTTCAGTTTTCAGCGCTGCTTTGATCACAGTTCTAAACTTAGTTCTCGACTGCGTGCTTTTAGTGGAACTAACTGGTAAATGATGAGCGTCCATTTGGCCAACGATAATAAACGATATTCATAATTTGAGTGACGTACCGAGAAATTTAAGAAATACAAAAAAGGCAGCTGATTAATGTTCAAGTTCCTTTCATTAATGCACTTTTATTATTGGCGTACGCACGAAAGAGAGCCACAAAGTTTCAACTTAAAATGCGGAGCGAACCTATGTCAAAACATGTGAAGCTTTTGATCCCGCCTCTCATTGCAGCTCTGAGCAGCAGCTCACCTCAGCGCAATTTCACCACAACTCTCAACGCAGCTTTCATTACAGCTCTGAGCTCAGTTCTCGACTCCACTTTCAGTCAACCACTGCTCGCAGTAGAAGTAAATTGCTAATTGATGAGCATCGGAAAATTGATGTGCTAATTTTGTTTAGGTTCTATAAACTAACCTTCCTCGCACTCGCGCATATAAGACTTCTTTCTCGTCAGATAAAGTGTGGCAAGCGACTTCATTTGTGCGCCGGAATCATCATAGAATGGCGAACGATGATCGCTGGGATACGAAGAGGTAATGCGCCGTATAACATCCGGCGGCACCTGCGGCTGATCAGCTGACTGCATGGAAGTAGTATTAATTTCAATTGGAGCAACTACATGAGATCAACATACCATATAGGATGGACCCGAATCTGTGCCAATGTCCCAGGGATATAGATTCAATACTTTTCGTTCCAGCCATGTACAATTGCTCAAACACAGCTCCAAGCCGGCCACGCCGACAATCCAATCGGGCGATGGATCAATTTTGGCTGCCAGCGAGATCTGATGATGCTGTGGATCGACCCGCGCATTCGCCAGGGTTGTGCCAAAGACATTCAAACGATGACCAATGCCGGGCGCCTTAATAATAGTCCTTACCTCGCCATTCTAAAAAATGCAGACGGGCTAAACTCAAAGCGATCGAAAGTGAATGAGATAAGAGTAGTTGAACCTGAGTATTATCTCGAATCTCCTGCTCCAGTGTACGGGTGGCTCCATGCTCGGCCAGCTCACGCATGCCTTGACTGGCACGCTCCCCATACGCCCAGTAGCGGTAGCTAGAACTATGCGTGGCGCCAATGATTTCGCCCAAACGTGTGCGCCACGCCTCTGGCGGAAAATCCTTGGCATGCGTATTACGCGCCCACTTCCGCTCCAGCACAATCTATGGTAAGTTGTGGCAAATGAATGAACTTTCAATTTTATTTATATGTATTTACACTCACCTCATATTTGGCCTCATCGCAGGCACAACAATGTTGCAGTACTGGCGTTAGACTATTCAGCTCATCGATCTCCTCGGGGCAGATGCGTTTGGTCAGGAATCCATCGTCAATGAACCAAACATCGCGATGTTGAACGATGCCCGCTTTAATTAGGACACAACCACTATCCGGCATCTTTGGCGCCATCCAGGAGACATCGATACGGGTCTTGGCATTTGTATTTGTGCTCTCGACCATGTTCTCGCAGCCTGCGCTGAATCTCGTCTCGGAGTTGTCGAACAGCTCAAAATGTCCAGTCACATCCTTTGCATTATACGGCACAGCAGGATCCTCGCTCTCCACGACCAGCGTGAAGCTGATATACTTCAGACTGATGGGACATGAGAGCGAAACTAAATGGCGAATAATAATTAATGTATATAAAGAGCTAGTCTCTTAAGGCTCACCATTGTACTGATGATCGGGTATGTAGGTCTCCGGGTTGCCATCGATCAATATCTTAAAATTATCATCGACAACCGAACGTTCGCCACTAGCGCCTTGGGGAATCCGACTGCAGCCGCCACTCACATCCTGAATCCAGGCCACAACAAGTATAATTAATACAACAATTCGACTCATTTTCATCCGCCGGAGACTCTAATCGCAGCCGCAGCTAAAAGCAAACTGTCCAAATTGGGTTTCCAAGTGATTGACGGACAGTTTTAATTATTTTTTACAGACTGCGTCGCGTTGTCGTTTTCTCTACAATATAAAAGACACCATCTTAATTGAGTTGAGTCGTCACTTTAAATATTTCGAGTGGCGCCTTTTAATACGTTCATCAACTATTTATTTCTTTGTGTCTCTGAAAATTAATTTATTTATTTTGCGTTGGGTTCTTTGAACTGTTTGCTTTAATAACATAATAGAGCAAAAGCGAAATGCTTTGCAGCATTTTTTTTAGGTCAATCATAAACAGAAGACAATTCCATAAATGGCGAATTCGTTAATAAAAACGTGCCGCAAAATATGTTGCACGAAAAGCAAACAAAATTGTTGGCATAAAGAAGTAGCAGCTGATTAATTTGATCTTCATGCTCCTTCTGCTCTCATTAATATGTGCTAAGCTTTCAAGCTCCGCTCTCCCTTTTGAGCTGTGGTGAAAAGCTCAGCATACAAATTTGAATAGGAGTCGAATTGAATTCGGGTTGAATTCTGTTTGAATTGTATATAATATTTGTTTATTTTATATATAATCAAAGACCTGATAGTCTTTTATAAAATAAAAGAGTTTACATAGATGCTTGTGTATTATCAATACGAGATTAAATAGTTATATAATGATATATATAGATATTGATATAGATAGAGTAGCTAATACTAAGCGAGCCTAGACTAAGTTGGCATGATGTATAAATAAATTCGATATTACTGCCACTTATCGATGTCGTCGTTATTATTGAGGAGACACGGCATCATGACGCACTTCTCGATACGCACCCGATCCTTGCACTTGTAGCTCAGATCCGTGTTGAGCAGGGTGCGAGTCCGTTGACGCACCGAGTTGTTGCCACAGCTGGCCGTACACGGAGTCCAGGCGGACCACTCGGAGTAGCGGCACTCGTCGCGCAACTCCAACGCCTGCAACCTGGCGGCGGGCAGATGACGGCGATCATTCAAGCTGCCACTCACCGAATACATGTCGTCGCAGCGCTGATAGCAACGATCCAAACGCACTAGATGCTTGGGGCACTGTTTGCCCCCATATTTGGGTGTGCGCAGCACGCGACGCGTCCTCAACTGAACACCCTCGCCACAGGTGGCATTGCAGTGATGCGAAATCCACTCGGAGACGAGGCAATCGACACGATGCAGTATCATCGGCTGCTCCGAGCCGAGGCGTTGTTCGCTGCGCAACTGCTGCTTGTGGCGGGGCAAACGACACGTCTCGTCGCACTCCTCCTTCGACTTGAACTTGTTGAGGTTTGTGTCACAGCGATCCGACCAGTAGATGGCACACTGGTCACTCGGATGATCATAGTACCAATAATTGGTCACATCGCTGTCGCGACAATGACTCTCACGTGGCGACTCGAAGCAGAAGTGTGGCACAATCGTGTCGCAGCTGGGATTCGTACAATTGACCTCCTCGAGCAGCTTGATATGACGACAGGGATCGGTGCCATCGTCATTGGGATCATGGACGCCATACACTTCATTGTTGTTCCACACTTTGCGCATACGCTTGCGTATCCCAGTGCCGCCACAGGGACCCAAACATGGCGAGAAGTCCGACCAGGGTGACAAGCCACACACGGCTGGCACATAATCCTCTCTGCGCTGACTATAGCTCTGGAAATTGCGGAAGAGCGAACGCTTCTCTGTCGAGCCATCATCATTGCCATTGCCATTGCCATCAGCATCGCCCATTGCATCGGTTTGGGTATCATCAGCCTCCGCCTCGCCTCCCCCATCGTTGCCAATGTCGCCGCCACATTGGCTCGCCTCACAGGATCTCGTTTCCTGGAGACGCGCCTTGCTCGCCCTCTGACACTTCTTCTTTGCCCGCCGGTTGAGGTAGTGACGGGTGCGTATCATCTCGCCCGCGCCACAGGTCACCGTGCACGAGGACCACTCACTCCACTCGGATAGGCCGCATTCGGGATCGGTGTTGGGCAGCTCCTCCACGGGCTGCACACCCTCGGGTACCTCCTCGTTGAAGGTGGCACACTTGCGACCCTGACATTGCTTCTCCTCGCGCAACGCATTGTTGCATCTGTGACGCTGTGAAAGTTTTGCATTATTAATGGTTTATTTACATATTATTTATATTATATTATGTGCCGCAAATGGATTTAGTTACCATGGCCAGTGTGGGATTCTTAAATTCACGTGTCCTGTACTGTTTGCCGGGTCCACACTTGGCGCTGCACTCATCCCAGCGACTCCAGGCGAGCGTGGCGCATTCCGGCGGCACCTGCTCCGCTGAGAATCGAGATTTGAGTTAGTTAGGAAAGTAATCTTTAGTAGAGGCTCTCCACTTACTATCGCCTGCTTCGCAATTCTTCTCATAGAGACGACGCCGGTTAATGTGTAGAGTAGCCAGTGGTTTCATCTCGGCGCCCGTGGGATCATAGAAGGGCGAACGTGGATCATTGGGAAAATTGGACTTGATGCGACGCACAACATCGGGCGGCACCTGGGGCTGGTCAGCGGACTGAAAGAAGCAGAGATACTTTATTAAAAAGAAATTAGCAATCATCGAAAAAGCTTGCTTACCATGTAGGAAGGCCCACTATCTGTGCCCGCATCCCAGGGATATAGATTATGCACCTTGTTCTCCACCCATGAGCAATTGGGCAAGCAGAGCTCCAGTCCGGAGACGCCGACAATCCAATCGGGGGATGGATCCACCATGGATACCAATGAGATCAAATGGTGATTGGAGTCCACACGGAATACGGCAAAGGTTTTGCCCGTTACATTCGGATAGGCAATGCCACGTGCCTTAATGATGGTCCGGATGTGGTCGCTCTGATCCTTCAGCTCGCTCTCGAGGGTGCGCGTCGAACCATGCTCGGCCACCTCGCGCAATCCCTCGCTGGCCAGCTCCCCATACTGCCAGAAGCGATAGTCGATGGTGTGCGAGGCGCCAATGATGTCGCTGAATCGAGTGCGCCAACTGTTCGCCGGAAAGTCCTTGGGATGTGTGTGACGCGACCATTTGCCCTCAAAGGTTAACTAAAAAATGAATTAGTTATTAATCTAATCCATTAATTCTGAATTATAAGGTAAGGAACCCTTGGCGTTAATAGTATGACGATTTACAAAAAAAATTAATGCAATTTGCACCTCATATTTGGCCTCGTCGCAGGCACAGCAGGGATCCACGATACTGGGCTGTGTGTTGATGTCATCGACCTCCTCCTCGCACATGCGCTTCGTCAGCAGTCCGTCGTCCATGAACCAAACATCGCGATGCTGCATCACCGTCGCTCGGATCAGCACACAGCCCAATCCTGGAGTGGTTGGTGCTGCCCAGACAACATCCACATGGGTTTTGAGATTGGTGTTTGTATTTTCCACGAGATTGGGACAGCGTGGACTGAAGCGTGTCTCCGACAGATCACTAATCTCAAAGGCGCCCATTGCATTCGGATCATCCTCAGCATCCCCGTTCTCCAGCTCAAGTGCGAGGCTAAAGCTCACAAAAGAGAGCCCCGAATAAGCGTTCAATGTGACTACACAGAGGTGAGTAAGTAAGTATCTCTCTCTCTCTCTTATGTTAAAAGCGCTTCTCTATACTCACCATTGTACTTCTGGCCAGGCACATAGCTCTGCGCATTATTTGCCACGGAGAGCACAAAGTTCTCATCAACTGGCGACTTGGCTGCAGTTGCCCCTGGAGGCACACGACTGCATGCCTGGATTAGAGGTAAACGGCATCCGATTGCCAATAAAATGATGATGCATAGAAATCCGTACATTGTTTGGACTCTTTCTTCCTCTCTCTCTCTCTCTCTCTCTCTCTCCCCCACTCGCTCTGTCTCTTTTAACTTGTGGGTGCTGTAAATTGAAACGCCATTAATTAGCTGATCTAATTTTAGATTCAGCACATTTGCCATGTGAAAGGTTTGCCTTCAATTAAACGTACAGTTCTTATAGTATGGATTTAAAGATATATCAAAAATAGGTATCACATGGATTTATTTCGCAATTACTCTACAACACACATACAGATAGCTGTAAGTTTGAGCTTGAAAGCTCACCATAGCACAGTGTTGGCAGTCGATTGATTTGATGTTCATCATGCTCCATTTACTTACTACTTTTACTTACTACTACAATAACAACTGAGGTGAAATCTGTCTTAAAAGGTGAAATCTGGCGAAAGCTTTGCTGGGAGTTAAACTAAAGGAATAAGAGTTGAGCTTAAAAGCCCAATTAACTTTCGGTGCATGCTACATATAAAAGTGAAAGTGATATTATTAAAATCAATGAACTACCGATTTCGTTCACCTAGTTTTAATTTAATGGAAACTTGCAAAATAATTATTCTAGTTTGAATGAAAATAACTCTCTCTAACTATGTTAGATCTATAAGCACAAATCATTATCATTATCATTTTATAAAATTATTTATATTAAATATTTTTATAAGGTACATCTATATTTTATTTTCGTATTCGTCAATTTCATTTCGTTTGAATGCGGAAACCATTTTGTGTTTCAGATGCAAATATCGTTTAGCTTTTTAATTGCTTTGCATCTGAATGAATATTGTATCAAATGTCAATGTTAGGCATGTCAATTAATTGCAATTGCTCTTGACATTGCTATAGTGCATTTTTTCCCTTTTAGAGAACATATATATATAAATAACTTTTCGATTTATGCATATTTACAAATTGAGAAAAATATGAACCCCTTATTGAGGTAAAATTACTTTGCATGCTGCACTTTCTATTTCGCTGGCTCAATTCAATTGGCAGGCGGAACTTGTAGTATAAAAAAAAGTAAACTGTGAGAACCCTCTCGAAATAATCACATACATATGCACATACTTAGTATGTACTTTATTAGGAGGGACATCAGTCAGTCGGCGGCTACGTCACTGATTAAATTCAATTGAAAATTGTGGCGATTGTGCAAAATAAGTAAAATAAAAAGTGTCGAGCTTAACGACACAAGCAGCAGCAGCAGCGAAAGCAAATTCAAATGCCAATAGAAAAACAACATGATTAAAATAACTTTTATGGTTTCTAAAAGTGTTTCACTTTGCATTGCGACACCTACAAATCAATTGCCATCCACTTGCTAACGACTTACGTATTATCAATAAAAAATCACCAAATGCATACATTTAGCAAAAATGTCCTATATTTGTGTGTGTCCAGCAAATTAGCTTGAAATGCGGATTATCTTTGCACTTCAAATTCAATTGATTCGCTTTTAATATCAATGAATACTCACAACCGTCTCGACAGGCGCTCGAATCGCAACTGAAATGCAAATTGCACGAGCTGCTCAATTTGTAAATTCATTTCGACGATGTGCAGTTATTTAAGTGAGAGAGAGGAACGGGCAAAGAGAGAGAGAGAGAGTGATAACGTGGGAGTATGGAGGCGGGAGCGGAATATTGTTGTTGTTGCTGTTGCTGTCTACCTTTTGCTGCTCTTGCTTATACATTGAGCGTATGCGTTCTGTGTTTTGTTTTTATCGCATAATTCTAAACAATGTTTAGCAAAATTGAAACGGATGGGAAGCAAGGAATTAGCGATTGGTGTGCTTCCTGCACAGTGGGTGAATTATCGAAATTTTTGTGTAATTAATTAAATTTAGCAAAGAAGTATCAAATAAAAAGTATCTTAATTAATTTGGAGAAATTTTTTTTCAAGCTATGTTATGCAGAAGTCTTTCTTATCAGGGCATACAAATATATCTTTATTTTGAATCAATCACAGAGCAAAGCAGGCTTTCTAGATAATTTCTGTTTAAATGTGTGATTTAAATTTTACAAACAATTCACATTCATTCAACATCAAACATTACAACGCTGAGCTTCGCAGTTCGAAATTAATCATTTTTATTTCAACATTTTTTTACAGATTTTGTTACACTAAAATAAAACAAAATGCAAAATTCCCCAGTTGTATCGCGGTGTAAGTGGCATTATTTTCAAATTAAATTGACACATCAAATAACATAAAATATGCAACAAATATTTTTTTTTTCAAGTACCCCAAAAAAACAGTAATCCACAAAAAGCGGTCGATGCTGAAATTGCCAAGTTGAACGAACCCGCCAAAAATGAAACCAGCAACAATAATGACGACCAGAATGAGGAAACCAACGCTCAGCCTGTGCGAAGCAACAATTTAAAGTGTACAAAGAAAAAATACATTTAATACATTATTTTTTCTATTCTAATTTACAGCCAAAACTTCTATCAAAGCTGCCACTGCCCAAAGGCAAGAAAATGACTGCTGAGCCATCAAAAAACAACAATAATAATAATAATATTATATTGTTGTCTGCTGCTGCAGCACCACTGACACCGACACCAGAAGATCGTTTGTCGAGAGTATCCTCAATGGCGAGCATGACTTCGCGCCACTCCATAGATGCACGCGACTCTGAGGATGTGGCACCTAAGCTGAGGACAAAGTTCACCCAGCCGCGCTTGAATCAACTGACTAAGCAGCGTCTGCAACACGCACTCAATTATGCGTGCATTGGTTGGGTATAGAATTAAAACTGGTTTTATATATATTAAGATATTGTTGCGCAGCTAACCAGAAGTGGACCTTCCCACCCTTGCCGCCCATTAAGAGAAAAGTGCCCATGAAAAGAAGCTCGACCTTTGCCATTGCAACCGAAACGCAAAAGAAAAAATTGCTGGAAATGTCCGCTCCACAGACTATGGAGGCGCTCCAAAAGCAGCTGGAGGACATGCAGTCCCAATTTCCACAGCGAATAGCCAGATGCCATCAGCAGGGCCAAGAATGCAACTGCAAGCTGGTTACCGTTGAGCACCCGGACCCTGATGACCTGATTGAATTGCCCAAGAACATACGTGAGTTTTTCACGTTCTCCCTTTTTCCAATCAATATATTTCTTAAGTAGGGCTGAAACTGAGCAGGGACTTAGGGACTATATAAACAATCATCAGATTGATGGATTGATTTCTTCACCACAAAATCTCGAAGCATCATAGTAAAAGTTTTTAATTAAGATGTCCTAGAGCTAAGAAGTTTTCGAGTCTATAAGTTAAATAGCTTACATCCTTCAGAGTGATCTAGGTTAAGAATTTAGTAGCTTAAAGGGGTTTCAAGAGTAGGTCTCAATAATCTTTAAGGAAGGTTGAAGCTATCTATTATAGGTTAAGATATATACCTTTTTAAGAACACAGTAAAAGTATCAGTCGTTGAACCTAAAGTTCTTTAAGAAACGTTTTGTTTTAAGAAAGGTTCTTGCGAATGCTTTTACACTTTATATTTGTGTTATATTAAATAATTAAATTATTATTAAATTATTAGATGCCAAGTCGGCAAATCACTTGAAGCATCTCTGTCATGAGCTCTTTGAGTCCACCTTGAAGTGCATTTCCGAACAGATAATGAACTTGGATCTGTTCAAGGATGATATAACAGGAGCCGCTGTTTGCGAGACACTGCGCCTCAAGTTGCAAGATGAGCTGGTATGTCGTAACTCAGCATTCTAGAGCTAGCCTTAATTATAAAATGAGTCCATAATTAACAGAATGACAAATCGCTGGCCGTTGACGCTGAGATTATGAGAATGTGTAATGGTGCCCACGAAAAAATTGATGTCGGCGATATTTCGAATTGCGGGCTGGATCGGATGGAACACTCCAAAAGCCATCTGCAGTCGGAAAATGAAAAGGTGAAGCTCAAGAAACAATTGGAGGCAATGGAGAAGAAATGGAGCGATTTAGTCTTTCAACTGAACCAAAAAAACATATTGCTAAGCGAAAAGATCGATATTATTGAAGATCAGCAGACAAACATCAGCCAGCTGAAGCAAACGTAAGTTAAATTAATTCTAAAAAAATATATAAGGTATAATAAATAATTATATGCCAATAGCAATACTAGTCTGCAGCAGCTGATGAGGGAGAGCAAGGAGGAGCTAGAACAATGTCGAGAAGCCTCCAGCAGACAGGCAGAGCAATTGAAGCATGCACGAGCGGATCACTCGTTCTTGGAGAAGAAATTTGAAGAGCTGGTCGCGAAAATTACAGAGAAAGATCGTCAGTTGACCGAGAGATATAAACTGATAACCGAAAGGGATCATCTGCTGGCCAAGCAGGAGCAACAATTGCAAGATTTGGAGAATTCAATGCTGCAGGAAGCGGATAACACAACGAAAAATCAGATTATGTATGCACCAGTTTATCAATTATAAACCATTGACTTTTATTCTGAAATGCTACCTCAAACAGCGCCATGCAAGCGGAGCTGGCAAGCAAAGAGATTCTGCTGAAAGCCCAGGAGGAAGTGCAGCTTAAGTTGCGCAGCGAAGTGAGCGAAAAGCAGATGGAACTAAGCCAAACGGAGTTAAGACTATGTCGCAACGAGGAGAAGCGGGAATATGAACTCCAGGTGCTGGCCACAAGGGCCGAGCGGATCAGCTCCCTCGACAGGGAGTTGAAGGAACGCGAACTGGAGAACAGGCGAATTCTCAGCGAAAGGAACTCGGTGATTACCCAGGTAAGACCAAAGCAACAACTATCCATGACGGAACTGATGTATGCGTTCCGTTGCCAGTAGATTACCAACGAGTTGGCCGCCAAAAATGAAAAGTGCCAGAATCTGTGCGACACCCTCACCACCAATCAGTCCACGCTGCACTGCAAGGAGCACGAGATCAAGCTGCTGGAGGAGAGCAACGAGCGCCACCGAATGCTCAACGCCAAGCTGTGCGAAAAGAATACCATCCTCAAGGAACAACTCGAGCATCTGCGTCGCACTGTGTAAGTAGAAACTTAGTCGACATCTCTAAAGGATCGACACTATAAATGGAAAAAAAAAAACAAACAGTCCTGTTTCCATGAAAGCTATATGATACAGTAATTTAATGTTGATATGTGGATTACTTTTTCGAATGCGAACTATGTGATATAGTTCCCTGATCTTGATGACTTTAAGTTGATTTTGAATAGGTTAAATTGTGAAACTAAAAACTTATCTTTAGACCGATTGTTCCTAACGACAACAATATAATACTACCTACAGTTAAAATACGTATATAGGCCAACTAAGCTAATGGTGCTGATCATATTAAATACATATTCCAACTTTATCTCTTTTGCAGTAGCACCTATGCCAAAATACTAACGGGCAACAATGGCAAGAATATCTATGAGCCAGTCTCAGCTGAGGAGGCCTTGAGACTTCGATCGAAGCATCACAAATAAATTGCTGGGTGAAGATGCGCAATTACAACTGGAATAATATCAGGATTATAGCAAGACTTGTCTACAGTTACTATTAGAGTTCTATATCTTTGTACATTTATACATTTATTCCACTCGCTCATTGTGTATCAAAATTATTGTCAATGTAAACTAAAATTCATTCTTTTTTTTATACATATATATATATATATATATATATCTGTAAGAAGTTAATATTGTATTTATGCATTGTCGGCACATGAATGGAAAAATCGTTAATTGAACTGATTTGCGTTTTGAGCGCAGGGTCACCTAATGCTGCACAAATACACTGAAATCAACTAGATCTAACTAGATATACAGATACAAATGGGCAACGAACGCTTTGGCATTAACTTTAAAAAGCATTCGAGAGCCCTCGACTAGCCAGCCAGAGAGATTCATTTATCTTGAATTGTGCTCGTGTAGATTTCATTATGCATTCTCAGCTGTGTTTTGGATCAGTCGCGTCAGGCAAGTCGTCAAAGCCAGTTGCAACACTCCAATTCTACTTTTCTTGTACTTCCTATTTGTAAGGTTTAAAGAATATATGACTACAAAGGGTGTATGTGATCTGAAAATGTAAAGTCTTTTAAAGCTTCAGCTTAAGTTGAAAGAAGATCTTTGCAAACTTTTTAAATTGTTTAAATATCTGAACAAGGCAAAGTTTATAAACATTTGTGAAGGTGAACATAATTAACGAATAATATATTTAAAATCAAATTTCTGAAACGGTTTTAATTTTAATTACCATAACTATAAGCAGTATGTGCTTATAACTCAAGAAAATATTTATAATATGTGCTCCACGTGCCTACAATTTATCAAGCAATGATAAGATTAATCACAGACCAAACTAACTGCTAAATTGAGCTTTACTTTTTATTGCTTAAGTGTTGTCGACAAAAACAAAACGGTATGCTCAAATATAACAGATTTTGGGCACAATTGGCCAACAAAAAAGAATAAAGATTTTATCAAAGATTTACTTAACACAATCCCTTGATAAAGTTAAGTGAGATTTAAGTTCAAGTAAAATAATTTGCACCTACAACTTGAAATTGGGTTACTTTTTGGTGGGTAACCTTAATAAGTTATCAAGATTAATGTTGACACTAACTAGTTATATACCATTTAAGACTTAGCACTTAATAAATCAACACTCTTAAATACTCAAACATTATAACCTTAAAGTTAATCATCGAGAGTCAATTTTGGATTCTTGCTCAAAATGTAATTTATATATTTTTAAAGTTTCGGGAAAAGAATTTATTTGGTAACTTAAAGACTTCTTTTATATGTATATATATATATATAACGAAATATTAATAGTTCCATTTACTATATACATATTAAAAGCAATTGCATATGAGATTCTGTGAGCAATGTTGACTTTCTTTCCAGGCTTATCAACAACTGTTGCGTCATCAGCTGAAATCGTAATCCCTTTATGAGTATTACACTTAAGGGCTACTATAAAAACCCATTCATTGCAACAGCCGATGCACTTTAGTTGTTCTTGCATCGTAAGGCGCTCGTACATCAATATGGATGCCACACAATTTGACAAGCTGAACAGATTGATTGATGGCAATCTAAACACAAAACTGAACAGTGACAAAGATTGCGTGATTTACACAACTGAATTGGTAAGTCGAAAGAAAGTAGCAGGAAGTAGGGTAAAGTGTATAAATGTGTATTTAATAATTATAGTTTGGTGTGGATAGCAGCAGTGATCAACAAGCTGAGGAGGAGGAGGGAGTGGAGGGGGAGCATGTGAGCACTCGGGATACATGGGGCAAGGGCATTGAGTTTCTATTCTCCTGCATTGCTTTGAGCGTCGGCCTGGGCAATGTCTGGCGTTTTCCATTTATAGCACTGGAAAATGGTGGTGGCGCTTTTCTGATACCATATCTGGTGGTGCTGCTACTAGTGGGCAGACCCATTTACTATCTCGAGGTTACAATCGGACAGTTCAGCAGTCGGGGCTGCATAGGCGCCTTTGACATGGCACCCATTTTGAAAGGTATTTGCACCGCTATATACACTGAGAAAAAAGTCGGCCTCAAAAAAGATTTCCAAAGAAAACAAATTTCTAAAAACTACAAAAACCTGTCCTACATTGACAATCCCAAAAATATGTGGTTTTTTTTACATTTCTGTATAAATACTTTCAATCGTTAAAGAATGCATTTATTCAAAATGAAAATTAGACATAATTTTCTATCTAAAAACCAGGCTTATAAAAATATAATTTCGAAATAATAAGCTGTGTTACCCTTCTAAAAATTATGACTTTTTTTTTGCTGAGTGTAAAGGTTTTAATTAGAGAGTATCACGCTTGACTCATCTGCTGCGTCTCCACCCCTTTGACAGGTGTTGCCTATGGTCAGGTGTATTCGACAGCTCTGGCTACCACCTACTATGCCTGCATTATGGCGTTGACCATACGTTATTTGGTGGCCTCCTTTTCGGAGGTGCTACCGTGGACATACTGCCTCGTCGAGTGGGGTAGTTCGTGTGTGGCAACAGCTGCAGCCGCAACTGCCACAAATAGTAGCAGCACATCCACACATGGTGTCTCCTCTGCAGAGTTATACTTTACGTAAGTTGTAATTTACACGCATAGGAATTTTCCCAGCTTTTGAATTGTTGTTTGTAGTCGCACAGTGCTCAGAGAACCCCCAAATTTGAATGAGGGCCTTGGGACGCCTAGCTGGGAGATGATCTTGTGTTTGATGGCCACCTGGATCATCATTGCCATCACTTTGTTCAAGGGTATACGCAGCTCGGGCAAAGCATCATATTTCCTGGCTCTGTTTCCCTATTTCATCATGCTGATCCTGCTGATCAGGGCGGTCACATTGCCTGGCGCCTGGCAGGGCATCCTCTACTTTGTGCAGCCCCAATGGAGTCAGCTGCTCAATCCTCACGTCTGGTATTCGGCCATCACACAAATGTTCTTCTCCCTGGCCATCTGCTTTGGCACCCTCATCATGTATGCCTCCTTCAATGACTTCAAGAAGCCTGTCCATAAGTGAGTACTGCAGGAAAGGGAGAGCTCTCTTGGGTTTGTATTTAATAATAACCTTCTTACGCTTACCTCACAGGGATGTCATCATTATTACGACCATTGACTCATTTACCTCCATGTTGGCTGGCTGCATCATCTTTGGCATTCTGGGCAATCTGGCTTACGAGACAAACACCACGGATATATCTCAAGTGGTTAAAGGCGGCGCTGGATTAGCATTCATCTCGTATCCAGAGGCCATAGCCAAGTTCAAATATTTGCCACAATTATTCGCAGTGCTCTTCTTCTTCATGCTGCTGGTGCTGGGAATTGGGAGTAACATTGGTATGGCGTCGTCTGTGATTAATGTGGTCAAGGATCGCTTTCCACACCTGCCCCATTGGCAGCTGGCCATTGGTGCCTCAATGATTGGTTTCGTGTGTGGCTTGGTCTATATGACGCCGGGCGGACAATTCGTTTTGAATCTAGTGGATTTCTATGGATGCACTTTCATTGCTTTGGTGCTGGCGATTGCCGAGCTAATGGCCGTCTGCTGGATCTATGGTGTGCGACGTCTGTGCAGCGATATTGAGTTTATGCTCGGCATCAAGACGAGTTTCTATTGGCGCATCTGTTGGGCAATTGTGGCGCCCGGTCTGATGTTCCTCGTCCTCGTCTACATGCTCGTCAGCTATGAGCCGCTAACGTACAAGGGCGTCGCATATCCTCCGTTGGCCAATATGGCTGGCTGGCTGATCTGGGGACTGGGCGTGGTACAGCTGCCTTTTTGGGCACTCTACACCATCTATCAGCAGCCGGGAGATGGCTTCAAAGCCGTAAGTCACATTGTAACTTCGAATTGATAATCTTTATAGAGTACACACAACAATTACTTCTCCTGCAGAAACTGAAATTGGCTGTGCAGCCCACCTCGGATTGGGGTCCTCGTCAGCCCCAACAGCTGCAGGCTTACTTGCAGCACCGCAAAAAGGAGGCGGAAACGGAGTCTAAGCAGCGCGGGGGCAACTTCTTTTTTAACAACATTTTTGGTTAGTTAAAAGTTTGTAGTTGGTTTCTGCATTTTGAAAATACTTTTTGTACGCTTTATTTTGTTTTGAAGTAACCCCAAAAAAACCGAAAGATTTTTATTGATTTTAATTGATTGCTGTTTACTCAAAGCTTTTAGCTTGAATTATGAAAAGATTATTAAAAACTAACATTTTTGTATGCAGAGTTTTGATTTGCAATATTTTAACCATATTAATTTTAGGCTTTAGCATTTTAGCAGCGACTTTTATAATATTATAACTTACTTATACTAAGTAATATCTAAATTAGCTTTAAATCAAATAATATAAATTGAAAAACAAAAAATAAACAACCAAATAAAATAATGTTTAACAAAAATCATTAAAGAATGTGCTACTATAAAATAAGGGAACAAAAGGATGATTTAAGAAAGTGTCTTTAATTAGTTGATGTTTAGTGGTCGAAATAATGATGATGCAATATTAGATTATCTAGAATACATACGAAAAACAAAAAATAATTCTATAGTCGAGAGAGCTCGACTGTTAGATACCCTGAACCCTGAACTGAACAGCAACATACATGTTAGTTTGTTCAATATGAAAATACGCTTTGATCTCTTGTGAATATTTCTATCTTTATTATTATGTCTTTCATTGCCTTCGGAAATCCAAAAAGTATAACTTATATTCCAAATTTTAAGAATGTAGTTCTTATAGTCTCTGAGATCGGCTTGTTTATACAAAGCGGACAGACGGAAATGGATAGTTCTCAGAAATTGATACTTATATAATCGAAGATGCTTCCATCTGCCTTATGCATATCTTTATCTATTTATCAAATTTCAATCGTTTCAGGATATACAAATAAAAGAATATTTTAACAAATGAAAACTTGAAGTATTAAACAAATTATTGAGTACATAAGCTACGTTAATAAGTGATAAATTAATTCTGATTCTGCTGCAATTCGAATGCTCACATCGAATAATTCACATATTACATTTAAATCTCTTGTTAATTATCACAGCACTTTTTGATTTCTTTTATTATTGTGCAAAATTAAATATTTATATATATTAACTATGCCGAACAAAAATGTTGAAAATGTGTTTAACTCAATTATATACAGCTCCTAACTTATACGCATAAGAACTAAGCTACTTATTGTTTTGTATTATTTTTATTGTAGGTATTATAATTATAAATTGGGTTTGGCTGCAGCTAAGCAATTTGTTTAAACTATTGAATAAAATGATAGAGTTATGTAAATTTTGATTTAAAGTTATTAAAAGTTGTTTGGCTTGCATTTAGAGTTAATGAACTGGCTAAGAAGTGGCCTTAATAGAGTTACTTTATGTATATATATATATATATAGATATATATATTGATATTGATATTTTTATTTAATCTTTTTGCTTGGCAGATTTTTGTTAGATTTGGGCAATGTTTTCACATTTTTGTGTAGCACTTTTTCATTGATTAGTTTTGAAACCCATTAAAATGTGATTTCCTTCTCCTCTCCTCTATACATATAGTATATATATATATATATGTATATATGTGGTATATATGTATCTATTCGGTATACAAACTATCAACACTAATGAATTAAGAATTGACTTGTAATTTCCATAGCCTACATTTCAGCGCGAAGATCTTTATAATTAAAATTCAGCGTAACTTGGCTAAATATATATATTCGTATATATATATATATATATATATACTTAAATTGAATTGAAAATCTATATATATGCACTGACTATAAATGGAAGTTGTTCTTTTTTGTTGCAACATTTGTTCACACTAGATATGGTCCTATTTGTGTTTCGTCTCTAAAGATATATAGAAAAAGCTGGCATATACGATATGAGTAACCTTGAGTATATTGTCTACTTGCTAATGATATATTGCCTATCTCTCTGAGTCTGTGTAGGTGTGCTTGTGTGTGTGTTGTGTTTGTGTGCCTATTAGAATTAAAAAGTTGCTTTTGTTTGGTTTTCAGTTAATAATTAGTTTTAAAATCGATTCACTTCACAGTTTTGCCTTTAGTTGCAGCAACAATATTCATTCCCAATCACTATTTACAGCGTAGAAAAATATATATATATATATAGAATTCTATAATATTTTCGCCATTTAGAAAGTCTGTATTGGTCGATAGAGTCCTGTGTAGCCGCAGAGACGAGCACGCAGTGCCGGTATCAAAAAGGCAGCCAACGAGATATCCTTCAATAGTTCCGCACACTCGCAGACCAACAGATACATTTTGTCGCCCTTCTGCGAGGTGCTCTTGTGCAGCGCAATCCGACGCAGTCCAGCAGCCCGTGGTAAATATCTATTTATATATAAATATATCTGTATATATAGATATATATATTTGATAGTATTCTTTACTTACCTGTACAGCATGCGCGCTCCTGTCCAGTACAACCAGTTCTTTTCAAAACGTTCGCCATCGTCGCCCTCGAAGACCTGCAAATTAAATATTTGAATTTTTCATCGAGTTGAGTCTCAATCTGGCTCACCTTGAACACGCTGATAATGTAGCCCGTGGCGGATGTCTGCGATTTCTTAAAGCTGCCCGCCTCATTCGAGGGCAGCACCAGCGGCGGCCGACAAATGGAAGCCACCTCACTGTACAAATCCAACGTGTGGGCGGCAGTGTATCTGTTCAAAAGCAGGGAGGGATTTAAATAACTTAATTGAATAACATGACCAAAGTGAATGTGCAACAGCGTATGAACGATTGGTAAATATATATATATATATATTTATTTATGACATTTATTATATAAATCTGTAGACTAAACAAAAAATCTCAAAGGAAATTGAAATAAAAGCATCTCAAATATCCAACATTTTAGCTTGTCAAGTCACATTAAAGCACAGAAAGTGCAGATTATCTTACTTGAGTGCTTTGGGCTCAAATTTGGAGAGCGATGAGACCCGCAGGCTGGCATAGAAATTCGATGGATCCGTTTGCATCGTGTTGATCAGATAATACGATATAAATGGAAATTCAGCTGCAATAAATACCATAAATATATCAATATTGTAACAAAAACAAGAGATGAGAAGAGATTGAGCCAAGTGTTTTGAAATGATTAGTAGTGTGTTTTGGCCAGGCTGAATTTATGAGGGTATATTCTGAAGCATTATTCTAGATCTAATGATATTTCGTTTTAATCTATTTTAACATGAATTTTGACCCAGAATCTAACTTTGAATGTTGTATTTTGCATTTTTTTTTTTTCGGCACTTACAGTTTTTCTCCATGTTGGCTAGAATCATGCCGCCGACGGCTGTATTGGCCTGTTGCACCTCCGTTAATAGCTCCGAGGCAATGGCACGTTGCTTGAGCAGCGGATGTGAAAGGGGTGATTCCATAACGGGATCAATGGCCTCGAGGGGACTCATCAGATGCACTAGGATGCATAACTTGGGATCGGATACCTCTAAAACGCTCAGCGGACTTGAAGTCTTCCCATCCGCACTCAAAGCAGGCAACTGAAAGTTTTAAATTCAATGGCATTTAAGCTGTTGACTACAAAAGTCGATGAAAATGATTTACTGGTATTCCTGCGGGCAGAAATCGATCGACACTATGCACCGGAATGATGAAACAGTCGCGATCCAGGGTTGCCAAGGAGATGGGCTCTGTACGAGTGCTTCCCGCGTTGCCACCACTACCAAAGTTGGCTGAAAAACGATAAAAACATTGCCAATATAAGTGATTGAAAATCATTTCGTAAAAATCATTGATAGTTAAATAGACAACAATGTAACGATAGGTACCATTATCAATAGAGCTTTGATTATCGTATATTAGCTATAGAGCTTTTTAGTGGCAAACACACAAAAAAGCTTTTGCTGCAGATTCCCCATAAAATAGAGCTGAAAGTTATTCAAAAAATAGTTTGCAACTACTTGTTGATAGTTTGATTATTGGAAAGCTTTTTGTGTTAGAAGCTTTCTTTGCTGATCGGCAAAGCTTGTGCTACAAATACTAAAAACTTAACAACACTTGTCTCAGAGCTTTCGTCAAATTTGAAGCAATCAAGCGCTAAAGCGTCTAAAAAAAAATATACATATATATCTATATATATATATAGAAAGAAAAAACATGTCTAGCTTTCAACAAAGAACTTGCACTAACAACAACAAGATAGGAAAAGGAACAACAACAAATTGGAGAAGTACACAAAGAGATCAAGGAAAGGTTAGGGAGAAAGTGTGTGAAAATATTATTGTGTGTGTGTGTATGTGCGTGTGTGTATGTGTGTGTGTGGGGGGGGGGGGGGAGGCTGGTGTTTAGGGAACTGAGGCTAAGGCACAACAAATGCTGTTTGTGAGCGTATTTTGTTTTTTGGTTTTGTTTTGATTAGTTTTTTGAGTTTTATTTGAGCAGTGGCAACAACAACAAGTTCAAGTTGGGCTCAAACCTTGCCGCGTTGCCGCAGCGGCAGCCGTAAGCAGACAATTTGTTGCACTAAATGTCTGCTGCTGTTGTTGATAGGCGGCATGTTGTTGCTGAGTTGGCTGTTGCTGCAACTGTTGCAGTCGAATCTGACTGTTAGTGGTGCCGTGATTGATGCTGCTATTCCAACGCATCAGCGAGAGTGATCGATCGACTAACGGTTGCGGCACATCCACTTCGTAGGGGCTGTTGCTGCTCGGCTGTGCAAAGGACGTGGTCGTTGTCGGGGTACTGGGTATGCCCGAGAGTGCGCTACATCGTTCTGCAATTAATTCTCTCGATATATATTTCTTTTCTTTTTTTTTTTTTCATATGTATACACACAACACAAAATCAAAAAAAAAAAATGTAACACAAGTAGTAGAAGAGGAAGAACAACAGAAAGTAAAAAAAAAATCATTTAGATATTGAATTCTTTTTGGGATTGGGTTGGTTTCTGGATTGGTTGAAAGTTTGTTTTTTTCTTATTTTTATTTTGAATTTACTTTGTTTTTCTGTTGTTGCAGTTAGGCACATTTATACATATTTATTTACACACAAGACTAGACATATTCATCATCGTACTTTTAGTAGGCATCGCATTACTGCAATTAACTGTTAGCTGTTGGCTTACAAAATATATATATATATGAATGCACAAACAAGTTCCATTCGCTTGACCTTTTGTAATACACACAATTGCTATATGCACATTCAAGGCCAACGCCATTTGCCATTGCCAAATATAAAAAAAAAAAAAACGCAAATACAGAATAAAAACCGTCTTTTGCCCTAAAAGCCAAGCCAACTGGAAATTCGTAGATTAGCTGAAGAAAAAAACGTGAGCATTTCAATTGAGACTTGGCAAAACTACAAAAATGCTTTTTTATAAAGAATATATAAAGGTATTTTCATTGCAAATGACTCCTTCATGCGTGCCTTACAAAGCCTTCAATTGTGCAATGGCAAATATGAAAAAGATGTTTTATTCGAAAGTGATTTATGAGCAAATGAAATGTTACAGAAGCTGGGGCTAACAATGGCAATTGTGCTATAATATATGAGATAAATGGAAACAAGATCAGATATCTTAGGCATGCCGCAGATTATATATCCTTGCAGTACGCAATCCAACCAATATCTAAATATCTAAAATTTACGCCATATTTAGAAACCCAACGATTGTATGGAACTAGCCCTGATGTGACGTTGCTTAAGAGTATATATTATGTATGGAAGGGGAGACGTCTTCTTCAATGCAATTGAAACTCGTTAGATGACTAAATTATAATACTTAGTTTAAGGATCTGTTCTTTGGAAGAAGGTGCAATTCGAATAATATCTCATTGCTAAGAATGAGTAAATTAACTAAATCTTTTCTTTTATGCTAAGGATCAAGTCAGCTATTCAAGAGACTCTTTCAAACATTACAACATTATATTTATATATTGCTGTAAATATAAAATAAATATTCTCTTGTTTCTAACTTGTATTTTAAATACCGAAAGCAACCAACAAATTTAATATTAATCCTTATAACTGACACGTGCCGTTACACCAATCTATATAAATCTAGTGTAAAGGTAAACATAAATCTCAATTCAGACATGCCGCTGCTAAATTGTCTAAACTTCAATTATCCCCTCAATTGCCTGCATAAATGGCAAACGCCGCGTTTGCGTGATATGCACACATACATATTACGTATACGCCACTGTAGCTGATGCTTAATTGAGTATATAAATGAGTAAATATATAATATATATATGTAATATATGTTATGTGCACATTGATTGCCGACTATTGGAGGGTAACCACCGCAGCTGCTTTGGCCCATGACGAGAGATGCTGTTTGTGAAATGGATGAAAACATTCGAAATGTGAATTGCAAATGAAATGCAAAAGTAAATAAAGTGAAGAGCAGAGCAGAGCAGAGCAGAGTAGAGCAGAGCAGACGAGACAAGACAGGACGAGAGAAGCTGTTAATGGGTTAATGGAGCGCAAATAACGAAGGCAGTGGTTAGGCCACAAAGCAAACAAACAAAAAAAAAAAAACACAAAAAAGAGACTGAGAGTCTAAAAGAGATGGTTATGTAAGAGTAGAAGACAGAGAGAGAGAGAGAGAGAGATAGAGATAGAGATAGAGAGATATAGAGAGAGGTAGAGATAGAGAGAGAATATGCAGGATGCTTTGTTCGCATGGCAGGACAAAATTTTGGTTACCTTCGCCCACATCATAGCCGGGCCGATTGGGGGAGAAGAAGAGATGGGTGCGATAGTGTATCTCCTCCGGCTGCTGCACCAGACCCATGTCCCTGGAACGCTTTGCGCGACTCGCCTTCGATTGAAGTTTGCCACCGCCGCCGCCCGATTTGCTGGCGCCCTCGCGAAAATTCTTGCGAAACATTAAATTCATATTGATGCAGTTGTTGTTGTTGCAATTGTTGTTGCAATGATGTTTATGAATGTCCTGTGTGATTGAGTGGTGCTACTGACTGTGGTGTTGATTGGTTGATTGGTTGCTTGCTTGATTGGTGGTGGTGGTTGCTGCTCCGCTTGATTGAGTTGTGTTTTATTGTTGTCGCCTATGATTGATTAGTGAATTCAAATTGTAGGGCATTCATGTGTGTAGTTCTCTTGTTGTGCTTACTTTCTGTGGCTGTGGCTGTGTGTGTGTGTCTGTGTCTGTTTGTGTTTTGTTTGCTTTTCTTGCATTTTGTTATTTACTTTTTACTATTGAGATAAGAATTAATTTGAATTTGCTTTGCCTGTGTTTCCTTTATTTTCATTGGGTTTGGGGCAATTTAATTTATTTGCTTTTGACCCGAACTTGTTGGGCTGATAATGAAGTGTTGCCATTTGCCAAAAGTTTTCCCCTTTTTCTCGTCGCAACAGGTAGAAAACAGCTTTTCACCGGTCTTAAGTACAATTTTTGCATCAAATGCTTTTGCTGCGCAGTTTTCACCTAAGTGATTTTCTTTTCGTTCTATTTATAGCAGCCTGCTTATTTTCAGAGCATTTTGTTTGGTATTCGACTTGTATATATTTTAATTGGGAGCAAAAGCCAAAATTTAATTATATGCAGACATAAAAGCAACTTTTCAATGATTAGATAAGTATTGTATTTGTTTAACTTATAACAGATTTTTATTTTAATATGTTCTTTACTGAGATATGTTGTAAAGAATTATAAATCATAATTTAAAGCTGCAACTTGGTTTTTTTTATTTATTTATTTGTTTTTATTTGATGTTTATTTTGATTTAAGTATTAATTCATATACAAAAAGGGTGCTCGGTAAAAGCCTTGTAAAAAACTCATATATTTGTGTTTCTACTTTGATTTAATGTTAAGCAGCTTGCAGTTTTTCTTTTAGCTTCAACTCAACAACAAAAGTTAATAAAGTAGTTAAGAGTGCTTAAGCAAATGTTTGTGTGCGTGTATGTGTGTGTGTGTAATGTTGTTATTTTTATTTTTTAATGGCAAACATTGCGGAAATTCGCGATTTCCGCTGCTAAGCAGTTGAAAATTACTCAACACACGCCCTTCGGAAACGAGCCTCAAGTTTCCTTCTGAGTAAGTAGTTAATTTCTTTGCTAAGAAATACCCTCTAGCTCAAGTGCAAGATGGGGTGTATATGTTAAATGCGTGTGTTAATAAAAACTGTGTAAAGTTTCAGAACAGGGTCACTCGTTAGATATGTTTTATGAAGAATAAGTTTAAGGCCAAGAATTTTTCCATACTTTATTATGAATATTCATAGGTCTGCAGGGTAACTTATAGTCGACAAACTCAAACTAAATCTGCCTTCATAGCTTTTATTTTTATGTAGTCACGCGAACAGCCAAAAGTGAAAATCAAACTGAAAAGAGCCAGCAATTAGCCGATGCCCCACAAAGGGTTCTCCACACTCTGTGTGTGAGAAAGAAAGTGCATCATAGAGTGAGAAAGAGAGAGTGAGAGAGAGAGAGAAAGATATATATGCCAGTGTGTGCCAGTTTAATTAGTTCAAGACACGACGCAATTAGTTTTACGGCCGCTTATTGATTGCTACTGGGCGATAAATTTCGACAGCATCGTTGAAATCGAGCTCTGAATCGCAGCAGCCAAAAATTGGCTAAATTGAAAAGTTCTTAAAAAGTCATTTATAACATTTCTCGCAGGCTGTTTTCCCTCTGTGTGTGTGGGTATTAAATGTGCTCCATCAAAGTGAATTAATTTTAAAATAAATATAAACGTTTTAATGGGGTGGTAGAAAGTTACAAAATAAAAGGAATTAACCGAAAGTTTTAGGAAAACTTTCATAATAATGCAAATGACTTAATAAACATTTTGAACACATTATGGAAATCTGCTTCGAAAAGTTATGAACGATAAAAAGGCATAAGTGACACAGATTAACGGAAATCGTTTGAACAACGTTTCATATATAAGCTTCCTAACTATTTTTATTGGTTTCAATGTATAAAAAGAAAATCGTCAACTTCCACTAGATCCACTTGGTATTTACAAGAATTTGTATTTAAAAGTTTGTCTTCATTTCTGTCCAAATCTCGCTTAAGCCCTAAAGCACAGCTTTGAATAAGTTCCTCAATACAATGAATCCAATAATATAGAACCCATTACATCGAGGAGTTGATATAAAAATATCTTAGGCACATAAATTGCCTATGAGTGATATTTGCCAGATTGTACTTTGCCCAATCATCAGCAAAAATGCTGCCTGTCAGCACAGCACTTTATACATCCCAACACACCCAGATACACACACACACACACACAGGCAAAGAAACACCCATCTTAGCCACCCACAAAAACCGACCCTCAAACGATGTAATAAGCAATGGGGTCGTAAAGTTTTAACAGCATTCCATTTTCAAGTGCCTGCCACATTGCACATTGAACGTTGGCTAATAATTAATTGTTTTTTACGACACAAGTTACAGCAATAATCTTCATCGTCAAGTCGCGCAGAGCAATCAAAACAAACAACAATGAAACAATCAAGCTAAATCGGAAAGAAAACTCACAAGAACGAGAGATATTAAACATACAAATTAAATTTCGCTCATTTCCCGATTTCATTTCGTGCCAGCGCCAAAAATAAACACAAAAAAAAAACAGATAAATATCTATAAATATATATATATATATATATATATATATATATATATATATATATATATATGTATATATATAGATAATTTTAACCGATGCATTTGTAGCTGTGTACAGATCTCGTAATCTAGCTGATCAAGTCTGAAAAGTCGACGAGAAGTTACCCTGCACCCTCTTGAGTATTTGTTATAGTCTCAATTATGTTTGTTATGATTTGTTGTGACTTTATTTAATAGTAAAATAATATATAAAGAGTCGAGGGGGACTACAAAGTGGAACTCTGTAGCTATTGAGTATAATTGCTCAATCAAATTGTATGATATTAATTAATAGTTATAAGATATGCTGAAAACTCGAGAAAGTCGACTAAAAGATACTTTGCTAAGATAGTTATGATCTGTAACGCCTTGTATTCCTAATCCTAATGATAATAACTAATAATTAAACAATATGAAATACTCAAAATAATAAAAAAACAATAAAAATTAATAATTTATATATCATTTATAAACATATAAAAAAAAAGTAAGATTACATAGCATTACTCCACAACAAACGCCTTAATCTATAACTGGGCACAGGGTATACAAAAAAAGAGAGCACGTCAAAAGTAAATTTGAATATTTGTGAGGGTTGGATTCAAGTTGTACTCGTACATGACCTAGGCTGAGGCAGACGGCCCTTGACCTTGTGGGCGTGTGTACTATCAACCAATATGAGTGTGCATAGATGTGTATGTGGGTGTATTTATAGGTGCGCACGTGTGTGTGGGTGGGCGTTTGCTTGCGTGTTAGTTTTGTTGAATGATTCGGCAGGTTAGAATTATATTCGTTTGACACAAATTTGTTGTCGTGTGTGTGTGAGAGAGATGTGTGTGTGTTTGTTTTATTTGTCGCATTTCACTTAAAGCATTTTTGTTGTAATTGTTTTGGCATGTGATTTGCAAATATTTATATCAAATATTATATAGATATAGCTATAGCTAGACACTTGTACATACATATAGATGCATATGCTTAGCTTGAGGGTTAAGCCAATTAGAAGCTGAAAAAATTAAATTGTTGACGTATAATTGCGGGATTATCCATTAAGAGTCCAAATAGTGCGAAATCAAATAATCACTTTTAATTATGTTCCATTTGCAACTTAGTTTTATGCAATATTTTCATTTAAAAAGGTGCTTAAATTAATTTGTACATATCTATGCCTGCACATATATGTAAATATATTTTTATTATTTGCTTAGAATATATTTTATTATTATTTTAAGTATTTTTATATATATTTTTGATTCATTTTTGTGATTAATATTTACATTAGTTTTGCTTATAATTTATTTATATTTATAATTTTTGGTTGCATATAATTTTTATATATACACATTTTTCACTCTTTCCATGCACACTCCGACGTATACTTAATTTTGTATCACTTTCAAACTTCGACACAGTCTCTATGAGAAAAGAAAAGCGTAGATTAAGGTTCCATAATTATTTGCTATTTTTCCTTGCTTATCCTGCCGCAGGACGTACAAGAACAAGGACCTTAATGCTAATTTCCATGTTTGCCGGGTCGGCTACGTAACAATTATATGCTGCTTTTATTTTAGCTAGCACAGCAATTACCGATAACAGTTGAGCATTGTACTTTGACACAGAGGAAATCAATAGAAATGAATAGAAAGTAGAAAAATGGAGCACAATGTTTAGTTCATATACAGTTCCCATTAAATATTCTGAAAACTGAAAAGGAATATACCTTTTGGACGCCTATTTAGTATATCACACCACAACACACAAACACACACACACACACACATTGAGTTTTCACACGCCACATTTGTTGTCACATAGATAAAGGCCATGCCCCTTCTCTAAATATATATAATTCAGGTGTATATATGAATTGAACATTTCTTTCTATAATTTTTTATATATTTTTGCTTTTTTTTTTTATTTGCTTACAAACTCGTCAAATGAATTGGAATAAATACGTTTAACGAATACGATTCGACTTCGTTGCGTTGCGGTAAGAATTCAACTGACACTTGGCCAAGCTTTTCGCAACGTTTTTGGGTCTCTTTTTGGATCTCTTTTTGGTTGCTCTTGTCAAATATATATGACGACATCAAATTATATATATATTATTATATATATATATATATGTATGTTATAAGCGTGCACTTAGCAAAAATGAAAAATTAAGAAAGTAAAAGCTTTTCTTGTCACTTGTTGCGCATACGCCGTGTGTGTCCCGCACACGCACACACTCCCACGCACACACGCACACACATAAAGCACTTGAATTTTTGTTGTCGCTGATTAAATATTTATGATACATTTTTTAGTTTATGGATTTTTTATTCCGACGCCGTCAAAAGTAGCGCCCAACGCAACAAATTAACGACGAATGAATTGAAATTCTGTAGCGCTACTAATAATGAAATATATATATATATATATATTTGTATGTATATATATGTATGTCTATATTATATGTATATATATGTATGTATATATACAGCTAGACTGAAGCTCAGGATAAACCCACAGCCACAACAAAAATAAATACCGAGCACCAAAAAACGGAAAAAAATAATTGTGAATGCCGCGTATTAAAAGGTGCGAGCTCAAAATACTCAGCAAGATTTCGTTATATAATTTGTGATCAACGCTAAAGTTTTATTTTAAAATTGAAATAATCGATTACTATATATAGAGTTCTCAAAAAACTTTCCTTTATATCTAGAAGCAAGATGTAAAATCCCCTCTTGGTCTTAAAATATATATATAGGCATGAAGAAGTGCTTTATATACAAATTACGAGAGGCATTTAATAAACCCACAGCTAGTTATAGAAATCTCAGACGAAACCATTTGAAATAAAATACATGATAAGAATAAATAGGAGCAAAATTAGAAAATAAATTAAAATTACATTTTGTATGGTATAGCTGGAATTTGAAGTAATTAACTCCGTTTAAATATACAAATTTAACTCGCGTGTTAATAATAACATTTACTTTGATGCAAATTTATAAATAAAGTCATGCATACCCCATGTGAAGCTAAATCATATACAGGTATTTCAGGCTAAGAGCATTTTGTTATTGTTTATTCAATGTTGTTATATATTTTGCTGCTTTTATCCCTGCGTGCTTTTGCTAGCATTTTATTGATTATGTTCTACAATCTTCCTCCCTTCATGTCCATGCTGCCAACTGACAATTCCCGTAGCTCCCGACCTCAACACACCGACAACATGAATTGAAGTTAAGAGGGGGAAAGTGTGATGATAAGAGGGGAAGCAAGGCACTAGCGCGGGAGTCATTCGCCTTTTGCCTAGGTTTTAATCTACTTTTGTTGCGTTATTTTCTGTATTGTTTTTGCTTTGCGGTTTCTGACTAATTTGCGGCCATAAAACCGCTGAACTTAGTTTTTGGCCAGTTTTCGTAGCTAATTTGGCCACGTGCCGACACTTTATGGCAAGTTAAAACAGCAACTGCGACAGCAGCTCACAAAAACATCATAATGACAATTACAAATGTCTCTTGTCTGGCACTGAATTCAGCTGCACACAAAACAGATGAGCACTCATTAAATTTGTGAAAGCCTAGTTTTCGCACACAATTATAGATGATAAAAAGTGAAAGCGGCAGCAATGTAAATGTCGGGAATGCTCGACTGGAAGAGATGTCTGGTAATCAAAGTTGTCAATGGTGGCTAATTAAAATCTGAACCATTTTTAAATTCATATATATATAAATATATACATATTATTGATCAATGACAACAGCCGAGTTGATTGAGACGTATTACTCTGTATGTATATGTTTTTGAATATAATACAGATCAATATTATTTCATTTTATCGACAACTTCGCGATCGACTGTAAAAACAGAATTAATGGGTTCAGTTTATCAGCTCCTCAAGCTCTCTCGTGTAGAGCATTTTAACATGATATTTTCTTTCCATTTTCTGAATCTTACTGTTAAATATTGACCAACAAATAATCATTTTTATGGTGTGCATCTTAGTGGCTTTTAAGATATTTTAAGTCTTCTTCTGTTGGTTGAATAAATGTGTCTCTTTTAATTCCTATTTACTTAATCCATTTTCCCACTAGATAAAATTGCAAACATCAACAGCAAAATAAAATGTATTTTTCTCTTTTTCTATTCGTATTGATTTATTTTCATCGTTTTACTCTAGAGAAAAGTCTACAGTTTTATCCAACCTGCCTGGCTTATTTATAATGCAATTCTTGCTTTTGTCTTGTTCGCTTAGATCCCACCAACGTTGCTGGTGTTCTAAAGCATATTCAAAGGCAGCAGGGACACAGCACGTGATTTACATGTGTCTAAGCCGCAGCTGAGAAACTGTGCAGCCTGTGCGCTGCCACACCTAATCCTGCCACAAACGTTGCAAGCTAGGATGTGTGTGGCTATTTTTGTGTCTGCCGTGCATCAAAGGCTGGAGAGGGAAGCTTTTTAGAGGCTAAAGTTAAAGCTAAATCAATGTTGCCCCTGCCAGAACACAGAACAACAGTTTTATTATTTCATGTTGTATTGTTTTGCCTTTTATTCTTGTTGCAAAGTGGCAACAACAACAACAACTGACGACACGCAACTCTGCAACATGCAATTGTTTGCCGTAGAGCCACAAAGTGAAGACAGTCAACAGTAGAAAATAGAAATTGGCAAAAATTGATAATACGACTTGTTGAAATACACTTTGAAGATATATAAATCTGTTCTCCTTTTAGAAAACATTATTTGTTATTTGAAGAAGACGTCTCCGATCAGCATCCTTAGCTGAGTGGATATAACCATGTCAGTCTGTCTGATTCTAGGCAAACTAGTTAAAAAATATGTCTAGTTGCCAGGGAATCAATCGATCTGATTTAAATAAAGTTTGACCACCCATAACTCTGTCAAAAGTGATGATCTTTTCAAAAACAAGGGTTTCATATAATTATCATATCCATAATAAAATGCACCCATTTGTTCCCCCAGATTGCGTATAGTTTATAGTCAAAATTATATGTCAGCAATTTTACTCCGACTATCTAATCTGCCAAAGATAACCGTGCTTTCTTGCTATATTTGTATAATTAAAAATATATTCACCATTTCAAAAGTTTCCAAAACATAATTGAATAAATATGGATAGGCTCATAAATATATTAATCGTATGCCAAAGCCAAACATAGTTAATATGCCGGCAAGGCAAATGATAAAATTCATTGTGGCCAACTTGATGTTCAAGTAGACATAACTACTTAGCCAGTAACTAAGCAACCAGCAAGCTGAAGCAATATTCCCAACCATAAACAATATGGAAAAGCGACGACTGCCAACTGCCAACTGCCGACTGTCGCTGACTGCCACTGGATGTGGCAGTGGCAGTGGCTTTTGGCCATGGCTAGAATGTATGTAATGATCTAAATGAAATGCCTTGGCTCATAAATTTTAAATGAATTAGTTTTTATGGGCCGTGGGCCGAAAGTGTCGCATGGCAGTGTGTTTAGCATAACTTTGCCTCTTACACTCTTAGCCATTATGAGCTGCTTAACGTGTGCATAAATTTGTATACCAAAGTGGGGTGGGGTGGTCAGGAGGAGGAGGGGTTGGGGTGTATGGGTTACGGGATAATCATAACTTTTAGTTTAGTGCTTGGCACACGATGTGCTTGAATTTTGTATAAGTCGAAGTTGACGCTTGGCATTGCTAGTTATTATTAACTATAGCTGAGCACTTTGCCAAGTTAACAGGCCCCCTACTATCTACTTATAAGCCACGCCCCTGTTCCTGTCAAGCAGCTGTCAAATGTGCTTTGATAAAGTTAAGCGGTCAATTTGATTGACTTACGATTGTCACAACTGTTCCATATATAGATAGTAGCTATGCTATAGTTCCGCATGTGATTAGTTATTCTATTTAGTTCTACAGTCGCCATTTGGTTGACATGTAAAATGGGGGGTTTTCACCCTCTCAACATTTCGATTGTGTTATTCCAATCAGCAAGGTCTCAAAGTAGTGGTGACAACTTTTCAATTCCTTAAAACGCAAATATAAGGAAAAACTTTTTCTTAGTGCTTACCAAAAATGTATATATAAATAATAAAAAAAATCTAAAAAACCACATGCAACAAATTTACAATTTAACGACCGCAAAGCCAAATAACAAACTAAAATGAAAGCGATCTGAATTACTAGGAGAGGGGCGACTCGCGTATACCCTGTGTTTTTGATTTGTATCAATATTTGATTTGTAATCAAGTATTTATATTCTCTAAAGACTCCAACAAACTACAGTCATACTTTTACAAAACTTTATTATAAAATTTTTTCATTTTTTAATGGATTCAGGGAATAAGAACAATCGCATTGCTAAAATAAAATCATTTTCCATTAAAACGCAGATATCTCCGAACTTGTACCTTATTCTCCAATGCCATCTTCTGCATATTGCATAAGTTCTTGATGTAACCCTTTTTTGTACACACTTCATGGCCACAAGGCAATTTAAATAAAGATGCAGGGAAAATGAGTGCTGAAACTGAAAGTAAATCTGTTTGTGTCCAATTTTTGGGTTTTTTGTTGGCAGCTGGTATTTTCGTTTGGGAAGTTTATTGCTCTGCCACGCCCACAAACAGAATGAAAATACACCAAAAACCACTCCACTCTTTTCTGGGCCACACCCACTCTCACTCCCGCCCACAGACACAACATAAATTACAACGTCATTCATTTCCTTCATAAAATTGAAAAATGTTGTGCAAATAACGCGTAATACCAAAAATAAAAAAATATCAACGAGAAAAGCGAAAACGCAATAAAAATTTCGCGGCCGGAAAACTACATGAACATTATATATACGATTTAATTTTTTTATAGCTGTTGTGGCAATGTTTATAGCCAACCCACTGATAACAGCCACCATCTGCATTTACTGCAGCCTCCATTCGTGTTTCACCTGTTTCTGTGGCATGCCCCATTAAAATGCATGAGAAAACTCTATTTGGTATTCAAATTATCCATCTGTTGAAAGTTAAAAGGTTTTGTAAAAGGCTAGTTTCTTGCAGAAAAGTTTTCAATTTTAAAAACCGGAGCTCAATCAATCCTTAATCAAGCTTTGACAACTCGAAATTTAATTAAAAATTATACCCAAAAAAAAAATGGAAGAATCGATTTAAAACTTGCATCTAGTTTAATAAGTAATATCATGTAATAAAAACCATTTTCGCTTGAATATCAAACATTATATCATTCTCTAATCATCAACTTAGTTTCTTCCAATACATTGTTACATAGGAAATATAAAATCTTTAACTAACTCTAAGCCGAACTATAATTTATGACAGTTTACACATTATTTGCTGTGATACGCATTGTTGTCTATGAAAATGCTGATGATCTGAAAAATCGCAAATTGGCAATCATTGTTAACACATTTCAGATTGCATATTTGCATAATTGTTACGAGCAACCAGTGCTCAACATATGCAATTACTACACACACACACACATTTACACAAACACAAATGCAAACAGAAGCAGTCGTAAAAAGCATTTTGTGGGCAAGCAAATGTGCTGATATCTAAATAATTTGACGCCTGCTGACCGAAAGCTTTCATAAATGTCCAAATCCCTCCCACTCTATGTGTGCGAGGGTGTGAATGGGTGTTTGTGTGTGTGCGTGTGTGTGTGTATGTTTGTGTTTGTGGCCCTTAGGTCAGCTAGAGACAACGCATACAAAAATCAGCAACAAACAATTCCAAAATGTGGCCAAAAGCCAGAAGGATAAATTTAAGCTTGATTGCGTTGTGTAGTCTTAGGTCTCGAATTAAAAAAGTATAGATTTATAAGCTTAAAGAATAGCTGTGCATTAATCTAAAATTTCATTTAAAACTGAAGATTATTATATTATTTTAGCAATAATTTCCATTTACGATTGTACATCAATCATAGATTGGAAAATAAACCCTTTTGCCATTAATCAGCAATCCCAAAACTTTGATACATCTTTTATTAATACCGCAGAAATAAAAGTTCGGCAATCCATTACAGCCAATATTTGAAAACAAGTAAAAATTATCCAGTTGAAAGCACTTGAGTAGGAGATACCCTGTACTCAAGTCTTTAACTGTGTGTAACTGTGCTTTCCACAACTATAATTTACCTCTTTCCAATGTTTTCGAGGTATGAAATATATTTTTGGCTTCAAATGATAATCTACTTGCCAACCAGATGATGCTTGCTGGCTTTGCTGATTCATCAAAGTCAGTTACATAGTTTTTTTTCCCCAGTGTCTATACACTTTGAGTCTGTGTCTCACTCACTCACCCATGTAGTCACATTGCAGCGGCACCGTTGGCTTCTCGTGCAGCTGATGGAGCCAGTGCATCAATTGGGCCAACTTGCTACGCGTTGTGTCTATTCGCTCACAGTTTAAGACACTTGGCTCGAACTCGAAGCTAACATCCCATTTGGACAATTGGATGGCCGTTTGCATGGCGTTGCGATACATTTTGGTTAAGTGACATTAACTGGCAGACACTTGAGTTTCAACTGGGTCGTCAGTCTGTTCGCTGGCATTAAAGATACGTTTTTGTTTGGGTTTTGGTTTTTGGTGACTTTTGTGATAAAGTTTGCCTCGTGCGTCTGTCGTAAATTTTGTTTGAAATCAGCGTATTGTTAGATAAGCCCCCCCACATCAAATGCCTCCCATGTCAATCAAAATTGGCATTTGGGTATCTCTTTCTGCACGACAGCTTTTCAATTACTCATCAATGTAGACGGTACAAAAGGAAAAAAAAACCAAACAAAAAAAAATGAAAGAACTGAGTCAAAAAGGAATCACAACATTTCACAAAATAAGAAAGAATAAAAAAAATCACATGCTAATTTTTGAAGTCATTATTCATTATGCGTCCATTGAAAACTTTAACAGCAATAAATCAGCGCCATAATTTATGCACAGCCCTCAAATTGAAAAATATGCAATATATATACATACAATTTATATATAGGCTTTATTACACATTTATAGTTGTATATATATTTTCAGCTTTCATCATGCTCAGTTGCAACTGTCATTTGTTAATGCATATTTTCAGGCGCTGTCTGCCATTGACAGTTTTTATCTCAAGTGTGATATATGTAGTTGCAATACCCTACACCTACAAGAGTGAGTTAAGAGGGTATGCTAAAGAAAAAGAGTCATCATAAGACTTATTAAGTGTATATCGATATCTATAAATGTGCATAAGTCAGCACCATCACCGGAACCGAAATTCATAATTGTTTTTAAGATTATAGGATCTATAGAACTTGATATTATTAAGATATATAATATAATATAAATATAGATAAATATCGATCATGTTTTTAAACTTTTATCGATAACTTATATACCAGTATTGATTTTCCCATTAAATTTATATACTTAAAACAAGTTTCGATAAATATTCAGAATATCAGTAAATTCTTAAGAACACATAACATCTTTTATTGTGAAATATTTATATTTTAAAGTTAAATATATTAAATAATGTCAATTAAATACTCTAGAACTGTATATTAATATATATTCACATTCATATATTTATAAAATGTACTTCAATAAACCATTTTTGTAGTGAGTGTTGAGTTTAGAGTTGTGTGTATTTTTAGTAATATTGTTAGGTAAGTTCCTGACGATCATCATTAGAAGTTAGCACACAGTATTAGTTTATATATTTTATTTATAACCTGTTTATAGCCAAAAATATTCCGGTGCTGCTGCTAATTATGTTTATTATTTATGTGACAGTTGCGAAATTGTTTTGACAATAAATATGCTTGTGGTCAATGGTAAATTGCTGGCAATTATGGCCAAGTACAATTTGACATTGGGCAAACTTGTGGTCTGCAAATAGTTTGGTATAAATAATTTCGTACTCGATTTGCACTTCCGTTCTGTCAATTTAGTGGAAAATTCAGTAAAGGAACTGCAATCTGAGCAGCTTATTCTAGTCCAGCAGCTAATTCTATATTCCATGGAAAGCAATATTTAAGCAAGATATTGTCCTTACTTTAACTGTGATTATTTTACCTACCTTGAGGCAATCCTGTATCACTAAGTGGGCGAATCTTGTAATTAATTATCATGTAATTAATTATATTGAATGGAATTAGCCCGTTGACTGTGCAGTAAAACCTGACCTGGCCCAACACACATCTATCTACCGAATAGTTGAGCAAAGGTTCAAAGGCCAACTGCTCTATATGTGTCAATGGCATAATAGACCTTATCAACAGGCACATGATAGGAAGACATTAACACTTGTCAGGCCAGAAATCACAATGATGTCGAATTTTTAAAGTCTACTGAATTATAATATCTAATATAATTTGACATTTGACATACTTATATAGGGAATCATCAAGTTGAATTAACTAAACTCAGAAAAAGAATTAGTCATTCGACAGTCGTTTTAACTTATTAAATTTTCATGTACAAGTGAAATAAGTCCAACAAAGTTTTTTAATAGATTTGTGGTTAATTTCGAATTTTTCTTATATTATTATAATTTTTATTTATTTATACTATAGCTACAAGTTTATTTCGCAAGAGATTTAATTGCACATTAATCTCAATGTTTTTTCTAGCTACAACATAAAAAATCCAATTCAGTTTTGTAATAAATGCAACACACATTAAATGCTGCAATGGAAGCATTCTGCTTGTTTCCGGGAAATAGAAAATATTTAATTAAATGTGAATAATTTAAAAACGACAACTACCACTTGGCACGCCAAGTACGTGACTGTCACAATTGAGGTGCTGCAACTGAGGGGTGCAAACAGGGATGTTAGGGGGGTGGGGGGTGGTTGTTGGGTGCTAAAGACGACTCCTTTTACATCTTCGTCATCGTCGTCTTGACGTCTTTGGCATTTATTTTATTTGCGCATTTCTTCACTCCGCCATTCGCTTCGAGTAGTAAAAAAATAATGCCGCGGACTGCGGATAAGCATAAAAAGCGGCTCAGTAGGCGTGGCACATTGGCAAGTGCAAGCCCATAAATTTTACGTGTGTGTACAACAAAACAAATCCACTGCCCCTTACCCCTCAGCCACCACTCCCCCCTCGCTTGCATCCACTACATAAATAGAGCTCTTCTCCAGCAAAAAGCAAAACAAAAAATCAAAAAGGGGTTTTTACGAGCACTTCTTTTATTTGAATTGTTACTTTGGCGTGAGTGTGTGTGGGGTGCGTGTGTGTGTGCTAGTGAAGAGTGTGAAGGGAAGGGGCAGCCATGCCGTACACCGTAAACAATGACATTAGTGAAATGCTTCGCATATGCATTAAATATTTTTATTGTTCATGGCCCATATGAAAAGTAATTTCTGCTTTAGCATATTTTCAACATTTTTATGGCATTTTGCGCATTTCGCATAAATAAATAACACCATGACAAAAAGGGGGCAAAATGAGGAGTGGGGATGGGACTTAACAAGTTAGTCAAAGGCGAAAAGTATCAGAGAATTCTTGCAGTGAAAGTGACAAATGTTTAGCGTATTGAATAAGACAATTGAGCAATTTAAATAACAAATTTTAGTTCGCACTTAAACAGAGTAATTAAAAAATTACATATTCTACTGGTTGAGAATTTAAACCAGCGAGCAGCCAGTTTTAAAACATTTGCTCCGATTCCCAGGCATGCTATGGATATAGCGACGCATGTTGCTGATTGTTAAGTAGTAGCGATTTTGATGCCCTTGTCGGGAAGTGTGTAACGCATTGAAGGAAACATCTCCAAGTCCATTAAATATAAATATTCTATATCTGCATCACTAGTCGAGTTAATATCGTCATATATATATGTCACTCTATACTTATCTATCTGTTTCTATCGAGTACCTCAGTTTGTAATCTTCATGAAATTTGACATATATCGTTCTATTAGCTGTAGGCAGTAAATTTATCAGAGAGGGTCGGATCGGATCACTATATCATATAGCTACAACAGAAACTATCTATCGATAAGTGAGTTCTTGTATAAGAAAATTACCAAGTTATCCAGGCGTCTGAGCTCACCAGCGAACGGCCATGCAATCTTCGGCTTGCCTAGGATAGTCTTAAAGTCTCTAAGACTGGCCTTTCAAGACATAAAACAATCATTAAATTACCAAAGTTAAACTGATTGCGGCTAGTTTGTTCTTGGCTTATAGTTGTTATAAATTCTACATGTAAAATTTATGCACATATCTCTCCATTAGTTTATTGTTCCCAGCTTTCATCAGAGTACATTTCATCGCATATTATTCATAGCCGACTGACTCTCAAACTGTTTTATTGCTGGCAAACACGAGTCTAATCACACACACACACACACACATGTTTACACTCTCTCTGGAGAACATTTGATTTCAGAATTCTGTTGTGTGTTGGATTCTTAAACGTTTTGTTGACAGCGCTGCTTTAATATCACATGGGAATAATAACCCAATTTTGCTATAAAATTCATCATATTAAAAACAAAAACAGAGCGAATACCATAACAATGAAAATGTGATATATAGTTCTTAAAAACAAAATAATAAATAAAAAAGCACAATAACAATGAATAAATTTTGACAAAAACATACTTTCTTTAATAAGATTAAAGCGCATTCAGTAAAAGATTGATTAAAGCTAACATGACAAAAGGATAATCAGCTTTTTCTGTACAAGGCATGGAAATTAATATGTGTCATGTACTGAAGGCACTTTAATAAACAGCCTTTTCAACTGCTGTCAGTTGTAAGACTTAAACAGATTTATCCGACTCAAAAGGAAGCCACAGGACATGACAAAGATGCAACAAAGATTGGAAGAGCGGGCTATAGTCAAAGTCAGCACAAACACTGATGCAGCACTAAATTTTTGGCTGACTTTTGGCAGAGCTGACAACTTAATATATAAGATAGACCCCCATAATCTGTGGCATAGACAATCAAATCAATTGGTTGACCCTCAAAGAGTCCAAGGCCAAGTACAGAAGCCAAGCCCAAATTTATCAAATAATGCGCAGTCGAGCGAAACAAACTGACCAGTAACAAAAAATGAGAAGAAAAAAAAAAGAAATAGTGAAAAAAAAAACACCTGCAGCTTCCCAATTGGCATGTCCGCACGGTCATAGATCGTGATAAATTAAGTGAGCTGCCAATGTTGCCAGCCTACTTATCAATGTTTGTCCCAACAACAAGCCATGTTCCGGGAAGAGGTAGTGACCAGTGAGGGGAATGTATAACCACCCGCACTATAACTTACAACATTGGGCAGGCGGCCAGCAGAGGCTAACAGATATACACCAAAAAGAAGAAAATTAAATTGGTGACTGTTGCTATTCGAGTTTAACTTTGTGTCCGATTGCTTGGCCTGCATAGTAAGTGCTATAAAATCAGAACTGAAATTGTTTACTCAAATTGTGCTGTAAGCAAATTAACCGTGTTAAATAGAACAGAGTCGATTTAATTCTCTCTCGTTTTCCTTTTGGTTTACAAGAAGTTGATTGCCTAACAGTCGAATTATTATTTACATGCTGCTGTTATTGCAATCTACAAATCAGTACTAAGTGAAGTTGAAAAGAGCTTAAAATTAATAAAATAGCTTAACATAATGTTAAGTGATGTGTTGAAAAGATATTAACAGTTTAATACAACAGCTTAACATACGTGCTGCAGACATGAGGATCATGTCAAAGTTGTATGGCTCTGCTACTTACAGCTTAACCAGATAATGGATGAGATAACGAAGCCAAACCCTGAAGTTTGAAGCTAAATGCTATAACTGCTAAGTAGCTCACAAACATTTACTGCAGCATTATAGATATTTATGTATTTAAATCTATTTAGCTCTTAAGAGCACAATGTCAAATATTCTAGCGTATGATAGCATAAGCTTAAAATAATGCTTGATAGTTTATGGTTGAAGCGCTGCTATTCAAAACAAAATTTAAACCGATAAAAGATTTGCAGTTTGGTTTCAAAATCGATTTTTAATATTCTTGCAGATTTATCTTAAGCATCCTAGAAAAACAATCAGTGGAAGTCTGCTTAAAGGATATGCACACACATACACATACACACACACACACACTCAGACATTTAGACTAGAAGCACATCCTTGATTGCAGTTTGTTTTGCTGATAGCTGTTGGCTGTTGGTAAATGCTGCGTATACGCAATTTGAATCTTAGCTCGCTTTGCATGCATATGCAACAGCATCAAATGCTGCATACATTATACGCTACGTTGCATGTGGCACGTTACACATTGCACGCTGTCAGCTATATTGACTTTACCTCCTCTATTTTTTTCCGTCTTTTTTTTGTGCCTTTGGTGCATAAATACAAATTAAACAGCTGTGCTTTGTGGGTCGTCTGCAACATTTACAACATCGATCAGTAGGTCAAAATTTAGACTACAAGTCTTAAGTAGCATTTTGTGGGTCACTTCACAGTGTCCACTTGCAGTGTGCTGCTTTACTTGCTCATGCCACCAAGCGACACCATAAATTTTAAATAATGTTGCATTTTGCCCGTCGGCGCTTTTTCGCCACTTTCTTTTATTATGTCTGTCAAACAATACAGGCGAAGGGACGAATTGTGTGTTGAAGGCACACAAAACATGGCTAATTATGAGTGATGAGCATTTGTGAGTATTTGCCTCACTTTTGTTAACACTGCGCCTTACGTTAAAAATAAAAATGCGCCTGACAATTATCAAAAAATTTAAATTAATTTCTGCCTCTTCTGCTACTGTTCAACGGCATGAACAGAAAAGAATCATGAAATAGAAGAGGAACTAAACAGAAAGAGGGAAATATTTTAAAGATCATTCGATCGCAGCTGCTAAAGAAATTCCTTTTGTGAATTAACGTTCAACTATTTCCCTTTCCTTAGTAATGAAATGCTCTCAATTGCATATTTCTCACAACATAACAGGGGACATTTACACTGATTGCAGCTATGCCAAAAAAAAAAACAGTGCTCTTGATCTCTCTCTGTTACACTCTCACTGTGCTCGTTTCGCCCTTGTTTATATTTCTTCTTTCTTCTGCTAAGGCATTGAATTGATTTGCGATTTGTGTTTCGCATCTCGCATTGACAATGAAATTTCCATCAAAGTCACGTGTTGGCAGCAACAACAACAAACAACAACAGCAAACGGCAGCTGCGAAATTCGCATACAAATTGCCACTTGAGAAGAGCAGACGGAAGACAAAATACAGATTAAGATAAAAGGCGATTGAGGAACGAGCAATAAATACAGCAAAAAGTCATCAAACACAACACACAAAACATGTCAAGGCAAATACAAATAAAAATAACAAATAGAGGGAAAAAAATATCTGCTGTTTGATTGCCAGGCACAACTGCTGCAATCACAAATAGCTGCCCTTTCTGCGCTGATTTCTAGACATTGACAACAATTGCATGCCAAAAATTATTGTCTATCTGTGCCCCTCCCCCTTTCTTCTCTCTATCAGACATACCATTCTTCAACAATGAGCAACTAATTACAGTGGCGCTTAGAAAAATATTACTTACAACAATTAGAATAATTATTTTTAATGTGCAGCAAAATCAATCTGACTGATTTAATCTTAATATATTATTATATTAATATATTTTAATATACATATTATTATGAAGATAAATTATTCTCAAACGTTCCCTTTTTTCTAGCACTTACTGTTAAGATTTACAGTTAACTAATTTTATAGCCATTTCACTAACTCACCTTTGGTGCTATTGGGTCCGTTAGCCGTTTGCAACGAGGACATTGGTATTGCCAGGCAATTCCTTCCCGTTACGGGCAGATCGAGATCCTGTGGCGGCTCGGAGCGGGGACACGGAGTGTAGGCAATTTTGCTGCCACGGCCCGGCGTTGGACTGACACGTGAATGACGCCCGCCGCCGGCTAAACGCTCGCTGGCCATGTTGCTAGCGGGCAGGGGGAAGTGCAGAGTTGCCACTAATCCAAATATTGTAGGCACATGGCATATATGGATTTGCGAAGCTGTCGCTTTTTTATACCTGCATTTACAAATATGCAAAACACTTTGGGGAATTCGCTTCTATTGGCTACTGTCAGAAGAGGAAGAGGCAGCACTTTGTAACTTTATCTGCACTTTAGTTGCACTTGCTCACTTCATACTTGTCACGACATTCGCACTCTGCAACAAATGACACAAACACCAGCAGCCACCCATCAACAGCAACGACGACGTATAATAATTCCGACACAAGCGCGCGCGCGCAGCCAACTTGCTCCGCCAAAGTCCTGCCATCAACTGAACAGCAGCAGCAGCAACAGCAGCCGACATCCTCTCGTCTTGCGAGCCGAACGAAATGCAAAACAAATTGCAAAAGCAAAGTACAATTGCACGCCGCTCACATCACACTATCTCTCTCAATCTCTATCTCTCGCTCTGCTCACACTGTTCCCACTGCCAAATCACAACTTCAGCTGCCTCTCTCTTCCAACTCTCTTCCGTCTTAGCCAATGCATTGCTGCATTGTTTTTGCTTTGGCTTTGCTGCTGTGTAAAAGCTCTGACCAGGCGTGCATTGTGTGTGCTTTATTCATTCACAAAAATTGTGCGCACAGCGTTGCCAGAAAACGGTAACTGAGATGTAGTAACAGCTTGACGGAAGCTTTTCTAGCGCTGGAGTTGAGAACAGTCGCTGTTAAATAGTACATGTTAAACTAGCAGATGAAGTGCATTGGCAAAAAGCTTATATTTAACGCGAAAGCTCCAAAAAGTGCACACAAAAGTCGCAGGACTTTCGACAAACAATTTACGTTCATAGATGGCGCTGAAAATATGTATGAAAACCTCTGAAAAAGTTTAAAATAAATCCCAGCTTGAAAAATTTATAATTTAGTTGTATATTCTGTTTTTTATTGGTTTCTTTGCCTGTTAAGTAGTATAGAATTGTTATTAAAATGGATTTTGTTTGTTTGTTACTCTTTTTTGGTGTTCCAACTGCGTTTTTTATGTTTTTTTTTTGTTTATATGATTTGATTTGATTTTATTTACGTTGTTTTTGTGTTACAGTTAACTGATTTTTATCTTAATACTTTAGATAATGGAAATTGTTCTATTTTTACCTGCTGTTACATTTTTTTCTGTGGTATAAATAGTTGTCTAGTTTTGTTTGGAAATTAATTAATAATTACAAAAGAAAATTGTTTTTGTTTTTTTTTTTGGTTTTTAAGACTTGTCGTTTACAGCGCTTAGAAGTTACAGTTTACATAAGTTCAGTTGTTGTTGTTTTTTGTTTTTGTTTTTAACGAGTATATTTTTGGAACATTTTTGTCTTGCCAAAAAGTTAAGAGAAGTTTGTGTGTGTTGTTATTGTGTTTTCAGTGTTGTGTAGTGCCGTCTAAAGAAAAAAGTGTGTATGTATTGTAAAGCTTTATTTTTGTAAGTGTTGGAAGGTGTCTCGTGTCTTAGACATACTAAATATATATCATATATTATATACGCGTTATATATATATTTTTGTCAACATTTAGGATCTTTTTATAATCGATAAATGCTTAAAATTAACAGCTTATGCGCTGAATTTGTATATTATATATATATATATCTATATATATACATGTATATATAATTTTCTTCTTCTTAAAATTCGATGATGTTATTAATTATTTATCATTTTCCTTTTGCGCTCTGTAGCCGTTTGTGAAGAAAATTCAAACAATTTTTGCAATCCCCAAAAATCTTGCAAAAAACCCAGAAATTTTTTAGAATGACACTGTATATGTATATATATATATGTGTGTGTGTGTGTCTGTGTGTGTGTGTAGTGTTGTGCAACGAGCTGGCATATTGAGAAATTATATTTGGATTTCGACTATGACAAGGCAAAAACGTATCGAAAAAATGTTGCATACTTTTAGGGTTAAAAAAACATTTTAAATACTTAATTTAATCGAGACTCAAGTGAAAACTTATTTGAACTGAAACTTCATAAACTTGAACAGTTACTGTCATTGTTATTAATATTTAAGTTTAAGTAATATTATATTTTGTGTAATTATTATATATGCCTTGAAAAATACTTACTTAAAACTTACTTTATTTGATTAAATTAAAATTATAAATGCTGTTTCAAATTCCATTTAAAATTTATGTGAAATTGTCAAAAATAATTTTTGAAAAACTCTTTTACAAGTCTCATTAAAATGCGAATTGGTTTTTTTTTTTAATTTTATTTTAAATTTACACATTTTTTTTTTTTGTGATTTTTTGGATTTTGTGCGACAACATTTGAAGTTGTCAGCATTCTCATGCACTCATTCACACTCACACATTATTCATTCAAATACACTCATAATTACCAATTGCTAAAGTGAAGATTCCAAAATGGATATCGAAAATGCCAAAAACGAAACAATTTCGGTCGTGATTCTAAACACCAAATATGGATTATATATATATATATCTATATATGTATGGTGGAACGTTCGGAATTGAAACGTTTCGGACTTTTACGAAGCTTTGTACGGAATTTGAAACAGCATCGAAACTTAACTTGCAAACAGTAAAGTATTTTTCTATACTTGAAATAATTGAAAATTAGCCAGCATCGATTTTGTTGTTCGCATGTATACATATATATATATATATATGTTTGTTCCAATTTCCACGATGTAAATATTTCCTTATGCACGTAAATATATTGTTTTTGCTATTTGTTTTTCAAGGCCTACAATTGCTTTTCAATTAATTCCAATTTAGTTATTAATATGCACATTTAGAGGTTTTAAAGCACACACAACATCAATATCCGGTATAATATGATTAACACTGTTACTTCAAATATATATATATATATATATATATATGTATATATATATGTGCGTATATCGAGTTATCGATTAACGATTATTATTTGTTAGACATCCATTTAGTGCAATTTTCCTATGTACAACAATCGAAAAATACATCCAATGTCTGAAAACTTCAAAGTGTTTTTGTTTTTAAGTTATTATCGTTTTCTCTAAGTGCATTTTAATATATACGAACTTGCCTGGTAATTGTTTTCTCAATTTTTTTTTCGGTATAGGTACATTTGGTTATTATTAAGACGTATTTTATATGGATATATGGATAACATTCATATTAATGGTTTGTATAGACATTAAAAATATTTTCGCAGCAATTTCAAATGTTATACATTTATTATTATATTTTTCTTGTTTTGATACTGAAAACATTTGTTATAGGTGGTTGTAATTATTTTTCTTATTTAGGTCGATATTGATATCGATAATTATCGATATAGCTAATTGTTATAGAATGCGTAGCGGAGCGATCCCCTAGATTCAGATCCAGTTTAGAGTTAAGGCTATACTTGACTTATGGAGCTCGTCAGACGTCCGTTTAGGAAAAAAGAGAAATGCGTGAAGAATGGTGAAAAGTGGTGAGTAAATGTTCGGGCCGAATCGAAAACTGTAGTGTTGTAAAAATCTGTAACAAATAGCCAATCCCAAAAAAATGTTCCAAAAACATAGATAACAGAAATAAGAAAACAATTTTTAAGTTTTTTTTTTTTGTTTCGAGGTTTTTAAAATGTTTGTGTATTTTTTTTTCAAGAAATTTTTGTCTGCCTGCGTTTTGGTTGTTGTTGTAGTTTATCAATCTTTTACATCATATTCATATATATATATACATATATATAGATTAAGATGTGTGTTGGAGTTATGCATATGCATACATATAGGCCAATATATATGCCTTGAAATGTGGTCTTGTCTGTGGTAGCTGTGTGTGTTTTTTTTTTTATTTTCTTTTCTTTTTCTCTCTGCTGCATTTCTTTAACAAATTTGGTTTTTGTGTCTTCGCTTTTGTTTAACGCGTTTTTGCTTTGCAAATGAGAATATAAATATTTAACACAATTCAATTTTTTGTTCTTTTTTGTATTTTGTGATTTTTGCATTTTGCCGTCTTTTTTACCTTTTAGCTACAAATTTCAATGGTTTATTCAATGCCAACCAATACTTTCCGGACAACTTCCTTAAGCTTTTTTCCTCTTCTTCTGCTATTTGTTAACTTTTTTTTCTTTCTTGTTTCTAGCTATTTGCAATGGAAATTGCCAATCGATAGGGTTGCCAGATCGTTCGAATTCGCATTCAATTCATTCCATACAAACAATTCGGACTCACAAAAGAGTTTTGTGGATTACGTTTTTAGTTAGAAAAATTCGTGTTTTTTTTTGTTTTGTTAATTAAAGTTAAATTTTTGTTAGTTTAGTTTTTATTTAGAGAGACCATTTTGCTTGTCTGATCAATATATATATATATATATAACTTGCATTATAGTTTAAATCTGGTTTTTAAAACTTGCACAAATTTCGCTACAAAATGTTTTTGTTTCATTTGGTTTTTGTTTTTTTTTTTGTTGTTATTTGTTTGTTGTTTAAAAAAAGTTATAGAAAAGTTGATTTTGTGGTGTTGTTTGGTTTTTGTTTTGTTCTCGGAACGTAGTTTTGTTTTTTTTTTGTTTTTGTTATCTCTTTCGTTCCAAGGATCAAGCAAACAATAAATTAAATATATATTTATATATATATAATAATTAATTTATTATATAATAAGTATAAATGTATTCCACCCGAACTTACAAACATTATCAATATAGTATTTATTATATGTATATACATATATGTATATATATGTATATATTATACTCACAGTTGATTTTTAATGCAGTGGAGAAGAAGAGTGAAACGAAAGAGTGTAGCAAATGTGGTGTAGTGTGGTGAGTACTGTAGTGTGGTGAGTTCTGTAGTGTGTGGATAGGTTATAGAAGACGATCAACAAGAGCAACAATAGCTTAGACGAAGGGGTCGGGGGGCGGTGTGGAAGGTAGGAAAAGAAAATAAGCAAAGTGTGTGTTTAGAGAGAGAGAAGCAGAGAAAAAGGAAACATGGAAACAACGGTTTTCGATATTAAACTAAATTAAAAATGTGTCGTAATTGATTACTGTTATCCCGGTTAGATCCGGCTTATGCGCATCGACGTTGGGCACCGAGTTTTTGGCTGGGTTTCTCTTTCAAGTACAGTGCAGTTTCATTAACTTATTTTTTTTTTTGTATATATATATGTATTTGTAATGTATTTTTGCGCATATGCGTTTCTAATTATCTTTCGTTTTGTATTGCATTGGTTCGCTTTTCATCAGCTTGAACCACTTCTTAAACTTAAACCAAATAGAAATATAGCATATACATATATTATTATATAGGTATACATACACATATAATAATATACATATACTACTTACTTTTGTTGTTGTTTTGTTTCAATTTGTGTTTTGTTGCTTATTAAGTATTTGCGACAATTTCTGTCTTTGTTTTTGCTGTCTAGTTCATAATAATATAATTTATTTATAAATATATATATATATATTGTTGCTGCTGCTTCTTCTTCTGCATCTTCGTCTAGTTTGCTGTTAAGAGTTGTCTTCTGCTTCTTTTTCTGCATTGCCTCCTCCTCGATCTTCTTCTACTATTCTTTTTTTTATTATTTATATTTTCATGTGTGTGTTTGATGAAATCTTCTTGCTTCTCTGCTTCTTCTCGCTTTCCTCATCCTCTATCCTCGCTCATATAAATATTTAATTTGTATATATATACTTTATAATAAAATTAAGTTATACATATATATATATATATATTTATAGGTTAGCTTTAAGTTTTCTTCTTTTTTTTACTCGATTTTCTTTGCCTCTTAAATACTAGAGAAATGTGTAGTTTTTATTTTTGCTTTTTGATATTTAATGCTGCGTTTATCAGATATCAATATATATATATATTTATATAGACATTGTTGCTTAGGTTTGCTACAAATAGTTGTTGATGTTGTTCAACGCTGCCTAACCACAGGGTCTGCGCCACCCTCCCTCCAATTATTTGAGAGTGGAGAGGGGGAGTACCCCAAAACTGCAACACGCCGACTCAAAAACTACCCTTCCTCATCGCGCTAAAGCTCTGGACTCTGACCAGACAGAGTTTGAATGCTCTATATATTCATATAACACCTCTCGTATACAATATATATATCGCATTTGCACATTTTCAATTCAATTTTATATCGAAAATGTTTTCGTTTAGAAGTTGGTTTTTGTTTGTTTTTTTTTTTTTTTTTGGTTTCTTTTTTTGTAATTTTTATTTATTTATTTTTTTGTTGTTTGTTTCTTTATATTTATTAATTTTAAATTTAAATATAATTTAATAAGAAGAATTTGTTGTTGTTTGATTTTACATTATTTATAATATATATATGTTGTATTTATAATATATTTTATTTCTGGTTGTTTTTGACATGTTGTGTTTGTTTGTGTGTGTTTTGTATGTGTGTATGTGTGTATATGTGTATTGTGAGAGAGTTTGTGTTGTGTTGTGTGTAAAGTGTTTTTGTTTTTGGAGCTGTTGTTGTTGTTGGTGTCTATATAAACTTTGCCAGTTTGCTTGCAAAAATTACAAATAGTTTTTTTTTTATATTTTGAACATTTTTGTTTAGCGTGTTTCTTTTTATTATTATTATTTTTGCAATGAATTCGACAAATCTTTTGTTTATACTTGAAACAATTTAGTTTTACACAGTGTTCGTCTAGCCGCCGCCAGCTGGCGCTGCTGGACCTTTTCCATCCGCTAGAGAACGCCATTGTGCCGCCGCTAGATGGCGCTCTACGCTCGACGCTGAAAGTGGGGCCACTCAAAAAAAGTTCCGATTGCTGTTTTGTTGTAGTTTGGTTGTTTTGTTGTTTGCTGTAGTGTGGTATGCCTGTATTTAAGTGTAATAGTTTTGTTTTTAATTTTTGTTTACTTATAACATGCTTTTCATTTGTATTTTGCTTAAACGGTGACTTCTTTAAGATTTGCTGTTTTGTTGTTGTTATTGGTTTTGCTTTTCTTTCTTTTTTTTGTAAATTAAGTGTATGTGTATTGTGTGTTTTTTTTATAATTTTTCATGTAATTTTTTCTGGGTTTTTACTCATTTTTTGCTTGTTTAAATTTTCTTGCGTTTGCTTTACTCATCTCATCTCTTCTCTTTTGTTTTTTGTTTTCTTTAATTTTTTGTTTTCTTTGTTTGCTTCTTCGTTTAAGTGTAAGTTCATTTTCTTTCATTTGTTTTTTTTTTATTTTCTTTATATAAGTTTCTTAAATGTGGTTTTTTAATGTTTTTCTTCTTGTTGTTGTTTTGTTTTTTGCTTAACTCTTTGTTGTTTTTTTAAGATCTTTTACTGGGGTCCATAGCAACAGCGTGGCGCGATGTTCTTGCGCACAGCTACAGTCTTCGTCAACATCTTAAAAAAATAGAAAGGCTTAAAAAGAAATAATTTAACGCTTCACTTCGATGTCATCATAGTCACGAATTCTGAAAGTAAAAAGAAGAGTAGATAAATAACGATTAGTTAAGGGGCTTTTTGTTTAAAACCAGCGAACTTAGTAATAACTTAAATTATTAATTGATATTTAAGATTGAGCGTGGAAACTCGTTCGTGTTGCAAGATAGTTCTGCGCGTTTAAATCTTAACGCAATTTCAGTTACCGATTCTTGGAAACTTTTTAAATACATTTCATACCCGAAGTCGATTCTTAATTTGAATTACACAGACTGATTTAAAAACGAAAATGTTCTTCAACTCTTATCTTCTCTTCCCTTCTTGCAATTAAAACAACTTGTAAACTATACAAGAAACAAATCCCACAAATAGTTTTTCGATAACCTTTGAACAGCAAAGAGGGCAGGCACAAAACTAAGCATTACAAAATGACATTACTTGTGAACCAAAAATAAAAGTGTCGCACGCCAAGATCACAAAAAAAATAATACTAATCAATAAGACAAATGAGCCAGTCACAAGATCTGCTAAAGAAGAACCCAACACGTCGACTGACTGACTGACAGACTGACAGACGATGGCTGACTGATGAAAAGCTGTTCACACAGAATGCTGCTGCTGTGTGGGGAAAACATTAAAATACCATACAAAAATAAAAATGGGATATAAAAATACAGATTGTACAACGAATTTTCAATACCCTGCTAAAAGTGAATTAAAAAGTTGAAATGGAATGGAAAGTAATTTATTCTATATTCACCTCTCATTTGAAAATATTTCAAGTGCGAGTTGAATAGGGAACAAAGGAATTGGAAGTCTTAGCGTAAGTTCTTTGCCTAACTAAAAACAAAACGAGAGAAATAGTGGGGGGAGGGAGAGAGAGATAGAAAGAAACAGGTACAGCTGACAAAGAGAGATGTATAAAATCAATGGCGAGCATTGTGTGATTGAATTGCTTTTTACTGTTTTGCTTTCGATAGCAATCAGCAGTTAAATGGTGGAGGGAGGGAGGGGTAGTGGGCATTTTTAAATTGGCAACGCTTCCGCGCGCTGCTTGTGTGTGTGTGTGTGTGTGTATGTGTGTGGGGAACGGTCGTGTCCCCGATTTATCAGGTGTTTGCATGCAGCTCCTAAATATAGACAAGAGAATGACAGCCAAAGACACACCTCACCCCTCTCCCCCACTCCTTCGCCTATCCCCTTACAATGCAAGTAGGCAGCAATTGCGTTGATTGCGCATTGTTCTTCCTACTCTTGTTCTTCTTCTTCGTCGTCGTTGTTTGTTGTTATTCTTCTTCTTCATCATCATAATCATCTTCGTCTTCTATTCGTGCATTCTTATTTAAATATTTGCAGCATGTGTCGCTTGGTGGTCGGTCTACGTATGAAATACGTAACACGTAAGAGACGTAAGACGTAAGAGGTGTGGATTATTGCAGGTGCTATTGATCAGCTGACTAACTGACCGCCTGATCGCCTGACAATAAGTGAAGCCGTTAATTGGCTGAGGCAAAATGATATAGCTTAAAAATATATATTGATATTTTTTAAAGGAATTTCAATTTTATTTTACTCGTAAAAAACTCTCCACACCTCTTTGTCATGCACTACATTTAGACAACCATTTCAAATTGCCAATATTCTGCGTCAAAAAAAAAAAACTAAACTGTGCCCAATAAAATGTTTAAAAATAAAACGTTATTGTTGGCAGAAACGCAACATTCAATTCGATCTATCTGCAAATGACTTAACGAAATAAATAATAATTAAGTTCAGGGGGCACGCCCAAAAGCGAACGGGCCTTATAAATTATACCTGGTCCCTCCTTTTAGCCAATGTCTGCTAAAATTATGCAAATATTTTTTTTGCAACTCTAACCCAACCCTAAATTGAGGAGTTGATTTGTAAAAGATTTTCTTTTGGGGTTGGGCCTTGACATTTCCAGTGTCTTCTGCCTTATCCTCTGCTTCTCCTCCTTTTGTTTCTCTTTCATAGTTCGCACCCCTTTTGCTGGTCAAATTTCTTAATGGATTTAATTACATGCATTTTTCTTTTGCTTTTCGGCAATTAAAATAAAATAAAAACTGGCATTGCAATAAAAAGAGAGAATTTTGGATAAGGTTAGTCGTACATATATATGGTCCCACCCCACCCGGGGCCCCCTCATTTGGAGACTACTGTGGTTTTTGTGGCTCTGCTGTTTATCTTTCGTCGTTTTGTTTACATTCGCCAGCAGCTCACCCTCTTTACTTCGTGTATTCTTTTTCTTATTTTTTTTTGCCATACATTATTTCTTCTTCTATTCAATTTGTTGTTCTTTGGCTATTTTACCCAACATTTTATGTGATATTTATTTTTTTTGTTTTAATTCTTTGCGCTTTTTCTTTCTTATTTCTTTTATGTTCATTTTTTTTTGTTGCTTTTTTTGTTTTTTTCTGACAACATTTTTATATTTGGCGTAGGGCCAAAGTAAGTCTCATACTTGTGTCTAAATATATATATATATATATCTATATTTATATATATATATATATATATCTATAGAGTCGGGCCCATTGTTTGCGCCATATATATTTCAGCTGCCCTATACCCGCTGCCTACTCGCCTCCCTTGAATGTTACCAACAAGACAAGACAACAATAAAGACTTTGGTTAATTGGCAATAAGCAACTGGCAACAACGCGCATTTATTTATGTTATGCTACACACTTTTATATCTGTATAATATATAATATATATATATTTGTATAGTATAACATCTGTACAGATCTGTGTTTGGCGTGTCGGTCAATGTTTAAACAGCTCGCCAAATTGCCTGTTGCCAGTTATTCCTATTCCTATTCCTATTCCTATTCTTATTTGTATTTTCTTTTGTTATTTTAGCTTATTGCACAATATTTAAATTTGAATTTAATTGTGGTTGCTTGTCTGTGTCTATCTCTGTGTGCCCATAAAACATTTCACTTTGCGCCTCGCAACATTAGCAAGTAGTCGATTACCAAAAGGTCGAAGAGAAAACCCCGAAACAATAAATACAGCAGGTGACAATGCAGCCAAATGCTAAATGCAACTCTGTCATCTCAGAAGTGTGTATCAGAGTGAGACAAACAGAGAGAGGATATCTGAAGAGAGCACTGATGTGAATCGCAAGGATGTGTGAAAAGCTGGCAGGTTGCAAAAAGAGTAGCGTGTGAAAAGTGATTGGGAGTAGCGAGTAGAAAGTAAGACCAGCGAGTAAGACTAAACTAAGCGTAAACAGTGAGAGTAGAGGAAGATTGCGAGATAATGATAGCTAGAGTAGAATGGGAGTGAAGAACTAGCGAGTTGGAAGAACGAGTAAGAGTAGCGAGTAAGAATAACAAGGAAGAGTAGAAAATAAGATTAGCAAGTGTGAGTAAAGGAAAACTGCGAGAAAACCACAATTGGAGTAGAGAGGTAGTTTAAAAAGGGAGAGAGAGTTTAGTTCACGGAAGACTAGCAATATCAAGTTCAACAATAGCAATACAGTAATATCAAGTACAGCAATAGCAAGTACAGCAATATAGACAGATTGTGTTATAGACGACAAATATTTTAACTTATGCTCCAATAAATCTATAATTTAACAGCACAATTATTGCCACATTTAAGATAAGATTTCAGAGCGGATATACAACCAACACGCTACTCTATCAGACAGAATAAGAAGAAAAAATCGGACTCTTCATTGTAGACATCTAAATTGGTTATCGGCTGACTACCCAAGTCCAAATATTGGCACAAATCACGCATTTCTCACGCGTTTCTCAACTGATTAATTTACTTCCCAAATAGATTGTCAGCTTAAATATAATCAACTCGTCTCATTCGTTGTACAAATGATAATTTGTAGTTGTTTGCTCGCTTGGTCAACATTTCAACAAAATGTACCTATTTTTATATTTCTGTTTCACTTTGGTTGTTTTTATGTTTGGGGTTCATAAATTGCCAGTGATTAATCTATTTGATCCGACAAAGATTTTTGTGTGCGCCAAACGATTTTTATTTGAACTTGAGGCACAAGTCGTTCCGTATGCGATTGTTTAACACGATACACGCTATATATTATAGATACAGATATATACAAACATATATATATTTCTGTATTTGGCCGACATTTGATTGCCATCAGGTGGGGGAATGAGGGAAAAGAAATGGAAAGGTCATTATTTCAACATTTGTTGCTTCTAAGTACAATCAAAGCAATGATCTCTGCTTGCGGAAGGGTGGTGGAGAGGGAATGGGCGTGTGTTTTGGGATGTGGAGGCAGGTATACGATACGCTGTGAACAACAACATTTTAACACCTTGATTGTATTTACTCTTTCGTTTCTATTGTTGTTGGTTTTGCCTCACTTTCCTTCTCTGTCCTCCACTTTGCTCAATTGAAAATTTAATTTTCAAGCAATTAAATTAAATTTCGAAGAACACAAAACAAAATATGTTTGCTTTTAAGCTTGTGAATTAGCGTTAGTGTCGAGCTAGAAAATACCCTGTATAGTAATGAGTCTTTGACTCTAGATGATTTTGTAATAATAAATGTTTGTTGAATAATATTTCTAGATATATTTTTTAAATACACTTTAACACCATTTTCATTTAGAGCTAAATCTTTAGTTAATTATCTACAAAATTATTTGTATCTCTAGATAAATACAAAAATGTATATATTTTTAGATAAATACTCTGATAATTTCTATTTAGTTAAATACATACTAAATTTATCTCTGGATGTGTACAAATTTTTCAAAATAATTGCTGATGCGGTACAACAAAAATCTTATGAAAATAATATTTCCATGGAAATTGTTGTTATCTAAAGAATCAGTTTACTAACAGAATGAAATCAATTTTCTCGTGAATATTGAGGGAAACTATAAATTAATTACTCCTTATAGATCAGCGCTCAGAAGAGATTTCTAATGAAAAGTTTTTGGCATCTTAAGCTAAATAGCAATTAAATATAGTTGTAAACACAGAAAAGATAATTAAAGCACAATTACAGGGTATTTTTTCTAAATTGGATGGCTGCTGATGTCTGTTGAGATTGGTTGTTTCTTGCACGCATTGAGATAGCGGCGACTAAGGAAAACAATGAATCAGTTTATATAAAACACATCATCATCATCATCATCATCATCATCATCATCATCATCAGCATCATCAGCAGCGCAAAGGTAATGCATGACAAAACAATTGCCAATTGTGAGTCAAATATTTTATAGTATAAGTGTGTCTGTGTGTTTATGATTCAACTACAACAACAACAAACAGCAACAGTGTTGTGTGAATATCCAATTAGCAGATGACATGACAATAACAACATCAACAACAACAAACGACACGCGACATATAACGTAAAATGCTTCACGATTTTTAAGGGCGATTTTTCTAAAATCTAATCGGTCTGAGTGGGTTCTTTGCTGGATTTCCGGCAACAAATGTTGGATCATTTTGCATTTAAATTTATTAATAAGATAACATTTTATTTTGAATTTAGTTTTTACTTTCTGTATTTTGATCGACTGATATTGATTGATATTATATATAGGAGGAGGCGAGGCTCTGCACTGCTTACCTTCGTAATTGACCTGACCATCACCATCGATATCAGCCTCACGGATCATCTCATCGACCTCCTCGTCTGTTAATTTCTCGCCCAGATTTGTCATCACGTGACGCAACTCGGCCGCTGAAATGAAGCCGTTGCCATCCTTATCGAACACTCTGAAGGCTTCCCGAATCTCCTCTTCGCTATCGGTGTCCTTCATTTTGCGTGCCATCATGGTAAGGAATTCTGGGAAGTCAATTGTACCGTTGCCTGGAAAATAAGAACAAAATCATAAATAATTAGTTCAAGTTTAAAAAAATAAATGGAAACTGAACCCTAACTTCAAAACCTGAAACTCAACATTTTGATAAGAATCAGTTATAGTAAGTGATATTATTAGTTTATATTGCACCAATAATTGTACTGAATACTGAAACAAATTTTAAAAACTAATGCATAAATTTGACCAAAACTTTTCACTTTACGTAACGTAACTGAAATAAAATTCCGTTTGCTTTTTTAATTCTAATTGATTTTCTATTTATATTATAATCTTAAAAATGTTCATATTTAGCTGGCACTAAAACAACCAGTGTTGCCTTAGCTAAAACCTACAATAAAAACCCAAATTTTAACAACTTCGTTTGATTTTAAAGCACTTTTCAAACCTCTGCTAGCAATCTGTTTTAATTAAGTTTGTAAATTCATAAAGAGCACAATAATATTTTATAAGCAACAATGGCTTTTTTTCCTTTAAGCAATGGTTCCACACATACACAAATAGGCACACCAAACACACATACACATACACACACCCACACCTATGCCATTAAAAAGTTATATGAAAGCCTTAACCCACACAATTGTTATAAATGCTCCGAGCTCATCAAAATTGCTTGAAAGGCGCACAGAGCATTTCAGTTTTTCACAGTTTTTTTTTATTCCCCATTTTTTCTCTCTCGCAATTTACGGAGCAAAACATATTTCTTTATTATGAAGTTGGCAGCTGACAACCCCAACCCGACCCAACCAGACAGCCAACCATCCAACCAACCAACCACCTCCTTCAACCAACACCCTCTCTCGTCTGCTGCATTTGTGTACCTGTCGGCTAAATAAACCACGTAGCCAGCAAGCTCCACAAATCCCATTTGACCTGACCCTTGGGGGTGATTGCATACATACATATATATTTATATATATAATTCCCCCAGCAGCCATAATCAAGCAGATTTTCATATTTGTCTAAGCCATCTGTAAAAGCCACAAAAGCCAGCCTGCACAGTTTGGGCTAACTTTTTTTTTTGGTTATATTTTCCTCTTTTTTGCACATTTTATTTTTTTCGTCTGGCACACGTGGCGTATGAGCAACTTGGTGGCGTTGATAAATTTACTCCGCTAGGCCAGCGCAGCATAAGTTTTCGCAATCTGAATGGGAGGAGGGGTGGGGGTTCAACTTTAGTGTGTTTGGCTTGTGATTTAAAAAAGGGTAAAAGAAAAAAAACCAAATTGAGTTTGGTTTTTTTCTACATGCTGGAGGCAATTTTTTTCAAGTGTAGCAGCAATTTTGAAATACTTGCCGCATTTTTGTTGGCCGCACAAATGAAGTGGCCTCCTCTAAATTTTTTTTTTACATTTTCTCATCTGGCCGAAATTCTTGTTACGACTAATTGAAAAAGTTTTCACTACACATTTCTGCTGTTTAAAGTTTGAGCATAGTTTGAGTTCAGTTTGTTATTCTACTTCAACTTTGTCGATTTTCTTTTTCATTTTTATGGCTTAAAAACAACAAAGAAAAAAAATGGTAAACTTTTCTTTTGGGTGCTTAGCCAGAAAACTTTTGCTGTCGAACTCTCTTCTCGAAGACCTTAATTGTTATTGACTCTCTCTCTCTCTTAACCTTTCTCTCTCTCTCTCTCTCTCCAGTAAAAAGTTCCGCCTTTGATATCATTGGATATTCCATTAAATATATGTATATACTATATATATATATGGGTCTCTTGTTATGCATGTTTTTGGCCAAGTAAATGATGCGCGTCAGCCATTTTGATTTTCATTTTATGATTATGTTTTGAGGCAAGCAGCTCAGTTAAGATTAGTTTTTATTAGTGTCTCAAGGGTTCGATAAGTTTACCAAAGTTTCCAACTTCTGATTATATTTAACAAACATATTCAGTGCTCCTTAAAAGCATCCCATGTGTACAATTAATAATACCCTCACTCTTATCCATACACATTCATTTTTTTTTTATTCAATTTATGTTGCATTCTTAAACGTTTTATATGGTCTTGAGAGAGTCTTAAAAGCATCGCTTTTGTACTAATAGAAATACTTCTCTTCTCTAGCTATGCATTTTGTTTCTTCTATTCCTCTTTGTGGTGTCATCCTTCAACGTTTTACAAAAGGGTTTAGAGTGCCTTATAATAAATATATTCTCTGCTGCTTATTTCTATCTAAACAACCTAATCTCTCTATTCCTCTTTGTGTTGCCATCCTTAATCGTCTCACATTGTGCTTAAGCTATAATCTTTCTACTTATTTATTTCAGTATTTTCATACATTCTCTCCACATTTGATTTGCCTCCTTTCTTTGTGTCTCATTCTTAAACGATTAACTGCAATTTAACCATAAAGCATTTAATGCCATCAATCTTTCAAGCAAATAATCAACTCAAAATACTTGACTCCGTTTTGTTAAATCGATCTCATTACAAATCAATGTTATCACAATCATTTAACACATTCCTTGTGTGTGAAATTAATGTTTAGCTATCGTATTTAATAGACCCCCCCCCTCCCCTCCCCACCCATCCAACCGCACACAAGCTCAATTATTGTTCAAGTTCAAATACAAAAACAAATCAATTCACACAGCAACAGAAAAAAGAAACAAAAACAACAAGTTGTTTCGAGGTTCACAATCGAAGCATAAAAAAAAATAAGAAAACAAGACGATTAACAGCTACATTAAATCCAAGCAAACAGCTAAATAATTAATGAAATCTTTAAAAAAAATAAACCTAAATAAACAGAAACACAAAATAAAAAAAAATAGAAGAACAAGCAACAATTTCAATTGTGCGAAAAATTTGACCAATGAAAATTTAATAAAAATTGGAATAATGTGCGCGCAATTAAAGTGCACAATTATTATGTATAAATAATATACACTCGCGAGCTTGAGTTGTAAATTCAGACTGACTTGCTCTGACGAGCAAGTCTTCATTTTATTGACAAATCTTAAAACTAAATACATCTGTTTCCTTATCTAACGCAGTCGCTTGTAAGACGACCACAGTGTAATTTCATCCCTCGCTATCTTTGGGAAATTCTAAGAATAGCGTGACCCGGCCTTTAGGTACCTAACCTAGAGTGTGCTGCATGAGCCCGCTAGCTGATACCCAGAGCGACACATGTTCATACTTGAACATTCTCCGGGGGGGCAGTAAATGTAATATTGATTAGATCTCTATTTTGTGCATATCTTATTCTTAGGTAAACTACAAGACCTATAATCACCACCGTCACTAAAATCAATGAGAAGTGTCCACTTGCAGTAAAGAAATGCAAGTCACCCTAGTGAACTTTGTGGTCGTTGAGATACTGTATTTTTTCATGCAGTTTCTTAAGTTCCTTGGTATTGTTGATTGTAAGCGAATCAATTGGTGTCCACTCGAAGGGCGTTTCAGCATCTGCTTCCTTTATGAAGTTTGCCGAGTAGTTAACTTTAAACGATGTGTGAAGACTCTGAGGGGCCTGTAGGGTCACTCCTTTAAGTCTTAGAGAACATCCTTCAGTGAGGTCCAGGATGCCAACCTTCGGTAGTCGTATTAGTTGATGATGCGAGTCACTGCATTGGATCTGACCCGAAGTATTCTCAAACGTTTTGAACAACCACTGATTGTGGGCACCCAATTTTATCCAAAAAGATTGCTCCTTGTATTCGTCCATTGAGCACAACATATTTGAGTGAGGCCTCATTGGAGTTGTCTCACAGAAGTTCTCTTCTGCATCTTTCCATGCCCAGTTTCCTTGGCAGACTCTTGCTTCCTCGTTTTCCCAACGGCACTTGTTCAGGTCGGCGTCAGACATTAAATGGAATGTGTTCAACGCCGTATTGTAGATCATATAATTCGCTGCTACCGCTGGAATCATTTTTTGATTATTGCCGATGAACGGTATCGAAATAATCTTAAAAATGGCTGACTCCTGATTCAGGTACAATGGAATTTTAGCCTTAATTATAATCATCTCATCTTTGAATATTCCGTGCGCCGCCAGAAGTTTGTAAGCTGTCTGTAGTTTATGCCCAGCAGTTTTCCCAGGTAATACATGGTTGCGTGGCATTACGTCCTGGACTTTATTAATCTCCTTCATCATTTGAGATGGCTTGATTAGTATAGGATTCAATCTTCCTTGATTTAAATCCATGAACAAATCAATTATTTTTTCTTGAATTGTTTCCGCTTCGTCGGTCCAATCCTTCAGTTGGAGAATGAGTAGCAAGAACTTAATTGCCTCCCGGTGTATTTGATATTGGACTTTGATTGATTCAGTGATATCATTCAATCTCATAGTCATTTCATTAAAGTTTTCGTTGACTTTTTCTGTCGTTGTTTTCACTTAGTTGACTGTTGCGTTGATAACTGAAGTCTGATTCTCCATATAGCTTTTCAAGTTTTCTTGGTTCGTCTTTAAGGTCTTCATGTTAACCATTGATATAACTTTTGATGAAACATCAAACCATCCGTTAGGGCATACATAGATAGTCTCACAATATCGTTTCTTTCTTCGATACGAAGGTTCCATTATAAGATTATTATTTTCTTCTATTGCGTCCAATTGTCGTCCGACTCTCGCTGTCATTGATAGGCACTGTTGTTCATATTCCATAAACTTGGGACATAATCCTTTAGCTTTTTCCAGTATTGCGGGAGCTTGCCGAGATACCTCCAAATAGGCTTGTAAATTGAAGTAGAATAGGAAGTCCCAGCTTGATGATGTTACTTCCACTTTTCCAATCTTTTCCAGAAATATTGCTGATTCGTTTTCTAGCTCCCTTATATTTATTTTTGAGCTATTTTGATTGGAAATAATGACTCCAGTTGTCACGTGGAACATCATTAGCAGGCTTAAAATGATTGCTGCAGTCATGTTACTCCGGGTGCTTCTTCGTAGAGTCTTTTGCTCTTCCTCTTGTGTTGGTAACGGACAAATTTTATTAATTGACCGTTTTATCTCTCCGTTACTTGTTTTAATTATGACAACTCTGGCTTTATTGTCTTCTCCTTTGGCGGTTTTTATGATTTTTCCCATTGGCCATTTTCCTGGATTTATATTTTCCTGTTTGATCAGTACCAATTGACCCTCTTTAAGGTTTTCTTTGTCGCTTTGCCATTTTGTTCTCTTTTGCAGCGACACCAAAATTCTGCAGTCATTCGCTGAATGTATCTCCATCTGTCTAGCGATCCTATCTGCCCATGCACGCCCATATTTTCTGGTGCGCTTATAAGTGGCCTGCCCACTAGGAAATGTCCAGCGGTGAGTACATCGTCCGTCTCGCTCTCATTTCCCATTGAGATTAAAGGCCGTGAGTTCAGCACTGCCTCTATACGACATGGCAGCGTAGAGAACTCCTCATAGGTGCAGCTATTGTTTCCAAGTATACGCTTTAAATGGTATTTCATGGATTTCACGCCAGCTTCCCACAATCCACCCATGTGGGGGCTCCCCGGGGGAATAAAATGCCAAAAATTTTGTATTGCTCAAAATAGCAGCTTCTAAATCAACATTTAGTTTCCTTGCTGCTCCAACGAAATTTGTTCCATTATCGGAGTACAGGTGATTGCTTTTGCCCCGTCTCGCAAAAAATCGATGCAGACTTTCCAGAAAATTATCCGTGGTCATGTCGCTGACCAGCTCCAAATGGATTGCTTTTGTAGCCATACAAATGAAGATGCAGACGTATCACTTATAAGCTTTTTGCCCTCGTCCTTTTGAGCATCTAATTTGGAATGGTCCCGCATAGTCTATGCCCGTTGCGTAAAATGGAAACTCTCCGATCACTCTATAAGTGGGCAAGTTTCCCATGATTTGGTTAATTGACTCCTGTCTGTATCTAATGCATGTGACACATGCTCGGAAATGTTTTCTTATCAGGTTGCGACAACCAAATATCCAGTATTCCCGTTGTATGAAGTTTTTCATTAACTTGATTCCTCCGTGTAGGGTCATTTTGTGGGCCTTATCGATCAGTAGCCAAGCCAAATGGGATTTTCCTATGATGATGGGATGTTTTATTCCGAATGGTAAGGCGGAGTTTTGTAGTCGACCTCCAACTCTCAGAATTCCTTCATCGTCCAGAAACGGGTAGAGTGGTAGTAGCTTGTTTTTAGCCTCCAATCGTTTTTTGTAATTGTATGATTTTATAATTGTTGATTTTGCCTTACTCCAAAGGTTAATGTCTGTGGGGGATGTTTGCGTGATTTTTGCCCGAAGCTTTGCTATAAATCGTAAAATATTAACGATTACGCTTTCCAATTTCGACAAACTCGAATATTTAGATAGCAATTTTGTCAATGGATCGTCTTCATTCAACGTTGCTGCCACTATCAAGATCTCCTCTTCTTTTTGTACTGGCCACTCACAGGCTGGCTGAGTTAGCCACTGTGGCCCATGCCACCATGTCGAATGATGTTCCAGTTTTTTTGGTGTGATTCCTCTTGAAGCGACGTCTGCTGGATTCTCTTCTGACTTCACGTAGTTCCATTTTACTGATGGTAAATGGGTCGTAATGTCATCCACCCTGGTTTTCACAAGTTTGTCCTTACTGCATTTATTTGTGATCCATGCAATTGTAATTTGCGAGTCGCTCCATGCGTTGATTTGACCTCGGCAGTTCATGATGGATGAGATTCGAAACAATTGTTTTGCCAGAAGTTGAGCTGCACATAGCTCTAACTTGGGGATGGTTTTCTTGTTTTTTAGTGGATTTACCTTGCTTCTTGAAGCAAGAAAGGTGACTTGGCTACCTATTTTTGCGTATACTACGGCAGCATATGCTTTCTCTGAGGCGTCACAAAATCCATTAAGCTCAATGGCTGTGAGACCCTTGCTTCCAATCCACCGCGGAGTCCGTATACTTGTTAAGGCTGGTAGTTCATTTGCAAAGTTGCGCCAAATGTCTGCCAAACACTTTTCCAGTTCTTCGTCCCACTTGAGGGACATTTTCCATAGTTCCTGCATGAAACATTTTCCTTGTAATGTTACAGGAGTCAGCCATCCTAATGGGTCAAATATCCTTGCTAGTTGAGAACGCTTTGAAATATGACCCAACTGCGGCACTTTTACGCTGAATGTAAAATCGTCTCTGGCCGGGTCCCAAAGCAAACCCAATGTTTTTATTGACTCGTCCTTTGTTATTGCGATTTTTTCCGACTTATTTGTGTTTCTTATGGATGCAATTATCTTCTTATCGTTGGAGACCCTTTTGCGTAGATGCATTCCTCCTTTGCTCAAGACAGCTCTTATCTTCTGTTGGATCGCAGTGCAGTCTTTTATCGAGTTGGCTCCAGTCATTAAATCATCCATGTAGAAATCCTTTTTTATAATGTGCGTTAACTTTTCATCATCTTTGCAGTACAAGTCCGCCAGATGATGCAATGAACGCACTGCTAGATATGGTGCGGCTGATGTCCCATACGTTACGGTCGTCAATTTAAATTCTTTGATTGACTCCTTTGGATATTGATACTCCTGATCAATTGGCGTTATTTTGATTTGACGATACATTTTTTCCACATCTGCTGTCATCACATATCGCCACATGCGCCTGCTACATAGAATGGCAAAAATTTCCCTTTGAATTTTGGGACCGATTGACATTGGGTCGTTCAGGCTACGACCACATGTGGCTTTTGCTGATGCATCAAAAACAACCCTTAATTTTGTGGTTAGGCTGTCTTGCTTTATCACCGCCTGGTGCGGCAGATAGTATTTGCCTTTGCCTGTTGTGTTTACTGGCACCATATGCCCGAGCTGCAGGTACTCTTTCATGAAGTTGTTGTATTCCTGGTAGAGCATTTGGTTCTTTTTAAATTTTTTCTCCATTTGCAGTAGTCTTGCTACTGCTTGCTTACGAGAGTCTCCCAATTCAATGGTGCTATGAAATGGAATTGAGACTATCAGTCGTCCATCTTTATCTACTGATGTAGTTTGTTGGTAATAATTTTCGCAATGCAGATTTTCTGTCATGATTTTTTTTGGTGGTGCTCGGGCAATATTTCCGGAAACTATCCATCCGAGTCGTGTTTTTTGTCCAAGCGCTCCATTAATAGTTCTGACTTAACCCCAATCCTCTTGCTGGGGAGTGCTCTTTGTAACTTGGAAAATACTAGCGCTGTAGTTTTCCCCTTGAAGTTACTTGAAAATCTAGGATTTTTTTTCAAGTGTCACACTGTGTTTTGCCAGTTCCACGCCGTTTGAAACTATTCTCTGTATTTCCACTTTCTCCTTGTTTTTCTTCAGCCTTAGAAGCTGCGCTGCTTCTTCTGATATCAGGGTGCGCTGCGATCCTCCATCCATTGCTTTCTGTGACGTTGAGGGTTCCGTTGTAATTAAAACCATCTTCTCTTTAGGTTTTAAATTTTTAGATTCGACGAATAAATTCGAACTCTGAACACGGCGCGAAATTCAATTTATATAGATTACGTATAGTGTAAAACTATATTTCCAGATTCGACGATTAGTTTCGATCTCTGGACACGGCGCGAAATTCAATTTATATAGATTACGTATAGTGTAAAACTATATTTCCAGATTCGACGATTAAATTCGAACTCTGAACGCGGCGCGAAATTCAATTTATATAGATTACGTATAGTGTAAAACTATATTTCCAGATTCGACGATTAAATTCGAACTCTGAACGCGGCGCGAAATTCAATTTATATAGATTACGTATAGTGTAAAACTATATTTCCAGATTCGACGATTAAATTCGAACTCTGAACGCAGCGCGAAATTCAATTTATATAGATTACGTATAGTGTAAAACTATATTTCCAGATTCGACGATTAAATTCGAACTCTGAACGCGGCGCGAAATTCAATTTATATAGATTACGTATAGTGTAAAACTATATTTCCAGATTCGACGATTAGTTTCGATCTCTGGACACGGCGCAAAATTCAATTTATATAGATTACGTATAGTGTAAAACTATATTTCCAGATTCGACGATTAAATTCGAACTCTGTTCGCGCCGTGTCCAGAGATCCGGCTTGAAGGACCAAAATGTATAAATAATATACACTCGCGAGCTTGAGTTGTAAATTCAGACTGACTTGCTCTGACGAGCAAGTCTTCATTTTATTGACAAATCTTAAAACTAAATACATCTGTTTCCTTATCTAACGCAGTCGCTTGTAAGACGACCACAGTGTAATTTCATCCCTCGCTATCTTTGGGAAATTCTAAGAATAGCGTGACCCGGCCTTTAGGTACCTAACCTAGAGTGTGCTGCATGAGCCCGCTAGCTGATACCCAGAGCGACACATGTTCATACTTGAACAATTATGCTTATTAAGAGATTAAAAAATGTTAAAATTAACCAAGACAGATATTGTATATTGAGATATAATGAGACGTTTCGGTTACGGTTCGCCCCTGCGTCTTGTTTATGAAAATATCAATTTATAAATACTTTTTGGCTTTAGGAATTCCCCAGAAAGAAACAAAAAAAAAACAAAACCAAACGAAAAAAAGAAAAGAAAACACCACAAAATTTGTTGCCATTTTTGTGTGTGTTTTTGGCCAAATAGCCAAAGTGTTAGACGGGCCTTAGACAGAATGCTTTGACAAGGCTCATAATATGATGACGATGACGATGATGATGATGACGATGTGTTGCCAATGTTGTCTGTCTATCTGTCTTTTGCCAATGTCTGCTGCTGGTTTTTGGTTTCCACGACGAGTCATCTTTACACTTTATGCTTTCCCGAAACCTCCCCCTGCTTAACCCCCACCACCACATCACTCTCCTCTTTCTCCCTATATCTTGCTGGTTTCGCAACGTTGCGCAAAATTTGTGCAGACAATTTAAAATTTTAATTCAAATTCTTTTTTTTGGCTCGCAACGCTAAATTTAGTTTTCGAAAAGAAGTGAACTGTTTTAAAAATAAATCACAACATTTTGGGAATTTCTTTGAGACACACTTTTCACATTTGCATGCAGTTTTCATTTTTATACAGCTGGACAATTGTTGAGAGCAGAGGAGAGGGGAGGGAAGGGGCGAGTCTAATTGCGTTGTTTGTATGCGAGACACAGCAGTGCTTTTGGACAAAGTCGTCAAAAACTTTTGGCGTTGCCAACAAAATTTTAAGTAATGAATGTTTAATGTTTCCGTCTGTTGTTCACAGACTACTAAAAATTCATCCACCTCCTCTCCGCAGATATATACATATATATATATATACATTTAGTTCCATGTGTTTTGTGCATTTCAAATAGATGTAAATATTTTATATAATTTTATGTAAAAACTGCCACCTTGGCTCGCATGGGTCATAAAATAGTCGAGATAATAGCTAAACCCTCGGGTTTACTGAGAAATTAAGAGTAAAATAAAAGCAGCCACTAAATAGCCATCTGAATAATGCAAAAATTGCACGAGTTGTAAAATATTTTCGATTTTATCTAATAAATTAATAACTTGATAATTTTAATTGATTTCAGAGTAATTTTCCGCTAATTCAGTTTTATCTTTAGTACTTTTTAAGTGGAGCGCATTTGTAAGAAACTCATTAAAAAGCTTTAATGTTTTTTCTTTTATTTTGTATTTGTATTTGTATTTGTTTTTTTTTTTTAATTTTACACATAAAAAACATAAAACATTCGGAATTTCTGAAACGATTTGGCTTGCAATAAATTCTTCATATTAAATGCCTTGTTTATCACAAATAGGCAGAAAAGTTAGCTGGAAAAATGAGCTCAAACTGGAAATATTTCCAGCAAAGTAAGATGTGCAAACATTTATAATGGATTTTCATATACATTTCTAACTATATATACTAATAAACATTTGGTAAAAAAGTTTTCCCAAAATAACTGGTAAAAAAAAAATTATACGTTTTGGCTAAGCATTATTTATAGCTTAATAAATAAATAAATTCTTCATATAAAAAGTTTGCAGGAAGAATGTGCTCAAACTGGAAATATTTCCAGTAAAGTGTGAAAAACTAAATTAAATAGATTTTCATGTGATGTACATAACATAGCTGTTAACGGTTTCCTAATTTTTTGATTAAATATTTTTAATAGAAAATTACTAACATTTTATTATTAGTTTTCTACCAATTGCAATCCCATCTCTCTGTCTCCCTCTCTCTCTCTCTCTCTCTGTCATCTTTCCCACACTTTCATCTTTAACTACTGCCCTCTCTCACACACACATTCACATCAGCGTACACCCACTCATACGTAAGCCCTACAGATAAAATAAAAAGAGAACTTAACAGCTTCTGCTTTGAGCCATGCAACTATTTATAAACATCTTTCAGTCATTCAGTCATCCAGTCAAGTCGCTGTTTTTTCCCCACACCTGCCAACCCAGCGAATCCTATACACACGTGCTCTACTCTATGTGCTTGTTGTCCTTTGCAGCGCATGCGCCTGAGCAGCTCAGCAGTATAAACAGCAGCAGCAATAGTTGTGCAGACTTTGCCCTGGATTTTTCATCACATGCGCAATTTGCACTTGCAAACAAAAAACAAACAGTAAGACAAACACAACAACAACCAGCAGTCAAACAGCTCAACGCAGTTGAGTAAACGAAAAGGTAAGTAAGAAAAAAGCAGCGCTGTTTCTTTTCTGTAGACAGCGCGCGGGAGAGTCAGATGAGAGTAAGAGAGTGAAGCTGGGTGGGTTGGTTTTGGTTGGTTGATGGCTGTTGGTTGTTGTTGTTTTTGTCGCTGTTCCTCTGCTTCTACTGCCGGTGCTGCTATTATCGTCCCACTGCTAATTGCTGCTCCTTCTCTGCTGCTGCTTTGCTGATACTGTTGTTGTTGCTGCTACTATTGCTCTGCTTACTGCTGCTCTGTTGCTCTGTTGCTGCTAACCGTTGCTACTGCTGCTGCTCTGCTGCTGCTATTCGGATGTGGGTGACTTGATTTCGGTTTTTGGAATTTCCTCTTCTTTATCGTCGTCTCCTTGCACTTTTTACTTGTTACGCTTTGCACTTGTCGCTCATTTGTCGCGCTATCTGCATGTGTGGGTGTACCAATGTGTATGTGTGTGTGTTTCTTGCTGCTCTTCTTGGGTGGGGCTGGGTCTGTTTTATTTTTAAGCTAATTGTCGAGCTTAGGGCGCATAAACTTTGGCTATTATGTAAATAGCAACAGCAATATGTATGCAAAACGAAGCACACAAACGCACACTCATATGCATAAATAATAATAAATAAAAAAAAGTGATTTATAATTTGTGAAAATTTATATAGCCAGCAAAAAAAAATCTGCTCGACACATTTCACAATTGCTAAAAATACATATAAAAAGTCACACGAGCGCCGATTTCTGTATCTCTCCCTTCCTCTACCTCTTTCTCTCTGCAATTTTATAGCTTTCTCTCTCTCTCTCCATCTTGCTCTCTTTAATAAGTCGTCGCCAAATGATTTTTTTTTGGTTGAGCAATTTTTGTGGTCGTCGGAAAGGTGAAAAACCTCAACAGCGAACGACACATTTTCACAATTTTCACATTTTCGCCGAAATGGCGCGCGGCGCCTATCGCTCAATTTCTTTTCATACTCTGTTAAAAATAATTTATACATTTTTGTTGCTGCTGCTGCTTCTTCTATTTTAGATTCTTTGCGTTCCACACTGTTTCTGCAAACCCCTCCTCTAAACCCCTTTCCCTCCCCACAATCCACAACCACTTTTTGACAAAAATCCTGTGTGCATTTTTGACAGCAGCCAGCAAAATTACAACAATTACGACAACGACAACGACAATTGAAATAGCAACACCATTACCCAATGGAGACAACAACAGCAAACACAACAAGAAAAGCAACAAAAGCAGACAAATATTTTTGGTTATAATCTATTTTTAATGACTATGACGTGTTTTTGTTGCATATTTTTAGCCGGTCGCCGCTGAAGAAAAAAGAAGAAACACAAGCGAAAACACAAAGGAAACCAATGACAACAACTACAGAAGGAATTTGTTGATCTTTTTTCCTTTTGTTTGTCTGTCCTGCTGTCGTTGGGTCTGCTGATCTGTTCATTTGCATGTCTGCTGATCTCTCGTTTCTCGTCAGTCAGTGGGGATTACAAAAAAAAAATACAACAATAGAATAAAAGAAAACGTTTGCACGGCTGTGTTTCAAGAATAGCCACTCGTTGCGGCCAACATACAACAGAACAGTTTATAATTAGCGCGAAAAAGGGTTCAAAGCAATTAGCACAAAATAGACGCAAATTATTTGCGGCTAAAAATTAAAAAAAAAATAAAAAGAGAACTAGTTCAGGAATTTGGCAAATCTAATTGAATCGTTTTATTTTTGGTTTCTTTTCTGAAGGATTTTCTTTGGAAACGTTTACGTATGCGTAGATAAAGTAGATCAAATATGAAAACTATTTGTCTTAACTCCAATTTTAAAGTGTTTACATATAAAAAAAAAGATCAAAAAATTCCCTAAACGCATCTCTAATTTATTAAATTTAAGTCTTTACGTATAAGAATATAAAGATTAAAAATACAACAGCTTTCTGTTTGTAGTTAACTCAAATTCATTTGATGTCTTATCTGAATATATTAATTAAATAAATATAAATTAGATTAAAAAATATTAAGATCTTTCCACCTATGCTGCAATTCATTTGTTTCTGCTTTTAAAACGTTTACGTATGTGAATAAAAAAAACTTGGTAGGACTATCTAGCAAACAAAAAAACGGAAGCAGAAGGCAACTCACCATCGGCATCGACCTCGTTTATCATATCCTGCAGCTCGGCCTCTGTGGGATTCTGGCCCAGGGAACGCATAACTGTTCCCAATTCCTTTGTTGTGATGGTGCCATCGCCATCTTTGTCGAATAGCGAGAACGCCTCTTTGAACTCGGCAATTTGTTCTTCTGTCAGCTGGTCGGCCTACAAACAAGAAACAGATAGAGAGAGAGAAACATTATTATATTATTATAAATGCAAATACAAAATGTGTAAATATATAATTTCAAAATACCATAATTTAACTTTCGATTGAACCGAGTTTTTGTTGCTTGCTGTTTTTTTATTTAATATTTTGCTTTCGATAATTAATTGCTGTAAACTTTTATGAAGTGTGTTTATGAATGATGACGACGACGACTACTTGGATGCTGTTTTCAATGCCAACACACAACTACACACACACATACAGACTCATATATATATATATATATATAAATATATGTAAATATATATATACATATACATGTATAGAAGAGAAAATCTCGGCAATTGTATCTGAGGCAAAAACAATTTTAAATTACAATACAATATTGCGTTCCAAGTAAAAAAAAAACAGTGTCGTTAAATAAAAATGTACACAACACTGAGAGAAAAAAGCTGTACAAGTTTCTTATATAATCTTATAAAAATAAAATAATAAAACACTTGTCTTGAAATGTTTCTGTTTTTCTTTTTTTAATATATATATATATATATATATATATATATATATATCCATGTATTTAAAGGTCCACCTTGATTTTTCTCTCAGTGTCATAATATGTATGTCGAACCCGTTCTCTTGACACGTTGTACGTAAAGTAAAAGAATAGCAGCACTTTGGGGGGAATTGCAGGGTTTGGCTTGGTTTTGACATTCATTTAAATAATTTCGCGTATTGTTTGCACTCAACAAAAGGCGAAAGACATATACGCACATATATGTACACACACACACATTTGCGTATATTCAGATAGAGATACAGTTGTTCTCGTATCTCCTATCTACGAAAAAAAAGGTGTTAAGTTCCGCTGACGTCAGAAGCTCGTTTTTCAAAAGGTATACAAAACTATATAGATGCGAGAAGAACAAGAATTAGAATAAATTGAATTTATAATGATACAAACAAGGAAGGTTGACTACCAGATATCCTGCACCTTTAAAGAAATTCATACAGATGATTAATACTATGTCAAGATATATTCAAACTGGTTGAAAGCAATAAGTCTATAAAATTGTAAATTGATATAAGATTTTTTCTCGGTTTACTAAACCGATCTAGCTAAATTCTTAGGGATGATAGATATGCATACTTGATTAGAAATATATGCCTGTAAAATTTTGAACTTTAAACGATTTTTATCAATGCAGAGCTAACGATTACAAAACATAAGCTTATGCTATACATATCACTACTTCAATACACGCTTTTTCAACCCATATCATTGGGTATGTTGAACACTCAAGTAAACATTTTTCTAATGTTTTTTTTTTGGGAACCTTCTCTAGGGTTAGCCGCGCTTGTTTTTAATGAATCCCAACGAAGCATATATTGAATGGCGTGTCTAATTTGTTTTGACGGACGTGCGGATTAAGAATTTATATTCATATAAAGAAAGAAAAAAAAACACACATTATGTATTTATTTATATGTCACTATATATAGTATATATAGCGATAAGGTCGGCGCCCCTATAAAAATATAATGACTTAACAAACGATACGCGGATTGCATGCTTAATTTGATTAAACACCAAATGATTATTATTATTTTTATTATTATTATAACTAACATACGTCAGAGAGTTGACGCGAATTGTTTCAAATATGTTTGTAGATTTATGTATATATATATTTTTATATGGTGCTGATTGATTTGCAGGCAAAGCTCGTAATACTCATAATTTCCAGAGAATTCCTTATTGTTGTTAATTCTTTAACTATTGAAGTACTCCCGGATTTGGAAGCGCATATATATATGAGATCATAAGGGGTTTGCCGTCTATGAAGTAAAGATAAAATACTGTTCTTTTAATATCTGCCAAGTTTTATGAGAAGAGATCACCAAACAACTAATTAAAGACTCATCGCTTAACAAATTTCTAGTGATTAATGGAGATATATAAGGCAATATATATATATATATATATTAAAGATATATAAATAAAGATTTAGTATTTCCTTTCATCCATTTGAATTGATTTCTATTCTTATAATTTGCATTTTATATTGAAAGATTTGACTGCTCTCTGAAAATTACGAATTTAATTGCATGAAAATATTCATCATTTCTCGACTCGCAAAAGGCAACAACCACAATAAATTATTATAAGCTAATATTGGCTTCGATAATGAGGTAATCAATTGTGTGCTCGAATTTGTAATTAAAATGTGGTTTTTGATTCTTAGAAAACAGAATCGTGTTTTTTTTCTTTGATGATTACCTAACAAGCAATTTAAATTTGTTTGATTAATGACCCATTTAACAACCAATTTAAAGTAAATTAAACCATTTCTTAGATTTTTTGATAACGTTTACTTTAAAATCACAATCGCTTTAACTATATCATCTAATCGATCAGAAGGAGGGGGAAAAACAATACCCGTTTTGTCAAAAGTTGGGCAAGACAGGTAGATACAGGCAAGCGTAGAAGGTGTAAGAACTGACTGCAAACACACACATATATATATATATATATATTTATATATATATATTTATATATATATATATATATATATATATACATATACATACATACATGTATTTGGGGACAACTTCCGTTGGAGAGCTAAGCCAAAAAAGCAACATCAGCGCCAGCTTTATCTAATCAAGATTCGATTCGAATTAGAGAGCGTTGGTTGTATTTGAATAAATATATATATATATATATATATATATATATATATATATATATATATTCATGACCACTTATGCTGGGGCATGAATTGAATTTTTGGGTTGGCTTATCGTTTTTGTTGATAATAATAAAACAGAAAAACCCTGCACAGTAGTAAAAATATGTATATACATATATATAGATTGAAACTACATACATACATATGAGATCACAAATGGTTCGTCTATGAAATAATCTACTGTAACGATTTTAGTTAAAATGAGAAAGTTATTCCAGAAACAACTTATACCCAAAATTTAATATATTTAATATCGATTATCTATATATGACTCAAAAAGCTTAAATCCCGATTAAAGCTAACGTTTTAAATATGGCAATGCCGCCTACTCTACCTACCTAGAGCCACCAGCTGGCCGCTGTTAATTGTCAATGCCTTATATTGCCTCACCCAGTGTTGCCCACCTAAAAAGTGAGTGCGCCATATTGCTGCCCACCTGCCCATATACGCATATGCATGTGTGTGTGTCTGTATAAATTGCACATGTGATACACATTAGGCATAAACATTACTTTTAATAGCTTTACGTGCGCTCTCTCTTTCTCGCTTTCTACCTACTCTTTCTCTTACGCGTAACTGTTTAGCTCATAAGCATTTTATATTTGTTGCTGCTAAAAACCGGCAAAGTGCGCTTAAGCAACATTTAAAAAAAAAAGAGAGTTGCCGGCTGACTGCTTTGAACCGGTTAACATCGGTCTTGAACACAACTTCAATGCAACTGTACACACACTCACACACACACATAGAGAGTGCAACAGACACTGATCACACAAAGAATTGCTAAAATGCTTAGTATTTTTTTTTCATTTGGTGATGAACTCAGCACAGAATGAGTCAACAATCCATAAAAGAAAACAAATAAACTACTTCCACTCAAAAATGGCAAGAGCGGAAGCGGAGCGAAAAAAACAATACATTATTATTTGAAATATTTTTCATACTTGATGAGATAATACGCCGAAGAAGCAAGTCAACAAAATTTAAAGATCAACTTGCCTTTTTTATCTAACATTCTTATGACAAAAATGCGAGTCAGCATTGAAAAAAATGTGAATCACCATTAATGCAAAAAAAATTTAAATATTGGCACGTAAAACAAACTGTTTTAATTAAAAATTGTTTGCAATTTGCATTTGCTCTAAAAAAAAATTGCTAATTAAATTAAGAGACAAAGGTGGGTAGGGAAGGGGAGAGGTGAAATACTCATGCTCTTATCAAAAAGCAAACGCAGCCAGCAATAGCTAAAGCCGAAAACAAATGTGCAAAAGGCAGCAGTAAAATTGAAATAAAAAAAGGAAGAAAAAGAATTGGATTATGTGCGGTTAATGTGGCGACGTCGCCACGTTTGGCGTCTGGGGCGGAGAAAAAGAAAGAAAAGAACAAAAAGAGAGAAAAAAAAACCGAATGTTTCTTCATTATGCTGCACGCTGCACACACGTTTGGCCCGTTACAATGAAATTCTTGGGCGAATGGCAAAGTAGAACAAGCAGCAAAAGCAGCAAGAACAATATTGCCAAGCAGCAGCACCAGCAGAGAAACAGAAAAGCCAAGCAGAAAGCGAAACAGCAAAATAACCGCAATGCGGCAAATGAAACGGTTATGGAAGAAAACAACAAAACGTACGCGCCGCAACCCAAAAGGAAACAGACAGACCGAGAGAGAGAAAGAGAGCAAAGAAAGCGCACGCAGTTAAAAGTGTGCGAGCAGAAGAGAGCACAAACCGACGCAGTGCGAAACGCGACGAGTGATAACAGAATGTGTGCAGAGCGAGCGAAACGAAAACTGTGTGAAACGGTTATGCGAGAGAGTGAGTGGAGCACAATGAGAGAGCGCACGCTACTGCTACTTCTGCCGCGAAACGGTTAAATTGAGAAAACGAAACGCGACAAAGCGACGTCGACCAGAAATTCCAAAAGCTAAAGAATTTTTGCCGTTTCTTTTGCTCTTGCTCATGATACCTTTTTTTTGGTCGTTTTTTCCAGCCAATCCTAACCTTAATTTTCGCGGTAAATAAAGCGAAACGGAATACAACAGGAAAGAGTAAGCTGCAATAGCAATAAAAAAGAAGCCGGCAGCGCTGCTGGAAACATTACTTTTGCCGTTGCTTTTGTTGTTCTTCGATCAGGCTTTTTCTGATAAGTAAATCATTTTTCATGTATTTTTATGAGCAGTTCAAATATTTGCTGATAAAAAGTGCCGATAGCAACACATTTTTTGTCTTGGTTTTTATAACTTATTTTTCAAGATTCTTGTTTAGCAAGTCTGAATATAGTAAGTGCTGCAATACACACACACACATATATACATGTGAGCAGCTGTGAGCAAAGCTGGCAAACGGGTGGTAAAGAGAAACATGAAGAGGGGAGTGGTGGGCAAAGGGAGCGCAGCATTGCTGATAACAAGTTTACATTTTCTTCTTTCCTTCTGTTGCTTTAGTTTTTTTTTTTTTACACATTGCTGCCCAGCAATTAATAATAAATAAGGGGTGGGACCAGTTCAGGTGAGGTGAGTGAGAAGATTTAGACCTTTAACTCTCTCGCATCATGGAAATATAATTTTTGGCAAGGGTCGCGCCTCAGATATCAGCACAAAATGTGTTAATTACAGCCTTGAAATATTGCTTTTGATAACTGCTCAGGTGTTAAGCAATTAATATGCAAGTAAATAAATATACAAATGAATAAATAATACTTATAATTGCAAAATATATACGACTATTATTTATTTATTACAAATACGTGTGAAGTTAAAATTGACTCGATTGATTTATCGATATGTTTTTTTCTAATTGACTTTTATCGCTCAAATTCAATTTAAAATAATTAAAATGTGATACAAACTAAAGCCATATAAATAATGATCATGAATAACAAAAAAAAACAGTTGATTACAAATAAATAAATCAAATTATACTAAAGAAAGAAATCATTTATTAATTAGGAAATAACAAAAATTCAGATGACTCAACAATATATCGTTATTGATATAACGTTTTACAATACCAATCTTACTCAAATAATTAACTGTTAATCTGGGGTTCTTTGAGAAACAACTTAGCATACAGTGAATATGAAAAAATAACCCATGACAAACATAATTAAAAAAAAAAAACGCTATCTACCCATATAGATATGATTAAAGCAAAGAATGTATATTTAAATGACGCTATTCAAAAACGTGACTCATTTTAAACTAACCCTCAAAAATGTGAGAAAAAATAACAACCAAAAAACTAGTTTCAATTTTTTTTTTTCAGAGGGTTAATTTTAAGCCAGTTGCTCAGCAAGGGACAAAGGCTAAACCACTTCCAATTGGAAAGGCGCCTGCAATTGGCGCCTACGGACGAACGCACACACAAACACACACACACACAGAGAGAGACATATGAGCAAATGTTAACCTTTGTACCTTTTGAGATGTTGCCAAGAAACAATAAAAAGAATTGTTGAAATTTCAATGGAAATGTGCTTGTGTAAACAAAATTCAAAATTGAACTGAGCGATAGATAGAGTGAGGGAGAAAGGAGATTAACTTACCATTTTTTCTGTTATTGTTGGGCTTTTTGTTGTTCTTGTTGTTGGAAAGGTTAATCCGCTGCTGCTGTGTTGCCGCGGTTTTTAGTTATAGTTGTTGTTGTTGAAGTAGTTGGTATGTGTAAAGTGGAATTTAACGTTGGACGACGACAACGAGATGGCGACGCGCGTTCTACGTTTAAAAACTTGAATAATTTACTATTTCTTAAATAACACACTGCAAAAGAGCGAGAGAGAGAGAAAGGTGATGATGAAGATGCAGAAGAAAAATACACGTTTTGATATCTGCTGCTGTGTAAATAATATACAACAACAACAAAGGCAATGGCAACAATAGCAACAACAATATTAAATATTATTTGTTTGCCGCGAGCGTCGTCGTCGTTTGCCGGCGGCGAAGAACAAATGAAATGGGGGAAATCAAGTTAAGAGAATGCGACGAGCAGAAAAGAAGACGACAATAAAAATGTTAACGTTGGCGTCGCCGTCGACTGCGACGCTACTTTTCTTTCGCCGTGGCAATTTCTTCTTCTTTCTGTTGCTGTTGTTGTTTTTGCTCTTGTTGCCGAATTTTTGTATAATTTTTCGTCTTGCGTTTTATTCTTCTTTTTTTTTTTTGTTCGGGGCTTTCTATTGTGCGATAATAAATATGCGAAGAAACACACGCGCGCACACTCGTTATTATAAATAATATATATATACAATAAAAATTTTAGCTCGATTTCGGTTTATACAAATATTTGTTTCATTTTTCTGTGTAAATTATTATTTTTATTTTTTTTTTGCTTTCTCACGGGTGTCCTCTGCAGCAAATATTTTAATATATAATTTTTTTGTATATTTTTTGAGGGTATAACTCACGATCCTAATCAGAACGTTGCGTCCGTAACGGTTGACAACTCAATTGTAACTGTACCGTTTAAAAACCGTTAGCGTACTACAATAAATTTGCACTGTTGTACGACTGTTTGGCTGCACACAAATGTTAATTTCGTGCTGTTAGCGACTCAAATGAACTGTACGCGCTCTCTTCGCTACTCAAGTGAGCTGCTTGTGCCGCTGTTGTGCTCAACCGGGCTGTTGTTGTTAACATAGTTTTACGCTCCCTTTTTGCTGCAGACAATCCAATTTTGAGCGAAGCGGTTTTGCCGAGCGAAACGGTTACATGCGCTCTCCGTTTTGTTGTGTGGGGCTTTTTGCTGTTCGTCGCTGGGTTTGCTGCTGTTGCTGCGTTTGCTGCTGTTTGCGTAAACGCAACGGAAAAGCAAAGTAAAAAAGAAATTAGGCGAATATTTTATAAAGCGGCCGCGCCGGCGCCATTGGGCAAATGGCTTAATGATGTCAGACAATTACAGTTATACAGATCAAAAATATGGGGAAGAAGCAGAGTGAACAAAGTATAGTTTGACATACACACATTCAAATGTATATGTATTAAGTGTGTTGGTGGGCTGTCATGCAAAATAACAACACACACACACACACATGCATGTCATGCTATTCTCCCCTTTTGGTCATTTGCCATTTATTGTTCGCGTCCATTTTTGCACTTGTAATTTTTTTTGCCGCAGCAAATTGTCGCAATGGTGTTTTTTTTTGCTTGTTTGCGCTGCTTTTCTTTTGCTGCAATATCGAACGCATGCCAACAAGTTAAGTATGTTAACCTCTGCAAATTAGACGAGGGGCGACAAACGAAAAATGAAGTAACAATGCAGCAACATTTGGCGTAAAGGGAACTGAGAATTGCGACGGCTGCGGCGACAGCGACGCTAACGCTGACGTCGTCACTGGCGACGGCGACGACAGCAATGCGCCATTTTTCGCCATGAAATTCGGTTTGGGTTACGTCTCCTTCTCCTCTTTCTCCACTGTCCGTCACTCGGTCTGTTGGTTTGTGTGTGTGTTTGTGTAAATGTAAACATTTTGCAATCCAAGCGAAGAAGATGAAGAAGAAGCCCCATAAGCAATTGCGGCACCCAAAACCAAAATTGCCCTCCTCGTTTCCTCTCTCCCTTTCTCTTCCTCTACATCTGCGTCAAAGCTTGCGTCGCAATGCGTTCAAAAATTCCTTGAAATTTCACTAGTTTTCAATTCTGGGAATTATTTTGTTGAGGTATGCTATAAAATGGTTACTTATCGAAATCGACTCTTTAATAAATTAAGGCTATTCCCGCAAACTACGTCATTTAATTATGCATATATGCGGAAATTAGGGAAATAGGGAAATAACGCTAATTACTCTATGGCCCATCAAAAAAAAAAAACAAGTAGGCGGAAAATTCTCAGTGAGAATGTGCGTTAATTGTCAACAGAAAATAAACTGCCTGCAATTACAACGATGCGGATGATGGCATTTTAATAGAGCCACTAAAAGCTGATTTCCACACGCCTCTAAAATCTACAGTTTTACGGGCACTGGCAGCATCTACAACTGGACAAAAATGAGAGCCATAAAACTCGTTTTATGACAACTTAGAGCTTAATGCACCCAAACTGTTTCTACGCAGTTTTGCATTAAAAACACAAGTGAAAAAAAAATAGATAAATGTTTTGGAATCGCCCCCACGTCTGCTTTTCTGTGGATAGAATTTTAACATAAATATTGAACTAAAATAAGAAAAAATAAAGTTTTCAATTTTAAAAACAGTTTAATTCTTTTTTTTTTAAATCGGTTTAGGTTTCATGAAGCTATGGAACATATTGATACATCTTTATATGATCGATAGTTCCTATTATAATTCCTTTTCGATAATTTCCTTGGAATTCGATAATTGTGTCAAAATTCCAAGGATAATTCTTAAGCTAAAATATCAATAGTTTATTGAACTTTAAGACGGATCTTGGAATTTATTAAGAAATAAATATATATCATCCTTGAAGATGCCATGTCAAGTTCTCTACTTCGTCTTCGAATTGCCAGAACCATTTCACTTAACTCAGTTCTTCCTCTTCGATTTTCTGGCTTTTCGAGCTTTGAGTTTTTGGTCGCGGCGCCACTTAAGATAATATTTTTGTATCTTTCGCGCGGCCCGATTCATCATGAAAATAAGAATGCGTTCCTGTTGCTTTCGCTGCTCCTCCCTTTCGTGGGTAACCACAATTCGATTGTAGACAGCTTCCTCTTCGCGATAGTCGACCATGAAATCATCCAACACCTTCTTTGCCACTTTGTACTGATCCTCCAGGTCGAGATTCTCACGCAATTTCTCACCAATATTATTATCGTACTTTTGTAAAATGCCCTCCAGTTGAATTAATAATTTGTTTCTGGTTCAATTGGTGGGAATATTTGAGAAATATATGTTAGAGGGGGTTTATTGGATGTAGTATAGTATTATTAGATATTGGAAAATTTAGTGTAAAGAATTGGAACTCTGTCGAAATCAAATAATTTTTAAGTACGAATTGCATTTGATTGCATAATTAATTAAATAACTTCAAATATTAAGCTCTTTCTTAACTTATCCTTCTCTCTTTAAGCTTACTTTTCTGCACGCATTTGCTTCTCCTTCTGTGCATTCTTTTGGATTAGGAGTTCGTAATCGCAACGTGCTTTGTCCAGTTCCTCCCTCAGCTCCTTCTGTTTCTCCACGCTGCTCCTGTGATTATCACCCAAAATGCGACTGCGTTTCTCACTGTAAAGTGGCAGAAAGAAGAGCAAGCAAAAGTGAGAAGTGAGTGATAAGCTGATAAGTGATGGCAATTCTCTATTCAACACACACATTTCATTCTGGATGCGCACATTGTTCTTCCACTTTTTGCTGGCCAAATCATTCTCCTGGTTCTCCAATATTATCCGCCTAGCTGCTTGTTTCCAGCGTAGAACCGCATTCTTGGATCTCAACTGGTTCCGGTAATACTCGATGCGTGTCTGAACCCTTTCCCGCTCCAGGAACATAATGTGCAGCTTTCGTTCCATATTGATTTCGGCACGGGAAGTGCGTCTCAAATGTCGATCGGCAACTATGAAAAGATTATCAAATGCATCGAGCAGTTTTCGATCCGGAATCGAGAGAGTTTCCAGCAACTCGGGAAACAATTCGTGGATGTGAAAATGATGCTGAAAATAGTCGATGATGTGCAGAACTTCGGCATTGAACTCCTCCATTTTGAGCACATCCAAATGGAGCATGTTCCTCAACAGGTTTCTGGCCGGTTCATAGAAGGTGCGTCGCAACTGGTTCTCCACCCGATCCAGATCATTTGCCAACCTGGGCAGTATTAAGGATATTTTCAGACGTTCAATGGAGCTCTCCAATATTCGGATTACATTATCGATTTGTATATCGCGTGTGCGCGTAAAATCTATTTTTTTTTATATTATTATTAATTTTTGGATTATAATTTATATATATTTTTGTGCTCACCGGTTAGTGTTGCCTCATCGCGTTGCATCTTTGTGTTTGACGCATGTGAACTAATTTATCTTGTTTATACTTTAAACACTTTTTTACTTGGGTTGCCTGGCAACTGCTACGGTTGCTAATGCCGTTATTCTTTAGCAAGCTACACTTGGCGAAATATTTATACTTTCAGCATGTTAAATTAAATTTAGATATTTACTTGCATCTATTCATAGTAGTCTTCAAAGTGTGTTTATAGACTAAAGGAGTGACTTAATAGATTTGATGTACTGTTCCCAACGGAAGTTTGTTAAACTCTTTTGTAGTTTATATAGAGTCTCTAAGGACTTTAGACTTAAAGAGCCACCAAATAATTTCTCTAAATACTAAAGTAGTCTAATAAGTTTCCCTTAGTTTTCTCAGTATCTGCACTGATATAAATAAAGAAAGCATCTTAGAAATCCTAAATAACAATACTCAAAGTTTAAAATAGAAATCGCCATAGTTTCCATAAAGTGCTGCTAAAGAACTACTCTCAAACTGTGCTCCAAAACTTATATATTCAACAGAATTGCCAAATAATTTGAAGATTTTCTCAACAATTGCCACAGCTTCAAATTTCACAAGTCCTTTATATGCGTGGCGTGGAGCAAGGGGAGGGAGTGTGTAGAATCACACTCTGTGTGTGTGTGTGTGTGTGCTAGAAATACCATGCGTATGCTTGTGGCTGCAGAGTAGGCGTGGCAGTTAAGTGGGCGTTAGATAATTATACTATGAAATGTCATAAGGGGGCGTAGGCGTCTAGAGTGGATGGAGAGGGGGGGGGGGGTGGGAAGGGTGGATGGGTGACACAGTTTGGCAGTTGACTTTTCTGGTCTTGGGTGCCTGGGCAGAAAAGAAACAAACGAGAAAAAAAAAATCAAAAAAAAAAAAAGGAAAGAAAAACTTGTGCGCAAAAGTTGCACAAAGTGATAGATGATGGTAGGTGTGGTGGGTGGTGGGGGGTAAGGGTGGGGTAAAGAGGTGGCATGTCAGTGTGGCTGAGTCGCATTATGTCAACTGGCATGGCATAAATGAAAAGCTGCGACAGGCAGCCAGGCAGCCAGGCAGCCAGCCAGGCAGGCAGGCAGGCAGAAACAACGACAAGCGACAACCAACAACCGACAGTGACAACTACAACAGCGGCATTTCCTGTTTGAACAAGAAGTCCTAGCAAAATGAAGAAGAAGAGGGAGAGGAAGATGTAGAGGGAGCAAAACAGCAACGGGTGTGTCCTGACAGAGGACAAGCGTAAAACCGACTATATTGCGACTTGCACACAAAGCGTCTGACAACAAACAAAATTATGGGCCTCGAGTGCGATAAGTTTGCCCACAGTTCTATTCAAATCGGGTGTGTGTGAGTAAGAGAGAGAGAGAGAGAGAGAGAGAGATATAGATATATAGATAGATAGAGAGCGAGAGAGTGAGTGTAAGTCGAGCGGATATAGAAATAATGTTAACCAAACAGTTAGTTCAAATTGCTGTGACTTAACATAGCTGAAATCAAATTATAAAGGGGAATACAACTGTTATAAAGAGAAAACACAGTTGCAGATCGTCATTAATATAAGTAATATAATATTAGAAAAGTTTGTTTTTAGAAGAATTCATTTTACGACTATTCCTATGAAAACTATATGATATAGTAAATCGATTTGAATGATTTCTTCCACAAGTGTGGAGAGCATTATGAAAAGCATATATAGTGATGATAACTTGATAAATAAAAAGTCAGCTTAGGAAACCATTAAAATATTATTAAATTCTATTAGAATAATTAAAACATATAAATTAAAATCTTAATTTTCAGTTAAAGTAACATTAAATAAGTAGAAAACCCTTCCAAAATCAAACGAACTCATTTTAAAATTGATGCACAATTATGGCACATAAATCACAGAGAAAGTTGATTTGCAACACATGCAACACACGCAACAATTATGCCCGACTATGAATAGAAATGTCAACTTTAACCTTTGATGTTTGCTTTTGATGAAGCTGCTTGTCGGCTTCTAGTTATTTTCCAAATGATATGTTACCCAAATAGCTGCAATACCACTTTGCTATCCAATTCCCTTTTGCTAACCCCTTCGTCTGCTCACATGTGACGCACAATTTGCAGGTAAAATTAAAGGCCTCTACACACACACACACATACACACACACATAGCATACATAGCAGTATTAAAAGTCAACTTACACAAGTTGGGAGAGAGAGCAAGAGAGAGAGAGTGAGTGTGTGTGTGTGTGAGAGAGTGGGAGAGGCAGAGGCAACCGCACTGACAGCTGCGTCAGCGTCAGCGCAACAAGTAAGAAGAAGCAATAGGTGAAGAGGTGGGCAGTAAAAGCATCAAATAATATGCCAGGCACACAAAAAGCAACAAGAAAGAAAGAAAAAAAGTTCACGCAAAGTTTTCTCGCATTATTTTCATTTCTTTTCTTTTTGTTTTTTTGCCTGTCTGCGTAAAATGCTGCAATGCTGACGAACAACAACAACAATAGCAACAATGTAAAGCAAAGAAAATATTATTGTTGTTGGCTGGCGGACAGGCAGCGAAAGCGTAGCTCACAATGCGAATGCGTGATAAAGATGGTAAGAAAAGGCGCTGGCAATGGTTGGAAACATGAAAAAATGACGCATAAGCAGCAGCAGCAGCAGCAACAGCTCAAAAAGCCAGAGCGAGACCGAGAAAGAGAGAGAGAGAGAGAGGTAGTGTGAGGTAGAGTGAGTCAAAGAGAGTGCGCGCGCAAAGAGCGCAACGAGAACGAGCGCCCAGATGTATGCAGCAGTTTTTTGTGTGCTACCGTTGGCCTACGTAACAAATGGCCATGCAAAGCAGCACCGCAGAAGAAACGGGTAAACGGTACTGCAAAACGAATATACAGCGCAAAGCAGAAAAGGAGAGAGAGCGAGAGAGAGAGAGAGCTCTTTGCTGCTTGGCCCACATTTGGCAGGCTCAGCTGTAGCAATTTGTTTTTTTTTTGTTTTTTAACCGTTTCGAGCTCTGCTCATTATGTCGACGTCGTCGTCGTCGCCATTGTCGTTGTTGCCTTGGCAGCATTTTGCTTCTGCTGCCTTAATGTTATATATTTTTATTGTGCTTGCGTTACGTTTCACGAGTATCTATGACTGCGACGTTTCACTGAAAATTCTCGTGGTATGCCACGCTTCGCTTCGGCCGCATTGCAGCTATAAATTTGTGGTTTTTTGCATTCCAACCGAGCAAAGATTACTTTTGGGGCCGTCGCAGTCTCTACGTTAGGGTTGCCTACACATTCCGTTCTTTTCTTCTTACTGTGCACACACACAAAATGGGGTCATAACTTGGGGAAAAGTCTCTGTAAAATCTATATAATCAAACAATTGAAAAGTTAATTGATATTTAAAATAAAACATATTGGATTGGTAGTCAATTGATTAAAAACCGATAAAAAATCAGTCATATAGATAACTCTACACATTTTACAGATACTTTAAGAGGGAGTTGAAGGTTAGTTTTGGCGATATAAATGTTTAATGAAATATGAATAGTTAAAAGACACTATAATATGGAATAGATATATACAATATAATTTACAGAGGTATAAGATACTTTGATATCCCTTCATAATAATAAGTAATATTAAAATAAATAAGATATGTAGAGAATTGAGGAAAATACTTTACTATCATCCTATCTAATGTCTACCTACTAGCTTCCAGGCGACATTACTTCTAAACTACATTACTTTCACACAAGTAAGCCATTTCTTCTAATGGAATATTATAAGACTCGAAAGTTTTTACTAACGTAACTTTAGCTATTAATAATTGTTCCAGTCAGCCTTTTTTTATTGCTCAGATGTAAACATTTTTTGAGGAAGTTATGGAAGCGATATAAATGCAATAATGCTGTATAATAACAACAAAAAAGCTGTCGACTTCATTCTATCTTTTGCTGGCATTATAAAATAATACTTGAATAGTTTTTTCCTATAGCTTCCTTATAGTTTTTTGGCATATAAAATGATAATCACATGCTCCATTTACTCCGTAAACAAACCTCAACAGCTCAACAATTTCAATTCCCATTGTCTCTTAAGCTGCATTGGGATGCATATAAATGCACACTCTTACAGAAATACTACTAGTATCTGTGTATTATAGTAACTAACAGATCCCACATACTTGATAATGCTTATGGCCTGGCGGGCAGCGACAGTAAAACTTAACGACAATTTCCAGTTGGCACTTGCCACTAAATTTTGGAACATTCTTATTTCCACTTGCCTGGGTTTTTGCTTCCCCATAGGAAAAGTTTTTCATTTTCAAAGCGTTTCCTTTCAGGTTTCGTAGTAGTTTCTGTTTCTGTAGTTTTTTTTTCTGTTTTTTTTTTTGTACTACTCTATGCGGCTCAGCTCGAGTTACTTTCTCGAACTTTTGGCCTTTGGCAGATGCTTGTGTTTTGTCTCTCAACCTTTTGGCTTGCTTGTAATTTGAATTTTTTCAACTGTGAACAGCCTGCCCCTGCATCTTTCTCCCTCTCTCTCTCTCTCTCTCTTTGCGTCTCCCTGTTCCCAAATGTTGATTACGGTACTTTGGAACTAAGCTGAGTAGAAGCAGATTTCGGTTATCTAATAAACTGTTTGCAACGCGATGTGAGTTTTGTGCTCAACATTTGATGCTATTTCAAAAGTTTTCTTTGTGTATGTGTGTGTGTGTGAGTGTGTGTATGTCCTTTGGTGCTTGTTACTGCAAGAGTTGCGCAACTTGATATGCATAACATTGTTGTTTTTGTTGCGGTTATGCTAACACTTGATCAAATACGTAACATTGTGGAACTTTGTTTTACAGTTGTTATGGTGTTTTAGTGTGAGCTTTAGCTATTAGAATGTTATGCATTGCCTGAGCAGCATGTTAACTCAACACGATCTTGTTATGTTAACATTCTTAAGCACTGTTAGACAAATTTTGTATCATGCTATGTAAGCGAAGTGAGTTTTATATGATGTAAAGTTAGCTGCTCAGCATGTTAACTTAATGTTCTGAAACTGCTGTAGCAATTGCTAATGTTAAGTTAGTTGCTCACTATGTTAATTCAACATGCCAAACAATGCAATTTTAACATTGTTAAACTGTGTTATTTATTTGTTGATGTGAGCTTTTTATAGTGGAATGTTATGCAATGAGTGCTCAAAATGTTAACTCAATACGATCGTTATGTTAGCTGCTTAAACTCTGTCGTACAACTGCTGTTGCATACTATTTTAGCGAAGTGAGCTTTTTCAGCATGTTAAGTCAACACGATTGTGCTATGTTAAGTTTGACAGTTAAGCATACAATAATGTTAAGACTACCTCAAAATACGATTAACCTTTGTTAACTGCTCCTCTCCCTCTCTCTCTCTTGCTCACAGCTTTGCTTACACTTTCTGTAAGCTGAACATTTGATGACATAAACAAGTTTTCTGTGTGTCCTTTGCACATTCTCACAACTTTCTTGACGGTTGTGGATAATTTAATAAACTAGGAAAGGGGGTACAAAAAAGTTGCTACGGATTTAATTTATGAGCGTACACAAAACGTGCAAACTTATTGCAATTAAATTGAATTACTTTTTTTTTATTGTTGTGTATGTGTCGCGCAAGAAAAATGAAAATTTTCTTTGATTGACATTTGGCTCCAACAATCTTAGTTGCTAGAGCGAGACGGAGAGTGAGCGACTGTTTTTGGGTTTCTTTTCAGCAGCTCGTTAATTTATTTTCGTCTGTTGTTACACATGTTTTGCCTAGTGAATGACAGGGGGTTGCGGGGGGGGGGGGGGAGAGAGAGGGAAGCAGGGACAAGGAGATTGAAGGACTCACAAGTTGCTTGCGCGACGCAATTTAAGAATGGCATAAAAAAAAAGAACGCTCGTAAAAATTTCCTTTTTGCGTTGTATTTTCTCAGGCTTTGTGTTTTTTTTTTCTTGTTATTTTGTTGCTTTTTATTTTTGGTCTTTAGCACGCGTCGAAAAGAGTGCAATAAAAATTGAAATCGCCTTTCAGTTTTATCAATAAACGCATTTCGATGCCAGTTGTATCCTTTGCACAGTTTTATTGACCCAGTTTTGTCTATTTATTTATGGTAATAGATCATCGTATAGTTGCTGTGACATGTGTTGGCCAAAAAAGCTCGTAACTTTTGGTTTTAATTGCCCCCCTTTTTTTTTTACGAGTGTTGGCGGATTTATTAACAAAAAAAACATGCGCCGAGCTCTGAAGTGGATTCAGTGATGAACTGCGAAATATGTATGAACATTTTATGACTTCGGTTAGAATAGTAATTTGAATCTGAAATAGGTTGCGGTTTTTCGTTTACGCCCGCAAACTGAACTGCTACTTAAATGATTGAAATACAGAACAGAATATGAAATTCAACTTTGTTTTTAGAACTCGTACATTTAGAGTATTTTTAGTTTATTTAATGGGACGGAATTATTTAAAATGTCGTAATCTTTTTAAGATGACTGTAAATAACATAACGGATAACGCTTCAAAATTCTAAATAGCATTAACATAATCATTTACATTACTTTAATTAACATAGTTCTAACAGCGCTGATTGTGGTCTATAATACAAAAATCCCATCTTAACATAATTGTAATGTAACATGACTCTAATTAACATAACTCTGAATAACATAACTGATAATACTCTATAGAACAAATTCCCAACTGAAAGTCCTTCAGCAGTCAACAAGGATACTTAAAACATTCTACATAGATACTTATTCCAACAAATCGATTTTCTATGCTTAAATTAGATGTGCGTAAAATGTCGAAAACTTTCCTATCTGTTTGCTATTGACAAATATATCAATGTTGCTACCCAGTAAAAACAGAAAAAAAAAAAATAAAATAAAAACTGTTGATGATTGAAGCATAATATTTGTGAGTAAGTACAATTTTGGGTGTGATCTATTTGGGCAGCCAAAGTCAACAAGCAAAATGGACAACAAAATGCTGGCACGTGCAAAAGTTAAACAGGAGGGGAAGGAAGTGGAAGCGGAACAGGAAGAGGCCAATTCGATTTAGGCCAGAAACCAGGCGAATATATATTTTTTGTTGTTGTTGCGTTTGTTTGTTTTTGTTGTGTTTGCTGGCAAAGTGATTGATGGCCTACCAACACAGCCTAGATGAAAATGTGCGCAAAAATTCAGTTGTCAACACGTTTCTAAATGTTTACACCCCTCCCAACACACCTCACACCCCACACCCCACACCGCCCCAACTCAGACTCTATTAGAATATCGTCACTGGGCCTCTTTTTGCCAGTGTCAAAAAGTTGAATGTTAAATTGCGAGTTTGGACCCCCAAAATCCTGTTCAAATTTGCCCTGTAATGAAGTTGCTCTTCTTCTGTTGCTCGCTGCTCGCTGCTGTTGTGGTTGTTGTTGTTGTTGTTGCTTCTTTGCTGCTTTCGCATGCGCGGCACGCAAATTTGTTGCCAATAAGCAACCGAAAACAATTTTTATATGGTCTGCCAGGCTGCACAGGGGCAGAGAGGAAGCTGCGTTTTCTTCATTTTTTTTTTTTTGGTAGTTACTTGCCTCACTTGCCTATGCGTGCCGCGTGCGCTTCTGGTTCCATTTACATTTCATCTTTTTGTGTGTGTGTGTGTGTGTATACCCTGTGCACATTTGAATATGGGGTGCTTTGATTCCTATATAAAGTATCTATAAAGTATATATACTCTTGATCATTAGCCTAGTCGAATTAGTTCCTCAATTTTAAAGGGATGCAGTATTTTAGGTGATTAGATTGGATTACTATATTGTATAGTCGTTATAGGAACGATCGCTTGAATGATGTACTTATATGCTCTTCACATATAGACAAAAAACTATAGAAATTAGAGATAAAGATCAAAGATTGCTGTTCTTACGTACAATTTTCCAATAGATTGCAGTAGCTCAAAACTTTGCACAGGGTATGCGGTAGTCAGTCAGTCACGTCACTTACTTGCTTTTTATGTATTTTGTATGCTTTTTATTGGGGTGTAGCTGCCACGCCTCCCACACCAGCCAAACTGGGGTTGCTTAGCTGCGCGGCCCAGCCAGAAAATGTAGGTCATGTTGGGCTGGGTGGGAAAAAGCCAGCTGGGAGCAGGAAATGGGCCAGGACCTGCGAGAGAGAGAGAGAGAGAGATAGAGATGGACAAAGAGAGAGAGAGAGAGAGAGGAAAAAGTGGGCGGTATGGAGTAGTTGGTGTCATGAATACTTTAGCATGGGGCGTGGCAACAAGGCACACTCACAGTCACAGTCACACATCATGCACAGAATCCAAGCCTGGCCAGGGAGGAAGTGTGTTCAGCAACTCATGCCTTATGCCCCATGCCTCATGCCTCATGGCTCATGTCTCATGCCTCATGCTTATTATAATGAAAATTTCATTACAAAATTGAATGTTGACGTGTCGCATGTGTTGAAAGCGGCTGAGTGGCCTTTAATACCGCACAAGTACTGCAGAGACGCAGAAAGAGACGGTGGGGGGGGGGGGAGGAGAGAGAGGAAAGCTTTATCTTTGTAGGGCTGCATAAGCTTCAATAACATTCTTGAGCACTAAACCGAATAGACATGTTGACATGTTTCCATTTTTAAGCTAATTTTTAATTGCATACTTTTTCGCGCACCAAAATGTTGCACACTTGACATTTGACAGACAGACAGACAGCGTGCAGCAACAGTGAATATAGATTAGACATGCTTCCACAGCTTACATCAATCAATTGTTGACATTCTGTGAATTAACTTTCCTAATACTCATGTTATTACATATTATGTTACAACATTAACATTTTCGGGCTGTTAACTTGGTTTAACACCTAACATTTTCAGGCCTTGCTGTTAAACCCTTTAACAGCCAATATTTTTACAACTCTCTTAAAGCCCAAATTGACACAATTCGCATATTGAATTTGGCTTTGTTATCAAACTCTCATCGCGCCCGCGTCAAGAAAACCGACTCAAACCTAATAACAGGGTATTTAGGCTGTCAATCACAGCCGCTTAAAGTTTTCACAGTACACAGTCTTTCGCTTGCCTGCGTCCGCAAAAGAAAACCATCTTTCTTACTTGCAAAAAGAATGAAAGAACTGTAAGAAAGAACGTGACTAAAGCACAAATTGAACACAACTGAGTTGGCTTTTCAGTGCACTTAGCCCAAGCATTTTTGTTGACCCAATTCGTGGGGCAAGTGGGGCAAAAAGGGTCGGTGTTTTATTTTGCCAAATATTTGTTACTGCATTTCCGTTGGCCATTTGGAATTTTATTTATTTGGCATGCCTGAAATATCCAAAAGGAACATTTTTGCCCAAATACTATTTGATACAGCACACACGCACACACACACACACACACACACATTCATATTTTCTAGCCAGCCTGAAAGCCAATGACAATCATTTGCAATCAGGCTAAGTGAAGTTGCACATTCTGCCATCCACTTTTTGCGTATCTTGAAACTATTTTCGAGTTTTTTTTCAGCTCGCCGGGTTAACCAGTTGGAACTTAAGTGCTTTGAGCTGCTTGCCTGCCAAACTTCAAGTTGTCCCTGCCAATTTACAATCGTAATCGACAGAGAGAGAGAGAGAGAGAGAGAGAGAGAGAGAGAGGAAGGTGGTGTGAGGTAGAGAGCATTAAGTGAAATAGTATTTGTGAAAAGTTGACTCAAAGTTTGCTGATCCTTTTAAAAGTTGGCAAGCAATTGAGTTGCTTAATTAAAATAAATATTATGGGTTGATAGCTTTGATATATTAATTAAAAACAACTTAGTAGACGCGAGGCGAGACTAGCTCGACTAGCTGATGCCCTATCGAGTAGTTAACATAAACTCTCTAAATGAAATGTTTACAGTTGATCAATTTTATTAATGGATTAAAAAAAGGTTACAATTTATGTTTTTTATTGCTATCGTATATCGATTTATATCGATAAAATGTGAAATTTAATTAAACAAAAGCTGCTTTTGGTATAAGAGCACTTTTATTTCAAATTTGACAGATAAAGCTAAGTCTTTCGATGCTAATCAAGTTTATTTATTTAGCTGCCTTCTTTTGCCTGTTTCATTCTTTTACACAGCTACATAAAAACCCTTTTTTTTTAACGCATTCTTAAGTTTGTTCTTGCCATTAGTGGCTCAAAGTACATTTCAGCATTCAAGTTGAAGTTGTGTATGTATTTTAGATGGAAGCACTTGAGTTGCCATTCAACTATTCCACTTGACTGTTGTGTAAGACATTGCGTATGCGCAATATGCCAATCATCTTGAAGTCTAGACAAATGTTTGCTATTAGGTGCTATGGGGCTGGTGGTGGTTGTTTTGGGTTGTACAGTCGTAGAGCACATGTCAAAATGACAAATAGCTCATCAAAGTTTCATTTCCAAGCATTCATTTTCCATCTAGTTCGACCTGCAAAACTTTCGACAGCGTTTTTCTCAACGTAAATGGCCAATTATTTTGGGGGAAATGGGAATGTATTTTATATTTTGCCCGTTTTGTTGTGTTTTGTTTTTTTAGCACCCGTTCAAATTGGAATTGGTGGCACATGCAATAATTTGATTTCGCAAACAAAATGGAAAGGAAAGGAAAACATATTTGGGTGTGTAAACAAAATGTTGACGTTTTCGTTATTTTGGTTTTCAATTTCCTGGCCAGGAGGCCTCCACTTGTCCCAAAAGCCGTAATGAGTCGTAACTGGAAGTGGGTGGCATTGTTTCATCTCTCCTACTGCTGTCTAGGCGCATGTTTTATCGATAAATCGTGAGTGCGAAGCGTTGTTCGGTGAGATTGGGCTTGAAAGTGGGGAGTAGGTTTCTGGTACAAACAACAATTTTGTAACTGGCAGGCGCCGCAATTTTACATGCAATGCCGTTACTTTGTATACCCTGTAGACATCAAATAGTATCCAGAGATAGAGTAGCTTCACTTGTTGTGCATTAAGATGGACTTTTCAGTTCTTTAAGGCACATAATAAATATCTGGGTGCATTAAAGTATAAAATTATGGAATATTTAATGAAAGGACTGGCGAATTCCAGAAAAAAACCAAAAGCAGACACTTTATTAGTTGATGAGCATTATTGATTTATTCTATCTGTTGGCAAATATGATAATTAGATTCTTCGACACAAAATATCCCCTCAATTCTACTCGAGTTTTGCTGAGGCTAAACAGGCTGTCAAATCGAAACCTTTTAAGGTTTAGATTAACGTTGTGTTTCGTTAAGATACTTTCTGGATTAATCATATCGGTTCCTATAACTGGTTCTTAGATAAATTTGTTGCTGGTTGTCAATTTCAATATATCTACTTTAAACTGATTAAAACTCACTTGTAACCAATTACCATTTTACAGGGCATCTGCTCCTCGTGCATGCTCACGCATAATCCAACGTGTTCTCGTTTTACTGTTGTTTGTTATCCGAAAATCGGTATTTTGTTTTGCGGACGCGCAACTGACACGAAACTCTCGCACTGAAACAGGACAGAACAGGACACCGAACAGAACGGAACAGTGGAGAACAGAGGAGAACAGAACAGAATGGAGCCTAAAGCTGTGTATTAGCAGGGGGATAGGCAACGTTTATGAGTATTGACAGGAAATTGGGACCGGCAGACAGTCAGCCAGTCAGACATTAGATTTGACTGTGCCACACACACACAAGCCACAAACTTTTTGATTGCCATTGACGCGCCGCGTGTTGAGTTGCCAAACGGAGAGAGAAGAAAAAGAAGCGAAAATGCCAAAAAATAAAGGAAAGGACCCATAAAAGTTGTGCCACAAATGAAAATGGGCTCGTGTTATTAACAAATAGGCAAAGAATATAGCATATCATATATAGATATATTTATTTTTATATATAGTTATATATCCCTTCCTTCCCGTTCGTTGAATTGCGTGCGTTTCTGTTTCTGTTTTAAAGGCTATTATGCCCAAAACTAAAGCTAAAAATAATTTGCATTTTATTGCTGCAAATGACACAAGAATTTTTACATATGATAACTTGATTTATTTGTTTAGTTTGCCAACGATTTCTGGAGCAGTTTAATGAGCTTTTGGTTGAGTAGGCTGCAAACTTACAATTGGCATTAATAATTTGCTTTCTTTGCAGCAAGCAGCACACAAATTTGCATAATTTACAAATTCATCGGCTGCTCAAAATCGATGGCAATCAAAAATCTTTTCACAATTATCAAATTGTCGTTGTTGAATAAATAAGCAATTACAATGAGAAAGCACTGTTTGAATATTAGATTTAGTGTCGCCATTGGCTTCTCCCTGTTATCGTATAAATCGAAGAGGTTATTATGCCATTAGCGTGACAAGCTGCTCATCTATAATGAATATATACCCACAGTTCCGCAGAATATCAGACAGACAAACAATGCAGTCAAAGTGTAGTTTTCATGCCCTTGAATCAGGTCAAGTTTGTCAAGTCATTAGAGAAAACGTTTCCGATTAAAGACCGATATTTGTTCGAACTTTAATAACTTCTATAACTTATCTTAAAGCTCATTCTTTAAAATGTATAAATAACCTAAAATAATAACTAGAAATTAGACAATTGTCATAACAATTTTAGAGTTAAAGACAAGCTTAAATAATGGATTAATATTTAATAAGTTGTCTTCCATTCAAAACCCAATTATATGTTACAATTTTTATATTATTTGCAATACAGAATGCAATTTTCAAGCAAACCAACGATTTGTCATTATTTTTCCAATTTTAACACTCAAGTTTTAATTGAGTTACATAACGTTACTTACGCAACTGTCCGCAATTTCTTGCGTGGCAATCTAAGAAAATGGCCTTTGTTGCAGTTGCAAGAGTGAAACTGCACTTAAGCCTATTAATAGAAGCGGGCAAAATGTCAGCCGAGTTGTTGGAAAGCGCATTAAAAATGCAAAACACAGGCAGACAGAGAAATAACCGAGCAAACAACAAGAGTGACATGAAAATGAAAAATAATTAGCCCGGTTGACAATGCAAAACAAGTTAGTAAACACTAAGAATAATAGCGATAAAAGGCTACCAAATACCCTGTAGACCAACTATTTACCTAGCTGTATACCTATATTTTACTATAACTTTACAGGAAACAGAAATTAAATATTTTATATCAATCAATTCATAAACTTTAACGGGTCTAGAACTGAAATATTTCATATTAATATTTTTAGCTAAGACTGTTTTTGGGCCATTAAAGACTTTTGCATATTTAAACATCCAAAACTAATATTTTTAGCTGTGACTGTTTTTGGGTTCTTAAATACTTTTTGCAATTTAATAAAATCCTTAGGATTTTCTTTGTTTTTTAATAATTGGATTATGTTTTTTGCTGATCATCTTTATTCATATTTAATAGTCTCTTCAGCACTGAATATATCCGTTTAAACTAGCGAAATGCAGAAGGCCGCTATTTTTACAGGGTATTTAAATTAGATTGCGGTGCTTTGGCCTTCGCTGGATTTGTGCTACACTGATTGTTATTATTTTTTTTATATTTGGTTTTTTAATATTTGATGGCATTTTCGTCAGACTGCTTGACCTTGCAACAACTGCAACAACTGCAAGAACCAACAATGGCAACAACGATAAGCCATTTGCAATTGATGTGGCATGCAACTGTGCAACAGTGCGACTAATTAAAGTCAGTTTTTTTTTTCTGTTGTTCGCCCGTTGTTTTATAATTGTTAACAACCATTTTATTTCTGTATTTTATTTCCTTTTTTTTTTGTGCACCTTAAATGAAAATATTTTTAATTGTGTGCATTGTTAATAATTTTTGCTTTGCATGCAACTGCGAATTGGGAAAGGGCCACAAGAATACCCCAATCTTAGCGCTGCATTCGTGTCGTGCCTCAAAAAGGTGTAATAAAATGTGGCATGAAAAAGAACAGAAAACAACAATTAAAATCAGCAAAGAGAAATTATTCAACGTCAAAACTAAAAATAGTCATAACAATTATTTGTATACACTAACAATTCTCAGTCAAATATGATATATATATGATGTATATACGATATATATATGCTATATGAACTAATAATATCGGTTTGTGTAAAAAATATTGAATATCGTTTGCCTTTCGAATTTCAATAGTTGAAGTTGAGATTTCGGTTCCGGTTCCGGTTTCGGCTTTGCAGCCTGGCCCAAAGTGGCAGTAGATCTATAGTTTATGCTTGATATTGAGTTAAATTCAAATCAACTCACATTTTTAATACATTTTTGGAGAATTTTAATTTGTCAAAGTTTTAAATTTTATGGACTTAGAATATCCAAGCAATTTGATATGTTGCAAGTGTTTTATTTATATGCAAAAGTATACACACACACATACACACACACACACACACACACACAAAGAAAATGGGGTTGGGCAGGTGGGCGTTGTACATTTATAGCTGAACATGCAACGAAATGAGCGGCTGACATGACATGCCAACGGTTCTGACATGCACACCTCTCAGGAGACTGGCTATATGTGTGTGTGTGTGTGTGTGGATTTGCATAATAAAAAATAAGGAAAACTGATGACTGTGAGTGGCAGAGCCATGAAACCAAACTCCAAACCCCAAACCACAAGAGCAACACTTGAATTTGTTTATATCTCGCACTAATTAGCAGAGCATTTGTAATTATAATTATAATTATATATATAATTATGAGCACAGCTTATTTAGATATGGCTCAACAGTTGAGAATTCAAAATAAACCTAGGAATCACAATCTATGAGAGAAAATAAAAAAACAAGCTGAATACTCAAAAATTTGAGATAATTTTAGGTTTTAGTTCTGCAAAAGTGTGTGAAAGGAAGAAGGATGCATATATATATATTCGTGATCAGCTATAGACTACAAATTTTGTATATAAGTTCACAAATTCCAGACACTGTTTAAGTTTATGTCATTTATTCCATAGCTAAAACGTTTTGACGTATATCGATATCCGATAACAATATTTAATGACATTTGTATTATTGATTTAAACATTAGTTGTATTAAGCATTTAAATATATAATTATTATAAATAAAATAAATAATTATTTAATTTACACTCCACACATTTCAGTGGCACCAAGATTAATTGACCTGCAGCCCGGATTGTAATTAACCCCAACGGCAGATCGAGCAAATTCTATAAAATTCAGAAGAATTGAAATTGTTAAAGTAGTTTTATCGAATCGGGTTTTTGAGTGTGTGATTTGCATTCTTACCAGTTCTACCCAAACACTGATCAATTAAAAACGCACATTCGCTTTTGTAATGTTTACAATTATTTACTGCCACCCCCGCAACCGTTGTTGTGAGTTGGGCACAATATGGCGTCTTCTTGTCACACAATTTCCTGTTCATCCATTTGCAGTAGAGGGCACCATTCCGAAAGAGAAAGAGCTGAGCCTGAAGTCCTGCCAACAGTTGGCACAAAATGCAGCAATAGACTAAGAGACGACCAATTGACTTCATTGTAAGTTAACTAAATTTGAACTGATCCATTCCGAAGACGAATCGCATTTTATAGAGCCGAATCGTAACTAAAATCTGTAAATATTTATCAAAGAAAAAGTTAAAGTTTCGGCTTTCAGCGAACGCGGCGTTGAGTTTGTTGTGCCAAGTGCTGAGACAGTAAAAGTTAAAAAGCCAATATTATTATTACTGCTAGACAAACAAACAAGGCCTAAATGGCTAACAATCAGTTAGCCAGCTATGCTTATGATTATATTTGAATGTTGAATTAAAGCCAAGAAGATTGCTTTAAAACTGGGTCAACTGACATGTTGAGGTAGCTGGCAAGTTGGACGATTGTTGCGGATCAAGAACATAATAATAATAGTATAAATATAATTGAGAGAGTGCTCGACTAGCAGATACTCTCCAAAGTTGTTTGCTCAATATAATATAATTAAATACTTACAGTATATCAATAATATGTCTGCCATATCTTAACAATTGTGTCTGTTATCAATTAATTGAAATTGATAAAACAGAAATTGTGAAATAAACTTAATCAGCATTAGGTATTTATTTTACTATATATTATATGTCAACTAAAGTCAGTTGATATAAAAATATCAATAAATTAAAAATAAAATTCAATACTGAATTTCAATGAGAAAACTCAGAAATGTTTATTAGATTTGTGGGGGTATTTAAATGTACAATGGTAACATGTAACATTTGTTACTATAAGACAATTAAAATTGAGTTCTTGATGATAGAAATCGAGAACTTATATTCCCATTTGCAAAGGATTTATGATTATAGTTATAAGAATCTCTCTCGGCAAATGTTTAAAAAAAGGTTCTTAAAGCAACGAATGTTGTTAAAGTTGGCGAATAAATGATGCATAAATCGTGCAGCTAAGCATTTGATGCGCGTTTGTCAAACCGGAAACAGCAGATCGTCCATTTTGATGATTGCACTTCCGATTGTCCCAGCAAGGCGCCAAGGGAAAGCGCAACAATTACTCATTTTAGCATTTGGCGACTGTTCGTGTGTACACACACTCAAACATAGTTAGAGTGAGAGAGAGAGAGAGAGAGAACTATTGCAATGAGTTATTTAGTAGTTTTTGTGTGCGCTGCTTTTTAATTGCAATCGCATAACATAAAAACGAATTTGCCATAAATTGCACATTTTCAAGGCAAAACTACGACGACAACAACAACAACAAAACAAACAAAAATTATGGTTATGGTTGTCACACACTCACACACACTAACACACTCACACACACACACACACACACAGACTCTGGTTGTAAAATTTATGAAAGTACGTTTTTCGTTTGCTTTTTGTTTTGTGGCATTAGGAAAAACGCCTGCGGATGCAATTAGAAAATACTGCTAACAACAAAAGTCTTTTACTAATTGTATATTGTATATATGTGTGTATGTGTGTGTGTGTGTAAGTATGATTTGTCACAAGATATATTTAGATTAGAGCATGGGAATTTGGCTTCTAATCCGATGTGTAAATAACACTGCAAAATGCTAAAGCTAAATATTTAAATTGGACTTCTCTGAAGTCTGTATAATAATTATAAATATATATATATATATATATATATATATATATTCTAAGATTTGTTTAATTTAGTAAGCATAAGAAAGCTTTTCACTTTAACTTTATTATGTACCATAAAATGTGGGTTAGTTAAACAGCTGTTAGTAATTTAATTTGCTCATGTTAAGCTAATGTAAATAAAAGGTGATTTACTGTGACGAGAATTGCATTATGTTAAGCAGTGTTTGCTTAATGCTAATAACATTAAGCGGCTGCTTAATAACATAATTTTCTTGTATTCAACAGATGTTACCATGAAGTGATCCACTGTTAAACGAATAATACTCAATTTAAATTAAATATCCCCCGAAATAAATAAATTATTTAACACAGTTTTATTGTCATTTGAATAAATATTTAAACATATGCAAGTTTAAGAATATTATCAAAAATATCAAATCTTTAAACGGCATAGTAAATTGGTGTCCCCCCGTTGTTGCTGTTGTTATTGTTGCTGTTGCTGTTGGAGCCGCAGGGTTGCTTATCATTGATTTTCATTCCCCTACAGAGTCGAATCCTTACCCTTTGATATACTGAAATTGACATTTGGTATGATAAGCGAGAGTCCTTTTTGGGGTTATCTTAATTTCAACTTACTTCCTTTGGTGCCCCGATTATTTCTGCAATTGATTAACCTCATCTGGCAATTGTTGCTGTGCAGTTCACAGAGATTGCTGCGACCCTGGCGAATGCATCTTCTGCCACTGTTTTCACAATTGGCTCGGACACGGCGCTGGCAACGCTCCACCCGACCCGCCTCGACCTCCGTTTCGCTGGAGATGGTCAGGAGAATCAGGCCCGAAAAAAGTGTTATGATTAGAGAAACCTTCATACTTCAAATTGTATTTAATAATGTCGTCTAAAATTTTAGTTGTTATTCGCTGTTATAGATCCAAAGTTGGAATGAATAAAAAAAGTACTACGATACTACGGAAAGTTTCCTAGTTTGGCTTTGTCTTATCTTGGCTTCTTTATGTTAAACAGTTGCACAAATATTTATTTCAATTTGGCAAATTTGCGCTCAAATAACCTTGATAATATTGTCAAATTTGTGCTAAAAACGTTGTTTATTTATATTTGTTTTTGTGATCTTACTTGTTCTTTATACATATGTCAATATATACTATATTTTAATTTTGAAAGTGCTTAACCGCGACGTCTTCTTATAACAATTGGCCGAACATTTGAATTCGATGTGGAGCCAGAACCAAAAATGGATGAGGAGGATGAGGAGGAGGTGCCAGTGCATCGGCTGCGATGGCCAACTGCTATATTGGAGCACATGCTCAGGGATACAGTGGAGTAGGTAATGCGATTGACACAAGTCTCGTAGCGCATTAGGCAGCTGTTGCTGAAACGCTTGCAGTGATTGGAGCCACCAGCACGACCGCAGACATTTGTGGTGCCATTGTAGTTGCAATTGGATAGGACACAAATCCGTGGCCCATTGCTGTTGACTCCAAATCCGCTTCCAGTCTGGTTGCTGCCGGTGTTAAATTGTCCGATGATCAAAGTGCTGAAAAGGACCAACAGCAGCGCTGATAAAACCAATACGTATTGCATCTTGGAAAGTTGTGTTATCTTTTAGCCCACAATCGGCGACTATTTATAGTTATCGCAATGCTATCTGTTACAGTGGCCTCAGTCTTTGATTCAAGACGACATTGAAATCAAGAGTTTCTTGGCCCACAACACTTGTGCAAACAACTGTGTCTAAGAATTATATCATCTATTTTGCTCAACTTATTTGCTTCAACATTAAATTGCAAAACGCATTTACTTTATTTTTTTTATTAAGTTCTTAATCGAAATTAAGTTCTAAATCGAAAATAGTTTATATATTTGTTCAGTTACGCTTTCTACACAATTAATTATATATAGCATAATAAGCTGAATGTCGTTTGCAAAATCATATCACTTCTCGTTAATTTGATTGGCAAATCTAATATACTAAAAATAATACCAATATGCAATAATTATTATTGTTAAGCCTAAAATGACACAACATATGCTTAACTAAGTTATATGACATTTTTTTTTGTATATTTTTGCTGTTTATATAATATTTTTGTCGCTTAAAAGTAGGCAATGCTTTTTGTGTAAATGTATATATATAAATATATAACTGTTTTCTGGAATATACATTAATTAGGTTTAATTTACAGTTATGAATATATGGCTGTTATACATCAATATTAAATACAACTATTTAAAAATGTTGTCTACTTAAATCTAATAAGCTTTTTATATTAATTGGCTATTTAAATTTAGCGCTTTTGAATATTGCAGGCTTTTAAGCTGCTGCAATAAATAATGCTAAATACTGGGAAAATATACACTGCACACATCAATATGCTATGCATAAGAAACAATCTAATAAACCATTAATATTTAAGAATTATCTGAAGAGACGTGTGATAAACCAGTTAGCTAAGCCTGAGTAAGATTAAAGCAGTTGTGAACTGTTAGCGATAGCAATTTAAGTCTGACTTTGAGTTTTTGAAATAAATATAAAAATAAGTAAGAATTAAGCAGAGTCATCTAATCTTTAAGATATATTTAACAAACCCACTAACTGTTACATTAAGATATTTTTAAAACTGAAATACCAACTCGCTCAGTTGGCTAAATCGAACGATTTGTAATGCTGATCAGTCATATATATACTCTGCGGGTTCGCAGATGACTCCTGCAAATATCCCAGTAAACTAATAATACCCTTAAAAAAGCTTAATAAATTATTAAACGAAAAATACTTTTATAAGCAGAGCTCTCAGCTTTTGAGAAATCAGATTAGAAGGTTAACCGTAAGGGCTTTCAATAATAAACAGGCACTTAAAGTCCGATCCACACTTGAGTTATTTAGTGCACTCATGTGAGCATTTACATTAGCACATACACACACACACACACACACACACACACACTTGTGAGTGACAACGTCATTTAGACAACTCAACTCAACTCGACCCTGTCAGCGTTTTGGCCAAACAATCAAATTCAATTTCATCGGCATGCGTAGCATTTTCAGCGGCTTCTTCTTCACCAAATGAACATAAAATAAAACAAAAATAAAATAAAAAAACAAAGAAATAAAGTACCAAAAAAGCAGTAAAAATTAAATAAAATAAACGGCGCATAAACATTTTGAAGCGCAACTGCCTCAAGTTGTTTGTGTTTTTATTGCCTGCACTTCGATTTCAAATACTCTTAACTCAACGGTTAGTTCATTTTATAATGGGCAAAGCAACTTAGTATTAATATATATAAATAAAATATATATTTCTAATCAATATTATTCCATATTTGGCTTATTTTCCATATAAGCTAGTCTCTCAGTCAGGTTTTTAGATTAATTTTGAAAATGGGTGAAAGGAATAAAATAAAATAAAATAATAAATAAAAGTTGCTTAAAAGTATTTAACAGGCAGCAGAAAGTATTCACAAACTTATAAAGTATATATATCCTTGAAAGGCGATAATATATATAACCATATCTGTCAAATAATAATGGTTTTTGTGAATTTTGTTCAACTTTGGACTCGGTTCGAAGTTTCAATCAGAAAAGTTGTGATTTCTTTTACGGATTGACAGACTGATTTAACTATACTTTAATTAAAACCATGACAAATAATATAATATAGTAACAGAATTATAATTATAAGTGTATTCAGTGTATTCAGTGTATTCAAACTTCAACAGACCAAAAAGTGTTGTTTCCACACATTTATTTTGTTGGCTTTGCTTAAAACTTCGATAAGCGCACTTTAATAAAATGCGGTTCGAGTATTTGGCCAAGGTTGAAAAATCTGGCGATTTAATTAACTGCAAATTGATTTGGCTTAAGTCGTTCGCAATATTGATGCATTGGCTAAATTAGAACTAAATGCAACAACAACAAGAAAACAGGCAACAAACAACTTGTAATTCATAACACAAAATGTTTGCCAAAGCTGCATAAATTTGCATTTGATTTACCAGAAACTGGGTCGCAATTGGCAACTGAAAATTAAAGTGCATTTTTTTTTTGTGCGTGTGAGTGGGCGTGGCAACGCCTTCCCACACCCACCCCAATAAGAACCGGTTACGCAACAAGCTGAAGACCGCAATTAGTGCGCTCTTTAATAATCAATAGTAGTAGTAATAAAGAAAGGAGAGAAAGAATTTAATTCTATGCCAGTGAAATCGGTTGAAAAGATTATTGTCCACTTGTGGCCAAAGAGACCGCTTTCAATTGTTAACGGCATGCGATAAAAGCCACTAATGGTCGGCCATTAAATATTGACAAGCCATTTAATTGTCACAAAAGCGACAAAGTTGAATTTGATATGCAAAGATTCATAATTGTTGCATGCAACAATTATGACAATGACAATTATCGATAAAGAGAACTCATTTGACAAACGAAAACTCTTTAACTTACTTCACATTGAATTTAATTCAATACAATACTGATTGACAATTGAAATGAAAGTGGAAGAATAATACCAAATTAGGTGCTTATAAATTGAAAGTGTGTTCAGTTTTAGACTTAGACTCTTAGAATAGCATCAAATCATAGGAGAGATCAATTGGAAAATAAGTTTGCTTGCCAAGTCAACATTATTGCAGCTGTTAAACACTTTTGCACAACTTCATTGCTACTATATAGCTTTAAAATAAATAATCGGTTGGGATTCGATTTGTTTTTTTAATTTATAGTTTGAATTTAGATATCAGTATCAAGGTTATCTAAATTATAGACTGCCTAAGATAGCCTAAGATAGATACTTGTTAGCGGTAATTATATTTGCTAAATTCCTCCAATTAGGGTTCCTGTCTCTTTCCATTATCTGCCTCAACTTATCGCCACAGTAATTTATATTTTGAAGCACTTACGCCCCGCAGCACTGAAGCCTAAAGTTAAACGTAATTACACAAAAATTGTGTGTTCAATTTTTAGTTAAAATAGCACTCAAAAACTGGAATTGCTTCGAACACTTTCAAACAATAAACAAAACAAAATAACAGCAAGCCGATAAATTGTATAATCAAAATAATGCACCGACAACTGGCAATCATTTCTGGTACAAATTAAAATTATATTACAACATTTAAGTTAGCCAGTGTCCATGCACCAGACTTGGCCATTAAGTTAGCCAGTTAACAAAAGTAATCAGGCTAGAATGTTGGCAATGGGTGTGCTAAACTATGCAGATACCCTACAATTAACATAGTTGAAAGTTTTCCACAGTGGAATTAATTGTTTAATCAGATTGTCAAACAGAAACCGGAGTCACAACTTGACCGATTGTAATTTAGAAGTAGAATATAAATAGTAATCCAATTTATATAGTTATACGATAAGGAAATAATAATAATCTTTAACCTTGATATCTCTAGTTTTTGAAGATATATTGATGGTATCCTTAAGTATAAATATTCACTATCAATAGGGTAAAACATAGCTAAATAATAATTACACTTATTTACACCAAGCCCACTTATCAATTATTCCACTTTCAGCTTATATAATCCCTTAGGCAAACAAGTCGTTTAAGTATGCTCGGCAATCAGTTAAGTGCAGGGTATATCAGAAAGATAGAAAGAAAAAAATAAAAAAAAAAACACCATAATTATATGAGTTCGAAACGCGGCCCAAATCGCAAAATGCAGTCAAGCATTGCAAGTGCTTTTGTCCCGGCCAAGAGACTTGTGCTATAAGACAAGTAAACAAGTCTACATATAACTGACCTGCCCAAAATGCAGGCGGTCCAAAAGTGAAAGTCTATTGTTGTTGTTAAATACAGTTGGTAGATGCAGCATCAATTGAATTGCGTATTTAACTGAAATGAATTAGCCGCAGTTGGGAGAGTCAATTAAACAATATCATTGCAGACTCACACCAAAAATGGATTGTTTGCAATCAAAAATCGACAATAAACCCGTTGATAAGATTAGCTTCCTGCTAAACAAATAGAAAAAACAGCTAAAAACCGCAAAACAAAACCCGCTTAACCAAAATGGCCAAACAATTAATGCGATTGCTTCTTGATTTGATCAGTTTGATTAGCGTAAAGGCCACGTTGAATTTTCAAGTTTAACCACATTCGTTTGTTTCCATTGATTATCCCATCATTTCTCATACCTGCTTTTCCCATTCACAGTTCCCCATCTTACCCCAATCCCCATCGTTTTTCTTTTTTGTGCTTTTTTGTTTTTATCATCAATTTCTTTAGTATTTTAACCTCTTTGCGGTCTTTTGCTTTTGAACTCTTTTATTGATTAACTCGCGCTTTTTGTTTGCATTTCAAACTGATTTGCATTAGAAATATTTGTTGCCATTAATTGAATTGTTTTATAAGACCTAACTCAATATTATTGTTAGCCCATTCAAATATATTTAGATGAGCTAATCGATTAGCATTTATATATAAATACATTCATCAATATTAAGAAAATGTTTCAATTATGTAAGGAAAAGTTGTGTAAATAAGTTAATAATAAACAAATTAATTTTAACTCTGACTATATATATATATATATATGACTTTCGAGTCTTGATTAAAATTTTTATTTTATCGCTTCGCTGCAACTAAAAACCACAATTTTATATACATCTTTTTAAACTTCTGCAAGAATCCTGATAATTTTTAAAAAATATAATTTGATTTTAATAGAACAAAAGAAAGAACTAAGAATTTCTACCCAATGTATATTACAAAAGAATTGTCTTTTGAATAGTTTCAATGTGATTTTATACGGCAAATACTTTGTCAAAGCTTTGTAAAAACTTCGTCATGGTTTTTTGGCTCTGTTTTTAGCTTCATAGTGCATTAAACTTTGTAAACGCAGCTTTTGTGTCGTATTTGTAAGAAATGTTGAACGTAAAGCAAGCGCATTCCAAAAGACATTCAAATGAATTGCAACATTTACAAATACAAATAAATTTGTCAAATAAAATAAACACCATAAAATGTACAATTTGTGTCTGTTAAATGACATTCGTTATTATTAATATTCTGTGTTTGACCACACAAAATAAACAGCTGCAAATAAAAAACAAAAATCGCAAAACAAAGTATTTTGCAATAGAAGAAGAAGAAGCAATGGGTGAACTCAAAATATAAACAACAAAAAATTTTGTTGTCTGATAATTTGCAAGCCAGGCACGTACATGAAAAAAAACAATGAATCTTTTTTTATTATTTTTTTTTGGGGTTCTTGGGCGTCTACTCAAAAACCGCAATGGCATTTAGAGGCTATATGTATATATATAGCTGATATTTATCAGACATATGGTCTAAAGGCGAACCGTTAATCAGACAACCAAATTTGACAGTGGCAGTGAGTACAAAAAACAAAATAAAATAAAAAAAAAAAAATGAAGAAGCAGAAAACAGTTGATTAATTTGCAAAGTTCGAAGCGAACATGTTGCGGTATGTTGCAAGTTGGTTGCCACGCCTGCCTGCCTGCCACATCGTGTCTTGAGTATAACATTAATTAGCGAAAATATCACATTCATTAATGACGAATTTTTTTTGGTTTCATATTTTGTTGCTCTTGTCGTATAAATTAGACAGGCTCAAATTGCGTTTTATGGTCATTCTTGCCACATGCTGCAAACAGACTGCAATTGCCAGACAGATTGCGACAAACACAGAAACAGATTTGGCCAAAAGCAACAGCAGCCGACAATTAATGTTTTTGTTTTTGGCCACTCTACAATTGCACAATGTGGCCAAGAGGTGGAAGTGGGGAGGGAGGAGTTTTGGTTGCTTTTGGGCGCTTCTCATTAGGGCAGTGAACCATTTGACATATAAGGTGGCCCAAAGGCCACCCCTCTGGGAGGGGTTTTCTCTAATGATATATATATATATATATCTATATATCTATATGTATATATATATATATATATTTAGTTATGGTATTGAATGCAGTGTCAGTTTTGAGACCTTCATCGCCTCGTGCGTTTTTGTTTTGGTTGTACTCATTAATTGGTTAACGCTTTTGGCCACACATAAATGATGGCTAACATGAGCTGTTTGAGCCACGCTTTAAGGTTTAAATTGTGACCATGACTTGGGCAAGTCTTGGGTTTCTTCGAAGAGCCTAAGCATATTCTCCACATATGATCTACCTATCAATCTTATCTGGCAACTAATGCCTACCGATTTACTTAATCACAACACTTTTAATTTAATTTGCATAATTACTAAAAGACTTAAATCAAAAACAATGTCGGCGATTTCCTTATATCAATAATTAACTGATTAAAAAAAAAATATAAATACCCAACTAGAGATCCGCAAAAAAGGTGTTAAAAATCGCGACACTTTAACGTCAAGATCAAAATCATCATGATGATTTTTATGCTGATGATAATGTTGATTTTTCGGCTTTTTTTCGGCTTTTTTTTCGTCTTTTATTTGGACTATTTATCTATGTGATTTTCATGGTTTCGAGGCAAAGCAAATAAAATCGCATTAAAAACGCTCGTTACAGGGGCGGTGGCCAAGACTGGAAATAGGAGTCCAAGCAATACAAAAAAAGAAAAGAAAAAAAAAAACCGATTCAATAAATCAACTCAATTGTTGTCTTTGCTGAGGCAATTAAAGTTAGGTCTACCACAATAATAATTACAATGATTATAATCATTTGATATAATGATCTGGCTGTATAAACATCATCTGCATTGCGGACCAAATTTAAAGACCTTGTGCGAATTTGAAGCATCCAAATAATATTCGAATATGACACAGAGTCCAAATGGAGCTCTTTAAAGTAAAGCTATAAAAATCCCGGGAAAATAAGCAATTCACTCAACGTCAACAGCAATAATGGAAAAATCTCACTCAAGTTGTCTTCTCTTCTTTCGACACAGCATAGATCAAACTCTTCCAAATAGTCAAAAATATATTTGAATAAATATAACACAAAAAAAAAAAACTCTCTTAGCTACTTTTGAAGTGTATTTGAAGTTTTTAACACAATTTCCAATCAAAGCCAGAGTACAGCAAATTAATATGTGAGGCTAGTTGGCTGTGGAAATGAAGTGAACTACTTAATTAATGTGGCATGTTTCCGAATCGATATCATTATCGTGGACCGATAATAACCGAGGCATCAATTTCAATAAACGCCAGCAGCAGAAGCAGCAGCAAACAAATCGAAATCAATTTGAAGCTGAAACTTTCCAAGCGGTTTAATTTTTTTTTATTGTTATTTTGTTTTGTTTATATTAACTGTTTGCGGCAGCTGCCAATTAAAAACGTAATCATGTTAATCTTAATTATCCATATTTGCATATATACAGATATTTGTATATGTATGCGTAATTACTGCTACTGATTGAAAGCGACGGCTTTTTATTACTATTATTTTGAGAGCACAATGAAAATTGCGCATACGCCGCATAAGCCATTGAACTTGTCATCAGCATCTTTTCCCAGCTGCAAACGGATTTCTTTTTCGTCTTCTTCTCTAATGAATAATTAAGGGCATTTCCAAGGAGTTCATCAAACCCATGAAACTCGTTTATTGCATTCTTGATTGATCATAATTCATGCAGTTTTAATTTCCGTGTAACTATTTGATTTATCTGCATTGTGATTAATTAATGTTGTTTGGTTTTTGTTGTATCCAGTTGTAATTAGTTGTAAATGCAAATTGTTGTAGGGATTTGCGGGTATTTCGAATGGGGATTTGTTTGGGGCTGATTTAAATATCACATCGATTTGGCACTGGTAGACAAAAAAAGCTTATTGTTTGAGTTGTTATAGAAATTAATTGATTAGTTAGAAAAGTCATTAAAGCACTTGAAATTTTAGTTTTAGTTTAATATACATTCTAAATTTCATTTGATTATAGAACTGCACGAAGAAATAATTATTTTCATAATCAGCCTATTATGATTTTAAGTTTTACTGATGTTTTATAGTTTTATAGTACTTGTATCTGGTATTTGTTGTCTTATGTGTGGCTCAGATCGGCCTTGTTGCTTTATGTAAATATAATAAATATAATATATTAAAAAATAATATATTCAAAATACTTGTTTATTATAAATTTAATTAGCAGTGCTTTCAAAATATTAGAATTATTAAAATACTTTAAAATCACAAATCAAATAATACTAATAACAATTCAACAAATTGAATACTAATATCTGTGTGTGTATATAAATGTGTGTGTGTGTTATTTTTGTTGTTAAAAGCCAAATCGAAAAAAGTCACATATGCGTGACTGGCACACCCAATCTCAGATCCCAGTTCTCAGATCTTTTCATACTCGACTACATCCTCCACTCGTCCCACGTTCTCACCCACACACAGAAAGGTACACGCACACAGATAACTTGCTCGATGATGCCTCAAGTTCAAGATGCAAATTGTATACACACAATTTTTGGTGTGTGTGTGTGTATGTGTGTATATATTGTGCATTGTTTTTGTCTGTTAGCTAGAGAAAAAGATTTGTTTCTTGTTGTTTTTTTTGCACTTCCGCACTTGAAAACATCTGAGTCTCAGATGCAAAAGATGAAGATACTCGAAGAGTGTTGTGTGTGTGTGTGTGTGTGTGTGTGTGTGTGTGTCTGTGTGTATTGTGTGTGTTGTTTGTTGTGGGTTGCGTTTTTCACAGCGCTTATCACACACTTCATTAAGTTTGTTTCGCTTTTCATTTTGCATGCTGCACTGAGTCGTAATTATATCTTCGTGTGTATCTGTCAGATACCCCAACAAGTTTCACTTTTTCTTCTGCTATTGCAACATGTGCAACAAGTGTATGCTGCACTTGAAATCCAAAAAAAAAACAAAAAACTGCAACTGCAACTACAACCGAAAGAGCAAACATAAAATTGAAAATTTGCCACGCGTGAAAAAACTTAGGCTGAGTTAATTCTGCGCCCATGTTTTTCTGTGAGATACACTTTTATTTTGTGTGTGTTTTACTTTTTTTCGTTAGTTGTTAAACAGGCAAAAGTTTGTTGCCATTTAGCTGCTGGTGCTTATTAACGCTTCGTTAACAAAAGTAACAACAAATATTAGAAACCACACAGAAATACAAAAACAAAAAAAATAACCTTTATTTTTTATGGCTGTGGTAGCTGAAATCATTAAATCATTTAATGTACCACGAAACTGAAGGAAAACTGAATGAAAACGATTAAATCTGATCAAAGCTGATTTCTAAACCAAACACAAGAAACTAGATTAAACGGATATCACAATTCTGATTATGTCTATCTAATAATGACTAATTATAAATTATTAACTAGAACGTGCTAATGATGGCTAATGAATGACGTTAGCTGAAACTCACATTATAAGTGCACATTAAATGTGTTGTAATAAATGAGCGGCGAATGAAATATAAGCAGCATTTTGCGGTCTGACAAAATCTATATATGAATAATAAGATTAATATTTCGATTGTCAAAATTATACTTTATTCTGGTTACACAGAACAATAATGATGCTTTATACTTCACAATATATTATTGCACAAATGAAAATTTCTTAATCCTAAGCCCAACATTATGCTAATTATGATACAATGCAGCTTTCTTTCAGTTTGTCAATTACAATTGTTACAAACTTGAATCATTTCCACAGCGCGCCCTTAAAAAAAAAATAAATACAATGTGCAAAAGGTTTTCATACACAAAAACAACAAAGCAAAAATTGAGCAAGCTTAGCACAAAAATCAACAAAAAAAAGAAGAAGACAAACAGCAATCAACAAAAACAAATTAAAACTCGTCAAAGATAAACAAAAACCCCAAAAACTAAATATAAAAGCAAACTGCAAACACAACTCAAAACAACAACAAATTAAAGATTTGACCAATTTAAGACAAAGTTGGAGATGGCGTTGCAGTTTGGTTGTTGTTGTTGTTGCCATTGTTATTGTTGTAATTTTAAATGATGTTTTACGCCAGTGCCACTTGAACTCTTCAGCATCTTTTGCCTCAGACTCCGCCTCAGCATCATCTGCAACTTGATGATTTAAGATTTGTTGTTGTTAAAGCTGCTGGCGATTTGCTTTGGCCCTCAGCAAAATTGTTTGTTTCTTTAGTTGTTGTTGTTGTTGTTGTTGTCAGTCTTGTAATACAGCTTACTTACGTATGGATTATCATTGTTGTTGTCTTGCTGTTGCATCATCATCTGACAATTGTGCAACGAGTGCACTTAACTATATATTTATCTTATGATTATGAAAATAATCCCCATTGTATGAGGACCATTGATCTGTGCTTATGTTGAAGAGAGATTAAACCGTTAAATGCTTAAGAAATCTGATTGTCTTTAATCTTGTCTTCTATTATTATATGTATGTATTGCAATTCTCAGAATTCCTGCAGAGTCAAAAGTTGATTAAACTTTCAAGTTAAGGTTAATATAAAGGAAGCCAAGTAACCAATTTTTGGTCTAATGATATTTGATGTTTTATTTGCTTGCTTGTTCTACTAAATAATTCGTTAGCTTGGCTTGTTTTGTTAGAGGAAACACAAACACACAGATTTAAGTTGATTTTCGTACAGAACAAAAAAGTTGCCTTAATTTCATTTCAAAAATGTATGTTGTTTTTTTTCTTCTCCTTCTTCATCTTTATATATATATATATATATATATATATATATATATTTGTATAGAAAGTGCCCATATGGCTAATGTATTGTTTCCTTGTTGGGCCAAAAACTTTTTTGCTGACTCGGCACGGAAAATGGGGACCAAACAAGACAAAATTTCTTAACAATTTCTTTGCCTTGGTTTTGTGCACACGTGCGAATCAAACAATGGCAAATGGGCAAATGTGGGAAGTGGAGTAGTTGGGAAGTAAATGGGGGAGGGGGAGGGGGAGGGGGTAAGTTGTACACAGGAAAACGACCATAAAGGTGCAGGTCCAATTGCAATTGCAAGCAACATTTATCGCAACTGAAACGTGTTGCAATTCGAACGCATAAAGCAATAAATCCGACCATAAAACGACATATGAAAAATCGAAAGTGTGTAGAAGTAACAAGCAAGGGGCAAGCGGCAGTGGGAGGTGCAGTTGCAGAAAAAAAGGGGTCACCTGGGTGCAGCAGCAATCTGCATCTATGGTTTCTATGGCTATTTGCAGCTGCTGCTGCTGCCTCGAACGCGTGGCAAGTTGCACAATGCTGCACAAATCTTGCCACGTATCAAAATTGGAGCAGAGATCAACGAGCTTCGCCGCCGATTCGACACTCTCAAAAGGCAGCTAGGTGTGTGCGTGTGTGTGTTGGGCCTAAAGGCCTATAAGGAGGAAGTGAAGGGGGGGCAGCTGCAACCGGTTTCCGCTGCCAGTGTCATAAATGCATTCAACAAGCAAAGAGCCAGCGGCCAATTGTGATTGGAATTTATTTTTTTTTTTGTTACATGTTTGATTCACATTTCGATCCATTCAAGGATTTGGAACACTAGCTTCAAGTTGCTGCAACGTTTAAAAACCATTAAACGGTTGCAAATATTTAGAAAATTTGTAGGTTTGGCAATTGTTATGTGCTCTATGATTTTATCGTTTATTGGGAACTAAAGTGGCTGGAAAATTTTCAAATAAAATGAAACGCATACCAAAATAAAATATAAAAATATTTACACTTTAACGATTGTTAGCCATGGAGTTAAAATGAGCTAAAATATTAAAAATAAAATATAAAATCAACCGCAACTTTTTGTACACTTTCGTAGAGCTCAATTTCGAGTTATTTCATATGAAATGCATAAATATTTATCTGCCACAAGCTGACCTCAAAGCTCCGCTCGTCAAATGTTAATTAAAATTTTGCTAGCAATGATTAATTGACACCAGTGGCTCTTTTTTATTGGCACTCAGCTGTATCGGCAATTCAATTGTTAGCCGTATAATAAATGAAACCGCAAACAAAATAACTGACCTATCCCAGGCACACACAAGTACACACACACACACACACTCCAAATGAGCCCTATCGAAATGATATGTTAGCTGATTCAATGATGAACGACAGCAACGCATTTCAAAGTGAAAGTTGTTTGAAATTTGTTTTTTTTTTTCTGCTATTTGTTTTCATAAATAAACGAATTGGTTTCTGTAAGGCAACGCACCAAAAAGGGGGTTAAAAAAAAAAGCTGAAAACCATAACAAAATTGAGCATAAATTTGATATTTATGTTTTAAAAGTCACATGGCAATGACAGAGATAAAAGTGTTGAAGTTTTGACCACATCCAGCTGCTTAAGACTTGCCACTGATTTATTCCACAAAAAAAATAAATACCTGAAAGCCGGTTCAAGTTTAAAGGCGACATGAAAATATATTTCTGATGTAATTTTCAAAAATCTTTCTTTTGGTTGAACTTGGCAGCTATGCGGTTTCTTTTTATTATTTTTTCCTTGCTTATTGCAATGCCAAACGTAATGAGTACAAAATTTACATATCAATGCGTTTAAAAATGCCCAACTCTGAGTGTGATATAATCAGTTCGCATTAGGCTGGTAATTAATTAAAAGACCCAAGAGACTGCTGGATGGGTTCAAAATCATTGTTAAGTTGTGGTTGGAGTCAAGTCAAAAAGTAGATCGACCTTTGCTGTAGACTTAATCACGCCTCAACTCCAACTTGTCTGTCAAACCAGTTCAAACCAGATTTGCTTAACAGATCAAATCGAACTTGAAACATGACAACAGCTATCAAAGTTCATGTTAGCTGTGACAATTATGTTAATTTACATACATTAAATGTACATATGTTTAAGTCCATCAAAAATGTTAATAACAGTCACAATGAAACTTTGATTGAGTAGAGTAGTTTGTTTGATCCTATCCTGAACACCTATCCTGATGATTAGTTGACAACAGCAGAGAGTGAGAGTTATTTTCAAATTCTCACCATGCTTATGTTTGCTTCATGTCGCTGTCAAAGCTGCAACAAGTTGAATTGGTTTTTGCCTGTCAAGTGAATGTTAAAACAACAAACAACTCGCTGACAAGTTGGCAGGGCTCTTGGAGAAATTGTTAGATTGTTAACTATGGTCGTTCAACTGAAATAAAGAAAATGAAAACCAATTTGCGCAGAAGTTAAAGTACTTATTAACTTTAAGCAACATCAAACTCAAGCTGAGCTCAACGGATGGCAAGCGAACGCTTTGCAACTGCAACTTGTGTGTCAAACCTGGTTCGCAGCTGGAGAGTGGGTCGGCAAGTCTGCGCTTGAGCAGACCCAAGTCTTGTAATCAGTCAAGACGCGAGCGCCTCACGAAGCGCATGCGCAACGCGTTCCAATTGGATTTCTAAATATACTTTTTTTTGGAAATTGTTGAAAAATCTAAAAGTTATCAGAAGTTTGGCCATGCCTGCCAAGCGCATTAATGGATTCTATGTGCCGCGACTAAAACGTGTTTGAAATTCGCAAAACAAAACCTAAAAAAAAAAACATAACTGTGAAAAGTTTATACACAATAAACGAAAGGTGTCAACAAATAAAGAAAAACCAAACCACAACAACCAAAATTAATTAAGCTTAAAAAAGGTGAATGTATTTCCTGAAATGGCAAATTGGGTCAAACGCACAGAAAGTTAGCTGATTAACTGACTGCCAATGAATAACAATCAGCAAACGGCGACATTCGACATTCGACCAACTCTATAAGAACCAACATTAAACTTGTGGGCAGACTTCTGACTTGATGCTTGGGCTTGTCTGGGGTTCTCAATCATTATGTGTGTGTTCGACGTGGGTTTCCGCTGCAATTCCAATGTAAAGAAGACCATTTTGGGCTTAATGATGATGAAGATCATGATGTGCTCACAATTGTTTCGTTCAAGTCATACGCCCAGGCTTGCATGTGTAGAATCGCAGAGATATTGCGATGAAGACACAGCTGAGTCATTTCTTTAAGCACTTGTCAAAAGGTATTCTTTTCTATCTGCTTTTGTTCTGCATTCTTTTCTCTTCTGTTGTGTTTTTAGGGCGCGGTAAATGCGTGATGCGAATTTGGATAAGCAAATAAGAAGATTCTGCAAAAAGGTTCTATTCTTTATTTATTTAACTGATCAGAAGAAAGCTATCCACATAGCTTGATAGATATGCTTAAGGTGGAGGAAAGTGGCGTTTTTGTAAAGAATGAGAATGTGAGTTGATTTTGAAAAAGCTGCTTTCTAACTACCAAAGACTCTTTGACATAGAGCTAGAATGTCAGCATTCGATATATATATATGTATTATCCTTCCCTATCACTCTTTTAATAAAAAGCTAGAGCAGTAAAATATAATTTTTTAGATGACTATTGAAAATCATTTTCGAAACAAATTTCTGCTTATTTCTTAGGTTCAGATAAAAGGTAATATCTCAAACAGTTAATTAACCGCAATCGGTACTATATTCGATCCTCATTTGTCCGCCATATCATCAACTGTGATGTAATGTATTTATTTATAGACATTGGTATTTCAAGCGAGCATAATTCGCATAATTTGCAAGGTCGTCGAAAATACAACAAACTTGTTTTTTTATTTTTCGGCCAAATCCACTTGACGCACTGCCAAAATATGCAAAAATAGAAAAAATAAAGAAGCGCTTGATTATTACGAATAATAGCTGAATAATGATCATTGGCAGTTCGATTATCATTAAGAAAAGTATGCGAACTCAAACCGAATGCATTTGGAATATATGAATAAGGCTTGACGTTGATAAATCAGGAAATATATTAATGATACAAACTTTGATAGTCTATTAAGTTGTAAAATTAAAAGCATTGTATGCTAAAAATACAAAGCAGACCATTTTGAGTAGTTAATGGAATAAGAACATGTCAACAAAAAACATACATTTAAATATTAGAATACATAAAAGTCAACTGAAAAATATGCATAATATGGATATAAAAAATAGCTTGATGTTGAAAAGTTGCTCAAAATTTATTGATTAATAATCAAGCAGAACATCTAATGGCATTTTTTTTTATAGAAGAATGAATATATATTATTGAGTTATGTCAAGCCAATTGAGCTGTCAAAAATGTGAAATAAACTTAATCTGCATATGGCATATTAAATATGATGATATAAATGACTCAAGAATAAATTACTGAAATGGACGGAAAAATATCTTCTTTTGATTGCAGCATGCGTTTAGGCAACTTTATTAGTCATTTTTTTCCTAGCCATAAAATGTGAAGGCATTTAATAATGATTGCTTAAATTTGTGTTGAGTTTACCTTAACTAAATATGCATTTATTAGAGTACTTACGACTTTTATAGGCACTTTCAAAAAGCCGTAACACGATTCAAGCATTGCGGCTTGCTTTTCATTCATTCAGCAAATAAAATGCACTTTATGTTTGCATATCAAGGTACAAAATTACAATATTGAGTGTTAAGCGTTTTAGTTCAAAATATACAAATATATGTCAAGCTCAACAACTAGCAATTGCCTCCTCCAATTAATGGGAAAACAACCAATCATCAACTTGATCTTGACACATTTAATATGCAAATGGAATTAATCCGGCAAGAGACCAACTAGACAGCACTTTTCTACATAGCAATTAGCTAAATTGTGGCTTAGCTCCTACTAAATGATTAGTTTTAGATATATATATATATATATAGTAGCTACTAACTGCTCTGCAATTGTCTTGGGCAGCACACATGGCGTATACGTAATATGCATTTTATGCAACAGCAGCTGCAACTGTCTGATTGTTTTTGTGTGTGTGTGTGTGTATGTGTAAATTCCATGCCTCACTAAGCGTTGCATGAAAAAATGTATAATAAATCAGAAAATGGGTAACGAAAGCCTGTTTTATTTGCGTGCATTGATACCTAAACAGTTTGAATAACTAACTATCGTAACTATATATATTTTATATAGGTGACTATATATATAGTTATACATATATATAGTAATATATGTATTTATATTCTGTTATTTATGGTCTAGCATGACAATATGATTTGCGTGCCAAGCCAAAGTCATGTTGAATTGTTTATACTGCAATTTATTTTGTGTATTTTATACATTTTTCTCTTGTTGTCGTTGAGAAAACAATATAAGCAAAGAAATCAAAAATAAATGTTTGGGCGACACTGTCACCCTCATTTTAGCCAGGCCTAGAAGCACAGACGGACAGAGTGAGAGCGAGAGAGCGAGAGAGGGGCGAAAATGAGCTCAACATGAAACCCATAGAAATGTTAATCGATCGTCCCAAGAAATTAAAACAAAAACCTATGCAAATAAGCAAATTGCAAATGCCTTAAAGAAATATTGCATAAGTCTACGTTTCAAATGGGCGTTCCCAAAATTCCAAAAAAAAAAAAAAAAACCCAAATAGCCAATAACCAATAGCCAATAATAAAAAAAGGCAATATTCAATATTCAATATTCAATAACATATCTTTGCCGTATTAATGCTAAACAAAAAGTCAAACAACAGGTGGGCAGACATTAAAATGTTCAGTTTTAATAGCCAGCTGCAATTCATGTGAATACTGAAAATGTGTTGAACAAAAACTAATTAAAATTATAGTTACTCTATAATAAATATCTCATTGACTGGGTAATATTATAACGAATAACAGAACTTTTCTATACTCTATTAATGCTGGAGGATCTTTTGTTATTTATTTATATATATATATATATATATATATATATATATATCAAACTCTGCAACAAATTTTATAACTGGATCTTCGATTTATACTCAATGCATGAGATCATTATTTATTTTTATATTAAGATCGATATTGAATAAATAAGAAATCTTTTGTTAAACTTAAATCAAAAAAGGTTATAAATGAATTATGTTGGGTTTTTTCTATCTATGTTTTAGACAGTATAAAGTTAAATTAGATTTATTGAAGAAGAAAAACCTTCAAAAAGAATGGCTGGAAATATGTTTAGATGTCTACGTCAAACAATAATTATAATTTAATAAAATACACATATTTGATGGCATTATAAAAAATACCAAAGCTGAAATTATTGATAACTTCAATTATGAAACTGTTATCACTATATATTAACACCTTACATAATCCTATCCAATCCGATCTATTTAGACCACGCATATTGACTCTATTTCAGTAGTTGCTTAACTTATTTGTTTTGCTACTCGACAAGTTTTGCATTTTTCAATTAAATTTGTGTCAGTTTGCATTTTGTTTATTTGTTTGATCAGGAAGACCTAACAGATTTTTAATTAAAAAGTTTCTGACTGTGTCAAATGCACCTAAGCACATAAGCCAATTATAGTTGATGGCCATATTATGCAGAAAAACTAATTAAACTTTGAAATGCCATTTGGCTAGTAAAATATATGGCAAAAATACAAGCAGATAATAGAGAGTGCTCGACTGGGAGATACCCAGTATAACATAACTGTTTTCAAATATATTATCATGAAATTTGTGTTTTAGAAATAAAGTTGGGAGTGCTCCTCTCGGACATGACTCGCTTAAGGGATTAGCTGCTACGTTTTAAAAAGTAGGATAGTTAAAATGGTAAATTGAAGAATCATTGACAGAGATATTTCCTGTACAATAGAATAACCATCGTTATAGATTTTTCAGCAATCTTTTGCACTGTGATAAACTAAATGCCAACAAAAAGAGAATCTATTTTGGGTTGGTATTAATCTAAACTATATCTCAACTCCAGCCTAAATTGTCTCATACATCAATCAAAATATATTGAAATATTTTGAACTGTTTGCTTTGTTGCACAACTGTTTCTACTTATTTTTTGCTTCAACTTTTGAAAAACAATTCCATTTCTATTTAAGTAAAAGTAATAAAGATATGTATAGATGCTAATGGTCAGCAAGTTTGACAACAAGTGGGAAAATATTGGTATTTGAAAACGCATTAAAGCGCACTTAAATATGTAGATGCAAACGCTATCAATTGTGGCACCTGTCGCTGTCGCTCATCGAAGGTGAGCCAGTGACTTTTTTGCGCAGACATAAACATAAGCATTTATATATTAAGATGGAGCAATTTATGTGATGTGGCAGCCACACAGATTTGTGTTGACAACATTTTTGCGGCATTAAACGAGTTGATGGCCAGGCAGGAAGAGTTTATCGAATGTGGCCAACAAAACGATTGCATAAGCGAGCCATTGAAAATAAGAAACCAGTTACGCACAACTCTCACACACACACTCTCTCTTTCTCTCTCTCTCTTTCTCTCTCTCTCTCTCTGTGTCTCTGTTTCTAGCACAGCATACCTGTCTCTTTCTCGTCATGCGTGAACGCAGTCAGACAACACCGCGACGCCGTCGAACGGGTCCCAAGCAACCGTTGCCCAATGTGGAGTCCACCTACAACATGAGCACCACTGAGGATATATACGGAACGACTTTGTTGCCATCGCAGCGTCGCTATATGGATCCCTGGGATCTGGAGAATTACGATTATGTGCGCAAGAAAATGGACATTGAGGTAACGCCAACAACAGTTGTGCCTGACTATGAAATGGCCCTGGATTACGAACCGGAATCGCATTCGCCGAGTCCAACGGCTGCCTACAATATGACCTTGTCTTCGACAATGCCACGCCCACACACGAAACGCCTCTCGCGCACCCAGTGCCAGCTGGAGTGCTGTCGTCTGCCCAGTCGCAGTCGCAATCGTCGCCACAAGGAGCCACTCTATGCAGCCCGCAGTGAACTGTATGGGGTTGCACCGAGCCGATATGATGACTATATGGCCACCATGACCAGGCAGCTGCATCTCGACGACGATGATCAGCTGGATCAGCAAGAGGAGCTGTATGCGGAACAGCGACAGCTATACAATGGTTACGGAGGTGGGTTCTTCTTAGAGTGGAAATCAGTAACATTTATCTGTGTGTTGAAGATGTTTTCAACGCAGTGCAGATCCTCTACAATTCAAATAAGTTTTTAGCTATCAACCCTTCAAAGCTCCCTTCAAAACCTATAACTTAGAACTTTCCGCAGCTAAAACTTTATCAAACTGATCCGATATCTTCTAGATCAATACTACATTTAAAGTTTAAACACAATTTTACTCAAAATGTTTTATGCTTATAGGTTTTTCCAGCGCCAGTTCCACGGAGCAGCACTCGTCGATTGGCGATGAGATGCCCACAATGACAATGACAACGCTACCACGTCGGGCAATAACTCTACAGCGTCGTCCCCAGACCAGCAGTCAGATCAAGGAGCAGTTGGGGAACAACAATTACAGCTCGGGCTATGGAACAGCACCGCATCCGAGACGCAAGCGCAGCACTAATAACAACAAAACAGCGAATTTGATGCAGGGTGCACCGTTAGCATCCGCACCACCTGCACCACCACCACAGATTGAGTTTCCCGCACCGCCGCCGCTATCGCCCGCCTATGATTATTGCAATCCCTTTGCTACAATGCCATATTGCAGCCGACCGGATTGCGATGAGTGCCAGCAGCAGGCAACATCGTTGATATATGCAGCACCCTCCACACTGTACGGCACATTGGCGGGCGGTAGGGTTGCCACCCAATACGATTCGACATCGCCCAGCGATTCATCGCTCTACGCCGGAATTTATGCCCGTAAATTTGGCTTGAGCAAGAAGGGTCTGCTGCAAATTGATTACTCATGCAGCTGGAATGACTTGGATCGCGTCATGGGTCGTCAGTACTGATTGTTTACTGTACTGTAGTTCTTGGGTGTTTGGTTTAGTCCGTAGTTAAACTATTCGTAGCGTAAGGCGAGATACATTTGTAATTAACTCATTTCACATATAAAAACACACACACTCAAAAAATCAACCCGTACCAAATAATTTACATCGTTTTAGTATCGCTTTAGTCGTTTGCCCAGTCACGCATTACAAACGTGCAACAAAGTCTTCGAGATTCATCGAATAAAGTTGAAATTTACAAAAAAAAAAAATATAAAAGATTTTTTTAAGGTGAAGATGTGTACTCAATCCGAAATTAATGAAAAAAAACCAAATATTAATAACAACAAATTGATTTATTCATTGGGTTATCGATAAAAATGGAATAAAGAACAAAGGCATTACTAAAAATCAAATTTAAAAGCAAATAATAACAGCTTAGTTAAACACTAAAGATATGCACAAAACCCACTTTAAAAGTGATTTGTATTAAAGCACGCTCCTAAAAGTATGCCACATAAACCCGATACGAAATTAAGAGTGAAATGTTAAGCAGCACAACTCCTTCACACACCCACAATTGAAACACACACACACAAAATTTATTGCATACATTAAGGCCGCATATAGCCCAAACAGCAATTTCCACAAATCTATATATAGTCTATAAATATATTGAATTTAATTAACTGCTATATTCCAATACAGGCCACAATTAGTCAGAAATGCCAGGAAAATTCATCAAAGTCAGAGAAAAAACATTTTCGATGTCATTTGAAAATTGTTAAAGCCTGTTCTGAGCAACAACTTTGCCTAATTGGCCAACTCATGAGCTAAAAAAAAACCAACACATAAAAAATGGAAAAACTAACATAAGGTCGATGACGTCATAATTAATTAAAGTGAAACGATGGACATTTTTGTGGGTAGTCCTCTAGTGTCCTATAAAAGGGAATTTTCGGTTGGATTTGACATATGCCAAGCATAGACAAATGAATATTTGGAATAATGTATGTATATATTTAGGTCTAAACGAGCAGCAAATGATCAGAAACTTCAATTAATCTGACAAAATCGAAACTCAAAATTTATTTATAAAGTAGATATGAACATATTTTTAATTTTCTAAGGAATCAAATATTTATATATAGATACATAAAATAAATACCAAAACTATGCCCTCCCTCACTTTAACATATTTTTCGCCCAGATCGTCAACTCCTCAAGCATATCAAAGGTAGGGTATTTAATCTGCAGCACACTTTTTTTTCTTTTTGTGTTCATTTCTTTTTTTGTTCTCTTTTAAGTTAGCTTGGGGATAGCTCTCAGGGCCCATGAAAGTTGTAATTTGTTAAAAAGCAGCTGCAAATTGGGCACATCAGAGGAAGTTAATTAGCTGCTACACCGAGGCAGGCAGTTAACTGAATTATGCATGGATAGTTGAGAGCATAGAATAGAATAGAATGACGCTAAGTGAATAACTCCAGAAAGGTTCATATATTCATAGTTAATAGGAATATGGCATGATATAATGCGGAGAGAACAACCATCTGTCCAAAGGTGGAACATTTTTTCCATATTCCATGCAATTGTACTAAAATTTGTGTATAGATAATAATATGTTTTGGGAAATATAAGTTTTCCACTTGCTTACACATTTTCTTTTCTATTCATATTCAAAAGTGATAATCTCAAATTATTTGTATCTATATATTTTTCACAAATAAAACTACTTTTTACAGACACTTTCACCATTTGTTTTGTCTATTTCTGTTGCCAATCTGTTTTTTGATAATATCTCGGGTCAGTTACACATTTATTTACATTGTTTGAGTTCTGCTATTGGCCAACTCATTAAACTTTATGGCCAAGAAGCAACTTCGACGGGATTATTGCAGTCACATCAAGTTAGATAAGCAACTACACACAAACACACAAACACACACACACACAGAGGTATATACACTCAGTATACGGTATACAGTATACAGTACATGGCATGGGTATATAGAAAATAAAATCAATAAGACAAATAAGACAAGAACATTTCAATTGCTTGCGAACTGTTTTACAGTTTTTGTTTGTCTGCTTTTTTTTGCTACATTCCTTTGCTTTAGCTGTGAATGCGATTTCAATTTCTCAATCCAATTTACCTTTGCAATATCCAGCACTCAATACCCAGCCACCAGCACCCATCACCCAATACCACTACCACTACCAATACCAATACAAATACAAATACCAATACTTAACATCGACACGAATGCGATCACAAAGACAAATACACACAGACAAATAGCAATGCGAATGAGAAGACAAATAGAATGCGCAAGTAAATCATAAAAGAAAGAACGCAAACAAAAATCTGCATTCAAAATAAGAAGAAAAAAAACGGTAGTTTTTGAGGGTATGATAAGAGTACTGAGAGATACCCTGTTAGTAAGTAACAGTTAGGTACAGAAAATAGCTAATTAAAAAAAAGAAAATGTTGAACAAATTATGCTTGATATCTGTCTGTGTGTGGGGTATATAAAATCCCCTTAACATGGTAATTATTCTTGATAGTTTATAGAAGTATCTAAATATCAATTTATTAAATCAAAAGATTTCTTTTGCATCCCTTAACCATTTAATACGAAGTGGTGAATTATATAATATAGGGTATTAAAAACCCCTTGGGAGCACCTTTATCCGTCGTATTCTGACTCCATATAATAATCTATACATTTCTCCTACATATATATAATTTCTTGCTATACTTATCCTTTTATTAGGAAGTGACGAAAATGTTGCGTGATCTTCACATATATAGGGTATTTGAAACCACATAAATGCTAATGTATCTGCCTTACCTCAGGGTCTAAAATCACGTATATGCCAAATTTGCGACTCTTAATGTAATCGTAATATTTCCTTAGCAGTCTGCAAATATTTCCACGGTTTTCTGCCTTACCTTACCCAATTACTTTATGGCTCCAGGGTATAAAAATGTTCAAAAAGCAGGTCGTAAAACCATTGACAGCAGGTGGGCGGCTTCGTGCGGAAACAAGTGTGAATAGTGCAAGGGGAAGGCGGTGCGCGGTGGCAGGAGGGGGAGAGGGCAGGGTTGCCCCTTCACTTGGAGACTTGCACATAAAAGCGCAAATATTTGCGTAACATTTTCAAACATCATCGTCGCAGACGCGTCGATAAAAATCAAACAAGAAAATATATGCAAAATGAGACGCATAAAAAAATAAAAAGAGCGGTGTAAAAAAACTGAAAGAAAAACGAACAGAAATAAAGACGAAATTTTCCTTTGCGCTTTCGTTCTGCACAAACCTGCAAACGTATATGGAAAATATATTTGTGCTCGGATTTGCTTTTATTATTGTACATACAGCGTCAAACATTTGCATGCGGCGACGGCGCCTAAATGTATACCACAGTTTCTGCGCCACTGCCCCTTAGGAAATGTTGCATCCCCTCCACCACCGTCCCGAGCAACTTCTTTACAACGATTTATCCAGCAAGCCATTAGCATTTGCATTTATGTGCGGCGCCAACACGATCCAGTCCCACTCAGAACATAACAATCCCCTTTCCCCTCCTGACTACCTATTCAACACCCCCTCCCCGCCACTCGGGCCATGCTACTGCCCTACACAGGCCACAGTTTTTTTTTTATGTGGACATGCAAATCGCTGCGTGAATATTTCGCACTTCACTGAATTGAACCGAAGCGAACTGAAAGACCCTGACGTGCTCAACGTGCACTAAATTTGTGAACCCTGCCAGGCTGCCAGCTCACCTGCCTGCCTCCCTACCTGTCCGTCTGCCCGTCACCCTTCGCACAAAAGGTGTTCAATTTGCATGCTAAAAAACTGGACGCCAAAAACTGTTAGCCAAGAGAAATGCATTCCTGAAAACGTACTCAACTTCATATTGTATATGTTTCATGTATTTTCAATTTAAATCGATAGTTACTCAACTAATGGAAAAATATATTGAATATTTTGTTAACAACCAATTACAGTTATATATACCATAAATATCATAATAGAAACGAATGCTCAAAAAAAATGTTCAAACCAATTCGCTTAAATGAGAACGATATAGATGGTTAACAACTCTAAATAATCGATTGAATATTATTTATATAATATTTATTTACCTGTTAAGCATTTAAATATTTTCATCAAACTACTATAAATTTAAATGTGATATTTTTCGTTATAAAGATGTTGTTTGGTTTAGAAGTTGCTTCGCTTTTAGTGTGCTAACTAATAGTTAAACTCGTTTATCGTTAGTTGGATTTGCTATAGTTAAATGAGTGTTTAAAAAGTCAAATTGCTAGTTATAACTATAGGAAAATGTAATTCAAGAACACCCATAAAAACATCTGAGTTAGGATATAGAAAGCTGAGATGAAACATTTCTCACTTGTGCAACAAAAACTTAAAATGCGACCAGGTTTTCACATATTTTTCACATTTTTGTGCGGAAATTCAAAGTGGAAAATTGAAAATTGCATATTAAATGACAATTGCAGTGGAAATTGCAGTTGCACTTGCTACAAAGTTAAAGCAATCACGTTCTTGCTGATGACAAACGAGCAGCAGCGCAGAATAGCAAATTCCATTATGCATTATCTATGCAGGAAATAGCGAATTTTGCACCTGAGCGACATATTACTATAATCTAGTGCCTTGACAAACTCTCACTCAAATAGGACAGAATAGCTACACTCTGCAAGGGGTGTATATTTATTACAGGTATTTAGATTTAGTATATTGAGCAGGTAAAATAATGTTCCACATTAAAGTCGAACTGACAAAGTTCTGTAAGTTTAAAGTGAGCAAGTTTTATACCAAATATCTAAAGAAACTTTATTTTCAACTATGAAAATCTGTTACTTGCTATCTGTTAACTTTCAATCATAATTCATTATCAAATTCCTTTTGTTATAGTTACAATAAATATTTCATGATAACCATTTCAATTAAGTTTCCTTTGAATTCACGTAAGCTCCTGTGTGGGTGTGGAGTGTTTTGTGTGGTGTTTGTGTCTATGTGTGTGTGTGTATGTGTTTGTGTCTGTGTGTGTGTGTGTCTGTGTGTGCGAGTGTGTGGGCCTGTTCATTGTTTCAAATGCCCATCATATATCACACAGTAAAAAGTTTGTGTCTTAAGCCTCATGGAAATATATATATATATATATATAAATAATATGTGTTATACACGCAAAAAAAACGCCTATAATTATAGAAAATCAGTCTGCAATGAAAATCGTCCTAAAATGATAAATTTTTGCTTGTTTATCAAAATAATTTCTAAATATAAGAAAACCATTTTCTTCAAATTATAATGTTTTTTTTTCTGAAATTTTTCTTTCTGAGTGTATGTATATTTTTTGATGGTGCTTGCTGCAGCATGTCAAAAATCTGCAGCTAAATGCCGTCATAAATTACAGTCAGCTGTCAAAATTCACAATTGTTGTTGTTAGCCTGGCAACGCATGCAAACAATGAGAAAATGTTAAAAATAAACTTGAAAACTTAATTAAACTTTTGTTCTGCATCAGAGAAACTTAGAGAGCCAAACAGAACAAACGGTAAAAATATATACACACATATATATATATGTATATATATATATATATATATAACAAACTGAGTCAGTTGTCAGCTGTCGAAATGGCTGCCTCGTTGCGGAATTCCCGCTAATGCAATTTGCCAACCATTTTGCACCTTGCAATGTGAGAATGTTTTTTAATTAAAACACAGCTTGAAGCTTTGTTGTTATGCGTATTTACTTGCAAATATACTTAGTAGTTGGCAGTGAGTGGCCCCAGGTTGCCATTTGGCTAATGAATAAGTTAATTTGTTCTTGCGCCACAACCCTCAATACACACCCTTTCTACTTATCCCGCCAAACCCCAATCCTCCCGCCCCCTTTTACACACAAGTGTTATTTATGTGGGCAATGCCTGTCGCGCATTTTAAACCCTCAAAGTGGTCATTAGAGACTTCTGGCTTCACTTTGTAATTTAAACACACACACACACACAAACAGTGTACTGCACTGCGTATGCTTTATATACGCATATATATGTATATATATATATATATATATATAGTCAAACGTTGGCAGTCACGTACTAAAATAGTTGGGCGCTAACTATACATACACAGTACACTCAGCGCAATAATGTTGTTGCAAACGAGCATAAAACATACATCAAAAAAGTGGAAAGCATTTTAAAATTAATTCTTGAATAAAGTGTAGAACTTTCTAGTTGTTATTTGAAAAAGATAAATGCTTTTAAATGCTATGTAAATCGTACTTAAAAAATACAAACGCTTGAAATATTTTAAGATTTAATCCGGATCAATTGAAGAGCTAAAGTGCTTAATATAGCATGTAATTATTCATACTTCAAATCAGAACAAGAATTTAGGGAACAAGAATATAATTCTCAGTTCTTTGATTTCCTCTCTATTTTCTAAGTGCACTTCGGCATATATATACACAAAATACATATATATATGCTATTGTGTAAATGTAAATTAAGTTGTTGTTGTTATTTTCTTGTTGTAGATACAAAAAAAAAAAAGACCAGGGGGCGTAACTGGAGCGACGCCTAAGTGTTGAAGTTACGTAAGCCCCAAATCCATTAGTTGAAGCAGCTAAATTAAAATAAAAGTTGTCCAGGCGCTCTGCTGCGCTCCCTTGCAGTTATGCTTTAGGATGGCTAACAGGGTAGGTGGTTGAAATTGGGTGGGGGGGGGGGGGGAGAGTGGCGTTGTTGGGGAGTGTGTGATTTTGTTGAGTCAACAAGTGCGGAGTTGTCGGTGTTGTAAGCAAGTAAGCAAGAATGCAACTTAGCTCTGGTCTGTTGTGGTCGGTGTATATTCGGTTTTAGTCGCAGCTCAGCTCACTCAAAGCAAATACTTAAATGTAAAACCAGAAAATGGCAAAATGCAAAGAGAGGAACCAAATCTGGCAAGGGTGTTCTAGTTTTTCGCTTATGCTTCCTTCACTAAGACATATACTCACTGAAATTTAATATTTAAATTGTTAGAAATGCATATTTATCGGTAGTTCTACTAGAAGTCTAATATTGAAATGAATGCATTTTAAATCATATGAATTGTTTCAAAAGGTTATACAAAATAACACTGCATGATATCGTTGTATAAAAAGGTCTCTCTTAAACCACATTAAGAAGTTAATTGTTTCGCATACAAAAAAACTTTAATCACATTAAACTCACATACATAACACAAAAAAAACCAAAGTTCATCTCAAAATCCCTTTGAACAAATAGCCGACCCATCAATAAATTAAGTCAAGCTCCTCCATCTCAAGGATGAGAAATGCCTTTTTGTATTTCATTTGACAAATGTCAACCCTAGACATAGACCACAAATTCGGATTACGCCTGGCACATGACAAAAGACACACAAAAAAAGAAATGCCCAACAAAAAACCCAATTTATGTTAGAGAATAATTGAAACAATTTATTTTTGTATTTATTATAGTTGTGCGGCAAACACAAGTTGGAGGCTAAAACCATCCGATAAGGTCACAGACAAAATTGCAATCAGAAAAGGAATTTGAATAAGCAAGTAGATGACTGCCAAGGTTTGACGCCAGTTCATTCTAATTGTTAGACAGACAACGGAATAATTTATTAAAACTGCTAAGAGTGAAATATCCGAGTAAAACACAAAGCAAACATATTGAATTTTGTATGCTCTAGATAAATAACAATAGAGTTTTATAGAGTTAACTACAGGTAAATTAATGTTTTTGCAAAAATGTTCTGTTAACATGCATTGTCAACAATGTTATCGTTATTTAATTAATTTATATATTTCCATATTGGAAATGAGTGTTAACACAGAAATGTTAGCTGCGTGCTGTTAGTATTGTGCAGTGCTTTCAACATTTCGCTGTTAGCATTGAACGGCAAACTGATCTGAAAGCATTTACCCGTTTAACAGAGACTTAACATTGAGATATTCATATTTGGCTGTTAAGCTGTTTAGCTGTTCTGTTCAAATTATACGAAAAAGGCTTGAACTCTTAAAATTAAATGCTCTGATGTTAAAATTATAACGAAAAGCCTTCAACTTTGACCATTAAAGCTGTTGTGTGAAAAAGATTTAAGAAAGAATGATTAATATTTTTCTAGGTTGATTTATAATAGCCGTTTACTATGCTTAATGCCCATGAGCAAACACTATTTGAATGTCTCGGCTATGGTAAACATTTTCATTTTATTTTCGTAGCGCAGACGTTGTGGCAAACTGTAAATTTTTATGCAACACATACGTGGCAAATGGCGTTGCCAACGTGACGAGATCGAGGACAAAAGCTCTGGCAGCAAAATAAATTTCACACCAACCCAACCAACCAGCAGCCCCTGTGTGCATGAAGGCAGAGCACAAGGACTCAACCTGACAGCTCCTGCTCCTGCTCCTGCTCCTGCTCCTGCTCCTGTTGCTGACTCTGTTACTGTCTCCCACTATCTCTATATCTCTCTCTATCTCTGCTGCTGCTCCTCCAATTCAGTGTCAGTGTGTCAAGCAGTGTGCGATGTGGAATAATTTGCAAAATGTCATTATTAGTTTGGATCTTGCGCAGCAGCAGCAGCAGCAAATAATACGACGACGAAGAAGAAGCAGCAACGGACCAGCAGGAAGAGTACACTCCAAAAAAATGTTAACTAGTTTTTAGATATTTAGAATTAGTTAGTACATTTATGCATAAATAACTTGAAATGGAAAAATGGCCAACATTTGTTGCAATGAAGAAAAAAAATCCCAACCAGACCAGAAAATGTGTTAATGTGAATTAATTTTTCAGTGTATGTGGAAAACGAAGAGTGAAACAGCAACAGAATGCCCGAGCACGTTTCCCAGTCGGATCCAATGCGAACGCAGGCTCAAATGTGGCAAGCTAATGCTTGATAACGCAAACACTACCCAACCACCCACCACACAATCGTATATCATCATCAAGGCTGTGTGGCAGCAGCTTATTTGTGCGGCATTGTTGCCTTTTTTATTGTCTACCTGCAGGACACGTAGGACGCCAATGCCGCCACTGTTTGCTGCCACCTTTTACTGCCACCGCTAGCTGCCACCGCTTGCTGCCACATGCATAAGCAAACAGAAAGATTGCTTTTACTTAACCTCCGACAGATCCAAAAGGAGAACTAAGGCCGAAACATTAAGCAGCCAATGTTGTAAATGAAATTAACATATATCAACCATATATACGTACAAACATACATATGTATATATACAGCCTAATTCAAGCGAAAGACAGACAGACAGACAGACAGACAGCCAGACAGACAGGTGGAGATAAGCCACATGATGGATTGAAGAAGCACCTCAAACAGAAAAGAAAAAACCAGGAGAGAAAAAACACAGGCTAAGGGCAAAATCAAATGAAATAAAATACAAGAAAAATTGTATTTTAAGTCCACTAAAGTTAATTTAGTGGATAAAGAGCTTCTGTGGGTATTTTTCGATGTCTTACAAAAATGGTTTTATATGGAAATTATATTCATTGTTATCGGCAGCATAATGTATTTATTTATTTAAGCTGATACGGTTGTAAGCCCATTTCAGCAATATATAAAAATTAAAAGCTCGTTTCATTTTAATGGAAGATTTAAATGGGATTTTTGTAATTTTCAAAGCAAAGCTATTTTATTCATAATAACATATTGTCCGTAGTAATTAGAACTGATTTGTATTTTTTACGTTTTGTAACATTTTCTATTCCAGTCTAGCTCTTTTCACTATTCAAAATAAAAAACTATACTATCATAAATGACAAGTGATATTATAATTAGAAATAAAACTTTCATAGTTATTCAAATGATTCTATCTGTTGCAGAGCATTCGCAAATCAGAGCTAGAGAATTCTTGACAGGTTCTCAAGTTCGATTCTAATAAAAAGCCAAACTTTTGCTGAGACAACAGAAAATGGGAAAATGTCGTAAACTGAATTCGTGCCCACATGTCCCATATAAAAGGAATTGCATTGATATATAGCTATATAAAACTCTGACAATAACTCATAATGTCGCAAACGTGTTGTGGTTGTTGCGGTTGTTTAGTTATTGTAGTTGTTGTTGTTCATTTGTTGGTGTTCATTTGCGGCTGAATGAGAAGGCACGTTTTGCAGACACCTGGTCAACCGAGCAGATGATTGACTGAACCAAATATGAAATTACGCAATATACGTACTAAATGTCAATCAGTCACTCAGTCATTCATTGAGTCACTCAGTCAGTCTGTCAGTCAGTTAGTCAATCAACTAGTCAGCAAAGGTGGTTTTGGGCTTGGGTTTAAGGAAGTGTGTCAACTTTGGCATCTAATAAAGCTTATGGAGCGCAAAATTGGATTTGCATACATTATTGGTGAACACAAGTGGAAAGCGTAGGAAATAAGCCCAAGTCACATGGAAAATGGGAATAAACACATATATATACACACACACACATACACCGAATTTGCTAGCTCAGCAGCAGCAGCAGCAGCTCCGTAATGCGTTAATGGAAAATTCTGTTTCCATTTTGCGCACTCAAATGAACAGTGGTCGAAAATTGTCAAAATTTGATATACTCAAATATTAATCGATGTGTGATTTGTATACGTTTTTATGGTTAACGATAACCAGGAATTTTCTTATTTTAATTAGAATTAACTGAACAGCAAATGCCGCTTTTCTGCTGTATTCTCAATTTCCAGGATTCATCGATTTAAATATATAAAAAGCTGCAGCAATTAATTTCAGCACAATATTAAGAAATTTGAGCCACTGTGCGATAGACGGCAATTTTGGAAAATTGGGCCGTAGCATGTTTGGTGTATATTTGGGTATGTTTATATTTGATTGCTGCAAATGCGATTAAATTGAGCTTTGACTTCAAAAGCGACTAAATTTGATTGCCAAAGCTGGTAAGCTGAGCAGCAGCAGCAACAGCAGTAGTAGCAACAGCAGCAGCAGTAGCAGCTTCTGTTTCTACTCCCATTTGGCCTTAATAAGAGACGCCTCCATAAATCTCCAAGGTGCAGTTTCTCTGGTTTCATGTGGCGTTGCCATAAATTAAATTAAAACGCACAGGCAGCAAAAGCAGCTCGAATAAAAATGAGAAAATGCACAGCGCAGTTTGCCATAACAATCGCCATTCTCCTTCCATAACACTCCCCCCCCCCCCCCCCTTTGCATACATGTCCTGCATTTTAATGTATGCGTGTGGTTTGCTGCGCCTAGAAGCCAAAAAGGTCAACACGACGCGTCCTGCGGCCTCTGGGTTGCATGAGATCCTGCGGTCAGCGGCAACGGTTTAAAATTACGACACTATAGCAAATGTGTGGTTGTGGCAGTTGCAACAGCAGCAGCGGCTGCCGGGAAAGGATAATAAACATATAATGTACACGGATAATCTATACACACACATAAATTATAGTTTTTTGTTGCATATCAAATACGAAAAGCTGTTTGCAAAACTCTACCAAAGTTTGCTGGCAAACTTTGCGAAATGAATTTTAAAGTGGCTCAATGCAGCAAAGCGATATAAATCTGGATTTTATGTAGAGCATATATATCTATGTATATAGTTGAAATAATTTATTATAATTAGAATGCTAAAGCTGCTTTCGAATTCACTGACAGTATTCCACTGCAATAACTTCCACAATATTAAAAGATTAAAAAGTTTCTGTTCATAATTTGGCATTGAAAGTAGTATGGATAATATATATATATATATATATATATATATATGTTATATGGGTAAATACAACACTTTAGTCAGCAAACAATTTTGCTAAATTTTTCTTAAGAAATCTTTAAGTAAACTTCAACATACACTTTACAATTGTCTCATCACATTGGTCTAATTAATAGCAGGGGCACAATTACAAGGTAATTGAATTATTTAATTTGCATATATATAAAATAGAGGGAGGAGAGAGGAGAAGCAAGTGAAAGTTGAGTAGCGAAGAGGCGCCGCTGTTCTGTGGAAATATACCAGTGATCCAATTACGCTCAGTAGAGAGTAGAGATGTGAAATCTGCTTTCCTCATTCTCACCGTCCTCCTCCCTGGCAATATGGCGTATGACCAACAACGCCTTATTAAACAGCGGGCTTCATGAGACGGCAGAAGAAACACGCATTTCGAATATTACACCATTTACTTCATTCGTTTAATAAAAAGAAGAAAAAAGAAGAAATATATGTAAATGAAATCCGCTAAACGAATTTTCTTGTAAAACGGTCACACCCAAGCGGGCGGTCATTGAGACGCAAAAAGCGGACTTGAGATGGGACAGTGCACTCTGAAAAAAAGCAGACCAGAAAGTATGAGAAAATTTAATATTCTTGATTAATTAATTTGGTGATAAGAAATTGAATTTGATGCGCGTCTCCGATTCCATTAGGTATATATATATTTATATATGTTACTTTATTTTATTTTAAAACAGTTGCCTTCTTAAACAACTCCACATATTTCTTGATATCCTTTGAATTGATGGATTATAATATTTAATATCATCTTTTATACACTAAACAAACTCAATTCCGATATTATCTTAAAACCATAATTTGTTCAACTTTAATGAAGTTTAAATAAATTAAGTGAGAAAATTCTGTGGCAGTACCATTGCCAATTTTGAATTTATGACATCGCTTTTCGCTGAGTGTAGGGCCAGCGTTTTTATTCAAATGCCAATGCAAACTGTGGGCGGTCAGCAGAAAATGACAAAATGACGGCGACACATTTTTGCATACAATGGGGAGCGAGCAATGGGGAGCACTTGACAGCCGCAGGACATGACGTACATATACAACTATACATATATATATATATATATATATATATATATATATATGGAAGCGGAAGGACAACGCGCACTTGGCTTTTCTTTTTGTTTGCCAAACAAAGCGAGGAGAGGAGGAGTGGAGCGAGAGGGGAAGGTAAACGACAAGTCATAAATCAATTGACAGTGCTGAAAAATTATTGAAAATTACTTGATATTTACGGTCAGCGCACACAAAGCCAAAGTCGTACAGCGTGGGAGTCCTGGCAACAGCTGTGTTGCACAGATATGTACTTACTTGAACCCACCCACCCATCCACGACATCCTTCAATAGCCGTCACAAACAAATGCAACAAGTTTACGTCTGCTTCTGCGTCTCTTCTCTTCTCTTCTACTTTTTATTATTATTATTTTCTTTTTTTTGTAGCATCAATGACAGTCAAGGACATGGCTACATTGTTGGCCATAATTACACATGTTTCATCTGCTGAGTATGCATGTGTGTGTGTGTGTGTGTGTGATTGTATGTGCCACATGTCGTGTTTGTAATAAGTGCCTCTCGAATGGACAGTGGAGCAATGATAATGCCATATATCTTATGCATGAAATTGCTTGATATACTTTTAGAGAATGTTATTTTAAATATATGAATATGAATATAACTATGAATACTATTGTAAGCTAAGTTAACCTTATGAGCAATAATACACGCTGGTATTTAAACAACAATAAAAGCTATCTCAGGCACGCTTCGGATTATATACCGAAATCTTAACATAAAAATCCAACCGATTTTTCCATGAAAACTAGATGATATTGCAATCAGATGTTGAAGATAATTTGTCTATTTATGAGCATAATAGATCGCATAAGTAGTGTGTTTAATTAGGATAATTTAGTAAACAAAAAAGATTTTCATACAAGATCTCAAATTTTGACCGATTTATAGATATATGTACATCAGATCGATCTCAATGGTTTTTGTTCCCCATGTGAGGAGCATCATATTATGCGTATTGAATACATTTGGTTTGGATAACTTGATAAACAGAAAAGTTGCCACAGAAATACAAATCTATGCCAAAATTTCATTAAGATGACATCAAAACTAAGGAGCTATTTCGATTCTGCAAATGATGCTGTTCAAAAATATATATAATTTAAGGAACGCAGACATATTCGTTAATGCGTTACAAACTTCACGACAATATCATAATAACCTCTCTACAAGTGCATTAAAATGTCTTTAGCTAGTCGATACACAAACCTAAGCAGGGGCCAAATAGAATTACCAAAGACATAAACCAAATCTGTTGAAAATAACTTTAGCTATGTAGAAAATTTATAATGATTCCCATTTGGCTTAAAGTCATTAACTAGTTGTGCAACTAGCAACTAAGTTCACATGCTAACCATCTCAAAACAAGAAATTTCCAAAATAAAATCAGTTTTGTTTAAAATTCGTGCACAATTTAAATGAAAGCTGAATTGAATTTTGCATAAAATGATCTCATATGAGCTGCATTTGTTGTCAGGCTAATTAAGAGCACACCAACCCACTGTGCCACATCAATAGCACAACGTGGGTTAAAACTGTCAACAGCAAACAGCCAATGCTTTTATGGACCTGTACCTCCCCTATCACCATAGGGGTGGAGGGCCCCCTACACACACACACACTATTTGCCCGAGCTGTTATGACAAAGTCCTGCTGTGCACTGTTGGCAAGTGAAAGAGAAATGTGAGAAGAATGGCAGAATAATGGGGGCATGGGCAATGATATTGTGTGCCTGTGTGCATGTAATTATTGTGTCAACTGAGGTGAGTGAGATGCCTTGTGTGTGTGTGTGTGTATGCGTGTGTGTGCTTGTGTGTGCCTCGTCCTTAGCCAGTTTGTTTATGGCTTGAACTAGACTAATAATTGCATTGTTGCTCGCTGTAATTACTGGCAAACATGCAGTTAATTAAAATCATTAAAATGCCTCTGAGCCAAAACAACAGATAGTAGCAGCTGCTACAGCACCACCACCTCCTCCTCCTCCTACTCCCACTCCCACTGCTGCTGCTGCTGCTGCTCCTGTCAACCAACTGGAATGGCCAAGGGAATAGTTGGAATGTGGTACAAGGTATGAGGCACAGCCTGTCGACTACTTTAATTTCCGACACACGTCAGCCAATACTTACATCCAGCTTATATATATTATATAAATTTAACACACTGTGTACACAAAATATATATACACATAAATATATAATTCATAATAGGAATGACGAAGTTTTAATGCCCTTGCATGCAGTTGGAACATGGAGAAAACAAAATTGCATATTTGATTCCAAATTAATAGTTTTTATCATTACAGACATGCAATTATTATTGAATAAGCAGCCTTTATTTATACATAACATCAAGCAATGTGTTTTCATTTGTATTCCTTATTCGGTAATATTCTTAAGGATTTCTAAAATAGTTCATTTAATAATATAAAATTTAATTTAAATTAGTTTGTATCCTCATTTAAGTAATTATCTGTACGATTCAGTCACAAGATAAAAACTCTTTTTTACTTCGTCTTTCTTCTTCACTTTATATTGATGAGATTTAAGCATATGGCAATATTTAATTCTAGGTAATTCTATATTGTATTAGAATATTAAATTAATTTCAGTGTCTTGTGACTAACTAAATAACTCAAATGCTTACAACTTTTAGCGCTGTCATAAGTAAGTATAAAATAAATAGATTAGATCTTTTGTCATTATTATTTACTATACCGTATGCAGCTCCATTAGTGCCAGGCAGTAATCCAAATAAACTGACAATAAAGTCAACTACCAGAATGAAAAGCCCCCTTCTGTGAGACCCCACCACTCCTCGTCCCTCGTCCCTCGTCCCTTGTCGTCTGGCACTGTCAATGATTTGAGTTTGCTAATAGATTCATTTTGATTAATGTATTTCACTGCAAATATTGTGCACAAATGATTGAAGTTTGCCTGACAAGCCAACATTTGTTGTCGACACGGCAGAAACATGTAAATGTCAGTAAAACAAATATGTACTATAAATCAAATACCTCGTTACAAAAGCATTGTAATATTTTTTTTTTGTTTGTATTGTACGCTCAATATTTAATCAAGCTAAAGGGTAAAAACATTTTTGCAAGGCAAAAGTCCATTTAATAACATTAAAGTAGTTTTACAAAAGCAATTTTCAACTATAATAAAGTCTCACATTGTTGTTGAACACTAAATGAGCTAAGAAAAGAAGTTTAGGATTATTATTGGCTAATAATTTCTGAATACTGGAAACTGTTGCACTAAAAGTAGAAGGAAGTAGAAGAAAAAGTTGTCACATTGTCACTCCGAAATTAAATTAATAAAAGCTAAAGATAATTATCTAATGCAAAAAAGGGTTAACTTACCCAAATACAAAAAATTGTCTCATTTAGTGAAACACACACAGAATGGTCCTTAATAAAAGCAATAGATTATTTGAAAACACTACGTTAGAATATCTTAAACCAAAGAAAGTTAATAATCTGTTTCAAAAACTAGCTAAAGTGTTGCTAGAGCAACAAAGAGTCTACTATAATTAGCAGTTTGCTGACTAATGGGAAAACTATTGCAATAATCATTTTGGGCCGAGCTATCAAGCTCACAACATTAATCCAAACTTGAGACCGAACAATCGAAATAGCAGGCATAAAACATGTTGAATGTTGAATGAGCATCATCATTGCTAAAGTTGATTACAAATACAATGTTGTATTCATGGCCAGCATTCCCATAATTAATGAGTTCAGTCTGGGCATTCCTGAAATTCTGAGTATCAGCAATTGGAAGTGTGGCAAGCATTGTCCTCTTATTGTTTTCTATATCTGCGTTTGCAGCTGTTATTTTATTCAAACGTTTTGCAATCGACTAATGTGGGCACGTGCTAGAAATATTCTGTGTCTGTGTGTGTCTGTGTGTGTCCTTGTGTGTCCTGAGATGTGAGACTCGAGTGTGGCAAGTGTCCTGGCCATAGCACTCAAATATGTACCAAAATGTTGGTGATTGAAAGCGACGCCTGACCAAAAACCCAATTATAAATTTAACGACCACTGAATATGAAAAGGTGCCATAGAATTTTTAAGTATTTTCCGAACGTATTTCCCCAGACACATTTTAATTGTCGAATAAATGTTGCGGAAATAATTCGCAACGAGAAAATTGAAGAGAAAGCATTAAGGAAGCTTCAATTGATGGGGGAAAAAGGAAACGACCCAGAAAATGTGCAACGTCAGTAAAGCAATAAAGGAAACAGCAGTTGAAACAAGTGATTAAATAGATGAGGAGTGGCCCACAGAGAGATGACAAACATAGGAAAGGAAAGAGAGAGAGAGAGAGAGAGATGCAGTAAATAAATGTGGATGGAACTGAACAAAGTATCAAATGACATAGGAGACTGGATGAGCTAAGATGATTTGAAATAAGCAATTGAATGTAATAAAAAGGGAAAAAGGTAAAAGGGAAGACACTCAAGATGAGAGGACACAAATTGAGAAAGTGTAAAGAGAGGGGGAATACGTGAGAAGAGCAAAGGGAATGCAGTAAACAGGTTAAAAGAAAGTAACAGATGATACTTTTACCAGTTAGGATGATAAGTTGGATTGGTATCAAAAGAAAATGAGAGCTGAAATCAGAGAAAGAAAAAAAATACTGCAGATTAATGGAGTAGGTGAGCAGCTTAAAGGGGATTGAAAGTGTCCCACATTATGTATAGAAAATTATTAGTTGGATGAGATTTCATCTTGTTTAAAATTGCAGTTAAGAAAAATAGCTATACATTTTTTCAGATAGTCTAAAACCATGAAAAGCTCAAATCTTAGCACATTTCCCGAGTTGATTTAAAGACTAACAAATTTAATGGATTTTCGTAATAAATTTCGTAATATTTCATGACAATTTCCAAGATTAACAGTTTTTTTAAGTGTCTCTAAGGAATATTTCATAATTATTTTAAGCTTAACAGATGCAAAGCACTTTCATGACAATTTCAAAGATAAACTTCTTTTTTTTATTTGTATTTATTAACATTCCCTTTTGCTTTCATTACCAGTTTTAGATTATTGCCCCGCCTTTGCTGGATCATTAAAGATGGCCCAGTGCTGATTGTAAGGAAAACAAGAAACAAGCATACAGTGAAAAATAAAGCCACATTTATGAGGCCCCTGGAGCTGTTAGCTGCTTGGTTATAGCATCGTTTTTACTTCCCAGCTGGGGAGCTGTGAATATCCAAAATGGTTGAGAGCTGTCTTTTTTGCCTGCTGCCTGTTTTACTCATATTTGTTGCTGTTGTTGTTGTTGTTGTTGTTGTTGTTGGCCAGGCCAAATTGATGGCAAACAGAATTTGGGGCAGCTGATGTTGTTTTTCTGGTGTTGGCTCATTTTGGCTTTTGGCAATGTGATTGGTCGTCGTCGTTGTCGTCGTTTTTGTCTCTCTCTCTCTCTCTCTCTCTCTCTCTCTCTCTCTCTCTCTCTGTCGTTGTTTGGCAAATGAAAGGAAGCTTTTAGCAGATACTTTACGCAAATCCCATGAGAAAACATTGGCCCACTTGCAAGATGTCGAAGAGAATAACAAAAAACAACCAGGCGGCCTGGCATCATTAAAAGTTAAAAAAGGATTTTCAACGGATTTGCGAGTTTTTCTGTCTAAAGACACAAAACAGAAGCCATCAATTTGCATATATGAGCAAGACGCAAAACTGTTTCACACAAACACATATTTCGAGCTACCAGCAACAATTTTCAATGTATGCCGTACAAAATAAAAAATAGCTAAAAATAGTATGTCGAATTTTCCATATCCTTGTCGAAGAGAAGTTCAAACTTATATTAAGTATAAATTATAACAATCGACAGATTTTCCTATGGGAGCTAACTGATGTAGTTCTGCAGTAAATGTTGAGAGCATATTAACCAGCTATTGAAAATGCTACGCTTTCACGTAGTTTTTCGATTTTTCGTTTTACTTTTGCTTCTGCTACGAATTCTCAATAGTAGAATACTAAAATTAATACTATTTCGATCAGCTCTTCTCTGTCAATTGCAAGAGATTGCTATAAATATGCTATTGCTACCAAGAGAAAAAATATTTCCATTCAGCTCTCTGTAGTGGTAGCAATAGCAGAGATATTTGTTTTGTACTTTTGCTCCGCCTGTTTTGCTTTATCTGCTATGGAATAGTATATTCCAACACTGATATTAATCCTGTTAAGTGTTAGGTTTGAATAAGTTACCCAGTTTAAAAAAAGGAAAGGGTTTCTTATTAAAAATAATAATAGATTCTATCAATCGATTGTGGCTAAGGGATTGTACCCACATGCCAAATAGGGTATACGAACTGAGCTCGAGTCTCGGTTGTGACTGTCAAGTAGTCCGCATAGTTGTCGCACCCACTGTCACTTATCAGGTCCTTCTTGTGTCCTTGCGCCCTTCTCTCGTTGTCCTTGAGTTGTGCTTTGGCTTTTGCCATTGTTTTGCTTAAACTTGGGCCATGGATTAGCTAAATGCAAGCGCTTCCTACCACCTTCATCCACCTCACCTCAACCACTCTCCACGTCCTTGCTTTTAGTGGTATGCAAGTAAGCCAGGCTAAAACCGCTCAGACCCCTCCCCTCCCCTCGCCACCCCTCCCTACCCATGTCATTGTTTTTCCCATTTTCGTGCACCCTTCAAGCTAAATATTTCGCCTTCTTGAGTTTTTATGAGCTGCTCAAACTTGGCTCATTTTCTGTTCTTGTTTTCCTTTTTTTATTTTTTTCCCCATTTTTATTCCGTTTACTTACACCTGATGTTTGGCTTATTTTTACCTGCAATTACTTTTACTTTTT